>OZ024935.1:81325234-83725234 GCA_964017235.1 Sabellastarte sp. h YS-2021 | reverse complement strand
GAGAGGCTTCCTCTAAGTTCCACTGACTGTTCTTTTTTCATTTCAATTATAAGCGATGGAGAATGCACTCAACCTGTCACACTGTATGGAAGTCAACAAGAGCCTTCCTCCAAGTTCCAGCTGACTTCTTTGAACCACAGATCACCCAGTTTCCTTCGAGGTCCATACTGGGTAGTGGACACAGATTATGATAACTTTGCCCTGATTTATGGATGTCACTTGGTCAGCCTTGATGGCACCTGCCACCGGCGCCATAGACTAGTGTATGTGATTGGTCGGAAATTGAACATTCCTAGAGAGGCTGAGGAAAGACTGAGGCAGATTGTTACACGGGAATTGTGTGTGGATACAAGGAAACTGGTGTTCTTTCATCACATGGGTGAGTGATGGTAGAGTCTGTTACATACCAAAAACTGGGCCACTTACACCTGTGTTTAACATGAACTGGTTCCATATACACAGAATTCACTGTATTACCATAGAAATCTGTGATAGAACCCATGTCAGTAGCACTTACTGTAGTATCAGCTGGGATTTCTCTTTTAGTTCAGAGTTTGGGTCATTAGAGAGATTGTGGGTTCCAATGCACTCTATATCTTGTCCTGTGATATTTCTGATACATTAAACTCTGTATAACATTAGACTGATCCTGCTAATACCTAAACTTCACTTATATTTGTTCAAAATGAACAGAGTCTATTATTATTTTATTAACTTAATGTCTGTCAGCAGAAAGTATGATTAGGTTTACATTTCCAAACACAGAGTTACTGTTTAGAACTTTATTTAACAGAAACATGGAACAAAAAAAAAGATAGACACACAGAGAAAAGCTTTTGTAAATATTTTCATTACCATAAATGTGCAATGAGTAAGAAATCCAACAATGAGTGATTGCAGTTATATAATTAAATCATCTTCAGCATCTCTTATAATGAAACACTTACAGAGTTGGAAAAAGTAAGCACAAATATTTTCTGATGTTCATTGAGCACTGTGGACAGTCTGTGATCTCTGTTATTAACATTAATTATCATGTAATTTTAATGATCTTGATCTTCTGGATTGTTTTTTCTTTTCAGTTGGGTGTGAATCAGTGGTTAAAGATCCCACTCTGAACTACATAGCAGGTGAGTCTGTGAAAACATTGAGTAGTAAGCTGAGTTAATCTCAAATGGCACATCAGGTGAGATGTGGTTGCTATATGTATGCCAGACATATATTCTAACTCAGTACTGTAGAGTAGAGCCTCTCCTATCAGAACTGTTATCTTTATTATTTCATTTTAAAATCTCACTTCCATTTTCCTTTAGTTATACTTTCACTCTAAAATGTAACTTCTGTCATGTTAGACTTACCATCATAGATTTATAATGTAAAATATGTGAAAATGTGAAAAAAGTCATTATGTATCTCATACACAGTTTAATTGTCATCTTAAAGCCTTGATTTTTTTACATATGTAAAAAAACAACATATTAATATTTTATCAGATATTACTTGGGTGCGCCAATATAGTTTGCAAGGTACAGGGCTTGAAGTGACAAAAAGTGCTTACAATTAATCAAATATACATTCTGTTTGACCTTAAGGTGACCTTAAATTTAAACTACAAAGTTAAAATTTTCCAGAAAGACCACCTACACAGGATATATTTAGTACAGTTTCAGACATTCCTTTTCCAAGTTACATTTAGCAAAAAAGAAACACAAAAGCAGAAAAAGTCCTCCATGCCTTTATGAGCATGAAATACAGGTTAAAGTGTCAATTTAAAGCCTTGTTTTTTTTTGGCAAATAGAACAAGAACAAATTTTATATTTATCAGATAACATATTAGTTGAATGAGGGACATAGTGTGAAAGCTATAGGGCTTAAAGTGGTAAAAATGTCATAAAGTTGGTCTCTGTGGTCTTTTTAGAAACCTTAAGGTGACTTAAAAATAAAACTACAGACCTCAAATTTTTCACAAATAAAAATGATATATAGAAGTTGTATCTACTACAGTTTGAGTCTGGTCGGACTTGCCATTTTAAAGTTACAACTCAAAATATATGAAAAATGGAGAAAAAAGTCCTCTGGGTGGGCTGTTTATGGGCCTCATACACAGGTTAAATCTTAACTTAAATCTCTTGTTTTGGCACATGTTTAGGAGAAAATAATGTACTCCCAGATGAGGTTTTAGGTGAATAAATCACATAGTTTTAGAGCTAAGGTCTTAAAAGTGGGAAAAGTCCATAAATTGGTTCTCTCTGACACCTTAAGGTTACCATAAAATTAAAACTACTGATCTCAAATTTTCCACCAACCAAAATCAATATAGAAGATATATCTACCATAGACTCATCAGAATTACCATTCGCAGATTACAGGTCAAAATATGTGAAGAATGTAGAAAACAATGCTGGTTCTTTATGGGCCTCAAACACAATTTTAACCTCAACATAAAACCGTAATTCTTCACATATGTAAGAAGAATATATTAATGTGTTCTCAGGTAAAATTTCAGCCAGATGAGCCCCATAGTTTAAGGCTTTAAGTGGCCATAGGTCCATTTCTGACCTTAACATGGCCTTAACTTCTTTATTGGGAGTTTAAGTTCACCTTCCAGGGTCCTGTCCTGACCCAAATACATGTGTGTGCCTAGTTTGAAAGAAATCTGAAAAAGCATTTTTGAATTATCTTCTGGGTATATATTAATATAAGTTGAAAATTTCACTGTACTCCATTTTTGACTTGGTACAGATGTTATTAAAAGAAACGATAACAAAATAGCGGGTGTGTTAAAATGTGTAAGTAAATCAACAGCTTGATGACAAATTTCAGTCACAAAACAAAAACTTTCCACGCCAAACTAATTTTCCATTTCAAATCAGTGTATTAGGATAGAAATTGTTACAAGGCTAGTTTGTTTGACAATGCACTGAAAAGCATTATGAAGGTAGAGGTGATGTGTTTGACTAAACACAATTCCTGTATGTAAAAGTCTTGGATCTGTGACTCAGTAAATTTGAACTTTGCAAAGGTCAAACAAAATCACCTGGGAGGTGATGATGTTGCTATGAAGAGAAAATAACACATCACAAATGCACCGAAAAATGAACCCTCCACCCCTATAACAATACATGTGTATGTACATTGCACAAAACATAGACATTTTAAAAAATTTACAAAATTTACAGAACATCTGCCACACTGTATATTGGAAATTTCATTACAAACATATTACATTTAGCCATTTTTCACCAATAAATTGAGTAAATGCCAAGCATTTGAGTAAAACTCTTACCAATCTGTTCTATTCATATGGCTAGCCAGGCTAAATGCAACATACTACACAACTTAGATTTGAACTCACAAACCTGGCAAAACACATTTTTATGTATTTATTTAATTAATAAAAGTTTAATTGTTCATTTCTTGCATCATTACTGAAGGTTTATAGAAACATTGATACAACTGTTTTGTTTTTTTTTTCTTCTGGCTATATTATTCTAAATGATGCTGGCAGACAGACAAATGATGGCTATGCCTTCAGGAATAGGGTTGGCATCCCTACTAAACTCCGCCTACAAAAGGATCAAGTTTTCCCAATAACTTGTATCTCAGTCAGATGCAGGTCAAGTGCCCATCCAATGTATTGTCACTGGTAGGGGTAAGCATGAATTAAAGGATGAGGACTTATTAATCCATTCAATTGAACTAGATACCCAAACTCTTAATAACAGATGGTTTCATCTGCAAACCTTATTTATTTATTGGATGAATTTCATTGTAGTACAAATCAAAGAAGTGATGTAAAATAACTTTAATAGATAAATAATGTATAACTGTGGCATAAACAATTTCTAAATAATTTAGGCTTTGTGATCAACAATCACTGTATTATACATAGAATCTCCTGTCTAGCAACCATGTTTTAACATATTTTTCTCTGGACATTAGTGCTACTGGTTAAAAATCACATGTACTTATTCAAAGTTTCCACTTTATTCAGAAGACTGACCACCACATGAAACAGTTAATTGTAAGTGCATGCTTATAGGGTACATAAGCTACACAAAAAGACATCCAAAGTTCAGTAAAGTCAAGCCTTTCTCTTGGTGAAGAAAATCTTAATTCCCTCCTTGGGCCTGGTCACCAGTGCGGGCATCATTTCAACATGATGACTCTCATCTAACCTTATCTCAAAGCGGTGCAGGATTCTTGCCACACAGATTTTCATCTCATTCATGGCAAAGGTCTGGCCAATACAGTTCCTCGGTCCAGCGGAGAATGGCAGAAAGGCGTAGTTATCCATCTCTGCGGCCCTGTTGGGTAAGAAGCGATCTGGGTCATAGGTCATGTGATCCTCTCCCCAGACACGACTGTTGTGATGTAGTGCCCAAAAATTGATTTCAATGGGAGTTCCCACTTCTATCCTCTGTCCTGCCACTTGGAACGGTTCTGTGAGTTCACGCAGCACAAATGTGATAGTGGTAGTGAGACGCAATGACTCTTTCAGGCACATGGTCAGGTAAGTCAAACGGCTGATGTCCTCCCATTCTACAGTGGCTTTAGTCTGCATAATTTCATCTACTTCCTGTCTGGCCTTGGCCTGGTATTTGGGATGCCTTGCTAGGTTATACAGACACCAAGCTATCCCACTGGCAGTTGTATCGTGACCTCCAAACATGAAGGTTTCCACTTCATCCTGTATCTGCTTCTCAGTGAGGCCATGTCCCTCCTTATCCTTCGCCAGAAGGAGGATATCCAGAAAGTCGGTGAGGCCTTTGTCTGATACTCTGCCTTCTTTAATGGTCTCACGGCGCTTCTTAATACATGCCTTTGTAACTGAATGGGAGAACTGACAATGCTTCCAAAACTCTCGTCCATCTTTGGTAAAAAAGTAGAGTATGTCAAAGTAGTGAAGGGGCTTGAATAACCGCTGATAAATATAGTATGACAAGTTCTGCACACAGTTCACATAGGGCGAATGATTACCAAGGGCCTGAACATCCTCTGTGGAACTGAAGCTACATCGCAGCACAGCATTTAATGTACACAAGCTGACTGGCTCATAGATTTCTACACTCTCACTTTGTGATACTTCTTTTTCCAGTTTGTCCATCAACTTCTCGACACATTCATTGAATATTTTAGTGTACGGTTTTAAGATATCAAAGTGGAAAGCTGGGGTAAGGAGACGTCTCTTTCTGGCCCATATTTTGCCATTACTGGACAATAGGCCATTGCCGAGCCAGTGATCGAACATCCAGTATGACCACCCACAAGCAGGGAGGAGTCCTTTGGGCTGAGAGGTTTTCAGAATAAGTTTCACAGTATCTGGATGACACAAAACTAAGGTTGGTCTCAGAGGATAGAGTACAGTATAACAACCATCGGATGCTTTCTCAGTCCACTCTAGTGTCTTCATCATTCCTGCTTCATTTGGCCCTGGATGTTCCAACAAATGTCCATAAAACCAATGTGGTTTTGTTAAAACAAACACTTCAATAGCTTTCCTAATCTTTTGCACTTTTAACAACCAAATCACTACCTTCAGCACAGAATATATAACGGGTAACGATACCACAGCAGCAGCAATAACATATACAGCCATTTTATTTGGTGACAAACTGATTGGATGAATATACTGAAATACAACTCTTTGTGATCAGATATAAAACTGTTCCAAGTTTAGCTTGCTGTATGTTTGTAATCTGACAAGTGTCTAGCTTTATCTTGTATACAGCATACTGGCACAGTTTTGCACCAACAAAAAAGTAGCCAGTGATAAATTAATCTGTTTTCAAGATGTCTGGGAAACACTGTCTCAGTGAAATTCATTGTTTTTTTTCTAGTTTTATGATTTTAGCAGTTAGCCTTCTCAACAACACAACTGCACACACTGACTGGACCTTGCTTCATGGTTATTTGATGCCTTGGACTGATACTTTTACTGTATCAAAATGGACATTATTGGGAGAGCATGTAGCATTTCTCTCAATCACTTTGATATAATAAATCACTTTTGAAGAAAGAGTGGAAGCTGACTTTTCAACAAGTGTTATTTTGCATTTCTTTGTTTTGCTTGAAATCTATGTCACTTCACTCGCTTGAAACATATTTCTAGTAACTTTATAACATGACTGAAACTGTTTTGGTATGAATAAAGACCCACGAGTATGATTTTATTTAAACCCTCAGACGCTTTAATTGTGTTCTTGTGTATGCATATGTTATGACCCATCTGTGAAATTGTCCATTTTTGAAGGAAATTGCCTATTTCATGAAATGGTCAACCCAACTGTCCTTTTCATGAAATGGACAAATTTATAATTATTCTGTCATCTATTTCATGAAATGGACAATTTCACAGATGGGTCGTAACATATATTCTAAGGGTGTATTTACCCTTACAATACATAAATGTGAATGTGATAAACAACAAAAATATAATATTAGTATGATAAATGTGTTACAGTGTATTAACCGAATCCAGGATAATGAAAAAGGCTGAGACGGTGTGTCCTGGAAAATGGATCAGTCTGGGGGACGCTAGAATTCTTTTGGCTTTGATTTATTGGTATGGCTGATGTTGTTCAAACAATATTTTTGATGCAACCTTTCCTTCAACAAAATTGATTTCTGAATTCAGATAATGGGGTAACAGAATCTATTAACTTGTTGTATATCCCTAACTTTTACTTTAGTGCCGAGAGCACAAACTGTCAAGAGAGAAGGATCTAGCAATGATGCCATTGATACAGTACAGCCACCTGTTTACAACTCTCTGGTCTCATCTCTTTACTCTCATTCTCACAAACATCTAAGGATGAGAGTGGGCAAAAAATTGTACCATTTATGTGAGTCAACTGGTTATAAGCATCCTTATAGATTCTTGCAGTGTCAGGAAACTGCAGAAATATGACAGTCACATGACCAAACACACCCCCTGACAGCCATTTTTTGGCTGGTTAAACTTCCAGCAGTTTTTACAATTCTGGGAAACTGTGGTAATTATGGATCCAAAAGTGGCTCATATCAAATAT
Source organism: Sabellastarte sp. h YS-2021 (assembly GCA_964017235.1). Classification (NCBI taxonomy): domain Eukaryota; kingdom Metazoa; phylum Annelida; class Polychaeta; order Sabellida; family Sabellidae; genus Sabellastarte; species Sabellastarte sp. h YS-2021. Next base: position 83,718,203 of record OZ024935.1, on the reverse strand, counting down.
GCATTCATATCAAACTATCAAACAAAACTTTAATATATTTTAAAATACTGAGACAGAAAAACACAATTATTTACCTTTTTCTTTTGAAATAACACTTTCAATATTTGTTACATACTTGTAGAACTTCTCTAATGGGAAGTTTCTTAAAGATATTGGAAAAGTGTTTTCTTCATGTATGCATGAAAATTATATTTCCATACATAAGATTGCCTATTTCATGAAATGGGCAAGCCGCAATTGAATAAATTGCCTATTTCACGAAATGGGCAAGTTATTTACCTATTTCACAAAATGGACAATTATGTGGATTGGGCGTAACATATACATATATTGCCACACATGTAAAATTACTGTTTTGAATATCTGAATATTTAGAAGTGAAGTGAATTTTTATATTGACGCATCAGTCATTACAACCTGCCAGGACTACACTATCTATAATTATGACATATCTTTTAACATCAGCCGATAAGGCTGAGGTCACTGAGATAAATGGTAGCACTATAACCAGACATCTAAGTATTGACATCCGCTGAGGTACTTTATGTGTTCCTGCATCCCTTGGGCTCTGGAAGGCTTGACTGAAGAGGATGTGCCTAACCCCCCCCCCCCACACACACACACACACACACACACCTTTTCACAAAGGTGACTTTGCTGAGGGGTAGAAGTTTCCAAAACCTGTTGAAGTGCTACTATTGGTACATGTTATTATTATTATCAGGACAGGTCAAGTCTAATCTCCCCTTTACTTAGGGACTCTGAGGTGCAATAGCACCATGATGATCAACTAATTTCAGTAATTCCAGGGACAGAAAAGTGGCCACTTACCACAGAGAATGTCAGGAGATGATTAGACCTGAGGTGGTTAAGTCTTGGTGTAGAGGTAGAGTGTAAGTTCCTTTTCTGAAAGAGCCTGTGGGGATGTACAAATCTCATCAGGAACATCATTCTAAACAATAGGAGCATAGCTATAACCAACTGTTTGACAGATTGATACCCATTATAAAATGCTTTAGACGCTGCAAAGGCTTTCATATCATGTGCTTTTACTTGGTCTGCTTGACCTTTCTTGAAAGATATAAATAGGATAGAACTGTCACCTCTCAGGTCTTGGGTATGATCCAAATAATATCAAAGGGCACATACTGAACATAGATATTCGTCTTCTTTTGATCATTGTAAAAATCAACTATAAGGGTCAATGGAGAATTATTGGAGCCACGCTCTGTGCTCCTTCCCAAACCAAACTGGTTCTTGGCTATGAAGTTAGATGAGGAAACAACTTACCCATTTCCTATTGACCTATGTTTGACACTTTGTATACAACCCAGGTGTGGATTTATCTTGGCCGTTTGCCTTAGACTAGAGCTAGCAGGAAGGCTGTTTGAAAGTTGCATGTTTTATATCTGCCTCTTTCATTGGCTCAAGCAGTTTGATGTCAGTACATTAAACATGGCAGACAAATTGGTTAATTTCTTGCACTTTTGGGTCTATCACTGTTAAAACTTGTTAGAAGCTTATCTCTCTGATTCTGAACATGGCCCATGCGATCTATGAGTCTCAGAGCAGTCCATTAGAGCCATCATTTGTTGCAAGGCCACTGTTCAAGTGCTGATACAGATGCATTAATAAGTCTGAAACTTGTTTATTGATGGTTTGGTGAAGTCCACTGAGTTTTCTATACGCCAATTTTCAAATATGGCTATTGACCAAGTAGCTTGAAAAAGCATTGACTACTCCAGAAAACTGTTTTCAATGAAATTACATAATACTATAATATGAAACATTCAGGAATAAGTATGCATTAAAGTTAGAAATGCAATTTTTATGCCACTTTGAAAGGACTTTATTGCAGTATAGATGATTTTTATTTGTGGAAGTCTGGTTATGTATAGCAAATATAACTGCAGAATGTTTTTATACACTGGAGGAAAAGAAGTAGCTGTAAAACCAAACTTGACTTTTAATATTTTTTCCCTATTTGTAGATACAGTGATAACAAGCAGACACACTGCCTCGTTACACTTTCAAATAAATGTGTTGTATATCTGTCAGTATATTAAAGTTTTGCAACAGTGTTGTTTTTTTTATTTATGATACTTTTGATTTCTGCCTTTATAACAATGATAACCAATCATGTAATGTACATTACCCATCTTATAGTCTAGGCCAGTTTTAGTTTTAATCCAAACAATATTTTGCCAGAGCATAATATCAAGCATAATTGAACAGCTTAAGTGGTTTCAGTTAAAATTTACTTACAGAAAACTCCCAACAGGGAATATTGAAAGAAAGTTAATATACAGTAGAACCTCTATTATCCAACCCTCTAGGGGGAGTAACGAGGTTGGATAGTAAAGTCAGATAATAGAAAGCCTAAAATAACAGGTTAAAATGGAGTTGGGAGAGAGGGTTTGAGGTTGTTAACTGAAAATTTGGTTAATAGAAGGCTGGAAAATAGTGTTTCTACTGTAATGGTGAACACTGCAGAATGTACTTATTGTCAAGAAAGCAAATATATTTTGCATATGTTTGCTGAATGTAATAGAATTGCCGCAGAGCTTTATAAGGAAATTGAATTGTCAGCTTTTAATATGCTTTTTGGCTATGAGAATACATACCAAGACAGAATCCCATTAAATTTTATATAACTTGTATAAATGTCATTCTTAGCTTAAATGTATTGAAATACATAGATATCACCAAACATATGCTGATGAAAAATACCTTGCTGTTCTCTCAGATAAACACTATGATGTTAATTGGATTTCGGATAAATGGGGTACAGCACTGGAAGAAATGACAAGTAATTCATGTATCAGGTATAACAACTAAAACAGACTGTGCCATAGACCTCTGTGATTTGGTCTTGAAAGAAATAAAAATGTTAAAAAAATAGGGAAAACTGGGGAAAAGGTCATAAATTGGTCCTGGTGACCTTTTTTAGAAACTTTAAGGTGACCTTTATATTAAAATTACAGACCTCAAATTTTCCACAAAGAAAGATCACATGAAGAAGTTATATCTACAGTTTGAGTGTGGTCACTCTTCCCATTTCTTAAGCTCTAAGGCTAAATGTGTAAAAAAAATGCCAAAAGAAAGTTTGCGGGGTGAGGTGGTTATGGGTCTCATAAACAGGTTTACTGTCAACTTAAAGTCTTGATTTCTTGGCAAAACTAAAACAAACCTATTTATACACTCCCAGATGAGATTTTAGAGCTACAGAGGTTAAAAGTGGCAAATAGTTCAGAAATTGGGGATCTGTGGGCCTTAAGGTGACCTTAATTTTAAAGCTATAGACCTCAAATTTTCCACAGACAAAGATTACAGATAAAAGTTATATCCAGTACAGTTTGAGACTCATTAGAATTACCAGTTCAAAATGATATGGCAAAATATGTGAAAAATGTAAAAAAATAAATCCCTAAGTACTAAGTAGGGGCTTTGTGGGCCTCAAACATAATTTTAATCTCAACATAAAGCCTTGATTTTTGCATATTTAAAAAGAATATATAAATGTGTTCTCAGGTAAAACTTAAGCCAGATGAGCCACATGGTTTGTGACCTAGTGGGCATTAAGTGGTCAAAGCTACATTTCTGAGGTTAAGGTGGTCATAATTTCTTTATTATTTAGAGTTTAAGGTCACCTTAAAATAGGATTCCTCTCCTGACCCAAATACATGTATGTGCCAAGTTTGAATGAAATCAGTAAAAGTGTTTCTGAGTTATCTTACACACAAGTCAAAGTGCAGGGCAGTGGTGTGACAGACATGAAACCAGTATATTCTCGACTTTCATCTGGGGACATATTAAGTAATTTCTTTTCTTCTTTTAATAACATGCTAGATATCCATTAAAACTAAAAGGCAAAACTCTTAGAAAACATAATTTTGACTTTTTGGTTACTTTGGTGTTTTTAATATGTGTGACACTATCAATTTTCAGATTCACCTCAAGATGGCAACTTGACAGATGATCAAGGTGAGATAAATAAAACCTCTTTTTCCTCTAAACGTCAAAGCTTTGATTGGATTATTGACCTAGTATATCCTTGACTGTAACTCACACTGAGTTTCCCTTGCACGGAAGATATTGCACCTGTACAGCAGTACATTAGATTTGATTATTCAAATGTAATGTTTTCATATTAGACCATTGTAATACCCTTGTGTATATCAAGTGTAACAACATTTTGACTTTACAAAGGCCCAGTTTCATGAAAGGTGTCAGACTTTTTTATATTTTTAATTCTTTTTTGTTTACAAAATAGAATACTGTTACAACCAGTTATAATAATTTTTCTCTTTTCAGCTCTACATCCAAATCATCCACAAGATGATATACATTTTATGGAAGTGACATATAGACCTATTCAAGTTCGAAGACATTTTTCCACAAATTCTATCTCTTATCAAACACATCCATTTTAAAATTAATTTGGAATAAACTTCTAGGTTCTTGATCAATTTTTTTCTGGGGTTTTCATCCTTAAAATTACTAGTGAAAGATTTTATTAGTTTTCTAATTCTGAAATATTGCAATACATTTATTTTAACATTGAAAGTAGACCTCATACTTTCTAGTGTCATAGTTGTACCTAAATCTTCTGTCATCAGATCACTGACAAACCCAATGCCTTTTTTAACCCAAGTTGCAAAGAATAAAAGCTCCTTTGAAAAGGTCTCATACTTAGTCCAGCCTCAAGCTGAGCCGCTGGCTCAAGACTGAGTTTGTGGTCTCAGATGAGTTTTTATATCAAATTTATTTCACAAAAGCTGACTCAACTGAGACTGGTCTGAGCCAAAAGTGTCATAAATTATGTAAATCCTGTCAATTCAGTTTGTTTTCAACACATAGACTTTGGAATATTTATGGTTTACACATATAAACGTAATCATGAATGGCTGACGTAAAAATTGTTTCATTTGATTGAAATTAAGCTTAGGAGCTAAGACTGAAGCAAGAGATTTAGATCCCCTCTTGGGTCTTGTCATATTCTCATACCTGAAAAAGTGTGTCAGCTTGGGTAAGCTTTATTGCAGTGAGTTCTGTGACATGAACTCAAGGTACAGATCAGAAAGCAAACTCCTACCTGAGACAAAAATACTCAGCTGCCAAGTTTTTACATGTCTTACGAGGTTTTCCAAACTACCAAGCAAAATGAGAAACCTAGCTGTATCCTCCTCCCAATCTTATTGTGTGTATTTAAGACTATAAGGTTAAGCCACAACTCAGTTTCAGATGTTTTGTGCATATCAGCCATTGACCAGGAAAAGGGCCAAAAGTGTAATAAATGCGATAAAAAGTGATACAAAAGCAATACATTATACTGTAGTACTAGTAGTAATAGTAATAGATTGGAATGTAATAGTAATAGATTAAAAATTAATAGTTTCCATCTGATACTTTTTTTATTACTTTCATGTTTAATGTGAAATATGATCATTAGCCTTTAAACTGTAACAAATTTTATTGTAATTTAACTTTTTGTAAGTTAAATACTTACCTTATCCTCACAAATGCTTACTTGGTTTTGTGGAGGCAAAACGCGGCGACTAACAAGAATATTTAAAAATTATTCTTGTTCGAGAGGTGAACCCCGTAGTTAGTGATAGGTGCGCATGCACACAACACATTGTCGGTTGGACTTTGTCGAGAGATATTCATTTAATTTTTGGTCCCCAGTAAAACAAACGTGTGAGGGGAGGAAGGGTGGGTCTGTCCTTGTGAGGATAAGGTAAGTATTTAACTTACAAAAAGTTAAATTTATTACAATAAAATTTGTTACATTTTATTGCGTAAAATAGCCTTACCTTATCCTCACAAATGCTTGATTCCAACCGTAACAGGAGGAGGGGTTTGTTTTGCAACCTGCCTGTTAAAAGTATATGGGGTTCACCATGAAAGCATTTAATTGAGAGGATAAGATAAGCGTAAGTATGCTACAACAGAATTTTCCATTACCGTAAAATATCTGTAAAGATAAGTAATGATAGCTAACCTCATGAATATTCATGATGCACTGTTGTAGTTGACACTTGTCCAATGTAACATAAAGTTGTCCTATATCTAAACCATCACCCATAACTGTGTGGTGGGGGATGGCTTTCTGGGTCCATCGAGCTGGGAGCTGACATCCAGCAAGAAGGCATCCCCAAGCTGGCTTCTGTGTTGTACAAAATACAGTCATGAGGCCATCTGCAACAGAAGAAGACATATGTCCATATAAGATACTGGTATGGAAGGAAGAGTAAAGTATGTAAGCCATATAAAATACACAAGAACATACTCAAAGTCAATCACATGCTGAGCAGAAACCACTGGGCCTAATTGTAATATGTTTGGTCTGTGGACTGCCAAGACACATCGCTTAAATAAAATGTAGAAAACGTGTTGTGGCTCTTCCAATGGCAGGAGCCTAAAATCTGCTCTAGGGACACCCATCCTTGAATGCTAAAGAAGCAGACATGGACCTAACATCATGGGCCTTAACCTGTAGGTCCTGTGTATCAAAAGTGGATGACTGATAAGCCAATAAGACAGTCTGTCTGATCCAAGAAGAGATAGTAGATCTCATGAAATCTCTGTCAAAGCCTTCCTTAAAGGATATAAACAAGAGATTCTTTCCCTTCCTTAAAGCACTAGTTCTGTCTAGATAGTATCTAAGTGCTCTGACAGGGCATAATGTCATATCCTCAGTCAAGTCTGAGCTCAAAAAAGGTTTAAGAGCTAGAATGACCACTGGTTTGAACAAATCTGGGCAATCAGAAGCCAACTGATTCTTTGCTAAGAAGGCAGGAGAAGGAGAAATAGTGACCTCCTTCCAGTGAGGTTTTGTGTCTGAGGGAAGAATATGTCCAAGCATGCACCTCCCCCCTCCTTTTGCCAGATGCCAAAGCCATTAGGAAAACAGTCTTGAAAGTCAAAATCTTAAGAATTGCAAGGTTCAAAAGGTGCTTTAGTCAAAGACATAAGAACCAAAGATAGGTCCCAAGAGGGAATACCCCTATTTGCAATGGGTTTGTCCCTGTGAAGGCTTACAAGAAGTCTATTTAAGTGCAAACTCTTGCTCCCTTCCTGGCCAAAATATCACAAATGGTTAGCTATTGTAGTTCTATAGCCAGCAATTGTGACTGGATTCATCCTTTAGAGGCTCAAAAGAGGCCTTAGTCAAAGCCATGAGGACTAAAGACAAATCCCAGGCTTATCCCAATAAAAGCTCGCAATAAGTCTGTTCAGATTCAAACATTGCTAACTACCTGGCCAAAATGATCAGCTATGGCAGCCCTATAGCCAGCAGTAGTGGCAGGCTTCAGATTTTTAACAGCAAATAAGTGATTCAAAATTCCTGCTGAGATAGTAGGCTCTGAGCTGACCACCTGATTCTGTTGGCACCAGAGTTAAAAAAATGGACCACCTTGACTCATAGATTCTTCTAGATGAGGGTCTTTGACGTGCCTTAATTCTATCTGCCACCTGCTCAGAGAATGATTCAAGTGATTCTGAGTGGTGTCTAGGTGCCAAACATGAAGATTCAGATACATGAGATTCTGATGGAACTTCTGACTGAATGGTTGTTTTAACAGATGAGGCCAGTGAGATAGTTGTAATGGGGGTTTGGTTGACAGATTCACTAGATCCCAAAATCAATGCATTCTGGGCCACCCTGGTGCTACTACTATCATCTTGCACCTGTAGGTGTTCATTTTCTGTACGACTTTTGGTATGAGTGCTACAGGACAAAAGGCATAGCCGTCCAGACCCTCCCAGGAGATGTTCAATGCATCTATGTTCAAAGCATTTGCATCTGGGACTGGTGAGACATAGATTGGTAGTTTGTGATTCAATTTGGTGGCAAACATGTCCACCATTGGTTTGTGCCAAACTTTGCAAATTAGGGTGAATATTTAAGGATGAAGACCATTTTGTTTGAATTACTTTGAATGTCCTTCCTGGAGAGACTGTCGGCTACGACATTGAGGCAACCCTGAATGTGTCTGGCTCTTATGAGTATGTTTCGAGGATTGCAGTAGGCCAAGATGCGCCAAACCAGGAGACACATGTCCCAAGAGTGTGTTCCCCCTTGTTTGTTCAGATAACTGACTACAGTGGCGTTGTCTGTTGCTATCAGAACCCTTTTGTCTAGAATTTTGTTTTGAAAGCTTTTTAAGGCCAGAAACAGTTCCTTTAACTCTACGACATTGATATGAAGTAAAATTTCTTGATCTGTCCAATTGCCACTGACTGCCATGTTGTCCAAATGAGCTCCCCAACCCTAATTTGACGCATCTGTGAAAATAAGGGTATTGTGTTCCTGTGGATGTAAAGGTCAACCCATTTTTAGATTTTTTTGATCTTTCCACCACTGAAGATGCTTTTTCAGAAGGTTTGAAACAGGAATCTTCAGATCTAGTGACTGGGGATACTGCCAATGTGTTTTCAGGTAATACTGGGAGGGACGCATGTGGAGCCTGCCCATTGGTATTGTCTTTTCTAGAGATGCTAACACACCTATCATGGACATTAACAGTCTTGGAGTCGTTTGTGATGAGATCTCCATGTCCAGAACAGATTTTTCTAGAATTTTCAACTTCTTTTTGGTTGGAAAGACTTTTCCTTGTACTAAATCGAAATGGTAACCCAAAAAGTTGATTTTTTGTGTAGGTTCAAGCTCTGAATTTTCGAAGTTTATCACAAAGCTGAGTTCCTGCACCACATGGATGAGTTCTTTTGTCTGGAGCTGACACTGGTGTCTGGTATTTGCTCTTAACAACCAGTCGTCCAGGTATTGGTGAATTCGAACTCCGCAGGACTGAAGAACGAGTTTTACTTCTTTTACAATCCGCGTGAACTCTAGGGGTGCAGAACCAACCTGAATGGCAGTGCTTTGAACTAATATGTTCTTTTGTCTACATGGAAACGTAGCAAGTGTTGAGAATCTGGATGTATTGGAACATGAAAGCACGCATCTTTCAGGTCTATCAAAACTAGCCATTCACCTTTAGTGACCGAGTTTCTGATTATCTCTGCTGTTTCCATCTTAAAAGTTGGAACTAGCAGGCATTTGTCCAGGACACTGAGATCTGTCACAGGGCGCCATTTATTGCCAGGTTCTGGAACAAGAAATAATCTACTGTAAAATCTGGAGTTGTGCAATCCTTGAGATGATAAAAAATTAATGTGCTTTTTTGAAGCATTTGCGACACTCTTAGGTAGTCATGTTTTTCCTGTCTGTAACCGCTTTAAATTATGGGATGCACAGACATGGGTGGATTCGACTGGAGAATTATTCGCTAATCCCGTCCTAAGATTGCACAACTCTTTTATCTGGTATATAGATCTGTGGAAACTGGCCATTAACCCTTTGAGACCGAGTTTCTTCATAAAATTTGTTGACTCTATCTCACAGCTTGGAGGGACATACGCATGTTCAGGACACAGAGATCCCTACTGGCCAATGATATTGTGGGATTAATGCAAAGAAAATGCCAGGAATGGTCATCCATCCACGGACTAACCTTGCCCAATGCAGTTTAACTTCCTTGAATAGAGAAGAACTCCTGGTGTAGGCTATCCGTACTGTACACTTATAAAGCACATAGCACATCAACGATCTATGTCTTAACAAAAACAAAACAATATTTCCATCCAAATCCAGTGACTTGTAGTCATTTACAGAAGAAATTGTGTATAAATTAACATAGTAAATGTAACACAATATCTTCAGCAGCATGGTGGATTGTTTCCTGTCTGTAGAACCTGCAGTAGAGTACATGAAAGGGGAGTTTTGATTGGAGGGCTACAAAGTAACCATTCAAAAACTGCACAACTCTGAGATGGCAATAATATTTTCACTAAACACAACTGTTTATACGTATTTCTTCTACTACACCAGAATCCCCTATTTCATTGAGGATATTGGTGGGAAAGCTTATGTATTATCTTCTCTATAATGAAGTAGTAAATGGTCCACCAGCCAGTTGTAGATTAAAGACAAGGCAATGGAGGAATGTAACCCTCTTGATGCCTGGTTTTGTAGGTTGAAAGCAAACCTTGATAAACTTGTGAAGTAGATCTTGTAGGACTGACATAAAAATCCACCAGGACTTCATGAGAGGGATTTGCCATTGGATGATCTGAAGTATATTTTTGGATTCGAGATGAAGGGTCATCTTCTGTGTGTCTACCAAGTGGAGAGGCTACTAGCTTTCTTGAGGTTTAATTACTAACCCCAGAAAACGAGTTTTAATCTGCCCAGCTATCAAATCTCAACGTCATCTGGTGTTAGAAAAGCAACCTCTAGTAGATCTTCTACTGCTACCTGTTTTTCAGTCACAAGAGACCTCTTAAGGAAAATATGGCCAGTTCAAAGACTTCTGATGAACATCCCTCATAAATGAAGAGGTAAGCAGCTTAAACCAAAAACTGAAGAATCTTCTGTAATAGATCCTCTACCAAAAGCTGTTTTACAGCCAAGGGGGATCTAAGAATGCTGTTATGGGATACTCAACCCCCAGCATGTGATATTGTACTTCTGTAAAATAGGAAGTCTTAAGCTTCTTTCTTCTTAGCACGAACTCTATGAATTCTAAAAAGAACGCATCTGCCGTCTAAGAGACGGGCAGAGTTGAAAAAACTTCACGTGTTGCCTCCTCGACGACCAAAAATTGAATGAATATCTCTCGACAAAGTCCAACCGACAATGTGTTGTGCACATGCGCACCTATCACTAACTACGGGGTTCACCTCTCGAACAAGAATAATTTTTAAATATTCTTGTTGGTCGCAACCAAACCAAGTAAGCATTTGTGAGGATAAGGTAAGGCTATTTTACGCAATAAAAAAAAACTGTGAATTATTGCTACAGTGTTCATGTGACAAAAAGGTTTTCACACTTTCATTAAGTCTTGTAAAGGTGATTGTGACCCAGGTGCTGTCTATAAAATACTACAGTATTATACACATATGTTCTGGCACATCTTACCTTTCAGCACAATAATGTTTGTTCATTATTTTACAGAGTCAAAAAAGTGTCAATTCACAGATTTTCCAGGACACAAAGACTTTTTACCGAGTGAGGTAAGATATCAACAGTTTGTTAAATGTTGGGATTTCACCAGAGAAAGGACCTACCTAGAACCCAATTTTACCAACTTGAAGATTATATGTAAATGACACATTTTCATATACAATAAACTCTATATTAGATGAATGTGAAAATTTCAAGTAATTTGCTGCAAATTACACTAATTTGACTTATTCCATTGGGAGGGGATGGGAGGGGGTGAAGAGGGATGGGGAAGTGTGTGGGGATGGTAAAAAAAGGGTAAATAATTGTTGGAAAGTACACATATTCTTATGGGCAGTAATTTAATAATCTATGAAGGTAACAGGAAGGGTTAAAAGGTTTAAATTTTTTTCCTCTCAAACCTTTTTACTAATAAGTCATTTTTCCCCATTTTTATTCAATGACACTCTGTAATGCTGTTTTTATAACCCATTATGACCATGCCTGATTTCTAATTGTTTTTGTAAACTTTCCTTTTTTTAAAAAAAAAATAAACATTTCATGTATGTGACTAACAGCACATACAATACATGTAAACTTACTTCAGAATCTGTGGTTATGTCTCTTGGTCTGAGTATGTATTTTCTGACCACTGGAGTTAAAATGGATTTACAGGGACATATAAGCTCAGTTTGGGCATGGTGTTACATTGATGGTACCTTTTTGTTGTTGGCATATGTATATTATATACATGTCACTATGATAAATTAAATAAATAAATATAAAACGTACAAGTCTATCTGTGTCATGTCCATATATTACAGGTGGTTGGCACTTGGTACATCCTTGCCTCTTACACACTTGCTTCAGTCCAAGCTTCATCCATGAGCTCTGCCTCGTTCTTCCTGAAACACACACCAGAGGGAGGCTTTGACAGCTACTTCACCACTGCAAGGTAATCCTTGGGTTCTTTAACATAAGGTCAACTACTTTAAGTAGTGACTTTCCCTGCTTTACATAGTTACAAGTCTAAGGAATCAAAATGATACTGTTTTTCCTAAATCCCACTTAAAACTTCTGAAACCAGTACCTTGGATTGAGTCAAAAAGTTTACAAGTGCAGTACAATCTCTGTTATACAAATTCTGCTATGTGAACATTCACTTTATGGCCTAATTTACACTATTCTTGTATTTACTTGTTGTTTGATTAAAAACTATCTCTTCTGTATTACAACATTGAATGTTCTTGCTCTCTGTACATACTAGTCAGATAATAAGGTTTTGATGTTGTTAAATACGTGTGGTGGGATTATGAGAAAAGAACCAATTAAATGTAACAACATTTACTTGGTATTTTTGAAGAAAAATATAATGGTGTCAGATTTTTACGTTCATATTCAAAACTGAAAAATTTGAGCCTATAAGATTAGTGAACTAAAACTATGGATAAAACCTCATTGAAATAATAATATATTTCAGAGGCAGTTGAAGGACATTATAATGTTGTTTTGGACATTTTGACATGTTGTCATCACGAAATGTGAATCATGTAAACAACATAATAAGTAGCGATCATGAGATAATGAGTTGTAGTCACAAGAAAATACATACTTTGATAAAAATCATATTATCCTACTACAGATTCTACAATTATACATACTATTAGGATATACATAAAATATACTATTTTTATTTTTTTTGAATATTATGTGTATTTTATTTGCATTTTACAGAAATGGGAGGTGTCTGAGCCAGACCTATCATGGTGTGTTGAAGAAGACCTTTGCATCACTCACTGAATACTATGCAGATTATGGAAAGAAAAAGGGTGAGTAAGGGAATGTTATGACAAGTTAATTAAATATACATTGTCTATATGGTGGACAACAGCTTATCTTAAAATGGACTGATGTTTTTTTAAAAAGAAATACTCAACACACAACTATCTTAAACATAATCTGCACTCCCCCAGTTCAATTTTTTGACCACCTTACAACTCAAGCTAACCATTTTTTGCTTCTGTTAATTCTCTTGTTAAAGCGGCCTTAGGTTTTTTATTTACCTTCTGAAGTATCATTCAAGTATGCATAAAATATATTAGTGACTGAGTAATGAAAATACCTTTTGCTCAACATAAGTTTTTTTTTCATTTTTGAATGATCCAAATGAAATTGTTCACTCCAGGCCCCCCTAACTGGTCAAGTGTCTTGGCTGACACTTAAGTTAATATAACACACATGACATATGCTTTTTCTGTAGCACTTGTTGGTGTAAGTCATTAAGCAGAGAGTTACAACTAGAATCATGCACAAGTCTCTCCACTCATAGAGTCTCTTTTACCTAATTTTCCATTTGGGTCATTTTCTTATTGTATTTTCACTTACAGTGTTTCCTCAATGTCTGTTACAGGTCCCTTCAAGTTTGTGTACTTCACCAGCAGCTACAAGTATGGCCTGACTTACCACTGTATAGTACAGAATATGGATGGTACCTGTAGCTCCGCCTCTATTGATTTGATTGGCAGGTCCCAAGAGTTCACGGAGGGTGTCATGCAGGAACTGAAAGCTAAAGCCACATCACTGCTTTGTGCTGATGAGATGGATTTCTCTCTGATCAGCCAACAAGGTGGGTTAGCAGTCTTTTCATGACTAGACACTTTATCTGTATCCACAGGTCTTGTTTCTTGTTTATACACAGTCTGATGTATAATTAAATCTATCAGGAGGTTATGTTTTAGGGTTTGTTCATTTGTCCATTTGTCTGTTTTTTTCACTTTCCTCCAAAGTGATGAACATACTTTTTATGAATGCTTTTTGTGGCTAGGGCTCGACTGAATGAAGAATTTTCTGAAATGCCCTCTCAGGTGGAAGTCTGCACTCTACAAGTCCTTTTTATTTCTTAAAAGGATTCTTAATACAAGTCCCTTTACTCACTTTTTAACCATGAATAATTGTTTTTTATTTCAACAGGACACCTTCACATTAAAAAAAACCAAAAACATGTAAAACAGTGGACTGTACAACTAGAATCTCTAATATCTGCCGGTTGTGGCTCTAGTTGTGGCTTGTTTCAACTTAGATCTACCAAAGGCAGCATTTTCTAATGCTTGGATGTTATAAGTAATTACACCTGTGGCTTAATTTGACTGACTCTGGTTCCACATGAACAGAGTCGACTGTATTTTCAAGTTCTTTTTACCAGTTATTTAAGGGTTTCAGTAAGAAATGAAATGTTATTTAACACATTAATGAGTAAAATCCATTAATTTTCCTAGAATAATTGGGGACTCGCCTCAACCTTTTAAGTTCCATGATAATTTTACAGCTTCTCATCTGTGGTAACATTTTGATGAATTCTACTTCTTGTTGCATAGCTTTTCATTTGATTAGAGTAAGAAATCTAAAATTCGCCACATATCTGAAATTTGCCACATGTTGAAATACTGATAAAATAAACTAACTGAGGTGCGATTTGTTAAATGTACAGTAAATTTGGGCTTTTTGAATTGAAAAATACCAAATTTAAGACAAAAAAACATTTTCTTCATAAAATTAACTAAGGTTTTAGAGGTGGCAAATATTAGATTCCTGGCGAATTTTAGATTTCTTACACTAACTGATTGTGCAGAAGGACAGAAAGAAAATAATATCAGAAAATATGTAAGACTGCATTGAAGTCCACTGACAATTATAATTACAGTTAAAAATATAAATAAACCATGTTTAAAGATAAAAAACACCAGTAATACTTTTTCCCAGTGTAGTAGTTACAAACTGGTTCTCTTTATTTATTATTTTCAAATTGATAATTTGATGATATTTATGCTTAGAATTGTGTCCACTCAGACTTGGAGATAAGAGCAAGTGTCAGGTTGACAACATCAAATCCAACAAAAAGATTGACTGGAAATCTGTAAGTTACAGTTGTAAAGATGATGTTAAGTTGGAAGTATTATCAAGTATATTTCACTCAATACTGAGGTTGTGGGTTGAATTGCAGACCCAAACTCATGCTGTAAACTTGGTTGTCACTTGTTAGTGAGTTAAAGTGCAGAATCTTAATCACCTACTACTCCACAAGTAATTTGGCTAACTGGAACAACTGCAGTTTTTTCTGAGTAAATGAGGATTAATTTTCTGTCATTCTAATCCTGTCATTCTTTGCTCCCATAAATAATACAAACATATATAAGTCTTTTGCTATGACCAATGAAAGTTAAAAGATATAAACTGACAAATCATTGAGAAAATTTGCTCTAGGGGTGAATAGGGGTAGTATGTCTGAAATCCTCATTTTTGAACTCTTGTTTTCACAAAGTATGGGGTGTTAAAGAGTAAAGAGTGACATAACTACATTGAAGTATATGAGAAAGCAATACATAGAAACACAGTCATGTAATTGCAGTTACAAGGCTACTGGTACACGACTGCTGCATACAGGGACAGTGGACGACCTTCCCTGACCTGGTACATTGACCTGTGGTCATACACTGCCTTCAGAATGCACAGCCGGTATGCTCAGTAAGTACGGGGTCATGTGACACAATCATCATGTAACAGCGAAGTGAACGTGGAAATGCTGAATTGATGTAGGCATACTTGGTGCTGATGTCCAAATGGATAATCCAATTATCAGAAAGAGTCTTTCTCCATGTTAGAGTGTTAGCATAAGATAGGTGGTAAAACTATGTTTGAGATAAGATAGCCTGAATAATTAAGTCTTCAACTATTATTTGATTCTTAAAGTCAGGGCTTGAGGACATTTGTTTTATTTAAGTAAAGGTACTTGTCGCAAATCCCAATGTTTGTTATTCTACGTCATATTATACATATTATGGTGTAAATATCTCAGTACCAGGGAAGCACTTTATTATTATTCCCATTCCACAAAAACTGATTATCATGTCTCACCATCAGACACTTTTAATCAGAGGAGTTGTAGGTCTACATGTGGAACTGCTGAACTGATAGGCATACTCTAATAGTAGAGTATTTTTATAGTGCTTAATCTCCATCTATAGACAGACTCTAGGCACACCAAACAGAAAAAGCAGAAAACTATAATCATTATCCTGAGACATAGTAGGTCAGCACCACAGAGAGATACTGGGAAAAACAGAAATTAGGGTGGATATACTTGTGCAAAGAGGATTATAAGGTTTTGAGCTTCTTCCTGAATGAGTGGAAAGAAGTGGCCGAACGTGCATCATCAGGCAAATCTTTGCAGCATCATAAGCAAAGCTCAGGCCAAAATGCTTAGTAGATTTATATATTGTAGTGATAAAGTGTAGGACCTCAAAGAACACACCATCAGCTTGGGTTTTACATGTTTCTCATATATATATATATATGTTCACATATATTCGGCCTTACTCATATTTTCAATGTATTATGTGTATATTAGCATTGAAATAGACCAACAATTCATGTTTTACAACAAATATTGAAACATCTATCAATGTTTAGCAACTGTCATTCTTTTATTTTGATCAAAGGTGCATATAAAGTTTTAAAACTTGCCATTAAAAGTCATGTTTACTACTTGCTTAATGGGCCGATGAAACGGCAAACCACCATGTACATATTTCTGTTTCTTCTCTCCAATGGCCTATTTCAGCAATACAATCAAATCTGTTTTACTAGAAACACGCCCTGAAACATTAAGCCACCTGGAGGAGGTAATAACATTTCAACTAATCTCTTTATATGTGCGATGGTTGTACTTTTAGAAATGGGCAGTGTATTGAAACAAAGACTTCAGTTGTGAACTTTGAACCTGGCGGTGGAACATATCACTACAAGAATGGAAGCCAGACATGTAAGAATGTCTCTTATAGAGTAAGAAATCTAAAATTTGCCACATATCTGAAATTCGCCACATGTGAAAATACTAATAAAATAAATGAATTGTGGTGAGATTTGTTGAATGTAGAGTAAATTAAGGCCTTTTGAACTGAAAAATACCAATTTTTACACAAAAACATAATTTTCTTCTTAAAATTAACTAAGGTTTTAGAGTTGGCGAATTTTAGATTCCTGGTGAATTTTAGATTTCTTACTCTACATACTTACATATGGTTTAAATTTTTCTCATCTAACTTTGTATTAAGTTAAACACAGTTTTACCATTTCAAGTTGATCACAAACATGGCTGACAAAATTAAGAATGCTGGATATTTTACGACAAAGTCTGTGAATACACAAACCTGTGTATATCTACTATAAAATACAATCTCTAAATGGGCTTTTTTCTTATGTGGCATTCAGATGGAAATTCACGAGTGGTGCGCACCACCTGTGAGTACAGCGGACAGTTTTGACCGTTCTTAACAATTCACCGCCTGTGTGTTTATGTGTGTATGTAAACAAACACAAATCACAAAAAGAAAGAAATAAAAGAAATCACAATATTTCGCTATCCACCATGCAAACGATGCATATTTCATTTGTTAAACCTTTTCCAATATTATTTATCAAAATCCAGAGCACCGAAATACTTTATTTAACATGTTTTTATAACGAAAGCATGTCTTTGTTCCTCTCACAGTTTCCCCTAGGATCTTATTTCTGGATGGTAACAATGTTGTTATCGTGTACAACTGCCTGTTGATGCTTAGTGATGGCACTTGTGACCCGGATAACATCTTACTGCAGTTCAACACCAGATCCCGTCACATCTCACGGTTCCAGCTACAGGCATTTAAGTCTCTGCTAGATGATGCCTGCATACAGATGGATGACCTTACCTTCATTGATCACAATGGTAAGATTTTTTATTTTACTATTTTTGTGCCAAGTGAAAATTGTGAAATTAGCCACAGGGCAGTGCCTTTTTCAAGTTAGACAAATATTTTCAGTTTGTGGTTATTTTTGCATTGAGTAGATTGGAGGCATAACGTTATCGCATAATCCATCAATGTATGAAATAGTCCTTTAAATCAAGGAAATGGAAAGGGTTTTTTCCTTACTAGAAATATTTTACATACTGTGGTGATTTCACATTTCTTACTTTAACCCTTAACTGCAGTAAAGCTTCTTGTGGGAGACTTTATCCTTGAAGTTCACAACGTTAACTGTGAATATGTTTTGTATACTTTTTGGTGTCAATTATAGTAACCTAAACTGTTTGCAGTCTTCACAAGACAAACTCATTACCTCTGGTATACTTAAGTATTGTTCCCATGATGGCAAAATGGTAAACCTACTTTAGCTAGGATGGTTGTGTCAATTTCAAGTTTTTTATAAAAAACTGTACACATTTTACCCCTCACAAAAAAAAGTGTTTATAACAAACAGCAATTTTATTCTAACCATATTTTCAGTTTTTCGGTTCATATTTTGACACAACAAACTGAAGAGATCTGATATTAACCTACAGACTGGAAATTGGAGTGAACCAGATTTTGATGAATTGGCTATAAGTTTAAAATGTCAAAAGGAATGTCATTTCATACCTTGTAACAATATAGCTTTCATCTACAAGCTTATATTGTCCATTATAACTGACAATGAAGCACTACATGAGTGAACACTCTGTTGCATTGGTTTCAGTGAACTGTGACCCCACTCCTCAAGAACAGATGTATTTTGAGAGGTGTGTCATTGATGAGATTCCTGTCAAACAAAAGCTTCACATTGAAAAGGTTAGTATACATAAGTATTTTTATTAATCAAAATCATAAAGAGTTAAATGCCTTTTATCAGAATTTGTGTAGAGCACTGGTTTAAAATACTAGGATGCTTTTCAGTGTGAAAGAGTTAAAAACAGTGAAATGGGAAGAGAAAAGAATTGCATCCGACAAAATTTCGATGTTAAATTAAAAATATATCTTAGTGATCTGTTAATTTTGATTAAGGTATAAGGGGTGACAAGAATATATTTAATTCTAATTCTGATCAACTTTTATAGCACTTAATCTCCATTCAAGAGTTGACTCTAAGTAGCAACAATCACAAGGATATTCAGACTCAATGAGGACGGGACAGAAAAAGGTCAACACCATTCATCCTGATGACCCCTGATGCAATTCACTTCTACTTGAAAGATAATTTTGTTAAATAGAGTTTTCATCTTGAATCATCTCTATCCACTGTAATTCTAAGTTCCCCCAGAATCTACACGGGTGTAAAATGAAGGGGACATACTTTCAGAGTTTACACCAGCAAGCCATTGGCATTTCTGTATATGAATTTGATACAGACTGTCAGCGTCGATTGATGGTGAGAGCGGAGCTTATCTTGCAAAGGGTGGGGCTTGTCTCTGCATATCATTATACAAATCAATGGCTGTGTACATCTAGATGTCAGGTCACTGGCACAGCCTCTCAGTGTCTGGAGAGAACATGTAACAGGAGAGTGAGGGATGGACATTTTGATTGACAGAGAGGGCGGAACTTGTCTCTTGCACATTAATATATATATTTTTGTCTGTGTACATGCAGATGTCAGGTCACTGGCACAGCCTTTCAGTGTCTGGCCAGAAAATGCAGTTGGAGAGTGTGGAGATTGATGTGTTGAGTGACGGGGAGGGAGGAGCTTATCTATGGTACAGTGGGGCTAAGAATGGTCAGTGTGTGACCACGTCCAAGGCTCACCTCAGTCCAAGACACAATGACAGCAGGGGCGAGTTCACTGTCCACTACAGCAGATTCTCCAGTGAGTGCCTCAGTTTTCAGTGGATTTGTTTAGTTATAAGAGTATTTAAACACAAGGTCTCGCTGACCTAAGTTTATTATGTTTGACAGATGCTGACATTGACAACAGTGAAATCAGTGTCCACCAAAACAGATTCTCCAGTAAGTGCCATAGTTTTCGGTGGATTTGTGTAGTTAGTAGAATATTTGAACACAGCCAATAAAGGCATTGGGCCTCACAATGATCATGTTGTTCAGTTGGTCAAATGCTGAAAATGACAATAGTGAGTTGACTGTCCACTACAACATATTCTGCATTGAGTTTCACCTACCTCTTTCACTGAATCTATGTCATTTAGTGTTTACTGTTCAATACTAGACAGTGGCAAGGGGATGCAACCTTTTTGTGATTCTCAGAGTTTTCTGCATCCATTCATAAAACAGTCATTGACAAACAATTTGCTTTCAGTTTTGAATTTTGATGGAGTGTGGAGTTAGTTGTCTGATGAGGTTGTGCTTCCTTCTCTGTTGTCTCCTGTCAAAAGAAACTCAAGCTTTACCTCTTTCTCAAAGTATTTCCACCATAGCCTCTTCAACAATCCTGCATCCTTTTGTTGTTAACCATTTTTTCCCCTAATTTTTCAACCTAGAAATTTTTCTTGACTATAGCAACTTTCACCCGTCTTTTTAGTGGTGATTAAGCACTGTACAAATTGGTTAGAGTAAGAATTAATGTTGAGGTTGTTTTCATGTCATAGTGCTAAGGTTTTTTTTGTGTCTGTCTAGGCAAGATAATATAATGGATCGGAGTCCACTTTATTTGATTTGTAGTTTAAAATAAAAATATTCAACATTAAATCATATCCATATGTACCTATACAAGCAATTCATACATTTACCCATTATTACACTTTCATTGTGAGTCAGAAGAAATACAATAATGCCTTATTTTGCATAACAGAAAATCCATGTTGTCCAAAGATACACTAAAACCCTTGGCAACAGTTCACAGCCGTTCTTTAAATGGAGTACTAACTCCCAGTACAAAGGAAACCTAAGCTGGGTGTCTATTTATACCAAACCCAAAACTGTTGCAGATTTTACACAAAGTACGGTGTCCAACCATATATCATCATGTCTTCTAATTGTTGGTCATAATATAAGCTTAATTTAAATGGGCCTTAATTGAAAAATTTAGCAGGTCTTTGTCAATGCCTTGTGATTTTCGCAGTGCTAAATTTCAACAGCCTAGTTCAAGAACTGTAAGGACACAAACTCATTTTGATTAAGTAAACTTGATACAGGTGCAATTTCTGTTTCCTATAAGTTAAAATGTTTTGCGCTCTATTTCTCATCCATTTAGTTATCATATAAATAAATGTAACAAAACCTTTGTACTTTGAAACAATTGTTCTTAATGTTTATAGAATAGAGACTGTACAGTACTTATCACTATGTTTATGTGAAAGAGATAATTTATTATCCACCACACTCTGTATATGACCTATATATACGGGGATATTAGGGTGGGATACATTTTTTTGTATACAATGGAGCCTCAATATGGTGGATAATTTACATCAACAAGTGCTGTTTTTCATTCATATTTCAAAAGCTGCGTAATCTACAACAATGTATTATATATCATTGGAAAGGTCTTTTTACAGTGCTTCTGCTCTTGTTTGTTGCATAAAAATCCATGCAGAAATGACTGAGATATTACAAGTTAAGACTGAAGTTTTTATATTCACTGTTGCCCATGCTTTTTGACAGCCTTTTTCACAATCATTCTCTCATTAAATATTCATATTATTTAACTCATTAATCATACAAAATGGTTGATAATAAAAGTAAAACATCCCTCATTAGACATATACATTAAAAATATATCACTCATGAAGATTAACAATATAATACTCGTGCTACACACTCGTATAACATTGGTATCTTCATTCGTGATATATTTTTTCTGTATATGCCATTCGGGGAAGTTTTCCTATTGTACTGTACATATCACTATGTTTATATGATAGAGCTACTGTACTTGTCACCAGGTTTACTGAAGGTGGTGAGTACTGACTATGAGCAGTATGCCTTGCTGTATGAGTGTGGACAAGAGGATGACCAGGGCATGTGTCTGCAGGGACACGAGTCTGTAGAAGTAAGTGCTCAGATGTGTCATAAGAACAGTTTATTATTAGTACATTTTTTCATTTTCTATTAGTTAACATTTTTTTATATTTACCCATTTTGCGGAGTATCTTTGGAAAGGCCATGGTAGCAAACTTTCCATTAAAATTATTTACTAGTTCATGTGACAGATGTCACAAACAGATAACAAACATACATTTTCAGCAACAAATGTCGGTGATAGTTACTACCCACAAGGGAAGTACAGTAAGTCAGCCCTTTAAGCCTACTGCTGCTGAAAAAGGAACTATCGTATTCATACAGTTATGATGGTGTAGTTGTAATGTCATCATTTTCCACAACTAGTCTAGGTAGCAATAATTATTGTGATTTTTTGTTAAAATATGGGTACTCTGGAGAGAGAAAGTAATATATGATAATTAACCTGAATCTTACCTACACCTGATTATCAATTAGTGACAGATAATGTTGGTTGAATTGTTCAAAGCTATTGTTTTGCTATTACTTTTCATCCACAGTGTCAAATTTGCATCAGACCAGATGAGTTAAGTGCCAATGTGCCTCAAAGGAATAATTCAGCACAAATGTAAATCAGCACCAACTGGAAGTAAACAATTTATTGTAAATTTAAGCAGACAAGTTTGCTTACAAATAAATGCATTTTTATCTACCCATTGGAATATGTTTTATAAAATATTTGATGCAAGTTGACACATGTTTAAGCTCTATCAAGCTCCAGTGAGGAAAATGTAGTGAGTTTTTAGTTTTGGGATATGATCCTATTAGTTTAAGGTTAAGTTGTACTGTGGCACATTTCCTTGAAGTACCGGTATATTGTTGAGTAATATATCAGCTTTGAGTACTGTTAGTTTGTTTTATTTGATGTAACATGATTAACTTTACTAAATACACTAATTTGATGTATTCTGTATTACATACAAATTATGTATTTGTGAAAAAAGGAAGAAAAAAAGACAATACTGAAAAGTTTATTGGACTTAATAGACATGCCTTGGTATTTATCTCACAATAAGATAAATTACAGTACAATTTGTATAATTTATCTAACAAAATTATAAAATGCAGCAAAATGTTGACCTGTGTTCAGGTGTTAGGCAGAGACCATGTGAAGTCAGTCCCAGATCTGAGCAGTTTGGGGAAAGATCTTATGAAGAAAACCTGCTTCTCCCTACAGGACGTCAAGCCAATGGACAATGAAAGTAAGGCAGTTTTGTCTTTTGTTTTAGTCTATTAAAATCTGCTTTGTAGTGTTTACACATTTTGCACATAAAAATTAAGTCTAATCCAGGCTGTATGTCAGAAACCATGAGGTATAGGAAGTTCATACTTGGTGGACACATTGGTGTAGGTTAGCAACATCATGTGTGACCTTGGTTTAACCTTTGACCTTTCTATAGTGACCCCAACCTTTAAAATCTTTTTCCAGGTGATATCTTGGATATCGTAAGGTGTAGGCAGTTGATAGCTGGTATTGATATTACTTGGGGGCTGTAAGAGCAGTAGGGGGCTGTAGCTACAATATGTCATGGTGTGAGCTTGATTTGACATTTGACTTTGCTCTTGTGACCTCATCTTAACAAATCATGTCCAGGCTATACCTGGCAAACCATAAGGTATTGGAAGTTTATACATGGCAGGGATATTGTTTTGGTGGTGCAGGTGTGCAACATCATGGTGTGACCTTGATTTGACCTTGTTGCAGCAACCCCAACCTTCACAATCTTGTCCAGGCTAAATCTTGGAAAATGTAATAATGCAGCTCCTGCATATCTCAAAGAGACCTTAAAAAGCCAGAAATGAAGAGAAAGTTACATAGCACAGCAAGTAGTCTTAACTATGCAGTGCCATACAACAAGAAAAAGACATTTGGTGACCGATCATCTAGCTTCTATGGCCCTCTTGTCTGGAACAAACTGCCAACCACCACGAAAGGGATGATAAACTATGAAACATTCAAAAAGAACAAAAATTTTAAAGCGCAGATAATTATTTATTTATAAATACAGTCTGTGCTTTAAAAAATACTACTAAAGTACAAACTGTAGGTATATGAGCACCTTGTCGTCAGGCTTGCTAATGGTTAGTGGTTCACAGTATTGTATGCTTTACCAGCTCTTTGGCACTGATTTTCTCTGCCACAAACTTCCTGATCTGATCCATAGATTGGGTTAATTAGTAGGTCACACACCTGGCAGTATATGCTGGAAAACAATTGAATTCAGAAGATTTATTACAAGACCATGTTGGCTGCAAATGATGAGATTTGCCTGCAATGGTTGTAATACTTTCCTAACTGAGAAGGCACCCTGGCAAAGAGTGCTTGTTAAATGAGTTCTTGATAAAGAAAAGAGTCATGAACTATTCAGAATATCAGAGCAGAAAACAGTTTACCTTCCTTCATTGTTATCATCAGGTTCATCTGTATTGAATAAGTCAATATTCTGCAACTGGTACAAATTGGCAATTTTATGCAGAATAGAGAACTTATGAAAAAGGACTGATGAAAGAGTACACAAGCATAAAATAGTCACTAGTTCCAACCCTTAAATATCCATAACAGGTGTATTGTGAACAGACTTAAATTTCTGTACTTTCAGTATCCTGTCATCCAGTGAAGGGACCAGAATTCTGCAAGATAAAGGATATGCCTACTCAACCAGGCTTTGTTATTAAACAGGTTATTGGTAGACAATATCCATTTAACCAGTTCAGTCATTTGTAGCTTGAAAAAAAGTCATTTGCTTAAATCTATATCTTTGGTTTTTGTGTGCGATGTTTTGTTATTATACAAGGTATTTTCCCTAACATAAATCAGTTTTAATAATTTATTTTAAAAGATTTATTGAATATCTAGTATTTAAGGAACATAATATACAACATAAAAATATAGCATACAAAACCAAGATATGTTGTCAAGTATTTTGAAAGCATTGTATTATTTATTAATATCTGCTCACAGTAAAAAAATGTAAAAGGAATAGGAAAATTCCATTTAATATAGATTTACTTTGTTACTGTACCATATATATAAAATTTATTTTTTTATTAAAGGTGGTTCTTGTGACAGAGGCTTTTGTTATTATCATTGAAGTGAAACAGTTTAATATGTCCAAAATTGTGTGAAATTTGCCATAGGATATATACTTCACCATCTAAAGGAGTAGAATCAAGAAGACGTAACATTAATTAAAATTTCACAATGGATAAGATAAACAGCCAAAGAGTGTGAGAAACAAACTTTCATAATACTGTCCAAAATTTTAAAGTAAATTATAGTGAAAAATTCCACAGACTGTCAAAAATTTCATATACTGTGGTGAATTTCACATACTGTTGTGAATTTCACATACCTCGGTAAATTTCACATACTGTAGTGAATTCACATACTGTGGTGAATTTCACATACGGTGATGAATTTCACATACTGTGGTGAATTTCACATACAGTGATGAATTTCACATACTGTAGTGAATTCACATACTGTGGTGAATTTCACATACTCTGGTGAATTTTACATACTGTGATGAATTTCACATACTCTGGTGAATTTCACATACTGTGGTGAATTTCACATACTGTGGTGAATTTCACATATTTTACTCTGCTTGTCTATTTCAGCTTCTTGGAACCTGGTACAGGGTTGGAATTAACCGAGAAAGGAACCACATGAACAATGTTCAGCTGCACATTGTACTAAATGGTATGAATAGAGTGGCTGTGTCTCTGTCATATGCAATGTGAGTACACATACATTAGATAAACAGCACATCAAATAAACTTCTAGTGAATATCTGTGATATATATGAATTTATATAATGATCACACATATATACATTTAGAGAATCGATTAGTCTAAAGCTCAGTGTATATCTAGACCTTAGACTATTATCATATGGGGTAAGAATCTATTGTTAATTATATAAAATTTGTGTTTACAGAGATACAAATTGTGAGCCGGGGAAGACCATGCTTGGGTCCATCTCCAAGGAGAATGCAGCAGTCTTGTATATGAACTATGGACGATCCACTGGTAAGAATAGCCAATCAGATCAGCAGAAGTAAAATCACAAAGTAAATGTAAAATGTGGACAGTAGCTATTATAGCAGTATTATAGTAGTTTGTCCAGGTTATAATGTAATTTGTAGAGGACTCAGCTGTCAGAGGATCTGATATGTCAGGGACATACTAGTATTTGTCCATTTTTTAGTTATTTTATTGTCATAGTTTCAAAATTTCTAATACTATGCATTAGTACAGTGAGCCAGACCATGCACCTTGTGTAGAACAGTGAGCCAAGACCATGCACCTTGTGTAGATTTTCCATCACTTAATGTACTATTCAGTTTAGTCAGAAAAACCAACATAAAAGGTGGTGAGATATACCAAATTGTTAATAATGTCCTTAGTTTGGTTTTCCATTCCGATGTTTGTCTTTGGGTGTGAACTGATACAATTCAATTCAATTCAATTCAACTTTTATAGCGCTTAATCTCTGCCAAAGTGACAGACTCTAAGGCGCAACATCATAAGCATAGTTACAAAAATCATTGTCCTTATCCATAGCTATGGTCGACATCACGGAGAACGCCATATGAGGTGGAAAATACTAAGGAGGATAAGCTTGGCAGAATAGGTATGCCTTAAGTTCTTTTCTGAAGGAAGCAATAGAAGTGGCAGATCGTACATTATCAGGGAGTTCATTCCATATTTTGGGAGCATCATATGCAAAGCTTAGACCAAACTGCTTTGTGGATTTGTAAATAGATGGTTGGTATTGAGGAACATGTAGAATTATACCAACAGATTGACTCAACCGAGTATTATAGGCACATTGTCTAACTTTGAGAAATGGGCTGAAATATTTTGGACAGTTAGTATGTAGGTATTTATATACCAACAAGGCAGTCTTGAAGATGCAACGGTGCCTTATAGGTAGCCAATGAAGGGCTTTTCTTAGTGGAGTGGTGTGAGAAAGACATGTGGTTCTACAAACAATTCTGGCCAGACTGTTTTGAATGCATTGTAGTTTGCATAGGTTAGCAACAGATAGACCCCTAAACAAGGAGTTACAGTAGTCAAGCCTACTGCCCACAAGTGCGTTTGCAGCTGTAAGAGCAGCATCACGAGTCAAGTACTGTCGAATTTGTCTAAGATCCCTCATCTGGATGAAACAAAGTTTACATACATTTTTAACATGTTTGGTGAAGGAAAAGTCTGAGTCAAACCAGACACCCAAATTCTTAACGGCATCTGAAGGTATCAGTGATTCACCCAATATATTTACTGGAAAGAATGGGTTAAACTTTTCTTGTTGAGACTTGGCGCCAAATATAATAAAGTCGGTCTTATCAGCATTCAGCTTTAGTTTATTTGCACACAGCCATAGTTTGACATCTTCGAGGCACTTTCCTAGCTGATCGAAGGCAATTTTTGCATTTTTGTTTTTGAGGTGAATAAACAGCTGTGTGTCATCTGCATAAAAATGAAATTTGACATCTGGATGTTTAGAGATTACTTTGCTCAAAGGTGTGGTATACAACGAAAAAAGAATAGGACCAAGAACTGAACCTTGTGGTACACCAAACTTAAGCTTTCTAGCCTCAGACAGAACAGAACCAATCTTGATGCATTGGGTACGATCAGAAAGGTATGATTTGAACCAGTCCAGGCATCTACCCCCGACACCGAACCATTTACTTAAGCAATCAAGGAGTTTGTCATGATCAATGGTGTCAAACGCTGCAGATTGATCAAGCAGCACCACAGCTGTGGCCTCACCTCTGGCTAGAGATAGGTGAATCTGATTCTTTATAGACAAAAGAGCTGTTTCAGTTGAATGGCCACGTCTATAGGCAGATTGATACTCGTTTTCCAACCCATGGAGAGAGACATGTCTACTGAGTTGTGAGGCAACTACACGTTCCACGAGTTTTGAGATAAAGCTCAACCCAGACACAGGGCGATAGTTTTTTAGATCATCCTTTGATAAAGAAGATTTCTTTATCAGTGGAGTGACAACAGCACTTTTGAAGCCATCTGGGACAGTACCTTCCAACAAAGAACAATTCACAAGTTTTGTGATAGAAGGAAGCAGTATATCAAGGCAATCCTTAACTAGGAAAGTGGGCCAAGGATCCAAGAGACAGGATTTTGTAGGTGAATATTTGATTACCTTCGCAATATTGTCAGGTGAGGCATCATCAAATTTGACAAGTCCTGGCGGATTCACTGGAGATGGCAAGGAAAAAGATGAAAAGCTGGAAAAAGACTCTCAAATTTTAGCAATCTTATTGCTGAAAAAAGCGGCAAACTGTTCAGCCAATTTTTTTGTGAACTATTTCATGGAAGAACTTTGTCAGGGATACGGTGTAAGGCAGAATGCAGAACTTGCCATAGTCTTTTAGGGTCATCACCGTTTTCCTTATCAAGAGCTCTGTAATATGTGGCTTTGTCTTTATTGGCAAGTGAATTACACCTGGCAATTTATTTGCGCATTAAGAAGTAACCTATATTTTCTTTGTCTTTTGGACCTATGTTTTTAGTCAATAACAGATTTGATAGTTTACCTGTTCTTCAATTTTTTTCCAGGTACAGCTGTGGTCTCATACCTGGACAAAGACTTTGCTGTACTGTACCACTGCAACAAGGTACTAGCAGATGGTACGTGTGAAAAACTCCACCACTACGTGTCAGTGATAGCCAGAAAGCACAGACTGCGGGGAGAGGCATTACAGAGAAAAGATAGCATTCTGAGGCAGTACCTGCCAGACATGTGTACAGACCCCATGGATATAGCAGATATCACACATACAGGTACAGAAAGAAAGAAAAACCTCCTTTTCATTAAGCTGAATACTTCTCCTTTTACCACACACATTATAGTAATTTGGTGATTAGAACCTTTTCATTGAACCAAAGGGCCTTTCTATTGGCAGATAGACTAGGTAGATATATAAGAACTTTTTACTGAATTTGTTCAGGTACTAGGTTACTCCTGATGACTTAAAAAGATTCACAAAAACAAACAAGTGCATAACATCTTGCAGTTGGCTGTACTTAAGATAAAGTCTAAGCCACAATGTGTTGTTTTGCTTTATAGGATGCCGCAGGTCTATCAGATATTTGAGATTCAGAATGAAGAGATTGTGTTACTTCTCTACAATACACTTGTCATTACCCTTTGTTTAATCCAACTGTCCTGTTATTTTATGTAGAATATAGACGCTGTGTTATTTTCTGCAGAATTCACATGTATTCTGTTATTTACTTTAGAAAATACAGATGTATCCTATTGTATTCTTTCGAATATGCAGCTGTGTTATTTTTGTAGGAGACAGATGTGTCCTGTTAATTTCCTGTAGAATATGCAGCAGTGTTAGTTTCTTTAGAATGTAGCTGTGTTCTGTTATTTTCTCTAGGCATGTGCACGCCTATGATAAATCATGGGAAGTGTAAGATAGACACCCTGCCTGTACTGAGGAATTTTGACATCAAACAGGTAAACACAGACAATTGGTAACTGGGGTTAAAAAGCAAGAATTAACTGATGAGATTTTCAACAAATAACTCAAGCTTCCCCACTCAGTACTGTTCCCTTTGGTCACACCCAGAACCATGGATTGTTGACATAGATCCTGACTTGACTATTCCTTTGAACAGTACTTTTGTTACACTTAGCACACTGAGTTCCCCATTGTGGGGGAAGATATTACACCTGTAAAACAGTAGATTAGATTAGAAAAATTAGTTTACTGTTATCTATTGAACTTCACCACTGAGTCTGCATGGATTGAAAGTTGTCCTCTGTACATGCTGACTGCTTCTGGTAATACAATGTAAAAATCAGTGGCATAGTATTGTAACATCAACAGAAAGAGGAAGAATAAACTTTAAAGCTATTTGTAGAACATCTATTTGAGTTGAACACCTCAACTGATATAATTTCTTATTTAGCATAAAAAGTAGCATTTACTCAGTCTGTTGGATACCATGTTAATGGTATTTAATCTGTCACTCCAACTGTTAGATAATGTTTTTCAAAATATAATATTTGAATTTCATATACATTTTGCTTATTCCTTGTGTTTCTTCTGCAAGTAAATTAGTCAATTTTTAATAAATTAAAAGAGCTTGCCAATATATTTGGCATTACTTTTCTGATTGGCTATGCCATTCTTGTCTGTGAAATCAAAGAATTTTATTTAACAGAGATCTATTTAAATGATTTATGCATATATTGCCTCAGTTTCTGGGCACCTGGTACCCTATTGTGAAGCTGAAAGGCTCCCACACTCTGGACGGGTCTGTGATGAAGTTTGTGGAATCTCAGGATGGGCAGTATCATGTGTACTCTACAGGTGTGGGGCATTTGTAAGTACAAAATACACTTTTCTGTTACATGTATATTATTTTTCAATCTTGACCAGGTTTTAATTATAAGTCCAGTATAAGTCCTTTGGATGAGGTATTTATTTGAGCAAGGGTACTGCTAACTCCAATTATATTTTGAGATTATGTATTGGTGTAAAAACTTTGTAAATATGAATATATAGTGCTAAATCAGATGAAGACATTTTTTTTCAAAGTCAAGTTGACCCGACATTTTTTCAAAAATTATTTAAGAAAACTTTAAAGGATAAAAAATTTGTTAAAAATTACCAACTATCTAAGATCTGGATATTGAGATTCTGATATTTAGAAAAAAATATAATCATAATATTTTTTTTATTTTTCAGAATATTTAGAAATATAAAGATAATTGTGACAAAATTCATGCAATAGCTGTGTATTAAAACAGGTAGCAGTAGTACTTGAGTTGTCAATAACAATGAAAATTTTGTTCGAGAAAAACTACATTGAAAATAAATTACCAGGTAATTTCAACAATTTTTATTCTAACAATTTTTTGTTCATCTCAAGAAGTTGTTATAATAATATTATTATTATATAACGATAGCAGATTAATGAGTACTGGTGCAGGGCCAAGATTGATTCTTCTGTTGGTTGATTAAAATAACTGACTGACTATAATAATAAAATAACATGGTTAAGTTGTGTACATCATGTCCTGTTCTCTGTGTTTATGTTTAGGAAAGACAGATGTCTCCCTACCACCAAGGGTACACTGACTAAACCATTACAGCAAGGGGCAGAGCTATACATCTCCTATGGACAGACTAAAGGTCCATACATTTGTAAATGTCTAATGCACCATTGAGAAAACCCTTTATTTTAGTTTGAATTATGAGATATTGGTATAAAATTTGTGATTTTTGTGGCAACAAAGGCCAGTATATTTAGAATGTACAGCGATTTTCAGTGATGCAAGTGCAATTTTAGTGAAAGGACTCAAATATTATTTATTTATTCATTTATCATTGAATGTTGTGTAAAAGTGTGAAGTTTACCATTGAGAACCTCCCCCCCCCCCCCCCCCCTTTGACTTATGAGGCTGTTATGTGAAGTTTGTGAGTTTTATTACTATTAGGGTGTATCCGATCTGTTGCAGAATTTTGGTGAACTTTGCTTTTTGATGGTAATTTTTTGTTTTCAACTTTTCTTTTGTATATAATGTATGTACAATTCTATGTTTTTTTAGCACAATTACAGGACAAAACATTTACAGAAAAAGTGGAGGTTTCCCGTGTATATTTTAACTACATTATAATAAAAATATTGTATTCACCTGAGACATAGATTACAAATTTAAAGTAAATCCATGACTTCATAAAATTATCCTGTTTGTTGTTAAATAAAGGAATGATTCCAGTTACAATTTCTCATAATCTCAGACTTAACATTAAGCCAGCTTGGAGGTCTCTGTCAAGTGAGATGACATAAACTGCAAGGATAAAAATTTCAAAAATTCTCAAACCATCACTTGGGGCTAAAACATTCTCTTGGGGTTGAAAAAAAATAAAAAAACAACAACATAGGACCTTTAATAATGAAGTAGAAAACCCCTTAAAAGTACTGACACTCTCTCTTTGTAAATAAATTTATTTACATGTTTGTCCCAGGTCGTATCCGAGTTATCTTCACTAACTACGACGTTGCGCTGCTGTACACCTGTGATTACGAGACAGAAGATGGCAGGTGCTTTGCTGGCCAGACATCAGTGGATATCCTGAGTAGGTCCAGAAACCCAGACCAAGATCTCAAATACCCGCTACTGAGGAGGGTAAAGGACCTGTGTGAAGATCCCAAAGACATGGTAGATGTGGACCATAGTACAGGTATGATTTATAATAGGACCATAGTAAAGTTAGGTCTTACAGTTTTTTTACTGAATCATACAGTACTGGCAACATCTATAAAAAGACCATAAGCTGTGGTAAGATTAATGCATGTGGCCCGGAGTCAAACATAAATTTCAGTAAATTGGGGTGAGAGTTGAAAGCTTCAAAGTTCTTTTTCACACATTTATCGCTGGCATAAAATACTTATCAAGGACTGTTTTAGTGTTGAATCTCCAAGAACCCTTAAAAATACTTCAACATGACCAGAAACTCTGGGTAGTGCCCTTATTTAAAATTGAAAGTCTTTTAGCTAAATTTTATTCCTATTTAAAAGGGACTTCTTATTAGAGGGATTTAATTGCATAATAATACAGATTTGACTGATGAAGCTGTACTTTGCCCTGTTTCAGTGGAGTGTCAGCTGGACCCAGACCATGGTTGTACTGTGGATGAGATTCCAGTGGCTGACAACATTCAGACATCACAGGTCAGTCAGTGCATGGGATATGTACAGCAAAGCCTCCTTTATATGACACTCTGTTATCCATCTGTTTCTCTTTATGACTTCATTTTAACTTATATCAAATTTGTGTTTCTGTTGTTTTGTACTACACTACCTCTTCTGTATTATATGAGCCTTCTGTTATACAAATACAAATCTCAATCTGCCAGGATGGTCAGATGATAGAAGTTATACTGTGTGGCAAATTATGTAAGTTATCATTTTTATGACTACTCTGGGCTATGTGTTCAGTGTTTTTTGATGACTTGCAGTGAGTTTGGCTTGTTACTACTTAATTATAAAGGGTGTCCCCTGAACACCACATGCGATGGCTAATTGTTGTTTGTCTAATGAGACAATTTTATACAAGTCATACAGTGACTAATTTCTCATTTCTTACTCTACACAATTTCTGTGAATTGTGCCGAGTTTTAAGGAGTGACCTCAATGATGATTTTGTCACATGCTTGCTCTCATGCCTTCAGATTCTGGGCACTTGGTACAGTGCTGCCAAGCTGCGTGGAGATGCGAGCTGGGAGTCAGGTGTCATCCACTTCTCACTGAGAACCAATCCCACTACCCACATTGAGGCCAGGATCACTGCATCCAGGTGAGATACCGGCGGCCGGATTCATGGAAGGTTCCATGTCTCACCTAAAACCAAGCAAACTTGTGTCTTATATCTAAATTTTTTTCTCAGTTGAGTTTCCAATCAAGTGGAGACTCGTAAAAAAATCTGTATGACAAAAATGAGAAATTCAGCCAACATTTTAACCTGTCAAATGTCAAAGTTTAGGATTTATGTCCCAGACAGATTTTAACCTGTTAATCAATGTCGTGTGAGATTTTTATATCATCTCTGTGACAAAGTGTATTCTAATCAGATATGTAAGACAGTATTCAGTTTTGTGAATGGTAACTTACAAAAAACACATCCCAGTTTTCAAAAGAAATATTAGATATGAGAAAATAAACCTCATGTTTGAGTTTTCAGATGTTTCATTAATTTCAAGTAAGCCAGCAGATCAAACAGCTAGTCACAATGCAAGTGATTACTTGGGCTGAAAAGATCAAGTAGTTGATCTGTTTCACTATCTGTCACAACATTGAATGGATTTTTTTCCTAACATAGGAAATCTAATGGATTAATTAGTTTGTGAAATATCCTCTGTTTCTATAGTGAGTTGTTTAAAATTCATTATGATCTTCTTTCAAACATCTTATATCATTCATTTATGATCTGTTTTGAACCATAAGTTAATCTATCATACTGCATAGATCAAAAGTAATCCCAGATTTACAATTGTATCTAATGTTTCATAGATCAAAACTAATCCCAGATTTACAATTGTATCTAATGTTTCATAGATCAAAACTAATCCCAGATTTACAATTGTATCTAATGTTTCATAGATCAAAACTAATCCCAGATTTACAATTGTATCTAATGTTTCATGAATACCAACCCAAAATGATCCACAAATCTGTTTATCTTACAAGCTGTTCTTCTCGTCTCACTTCTTTAAGTTTGATGATAACTCGTATCTTTCTGATAACATGCTTTATATACAGGCGGGGAGTGTGTGTACCGACCAAACAGACCAAGCTTTACAGAGGAAGTCAGGCTGGTGTGATGCATGTGGGAGCACAGGACAGCCACAGTGAGTAAATATATAATAATAGATACAGGAATGTGCATTCTCAGTGTACACATCCATGTGTGTGGATCTGGTATGACACTAAATTGTGGATGCAGCTTGGAGCAGTACAGTTATTAAGGGAGCGTTTACTTGTGCATGACTTGCGGATGTGGATTGTGTATGTGGTTTGCCGGTCCAGCCTGTGTCCTAATTTTGGAGCACTGCTCAATTATTCCCACAAGCTCTTGCAAGCAAGATTGAGCACATATTTGAATATATGTTTAGCCTTTTTTTGGTACTGAAAATTTTGCCTCATTAAACTTGCAGAAGACTTTAAATTAGTGATCAGTAAAGCTGACTTCTTCCTTTTGCCATGACAAAATTAGATAAATTACATGCCAAAGAGAACAGTAAATAATAAACACAGTATAAACATCAAATAAAACCTGCATCTTTCGTACTAATCAAAGGGTGATATATATATATATCTCACAGCCAAATAAATTGCATCAGATTTCTGCATTCTTGTTCAAAACAGTACTACACTATCATTGGGTGCATTATTATCAAGATATTGTAGCAGCTTCGTGATACCTTTGAAACATTTTAGAGAGACATACTTCACATCCCCATGGTTAAAACTACAAGGGATGTTCACTAAAAATGTACTTTTGGAATGTTTCTGTTTGACTTAGTTTTAACCTTTAATACAGACATTAAATGTTTTAAGTCTTGGTGACTCGGTTGTCATATAAATTCAATTATAGCCACTGGACCATCTACCTAGTTTTGGAAGACGAAATGATGCTTTGATGTGTCTGTTTTCATACAGCAATTTCAAATCGCTCTAAAGTAGTATCGTATAAGCAGAATAGATTTATAAAGAAAAAGGTAAAACTCATGAAGTTACAAGATCCAGTGCTATAATGTCTTAATTGTATAAATTATATAGATTTTTAATATATCAAAAGCTTTGTTATATCCAAATAGAAAAAAGTTATCTTTAGAGTTTCCTTACAGCTTTTGAATTTATGAAATAAAAATACTTTACCCATGCACTATGCTGACAATCCTCTCTGTTTTGGTCAGAAATACTGGAGGTAGTGGTTGTGAGTCAAATTCAAAGTAATAGTTTTATATCCTGTTCAACAGCCAGGGTCATATTAAGACAGGTCCTCTCCATTGCCACTTGTAGGAATTGAAATATTATACATAAAGATGACAACCTCTGATTGGATGCCAAACTTGCCAACCACAAAGCCAGTGAGGATGTACAGTAATGGCCCTGGGAGCAAAGTGTATGAAATTGAATAATGTAACCATGCACTATACTGATAATCCTTTTTTATTGATCTCCAGAACTGTTGAAAGTGGTGGCTCTGAAAGAAAACCATGCACTACTCTATCAGTGTGATAAGCAGACAGCTGATGCCCACTGTGCACCCCACCACACATACATAGATATACTCAGCAGAGACAGGCAGCCACTGCCAGATCATATAATCAGTGAGTTTGCAGAACTCGCTTACACACATCTGTGTCACCAGAGGTCAGAGTTCACCCTCACCTCACATGATGGTAAGTTTAGTGACTTATCTGTGTCACTGGTGGTCACAGTTTAAGCTTTTTTCATATGGATGGACAAAACACACAGACAAGAAGCTACCCTTTGGTCATGTCATCAGTTAGTTTGAAAAGTAGGCCTGAAGTATCTAGGTCACCAGAGGTCAAAGCTCACAATCACCTCACATAATAGTAAGCTTAATAAACAGGTTTACACGGGTAATCTGAGTATGTATATGGAGCAACTGGTGATGTAGTGGTGAGACACTTGCCTGTCATGTGATAAATTAGTGTGAATGAGAGGCTTAAAGTATGTAAGTCAC
Source organism: Sabellastarte sp. h YS-2021 (assembly GCA_964017235.1). Taxonomy (NCBI): domain Eukaryota; kingdom Metazoa; phylum Annelida; class Polychaeta; order Sabellida; family Sabellidae; genus Sabellastarte; species Sabellastarte sp. h YS-2021. Next base: position 83,682,120 of record OZ024935.1, on the reverse strand, counting down.
CAGAGGTCAAAGTTCACCCTCACATCACATGGTGGTGCAGTGGTAACACACTTTTCTGTCATGTGCAGAATTGGTGGGAAGAGCAAGCTTGAAGTATATAGGTCACCAGAGTTCAAATTCACCCTCATATCATATGGCAGTGCAGTGGTAGTACACTTACCTGTACTTACCCTGCAGTCCTGTGTGTTAAGCTTTACCTCAACCATATACATTAATATGGACAGTTGATTGCCAAAGTATGGTGGTTTGCAGAATCTTTAGCAGTTTTCCCTTCCCTCCTGGATCCTCCTGGCTCTCCATTATAATATGACTTGTTCAATGTGTTAATGATATAAATAAATCCACAGAGGACGCTTATACAGAAGTTTATGTTTTGGTATTTACTATATGTAGCTCAGTAACAGTTTACAGGACTTACAAATTTGTTGAAAGCACCATTAAATCCCAAAATAAATCTTCTAGGTAAAGTTACTATGCTCTGCTCCAGTACCTCCCAGTCTTCCAGTGTATGGTTTGCTCTTGTATGATACACAATCTTTTGTATATATTGTCAGTTATGTGTGAAGTTGACCTGACTCAGAAGTGTCCAGTTAGTGGTATCCATACTCAGAAATTCATCAACCCAGATGATGTAAGTACCATACAATTCATTAATTATCACTCACGTTCAAATTGGAGCATGGTTTAAAATTAATGTTTGGTGCATGACAACTTGATTACAAATATTAACACAATATTGATATCTCAAATGAATGCCCAGGGTTGAGGAAAATGACACCAAATTATATTTTGGTTCAGACACATTTTAGGCGTAGTATTGCAATAATAGGGAGTATTTGTAAAGTGTCAAATTTATGTAGACATTGTCTAAGGTGCCAAAGTCCAGCAAGGGATAGTTCACTTACCAGAGTGAGTTTTTCACTGTGTTTGATAACTGAGAGGGCTATGGTGGGGGATAGACTGGTGTAAATATGTAGAGTAAGAAATCTAAAATTTGCCAGGAATCTAAAATTCGCCACCTCTAAAACCTTAGTTAATTTTATGAAGAAAATTATGTTTTTGTCTAAAAATTGGTATTTTTCAGTTCAAAAAGCCTTAATTTACTATACCGTCAACAAATCTCACCACAATTCATTTATTTTATTAGTATTTTCACATGTGGCGAATTTCAGATATGTGGTGAATTTTAGATTTCTTACTCTAAGTCTTCAACTGTTGTATATTGTACCCACTAGTACTCCTGGGTGAAATGAGGCATATGCCAGGGTATGCATGAAGTATCTCACACACAGGTTCAGTCTCCATTACCAAGGGCTTCCCCAAGACAGCCTACTCCAAAGTCCCCAAGGTCACTGAAATCATATACAAAATGTTATCTGACTTTTTAGATGTTTTGTGACTCGTGTTTGGTGTAAATCTACCAGTCAAAAGAATGTCTTATAATTCTAAATAAAAAGGAGGTCCATTTGATATTATCTGGAAAATTTCATATATCTTGTTACTGGTACATTATCTCTCATATTACTTAAAGTACTTTTCCTGTTAAATAGTAATTTTATACTACTTAAACTGCTTGTTACTGTTAAATTTTCTTGCTTCTTAAGCCACTTGTTACTGTAACATAGTAACTTTCACATTATTTAAGCCACCTGTTACATTATCTCTAATACTACTTAAGTCACTTGGTACTCGTAGATAGTAATTTCCTATTCTTAAGCCACTTGTTACTGTTACATAGTAAATTGTGTATAACTTAAGCCATGCTTTACTGTTAGTAACATTCAAATCTCTTAAGCTGTTTGTTGCTGTTACATAGTGACTTTCCTATTTCTTACACCACTGGTTACTGTTACACAGTAACTTTTGTATAACTTAAGCCACTTTTTACTGTTAGGAATGTTTACATTCCTTAAGCTGATTGTTACTGTTATATAGTAACTTTCATATTACTTAAGCCACTTGTTACTTAAACATAGTGACATTCATAACACTTAAGCTGCTTGTGGCTGTTACATAGTAACTTTCCTATTACTTAATTCACTGGTTACTGTTACACAGTAACTTTTGTATTACTTAATTCACTGGTTACTATTACACAGTAACTTTTGTATTACTCAAGCCATTTGTTACTGTTACAGCTCCTGGGTGAGTGGTATGCATACTCTCAGCTGGACAATTCTCTATTCAAGGATTCCACCAGGTTTGTGGTGGAGAGAACAGACAAGGATTTCTTCCTGGTTAGATTCACTGCATCAACGTAAGTGTACATGCAAGTGCTTACAGTACACAGGTCTTAATTGGCTCATAATTTTGTCAGATTTAAGTGTGAGATTGTGTCCAAAAAGATAAGCTAATTATTTTATATTTCCATATTGAATTTTAGGTATAGCTGATCTGTTTATAGTGTAATTTATGAATTTTGTTTGCGTTTACAAATGTTGATATTAACTTAAAATATCAGACATATAAATATAGCTACGACACAATTTGGAACTCCTGAGTAAGTATTGCCATATAAATATTTGCGAAGCACAGAAAACAAATGTTTGTGAAACAGAGACTTTCCCGGGGTCAGATTTTCTACTTTAATGAAAGAGTATAAATAAAAAGCATGTGTAAAGTGCAATTATTTGCAATTAATATACTTACCATTTCTTGACAAATGCAATAGGGTGGAACCTTATTACCACATATGGTAATGACTGGTAAGTTAGTGTAGAGATGAAATATGTGGGAAAAGTCTTGGAAGGCAGAAAGTTGTTATCAAGTAAGTGTTATCAGTGTCTTTAACTTTTTTAAATATCTTGTTAATCCATATCAAATTTACACTGAATTGCCTGTTGATTGATTGATTGTTTAATTGATTGTTTGATTGATTGATTGATTACAAGAAAGAGGATATGAAAGATTCAAGGGCTCCTCTTGTGAATAAACCAGAACTACTGATCTAGGCAATGCTGTTTCATATATTTTCAACACAGAGCATCATCATGTGACCCAACCTCAATAGCTGACCTGGTGACTGACCCCTCCACACTTGGCAGAGGAAAAATCTCACACAATGGACTAGAGGGTATAGCTGTGTTTTTTTTCTCTCCAAAAAAGTCTTCTGCAGAACTTTATTCTGTCACTTCTGGATATCTTTAAATTACAGTTTTATTCCGCTACAATAGCTTACCATGTGGGACTGAATGCTGTTCTCGGATGGCCACAAGGCATCAGGCCAACGTCTAAGAAAAATAGACATTTATAGTTGGCCGTAGCCTCAAGTTGTCCTCTCATGGTACACTACGAGATATCTTCCTACTTTCTTGTTGGCCGCGTGATTTAGTAGTCATTTACACAGATATTTTCATCTATTTCTCAGCACATACGTATTGTTGGATGTTAATTTTTGGTCATTTCATGTATTATATGTCATAGATTATTCTGTAAAATTTCAGTTTTGACAGGATAAGTATATTTGATTATTTTGGTGTTTTGGAGTTTTCCTCGGTTCAGGCTTTCATCTACGTCTTTTTATTGTGTTTCAAGATGTCTGCCCACCAAACGAATAAAGATAAGCCTAGATCTAGTAAGTGTCGTCACTTTTGCTTCGCGTTTGACACACATAATTATTGCCCTACCTGTAGGGAATCTGGCAAGGGTGATGACCCCTGTGTCACTTTTGAAAATCTATGTGAAATATGCACTTCTTTTACAGAAGAACAAATATTGAAAATTTCACAAAGAAAACGCTATATTAAGAAGCAAAAGAGGGACACTGCTAGTTCAAAAGACGATGAACTAGATGTTCTAGGGGATGACGTAGAGTCATTTATTGGTTCCCATGCAGACCTTGAGAGTGCTGCCGATAACTTATTTACCTCACCCCCACGTCCTCAGCCCCTACCCTTCAGTTCATTGTCTATCAAAACATCAGCCAAAACTGTCCCACCCACCCCAAGTACTGCCTTACAGCAGAAGATTGAATCAAATTTAGAAAAATCTCTGGGTAACACACTAAACATCCATTTATAGCAGCAAATGGGTTCTTTCCAGGCATCTATGTTAGAAGCTTTCCAGTCTCTCCGAGACGAATTGACTACTAAAAAACAAACAGAGGTGGATCAGACCTCGGCTTCAGCTTCTAAGCCTGGACTCTCCACTAGTGCTGTTACAAAATACAAAAAGGTGCCAATCCTGAGAAAGCAGCAAAACGTGGATATAAGCAAGCCTGTGAGTACTTAGACTTATGGAATAAGACTGTTCTTATTCAGCACAGAGCTCTCACATGCCTCAGCAAATCCTTAGCCCATATACTCCAGAGGGAACTATATACTATGGGTATAGGCGCGAAGCCGAAATGACCCTTTTGCAACCACATTTAGGGGAAACGAGATGCCAAGAACTCAGGAACTCGCCCTTTTGGCATTCCTCCTTGTTCAAGTCTCAACTTGTGAAGGAAGGGGAAGACTTCCTCCTCAAAAAAGGCACCTCTAAAGACTCTCAGGGTTTTGGACCCTATCAAAAAAAGCCCTTTCGTGGTCCCCACAACAAGAAAAGAGGCTCCTACAGGAAACGCCCCTATGGGGGCAACTCCTCACAAAGCAGTAACCAATCGTTTTCCTCAGGTAGGAGGAAACCGAACTTCAGAGGCTCCAGGGGTCGTTTTCGACCCCACAACAGGAGACAGGAGGCCAGGGCATGGAAACCCCTCTCCCCAATGACTCCTTAAAAGCCTCCCTCAGTCCACCAGTAGGAGGTCGCCTCCATTCTTTCAGAAGAGACTGGCAAACAAACAAATGTTCATCCAACATGTTACACATTATCACCAATGGCTACGTACTGCCATTCCTTTCAAAACCAAGTCTGGTCAGATTCCCTCTGATTCAGTCAGAATACAAGGCCCGTCAAAAAGACCAAGCTCTGGCCACTTGTATCCAGTCTTTTCTGTCAAAGAACGCAATCGAAAGGGTGGAAAATGTGAAATCTCTCGGGTTTTACAGTCGCCTGTTTCTAGTACCCAAGCCTCACCAAAGGTGGAGGCCAGTCATAGACTTAAGCAGACTCAACATTTTTCTACACGTAGAAAAGTTCAAAATGGAAACTCCAGAGTCCATCAGGACCTCCCTGATTCCAGGGGAATGGGTATCGTCGATAGACCTATCAGACGCTTACCTTCACATCCCCATCCATCCAAACTCAAGGAAATACCTAAGGTTTTACCACAGATCGCAGGTGTTCCAGTTCACCTCCCTCCCTTTCAGACTAGCCACAGCCCCCCAGGTCTTTACAATGATTGTAAAGGAAGTGAAGCTAATGGCCCTCTCCAGAGGACTCAGATTTCACCAATACCTGGACGACTGGCTGATCAGGTCCCAATCTGAGGAGGAAGCCCAAGTGAACACTCAGGCCATGGTAGACCTAACCCATTCCTTGGGGTGGGTAATAAATCAGGAAAAATCAGAACTAAAACCTACTCAGGTGTTTTTGTTGGTGGGCTACGAATACCATCTAGATTCAGCCCTTGTAAAACCCACTCAAGAGAGATGGCTCAAACTTCGGGATTTGATCCTGCGTCTCAAGTCAAAACATGTTTTGACTGCAAGATGTTTGATGTCGCTAATTGGGTTGCTTGCCTCAACGGAGAAAATGGTCCCGGAGGGACGCCTTCACATGAGGCCCTTTCAGTTTCACCTCAAGGAGCACTGGAGATATCCTCAGTCGCTGGACAGCCTCCTTCCCTGGACAGAAACCATTTCAGCACGCCTAGACTGGTGGCAAAATCCCTCAAACGTGATGAAAGGTGCAGACCTTCATCCCAAAGACCACAGTATCCAACTCTTTACAGACACCTCAAACGAAGGTTGGGGCACTCACTTAGATCAAAGTTCTACAAAGGTTCTGTGGTCAGACCGGGAAAAAAGGCTACACATAAACGTTCTAGAGTTGAAGGCGGTCTCCCTGGCCCTTCGAAGCTTCAAGGACCAGTGCCAGAACCAAACAGTGCTAGTTGCAATGGACAACTCAACAGTGGTAGCCTACATAAACAAACAAGGAGGAACTCACTCAGCAGAGATGTGCGCTCTCCTGTGGAAGATCATGACATGGTGTCATCACTATCACATAACATTAAAAGCCAGACACATTCCAGGGTGTCTGACTGTGATGGCCGACCTCCTGTCCAGGTCGAACCAAGTGCAGTCAACAGAATGGTCACTGCATCTGCAGGTGTTCAAACAGATCTGCCAAAAGTGGTTCACCCCTCATGTAGATCTATTTGCCACTCATCTGAACCACAAACTTCCACTGTACGTGTCTCCAGTCCCAGACCCAAATACTTGAGACATAGATGCTCTGAACTTAAACTGGACAGGTCTCACCGCCTATGCTTACCATCTGACAGCTCTCCTTCATCAGGCAATGCCATTGCCTGATCATCATAATAGCCCCAGGCTGGCCAGGGATGCCCTGGTTTTGGGACCTAGTGCAGCTCTCAACAGAGATCCCACTACAACTTCCAGTGTGAACAACTCTTCTCAAACAGTCCCACAATTATGTGTTCCACAGCAATCCACAGCATCTCAACCTCCACGCCTGGTGTCTAGGAGTGGACAGCTCCAAGAACAAGGCTTCTTTGTGGAGGTGGCAGAGAGAATTGCTGCCCCTCAGAGGTCATCAACAACGACCATCTACAGGTCAAAGTGGGCCCCATTTGAGAAATGGTGCAGAGAAAATTCGGTGGATTTCTCCACTCCATCTGTAAAACATATCTCAGATTTTTCATGTACCTGTACCAAGATCTAAACAGGCGCCCCTCGACCATTGATGGTTACAGGACAGCCATTGTTGACACTTTGGGCCCAGCGGGCCACCATATTGCACAAAGTTTAGACCTTCACAGGTTACTCTCCAGTTTTCACAGGGATCTTCCAAAAAGTTCCAGGAATCTTCCAAAATGGAACCTTTCTGTTGTTCTCAATGAGCTCACAAAAGCACCCTTTGAGCCTATGAAAGACACAGACCTCAAACATCTTACTCTCAAAACTTCTTTCTTGCTAGCTTTGGCCTCCGGCAAGCGCCGCAGCGAAATCCATGCCTGGGTTGCAAACAAAGTATCTAATCTAGGCCAATGTGAAAAGGTTGCCTTGTTCCCTTCTTCTGACTTCATAGCCAAAAACCAACTAGCAAGAGAAGGTTCTCAAAGTGTGTCTCCGGTGACTATTCCTGCTTGACTACCATTGTAGATAGATAATTCAAAGAAGACAGGACCTTGTGTCCTGTGCGGGCCCTGAGGTACTATTTGGATCGAACCAAAGACCTGAGAGGGTCTCGATCCCTCCTTTTCATCTTCTTCAAGAAAGGACATACCTCAGACATCAGACCCGCTACTTTCTCTTCTTGGTTGAAACAAACCATTCTACTTTGTTATAAACAAGCAGACCAACAAGCCTTGGACCTGGTCCAAGTTAAAGCGCATGACATAAGGGCCTTCACGGCCTTTTACGGTGGGGTATCGGTGGTCCAAATCATGCAAGCCTGTCACTGGAAAGCTCACAACACATTTACAAATTTTTACCTAAAAGACCTTACTTGGTCAGACAACGACAACAATATGTATGTGGGACCAGTGGTGGTGGCACAACAAGTCCTAGATCCTTCCCCCCCAGACCAGTTATCCTCGGAAAGAAAAGAAGGGGGGGGGGGCACATCCGCTACAACCAAGTCTTCAGAGGTCTAATCCCAAGATCTAGGTATAGGTTTACATCTCAAGATGTTACGGGTAAGGTCATTTTGTATTGTTAGTTTATCAAGCATAATATGTATTAAGGACTTATCAAGGTTGTCATAAATCTCATGTTAGGTGGCTAAAAATTTATGAGAATTCCAACCATTGGGCTGGTTTTTCACTCGTGGATGGCCCCTAAGGGCTCTTACACTACTTAAGTGAGCACAGCTACACTTCTCTCTTACAATCAAAACATCTTCAAGTTGACAGATTTTAGCACTGTCATTTAGTATTTTCAGGTTTTTGGCTCTTTACAGGACCGGTCTTCAGGATTGGGACACTGTAAACGGGACTCAGATTGGTATTTCTAACATTCATTCTAATCTATTACTTCAAAATCTAAGAAAAATTGACATATCTTCCAGTCTGAGCTGTAATCCCTCCACTGTGCGGTTGGATTCAGCATTCAGTTCCACATGGTAAGCTATTGTAGCGCAATAAAATTGAAAATTTTAATTACTTAAATGTAGCTTTTATAAGCTACAAGCTTACCATGTGGGACTGAGAAGAGTCCCACCCTGCCTCCCCGCTGTATTACAGCTGAGGCGTAAGGTTTAAAAATTGCAATGAGAAAGTAGGAAGAGATCTCGTAGTGTACCACGAGAGGACAACTTGAGGCTACGGCCAACTATAAATGTTTATTTTTCTTAGATGTTGGCCTGATGCCTTGCGGCCCTCCGAGAACCGCATTCAGTCCCACATGGTAAGCTTGTAGCTTATAAAAGCTACATTTAAGAAATTAAAATTTTCAATTTCAAACTCCTTCAAGTAGACATGTGATAAGAAAAATTACATTTGTGTTTGTAAGCTGTGGTAAGTACTATTATAAAACTCAGTGTGTATTTTCACTGGATCTTAGTACAGGAGAGGTTTTGCTCTGTTTTTAGCTGATTTCCTGATCCTGTACGCGGACACCCACCATCTGCTGTTTTATGAGTGCTATGAGCGGCGTCAGGATGGCACATGTTTCCCCAAGTACACGGCCGTGGTGCTGCTCACAAGACAAGGCTTACCCCCGGCTCTGTCCAAGAGAGACAGACTGGCCCAGTTAGTACAGGAAACTTGCTACCATGAAGACCAGATGAAGCTTGTCAGTCACTCTGGTGAGACGTATAGCATTGTGTAAAAAGTGAGAAATAAACCCTCAAAAATTAAGTGGCAAAAAGTTGTAAAAAATCAGTGAAATCTTGTAATAGGTAAAGGAAGTAAAAGTGTCGAAAAAATTCACAAATGCAATAAGAATAGCACTACCATAATAGAGTAAGAAATCTAAAATTCACCAGGAATCTAAAATTCGCCACCTCTAAAACCTAAGTTAATTTTATGAAAAAAATGATGTTTTTGTCTCAAAGTTGGTCTTTGTCAGTTCAAAAAGCCTTAATTTACTATACATTCAACAAATCTCACCACAGTTCATTTATTTTATTAGTATTTTCACATGTGGCGAATTTCAGATATGTGGCGAATTTCACATTTCTTACTCTATAGTCTTCCCAGTGGGCTCGTGAGTGCATCTATATATTAATACAACAAAATATCAAGAATCAAATTTTTTCTCAATGGCACTAGTGACTCTCTTAAGGCAACACTTAATACTCTAGAAATTTTTGGCTCGCTTTCAGGTCTAGTTGTTAATAAGGATAAAACAAAACTTATTTGGTTGGGGAAAAAGAAACACTCAACAGACATGTATGATACTTGTGAGAATTTGGTTTGGGGTGCAACTGAATTTGATTTACTGGGACTTCATTTTTCTGTTGACTTAGAAAACATTACAACTCTGAATTACACCCAATTTTAAACAAATGCCAGAAAATCATAAACCAATGGAAAAGACGAAAATTGTCTCCACTGGATAAAATCACAGTTATAAAAACATTCATATTATCAAGTTTTAACCATATTTTTACTTCTCTTCCAGCCCCAAGTACATTTCTGATCAAGAGTTTAAATAATCTTGTATACTCTTTTATATGGGACAATAAACCAGATAAAATAAATAGAAAACAGATAACAAACTCTTACCTTCATGGGGGCCTAAAAATGGTTGATATTGATGTTTTTATAAAGTGTCAAAAACTCACTTGGATGAAGCGATTGATTCAATCACCTGATGCGCCTTGGGCTAAACTCTTTTCAAGTTTAATCTGTGCTGAAAAGTTCTATTTACTGGGCCCTCTTTGGACCCAAATGGAAGGAACGAAGTTTTCATGGCATGGGGCTCTTTGCTTGATAAGAGGGAGCCTACTAAATTTGCCTCCAGCAAACTTTCGGTCTGTACCTTGATTATATTTTAGTGTGGTATTACATGTAATCCCGTAGGATTTGATGTTCTGGTAAATGATTTAGATTTTTTCCCCAAAAAATGTTTTATTCTGACTGCAAAAAAATTTATTTTTGACAGTGCAAAAAATTCTAAAGTACTGAATTTGAATAGATTTAGAGCCTACTTTAAAAGAATATTTAGTAACCAGGAATATATTGCTTAAAATTAATTGTAACACTGAAAAATTCCAGGAAAGTTGGTCTGTATTTCACAGACTGAAGAATGTTTGAGTATTATTCAGTATGCTTTGCTTTGTACTTCTGTGTGTACATAATATTTCTATTGTGACAATTTGTGTTTGTCTACTGATTGATTTTTATTGTTTATGTGTGACCAATATATGTGCCAGTTATGCAATTCATGTATGCCATTTTGTTTGTACATACGTTACTTAACAAAGAAATAAAAAAAAGAAATAAATTTCAGTAAGATTCTGCCACAGCTGACAGGTCAGAGACATAGCCTGAGAGAGAGTAGGTTATCTGTTGGCAGTATCTTGTTGGTGGATTTAATCCCTTACTTCCTTGTTACTACTTCTTCAGAAGATGTGAGATATATTGCAGGGGAAAGCATATTCAGCTGCCAGCGACAATCCATACAAAATCTACTAAATTTACCATTTACTACTCTAAACTTTAAGCCTGAATGTGTGAATTTCCAGTGCCATGTGAAGTGCAGATGGAGACACCTAAAAAGTGTGACATGTCCAACCTGCCCATCCAGCGGACTGTAGATCTGGGTCAGGTTAGTGTCAATATGGCAGTTGAACATTGTTGTAACATTATAATTTAACTTATAGTTAGTGTGCTATAACATTCTATCATTATAACTAATATACTGCTGGACTAGCGATACATTGAATTTTAATTATAACCTTATTCTAATGCTAGTTACTAGGCCAATACTATATAAATTATAAAAATTAACCATAACTTCATCGAAATGGTAGTTACTGAGCCGGTGGTAGTAATCATTACATTGTTATTACAACCTCACATTATAATGCTAGTCACTGATATAGTGACATAGTACATTCTGAAGTATAACTTTATTCTAATGCAACGGCCAGTGTTACATTAAATTATTATTACAACCTTATTCTAATGCTAGTTACTGGGTTTGTGGTGCATTACCTTCTAATCAACACCTTATTGTAATGCTAGCCATTGGACCAGTGGTGCATTACTTTGTAATCATAACTTCATTCCAATGCTAATTACTGGGTCAGTAGTTTAATGCAGCGTTCTTACCGGCCGTAAACACGACCTCACAGCCTGTAAATTGGTCAAGAACGGTCTCACATGTGGTATATACCACTCGTGAGTTGGGTGCCTCCAGAGACTTTCCAAACTTTGACCTTCACCTCTAATGACAACAAAGATGCAGAATACACATGCTTTTGTTAGAAAAAACATGCTAAATGAAGTGTTTCGGTACTCGGGATTTTGATAAATAACCTCAGAAAACGTATAACAAATGAAATATATATCTTTGCATGGTGGATAGCAATATTGTGATTTCTTTTATTTCTTTCTCTTTGTGATTTGTGTTTGTTTACATCCACACACATAAACACACAGGCGGTGAATTGTTAAGAACGGTCAAAACTTTCCACTGGTAGGTACCAACTCACGAGTGGTGTGCACAGGCTCACAACCTACTTCTGAACGCGACATAACATATTCTAATCATAACATCATTGTGATGCTAGTTACTGGGCCAGTGGTGGACTACATTATAACCATTACTTCATTCTAATGCTAGTTACTGGGCCAGTAGTTTAACACATTCTAATCATAACATTATTGTGATGCTAGTTACTGGGCCAGTGGTGGACTACATTATAACCATTACTTCATTCTAATGCTAGTTACTGGGCCAGTAGTTTAACACATTCTAATCATAACATCATTGTAATGCTAGTTACTGGGCCAGTAGTTTAACACATTCTAATCATAACATTATTGTGATGCTAGTTACTGGGCCAGTGGTGGACTACATTATAACCATTACTTCATTCTAATGCTAGTTACTGGGCCAGTAGTTTAACACATTCTAATCATAACATTATTGTGATGCTAGTTACTGGGCCAGTAGTTTAACACATTCTAATTATAACATCATTGTAATGCTAGTTACTGGGCCAGTGGTGGACTACATAAAACCATTACTTCATTCTAATGCTAGTTACTGGGCCAGTAGTTTAACACATTCTAATTATAACATCATTGTAATGCTAGTTACTGGGCCAGTGGTGGACTATATTATAACCATAACTTCATTCTAATGCTAGTTACTGGGCCAGTGGTACAATGTGGCACGTCTGAGGGGTGCTGGGGAGTGGAGTTCTGGATCTGCAGAGATTGAGGTCATTGAGGGCAGTGACATGGTGCGTGTCCATTATGTGGTGGCTCTCAGGGGTCATTGCCTGCCCACCAAATCCATCGTCTGGATACCCTCGGGTCAAGGTCACTCAGAGTGGCAGTCAGTCATAGGCAGTGTGAGGGGTAAGAAACAGGGCTTTCTGTGGGAACTTTGTTGAGTTTTAAATGCATAGCAGGCTGTGTATTGACAATGTCAAGTTCACTCAGACTGGCAATCCGTCTCGGGCACTGTAAGTGGTAAGGAACATTAGACTTTCATTAGTTGATCTTAAAATTGTGGAAGGTGGTGGTGTGGATACTACATGGTCAGTATTATGTCAACTTTGTGGCCATCAACTGTTGTCTTTGAAGCCACCTTAGAGTCATCATACCAGAATAATTTGTAAAATGTGTAAACATTAATCAACCATTATCTACCTCCTGTAAAGCCAGTCTTAGTTTTTATAAGTTTTTTTGAATGTCTCATAAGGTCTCAGTGGTCTAGTGAATATTCAACTTTGCCAGTGATTTGAATTTAGACTGTTAAAGAATACTTTAGTAAAAAGTGAAGAATATAGCAATCATGGATATTCTAAAGTACAAACTTTAAAAAAGAATACTGCTTTATTGTTTTATTTTAATAATCCTGTCTACATATCTTAATGCAGATCATGTAAATTGGATCCATTTCTGACCTATTTCCAAACATAGGAAGCCATTTTTGTGTCTTTTATTGCTAAACAGAAAACTCAGATGGGAGGGTAATTGTTGAAGAGTATTTCATACCTTTCAGCACTGAAAATGCATGCATAAACACCCCAATACTTTTATCCATAAGTTTTCCAGGCTATGTAGTAACGTTTTACAATGGTTACCTAAAAACTATTATTTTCATTGTTTCAACATATTTGTAGAGAAAAAAAACAAAGATTTCCTTGGTTAAAATATTTAAAATGCATACAATAAACCCAATCATTTTTTCCAGGTATTCTGAATATATAATGCTCAACTATAGAAAAATTTATAATTGACATAAAAATGTTGACTTATTTAGGTGTGTTCTTGTTAATTTGTGCTTGTATGTACAATATCATACATATAAAAATATAAAAAAATAATTAAAAAATCTCAACATATATTTTGCAGGCTATGCAGCCATCATCTATCTGGACTCGGACCACTTGGTGGTGTACGAGTGTGACCAAGTGAAGTCTGCCGCCGAGTGTCACCAAGGCAACAGCTTCTTTGATGTGTACTCACGGGTACAGGTCCCACTGGACTACACAGCAATGAGCAAGCTGAGCCATAGTGCAGCCAGAATGTGTCTGAGGGTGGAGGAGTTTGAGGAGGTCATGCATGACGGTGAGTGAAAGAATAAGCTCAACTAAATATACATTAAAACATCTGACTTGTATTCTCATCAAATCAAATCTGCTGCTTTGCATGCACAGTGTCTTCCCCACAATGGAGAACTCTGTGGAGTAGGTTAACAAAATTAGTATTCAAATGGATAGTTAGTCTAATATAGATTTATAGAGTAAAGGGATTATACAATAGGAAAATATCCCAAATGACATATAAAAAATATATGACGAATGAAGATAACAGTATTATACGAGTGCATCTTTATGAGTCATATATTTTTTCTGTGTATCTAATGAGGGATGTTTTACTTTTTTTATCCAACATTTTGTACAATTTATCAGTTAAATACATCCATTTTTTCAAGAGAAAATGCTTTTAAAAGCTTTCATATATACACCAGAAAGACTCGGCTAAGACCTGATTAAAACCTTTTATGAATAGGCGGCTCCAGGTTTATAGAATATTCTGGCAAATACCAGTACTTATTAGTTACAAAACAACATAAATAATTCACAGATGTTTCAAAATATGTTCTACTCAATGAAAATGTGACTGCTTGAAATGTAGTAACAGAATCAATGCTCTAGTGTCAACATTATCACAGATTCTTATTTCTTTACGTTGACAGTGAGCTGTACTTTGGATCATGAACCATCAATCAACTGTCTCCCACACCAGCTCACCTTGGCACACAACTTTGACCTTGAAAGGGTAAGGTGACGAATAATATAGTTTTAAGTGAAGAATAAAGTCTGTGGGTAGGGGTTATATTCGTTAAAAAGGTTAATGATGAGTGAAAAATTAATTTGCTAAAATCAATCTCTTGCTGATCCCTGTCCTGAACAGAATATCAGATTTGTTACATTTATGACAAATTTAATAGTAAGTATGACTGACTTAATCATGTGCAAGTCAAACCTTACCTTTTCTAAGTATTAAGTTCTACGTTTTTGCATCTCCTGTGTTCACATATATAAACCTGCAATGCTATCATATAATCAAGTGCATGGGGTTTAGATCAAATAAAATTATGAAGTTTAAGACTAGATGTTTTCTGTTGCCAGGCAACAGGTAGCTGGTATGCAGTACTGAGACTTCGCGGAAGTGGGTTTATGAATTCTCACCAGATGAGGATTACCAAGTCCAAAAACAGTGGATATGATATCCATGTGATGGGCTCCAGGTGAGAAATGTTAATATAAACCTACTTGTACCTGCACATTCATTCAGGCTTCTGTTATCCCAGTATTAGAATTCTGGAACATAGCCTCCAATTAAAAACTAACTGTCCTTATTTTCAGAATTAAGGAATGCAGTCAAAATATTAATTTTGATGCAGACAGCATGAGTTATTAAAAATATTCAATTGAAATATTATTTATATTTTGTGTGTAGAGTAAAGCTTATTAGACAAGTACTCTTAATCCTAAGGTGTATTAAATGCTTATATATGTTACAGTCAATCTGTGAAACCAGTCATTACACGTAATGACTGAAAGTTTCAGTCATTTTGCGTAATGACTGAAATGACCCGTCATTACACGTAATGACTAAAATTTTCAGTCATTTCACGTAATGACTGAAAATAAGGTCCAGTCATTACGCGTAATGGCTGAATTGTGATAAATAGTTTTAAATACTTGTTTTACTAAAAATGAAATTGTCTGGCCTCACTTAGTAATTTAAATTGCATTCTCATGTGATTACTAAAAAGGGGTAATGAAATTATCACTTCAGATTTGAACATATTCTGACATGATTACTGATTGATAACATTGGTGAATGATCAAATTATCAAACTCTTCTACAGTTATTTTATCTAAGCCCCACTTCTTTTAATTCATGTCATAAAAATGACCTTCATATATATGTACTCCCTTGTAAAATATGACAGGGGACCCAATGGATAGGTAGCATTCCTAACAAATGGGGACCCGATCTATAGACTCTTACTAAAATTTAAAGTTCTGTGTAACATGTATGTCCAACTGAAGAACATAGAGTAAATCAAGTATCTTGATGGTTATTTATAGTTACAATGGGACTCAGGTGTGAGTTAGAGCTCTAAGTTATCCTACTCAGGCTTTAATAACTATTAAAAGAATGGATTAAGTTGTCCCAGTTATTTTAGAACATTAAAGGTCAACTCCATCTTTGATAAACAGGCTCTTTCTGTGGAGAGGTCAAACAACAGTAACAAGGCCTGAAAGAACAAAACTGGATAAAAGAGCTGCATTGCAATTAGGACAAGAGTGGACAAGATTCACTTCAAAAGCTTCATGGTTTTGTGCTTCTTAATAACCTGCCATAATAGAACTGAGTCTTTAATTAATAACATAAAAGGCAAAATGTATTATAAATTATGATTTATAAATGAGAATTAGTCTTCAAAAAAGACGTAAATTTCATTGACAACAAAGAGATATTTTCATTCTGTGACAATGAGTTTAGTTTTAAAACTGCAAATATGAATTTAGAAATGTAAATAACATTTAAAATGTAATTAGATACATGTAACCATTCAATATTTTAAAAATATTTTTGAAAATAACAATAGAGTCTATTGCACAAGTCTGCGTTTAGGTTTGAAAATTCTGGCTATAAATTCAGGAAGCATGTGAGAATTCCAAAGATATTTATTTGATTAAAATAGTTTAATGTTCTCTAGCACAAAAATTTTCAAAATGCAGGGGAACAATGTACAAAGGTTTTGAATAATGCAAAGGGTGTGAAGAAAAACAACACTAAATCAATTACACATATTGACTGAAATTAATTCAGTCAATCAGTGTAAAAATGAACCTTACATTTCAGTCATTACGTGAAATGACTGAAAATTTTAGTCAGTACACGTAATGACTGGTCATTTCAGTCATTACGCGAAATGACTGAAACTGTCAGTCATTACGCGTAATGACTGGTTTCACAGATTGACTGTAACATATATACATCTATATTGCAGATTGTATTATTCTGTTTCACTCAGTTTGAACATACCGGTATGTCATTGATAATTAGACAACAATTTATTGAACAATTCTACTGGGGCTATCTGTTTTATATGTACAGGAAAGCGGCCTGTCTGCCTGAACAACATGGCCATTTACAGCCCAGAATGAAGGATAGTGCTGACCTGATACTAACCACTGAACATAACTCGGGTACTGTAGATAGACCTGTATACAGCCAAACACCATTAATAGAACTCTGATAAGTCAAATTACCTTTGTCTTATGTACTACATATACACACAAACACCTTTAAATACAAATCTAACAAGTAGAATTGCCTTTGTCTCAGGTATGTCAGAGAGTTCTGTACAAATCACTGTAATTCTTGCTTGTTGGTCCAGAGTTTTGAAATACATATACAATAGAACCATGTTAAGTCATATCTTAAGGAAGCAGACACTTCGACTAAACTAAGATTTCCACATAACAGGTAAAGTTCAATACAACACGCTGAGAACCAGATAATTTATATACTTCTAATTAAAAATAATTCTACTAAGACTTCATGAAATTCCTCCCCACATAGTTAAAAAAATTTCCCGAAATTCCTGAAAATGTTAGTTATTTCATGAAATTACTAAATCAAATCAGGAATTTTACAAAATCCCTAAAATATCCAGGAATTTTACGAAATTACTGGTTACACAACTTTACTATAGCATATATATATAGTTTACTTGGAGATTGTTTACAATTAATATTTAGCCTATCATCTGTTTTCTATAATTAATACTATTACTGCGTGTATTTGCAGTCACTGTTCAGGTCCTGTACTATGACAGCACTTACCACAACATGATTGTGTACCAATGCAATCTGTATACCGAGGAGGAGACCTGTGCCTCCGGGCATGGGTATATCACTGTCTTCTCCCGATTCCTGGACCCGCCAGAGTTCATCACTACAGAGGTATTGCCCAGGCTGCAGACTGGTTGCCTGAAGGATTTGCAGTTTGAGACTGTGCCACATGGAGGTCAGAATTTGTTGTTATAATATTACATCATTTTACACAGACGTAATAAAATCATTGCGATTATGTATTTAGATCAGTTGTGCTTCATTGCCACCTATTATAAGTTTGAAAGTGTCCCACTATGGGTGAACAGCCTTTAAGTATTGCATAGTCTTCTGCTCTTCATGATATCCGAGTCTGTTCCATGTGGTGGTTTCTGTTAGCCAGCATAACATTACCAGTTACAGGTTATTAACTCCGCCAGCAGAGGTTATGTAATCATTGGGGCTTGTCCATCTGTTTGTTTGTTAGTGAACAGTGTAACTGAAGAAGTTATGAATAGGTTTTCTTCAAATTTTCCATATAGTATTAGTTATATTATGTAGATTAACATGCTATCTGAAGTTTGTATGGTACTGGGAGCAATATAAACTAGATTGGACTACCAACCCTATGCTATATAAGACATTAAACAATGCTACAGTAAAATCCTATTGCATTGGAAATTGTACAAACTGCAATTTATATTTTAAACTTGTTAATTACTTCCTATTTTAGGGGATTTAAACATGGTGTAAGATGTTAAGATAATTAGTGATTTAAACACAATGAAATTGGTGACTCTTAATGATTTAAACAGAGAAATTTGCAAATATAATGCATTTAAAAAGACTTAAAATATGTGACTGTAACACCAATTGTGACTGCAGGATAACTTAATCGTCACAGGTTCCATATGATATCTACTGTACCGGCTCATTCATAAACTTTTTACATATTTTTACATGTTACATTTAAACATGTGTTTTTTTATCTCCCGCCGGGCTTTAGCCCGGGAGGGAGATTATGAAATGATGCCTGTGTGTGCGTGCATGCGTGCGTGCTTGCATGCGTTAGTTAGTCACGCAGATTTCTCCAAAACTACTACAGCTACAGATTTTTTTGTAAATTAATTGTCCCAATGAATTTTCACGCCCTTGTAAATTTTTGGGGTTTTATGGACTTAGGCCTAAAGATAAGTGAGTAATAGCAATCTTAGCTACTTGGAGTAAAGGGCTCATAACTCAAAAACTATTGCAGTTACAGCTTTTTCTTCAAATATGTTGTTCAGCTACTTTGTCCTTAGCTATAAGATGGTACATAGTTTGGGGTCCCATTGCATGCCATAAGTGAGTAATAGCTATTTTCTTATTTGTAGCAAAATAATGACATAATTAAATGTCAAATATCTTCAAAAGTATTAAAGTTAGGGAATTCTTTTCAATACGTTATTCATCTACTTTTTGATAAGCTATCACATAGTAAAGTTTCAGACATGTTGCACATTGGATAGCTGAGTAATAGCTACTTTGAAATTCTACAGTTGAGTAAATCCATTGTAACTGCAAAACTAGTGCAGTTAGAGTATTTTCATAAAATATGTTGTTCAGCTACTTTGTCCTTAACTATAAGATGGCATATAGTTTACGGTTCTATTTCATGCCATAAGTGAGTAATAGCTATTTTCTTATTTGTAGCAAAATAATGACATAAGTAAATGTCAAATACCTTCAAAAGTATTAAAGTTAGGGAATTCTTTTCAAATATGTTATTCATCTACTTTTTGATAAGCTACCACATAGTAAAGTTTCAGACCTGTTGCACATTGGATAGCTGAGTAATAGCTACTTTGAAATTCTACAGCTGACTAAATCCATTGTAACTGCAAAACTATTGCAGTTAGAGTATTTTCCTGAAATATGTTATTCAGCTACTTTGTCCTTAACTATAAGATAGCATATTGTTTGGGGTTTCATTGCATGTCATAAGTGAGTAATAGCTATTTTTTTATTTGTAGCAAAATTATCATGGAAATAAATGTCAAATACCTTCACAAGTATTAAAGTTAGGCAAATCTTTTCATTTGTTATTCATCTAGTTTTTGATAACCTTACTTTCCTGTGTCCTTTATATTTTTGTTGCTTTTGCAGATGTAGGTCAATAGCTAAGTGAGTAGACATCTGAGGAATAGCTACTAAAATGAGTAAATGTCTTTTATCTCTGAAAGTATTATAGGTAGGGAATTTCTTCTAAATAAGTCATTCACCTACTTTTGGCTGATCTACCACATAGTGAAGTTGCAGATCTATAGCTCTTTGCATAGCTGAGTCATATACCTGCTAACATGAGTAAATGTCTTTTATCTCTAAAAGTATTGCAGATAGGCAATTTCTTGTGTCCTTTATATTTTTGTTGCTTTTGCAGATGTAGGTCAATAGCTAAGTGGGGAGACATCTGAGGAATAGCTACTAAAATGAGTAAATGTCTTTTATCTCTGAAAGTATTATAGGTAGGCAATTTCTTCTAAATAAGTCATTCACCTACTTTTGGCTGATCTACCACATAGTGAAGTTGCAGATCTATAGCTCTTTGCATAGCTGAGTCATATACCTGCTAACATGAGTAAATGTCTTTTATCTCTAAAAGTATTGCAGATAGGCAATTTCTTGTAAATAAGTTGTTCACCTACTTTTGGGTGATCTACCACATAGTGAAGTTGCAGAACTGTAGCTCTTTGAATAGCTGAGTAATAGCTACTAAAATTAGTAAATGTCTTTTATCTCTAAAAGTATTACAGGTAGGCAATTTCTTCTAAATAAGTCATTCACCTACTTTTGGGTCATCTAAAACATAGTGAAATTACAGAACTGTAGCTCTTTGGATAGCTGAGTAATAGCTACTAAAATGAGTAAATGTCTTTTATCTGTAAAAGTATTACAGGTAGGCAATTTCTTCTAAATAAGTCATTCACCTACTTTTAGGTGATCTACCACATACTGAAGTTGCAGAACTGTAGCTCTTTGAATAGCTGAGTAATAGCTACTAAAATGAGTAAATGTCTTTTATCTGTAAAAGTATTACAGGTAGGCAATTTCGTCTAAATAAGTCATTCACCTACTTTTGGGTGATCTAAAACATAGTGAAGTTGCAGAACTGTAGCTCTTTGGATAGCTGAGTAATAGCTACTAAAATGAGTAAATGTCTTTTATCTCTAAAAGTATTACAGGGAGGCAATTTCTTCTAAATAAGTTATTCACCTAATTTTGGCTAATCTACCACATAGTGAAATTGCAGAACTGTAGCTCTTTGGATAGCTGAGTAATACCTACTAAAATCAGTAAATGTCTTTTAGCTGTAAAAATATTACAGGTAGGCAATTTCATCTAAATAAGCCATTCACTTACTTTTGGGTGATCTACCTCATAGTAAAGTTGCAGAACTGTAGCTCTTTTGGATAGCTGAGTAATAGCTACTAAAATGAGTAAATGTGTTTTATCTCTAAAAGTATTACAGGTAGGTAATTTCTTCTAAATAAGTCATTCACCTACTTTTGGGTGATCTACCACATAGTGAAGTTGCAGAACTGTAGCTCTTTGGATAGCTGAGTAATAGCTACTAAAATGAGTAAATGTCTTTTATCTCTAAAAGTATTACAGGTAGGCAATTTCTTCTAAACAAGTCATTCACCTACTTTTGGCTGATTTACCACATAGTGAAGTTGCAGATCTATAGCTCTTTGGATAGCTGAGTAATAGCTACTAAAATGAGTAAATGTCTTTTATCTATAAAAGTATTACAGGTAGGTAATTTCTTCTAAATAAGTCATTCACCTACTTTTGGCTGATCTACCTAATAGTGAAGTTTCAGATCTATAGCTCTTTGCATAGCTGAGTCATATACCTGCTAAAATGAGTAAATGTCTTATATCTCTAAAAGTATTGCAGATAGGCAATTTCTTGTAAATAAGTTGTTCACCTACTTTTGGCTGATTTACCACATAGTGAAATTGCAGAACTGTAGCCCTTTGGATAGCTGAGTAACAGGTACTTAAATCAGTAAATGTCTTTTATCTTTAAAAGTATTCGACATAGACAATATCTTCTAAGTAAGTCCTTCACCTACTTTTGGGTGATCTACCACACAGTTAAGTTGCAGAACTGTAGCTCTTTGGATGGCAGAGTAATAGCCACTAAAATGAGTATATGTCTTTCATCTCTAAAAGAGTTACACATAGACAATTTCTTCTAAATATGTCCTTCACCTACTTTGGGTTGATTTACCACATAGTGAAATTGCAGAACTGTAGCCCTTTGGATAGCTGAGTAACAGGTACTTAAATCAGTAAATGTCTTTTATCTTTAAAAGTATTCGACATAGACAATATCTTCTAAGTAAGTCCTTCACCTACTTTTGGGTGATCTACCACACAGTTAAGTTGCAGAACTGTAGCTCTTTGGATGGCAGAGTAATAGCCACTAAAATGAGTATATGTCTTTCATCTCTAAAAGAGTTACACATAGACAATTTCTTCTAAATATGTCCTTCACCTACTTTGGGTTGATCTACTGCATAATAAAGTTACAGAACTGTAGCTCTTTGGATGGCAGAGTAATAGCTGGTAAAATGAGTAAATGTCTTTTGTCTTTAAAAGTATTGCAATCAAACATTAATCTTGTTGTCACTTCTACATGTACCTCCATCTCACAAGAAAATTTATATTCCACTATCTTTAGTACATCTAATTTATACGGCGAGAGATAAATGCATGTGTCAGAATGCTTGCTTTCAGTCAAGTGTGACTTACATGGGGAAGGAGATGATGAGTATTGCGACTACAACACCATACAGCCTCAGGATGACTTTGATGCAGGCCAGTTTGTGGGCACCTGGTACCACATGTACAGACTGCGCACGTCTGCACAGAAATACGCCTCAGAGGTGAACTATGTGGACCTCATGCCTGACGGGAAGCTCAGGTCTTACTCAACCTACTACCAGTAAGTTGTAAATTCCCATAATTACCATCTCCACAGCCTGAAAGGCCCATCTCTTTCTCCCCTACAATGTTAAATCACTGCCCATAAATTGTTGAAATATCTTTCCAAGGTAAGTGAACTCCGTTGAAACTTATTGGGTCAAATTGATTACCATATATTTGTTTTTGACTTAATATTTCTTACTTTCCCAGCTATTTTACATTTTGTTGCTGATAGATTTTACATAAATTGCACCTTGCTTTGAGTTGGTGTATGCTAAAATGTGAGTACCAAGATTTGGGTGATTTATTTTGGAATACCTGGATAGTTTTTATTCTTGTAACCACCTGTCCCCAACTCTTGCAGATATTTGGTTATAATACTCATGGGCACTTGAGAGAGGGAATGGTCAGACACTCTGTCTCAGTTTGATTCAGTCTTTGTCTCTTCTGATGTATTCACACACAATAAGCATGTCTTGAATCATGATAGAAACATTAAAAAACTGTCTGTATTTTTTCAGTGATGGGAAATGTTCCTCGACAAAGACATCCATGTATCAGCCGACTAGAAGTAAAGGAGAGTGGTGGTATGGCTCTTATGGTGAGTAAATAGTGTCTTAGAAACTATGAAATTTCTTCAGTCAGTCAGTTAGTCAGTCTTGATGCACTTAAAATTTAAAATGATAATCCTCCGTTAACACCTGTTCCCTGTTCTATCTTTTTCCTTCTGTAGTTAAGGAGCTGTTGATGTTTAGCATTGACAAAAGTATATCTTTTTTCATAGCCCAAACAGGATCTAAATATCAGTAAACTCTGAACCTAGACCCAGTGTAGTCACAAAAATCACAAATATGTAAAGATTTTCTATAAGTACATGAAAATAGAAGGGGATTTCCTCAGTCCGTAATTTTACATTTATTTCTGTTCTACTTGCTGATCTATACTTACAGGAGGCATTAAGATTGTGTACACAGACTATGAGGTTGCCGTCATCTATGTGTGTTCACACAGTCATTATGATGACTCCTGTTTTCCCAAAGACTCGGAGATTGAGGTCTTGTCTCGTAACGTGACTGGGCTGTCTACAGATGCTGAGTGGAAAGTAAAAACAGCACTGCGATCAATCTGTCTTGAGATTGGAGATTTTGATGCCACAAATCATGAAGGTAAACTTGTCATTAAATATTCCCTAATGAAGGAATATTTTAAATCTGTTGGTTTTGAGGTCAACATACTACTGCAGAGATTTCTTTTTAGACACGATAACTCAAGAAGTATTTGACCGAGTGTGTGAGTTTATATGGGTGTAAAGACTATTTGTTGGGTCCTTGACTTTCAATTTCAAGTTCTATGGGGCCTTTGAGAATGTAAACTTTTGTACTATTTTTCACATTTTGTTTGGATTGTTACAGAGTTTGATCATTTTGGTTTGTATGTATGATAAATATATATCTCCTCCATAAACGTATAAACACTTGACCTTGAAACTCTTTTTTTTAAGGTCACCAGAGAACCCAAAATTTCCAACCGTGATCCTTTTTAGCATATCATTATTGGCATATTTTAGTTTTTTGTTATGGAATTACACAATGAAAACCATTCAAATTAGCAATGAAGCTTAAGAAAACCATAAAGTATTGATATCTAATGAGAGACAAAGTAGACACTAGCCAGCGGGGCACTCATTAAACTATTATATTAAAATAAATTGTTTATATCACACCCACAACTCCGGATTACTGACCTTGAACACCCCTCGACTCTCCTTATGATTAATGATTTTTGTTAAGTTAGCGCACTGAGTTCCCCTTTGTGGGGAAGATATTGCGCCTGCAAAGCAGCAGATTAGATTAGATTATATCCATAAGAAACATGGATAAAATGTGATATTTAGTCAGGTTGTTAATCTACTATTCATTTTTCACATATTTTTCCTTATTTTTATCTTTTGTTTTTAAATTTTAAAAATTTGTTTATATCAAACATTGTATTTTCTTTATTGGTACATATACTTCTATAAATCATTTCCACCATAATTTCTAACTACCGAACACCGGATCGACTCCCTGGGTACGACTTGGAACATGTCTATGAATCAATGATTTATGCCTTATGAATTGGATGGTGTGCCTTAGAATCCGTAGATACAGAGATTAAGCACTTGGACAACTGATTGATTGATTGATTGATAGTTGGTTATTACTAAAGTGTGGATTCCCGGATTCAGATTTTTACTGTGAAATAAATACTTTACCCCATTACTCACCTGGAGTCACATTCCTAGTGAAAAGTTTTTAACTGACTCAGATTGGAATTTTATTTTCATATTTTGCATTTGGTTTATTGCAGTGACCTGCAATGTGAAGAAGATTCAGTGCAGTTTCAGTTCTCTGCCTGAACACAGTGTCTTCAACATGGAGATGGTGAGTCCTGTCATGGACAGCAGTAATAACACTCCTAGGGCTGAATTAACAAAATGAACCAGTGAAATATGAGCAAGAAATCAATAAAGTTATTTTTTTAGTTTAAAATGCTGTACACTTGAGCATTAGCTGATCGCTTTTGTTGATACCAACAGAGGTAATCACACATTAGTGTTAGGAATTTCTGAATCTGTTAATCACTTGTTTCACAGCTAATGATCTGGCTAGAATAGCCACTTTACTTGCTGTTTTTGTTAAACCTTCAGTTTTGACATAAATACCTTAGGTATATATCAGTGTTAGACACAGTACCTAATGTTTTAATGTTTTAACTAATCATATCTGTGTTTTTATTTATTTTATTTTATTTGAGTACCTGATTTATATATCATAGTAAATGCTCCCTGCCGACACATTTCATTGCAGTGTTTTTTCATGAGTAGTGCATTTCAGGGCAATGACTGCTCCCTGCCAATGCAGTTCAGTGCAATGACTGCTCCCTTCCAATACACTTCAGTACAATAAATGCTCCCTTCCAATACACTTGAGTACAATAAATGCTCCCGTCCAATACACTTCAGTACAATAAATGCTCCCTCCCAATGCAATTCAGGGCAGTGAATGCTCCCTGCCAATGCAATTCAGGGCAATGAATGCTCCCTGCCAATGCAATTCAGGGCAATGAATGCTCCCTGCCAGTGGTAGTCAGTGCAATAAATGTTCTGTACCAATATGCAATTCAGTGCAATGATTACTTTCTCTCAATATGTTTCAGTTCACAGGTACATGGTTTCCTGCGGCCAGACTAAGAAACACGCTGTCTACAGAGGGAGATGTGTTCAGAGTGAGCAGGTCAAAGGTCAACCCCTCTGCATACACCCTGCTCTACAAGATGGGAGTGTGAGTAATAAACTAGTGAACATAAATAAATAGCAAATAATGATAATAGTGTCAATAATAATCTTTTGTCAGCCCAGTGGCTGACACTACTTTCCTTCACTTATAAACCCAATGTGATCTGAGTTAAAGGCCAAAGTCAAGAGGTCAAAGAGAATTCAAAGCCAACCATTCTTCTGTCAAACATGGGTCTGAAGCAAATATCCTAACATACACACAGGAGTTAGCCATAGCCACATAATATAAATATCAAAGCTGAAACACTGCTATTGATATAAGAGTGTATAGAGGATTTCAGTGTCTTACAAAGAAAATATCTTAGCAGGCAGTTGGGTTTATTTATTCTTGTAAATTTTTTGAACATGGCAAAAGTGAAATTTAGTGGGATGTTTGTTCTGGAACAAAAATTTTTCCTTCAGTGTATTTATAGATACTACTAATCCCAAATATCTTCCAATTGCAAGTGCTTAAGTTAATTGCAAGCAGGAGATTAATGCCAAACTCGTAGTCTTATGTCTGTGTGCTTCTTTATTCTCATAAACAATATTTTATTGAAGCTTCTTTATTCGTTCAATATATAATGATACTTTTATACATGAAAATATATTTAAAATATCAAGAATTTTAAAAAATCCTGACTCAGATCAATGACTGCAAGGTTTTGCATAAATGACATTTATAATCAGATATTTTCTGAGATTTAGTAAGGCCTGCTAGCCTACGCATTAGACTAAGTGTGCACTGTATAAGTGTACTCATGCATTTGACAGAGGAGGCATGTGCTCCAAATCCATACAGTCACAATGGACCAGGAAAAGTGCTGCCACATTTGTGTCTTCAGAAAACTTCAGGAAATGTAAGTAAGAAAGAAAAAAAAACTGCTGTAAATGACCATCATACTGACCTGGTTACAATTCAAGTGTGGTTCAAATAACACCTTTTAAGTTTTATAATTCAGGTAGGCTCGATACTCAAGAAGATTCTGTGTTTTACTGCTCTTATTCCCAAATTTCTCTCGGAAAGTAATATTTTTGAAGACAAAAATCTGGAAATAAGAAGTATTTTGTTTTTTGTTAAAGTTTTTTTTTCTAGATTTATGTGAAAAACATTCATTCTGATAACAACTGAAATATTCATGTTTTTTGTTTCCTCAAGGACAGTTATATCCCACTTCTCATTTTAATTTTTTTTTCTAAAAATTGTCTATAATCTAAAACAGTTATCACTCCTTTTTCTTAGAAATTCTAAAAATGTTCAGTATGTTCTTCCATCAAAACTGTTAATTAAGAATAATATTTATAAAGCATAAAGTTTGAAATTTAAACTTATAAAAACACAATACACCATGTACTTTTTACAATTTATAGTTGTGTGTTGAATTTTTCCAGCCCTGTTTAGGGTGCTGTACACAGACTACAATGTCGCCATCTTCTACATCTGTTATGAGCTCTTCAACAGCTCCACCTGTCTGCCAGGTAAGGAACTACAACGAAGACACCTCAGACTGGTTACTAAATTCTCTGTTGTTTAAATCAAAAGGATGATGCATGGTCCAATTCGTGATGTCACCATCTGAGGGGAGCACATGTTTTAAGTACTAGTTTTTTTGGAGCCAACATACTCTCGTCATAACTTTCACGATTCAGAGAGATGGAGGAGAGAGGCGGAGGCCTCGGTTATTACACTGCTAAATACACTAAAAACAAAAGAACTACAACACCATGGTAACCAGCCCAATGTATCAGGGCTCATGAGATACTCATAGACTTCTGTCATAAATACAGGTAACAGAATAATAATTTTAACAGAACTAGATGGATATAAGAAATATATATATATTATAAATGGCAGTCTTTACAATACATAGGGGATAGGGTGTTGAAGCTGTGCCGTGATCTGGTATGTTCTGTTTGTGTAGGTGAGGAGACAGTGTATGTACTGAGTCATGAGCCCACCATCACAGAAAGACAACTGAGTCAGGTCATAAACAAAGTACCACATACCTGCTTCTCACAGAAGAGCTTTGAGTGGATGTCCCAGCATCGTAAGTATGGCCAGAAATGGTGATAGATTGGTGATATATGTGTTTTGTATAATGGGAGAACACCCCGAATGATATATACAGATAAAAATTATATCTCGAATGAAGATGACAATATTGTACGAGTGCGTAGCACTTGTGGAGTCGGGATGGGTCAAATAGCGCTTTTGGTCCTGTATCAAAGGAGATTTTTTGCTAGTGGTAAACATGGCAAACCAGATAGTTGGTTTCTATGCAATTCATATAAACGTAAACAAAATCTGATTATAGACGTCCAAAAGCCGGTTCCCGAAAAGCTACATATTTCACATCAAAACTATAAAATATTGCACAGAAACATTTAATAATGTGTGATTGTATTATATTTTGTTAATATACAGTGATTTTTATTCTTCTTAATTTCCAAAACATTACATATAATCACATGAAGACTTCACAGTATGATGTATAAACAGGTTTCCATCAAATTTTTGTTTTTAGGACCCGGTTTCCTGTATAAAATATGAGCCAACTACCACTTCTGATCTACAACCTGTTGCATGCAGTGTTTTCTGTGAACGAGTGTCATCCTTGTGTGTTCTCACAAGCACTGACAGAGAGTTCCGGTGGCTTGGTGTTAATTTATTATGTAGGGAATACTGACAGTCTGTTCAAATATAACCATATGTAGCTGTTATAGGAGGTGAAAAGAAGTCAACTTTGACCAAACCACTGAATCAGACTTCTCAGTCTTAGCATGTTTTCCAGCTCAAATGTGTAATAATTGCTATGTTGGCATAAAAAGTGACAAAGAAAGGCGAAATAATGTATCAGTAGAGAGTTTAAGATACACGTTTTGGAAATTACGTGTACTGCAAAATCTATAAGTACACGTAGACGTTTCACGTTTGTCATTTCTGATTAAGATACAAGTACTGCGTGATGAAGGCAAGCCCCCTCCCCATTTGGTTGTTCATGCTTGGAAACAGATTCAATTTCATTGCAAGGAAAATATGGTGGAGGGATTGACCGTTTGTTCATGATCTACGATGATTCAATATAATGTAAACTTAAGCATTTACAGTGACCTAAAATCATCCAATTGTTAATTAAAGATTAACAACCGAATAGGTCATATATATTACATGTATAAGCTATTGAATTTTAAGTTTTCCATTGTTTTTAAAAAAAATACTTCCCACAAAGGTAAGTATGATACAGCATGATAAGGAATGGTCCGCCCCTAATCTGTGGAATACAGCAAAAACTAGAAGCTTTTTAAATACAGTCTTTTAAAGTACATTTTTATCTAAAATGCATTTTAACAACATATATATAATGTAAGATACATGAATATATTATTGCTAAAAAGTTGATTATATAAAATGAAGATTTAATAGTAAAAAGTTCAGGTAAACCCTCACGTTTTGTCCTTACTTGTAGAACTGGTTTTACAGGTTGTGAACTTGTAGCTTGACGTTCTGAGTTTGGAAAAAACGTCTAAGATGACGTCATCCGTTTTCTTTGCAGTACGCGTCACGACGTGTACTTGTATCTTAAACTCTCTAGTATGTATCAGTTGTGCATCACAGGAGATCAGAGGGTGTAATGTAAAATTATAGCAAACTGAGAAATGTGTATAAGTATCCCACAAGGCAAGGAAATACATCGGGGGTTTTTGCACTGACAAATTTAATATAATGTGACATATCTTATTTGTGCAGTAAGACTAAGACAAATGTCGTAGTAAGTTTTTGTTAACGCTCGACGATAGGAGAGGGTTATTGTAATCAGTTTGTTTCTGTCTGTCTGTCTGTGCACCATTTTGCCCTTATAACTCAAAAATTATAACATCAATCTCTCTCAAATTTGGTGGGCAGGTGTTTCATGGGGTACAGACGGATTCTTCCGCATTTGGTGTAATTTGTTTGAAAATTAAAGTCAGGCGAGAGTTTTTCTTATTTTTAATTTGGAATACACAGTGAAACTGCTTCTCTTCATCACATACGTAAAACAAGATGCACTCAGAGAGAGCAAAACACTCGACTCCATGTGACCAGTTCATCAAGTGATATAAAGTATTGTAAGGAAGACAATAAAATAAAACCAAACATGTAAATTAATCTTCATAGAAATATCAAGTAGAAAGCTAGTCATTTAAAATACATTGAAATGGGACCTCTGAAAAATCATGAATTTTTTGTATCCAAATTAAGATCCTGATCTTTCTTTTAGTAACTACATCCCCCCCCCCCCACACACACACACAAAAAAAAATAAATAAAATAAAATAAAAAAAATAAACAATAAGCACACAAAAACATTAAACTGCTGGTGGAGGTAAAAATATTGCTTAAAGGTCACTTGGTGAAAGTCACACATGGTAATTTTTTGTGATGGACTGTCAAGGAATTGAAATAAAAAAAGAGAAAATAAAACAGAAATAATAATTAATAAAAATGATGAATATACCACCTCCCTCTTTATTATGTTTATTAAAATGAGAAGAAATATGTTACTTAAAGACAGCAAGTATCACAAGCTAGGTTTGTGACCTCACAATGACAGTTGCATTGTGACATCACGGAGTATTGACATCATCAGAAAGCAAAATATTGATTTTTTTACCTATGTGATGAAGAGAAGCAGTTTCACTGTGTATTCCCAATTAAAAATAATAAAAACTCTCTCCTGGCTTTAATTTTAAAACAAATTACACCAAATTTGGAAGAATCCGTCTGTTCCCCATAAAATACCTGCCCACTAAATTTGAGATTGATTGGTGTTATAGTTTTTGAGTTATAAGGGCAAAACAGTGCATAGACAGAGAAGCAGATTTCACTGTAAAAGCCCAATTAAAAATAAGAAAAACTCTCTCCTGGCTTTAATTTTCACACAAATTACACCAAATTTGTAAGAATCCGTCTGTACCCCATAAAATACCTTCCTACCAAATTTGAGATTGATTGATGCTATAGTTTTTGAGTTATAAGGGCAAAACAGTGCACAGACAGAGAAGCAGAATTTTCACTGTAAAAGCCCAATTAAAAATAAAAAAAACTCTCTCCTGGCTTTAATTTTCACACAAATTACACCAAATTTGGAAGAATCCGTCTGTACCCCATAAAATACCTGCCCACCAAATTTGAGCTTGATTGGTGTTATAGTTTTTGAGTTATAAGAGCAAAACGGTGCACAGACAGACAGACAGACAGATGGACAGACAGAAACAAACTGATTACAATAACCCTCTCCTATCGTCG
This sequence comes from Sabellastarte sp. h YS-2021, assembly GCA_964017235.1. Taxonomy (NCBI): domain Eukaryota; kingdom Metazoa; phylum Annelida; class Polychaeta; order Sabellida; family Sabellidae; genus Sabellastarte; species Sabellastarte sp. h YS-2021. The sequence goes on along the minus strand of OZ024935.1, from coordinate 83,650,931 downwards.
AGCGTTAAAAATCAATATTTTGCGTTCTGATGATGTCATTACTCAGTGATGTCACAATGCAATTGTCATTGTGAGGTCACAAACCTAGCTTGTGATACTTGCTGTCTTTAAGTAAAAATATGTCTTGAAATTGACATAAATATAATAAAGAGGGAGGTGGTATATTCATCATTTTTATTAATTATTATTTCTGTTTTTATTTTCTCTTTTTTCTTTCAATTCCTTGATAGTCCATCACAAAAAATTACCATGCATGATTTTCACCAAGAAGTGACCTTTAAGCAATATTTTTACCTCCACCAGCAGTTTATGTTTTGTTGTGCTAATTGTTTGTCTTTTTATTGCGTAAAATAGCCTTACCTTACAAGTGCTTGTTTGGTTTTGTGGAGCAAAAACGTATCGACCGACAAGAATTTTTTAAGGAATATTCTTGTCACGAGAGGTGACCTCTTGTCTGCGCATGTCTGCGCTTGCGCAGTAGTCGTTGTCGACAGACGAATGTCGAGAGTTCTTCATTATATTTTTGGTCGATATGGGAGCAACACGTATTTTTTCTTATTATCGTTCATTCACAGATGAAAATCTATGAAGTTTTAAAGCGTGCAAGTGTGCACCTAGCTGTAGTTATCCATTATTGGACTGGTACTACCACTAATTCTGCTTCCCTTGTCCTGAAAAGGGTCATAATGAGAAGTTTATAGTTTTCAGTGGAAGGTGATAGATTTGTTTCCGGCTGTGTTCATCTTTTATTCAATTGGAAATACTTCCTTGTCGAGGAAAGCGATGCAGAGAAGAGCTGCCATAAAGTTTTCAGTGGAAAACTGCTTTAAAAAGGTCAGAATAAGATGTGCAAGAAGATGTTGCTGTAAAGTCTTCAGTGGAAGACGTGTATATCTTCCGCTGTACTCGCCCATTATTCGACTGGAATTACCTCCTTGTCGATGAAGGGGATGCAAAGAAGATTTTCCTGTAAAGTTTTCAGTGGAAAACAAAGAAGAAAGAATGCAGTTGGCTTTGCAATTAACGGAGGTCATAGTTTCTTTACTGTGGGTGAGCGCCACTCTGGTACAGTAACAAGTCTGCCTCCAAAAGAACGACTACAGAAGCGTATCCACTGATCCTTGCAGTTATTATTTCGCTTCCCAGCAGGTACAGTGAACTTCCCGCTTCTCAGACATGAAAATAGGGACAGATTACCTTCCTTTGCTGTAGATTTAGATGAAGATCCAACAGACATCTTTGGGCAGTATGTGCACTGCTTGTCTTTTCAGCCCTGTTAAAGAATAAAACCTTCCTATGACCATGTCTCCAATGGAAGGAATACTGTGACTTTTGAGTTATTCTTCTGCAAACTCAACGAAGATCAATCAATGCCTAAAAACTGGCTAGATGAGATATGGTGTTGAAGTCCTTGCTTCCAACCTTTACGAGTGTGTTTTGCACAGTATATACAGGACAGGAGCTATGTCCAGTAATTATTTGTCCTACTAACCACAAAAGATCGTCGTACCACTCTGCCTAGTTTACCAGGACAGAGGGATACAGAAGAACGTGGCTACATTAATGCAAGTCACCATGGAGGCTCTTCTTGCAGTGTTACTGGCAGTGATGGGAGACTTTCACTGCCATCCCAGAGTTGTGCGAATCTTCAGTTGGGATTGTCGAATTACTCTCCAATCGAATTCCCCAATACCTGTACTACCCACAATGCAAAGCGATGACGTCAGACAGGAAAACATGGCTACAGTAAATACCGCTGAAATATTGCTGGAAAATGCTTCAAAAGAAAGCAATTTATCCACTCAAGAATTGCAGAACTCCAGGTTTCTATGGCAGTTTATTTCTTGTATAGAAACTCGGCTAATGACGACCTCTGATACATGTCAGTGTCCTGAATTGATCTAACTACGACTTCAATGGTCACGGCCCACGAGTGAAGTTCGTTTACTATAACAATAAATACCTGCTTGTCCCTTCATTTAAGCTGGAGACAGCAGAAATTGTTAGAAATTCGGTTACAAAAGATGCGTTCTTCTATGTACCGACTCAACAAGATTTTCAACATCTACTTCAGTTTAATGTACACGGTCAAACCTATCAGTTCAAAGCACTGAACTTCGGATTAGCGACCGCCCCTCTTGTATTCACACCAGTAGTAAAAGAGGCAAAACTCATTCTTCAGTCTCACAGAATATGACTTCACCAATACCTGGATCACTGTTGTTAAGTATACATAAAGACACCAGTTTTTGCTTCAAACCAAGAATTCATCTAAATTCTTCAACATCTCAGCTTCGTGATTATTTTCTGATAAAAATCCAAGCTCGAGTCCACACAATGATCGATTTCCTAGGTTACCACTGCATATTGGTACAAGGAAATGTCTTTCTAACACAAATAAATTTTAAAAACTTGAGAAATCTTTTCAGGAAATGGAGATCTCATCACAAATGACCCCAAGGTTGCTTATATCCCAGGTAGAGGTACGAGCATCTTTGGAAAAGACTATACCAATGGGTTACTTAAGTATGTGTGCCTTTCAGCCGTATCTACAACAAACTGGCAATAGCTCCAGTCACTAGTTGTGAGAATTCCTGTTTCAAATCCTTCTAAAAAGGCATATTCAGTGGTGGAAAATGCCAAACAAAAAATGGAAAATAGGATGCCTTTTCTATACACAGGTGCACAATTCCCTTATTTTCATAGATGCATTAAACCAGGGTTGATGATCCCATCTAAAAGCATCACAGTCAGTGGCTTTGGACAGTTAAAAATGTATATATTACATTTCAATGTCATACAACTGAAGGCAGTGTGTTCAGCCCTTAAAAGCCTTCCAAGACAAATTCTGATAAGAATTCTGATAGCAACAGACAACACCACTGTGTTCGGTTATCTGAACAAACAGGGGGGGGGGGGAGCGTATACCTCCTAGTTTGGCGCAGCTTGGCCTACTGAAATCCTTGAAATATACTCACAACAGACAGACATATTCTTGGTTGCTTAAAGGTCATACTCAACATCGTCTCCAGAAGGGATAAAGGTTTGGCGCATCCTGGCCTACTGCAATCCTTGAAGTATACTCATAAGAGACAGAAATATTCTGGGGTTGCTTAAATGTCATACTCAATGATCTCTACAGAAGGGACAAAAGTAATCTGTACAGAATGGTTCTTACTCCCTTTATGGTTCTAGACAACGTGCAAGTTTGGCACAAATCAACAATAGGTGTTTTATGCAGGTATGCTGCATCTTGGCCTACTGCAATCCTTGAAATATTCTCATATGAGCCAGATATATTCAGGGTTGCCTAGATGTCATGACAGCCTCTCCACAAAGAACGAAATAATACAGACAGGATAGTCTCTTCATCTTTAAATATTCTATTTGATTTACATAGTTTGTCAAATACCAATGGTAGAGATGTTTGCCACCAATATGAGTCACAAACTTCCATTCTATGTTGCCAGTCCCGGATGCAAATGCTCTGAACATAGATGCATTAAACATCTTGTTGGAGGTTCTGGACTGCTAGGCCTTTTGTCCTATACCACTTATTCCAAAAAGTCATTGAACAAGTGAACACCAGGTGCAAAATGATTGTAGTGGCCCCTTGGTGGCCCATGATGCATTGGCTTTGGGGTCTGGTGAGTCATTCAACCAAACCTCCATTACAGCTACTTCACTGGTCTCAGAAACAGCCAATCAGTCAGAAATACCATCTGAATCTGTTGCATTGGCACCTTCATGCTTGGCACCTTAACACCACTCAGAATCTCTTACATCATTCTCTGAGCAAGGGGTAGAGAGATTTAAGGCATCTCAAGGACCCTCATCTTGGAATGTATGAGTCATGATGGGCCATTTTGAGCTCTGGTACCCACAGAATAAGATGGCCATCTCAGAGCCTACGGTCTCAAATATACCAGATTTTTTTATCCATTTACTTGCAAAAATCTGAAACCTGTCACTATTGTTGGCTTTGCCGCAGCCATAGCTGATCATTTACATTTTTTGTGCAGGAGTTGGGCAAAAGCCTGGATCTTTATAGGCCTATTGCAACTGTTATAGAGAGAAGCCCACTGCTAACAGAGGTGTAGCATCAAGGGATTTGCTTTTGCTTCTGTTGGTTTTCACAAAAGGCTCCTTATTAACCTTTAAAGGAGGTCAGTCTAAAAAAGTTTGACTTGCAAGACTGTTGCAATGGCATTGGAAGTGTATTCTGGGACTTTGGCTCCTTCAGACACAAGCCTCATAGGAAGGAGTTTACAGTTTTCCCTCCTACCTACCTTTTCAGCAAGGACCTATTAGCCTCAATTGGTCTAGATTGGCTCCAGTGGTCACTTCAGCTCTAGATCATTCCTGAACTCAAATTGCCTGGACACATGATTCGTTGTCCTCCTACAGCACTTACATCCTTCTTGGACAGGACTACTGCTTGGAGAAAAGGGAAAGTCTCCTTCTCCTGCCTTTTAGCAAGAATCAGTTGGCTTCTGATGCCCCAGATGGCTCAAACCAGTGGTCATTCCAGCTCACAAACCTTTCTTGAGCTGACGTTGGACTGATGTTGTGACACTCTGCCCTCTTACAGTACTTAGTTACTATCAAGACAGTACAAGTACTTCAAGGAGGTGAAGAATCTCTTGCTCATATCTTTTAAGGAAGGCTTGATGGAGATATCTTGAGTTCTGCTATCTCTTCCTGGATCAATCTGGATGCATGATTAGATTGCCAGTCCTTTAATTCTGATTCTCAGAATCCATACATTGAGACACATATTATATCCATGGCTGCCTCTTTAGTTTTCAAGAGTGGGGTCTTACCTGAGCAGATATCAAACTCTTGTTATTGGAAGACCCACAATTCTTTACTACATTCCACTCGAAGATGTAGCTTGGCAATCCCATGACCAGTCCATGAACAAATTGGGTCTTGTGGATTCACCTCAGCATGTACTCAATTTCTTGTGTATTTATACATGTTATTCATATGACTCGCATATTTGTTCTCTCCAGTTATACAAGTGTTGTGTCACTGACATATGTCTTTCTTAACTTACATACGGCCCCATATCTGCAGTTTATGCAGTTCAGTTTGCCTGCTTGCAGATATTCTCATTGTCAGATGATGACATCTTGTTTGGGAAGTCATGCAGACATCTCCGGCCAATACTGGGTGATGGTTAATACTGCTATATGATCCGTTGTAAAATTATCTACAACAGCAACAGCAGCAACAATGATGACCACATCATGGATCTCTTGCTGAGGTTAGCAAATTACTTATCTGTGTTGAAGAAGTAATATATAACCTAAGATGTGGCTTATGGAAGCTTATCTTATCCTCTTATCAGTGCTTTATTTGGTGACCCCTTGTCTGACAATCATCTAACAGTGTGGCCAAAACAAATACCCTCCACCTGTTATGGTTGTATTCAAGCACTTGTGAGGATAAGGTAAGGCTATTTTACGCAATAAAATGTAACAAATTTTATTGTAATTTAACATTTTACAAGTTAAATACTTACCTTAGCCTCACAAGGATAAACCCACCCTACCTCCCCGCATAATTTGTTTTCTGGGGACCAAAAATACAATGAAGAAGTCTCAACATTCGTCTGTCGACAACGACTACTGCGCAAGCGCAGACATGCGCAGACAAGAGGTCACCTCTCGTGACAAGAATATTCCTTAAAAAATTCTTGTCGGTCGATACGTTTTTGCTCCACAAAACCAAACAAGCACTTGTGAGGATAAGGTAAGTATTTAACTTGTAAAAAGTTAAATTACAATAAAATTTGTTACAATTTGTCTGTTTTTTTTGTGTTTGTGAGTGTTTAGATTACTCCAGAATGAACAGATCTTATTTATTAAAAAATTTGTGGTTAGGACCTGACCGAAGGAAGAAGTTACTAAAAGAAAGATCTGGGCCTGTATTCACGAAAGGTCTTAGCCAGGGCTTAGGCTTAAAGTTGAGACTTTCTCTCAAGTTTCTGCCCAAAAACTGCTAAGACTTTTGTCTTAGGCTTAGTGGTATTCACAAAGAATTTAAGACCGGTCTTAGGCTTAGCCAAGGGCTCAACTTTAAGACTGGTTGGTAGTGGGCATAAATTTTGTAAAGAGGACTTAAATATGGCCGCCATAAACTTTTCTCCACTTCAAAAGTTGAAATGGCTGTAAATAAAGTATAAGTATACAGAACATCTCACTAAAGCAGTCTTTGGGAAGTTTATATGTGGTAACAAGGTTTTCCATTTCAAAACAGCACTTTTCCTTAGATAAAATGCATTAAATGAAGGATATGTGTCACCAATAGTATAGTTTGAATAGAAAAGAAAGGTCACATGACACCAAAAAGCCACTGTGGTTATTTGATAATCTTGGACTTAGCTAAGTCACCCTTTGTGAATATGGTTTTAAGACAAAACTTAGCTGAGACAAAAGTCTTAACTTTAAGACTGGATTTAAGCCTAAGACCTGGCTAAGTCTGAGATCCTTCGTGAATACCAGCCCTGGATTTTATTTTGGATACAAAAAAATCATGAATTTTCATTTCAATGTATTTTTAATGACTTTGGTTTTCTACTTGATATTTCTATGAAGATTAATTTATGTGTTTGGTTTTATTTTATTGTCTTCCTTACAATACTTTATATCACTTGAACGACTGGTCACATGGAGTTGAGCGTTTTGCTCTCTCTGAGTGCATCTAGTTTAAAGTTATGACAAAAGTCTTAGATTTAAAACTTAAATACTAAGATTAGACCTTTTGTGAACATTGCCCCTGGATTATCAGATAACAGGGTCAAATTTTCCATTAAATAATCCTCCTGAAAACCTGCCATTTCATTCTACTTTAAAGAAAATTCCACCTATAGGAGTTCTACTTAAAGTACTTATATTTATACTTGTGTTTCAGTACATTCTACTTGTGCTTTCAATACATTAACCCATTGTACATGTATTTGTGTTTCAGTACATTGTACTTGTGTTTCAGTACATTGTATTTGTGTTTCAGTACACTGCTCCATTCCACCCTCACTGTGCCCTGTGGATGACTTACCTGCTGAGAAGAACTTCAATGTGCAAGCGGTAAGGGTTTTTTTTAATTTCTCTATATCTTGAGCTGCGAGCTCTCCCCCAGGCTAGCACTTCTAAGATCATTCTTTTGTGTTTTCTTTCATCCTCTAGTGCACTGCTCGTGTTTCAGATTACTTTGCAGCACACACATGTTGACCAAAATAAATTTCAGCCTTGTTTTTGTCAGGATTATTGTAAAAAATCTGAAGTTAAGTACTTCAATACAAGAAACAAGATGCAACACTTACTGAGGATGTATTCACACTTTGAAATTGTCATAAAATTACAAAATTAACAAGAAAATCCTATATTAATTTAAAGAAACAGGGAGTAAATTGCACAGTCGTATTGTCAGCCAGTATATTATTATTATTATTTATTTATTTTATTATAGTGACATGTATATATTTTACATAAACAATAAATACAGCAAATATATAAAAAAATACCCAGCCCTCTACTGGGCGTATAAGTCACTTTGAAACTACCAGTAAAATAAAATGTTGTGATGATGGAACATTTTACAGAATAATATATAGAGCAGAACAAACAAGAAGACACATGTAAGCAGATAAAGTAACATGATTAATTCTCTAGAAAAGTTTTTCTTTTCATCCAAATACATTCAACAAATTTTAAAAGAAATGCAGATTCACTGGTCATAAATGCAATAAATAATTCATTTGGTGATAATAATTTCAGATTTCAATTTTCAGATTATATACTAGTACTTAATACAGAGGAGATTTTTTAGAACCAGTGTGTGTGAGTAGATATAGACACAACTGAACCAATTAATATGAGGCTCACCATCAGAAGTAAATATTTATTTCCATAAGTGTAAGCGGTAGTTGAACACTAGAACCATTTCTTGAACTCATTAGAGGTTTCAGTCATACAGAGTGTACTTGTATTAGCTTCTGTATTTAGATATAGATTCTATATAGATTCAAACCTAGCTCACCATTCTCCATCATACACATGAATTATTAATTCTGCTTTGGCATATTTTTAACATGGTTTCAGTTCTTTGAGTTGTTCCAACAGTTTTCCTTATTTTTTTATTTTTTCTATTTCTCTGTGTTTTGCGATTCAGTTCCGTGGCGTGTGGTATGGCATGCACCAGGTACGAGGCCATGGAAACTGGCAAAATGGGGTGGTGGAGTACAGAGTAACAGGAGAGGGAGATCTGGTCATCACTGGGACAGGAACCAAGTAAGACACAGGTTTATATACACAGTTTGGCAATATCAATAAATACATTTATTTTACTTTTTCTTGTAATTATAGTGACCATTGTATAGTTATACATGTGTAAATAATAAAAGGTCAAAGATGCACCCAGTATAGCTGAAGGCCTATAAATCACCTCATAACAAACATAGAAAATACACCCAACACAACACAGGACTTAAAACTCACTTGTAACAAAAATAGGAAATACATCATGCACAACACAGGACTTGTAAGTCAGTTCTAATTAATATAGAAAAGACACAGCGCATAACAGGGGGTTTATAAGTCACTCATAACTAATTTGATGGCCAGAAAGAGTCTAGTTCTAATTTTTACATCAAACAGTTCATAAAACATGTGCATATGTTTACAGAGTATGATTAACTATAATAGCAGACACAAGAGTATGTTATTACTTGTAAGAACAAACAATTTCATTCAATTTAATCATGCAACAGTAAATTCTTTTTGAAAAAAAATGTTTAACATAGTAAAAATTGGTGAAGTGGAAAACTATAATTTGTTTTTGTTTTTAAATTCCATGTTCTTTCATGATATACATGTAATATTTATACATGAAGCAACATAGGTCTTGGTAAACTTTTCCTAATCAGATAGTACAGTAAATTCTAAATATAACTTTTTTCATAGACTGACACTGGTGTTGTCTCTGTTGTAGGGATGGGGTGTGTGCTCAGCCATCCACCTATATCTCTCTGCATGGTGACAATGTGTGGGACTGGCATGTCGTGATTGGCTGGATGACTGGTAAGTGTGTGTGTGTGTCAGTGTTTGGCTGTATGTGTGGAGAACCTTTGTTATCTGAACTTTCTGTTATCCAAATATAAATATATTTTTATGAACACTATTACACTCTCTCTGGTTTATTACTTTGCTCACACTGACATACCTCAGTTTTATTACTCTTTTTCATCCACTTGTTTGTGTGTCAGGACACATAAAATGAAGAATATAAATCATATTGAAGTGTAGTATTGGGTAGGTCTTAGTGTAGTGGTAGGATTGAAGCTTCTTTTTGAAAAAGGAAATAGAAGGGCATGCATGAATCTCATCAGGAAGAGCATTCCAAACACTGTGAGCATCAAAAGCAAAACTATAGCTTAAACTGTAACATAACTCAGAAACTGTTGATGACATTGGGGTCTGATACTGACACAATGTCCTCCTCAAAGATTGACCAGGGGAGGGAAAGTGAGAGAAATTTTTATCACTTAAGTTTTTCATAGACTTTAAATTCTTGAAATAAAAGTTAGGAGTGTTCAGTTTTATATTTTCTTACTTGAAATACTTAAAATCTAAGTTAGAAATGGTCTAAGTATGTGTAAAATATGGCCCCAGATCTGCACTGGGACTCCAGAATTTTGGGGAGATTTTATCTGGTTCCGGATTCCAGGTAATTGTTTTATGCACCCTCAGACATTGCTGGTTCTTGCCATTTTTACCCCACAGCCCTTAAGGGCTGTCGGGGTATTGTTTTCACCCATGGTGTCCGGATGGGCGGGCGGGCGGGCGGGCGGGCGGTGGGAAAAAGTTTGTCTAGGCTGTATCTCAGAAACTGTAAGGTGTAGGAAGTTGATACTTGGTAGGGACATTGGTTAGGGGGTGTAGTTGTGCAACGTCATGGTCTGACCTTGATTTGACCTTTGACCTTGCCGTAGTGACCTTGAGTTTGAAAATCTTGTCCGGGCTATATCTCGGAAACCGTAAGGTGTAGGTAGTTGATACTTGGTAGGGACATTGGTTAGGGGGTGTAGTAGGGACATTGGTTAGGGGGTGTAGTTGTGCAACACCATGATCTGACCTTGATTTGACCTTTGACCTTGCCATAGTGACCTTGACCTATAAAATCTTGTCCGGGCTATATCTCGGAAACTGTAAGGTGTAGGAACTTGATACTTGGTAGGGACATTGATTAGGGGGTGTAGTTGTGCAACGTCATGGTCTGACCTTGATTTGACCTTTGACCTTGCCGTAGTGACCTTGACCTATAAAATCTTGTCCGGGCTATATCTCGGAAACTGTAAGGTGTAGGAATTTGATATTTGGTAGGGACATTTGTTAGGGGGTGTAGGTGTGCAACGTCATGGTGTGACCTTCATTTGACCTTTGACCTTGCCGTAGTGACCTTGACCTATAAAATCTTGTCCGGGCTATATCTTGGCAACTGTAAGGTGTAGAAAGTTGATATTTGGTAGGGACATTGGTTAGGGGGTGTAGGTGTGCAACGTCATGGTCTGACCAGGATTTGACCTTTGACCTTGCAGCAGTGACCTTGACCTATAAACTCTTGTCCGGACTATATCTTGGAAACTGTAAGGTGTAAGAAGTTGATATTTGGTAGAGACATTGGTTAGGGGCTGTAGGTGTGCAGCATCATGGTGTGACCTTCATTTGACCTTTGACCTTGTCGTAGTGACCTTGACCTTTAAAATCTTGTTGCACCTTTGGGTCTGTTTTTTGATGCAGATTAAGCACTGTTAAAGTCATATTAGAATTTATTAAGAATTTTACTTTCATAACTTCCCATTGTAAGAGATTGAATTTCATCAAGTGAGCCACAGATTTTGCTGCAACACCACACATAAGCATTCATTAAATGTATTACCACTTCTGTATGCATGGTAATATTCAAAACATCTAAACCATAACTCGGTCATGCAGATGTAGATAAAGAGTGTTGAATTTTAGTTTACTGATTAATGCTGTCATTTTGTTATTGAATTATCTTGTTTAATACGTCATGTTTACATGCATTATCTTTTTTTTAAACATTATTTCTTCATTTAAACATTGTTTGGACCTTTATATAACTGACAGTGCTCTGAAAGTATCCTGAACTTTGTAATGGTACAGTACTTCTATATCTCATGGTATTGAAAATATTTCCGTAGGCTGTGGGATATGGGCATCTCTGATGCTATTTTTATTGTTAATTTGACAATGTTGTCAATAAGACAGGTTGTTTTCTGTAATGACCTCAAAATTACCTTTTTCAGCATATGTGCGTATTCTGGATGCCAGTGACATTGGTGATGATCATGCTGTTATCTTTGAATGTGACCGTATCCTTGGAGACGGGACATGTGACCCTCAATTTGCTTTTATTGACGTGATCTCGAGAACACAAATCCCATTTAAAGAGGATGTGCGAGTGCACCTTAGAAATATCATCCGAAAGGCTTGCTTTGAGCCAGGGGATTTTGCAGACGCACAACATGATGGTAGGTGTTTTGATGAAATAAAAATACTCTGAAATAAACGATAAAGTTATGGACATACTGAGAAATCTGTATTTGATTTTACAGATGCTCAACATTATGGTGTATATTGTTAATAAACAATGTATTTTATGTATTGCATAAGTTTGACTGTTTATAAAAGTCAAAACTGGTTTCAGAGGCCTCGAAACCAAATGAAATCCAGTATTCTGTCAGCCAGTCGCTGATGTAACAATAAAGAATGAGGTTTGAGTATTGTATCGGCGAATAAATCACAAACTTCTGGGCAGAGTCCATTATGACCGGATGTCTGTGATGTATTCACCGATACAATACTCAAACCAAATCCTTTATTGTTGTAAAAAGACCAGTATGATTTTAACACAAAAACGTCTATTAATTGTAGTTGTAGTAACGTCAATAAATGTAGTTATTGTAGGAACTATATCTTTTCTGGTAACCAGTCTGTGGAAGTACTTTTACAATCAGATCCCTCCTCTCATTATAATGTACGGGTATGCTAGCAAACAATACGCAGTGACGAGTTTTGGTTCACTGCACATTTCCAGTGTTTATAATATGTGGAAACTTAATCATGATTTACATGAGCCATAATTTAAAACATCTTCACAAGCTAAGTTCATGTTAATACATTTTATTTTTATTGAATATAAAATAGAAATGTGATATATTCCCCAAAATTTATGTGTTTTTTTATTGTTTTGGTGAAGTAGCACCCATTACAAAGCCTACAATAATGATGTTATCAGAAAGCAGTTCTTTATATTCTTTACAGATTTTGTAATTTTTACATGAACATAAAAAGGGAATACAAGTCACTTATGTATTGTAATGAAATAAATGTACTGAAGCATTTATCAAAAAGTAGGAGAAATGCGCAGTGGATGCCTGACATAATGATACCAACAGATGTTCTCGCAGTTCGTGGATTTGAAAATAGTCTTCTTATAGTAAAATAAGTAAAATTTATGTTTTCCTTCTCAATATAATAGTGTTCTTAATTATTGTGATAATCCAAATTAAATACAAGCAATAGAACTTGAAGTAATGGTATAAAAATTTATTTTAACAATAAACATGTTTTTTTTTTCATACATTAGAATTAGTGTACCAAAGGAATCCTGTTTTTGTTTCTCAGTTACTTGTGATGTGGTCAGAGTTCCAGACATTCCCTGTAAACCTGCTAAAATTCCTGCCGTGAGAAACTTTAACCTTATAAAGGTGAGACTGTCTTAAGTTTATGAATTATTCATACCTGTGATGTTGTCTGTGAGGTTTTGTTTTGTGTGTGTTATCTGTTCTCACTCACCTTAGATTTGGCTGGTCTACTCTGTTCCTAATTTTAAATTTATTAAACTACTAAAGACATGCCTTATTTTTTAATGATTACTCAGTCATAGATTTTTATCAAACATCACACAATATAACTTTTATAAGCATATTTATCGCTTAAGTTTTTATAGATATTAATCAGAATTTTAACACAAGATTTTACATATCTTCATTCATTGATATTACACCAGGTAAAAGCACTGTTATACAGCCCTACTAAGGTAGAGTGAAGCTATTTTGAGAAATAAGCCCCCAAATGTTTTTTAACTTTGGCTTACAGTGGATGTCTGCTTGCCTAGCTTTTGCTTCAGGTATTGAAATGCGTATGATTTCAGTTCTCAGGAGACTGGTATGCAATGGCCAAGCTCAACAGCTCCAGTGTACCCGAATCCAGCAGAATACACATAGATTATCAGGGAACAGACACCCTCAAAGTCTACTTTGTGGGCTACAGGTATACACCTAGTATACACCAAGTTCCTCCACCTCTAAAAGCAACCCAATCATGACATATACGCTGTGTTGAATGTGTCTTAAAATCCCACAAAATACCAAATAATGAACAAAATTACAGGTAGCTTTGACTCACTTAGTTGCATTATTTGGCTGGATTTAATTCACTCAAACACCAGGCCTAAAATAACTTGAAAACTGTCAAGTTTTTGTAATGTTAATTGAGCGCAAATTATTGCCAAGTTGGAATAAAACTGGCTGGCATAGAATTTAGAAAATATTATATTTTGTACAAGCTTTTACATTTGAAGTAGCTGCACACTTCAAGTTAACCCCTCTTTGATAATAATTTATGCCCAGATAATATTAAGGTTATAGTAATGTCTTGGTCTTATATTTTGGAGGGAAAATACTGTATGAACCTTCAGGTATTATAATCACATCTGTATCTCTGCAAATAGCAGCCCAACTGAATCGCACCTAGCGAGTCACTATGCACACAGTGCACACATACCAGGTAATTCCTTTTAAATTTTTCTTATTCCTCGATATACAGAAAATTTATTGTTTCAGCTTAATTAGGAGTTTCCACAGTAACAAATTTCATATCCTATGAGAAATTTTACATTTCTTTACATCTGTGACTAAATACTCTTATCAGGGCCAGAAGGAGCTGCACACCAGTCAGTGAATTCACCTTCAATGTGTTGCCAAGCAACTCGGCCAGATGGTTCAGCCAATCAGACAACTTCACTTCAGAATTCCGGGTGATATGGACAACGTATGAGGTTGCTGTGGTCTATATCTGCTTCAATCAGATGGATGATGGATCTTGTCCCCATGGTTACGAGCATGTGCTGGTGTTAAATCGTAATGCTGGTCAGCTCAGTGACAAGATGATTGAAAAGATAGATGTATTGAGTGGAATTCAGGATGCCTGCTTAAACAGGAGGAACTTCAGGTGGCTTAGCCAGGATGGTGAGAATTGCTTTATTTTTAAGTGCAAGCTCTAGTGAGGCTCGCGCTTCGAGAGATCACTTTTTTTTTCTTTTCTTTTTTTGTCTCTGGGCTTTCATGAATTATGGTGTAGCGTGATGAGTACCTGTCTCTTCACTGAGGTTAAACAGGAATGGGCTTCATTAGTACTTGGATGGGTGACCACTTTAGTGCACTACTCATGTCTCTGATGGCTTTGCAGCTCACGCTAGTAGACCAAAACCTCCTTTGGCCTTGCTATTTCAGAAAAACTAATACCTTATTTATGTATCTGTTCCACCACTATGATGTGACCTCTTTTTAAAAGGTAGTGTGTGAATGTTAAACACATCCCTATACATTGCCTGAAGTGGGTAAACAAACAAGATACAACCGCCCTATTCAGAAGCCATTAATCAAAGTGGTTTTAAGGTATAAAAAATTGAATCTTGATCAAATAAAATTCTTGTACAAAGTAAAAAAAAAACATTTCTAGGTCATTGAACTTTTTTTTAGAAGCCAGGTTTTAAAGGGGTTTTAAGATGTAAAAATTTGAAGTTTGATCAAATAGAATTCTTGTATAAAGTAATAAAACATTTCTAGGTCATTGAATGTTATTGTCAACTGAAAATGGCCATGTGTTCTATCAGTAATGTGCAAACATTTTTGTAACAGCCTGAGTTTAATTTACTGCTGTTCAGCATTAGATTTTTCCTTTGTGTGTTACCGTGACGTCTGAGTTAAAGCTTAGCTATAGATAAAGTGCTGGACAGTTAATACCATAATAGTAGACTAAGTAGAGCTTAATCAGTTGGAAAGCCCTTTGAAAAGTAAATTAAAATGCTGGTCCTCAGAAGATATCTATTCATTAAAATTTACTCTGCTGTCTCTAAGTGCTGGTCTCTGCTTTGTCAGCAGCCAAATTCACAGACATATTCATGCGTTAGTGAAAAATAAGCCCAAATTTGCCCGTTGTACTTATGACCCCTGGTTAGGTGAGAGTTGGTGTGGGATAATTTTCTATTCTGTGTTTCAGTAAAATGTGACCTGGATTTGCCAAAGAGACAGTCCTGTACAGTGGATAATGTGGGGGTGACTCCCGCCTTCTCTGAGGAAATGGTAAGTGTCAAATTAACAAGACTTACATGTAAGGTATTTCGGATAGAGTAAAAATTTAAATTTAAAGTTTACACTGTGATGCTAGTGGATTTGTGTTTTAGAGTTTATATTTTATTGCGAAAAATACACTTACCATTTCCTGACCATTTCCTGACCATTGCTATATGTTGGTGCCATCCAACTCACTGGCCAACGTTGAGAAACGTTTTAAGAAACCTTAAGAGGCCAGTGAGTGAGTGTGAACTAGCATGTCCCCCTAGTGGTCATGTGACCACGCTAGTAAACAACCTTCATTATTTTTGTTGGCCATCCTAGAGTGTGGATGTTTATTTTCTTTTCGGATTTTTATTTAGTTTTGGACTTTTTGTGGATTTGAGTTCTGTTATAAGACGTCTGTATTGACAATGTCTTCTCAGGACAAATTAAGAGGAAAAGCACAGAGGAAAAGTGCTTTTGTAGACATTTCTTCATGGATTGTTTACCACTTTTTGTAAAATGGCGACAGGGAAGTTTGTCGCTGGATGAAGATCTTCTGCTACTCAGAATGCCTGTTTCTTCTTCATAACTCTCGTATTACATCATATGGGAGTTCCTTTTTATGCAATTTTGAAGATTTACTTCTTTTATTAACACTGAAACTGTCGGCAGTCATACTAGCTCCGGCAGGGACAGTTTACATGTTGCTAGGCGACAAAGGAAACGATGGAGACAATTCGATTGTCACAAAGCTTATCACACGTCGGGTTCGTATAGCCAGGCGTTTGGTAGCAAAGATCTCACCACATCATGCTCTACCGAATAGGTCACCGGTTGGAATTCCCCGTGGTGGCAGACATCATTGTTTTTCTTGGATACTACATCGTGGGCAAGTTCCGGATGCAGATTTGATCTTTTTCACCGTTCATTTCCTCCGGTGAGGTTCAGTCGGAACTTTTCACGGAGGAAAATACCTGCATGACGTCATCCGAAGACAATCGAGTTTCCATACCTCCCAAAAGGTCAGAAATCGGTTTGTCATTTTCCCGGAGCTGTGATTCATCTCAGTAATTGGCTTTTGTTTCTGTGATTTTTTACCGGTTTTTCAGCTGGTCTGAAACCGTCACCGGTACATATGAACTTGTAACCATTGTCAATTTATTATTCAGGGTACAGGTTCTCTGGTTTCTGCTACAGAGAGCATGTTAAGGCCTGGCTAATTTTTTGAAGTGGTCTAGCAGGACCTTTGGCAGGACGTCTTCAAGGAGCTAAGGATTAACAGGAGCTCACAGAGTTTATTTTTTGCATTGGGCTGTGTGTAGAGTTTTTGCAATTACAGTCCTCAGTGATCAGGAATTTTTTGTTGGGCAGTGCTGGGATCAGTTCTCCAACTTGTTATTCAACAAGAGTGTTACTAGTCGTACTTTTCTCTATCTTATCTCTTAGATGAGTTTGGTAGAATGGAAAATTGCATTTTTCACTCTTAATGAGGTTTTCTCCTGCTGAACTTTTGGTCAGATGTCCAGGAAAACTTCATTTTGTGATCTCAGGTGTATAGTGTTTCTTCTGTCTGGGAAGGAGCAAACTCCTACACATGGCTAGAAAGGGGATTAGTGCCCAGGGCACTTTTCTTCCCATTATGATATTTAATCCTTCAACTCTGTTACAAAACTCTCCTCTGAAGATTTAGAGGGGTTAGGAGTAATCTTTAGGAGTAGTGTTTGTCCACTAGTGCAGGTATACTACACCTTACATCTCAACATAGTAAGAGGATAATCTTCAACCATACTTTACCTTTCACAGAGGCAACAGTACCATGAGGGATTGCTTATTCATGTTCCTAAAGCATTTTGTGGACATGGGTGTTAAGAATAAATGAATAAAATGCGGGAGACATCAGTTTGCATAAAGCTGTGTATGGAATGATCGACAAAAGGGCGATAACACCAGTGAGATGGTGATATCGCTACAATTTTACACTTTATCGGTTGTGATAAGCTGGGAAGAGATGGCTACCACTAATAGTTGAGGTAAATAAGCCTAATTAAGTACCTTATTTTCATATTGTTGGGTTTTTCGCGAGTTGTTACTTGTAAGTGAATGGGTGTGTTAACGCGTTTCCTTACAGTATAGTTGCATTCTTCCATAGCCAGATTCACGCGAATTGTTATCTTCACTTCCCTGTTGATGACAGTTCACACCGGTTCACTGCCTGTTTGCTATGTTAGTCCATGGTGAGGTTGTGTGATCTATAAGAACGCATCATGCTTTACCAGTATATAGACCATTTCATTGCTTTGCTCTTGGAAATGGTTTATTTTCGACTTTACTATTGTATCAACGGATAGTGAACCTGATGGCTGCAGTAGAAGGCATTGGGTGTTCACCAGCTTATATACATTAAAAAAAAAACAAAAAAAAAACAAAAAAAAAAAACAAAAAAAAAACAAAAAAACATCTAAACATCTTGTCTAAAGCACCAGGATTTTTAGTTGGGATTGCAGATTCCACCTTAGGGTACATCTTTACTCATACAAGCTTTTTCTCCGGCTAATGGTTTCTAAGGAAGCCATTTCTTTGGTGGCGGTATGGCTTCATAGGACAAAACAGTGCCATTGGGTCATTTGTTTATCTGCTAATGTACCACAGATACCACACATTATACACAGATAATGTACCAGTTTTCTGTTCTCAGGTTCTTAGGGATCATCTTTCAGTTTGCAGGAGCTCCCTTTACTTCATCAGAAGGAGCACAATCTCCTTCTGTTATTAGATGCTTTCTTTAAGGGTTGGGATGC
The DNA here is from genome assembly GCA_964017235.1 of Sabellastarte sp. h YS-2021. Lineage (NCBI taxonomy): Eukaryota > Metazoa > Annelida > Polychaeta > Sabellida > Sabellidae > Sabellastarte > Sabellastarte sp. h YS-2021. The sequence goes on along the minus strand of OZ024935.1, from coordinate 83,632,703 downwards.
ACAATTATGGCATCAAACAGCCAGTGGTCTGTTGTATCATGAGGGGTCAAGACTCCACATTAACAGGGCTACTACCTTTAGAATCATTTGAAGGTCTGATTCGGATTCTGAATCTGTTGATTTCCCCAGATTTTTCTTCAGTGGTTTCCTATCTGAACAGGTAGGGAGGTACCCACTTTCAGGAATGTGTTTCCTTATCTGAAGAATCATTCCTTGGACGAATGCCATGGGTTCAGATTCAGGCATGTCACTTCCCAGGGTATACAAATATTACAACAAATTCTTTGTTCATGAGAGTCAAGATGATTCAAATTGAATGTGTTTTGGATGACTTTTGAATCTTCTATTCTGATTCAGGTGTTCAATCAAATCTGTCTTTGATTACAATCACCAATGATGGGTTTGTTTTGCAACTAGTTTGAACCACAAGCTTGTCTTTTTCAACTTTTCTTGGGTTGGACTGGACAGTTTGTTTGGTCCTGTGACCTTGATTCTTCAGGTGATGCAGGTGAATCATTTGGCTTCGAAGGCTCCTTTGATTTTCAACCTGTAGTCATTCCTGCTTTGGAACCTTCTTTAGATCATGCTTTGGTGCAAGATAGGTTTCTTTGTCCAGTGAGAGCCTTGAGAGGTTATCTTGATAAGTCAAAGATCTCAGGAAAGGCAAGAAAATTCTTTTTGTAGCTATTAAGAAGGGCTACTCCAAGATTTAGGTGCATAATCATCTGGATTGCATCAGAGTGGCTAGGGATGTCTTATTTTTGGGATCTGGTGGATCTGTTTCCACAAAGGTTCCTTTTAAGGCTTCCCTTGCTGGTGAGGTCAATCATTATGCCATTGGCATCCAACAACCTGAATCTTAAGCTTCCAGTGTATGTGTTTCCTTTCTTAGACTGTGGGGCTTGGGGAACAGGTGCATTACTCTTTTCTTGGGAGGATCTGGACGGCTTTGTGTTTGTTCCAGTGGCTCTCATTCCTCAGGTGACTCAAGATGATCACCTACAGGTGCAGAATCATCATGATTGCACCAGGATAGCCAAGGATTCTTCAGGTGATTTAGAAGATGACCACCTTCAGGTGCAGATTCATCATGATTGAATCATGATGGTCATGGTGGATGTTCTTGGTTGTGGGACCTGGTAAATCTATGCACATCTGAGGCTTCTTTGTGGTGAACTTCTCAGATTCTACTTTTCTTGATGTAGCAAATTTCCTTAATTATTCCTTTAAGGAAAGGAATCTTAAGCCATCAACTATTGCTGGTTACAGAATAACAATGGTAGAATGCTTTCCTTGAAGGGGAATAAGTCTCTAGTATAGATTGTTGACATATTTCTATAGAGACAATCCAGTAGCCAATAGGTTAAGCCTTCTTTACCTTTTGTCTCTGGTCTTGTTTGGTCTCACCAGACAGCCTTTTGAGCCTTTGGGGAAGATTTCTTGGAGGTTATTAACTTTCAAGACGGTCTTTCTTTTGACTTTGGCATTAGGCAAAGGAAGAAAGGTATTCTCGTTAGCTTTGTCTTCCCTTACTTTGAATGAGTATTGCTCACAAGTGGCTCTGGCCATTTATTAGCCAAGATTCAGTTGGCTTCGGATGGGCCTACTTCAGTTAAGCCGGTCGATATGCCAGCTCTCAATCTCTGGGACAGCAGTTTTACTCAAGATAGATCTCTTTGTCTTGTGAGGTTTTGAAATACTTTTACTTGGGACAAAGGATTCAATGAGGAATTTTGTGTCTTGTCTGTGCCTAGTTAGGAAGGCTTCACAGCAGATATTTTCAGGTCAACTATCTTATTTTGCTGTAGGCAGACTAGCTTTTTGACTGAGGAAAAGTCAAATTCTGACTCAACAGCAGCGAGTCAAAGCAAGAATCTTTAGGTTTTAGTATAGGGTTTCTGTATATGAATTTTCAGATGCCTGTTACTGGAAACCATAACTTTTTCACCAATTTTCAGTCTCACCTGCTTGGTTTGCCTGTGGTCAGACTTTGATATGGTGTCCTACAGTTTTGTTATCTTATAAGTATATGTGTGATACCTATTTCGATACTTTAGTATGCATTTGCATCTGTATGTCTGTCATACTATCTGTCTTTATATTAGGCAGAATTGTTGACTTCATTCAGGCTTGGAATAACACAATATGCTGATGACACTTCCAATATTTGTGTCACCTGTGTGGGGGTTGGATGTTTGTCTAGATACAGCATTCAACTGTGACAATGACTGTCAGTTTGTGAGAACTTCAATTACATACTATGATTTAGGGGATCTGTATGGTATGTGGTGATTGTTGGAAGTTTATATGTTGTGGTATGCATGTAAATTTCAATGTAAACTTCTCATAATGTTTTAGTTGTAGGCTAGGTAGTGAGTCTCTGTTATGATTACTTCCTTCCTACAACAGCAACAACAACAACAACAAGGCTGTGTTGTTTTGTAGTACTCAACAGTTCCACTGCCTCATCTGGGAGGTTAGTTTGGATCTGAAGGCCTATAGGTTTGTACTGTGTATGATAGCTGTGCAGAGTGGTGTACTGGGTCATTAAATTCTAGTACTGCCCTCCTTCCATGAAGGCTGCATTCAGCAATGGTCAGGAAATGGTAAGTGTATTTTTCGCAATAAAATTGAAAAATTTTGTTGTAATTTTAATTTTTATTAGATAAATACTTACCATTTCCTGACCAGGATAGTCCCCCCCTTCCTCCCCGCAGATTCAGTACTAGGGGAGTATTTTCTGCAACAAAAATAATGAAGGTTGTTTACTAGCGTGGTCACATGACCACTAGGGGGACATGCTAGTTCACACTCACTCACTGGCCTCTTAAGGTTTCTTAAAACGTTTCTCAATGTTGGCCAGTGAGTTGGATGGCACCAACATATAGCAATGGTCAGGAAATGGTCAGGAAATGGTAAGTATTTATCTAATAAAAATTAAAATTACAACAAAATTTTTCAAATTAAAAATATATCTTTTGCTTCCAGAGTTAACAGCATAATATGAAACTGAATGTAAAAATATTGGACTATTCTTAAAATCTTACATTTGACATATTTTCATGCTTTGCCTTGTGGTACAGTTTGTTTGAATGATGAATGTCTTAATGAATGATCCAATTAGTTTGATGGCTTACAGTTTAACTTTATTATTTCGTCCAGTCTCACAATGTAAGCGACAGAGTTTAACAGAGTTTGAAAACTCTTTTTTTTTACTGTATCTTTAATCTCTAGTATCGTGATAGATGTGACAGAGTGTAATTCATAATTTGACAAATTCTAATGACCTATAATTTGAAAGGGTTAGATGGCTCATAGTTTCACTGTATTTTCGCTCTACGGTACATGCAACAGAATCTGACTGATCATAGTTTCACTGTATTTTCACTGTACGGTACATGCGACGGAATCTGACTGATCATAGATTCACTGTATTTTCACTTTCAGGTTCATGCGACAGAATCCGACTGATCACTTTTTCACCATATTTTTTTTTTTTCAATTCGATAATTTGTAACTCTTGTGCATATTAGTTGAGACTGATGAGTTTGAGTGTGATAGCATTGCCCTGTGTTTTGTCTGTCCACTCATAGTTTCACTGTAATTTCAGTCTCTGGGACTTTGGTACATGAGGTACAGTCTGAGGAGGGACAGTATGTGGCAGAATGGGAAGATTCAGTATGTACCAACACAGGGACACAACTACAAAGCTTTTTATACAATTGGACGGTGAGTTAGGACATTTGCCCGAATTGTAAAATTCATTACCTTACATTTTATAGGTTAATAAACCGTTTTATAATACCGTTAAATTTAATCTGTTGCCGAATTATAACGATTCTTGGTTCTTGTACAGTTTTGAAGGGATAATCCATTCAACTAGTTTGAGCAAACTCAAAAAATTTCACCAAAACTTAAGAAGTCAGCAAAGTCAGCATATTCTTAAAGTAGCCTTTTCATAGGAACATACTGTTTGTGGTAACTGGATAAGCTAGGCAAGTTATCAAAATGACAGTTGAAATATACACATAGCATAACAAAAAATAAAATCACATTCAGATAAAATTAGCAGTTCTCGGTTAAATTTTGTCTATTTGTTGCCAGAGGTGTTATCTGGTATTATTTTTTTCGTCAAATATCAACATGTCAGTTAATATGTTACAATAAGACATCAATATCGCTGTCACATTATATCCATGTCTTTCCAGTGGACCTGTCTGCTTCCTGGGTTCCACCTATGGCTATGCTACATCCATTCCAGGCCAGTTTGTGGTCAGGTTCGGCAAGTTCCCAGGCCTGATCAAACACTTATACCAAGACAAAGACTACTTGATCTCCTACACCTGCAGTGCAGTGGATAAGAATGGCTTCTGTATTCCTGCAGAGGAAGGGATTGGACTTTTCTCAAGGTCAGTTAGTGCCTAGTTTTGTTCAATAAGCATAAAGCTTGTCTTCACTAAGCCTTCCTTTTCTTCCTTGATTTTTACCGTTTCTTTTTCAGTGATCATAAATATTTTTTTATAAAGTAGGTATCTCTGTCTTAGTATTTGGTTGTGTGAATAACTCTTTGATAAAAGTATTTCATAAAAACTGAATACAACTGGTATAACTTTTTCTTTAGAACGCTTGATCCTTTACCAGACGATACCATCAAGTGGCTGGCTAATGTGGCAAACCCAGACTGTTATGAACCAGGGGACTTTGTGGCCATACAGCACTCAAGTAAGGGCTTCTCACATCATGTACAGTTTATTTTTGTAAAAAATACTTTTAATGAGTTAAATATCCTTCCAAATGCTTAGTGTTTGGTAGATACTAAGTGAGACAAACATGTGACATTGTTTTAAAAATTATTTTCTATTAAGAGATACACTAGTGAAGTATACCGACTGCCAATTCTTAAGAATTTGTAGGAGATAATAGTTTGCTTTCTTATAAAATTCTTACAGTAAAGATAATTCTAAGAGTGAGTATATCTGTCAATGTGGGTCCAGGGCTTGATATTTAACTTATTGACTTTGTCTCAAATGCATGTATGCTGTCAATTTCTCTGTTTCAGTGGACTGTAAGATTGAAGATAAGTCCATTCCTCTGATGTGCAATATGGCTGAACTGCCAATACAGCCAAACTTTGACATAGACAAGGTGAGACCTTAAATGAGAGTCTGAGAGAATGCAATAATAAATTATTGACAATTTAATGCGTGGAAAATTGAATAAATGGTCAATTGATTATTATGGATTCTCTGCTTTTCTGTATAACATGCCTTAGAGTTTGTCTTTAAGATAGAGATTAAGCACTATAAAAGTACAATTAGAATTTAGGAGACATGTTCACTTACATTTCAGGCCTTTTTTAAAGTTTTCACAACAATGCAGCATCAGTTCAAATCATTAACATAACTTTAGTTGACATTGGACATTATTTATCACACTGTTGTAAAATAACCAAATTTGGTTGACAAACAGCCATTCCTTATTCTTTGAAATTATCAGTCTACTCTAATAGTAACGGTAATGTTTTCATTCATGAAAAGTGAGCTATTTTGTATGCATAAAAAAATCACTTTTCTTTGAGAGAAATAAACATTTTACTCAGGTGTGCACTATTTATAAAACACACCAAGAATAGATAAGCAAAAAGTCAGCTCAGTTATAAAGGGTTTTATCACATTAAATCTGTTTACCATTGACCAACAAATTCAATAAGCTTGAACTGTCCAATTTACTGTTTAACAAAGGTGAACATTTTATTACCATATATGTATGTGGTGATGACTAGGAATCTAGTATACATTTATGGTAATTAAGCATATTTTTCATGTATATGGTAAATATTATTAGTGCAACTGGTAGAGCTTATTGCAATTTAATGTTCACCATCATTGGCCAGTAAGTTGAACAGATTCCAAATTATAGCATTTATTAGGAAATTTTAAGTATTCATCTTTATATATTTGTAAAAACAAAAAATTGCTGTAAAATTTGTAAATTTTGGTTTAAACATTAGTTAATTTTTTGCCTCATCTCACGTGTATTTTTTTTAATGGAAGACTCTAGCTTATACATCAACGTGTACAATTTTACCTGTACAGGTGACAGGTACTTGGTATGCAGTGGCAGCTCACAGGGTGAATGACTTGTTTCCATCCACTGTGATCAGAATAGAGCAGTCTACACAGGAGACATACCACATCTACTTCACCAGCATGGGGCAAGTCCTCTGGGTCTTATTTTTAATAGATTATTATTATTATTATAAAGACATTTATTCAGTTTCTATATAAGAATTAAACTATTATTGATAGAAAGTAATAGAGGGCTATTTTCAAAGGTTATCTTGAGCCCTCTTTTGGCCATATAATGTCATTTTAAACACAAGGAACCACTATACATAAAGTGGTTACTATACACGATCAGTTTTGTATTTTTCTCATGTGAATTAAATATTTTATCAGGCTACCGACATGTAATACTATACTGCTTGTTAGTACAAACCGCTTCACACTTTGATTATTTATTGGGTATGACTCAAAAGGTGTTCTTATGGCTAATATTGCAGCAAGTACTTGATGGATTTCATTTACATTTAGGTATGTGAGTGTGCTCAGGTCTCAGAAAGATGTCCACTAGTTCTGTCTAACATATACTTATACTTAAACATATAAAGCAGGTTCTAATGGTGGAATATCAGATTTTAATTCTTTTGGAACAAAGAGTGTGTGATTTTACATTTTGAGGGATTAACTGTGAATAAATTTGAAATAATTTGGAATAAAGAACCCTGTATTAAAAGACCCATTGAGACGTCCACGTAAAATATGGGAATGAGTGGCATAACATAGGCTCTATCTAGTTCTGTAGAGTTTACTGTGCAACTTACAACATAAATTAAAAAGTAAGTTAAAAAATTTTAGAACAAAAAGTTTATGCAGACCCATGGAGACATCTACACTGCATGTTGGGGAGAGTCGGTTTGCTGGAGAGTACAGCATCAGCTATGGGGAAGAGATCCAGGGCAGAATCAAAGTGGTCTACACAGACTACCAGTTTGCGTTAGTCTACGAGTGCCTTAAAGTGGACAGTGGTGGCAAATGTCAGAAAGGAGAGGACTTCTTCATTGTGTATGCAAGGTGGGTGACATGTGACAATAACTGAACGTAGTAGGCTGCATGTTAACACTAGTAACAATGGCATCCTGCAATTTTTAGGATAGGCATTTCGTTAAAAATATTCAAAAATTAATTTATTGGGTCTCTTACAAGTATGCACCTGAGCATTTTTTTTTTCAAAGAATCCCTAAATATAAATACATATTATTGAATCATTGCCACAGTTTTATAATAACACAAATAGTTGTATATTTCATAACAGCTACCAAAGTATTCCAATTTGGGGATATTATACTTCATTGATATCATAATTTTGTAATAATAAAAAACTTTCTGGATCCACAAATCTGGCAAGGATGACTTCCATAACATTTAGTTTGCTTTTACCAAAAATCAACTGCATTGAAGACTGGTTGTGTTAGGGCCAAGAGGAAATAACTAAGTTTTTTTTATTGATTTTGTATCCTAATTTTTTTTTTCTATGAATTCTGGACACCATGCAAGTTACATTTATGAATTGTGATTACATAGTGTGCTACATTGTGAATAACTGGTGAGTTCACTGTATGTATTGTGAATAATAGGATGACGTTATGTTTGGATGCTTGAATACCAATCGAGTTAGGTTTGTGAAATATAAATACAAAGTAATTTAAATCTGTGTATAGCAGCAAGGATCATCTCACTGTACTTTGAGTATTGATTATTTTTTTGCTGTATACTTGTGCTATAATCTTTCTATCTTGTTCTTGCAGATCCAGAGATCTCCCTGATGATGCCATCCATAGGATGATCTCACTAGCTGGACTGACCTGTCTGACCACTGACCAGTTTGCTCTCATTCACCACCCAGGTATCTCACCATATAACCTGTAACATGGAGAGTTACAACTGGATTTAACTTTACAAAAGCGGTTATTGGTTTTCTAAAATAATTATTAACTGTTTATAAACTGGCTATAAAGTGTATTAAAAACTCCTCAGAAACTAGAAATGGAGCATATAGCTTGATTTATTTGGTAAATGTGTGTTACATTTCTCTGATAAAAGCTAGGAAGGTTAAAATAATATTGTATTGTATGAGAAAGCTAGACTTTTATAACCTTTAATAATATTTTAATGAAAGTAAGAAAGAAACACAACTATACAAAAATTTGTGGTAAATGCTGATTGTAACAGGTGGTGTTGTTGGTTTGTATGACAAAACCAACATATGACCAGATGAACCAATTTTCCATTTAGAGTCTTATAGCGCTTAATCTATATAAAAAGGGTTAGAGAACTGAGAAAACCAAACCTCTACCAAGGAGCAACAAAACTTTCAAGTATCATGTAGAGTAAGAAATCTAAAATTCGCCAGAAATCTAAAATTTGCCCCCTATACAACCTGAGCATATTTTCAGAAGAAAGTAATTGTATTGTCTTAAAATTGGTGTTTCTTAGTTCAGAAACCCTTTTTTTATTGCGTAAAATAGCCTTACCTTATCCTCACAAATGCTTACTTGGTTTTGTGGAGGCAAAACGCGGCGACCAACAAGAATATTTAAAAATTATTCTTGTTCGAGAGGTGAACCCCGTAGTTAGTGATAAGTGCGCATGCGCACAACACATTGTCGGTTGGACTTTGTCGAGAGATCCTCATTCAATTTTTGGTCGTCGTGGAGGCTGCGCGTTCTTCTTTAGAAGGTCATCATGGCGGAGTCACAGTTAAAATCTACGAAACGTGCTGCTGGTTGTGGTCACCCACTGTACGATTGGGACACACACCTTTTCTGTTATCCTTGCAGAGACAAGGGCAAGGGTCAGGACGTCTGTGTCACTTCAAAAGAAGATGATTGCTTCAACTGTTTACAGTTCACTTCTGAGCAGAAGAAGAAGCTTCGTTCCAAGTCCAAAAAGAAATCTAAAGATATTATTGTGTCCAAAGAAGTTGAAGACTCCCTGTTAGGGCAGGAATCTGACCCTATTCGTTCCCCTACAGCTGAGAAATCTCAGCCTGTAGCAGAGGACTCCTTGCTAAAAATTCTACAGAGATTAGAAGATATGCAATCACAAATTACTTCCTTGAAGACGAATGCGTCTTCCTCATCATCTTTGCCGACACCCCATCAGCCTCGCCCTAGAGCTTTGGAATCTGGTGAAGATGCGTTCTCTGATGTCAGCTCGGTCCATGAAGCTACGAGCATTTCCTCACGCAAAAGGCTTAGATCTCCATCTCCTCATGAGGAGGTTGAAGAAGATCCCACGTACAGGGAAACTCTGGCTGCTGTCAGAACTTTACTGCAGGTTGAAGTTCCAGAAGAATCCTCTGACCAACCTACCAAAATTTTTGGTTCCAAGAGCAAGGAATCAAAGAGGAAACAAGTTCTTCCCATGGTCATGCCACCTTTGGAAGCCATAGTTGAGCGTTGGGATTTTTATGAGGCCAAAGCTTCTGGTAACCCAAAGAAAGGTGAGCCTGAGAGGTTACAGTGCAGTCCTGTTAACACTGACAGTTTTTTACAATATAACAGGCCTCCCATGAAGTTCTACAGGTCATCCACGGTAGAATTCTCGAACTCTGCACCCAAGTGTCAAGATGCCTTCAGATCTCTCTTTCCAAAGGCGATTCCATCCTCTGTTCATGTACCTATCAAGCAGCATACAAGTATGGAGACCGTATCTAGAGAATGTGTGCAGATTTTAGCTTATGTCAATTGGTTCTTGAGGGCTATTGGCAAAACCTCATCTTCTATGGAGGAGTTGCTTCAACAGAGTGGTTCAGATGTGTTCAGGGACTCTGATAAGCTGTTATCTCACCTACAAATGCAGTCAGCCTGCCTTACTTCACTTGATAAGGCTTTGGAGTCTGTCACTGATCTCTCTATTGCGTTGGCCTGTAACTTACAGTTGGCCAGAAGAGATTCCATCTTGAAAGTCTGTGCTTCTCACTTGCAGGAGCACGATTTCAACAAATTGCGAAGAACAGGATTCAAATCTGGGGACTTATTTTGTCCCACTACATTGGATCAAATACAGAAAAAACAGGACAGATCCCCTAAGAGGTTGAAGATTGATAACCGCCAGACTTTCCAGTCGAACAGTCGCTCTGATGACAGGCGTTCTTCTGCCTCTTACTCCTCTGGTTCAAAATTTTTTCGTGGCCAACCAGATAGATTCAATAAGAAGCCCTACCAGTCGTCTTCAAGACGAGGAGGCAATAGACGCAAGTGACTACCCACTTCTATTACATGGAGGCCGTTTGCAAAGATATTGGCAGGTATGGCAACACCTTCATTGTCATCCAAGAGTTGTGCAGATCTTGAGATTCGGTTACCAAATTCTTCCTCAATCGAATTCGCCCAAGTCAGTGCTTCCCACAATTCGCAGTGGTTACAGCACACCGGAAAAGCATCGCTTTCTCACAGATTGTGTAGAAGATATGCTCAAAAAAGGGGCTATTTACCCTCTCAAGGTATGCACAACTCTAGGTTTTTGCAGCAGATTGTTTCTTGTACCAAAACCCGGGAAAAAATGGCGCCCAGTAATAGACTTAAGTGTACTGAACAGCTTTCTGCAGGTTCCCACCTTCAAGATGGAGACTGCAGAGATCATCCGAAATTCGCTTACAAAAGGGGAATGGCTGGTTTCCATCGATCTCAAAGATGCGTACTTTCATGTTCCCATACACCCGGCCTCTCAGCATTTGCTTCGCTTCCATGTAGACAAGCGAACGTACCAGTTCAAAGCTCTGCCATTCGGGCTAGCAACAGCACCTCTAGAGTTCACGCGAATCGTACAAGAAGTAAAACTTGTTCTTCAGTCTCGCGGAATTCGTGTTCACCAGTATCTAGACGACTGGTTGTTAAGAGCAAATACCAGCCACCAATGTCGTTCACAGACAAAAGAACTCATTCAGGTGGTACAAGATCTCAGCTTTGTGATAAACTTCGAAAAGTCAGAGCTCGAACCTACACAAAAAATCGACTTTCTGGGTTACAATTTCGATTTGATTCAGGGAAAAGTCTTTCCAACCGAAAAGAAGTTGAAAATTCTAGAAAAAGCTGTTCAGGACATGGAGGTCGTATCACAAACAACTCCAAGGTCGCTTATGTCCCTGATAGGTGTACTAGCATCCCTAGAAAAAACAATACCAATGGGCAGGCTCCACATGCGTCCGTTTCAGTGGTACCTGAAGACACATTGGCATTATCCCCAGTCTCTAGACCTGAAGATTCCGGTGTCAAATCTTCTGAAAAGCTATCTTCACTGGTGGAAAAATCCCAAAAATCTAGAAAAGGGTTGTCCTTTACATCCTCAGGAACACAATACCCTTATTTTCACAGATGCGTCAAACCAGGGTTGGGGAGCTCATTTAGAAAATCTGACAGTCAGTGGCAATTGGACAGATCAGGAAAAATTGCTTCATATCAATGTCCTAGAATTAAAGGCAGTGTTTCTGGCCTTAAAAAGCTTTCAAAACAGTATTCTAGACAGGAGGGTTCTTATAGCAACAGACAACGCCACTGTAGTCAGTTATCTGAACAAACAAGGGGGAACACACTCGTGGGACATGTGTCTCCTGGTTTGGCGCATCATGGCCTACTGCAATCCTCGAAACATACTCATAAGAGCCAGACACATTCAGGGTTGCCTCAATGTCATAGCCGACAGTCTCTCCAGGAAAGACAAAATAATTCAGACAGAATGGTCTCTTCATCCTCAAATGTTCAGTCTTATTTGCAAAGTTTAGCACACTCCAATGGTGGACATGTTTGCCACCAAATTGAATCACAAACTACCAATCTATGTCTCACCAGTCCCAGATGCAAATGCTATGAACATAGATGCATTGAACATCTCCTGGGAGGGTCTGGACGGCTATGCCTTTTGTCCTGTAGCTCTCATACCAAAGGTCATACAGAAAATGAACACCTACAGGTGCAGAATGGTAGTAGTAGCACCAGGGTGGCCCAGAATGCATTGGTTTTGGGATCTAGTCAATCTGTCAACCAAGCCCCCATTACAACTTCCTCATTGGCCTCATCTGCTAAAACAACCTTTCAGTCAGAAGTTCCATCAGAATCTCATGTTTCTGAATCTGCATGTTTGGCACCTAGACACCACTCAGAATCACTTGAATCATTCTCTGAGCAGGTGGCAGATCGAATTAAGGCACCTCAAAGACCCTCATCTAGAAGATTATATGAGTCAAGGTGGTCCATTTTTGAACTCTGGTGCCAACAGAATAAGGTGGTCAGCGCAGAGCCTTCTATCTCAGACATAGCAGAATTTTTGAACCATCTGTTTACTGTCAAAAATTTGAAGCCTGCCACAATTGCTGGCTACAGAACTGCAATTTCTGACCATTTAGGACCTTTTGGTCTGGAAGTGGGCAAGAGCATACACTTGAATAGACTTCTTGCAAGCTTTTATAGGGACAAACCTATTCTCAATAGAGGTATTCCCTCTTGGGACCTATCCTTGGTTCTTATGGCTTTGACTAAGGCTCCTTTTGAACCTTTGAAGGATGCAAGTCTTAAGGTTTTGACTTTCAAGACTGTTTTCTTGATGGCTTTGGCATCTGGCAAAAGGAGGGGGGAGGTGCACGCTTGGACATTCTCTTCCCTCAGACATAAGCCTCACTGGAGGGAGGTCACTATCTCTCCTTCTCCTGCCTTCTTGGCTAAGAACCAGTTAGCTTCTGAGGGTCCAGATTTGATCAGACCTATAGTCATTCCAGCTCTAAAGCCATTTTTGAGCTCCGATCTGTCTGATGATATGACTCTGTGTCCTATTAGAGCTCTTCGGTACTATTTAGATAGGACTTCTACTCTAAGGAAGGGCAAAAATCTTTTGTTTATCTCCTTTAAGGAGGGTTTGGACAAAGATATTCAGAGATCCACTATTTCATCTTGGATCAAACAAACTGTTGCTTTAGCCTATCAATCTTCGGATTCTATGTCCGACAATGTTCATGTAAAGGCTCATGACATAAGATCCATGTCAGCCTCTTTGGCCTTTAAGGGTGGGGTCTCATTAGAACAAGTTCTAGGCTCATGTTTTTGGAAGAGCCACAACACTTTTACCACTTTTTATTTGAAGGATGTAGCTTGGCAGTCCACCGACCAATCAGATTTCAAGTTAGGCCCAGTGGTTTCTGCTCAACATGTGGTGAATTTTTGAGTATGTTTTCCATGTTTTTCATATGTTCTACATACTTACATGTCTTCAGCCATACCAGTAGCTTGTACTGACATTTATCTTCTTTTTTCAGATGGCCCCATGACTGTATTTAAGGAGCCATAGAAGTCAGCTTGGGGGTGCCTTTCTGGTGGATGACGGCATCTTGCTCGAGGGACCCAGGAAGCCATCCCCGACCATTCAGTTAATCGGTGATGGGTAGCTGTAAGATAGCACATACCAATTGAATCAAGTGTCAACAACAACAGTGCATCATGAATATTCATGAGGTTAGCATTCATTACTTATATTCACAGATTTTCACAGTAATGAGTAATCTTAGTGCAGCGTTCTTAAGCTTATCTTATCCTCTCCTTCAAATGCTTTTATGGTGAACCCCATAGTCTATTAACAGGGAGGTTTCAAAACAAACCCCTCCTCCTGTTAGGGTTGGAATCAAGCATTTGTGAGGATAAGGTAAGGCTATTTTACGCAATAAAATGTAACAAATTTTATTGTAATTTAACTTTTTGTAAGTTAAATACTTACCTTATCCTCACAAGGACAGACCCACCCTTCCTCCCCTCACAAGTTTGTTTTCATAGGGGACCAAAAATTAAATGAGGATCTCTCGACAAAGTCCAACCGACAATGTGTTGTGCGCATGCGCACTTATCACTAACTACGGGGTTCACCTCTCGAACAAGAATAATTTTTAAATATTCTTGTTGGTCGCCGCGTTTTGCCTCCACAAAACCAAGTAAGCATTTGTGAGGATAAGGTAAGTATTTAACTTACAAAAAGTTAAATTACAATAAAATTTGTTACAATCTACTAGACTTTCAGCAAATTTGACCTCACTTTGTTTATTTTATGAATACTTCTACATGTGGCGAATTTCAAATATGCGGCAACTTTTAGATTTCTTACTCTATGTAGAAATGGTTGCAGATCATTCCCTGAAATAAATTGGTTCTAGGTTAGAACAAGACCTACCCTTCTGTGAAGCTTTGGTGCAAATGTGTCTGTGCAGTAGTGCTTTTTTTGCAGTTTTGCTAACATACAGAATTCAGCGATGACATCACCATCTTAACTGATAACATTATTCATTCAGGTGGCACACTATAACCATGAATTGTCTACATTGTCTTTCCCTGTGCAATTTCAGCCAACTGTCAGATCACTTCCCCACAGCTTGAGGATGTGAAGTGTAAAGTGAGGAATGTGCATGCCCAAGACAACTTTGACCTTGACAAGGTGACACTATAGTGAATAAAATCATTGTTATGTCTAAAGCTGTAAAATATTACTACCATTGTCACTTCTGTGACACTTCTATAATGCAACCATACTGGGGGGGGGCGGGGCACTTTTTTTTGTATTGTATTATGTATTTATAATCAACGCAATATCTCCATATACTACAGGACTCAAAACACTATTTAACCCATCTGACTGCACAGGTACAGCCCCAACTCACAAGTAACTGACATTCCCCTAACTGAAAGACAGAGGCTCAAGGATGACCATTTATCAATGTCCTTGAGGTTCTTTAGCCTGCCATTGGGGATAGGACCCAATGACAGACGACTGCTATTTTAAGTGGTCATCCGAGCCACTATATGTATCTGCCTGTACCTGGGTTTGAACCCATGTCCCATTTTACCCTCTGAGTTCCTAGACAAGTGTGTTACTCATTAGGCCACAGTGACCACTTTATTGTAACAATAGATAGGAAGTATAATCATAAACAGTTTCATGAAGCACCTTTCCCACAAAATGTTCCAAATTACTGTATGGACAGGGACATTTCTTAGTTCCATCTTGCAAAGACTCTTTTGAATAAGAATGGTTTGAATTATATTTTGAATCAAGCATCTTTTGGAGAGTCCTTATGTCTTCTTGCAGTTGGTTCCAAAGCCTTGGAGCCACAACAGCATAAGATCAGTTACCAAATTTAGTCTTGATTTTTTTAATGCTTTGGAGGTAGAGCCATTTAGAGTCATATAAATTGATCTCCAGTTATTTTACATTTCATAAAATTTTAATGATAAAAAAAACACCAGTCAACGTCAAATAGAGTAATTTGTGACCTCAAGTTCTGCACTCATCTCGGGTAACTCAATGGAAAATATTTATTTTTTATTCTGACAAAACATTGTATACAGAAGTACAATTCCAATAATGTATTTTACTTTATTACCTAATTGCCAGATAAAATTAAGTTTCAATATTTGTTATTGTGCCCTTGCCCTATCATCATGGAGGTTTATTCGTTAGGTATTAAAGTTTAGAAAGAATATTAAGACTAGATTGAAATTATTTATGAAGTTTTAATTGATTAGATTAGTTTTGAAACTCATTTGAAGTTTTAAAATTGATTAATTCAGTTTAAAAGTTGACAATTCTAAAACACAGCAATGTGGTCCTAATACTCTAAAGCCTATGTTTGTTTGGTATTTTTCTGTTGGTGTTAATTAATCACTAATAACTTACTGTGCTTCTCTTCATATTAATTTCTGTAGTTTTCTCCAAAATAGAACAACAGTTGGGCAGTCTTTATACATAATCGGTATAAATTATTGAATTATATCTTGCAAGTATAGATCTTTTTCAAACATTTTGAACACTATATTAAAATATAGGGCTACGAATGGTTACTCGAGCCTCAATAGATGAGTCGATCATTGCTAGGACTCAAGTCCATTTTAAGTACTCGGTTACTCGCAAGGTATTGTATTATCGTCCGCTTAATGAAAGGTTTGTGTAAAATATGCTACATTTCAGCATATCCATCACATAATATCATTTAAAGTTGTGGTTTTCGCTTAAAAAAGTATAATATACTCCATATTCTATAATATCTGGTTAAATAGAAGACATTTTTCTTCAAAAGTTTCATTCCCGGAATCGACTATTTGTTTACAGAAGACTTCTAATGGTATGTACTAAATCTTGCGTTTAATCGAATTTGGGCTGGTTGTCAGAGGGCAAGTACTTGGGGCCATTTTGTACCACCCTTCCAAGTCCTAATAAAATGTGGCTGTTTTATTAAAAACGTGTTATTTTTTTACTCAAATTGGTGAGAAAGGTTTGGGTTTTTTTACCCCACAGCCCGTCCTAGGGGTTTGGAATGAGAAAACAACTTCTTGGAAATTGTGGTCTGCAAAGGCTGTTGGGGTATTGTTTTCACCCATGGTGTCCAGATGGGCGGCGGCGGGAAGAAGTTTGTCCGGCCTGTATCTCAGAAACTGTAAGGTGTAGGAAGTTGATACTTGGTAGGGACATTGGTTAGGGGGTGTAGGTGTGCAACGTCATAGTATAATATAATAATAATAGTATGATTTATATAGCGCAAAATTGATACAAATCCTCTAATGCGCTTGAGTCCAAGAAGGGAGAGTCCAGGGACAGGCATGGGTCGACATCTAAAAAAAATCTATGACCTTGATTTGACCTTTCCGTAGTGACCTTGACCTATAAAATCTTGTCCGGGCTATATCTTAGAAACTGTAATGTGTAAGAAGGTGATACTTAGTAGGGACATTGGTTAGGGGTTGTAGGTGTGCAACGTCATGGTCTGACCTTGATTTGACCTTGCTATAGTGAACTTGACCTATAAAATCTTGTCCGGGCTATATCTTGGCAACCATAAGGTGTAGGAAGTTGATATGTGGTAGGAACATTGGTTAGGGGGGGTGTAGGTGTGCAACGTCACAGTGTGACCTTGATTTGACCTTTGACCTTGCCGTAATGACCTTGACCTATAAAATCTTGTCCAGGATATATCTCGGAAACTGTAAGGTGTAGGAAGTTGATACTTGGTAGGGACATTGGTTAGGGAGTGTAGGTGTGCAACGTCAGGGTGTGACCTTGATTTGACCTTGCCGTAGTGACCTTGACCTATAAAATCTTGTCCGGGGTATATCTCTGAAACCATAAGGTGTAAGAAGTTGATACTGGGTAGGGACAATGAGTAGGGTGTGTAGATGTAAAACATCATGGTGTGACCTTGATTTGACCTTTGTCCTTGCCGTAGTGACCTTGACCTATAAAATCTTGTCCGGAGTATATCTCTGAAACCGTAAGGTGTAAGTAGTTGATACTGGGTAGGGACAATGGGTAGGGTGTGTAGATGTAAAACATCATGGTGTGACCTTGATTTGACCTTTGACCTTGCCGTAGTGACCTTGACCTATAAAAACTTGTCTGGACTATATCTTGGAAACCATAAGGTGTAGGAAGTTGATATTTGGTAGGGACATTGGTTGGGGGTTGTAGGTGTTCAACATCATGGTGTGACCTTGATTTGACCTTTGACCTTGCCGTAGTGACCTTGACCTATAAAATCTTGTCCGACGTATATCTCTGAAACCGTAAGGTGTAAGAAGTTGATACTGGGTAGGGACAATGTGTAGGGTGTGTAGATGTAAAACGTCATGGTGTGACCTTGATTTGACTATTGACCTTGCCGTAGTGACCTTGACCTATAATGTCTTGTTTGGGCTATATTTCAGAAACCGTAAGATATAGGAAGTTGATATTTGGTAGGGACATTGGTCAAGGGTTATATGTGTGCAACGTCATGGTGTGACCTGGGTTTGACCTTTGATCAAGCATATCTGATGCTATTTTATGTCTCTACAAGGATATCTGGTACTATTTTATCTCTCTTATATCCCTCTTATATCTTTTTACTTGAATCTTGGTTGTTGCACCTTTGGGTGTCTTTTGATGTAGATTGAGTACTGTTAAAGTCATATTAGAATTCATTAACCATTTTACTTTTGCAACTTCCCATTGTAACAGATGGTATTGCATCAAGTGAGCCACAGATTTTGCCCCAACTCCACATAAAAGCATGTATTGCTACATCTGTATGTATGGGTAATATTCAAAACATCCAAACCATAATTCAACCACACAAATGAAAATCAAAATGGTAGAAGTCTCAAGGCTTCATAATTTTTAGTTTACTGAATTGTTTTGTTTTAATACTTAATCTTTACATGCAGTTTCTTTCTCTTAGATGTTATTTTCTCTACTTAAACATTATTTGGACACTGACACTGCTCTGAATGTATCCCAATGTGTGTACTGTTTCACTACTTCTATATCTCATGGTGTTGAAAACTATTTCCCCAGGCTGTGGGGTACGGGCATCTCTGATGCTATTTTTATCTCTCACTTTCAGTTTCTGGGTACATGGTTCAGTCATTACAAGCTTCCGTCGTCATGGAAATCTCTGGTCAGTAGATATGAGAGAGATGTCAGTGGCACAATTACCACCCACTATACAGGGGAGGTGTAAGTATAAGGAAGTCCCGGTCAGTAGATATCCTGTTTAAAGGTGGACTTATTTCAACATAGTTCATATTTCAAGACAATAAAGTGTCTTAAGTATATAAAGGAATATCGAGAGTGTTTATACACACATCATGTTTTATATCTGGCATAAGATATTTAATAATTATAACTATAGTTTAAGTGTGTATTTTTTGTCAAAATTAATTAATTTGGGCATGTATTTATGCATTATTTATTTATTTATTCATCATACATCACAGAATATATAAACAATTTAAGTAACACAAAAAAGTGACAGAAAAAAAAAATACCCCCTTGTTTATATATTTTATCTTCTGTTTACTCTCTGTTTATGGATTTTACCCTCTATTTCTACATTGTACCTTCTGTTTATGCGTTGTACCCTCTGTTTATGCATTTTACCCTCTATTTATACATTGTGCCCTCTGTTTATGCATTGTACTTGCTGTTCAAGCATTTTACCCCTTGTTTATACATTGTCCAATGTTTATGCATTGTACTCTCTGTTTATGCATTTTACCCTCTATTTCTACATTGTGCCTTCTGTTTATGCATTGTACTCTCTGTTTATGCATTGTACCCTCTGTTTATGCATTTTACCCTCTGTTTCTACATTGTGCCTTCTGTTTATGCATTGTACTTCCTGTTTATGCATTTTAACCTCTATTATACATTTTACCCTCTGTTTATGCATTGTACTCCCTGTTTATGCATTTTACCCTCTGTTTATACATTGTACTCCCTGTTTGTGCATTTTACCCCCTGTTTATACATTGTGCCTTCTGTTTATGCATTGTACTCTCTGTTTGTGTATTTTACTCTCTATTTCTACATTGTGCCCTCTGTTTATTCGTTGTACTCCCTGTTTATGCATTTTACCCTCTATTTATACATTGTGCCCTCTGTTTATGCATTGTACTCCCTGTTTATGCATTTTACCCTCTGTTTATACATTGTACTCTCTGTTTATACATTGTGCCCTCTGTTTATTCATTGTACTCTCTGTTTATTCATTTTACTCTCTGTCTATACATTGTACCCTCTATTTCAGTGATGGAGCCTGTTTTCCTGAGCGGAGCAGTACCATACAACTGGATACAGGAGGGAGGGCCATCTTCTTTGGAGAAACGGGTAAACTTTGAGTAGAAACACAACATACATTCAGTTAATACACTATGTACATCACAAATACAGAAATTGCAAGGGGCAATACATTTAAAAAAACTACAGTTTACAATACACACTGACATTGGACAACTAGCAACAATAAAGTGTCTCTGGAATCATTTACTCTTTTTATAAATGTCTTAAGATTTTGAGATTCCTGTTTGAAATGGATAGTCGATACTTATCTTTAATTTACAGGGAAAACAGACTTGTATGAACTGGTTCCCTTTATAGACATCCAGATAGCAGAATAAATGTTTAAAACTTTTGGTTTTATGAGTATCCCTTGTAATGTTTATGACTATGTCAGAATTTCATGCTATTCTGTGTAACCTTATGAGAAGATGCTATTCTTTCAGAAAACAAAATTATATCTGAAGAATATTCATAGAGTAACCCACTCACCTGTTCTTTCAGAAAAAGGATACAAGGCTAAGCTTTTATTTGGTTACTTTGCAGCCTCCAGTAAGGTGGTGTACACAGATTACCAGTATGCTGTGGTGATGAACTGTGAGGAAATCCTACCTAATGGTAACTGTGGCAAGAGAAGGTAACTTGTATAATACTCTATCCATATACTGGTAGAGTAAGAAATCTAAAATTCGCCAGGAATCCGAAATTCGCCACCTCTAAAACCTCAGTTAATTTTACAAAGAAAATGATATTTTGTTTTAAAATTGGTATTTTTCAGTCCAAAAAGCCTTCATTTACAGTACATTCAACAAATCTCACCTCAATTAATTTATTTTATTAGTATTTCAAAATGTGGCGAATTTCAGATTTGTGGCGAATTTTAGATTTCTTACTCTACTGTGTACAGTTACATTTCCTGTTACTGTCTCCCTCATGTACAAGCATTGAAAGTGTTCTATTAGAAATTAAATAAATCCTATTCTGTTTAACAGAAAGACAATGCTGGAATATGGCATATTATTTTGCAGAGATACTAATTGTGAGTTATTACTTGGGAACATTTAGATAATTAATACAAAATAATTAAAGAGGTGTTAAAATATAAAAGGTAGATCTTCTAAACATTACAGTACCTTGTGGTATTGTGTGATGATGTATTCACTTCATTTAATTTTATAGCTCATTAATTAATTTATTCAATTTAAAAATGCAAGTTCATTAAGTTCATAGCTCATTAAATTTAAAAATACTGGTTTAAAGGTAAATACCTGCATTATACACTAGATTCATCTCCATCTTGAGTCGTGACTTGAAACCTATTCCTGACAAGAAGTTGAGCAGGTTGATGGAAGGTGTGAGAGAAGCGTGTTTTGAACCAGGGGATTTGGTGCACACACCACATTATGGTAAGCATAGAACGGGATTTGTACACAACTTGTAACTTGTACTATATAACAGGCTTTAGTACAAGTTGCAACACCAACCTGAACATTGTGTTTTGTTATCTCACTATGGAATGTAAATTGAAATGTAAAGTTAGTGAAACCTACTTCACTGATAACTTTTTTACTGTACTTATATTGTCAGAATGAGATTTCATTGTAAAACCTGTGATTTGATACTTACAATTCTGCATTATGTAACATACCGTAAAAATATGAGATTTTATTAGTATACAACCCTCAAAAAGGTATATAAGCCAATAAAATAGGCTAAGTGTGTAAACTCAGTTGTACTGAGACGTTATTTTGTGGTGACTAACACCATCAGAGTCACAAGGACAAGTGGACACTTTGATTTCAGAAACTCCTGAACTGTTGGCTTTACCAGTAACTGTGCCAGTTACACTCAGCTGCTTTTCGTTGGTGTGATCATTTAGCTGTGTTGAAAAATTCAACATTTATCAGGATTGCCAAAGTATTTCTAAATTAAAAAAATAGAAATCAAATCATTTGGAAAATGTCTGTTTCCTATTTTTTTACAAAGTAAACTGTGACCAGCAGAGGCAATTGCCGTGTGATGTATCAAGGGATCTGATTGGTCAGCAATCAGTCAACATGGCAGACATGACGGGTGTCTGGTACAACATGGCAAGTCTGAAACATGGGCGGGAACTTGGCTGGAATGTGATAAGACTTACTGACATGGATGATACAGGTGTTTACACACTACACATTGCAGGAGACAGGTGAATCATGTTTACAATTGTGTTTGTCTGTTTGTCGCCATTAGAGATATAAATGACATTGGTCTCTAAACATTGCATCATCAATGGTGGAGAATACAGGTGAAAGGCTTATATAATTACAGTTGAAATTTCTGTAAAGTGTTAGTCCCTCTGTACACTTAAATATTAATAAATAGAAATATATGTGAGATACTCAGAAAGCCTTTACCATTGTCATTCATGCTGTCATCCAGAATTCCTTTTTTATCATCAAGGAACAACCTATTATTTGATAACCTTATCTGTCGACTAGCGTTTAACAGCATGTGAATTTACTAGTGCCATGCCATTTAATCCTCCTTTTGTACCAAAAATGCATATAATAGATTCGCACTTCTGGAGAAAAAAAACAACATCTTGAACCTTATTTTTCACTCCAGAAATGGTCAATGCCATTCCACAGCACCAATCAAACTGCAGCCCCGAGAATCTCAGACACACCCCGGGGATATGTTGATCCTTACCTCAGTGTTAGATGGAGAGACCTCTGGCCTACTACGAGTACTTTTTACAAACTACGACATGGCGCTGGTGTACGTGTGCAGTGGTGGGATGGACTTGGAGAGGTGTCCCATAGGGAAACTTAGCATACTGGCCCTCAGCAGAACTCAGGTAAGGATGAATTGATTGTCTGACTGACTAACTGATTGACTGACTGATTGATTGATTGATGTTCTCTAAAAAATACTTGGCTAACTAGGTCTCAGCAGGAATCGGGTGTGAGTAATTTGATGGTGGATTGAGTTGATGAGTAAGTGCTTGGATGGATGAGATTGTGTTTGTAAACTTTTGAACCTGACTGTAGAGTTGTCATGTGCCTTAGCTGCCTAGTGATTACCATGTTAAGCAAATGATCTCTTGGTTTTGACTTATATAATATTATGGGTTAGGATTCAGCTCATGGTGACATATAGGGAATACTGATTAGCAGTTAAGAGGTTAGCAAAATGTGTCAGTAGCTAGTGTACCTTTTTCTGCTAAGCTTTCTCTTATCTCTTTTGTAAACATGGCCCTAGCTGTTAAAAGAGACATGACATTTTCAGCCAACACTCACATCTGCTTTGTTTCAACTCATTCCTTACCTCATACTTTATATTAACATATATTATAGCTTAGACTTCTGGTGCAGTCAAATCTGATCAAAGTTTACAGAAAATAACTCACCAGTCAGATAAACTTTGACTTAAATTAGTTTTCACAAAATTAAGCTGATTTTTTGGATTAAGTAAATAAAACTCGGCCATGTTTGATGCCAAAGTTAAACATCTTGAACTCATGGATCAGAGTTAAGCAAGCATTTTTTGAAAATACAAACTTTGATCCTGTACACCTGTATAAGTCATACTATTTCTTGTTGCTTGAAGACACACCTGGGGTGGTATTCACTAACATTCCTATCTTAATCTTAGTCCTAAATTTAGGATTTTTGTCATAAAAATGTGTTAGGAAAAATGTCCTAAAGAAATTGGTGTTCACAAAGCATCATAGTCTTATCTTAGTCCTAACTATTGTCATAAATAAATATCTATTTATGCCATATACATCCTTTGTGACACAAAAAGCAGATGAGAATGTTTACATTTGTGATGAAATCTCAGTGGTTATAATTTGGTTATACAAACTCTTGAGAGATTTGCAACTTTGGACTAAGATAGGATTAGGAAAATTGTCCTAGCTAGGACATGCTTTGTGAATACCAATTTGGGACCTATATCTTAAATAAGACTAATGTAATAATAAAATGTTATGACTAAGATAGGACTAATATTAGGAATGTTTGTGAATACCACCCCTGCTATTCTGTATATTATGCATGATAAAGACGTGGTCTTCTGAGGGAATAAAAAAAACTTTGAGCCCGATCTAACGTTAGCTTCAACGTCAGCTGATTTGATCCATTTGTGAATATGATCCCTGAGAAGTTTGTTTCAGTTCCACTTGCTCAGTTTTTGCCTTGTGAATCAGAAGGCCATTAGTTTGACACCTGTCAGATCCTTAGTGCAAGCCTAGGAATGCCATAAAACATACAATACACACTCTGAGAAACTGATTCTTACGTCTGCTGAAGGAAACTGTGCCTTTAAAGAGTTACTCTTAGAGGAAGGTCCACTATATCACATGAGTCATTGTTGTTGATAATTGAAGTGTTGTTACATTTTCT
Organism: Sabellastarte sp. h YS-2021; assembly: GCA_964017235.1. NCBI lineage: Eukaryota > Metazoa > Annelida > Polychaeta > Sabellida > Sabellidae > Sabellastarte > Sabellastarte sp. h YS-2021. The sequence goes on along the minus strand of OZ024935.1, from coordinate 83,608,633 downwards.
CAGGTACTGAGTTACAGTCAGATGAGACAGATGGTTTTAGCAACAGGACAGAATTGTTTCCAAGACGACCAGTTCCAGTGGACAGACAGTACAGGTAAACAATTTATACGACATAAAGTTAAAATTGATAAAGAGATCAAAGATTAATGGTCAAATTCTCTGTCTCCCTTCTATAGCTGAGTGAGTAAACCATATTTGTACATGGATCAGTGCCAGAGTGGATAGTTTACTTACGAGGCAGAGGTTATAAATAAATTATTTTGTACATTTCAGTAGAATTTCCTTTCATTTTATCATTTAGTTTTGAGTACCCTCTAATTGTTTCTATTCATTTCTGACCAGTGAATTCTCCTTTCATTCTCTGTATGTTTCATCAGAGTTTCCTTTGCTTCTATGCTTACATATCAGACACCTTCCCATCATTATTTCTGCACAGTCCAGTTGTGTTTTCTGTCCTGTCTGTATTTTTCAGTCCTTTCACTGTGTACATTTCAGTAGAAGAGTGTTTTGTTATTTTTTCTGCACTTTTCAGTCATATCACTGTATACATTTGAGCAGTGTTTTCTTATTTTATCAGACTGAGTACATTTCTGTCATCAAGTAGATTTTATAAGAGTGTTTTGCTATTCTGTGTCTTTCTGTCATTTCATTGAGTACATTTCAGTAGGGTGTTCTGTCATTCTTTGTGTACTGTTCTGTCATTTGATTGAGTACATTGTTCTGTCATTCTGTGTGTACTTTTCTGTCATTTGATTCTGTACATTTCAGTGGAATGCGGCCTGTCTGTACCTGAGTCTGCTGACTGTACTTACATGTATCTGGAAGTGGCAAACATCACAGACCCCAGCCATATAGAGGGCGAGTGGTACACCAGGTTAGCAGCATACATTTTATATCGTACACAATTAAAGATGTGAAATTTACCTCTCAAGAAACCTCCTTATTTAGAAATAGAGCAAAATTCTAATCATATCTACGATTTTAATTTGTGATTATTAATTTTAAATAATAAGAGATGTGTAGTTCATCACTGAGGAATCCCTTTTTATTTTTTACGTAGAAGCATGATCATAAAGTTCTAGGCCTATATTCACTAGGCTTAAGCATTCTTTTTCTTTACATTTTCCAGAAAAAAATTCACAGAATAAGCAAAAGTTTTAAAAGTAATAATTGTTCAAAATTGCATAAAAAGTTTATTGAATTTCGCAAAATAGATTTTCTACAAATGATATGTTTATGTTGATGAACAACAAATTTTAAAGTACAAATTTGCAAATTTAATAAGTAAATTAAATTTTTATAAGTTAATACCCTATCCAATGGACAAATGCTTATCCGGTCGGCGCAGACCGTCCCGCCAAACGCCAGAAAAAGACGTCCTGTGTTGCCACTAGCTGGCCGGTCCGTAGTACTGTGCACTCCCCAGATGGCGCCTCGTACTTCCTTCCTGTCTAGACAACCTGACGTCATAGCATCTTTTTCGTTGTCTAAACCTATTAGACCCCTAGTAAGCTGATAGCGGGGTCGGTGGGAGGGTCTTGTGTGTCCATTGGATAGGGTATTAACTTATAAAAATTTAATTTACTTATTAAATTTGCAATTTTATTGCGTTAATACATCCTATCCAATGGACAAATGCTGAATAACTACCGCTTGGTCGGCGGGTAAGTTACTAGGGACTTATGTGAACTCACAAGTAATAGCAAATTTTAAACCTACGGTCTAGGCTGACTTCGTCAGAAGACCTATAGGTCCAGGCCTGGGTTGACCTTAAAGTCAGGAAACCCTGCAAGGCCATGGTCGGTTGCCAGCAGCCGGTTACCCGGGGCTATACCGCCGTCGCCCCCCCCCCTTTTTGCAGACCTGCTCTGAGGTAGGGGAAGAGAGGGATGAGTTCAGTCCCAGAATGCAAATAAACCTCCCAAAGGAAGCACGCCACACTTAATTCTTATGTACATGAAGAACTGTTATGCACATATACAAATCTCCTCAATCTAAGGGCCACTTGTGGATCTGCTGAGCAGCCACTACCTAGCCCAATTGACCTTCATATAGAACTGTGTGAAGGTATTGTGACTTCAGTGGCGGGCTGATAAGATTGGATCTAAGGAGACTCCCAACTGGAAGACGTTAGAAGCAGCCAAGGCCCTGACATCATGGGCTTTAACCTGATGTTAAAAGTGGGACTCCTGGTCAGAGAGCTCATAACATAGGATCACAGTCTGCTTGATCCAAGAGGAGATAGTGGCAGGTGAGATGTCCTTGTTGAAACCTTTCTTAAAGGAGAGGAAAACCACCTCCTTATTCTGCCTGATGTCTGAGGTCCTGTCCAAATAGTAGCACAATGCTTTGAACGGACAGAGGGACCTGTCAGACTTGAGGGATCTATCCAGAGTCGGGGCCAGGGCTGTTATAACCCCAGGGACCACACTGGACACTCTATGGCCAGCTGATTCTAGGATAGAAAGCTGGGTGATGGATACAGGGACACCTTGGACCAATCGTATTGGTGTCCAATATATCAGTTTTGCCAGGCATGAATCTCATTTTGCACTTGCCCGACCCAAGGGCCAAGAGGAATACCGTCTTGAAGGTCAAATGCTTCAAGGGAGCCTCCTTGATTGGAACAAATGGGGTCTTAGCTGGTGCACGGCCCGTAAGAAGTTGCAGGAGGGTATGCCACTCCTGCCTTTGGGTCTGTCTCAGTGGAAGCTATCCAGGAGACGAGTGAGATTTTCATCCTTACTAACATTGATGGGCAGATTTTCCAGACTATCAGCAATGGCTGACATGTAACCATCAATGGTACTGGGCTGCAACTTCCTGTCCTGAAGCAGGTACCTAAGGAAGTCAACAACTGACTTTACAGGTGGTGCCCGAAGTCCACCTGATGAATGATACATCACTTGGTAAAAATGACCCATTTGCCTCATAGACTGATCTGATTGACCCCCCTTTGAGGAGCCTCAATTCTTGCCACTGCCTCAGACAAGTCCTGCTCCTCGATTGCTGAGGCTCTAGGAGCCCTGCATGGAGATTAAGATTTGTCAGATTTCTGTGAGGGATCTGATTGAATGGCTGTGAACAGGCTGGGCAGATTGGGCAGGTTCAGAGGGAAAAGGCTGGACATGGCCACTAGATCCCAAAACCAAGGCATGTTGGGCCACCCCGGAGCAATCAGAATGATTCTCTTACATGGGGAGTCTTGTAACTTCTCCACCACTTTGCCCAACATGGCTGATGGTGAGAAGGTGTATCCTTTTAGATCCTACCATGGCCGACTGAGCACATCCACTGCTGTGGCCAGGGGAACTGGTACCGGTGACACAAAACAGAGGCGACTTGTTGTTGAACCTTGTGGCAAATAAGTATTTTGGGCCGGTGCCACCTACTGCATAGAGTGGAAGACCTCTGGAAGGAGAAACCACTGTTTGGATGGTCTGGCCTAGCCTGGACAGCCTGTCTGCTACCACATTAGGCCGGCCTGGAATGTGTCGTGCTTTAGAGTCACTTGTTTCCTGGCACACCAGGTCAAGATTCTCCATAGTAGGGCACAAAGTGGGCCCAACCTCATTCCTCCTTCCTTTATGTATGACACTACTGTGGTGTTGTCAGTTGCTACAAGTACTATCTTGTTTGAGCAAAGGTCTTAGAACTCTTAAAGTCAGAAAAACTGCTTAGAGTTCTAGATAGTTTATATACAACTTGCTTCCCGGAGGGGACCAGGTTGCTCTTGCAAAGTGCTCATCTAAGTGAGCGCCCCACCCTTCTATTGATGCGTCTGTAAATATTTGCAGAGCATGTTTTATTGGGTGTAATGGTTGGCCTGTAAGTGGATTGTCTTCATTCAGCCACCATTGTAAATGGGGGTGCCGAGACCTGGGGACTTGGATCACCTTTTGCAGTGATTCTGGATACCCTCCAGTTGTTTTGAGATGCCACTGTATGAGTCTCATATGAAGTCTGCCTAGAATAACATGCTTTTCTGTAGATGTTAGTAACCTATCCAGGACATGAATTCCCGGACCGGGCAAGCCGGCAGGGATAGCAGCTTTAACAGTCTCTTGAAGGTTCTGTCACCAGCCCAGAGTCGGTCGGAACCGATCAGACCTGAAGTCGAACTGGTAGCCTACAAAATCGAAGTCTTGTTTGGGCTCCAGCTCTGATTTCTCTAAGTTCATCAGCCAACCCAGTTGCTGACACATTATTTACTAGTTCCTGTGTATGTTGGAGACAAGCCTGGTGGGATCTGGCTCCCACCAACCAGTCATCTAGGTACTGATGGCTTCTTAAATCCTTGTGTAAGGCTATCAAGTTCACCCGCTTTGGTATCACGGTGAACTCCAAAGGTGCTGTGGACCAACTGAATGGCAGGGCCTTGAACTGGTATGCCCGACCTTGGATGTGAAATCTCAGGCATTTCCTGGATTGTTCGTGTATAGGTATATGGACATAGGTATCCCTCCTTCAACAGTTGTACTACCTAGGGTCCAGCCCCCAAGGCTTCCTACGTTCTCAAAAAGGGCTTAGTCTGGAACCTATAGGCAGACTGTGTGCCACATTTGGGACATTTGGTATTCTGACAAACATTTTCTGTCCCTCCGGACACTGGTCCGGTCTAGTGACAATGATCCAGGTTAACAGTCTCTGTGTTCTTATTGTGGTCCGGTGGGGCCGACACAACTTTTCACATTAATAGACTCTTCGCCCCGGGCCAGCAGCCTGCAAGGTGCAGTATTTACAGAGCAATTGTCATTTGTGAGATGTCTGACCCCTGGCCGGACATGATGACAAAATTTATTATCTCTCCAGTCAAGTCCAGCACCGATAACAGGTTGTTGAGAGGTGTGATAAGGGACACTGTCATATCCCTGTCATATCACCAAGACCACTGACCGGTCTAAGAATTCTCTGTAACCAAATAAACCTGAGGTAACTCTGTCCGGTACCCAGGCTCCATACTCGGTACTTTACTGTAACTAGTAATTCTCTGTAACAAAAAACTAGCAGGCTGGGGTCATCCATGAATTTTGACAGCTACTGGTCTATATTTAGCCAGCTTTTTTTTTTTTTTTTTTTTTTGTAACCAGTTGAAGCACTGTACAGTAAGGACTGTGTAGCCAACATCCTGTTAGTAGACTTTGTAACCAGTAGGTTAAAGCAAGTGTACAAGACTGTGTAGCCAGTACCAGTCGGTACACTCTGTAACCCGTTGTTACAGCAAGTGTACAAGGCTGTGTAACCAGTACCAGTCGGTACACTCTGTAACCAGTTGTTGAAGCAAGTGTACAAGGCTGTGCAGTCAGTACCAGCCGGCACACTCTGTAACCAGTTGTTGAAGCAAGTGTACAAGGCTGTGCAGTCAGTACCAGCCGGCACACTCTGTAACCAGTTGTTGAAGTGTACAAAACTGTGTTACCAGTCAGTACACTCTGTACACAGTTACTAAAGCAATTTTACAACTATCATCTGTGTTGAATTCAGCTTGCTGTAGGTTTCCTCCATTAATTAAAGCATTTCTTTAATCGCACGTCTTATTTGTAGATTTGACAGTTACTGGGAAAGCCCTTGTGAACTATTTTTAGAAACACTTGGTGTTCGGTGTGTCACGTGACCAGCTTGCTGGTCGGAAGACACGCGATTGGCTGATTGGAGCTCGTCAGTTGTGACGTTCTTTTGTGATACTTAAACATGCAAATGCGCAGTATTCTGCTCATCCACCAACCCCACTACCGACAATGAAGCCGGGTCTGCAAGGCAGGGACTGGAATCACAAAAGACTGAGTTCTGAAGAACGCACTTCCGACCTTCCTGGTCGGTGAAAACACGTGACCTGCTTCGTGATTGTTCGGAAGGACACGCGATTGGCTGACTGGAGATGACGTCAGTATTCGCGTTCCTTGTGTGATGCTTTACCGGCAACTTTACAGTCCACAAAACCCCACTACCGACAACCAGGCCGGGTCTGCAAAGCAGGGACTGTAGTCACAGTAGACGTGAGTTCTGAAGAACGCACTTCCGACTTTCCTGGTCGGTGAAAACACGTGACCAGCTTCGTGAGTTGGAAGGAAGGAACGCGATTGGCTGACTGGATATGACGTCAGAGGTCGCGTTCTTTTAAGCTGGGCGGCCGGCTGATGCTTTAAAAGCAGGGGAGCCTGGACCAGTGCGCTCTGAAGATTTGTAGATGAAATTCCTTCTTCCTTTCGTGATAAAACCAGTGAACTGGCCATCCACAACCCTCACTACCGACAACAAAGCCGGGTCCGTAAGGGAGGGACTGATATCACAATAGACGTGTGTTCAACCTACATGCTCTTCTGATGGATGCCTTCTATGTAGATATATATATATAAGCTTGCCGGTCGACTAATGCTTTGCAGCAAAGATGTCTGGACCAGTGCGCTCTGAAGAAATCTGAAGAATTCATCTATTGCTTCTGATGAAAAAATACTCGAGCTAGGCTGGTGTGACTGATGCTTTACAGCAGAGAAGCCTGTACCAGTGCGCTCTGATGAAGAATGCACCTTCCATAGGGGAATTCCCTCTATATGCAGTGTTCAAAACTACGTAGACTGAAGATTTGCATATGTAGTACTAGAAAAGACGTTTCTATGGTAACTGTAGCTGGAAGGTTACAGAAGGTTCATTCAAACAAAAGACACGGATAAAAATACCTGTCAGAAGTATATCCATAATTCCTCCATATTGTCGATCTGCCCCTAAACAACACAATGGTTGAATGGGAGGAAACTAGCAAAATGGCTGCCTTCTTATTTCTCGTCGATTACTGCCCTATCATCAAAATTAAATTGAGTCAACTAGGGGGTGTTTCCAGCAGATTTGTAAATGTATATCCGTGCTTGATTAGTAGATAACACTTCTACACGAAAATATCCACATATGAGGTTGAAAATCCGCCATAATGCACACATTTCTTTAAAAAATCTGGAGATTGTAGAAACTACGTCTACACAGTACACGCGCCAAACGAAAAAGATGCTATGACGTCAGGTTGTCTAGACAGGAAGGAAGTACGAGGCGCCATCTGGGGAGTGCACAGTACTACGGACCGGCCAGCTAGTGGCAACACAGGACGTCTTTTTCTGGCGTTTGGCGGGCCGGTCTGCGCCGACCGGATAAGCATTTGTCCATTGGATAGGATGTATTAACGCAATAAAAACTAACTGTTTCCCACACTGTTAAATTATATTCATTGTGTCATTATTATCTTCAAAATTCAAAATATAATCAGAAATTTAAAAATCTTTCTTACTAGAAATTTTTTTTAAGAAGATAATATGAATTAGTATATAATTATTATATGGAAACCATATCCTTCCAAATAAAACTGTTATTCACCACTTGATTTTTAGGACTTGACTATGTTATTTCTATTTCCTACAATTTGAATTGAAACAAGGCCCAGGTAGTATAACAAGAGCATAACAAAATTCAGATCAAAGATTCTACCAAGTTTTGCTTGGTAGAAACTTCAATTGAGCTTTGAAACAAGTTTAGCTTGATTTTGAAATTCTACCAGTAGAAAGTCCAATTGAAGTTTCTACCAAGCTACTGGTAGAATTTCAAATTCTGCCAGATTGGAGTTGCTACCATGACATATACATGAATTTTGATTGATTTCATTACCTCTGGCAAAGAGGTACTATTTTCATGACTGTTTGCCTGTTGGTTTGTCAGTAGGCTTAAAAACATATACTGTAAATTTCCAAAATAACGCCCAGGTTCAAATAAACGCCTGGTTCAAATTAAAGCCTGGTACAAATTAACGCCTGGTACCAAGCACACTGTTTACGATTTATAACACTGTTTTTTGTATTTCAAAAGAGCGCCTGGTTCAATTTAACGCCTGGTCTGATGCCATTTGAAAATAATTAACACGCGGGCCATATTTCGAAAAAATACGGTAATCCAGATTTTTCTATTTACTTATTATTACATATCTTGGCAGAGGACTGTACTCTTAGAGTGCTCTTGTTAGGATTTAACATCACTTTCAGCACATTGTATAAAAATATATATTTACTGTAAGTTTAAGGAATTTAGTAGAGCTGTGCATACTACTTTATAAATAATATACCAGTCAAAAATCACAGATCAAGCAAGCAAGTACCCTCAGTTTCATCTATAAACAACACGGCTTTCTTATGTAGGCTTTGAGTATATTTATATTCATAAATATCCATCTAAAGTCAATCAAATCCTCACATGTACACCAAAACATGTCCAACAAATTGAAATAACTGTTATTGGATGGTTAACATTAAAACTATGTATCTGTTGTGGAGAAATGGTCATATATAAACCTACTACTTTCTTATTATTAAATATCCTCATTATTATCATATTGTGTAACTCTGATACTCTAAAACTTAAGTATTATAATGTTGTAGAGTGCCAATAAATGTATTTAACTTAAATTACTGTTGTTACTGGTTCTTACATTTGTTGTATAATTATGTAAGCCCTCAGCTACAGCTGGCTCAAAATACATAATAGTTTGTAAATGAAAAGGTTATGCCCAACAAATCGAATCGTAACTCACTCCAATGTAGCTTTTGGGAAACACTTAACTTTTCCTTTGTTCCAGTTTTACTTCCAATCCAAATCAATTTTGTTTTTTCACTGTTCATTTTTAGTCCTGAAATTTCACCAAATATCTCCAAAATATTAAGTGTTGCTTGTAATGACTTGGAAGTACCATCTAAAATTATAGTAATATCATCTGCAAATTGTGTGAGCTTATACATATTATTACCAATTTTAATGCCAGTAATTTCCGGGGAGTTTTCAATCAAACATCCTAAGACTTCCGCAACGAGTAAGAAGAGATATGGAGCAATGGGATCTCCCTGTCTACATCCCCTTTCTATTGGTATAGGGTTTGACAAAAAACCACATTGTGTCACAAATGCTTTTATTTCATTGTTAAAAAGTTTAATCCACTTAATGAAGTTATCATCAAACCCAAACCTTTGAAGTACAGTATACAGGAAGTCCCAAGAAACAGAATCAAAAGCCTTCTGGTATTTTATTCTTACGAGTGTAAAACATTAGATCATAAATTAATCGTGTGCAATCACTAATTGATCTACCAGATATAAAGCCCAACTGGTGTGTTGAGATAACATTTTTCAAAATGGGTTTCAGTCTTTCTGGTATTACTGCAGAGGCCATTTTATAAACTACTGTCAATAATGAAATTGGGCGCCAATTTTTTATAAGCTTGCGGTCTTTATTGCCCTTTGGTAAACAGGTAATAATGCTTTGTCTCATTGAGACAGTAAGAATACCTTTAGTATAGCATCTATTAATAGCATTGGTGATGAAAAATTTAAGTTCATGCCAAAACACTTTTATAAAATCAGCTGATATACCATCAATACCCGGAGATTTATTGTTTTTCATTTTCTTTAGCACTTGTCCAAGTTCCTGATTCGATATTAAATCCCCTAGTTCTGGTTTGTAAGTATGGAGTAATATAGCTTGAGAAATTTTGTCATAAACATAGGACTTTTCAGTTATATTTGCTTTCTTTTTAAAAAGGTTGCCATAAAATTTTTGGCCATAATTTGCTTTTGATCAGTTAGAATAGCACCATTGTTTATTTGTAATTTTCTAATAGTCTTCTCTGTGAACTGCTTACTTTCAAGCTTACAGAAATAGGATGTGGGTTTTTCACCCTCACTCAGCCATTGCATCCTAGATCGAGTCATAAAGCCTTTAATTTTGATATTTCTAATATTTTCAAGCTCATTTTTTTATCTTCAAGCAAAGACAGATTTGTACTGCTAGCACTGTTCTCCAAGTGATGGATATCGGCTAATAGGGCCTTTTCTTGTTGGTTTTGAGTCTTTTTCAAATGTGTAGCAAATCGAATTGTTTCGCCACGGAATCTCATAAACAACATTTCTAAAAAAGTATCATCGTCAATACAAAATTTAATATTATTATAGTTTTCCTTTATATAGCTCAAAGAATATACAGGTAGGGAATATTTGAGTTTCTCATCTTCTATTACAGCATTAATCATATTCAGGTAGTCTGGGTTTTCCAGAAGGCTATTGTTAAGTTTCCAAGTGCCACAACCAATAGCAAAGTTGCTGATGGATATGGTCAGCTCTAGTATAGAATGATCAGATCTATAACTAGGTTGAATTGAGCAAGAACCAGTTAAATCAGTCATTGATCTAGATGTCAAAAAATAGTCAAGCCTTGCTTGCTTTATTGGATTCTTTCTCTGCCATGTAAACCTCCTCTTCTCAGGATTAAGTTCACGAAACATGTCAATCAAATCAAGTTCAGACATAATTTGTAAGACTTTTGTCCTAGCATGAGGATTGTTTACATTTGAATAAGTTGAAATCGCCACATATCAATAGATGGGTGGCAATTTCATTTTGAGCTAATTCTAGTATTTTTTCAAAAAAATTAGGATTGTCTCTATTTGGAGCATAAATATTAATGAGGTTTAACGTGAGTGAGTTGCACTTTATTATTAGTTGCAAAATATTTCCTTCTTTGTCTTGATAGACATCTAGTATTTCATGCTCAGAATTATTATTTAATAAAACAGCTACACCACGAGAATTTGTCTTTTTTTCCGGCTAGATAGCCTTTGGGCCAAATTTGGTTAATGGAAGGCATATCATATTCTAGCAGGTGGGTGTCTTGCAGACAACTTGAATGAAATGCCAGATTTAAACTATTCACAGGCATTAGGTAGAGCAAAGCGGACATTGAATTCATGGAAATTCAGGTGCCTAATTGGAAAAATTACAGTCATTAAATCCTTAATATTGTCAAAATTCACACATTTGTTCGGTACCTTACCTACCTCTGGCATAGTAAGCCAGATAAAAGAAAAAGAGAACAAATATGTTCAACCTATTTGTTAGGAGGACTTAAAATGACAAATATTTTTAACTTTGAAAGATCTATTAAAATGAAATGGCTAAAAATAGCAATCACGGACATATGTAAGCATTGGTTATCTCTTTTATTGCAAGATATAGATCTTAAAAAATTAGCCTCAGTTGGTAGTGAATATTGTGAATCTTTATTATACAAACTAAATCCATTTTGGAAAGCAGTTTTTATGTATTATAAAGACTATGTTCAACATTTGACTTTCAAAACACCTGAAGATATATTAACTAGTAGCATTTGGTATAATACAAAATTTGGAACCGAAAAAATATTTTTCTTTGATTGGTACAAAAATGGTATACACATTATTGGAGATATTGTAGATTTTGAGGGTAAGCTAATGACTTTTGAGCAAATAAGAGCAAAATATAAATTCCCTCTAAATATTTTGAATTACTACACAGTTAAAAAAATTGCACAAAAATTTGTGACAAAGACTGAGCTAAATTTGGCCAAATATTTTAGAAGACCATATATACCATTTCATATAAATGCTCTTATAGGTCACCACACTGGAAGTAAATCAATATTTTATTGCGTTAATACATCCTATCCAATGGACAATTGCTTTACCGGTCGGCGCGACTGGTCCCGCCAAACGCCAGAAAAAGACGTCCTGTATATAATACCGGCAGGACCGGTCAGTAGTGTGCATTCGCTAGGTGGCGCATCATACTTGCTTCTTGTCCAGATAGAGTGACGTCAGTTCATCTTTTTCGTTTGGCGCGTGTAGTGTGCAGACACGTTTTGAAGTTATCTCCAAGTTTGAAGGAAACGCGGTTTATTCTACGAATTTAAAGCTTATTTTCATCTGAAAATATATATTTGTGTTACATACATATCAGGGCCTCTCCAGGACTTTAACGAGGCATTATCCAGCATTTTATAGCCAGTTTTGAAGATTTTCTGTGTACTTGTCATCGAGAGGAAATCGTGGGTGAGAGGTTGTGTGTTGTCCCTGCAGCATTCCTTTTTCTGCACAGAAGGTTGTATCTACCCTCCATTTATTTCTTCGTAGTCGAGTAACACTGAGTGTATGTCGACGAGAAGAATTTAGAAGGAAGAAGAATGCATCGTCTGACGTCATCACTTCCAGCTTATGCTTGTCACGTGACACGGACCTGGTCACGTGATACGCATTCAACAATGGAGGTCACGTGATACGCATTTAACAATGGAGGAATCGTGTTTTCAACAGAAGTTTTAGAAGGAAAGACGAGTATTTATTGCTCTACACCCACTTTTTAACTGGCAAGAAGAAATCCAGCAACTCGTCTGTTGGCCTGAAGAAGTGAGATGACAAAAATTAATGGTCATTGAACTCTGCGAATTTTTGCCGGTGCCAGTCATGTGACTTCACAGATCTCAACACAACTACCGGCAAGCAAATCCCCAGGCGTGACTGGTTCAGCTGACAAGAAGTGATAAGTTTTACCGGTACCAGTTCTGGTCAGACTACCGGTGGGGAGCACTAGTGATGAGTTTTACCGGTTCCAGTCTGTACAGACTACCGGTGGGTGCTGTTCCTGTGAAGAAACCCCTTCAGTGGTTGCCAGTGATCAGCCCTGTTGATCCTGGAACCTCCATCAGAGGCCTTTCCACTGGTGGGACTGTTGGGGTACCTGTTCCAGTCATGTTCCTGTGAAGCTGTCAAGAAACCCCCCCTTCAGTGGTTCCAGTGATCAGCCCTGTGTTGATACTGGAACCTTCACCAGAGGCCTTTCCACTGGTGGGACTGTTGGGGGTACCGGTTCCGGTCTGTACAGACTACCGGTGGGTGCTGTTCCTGTGAAGAAACCCCTTCAGTGGTTGCCAGTGATCACCCCTTTTTGATCCTGGAACCTCCACCAGAGGCCTCCCCACTGGTGGGACTGTTGGGGTACCGGTTCCAGTCATGTTCCTGTGAAGCTGTCAAGGAACCCCCCTACAGTGGTTACCAGTGATCAGCCCTGTTTTGATACTGGAACCTCCACCAGAGGCCTTTCCACTGGTGTGACTGTTGGGGGTCCCGGTTCCAGTCTTGTTCAGACCACCTGTGCGGCTGCTCAGAGGGTTCACCTACCAGAAGTCGCGGTGACCATTGAGACCCTTATCTTCCCTGTGCAGAATTTTGGACCGGTACCGGTCCTGTTCAGGCTACCGGTAGGGTCACTAGCCAGCCAGTGATGAGGGATACTGGCACCAGTTCTGTTCAGACTGCCGGTTGTGGTCACAGAAACCCAGCAAGGGCTACCGGTTAAACAGGATTACCGGTTACACAGAGTTGCACGTGACATACAGCAGGGCTACCGGCTCCTGAGTGTTGCCGGTTCTGGAGTGTTGCCGGTTACAGAGGAATCTGTACCCATCCTTAAGGGCAAGAAACCAGCTTCAAATCCAGTGCTGACAACAGGTTTGCCGGTTACAGAGAATTGCCGGTTCCGGAGTGTTGCTGGTTCCGGAACCTTAGTGCTGCTGGTTACAAGAAATATGCTGTTTCCATCCTTACTGGCAAGGAACCAGCTTCAAATTCAGTGCTGACAACAGGTTCAACAGTTAGCCTTCTCTCAGAGCCTACCAGTTTGACCGGTTACAGAGCTTGATTGATTGCAGAAAAAAGCTGCTGAACCACCACTGTGGACAGGAAGAAGGCAACTTCATATGAGCCTATCCTTGCTAAGAAGTAGTTCACCCAGTTCTGCCAACTCCGGTGAGTTTATGCAGAACTGTGGAGCCACCAGGAACCGGTTACAGAGGATTGCCTCACGTATAACCATTTAAGGCCTGGTACTGGGCAGGTCTCCAGGACTGACTGACAGACCGGCAGAAGTTCCTTAAAGGCCCAAACAGCTGTTTAGGCCAACCAGTGGCAGCCTAAGGAACTGGTTACAGAGGAATTCTTTGACCAGTCACTGGTCCCGGTGAAATGCCTGTCAAGCTACCTGACCAGTCAGCCAGCCTACCCTTTCGGGTCCCAGCTGGTCAGACAGTGGCTAGAGATTGAGGGAGGGTTACACTCTCCCCTTCCGGTTCAAACCCCACTTGACGAGGTCACCGACTGTAATAAGCAACTACCACAATCCAACCAAACAGTCCTTCCGTTTAGAGGCACTGTATCAGCTGATAAACAAGAATGCAGTGGAACCGGTGGAAAATCAAAACTCACTGGGGTTTTTACAACCGGCTATTTTTGGTACCCAAACCCAACAACCGGTGGAGACCGATCCTAGACCTGAGCACCTTGAACACCTTTTTAAACACAGGGACGTTCAAGATGGAAACCCCAGAGACAATAAGAACCTCCCTCCAAGCAGGGGAGTGGGTCACATCCATAGATTTCAAAGACGCATACTTCCACATACCAATTTACAGTCAGTCCAGGAAGTACATGCGCTTTCACCTCCAGGGTCGGTCCTACCAGTTCAAAGCCCTTCCCTTTGGCCTGTCCACAGCTCCCATGGAGTTCACAGTGGTGGCCAAAGAGGTCAAACTCGTGGCTTTTCAGAAGGGTATAAGGATCCGCCAGTACCTAGACGACTGGCTGGTGAGAGCCTCTACCCACCACACCTGTCTCCAGCATACTCAAACCCTAGTCACACTTTGTCAGGAATTAGGGTGGCTGGTGAACAAGGAAAAGTCAGAGCTGGTTCCCAAACAGGTCTTCAACTTCGTAGGTTACCAGTTCGACCTGAAAGAGGGCAAGGTCAGACCAACAGAAGAACGTTGGCAGGCCTTGACACACAAGATCAGATCAATACTGTCAGATCCGCTTTGCCCGGTCCGACAATTCATGTCCCTCATAGGTCTACTCACAGCAACAGAAAGCAAGTCCACTTAGGGCGACTACAAATGAGACCCATACAGTGGCACTTGAAAAACAACTGGAGGGTCCCAGAGTCACTGGAAAAGGTGATCCCGGTCCCCAAATCCCTCCACCCCTATCTAAGGTGGTGGCTGGAGGAAAACAATGTGCTTCTAGGTCAACCATTACACCCTCTAAAACATGCTCTGCAAATCTTTACAGACACATCAAAAGAAGGGTGGGGCACCCACTTAGATGAGCACACTGCAAGGGGACAATGGTCCCTACCAGAGAGCAAGTTACACATAAACCACTTGGAGCTGAAAGCAGTATTTCTAGCTCTTAAAGAGTTTCAAACCCTAGTCTTCAACAAGACAGTGTTGGTAGCTACAGACAACACAACAGTGGTTGCCTATATCAACAAAGAAGGGGGGATGAAATCGGGCTCTCTGTGTGCCCTACTGTGGAGAATTCTGTCCTGGTGCACCAGGCGGCAAGTAACCCTCAGGGCACGTCACATCCCCGGCCGGCTGAACGTGATAGCAGACAAGCTATCCAGGCTTGGCCAGACCATTCAAACAGAGTGGTCACTTCATCCAGAAGTGTTCCAAGCTGTATGTTCAAGGTGGCATCAGCCACAAGTGGACCTGTTTGCCACCAGGTTCAACAACAAACTACCTCAGTTTGTATCACCGGTACCAGACCCCCAGGCTTGGGCAGTGGATGCACTCAGCCTCTCCTGGGAGGACCTGGACCCATACGCCTTCCCACCGGCAGCCATCTTGGGCAAAGTGGTGGAGAAGCTCCAGGACTACCCCTGCAACAGAATAATTCTGATTGCTCCAGGGCGGGACCCGGTAGCAATGTCAAGCCAGATCCCACTGTGTCTGCCCAGCATACCCAACCTAGTGTCTCAGCCATTCAACCAGGTCCTTCACAGGAACCTGTCGAATCTGAACCTACATGCCTGGCTCCTAGAGCCTCAGCAATCAAGGAGCAAGGCTTCTCTGAGGCAGTGGCAGCACGAATTGAGGCTCCTCAAAGAAGATCAACCAGATCTGTCTATGAGGCAAAGTGGACCATTTTTACAAAGTGGTGCCTCAGTAATCAGGTGGACCTCTGAAAGCCATTGCTGACTTCCTCCTGCACTTGTTTCAGGAGAAGAAGTTACAACCAAGCACTATTGATGGCTACAGATCCGCCATTGCTGACAAACTGGGCAATTCCACCATTAATGTCAGCAAAGATGAGAATCTCACTCATCTCCTGGATAGTTTCCATAGAGACAGACCTAAGGGCAGGAGGGGCATCCCCTCCTGGAACCTTTCACTGGTTTTACATCAGCTCACAAAGGCTCCCTTTGAACCCCTGAAAGAGGCCTCCTTGAAACATCTAACTTTCAAGACTGTTTTCTTGCTGGCTTTGGGTTCAGGTAAACACAGGAGTGAGATCCATGCTTGGTTACATAAGAACATCAGACACCAGTCAGACTGGTCTAAGGTGTCTTTGTACCCCTCACCCAGCTTCCTATCCAAGAACCAGCTGGCTAAAGAAGGTCCAGATAGTGTGGCACCAGTGGTCATCCCAGCCCTGGCACCATCTCTGGATAGGTCATTCAAGGGTGACAGGTCCCTATGTCCAGTTAGAGCCCTGCGCTACTACTTGGACAGGACTGCAGACCTCAGGCAGAATAAGGAGTTAGTCTTTGTCTCCTTCAAGAAGAGTTTTGATAAAGACATCTCACCTGCCATCTCCTCATGGATCAAACAGACTGTGGTTCTGTGCTATGAGCTGTCTGACCAGGAGGCCCTCACCTTACATCAGGTTAAAGCCCATGATGTTAGGGCCTTTGCTGCCTCTAAGGCTTTCCAATCAGGGATTTCTTGTCAGCCTGCCACTGGAAATCTCACAACACCTTCACTCAGGTGCACCACCAGGCCCAGAAGTGAGGGGATGTTGTATATATGTAAATATGTACATATTGTAAAAAAAAAACAAAAACAAAACTGTGACTTGCTTCTCTTGGGAAGTTTATTTCTTCTGGGACTGAACTCAGCCCCTCTCTCTCTATCTTTTCCTTCTCAAACCGACTCTGGAAGGAAAGAAAAAAGGGGGGGGGCAACGTCGGTAGACTCCCGGTTAACCGGTGAGTTGGTGGCCGACCTTGACCTGTCAGGGTTCTCTGACCCTAGGTCAAATGGGCCTGTACTACTTTGTTTTATGAGTTCACAGAAGTCCCTAGCTGCTTACCCACCTACCAAGCAGTAGTTATTCAGCAATTGTCCATTGGATAGGATGTATTAACGCAATAAAATTGCAAATTTAATAAGTAAATTAAATTTTTATAAGTTAATACCCTATCCAATGGACAGGCAAGGCCCTTCCAACCGACCCCGCTACCAGCTTACTAGGGGTCTAAATCTGTTTAGACAACGAAAAAGATGAACTGACGTCACTCTATCTGGACAGGAAGCAAGTATGATGCGCCACCTAGCGAATGCACACTACTGACCGGTCCTGCCGGTATTATATACAGGACGTCTTTTTCTGGCGTTTGGCGGGACCGGTCGTGCCGACCAGTAAAGCAATTGTCCATTGGATAGGGTATTAACTTATAAAAATTTAATTTACTTATTAAATTTGCAATATCTTAGGCTACAGGAATCATGCATCCCAAAAATTAAAAGTATTGCTAACTTAAAGTGGGAATCAATTTTGCATACTGAACCAAGTTATAGTTTTTGGAGGGTGATCTATAAAAACTGTTTTTATTCTGTAGATGATAATAATTACATATGGTTCCAATATAGAGTACTTCAAAGAATAATTGGTGTTCAAGAATGGTTGTTTAAAACTAAAGTGTCAGATAATTCAGACTGTAGGCTGTGTAATGAACATACAGAATCAATAGCTCATCTCTTTTCTGAATGCAAAACATCAAATAATCTTTGGGAAAATGTGGCATCATGGATTAAATCACAAACTAAAGAAACGGTCATAATAACCAAAAATATGAAAATTTTAGGATGTCTGGAGCCTCTTCCTTGTTTCTGGCCCTTGAATTTTATTTTATTAATTACGAGATATTATATATTTACCAGAGCAAGGCTGCTTGGGGACCTAAATATATACCATCTGCAACAAATAATGAAAAATAGGTATCTAGAACAGGAATGTCTTTCTAAGTTAAACGGTACTGATAAAGAATTTATAAAAAAATGGTCAGCTTGGAAAATTCTGTTCCAAGAAGTCTAATATTAAAGTCTAACATTAACTCACAAGACATAAGCTTATGCTTCTCGTATGTGTTTAGTCTAATATATTTGTGTGTGATCAATTGAATCATCATTGTAGAAACAAATGCAATAATAAAATCTCCTATTATTTTTTTTTCTCTAAAAGTAAACTAACCTTTTGATTACTTAATGATTCCATGTGTGTAAACTGATACTGAAGGATAACATTAATATATCACAGTTTATTATACTCATTGAGAAATTAATTTGATCAGCTGTCTTTGGTGTAATGTAGTCTGTCTTGTGCACACTTTAGTAGTAAAATTAGTTTATATTCATTTGTCTTGTCACACCGGTCCATTTAAAAGTCTATCATTGTTGAAAATGTAATGTCTATTGTACTTGTGTGTTTTTTTCTGTCTAGTGTTATTCAACTGTCCTATTTTGTGTTTTGTCAATTGTCATCAGTGTATATCTATCAAATAAAAAAAAATTTAAAAAAAAAAAAAAAAAAATAGTTTGTAAATAATATTTGCTGTGTAAATATCAAACAGTCGTCTACCAAGCTTCTCACTTGTAGGATTTGTACTCAAATCGTAACAGTTAGGCAGTAATTGTGTTATCACTGCACCAGTAGACCCTCCATTTGTTCCACAAACAATATGATTGTTGTTTTGAATGTAATACATGAGCCTATGACATGTAAAGCTCTTTCTCTGTATTAGGTACCAGTTACGAGGTTCCCCGTCCCTTCACTCCGAACATCTGATCATCAAGCGACTACCAGATGGAGACCTCAAGTTCTACTACACTGGGTCTTTGTAAGTATCACTGTATTTTGCTGAAATGTATCCTCAAACCTTTGCTGTGCTAGAGGAAAAAATTGTAAAAATTCACTGTGAGAGCCCTCTACAGCTAAGACAGATAATCTGTGCCAGTTTTGTGTCGGGGGAGATGAGAGGCCTAGTAGAGTCACAAAAAATCACAAAATGTGTAAAAATAAAAGAATATCCCACAAATCAAGGTAGCAGAATGGGATTTCTTCAAGGGCAAAGTTCACAAAATGTGGCAAATTTCACCTTTAACTTATTGACTCTAGTGCTTTTATTGCTTTGATTGTCTCAATATTTGTTTGTCTCTATACTTTAATTTACATTATAATTTAGTCTTTTAATTTAATAATATTTTCGCATGATACTAATGTTTAGATATATTCAGTTTGGTCTTCACTACATCGGGTGTTAAGTTGAAGCTATAAGCTTGTGTTAATGCATATGTTGTTTAAATTTAATTTGTTAAATTAGTGTTAAATGACAATCAGGACTTCGAGGAAAGCATGATTTTTGCAAAGATATACTGAATTACTGAGCAACACACTGTCCTAAATATCATGTTATTTATAACACAAAGTGGCAGAGAACTGTTGGATTGATTGATGTTTTGGGTATAACATCGTGTTTAACACACTATATGGGTCATACTAAGACAGATGGAGGAAAGTCTAGAACATAAGTCTAGGCCCGTATTTAAAAAAAGGAATGAAGGTCAACTTGATTCCTTTTGTCAATACAGGCGCAGGAGATGTTGGAGATAGCTGTGCTATCTCTTATGTAATAGCAGTAATGTTGTTTATTGTGCTAAATGGACTTACCTTATCATTTCCAGAGTGCAAATATATTGCTCAAACTCTATGTCAGTAATTAGCGTGTTGGATATTCACAGATATATAATATCTACTTTTTTAAATGTAAAATTGACTGATCTTATCCTCATACATACTTATTGTTTCATAACAAAACAATGGTGAAACAGTGACTCCAATATACAAACCACAGTTAGAGAACTTGTCTTTATAGCCATTGATCAAGATAGACAGCGTTTGTACGTTTGTGCTGCTTTGAATGTCAAAAAGACAGGTCAAAAAAGTCTTTCTGTCTAAGTGAGTGCGCTCCAAAGCCATCGAAGTGATCTCCAGAAACAGGAGCCTGACTAGAGCTCGTACTTTATAAATTACAATACAATGTAAATATTTAATGCACAGAAATGGTCGAGATTGTCCCAAACACACCAACATCTATGTGCACCAGAAGACAGAAGACCCGGCAGTGTTCGTGGTGTTTGCCGATGAGGAAGGAATACAAGGTGAAAAAAAAATCAGAATTTGATGCCAGTTTCAATTAAGGGTAAACATTTCCTTCAGAGGTTAAAAGAAAATTTATAGATACCGATTGAATTATCAGCCTTTAAAATGATTGCATTTCTCATGCGATAAACCCATAATTCAAAGTATGTATTCTCTATTGAAGAGGCTTAACAAAGAGAATTTCCACTGAACAGAGATATAAGTAGAGTAAGAAATCTAAAATTCGCCACATATCTGAAATTCGCCACATGTGAAAATACTAATAAAATAAATGAATTGTGGAGAGATTTGTTGAATGTATAGTAAATTAAGGCTTTTTGAACTGAAAAATACCAATTGTGAGACAAAAACATCATTTTCTTCATAAAATTAACTAAGGTTTTAGAGGTGGCGAATTTTAGATTCCTGGCGAATTTTAGATTTCTTACACTAACTAGGTTTGGGTATCTTTTTATCTTTTCCGACTTGTGTACTTCTGTACACTAGCAGATTTTCACATTCTCTGTCTGCTCTAACTAAATACTGCTAGTACATTGTTCTTTTTACAGCTCAAGTGAAATACATGTATACAGATGGTACGTTTATGCTGGTCTACTTTTGTGGAAATATATCGGCAGACGGGTCCTGTGACATCAAATATTCCTACTTCCTGTTCATGTCACAATCAAAGGTACAAACGCAATTGTTACAAAATGCTTTCTTTTTCATAAAATAATAACAAAATCCAATATGTAAGTGATATAGGATCAGCCGGGGAAACCTGGTTACAGGATTGAACAAGCCATATGTTACAGATACAGACAAATTTAAACAGAATTGGGCATAATCAGTGTATAAGTGTATAGTTGACAAAACATACCTGTAATGAAGATTGCTAAAGGAGTTAAAATAAATCATTGGTTCATATGAATACTTGATGCAGAATGCTATTATTGCAATATTTACCACTGGCTGGTAAAGTTGTGTATTCCAAAGAGACACCTGTTTCAAGTGACTCCATGGTCTACCAGCATTTAACAATGATTATAACCTGTATAATAATTTGTATATTGATTTAACTTATAACTGGTCACCAATGTACCATTAATTTTCATGTTGTATTTCCAGATATATTTACTTCTATGACACATATTACCCTCTTAAGATACAATAGAACTCTGCAGCCAAGGTTCACATCTTTGAATGCAGTGATACTAGTCTTCATTATGAATAAGGTTTCTGTGTGTATATATTTTAGGACACCCCTATCCCTGCTGAAGTACATAACACAATCATGTCACTGTACCGGGAAGCTTGTATTGAACCTGGACAGATTAGAATCGCCAGACAATCAGGTAAAATTCAACTTACTCTAATGGAACCTGTAAGTAATGTGTAGATGGTCTGTATTTCAGAGTGTTGAAAGTACAACTGGTATCATGGTACTTTGAACCTCTTTTGGGATTCTGCCCATCAAATGATGTGAACTGAACTGTTTTAACTTCTGCTCTATTTCCGTAGAGTATGCTGTACTTTGGTATTATTTATGTAATGTTTCTCTACTTCTTTACTATTTCTGTTGTTTTATAACAAAAACATTTATAAACTGGAATATCCTTGTTTTGCAGGAAAGGTACTGAGAAGAAGGAAGGCCTTGTTGAGGAGATAGGCCAGGGATAACTATATTTGTTTTTTTACGTGATCTTCTGTACTATTTCTGCACTATATTGTGTATATTCCAGCTGACTGCACCATCAGTGGGGATGCTGAGACTCGCTGTAACATGGACTACTTCAGAGTGGCTGGAGAATTTGACATGGACCAGGTAAATTATTGTACTTTGTTTAAAACATAATTCAAAACAGGTAACAGGTAAACTATACTACTGTGTCTAAGATAATATTCAAAACAGGGTACAGGTGAATTATAGTATTGTGTCTAAAACATTATTCAAAACAGGGAACAGGTAAACTCTACTACTGTGTCCAAAAAATTATTCGAAAACAACACCTAGTAAATTATACTACTAGCTGTGTATAAAACATTGATCAAACATGGACGAGGAAAATTATAGTACTTTGTGTAAAGCAATGTTTAAAACAGGAAGTAGATAAAGACGTTGTGTTCAATCACTCACTGGACATATTATCACTGGTCGAAAACTCATTTTTATTGCGTTAATACATCTTACCTAACAGACGATAGCTATTGTCCGGCGCCAGCCGGTCCCGCCAAACGCCAGAAAAAGACGTCCTGAGTTTCACCTCCGGCCGGACCGGTACACTCCAATCCACTCGCCAGATGGCCTAGTTCTTGCTTTACTCGCCAGAGGGACGTGACGTCATAGCATCTTTTTCGTTTGGCGCGAGTTTTGAAGTTGTGTTTTCTCTAAAACTTTCTATTTTGTGGATAATTATATCAATCCTTTTTGTGTGTACTTGAGCTTTGTCAGTTATTATTATTATTATGTATTTATACTCAGCGCAATATCTCCATATACTACAGGACTCAAAGCGCTATTTAACCAATCTGACTGTACAGGTACAGCCCCAACTCACAAGTAACTGACATTCCCCTAACTGGAAGATAGAGGCTCAAGGATGACCATTTATCAACGTCCTTGAGGTTCTTTAACCTGCCACTGGGGATAGGACCCAATGACAGAGGACCGCCATTTTAAGTGGTCATCCGAGCCACTATGTATCTGCCTGTACCTGGGATTGAACCCACGTCCTCTGAGTTCCTAGACAAGTGTGTTACCCGCTAGGCCACAGTGGCAGATGTGGAATCTTAATTCATCATGGCATCTCCAGGACAAAGGAAAGGGGCGTGCGGCCATATAATGGCCTCTTTTGACACCCACTCTCGCTGTGCACGTTGCAGGGACAAAGGCATGGGTGAGGATCCGTGTGTGGCTAAGTTACCCTGTGAGTACTGCGATTTGTTAACTCCGGAGCAGGTGATTCAGTTGGCTACACCAACATATAAACTGCGAAAGGAAAAGGCAAAAAGTAAAGAAACTCTAATAGACCCAGCTTCTGTTACGGTTGTTGGCCAAGTAGATTCGCAGGACGTAGAGCCTTCTGTTTCTACTCATGAACCTTCTTCTGACCTTGCTTTACCACAACCATCCTTCCGGAAAGACCTCCAAGAACTGGATGAAAAGTGGTCAGTTCGCATGGCTCGTCTAGAAGCTCTATTAACTCTAGGACATCGTCCAGCTTCTCAGCCATCTTTCTCCCCGGTGAAAGCACCGGTTTCTCATCAAGCACCTGCCGGATCAATTTCTCAAGCCCCTTTCCTCTTGACTTCAGTTCCTTCCGGCCAAGCCGCCCCGGCTTCTGGTCCGGATAGAACTCAAAGTGCTTCTAATATGGATATGGTGTCTCCTCTGGAACAGTTATACCAGGACCCTGACCCGGAACCGGTTTTTGCTGGACCTACTTCTTCCGGCCCGGTGTCTTATGACCAAGGTGTTGAACCTCTGTCAGTTTCTGCCCGGAATGTTTCACCACCTACTCATGTTGAAGAGGGCGAATTGTCAGAACTGGAGGATCAGCCAGATCAAGACAACGTTGAAAGTGTTGAAAGTGACCGCGCTATGAGCGAGGACCAAAACTACAGGGAGACAGTGAGAGGCGTCCGCGCCTTTATGGGATGGTCACACATCCCGGATTTAGAATATTCTCCTTCTTCCAGGGCTGATAATCCGTGGATAGGTCATAGATCACAGCCAGTAGGAAAGGTATCCGTCAACCTCCCCCCGGAGGATTGGTTATGTAAAAAGTTGGAGAATTTGAATCTGGTACTCATTGAAGGCTACCCTTCAAAATCTGCAGAACCCGGGGGTCTACATATGGACCACTATCTCCGTCCCCCTAAATCACAAGCTAGGTGGTATGGGATACATCCGGCAGAGCCCAAGGACATCTCCAGACCTGGAAAATATGTTACAACTTGGCCGAATGATGCGGCGAAACTTAATAGTGCTTTTGCCCGCATTGCAAAACCCTGTGCTACTACTTCTCAACCTTCTTCCCGGCCCATTGCTCAGGACACGCTCAGGAAATGGGAAAAGGCTGCCAAAGAGACTAGCTATATATGCAACCAATCTGCAGGATTCAACCGTTGTATTACTAAAATACAGGACAGTGTCCAGGAACAGTTAAAAGTTTTACAGAGTGAACTTGGAAAGGGCAAATCATCTCCCAAGGCTCAGGCCGCGTTGGACGAACTTCACTATCTAACATCATTCAATCAGAATGTGAGTTTTGCGGTCGGAAAATCCCTCCAACATCTTTCTGACTTTACCTTTGTTCAGATGGCCAATCTCACCCTAGTGCGTCGAGACTCTTATCTGGATCATTTGAAGCTAGGTATAAAACCAGACACCTTTTCCGCCCTGCGGAATTGTCCTTTGAATACCCATGCTCTGTTCCCGGATGCGGTAATCCGCAAAGCAGAAGATGAAATTGCTCAGTTTGAAACTGTTAAGCGTACTCACCAGCCCGGTCCGGGCCGTGGTGGGTTCACCGGAAATCAAAAACGACAACAAGCCAGATACCAACCTTACTCTACTAGCTGGAAACCAGGTCAAGATACCTCTCATACCGGAAACCCCACCGGAAAAGACATGCCGGCTTGGAAGTCATTTGGAGGACGCGGTAGAGCAAGAGGCAGAGGCAGGGGAGGTCAGCCCGGACGCGGTACCCGCCCTCCTAGGGATCAGGGGCAGTATAAATGACAATTATTGTGTTCTCAGTCCGGTGGCAGTAGCCCAGCCAAACAAAATTGTGTTAAGTGTGGAAAGACAAAACTTTTCTGTGTCTGTTCAACAAGCTGTGTTATGTCCTGTTGCCAGTCCTGTACCTTTTGTCTTAAGTGTGAGAGGGCAGTCACAAAAGAAAGACACAAGTCCCTCATTAAAAATGAAACAAGAAATAAAGTTTGTCAAAGATGCTTTTTCTGTAGATCATTGCGTTTTTGCCCCGGTTGTTCCAAATGCCCTCAATGTTGTCAATGTTCATCAGATAGGGGGACGCCTCCAAAAGTTTTGGCAAAGGTGGTCCCTCCTGGGTGCAAATCCGAGAGTAGTGTCCATTTTGAAGGACGGCTACATTCTCCCATTCAAGGTCAGACCAAATCTAGTCAGAGATCCGTTGATAGTCAGCGGCTATGCAAACCCCCTCAGGAACCTCTACCTGAAACAGGCCTTGCAGGCCTTACTGCAAAAGGAGGCAGTAGAGATGGTGAGGGTTCGAACATCTCTAGCCTTCTTCAACCGACTGTTCATAGTTCCAAAACCAAACCAGAAATGGCGACCAATCTTGGACCTCAGTGCTCTAAACAAATTTTTGAGCGTAAAAACATTCAAAATGGAAACCCCAGAAACAATTCGGTTGTCCCTGCAACAAGGGGAATGGGTGACATCGCTGGATTTCAGCGACGCCTATTTCCACATTCCAGTCCATGTGACATCCCGGAAATATCTCAGGTTCCATTTCCAAAATCAGTCCTATCAGTTCCGGGCCCTTCCCTTTGGCCTCGCCACAGCTCCAATGAAGTTCACTTGTGTGGTCAAAGAGGTCAAGTTAATGGCTCAATCCCGGGGTATAAGGATCCACCAGTACCTAGACGACTGGTTGATTCGAGCCCCTACCAAAGAATCCTGCCACCAGGGCACTCAATCCCTCCTCGCCCTTTGCCAGGAGTTGGGTTGGATAGTCAACCTCCCAAAGTCAGAACTAGAACCCAAACAGACTTTCGAGTTCGTGGGTTACAAGTACGATCTCTTCCAAGGACTGGTCTTACCGACTCAGAACCGTTGGGAGTCGATCCTCCAAAAGTTGGAATCCATCCTATCCAAGCCAAGTTGCCGAGTCAGGAAATTTATGTCCCTGATAGGCCTGCTTACAGCGACGGAAAAACAGGTTCCACTGGGGAGACTCCACATGAGACCCATCCAGTGGCACCTAAAACGACATTGGAGAGTTCCGGAATCCCTGGAAAAGGAGATTCCTGTGCCAAGGTCACTTCACCCGCACCTTCTATGGTGGACCAAGGAGGCAAATGTCTTGACAGGGCAACCTTTACATCCCTTGAGTCATGCCGTTCAGATCTTTACCGACGCCTCAAAAGAAGGCTGGGGTGCTCATTTAGGAGACGTCACAGCAAGAGGCGATTGGTCAGTTCCAGAAAGTCATCTTCACATAAATTTCCTGGAACTAAAAGCGGTCCTACTAGCCTTGAAAAGATTCCAGTCCTTGGTACAAGGCAAAGTAGTTCTAGTTGCCACAGACAACACCACGGTTGTGGCATACATCAACAAGGAAGGAGGTATGAGGTCAGGCTCACTTTGTGCCCTTCTATGGCGACTCCTGTGTTGGTGCAATCTGAGACAGGTAGTCCTAAGGGCCAGGCACATCCCTGGTCGTCTGAATGTGATTGCAGACAAATTGTCTCGTCAAGGCCAAGTCATTCAGACAGAATGGTCCCTTCACCAGGAGGTCTTCGACCTCCTGACTCAGACCTGGCACCGTCCCCAGGTGGACATGTTTGCAACAAAGTACAATTGCAAACTAGCCCAGTATGTGTCTCCAGTGCCGGACCCCAGGGCTTGGGCAGTGGACGCCCTGACAGTCTCTTGGGAAAACCTGGACATGTATATCTTCCCCCCAGTATCGTTACTGGGCAAGGTGGTCAGCAAACTGTCGGACCATCTTTACAAGAGAGTGATCCTAATAGCTCCGGGTTGGCCCAATATGCCATGGTTCTGGGACCTGGTGGAACTGTCGTCTCAGATCCCTCTTTGCCTACCCAACCATCCCGACCTAGTGACACAGCCGTTCAACAAGGCACGTCACAGGAATCTGACCAACCTAAACCTACACGCCTGGCTCCTAGAGCCGCGGCTATCAAAGAGCAAGGGTTCTCTAGCCCAGTGGCGTCACGAATTGAGGCTCCTCAAAGAAGTTCAACCAGAACAGTCTATGAGGCAAAGTGGGCCGTTTTTGTCAGATGGTGTGAATCAAGTCAGGTGGACTTCAGGTCTCCATCTGTCAAACAGATAGCAGATTTTCTCCTGCATCTTTTCCAGGAGAAGAATCTCCAACCCAGTACCATTGATGGTTACAGATCAGCCATTGCAGACAAATTGGGCAATTCTTCTTTGAATGTGAGTAAAGATGAAAACTTAACCCGCCTTTTGGACAGTTTTCATAGAGATAGACCAAAGGGTAGACGAGGAATTCCTTCATGGAATCTTTCTCTGGTCTTACATCAGCTCACAAAAGCTCCTTTTGAGCCTCTCAGAAAGGCCTCTTTAAAACATCTGACCTTTAAGACGGTGTTCCTCCTCGCTCTGGGTTCTGGAAAGCGTAGGAGTGAAATACACGCTTGGCTGAACAAAAATATTAGACACCAAGCTGACTGGTCCAAGGTGTCCCTTTACCCTTCACCAAGTTTTTTGGCTAAAAATCACTTAGCAAAAGAGGGTCCAGAGTGCGTGGCTCCAGTGGTTATACCAGCCCTGGCTCCTACTCTGGACAAATCCTTGAAAGAAGACAGGTCACTCTGCCCAGTCAGAGCTTTGCGCTACTATCTGGACAAGACTCAAGATCTCAGACAAGGAAAGGAGCTGGTTTTCGTCTCCTTCAAAAAGGGTTTCATGAAAGATATTTCTCCTGCTACGATCTCATCTTGGATCAAGCAGACGGTTACCCTTTGCTACGATCTATCAGATCAGGAGTCTCTAACCCTTCATCAGGTGAAGGCGCATGACGTTAGGGCTTCAAAAGCCTTTCAGGGTGGCATTTCGCTAGACCAGATCTTAGCTGCATGCCACTGGAAATCCCACAACACCTTTACTCAATTCTATCTTAAAGATGTGGCGTGGGCAGATTCGGAGCTTTTTCATCTAGGTCCAGTGGTGGCTGCACAGCAGATCCACCAATGAACCTTCTAGGCTCCTATTTTGTAAATAATGTACATAATAGTTAAGGTTTTTTACTAGGTTGCCTGAGGCAATGAGTATGAAACCTTTATTCCACTCTTACGGTCTCAATGGAATCTCTAGGACTGAACTCTTCTCTCTTCCTCCTCTCAGAGTAGAAAAAGGGGGGGGGGGGAGAAGTGGCACTGCTCGGTAACTTAAGGAGCAGTTTTTGAGCTTCTTTATTATCCGGGCCAGAGGTTACGTGCCTATTTATAGAGTTCCTTCTAGTCCTGAGGAAGCTGCCCTCCTTCCACTGGGTAGTTATTCTAGCTATCGTCTGTTAGGTAAGATGTATTAACGCAATGAAATTGCAAATTTTAATTAGTAAATTAAATTTTTATTAGTTAATACCTTACCTAACAGACGGGAGATTCCCACCCGGCCTTCCCCGCTTTTCAGCTTCCATTACCTAATTTGGGGACGAAAAAGATGCTATGACGTCACGTCCCTCTGGCGAGTAAAGCAGGAACTAGGCCACCTGGCGAGTGGATTGGAGTGTACCGGTCCGGCCGGAGGTGAAACTCAGGACGTCTTTTTCTGGCGTTTGGCGGGACCGGCTGGCGCCGGACAATAGCTATCGTCTGTTAGGTAAGGTATTATCTAATAAAAATTTAATTTACTAATTAAAATTTGCAAATTCGCCCGACTGATACCGATTGTCTGCTTCAATCCATCACACCACCATCTTATAAATTGTGTCAAAGACCTTGTGCACATGGCTCGGGTGGCGGAGTTGGCTTTCTCATAAATAGCAGCCTGTCTCATAGAATTGTGGATCATCCCACTTTCACCTACTTTGAATGTCTGGTAGTCAGTATTGGATCGAGTGCTGATTCTACACTGGTTGCTTGTGTTTATCGTCCTCCAGGTTCATGTTCCAATCCTTTTTATGATGAGTTTCAGATGCTGGTTGAGTTCCTCTCATCTACGAATTCCTCCTTCATCATTTGTGGCGACTTTAATATTCATATTGACACAACATCAAGAGATAGTGTTAATTTCCTTAATACTCTTGACTCCTGCAATATTACTCAACATGTTCACTCTGCTACCCATCTTCATGGTCATACCCTAGATCTCATCCTTACTTCTGATAGTTCTCTGGTTTCAAATGTGGTTGTCAGTGACTACATCTCCGACCATGCAATGATCAAATGTCAAGTTGAAACTCCAACAACTGCTAAATCACAAGCTAACAGAGTGACTTACAGGAGATATCATAAAATAAACATGGACACTCTACGCAATGACTTGAGCAATTGCTCCTTTGTTGCTTGTCCGGGTGACACTGCGAAAAAACTGTATGATCAATACACCAATGATCTTTCCAACCTCCTGGACAAACATGCTCCAGAGGTTACTCGCTGTCTTGCCAAGGAGCCAGCAAAGTGGCTATCAGATACCTACAAAAATGCCAAATCTATTCGACGACAGTTTTAATGCATCTGGCGTAAAAAGAAAACTCCTCTTAACCGTGCAAAGCTGCGCAAACAAATTGCCAGGTGTAATTCACTTGCCAATAAAAATAAAGCCACATATTACAGAGCTCTTGTTAATGAAAACGGTGATGCCCCTAAAAAACTATGGCAAGTTCTGCGTTCTGCCTTATACCGTATCCCTGACAAGGTTCTTCCATCAAATAGTTCACAAAAAAATTGGCTGAACAGTTTGCCGCTTTTTTCACCAATAAGATTGCTAAAATCCGAGAGTCTTTTTCCAGTTCTTCATCTTTTTCCTTGCCATCTCCGGTGAATCCGCCAGGACTTGTCAAATTTGATGATGTCTCACCTGACGATATTGCGAAGGTAATCAAAAATTCACCTACAAAATCCTGTCTCCTGGATCCTTGGCCCACTTTCCTAGTTAAGGATTGCCTTGATATACTGCTTCCTTCTATCACAAAACTTGTGAATTGTTCTTTGCTGGAAGGTGCTGTCCCAGATGGCTTCAAAAGTTCTGTTGTCACTCCACTGATAAAGAAATCTTCTTTATCAAAGGATGAACTAAAAAACTATCGCCCTGTGTCTGGGTTGAGTTTTATCTCAAAACTCGTTGAACGTGTAGTTGCCTCACAACTCAGTAGACATGTCTCTCTCCATGGGTTGGAAAACGAGTATCAATCTGCCTATAGACGTGGCCATTCAACTGAACAGCTCTTTTGTCTATAAAGAATCAGATTCACCTATCTCTAGCCAGAGGTGAGGCCACAGCTGTGGTGCTGCTTGATCAATCTGCAGCGTTTGACACCATTGATCATGACAAACTCCTTGATTGCTTAAGAAAATGGTTCGGTGTCGGGGGTAGATGCCTTGACTGGTTCAAATCATACCTTTCTGATCGTACCCAATGCATCAAGATTGGTTCTGTTCTGTCTGAGGCTAGAAAGCTTAAGTTTGGTGTGCCACAAGGTTCAGTTCTTGGTCCTATTCTTTTTTCGTTGTATACCACACCTTTGAGCATTGTAATCTCTAAACATTCAGATGTCAAATTTCACTTTTATGCAAATGACACACAGCTGTTTATTCACCTCAAACACAAAAATGCAAAAATTGCCTTCGATCGGCTAGGAAAGTGCCTCGAAGATGTCAAACTATGACTGTGTGCAAATAAACTAAAGCTGAATGCTGATAAGACCGACTTTATTATATTTGGGACCAAGTCTCAACAAGAAAAGTTAAACCCATTCTTTCCAGTAAATATATTGGGTGAATCACTGATACCTTCAGATGCCATTAAGAATTTGGGTGTCTGGTTTGACTCAGACTTTTCCTTCACCAAACATGTTAAAAATGTATGTAAACTATGTTTCATTCAGATGAGGGATCTTAGACAAATTCGACAGTACTTGACTCGTGATGCTGCTCTTACGGCTGCAAACGCACTTGTGGGCAGTAGGCTTGACTACTGTAACTCCTTGTTTAGGGGTCTATCTGTTGCTAACCTACGCAAGCTACAATGCATTCAAAACATTCTGGCCAGAATTGTTTGCAGAACCACATGTCTTTCTCACACCACTCCACTAAGAAAAGCCCTTCATTGGCTACCCATAGGGCACCGTTGCATCTTCAAGACTGCCTTGTTGGTATATAAATACCTACATACTAACTGTCCAAAATATTTCAGCCCATTTCTCAAAGTTAGACAATGTGCCTATAATACTCGGTTGAGTCAATCTGATGGTATAATTCTACATGTTCCTCAATACCAACCATCTATTTACAAATCCACAAAGCAGTTTGGTCTAAGCTTTGCATATGATGCTCCCAAAATATGGAATGAACTCCCTGATGATGTACGATCTGCCACTTCTATTGCTTCCTTCAGAAAAAACTTAAGGCATACCTATTCTGCCAAGCTTATCCTCCTTAGTATTTTCCACCTCATATGGCGTTCTCCGTGATGTCGACCATAGCTATGGATAACGACAGTGATTTTTGTTTATGCTTATGATGTTGCGCCTTAGAGTCTGTCATTTTGGCAGAGATTAAGCTCTATAAAAGTTGAATTGGAATTGGAATTGGAATAAATGATAGCACTTTGTCTAAATGAATCATTTAATTACTGCTAGACCAGAGTAATATTCAATTTTTTGTCAATGGTTAATATTGCTCAGAATTTAATTGGTTTACTGTTTAGCTTACCCTGTGAAGGCTGCATTAGATTTTGTATGCAGAAAGGATAGAGGTTCATTTTGTCATCCAGTTCCTAGTCATTTATCTGTGACGAGTAGTTGCATGGATACAGTTGCATGGTACCCAAACAACTGCATAACCTTGTTGCTGTTTAATTAGTATCAATTTTCTCAAACAGAACTGCTGATCAATATTTAGTCATTTATTAAGTGCTTATCCATGTAGTGGAAGCAAAAAGAAAATAATTAATCTAAATATTTTCGAAATTATTCTTGTCTAAATCACACTTTTCATTGCATATTGATTTATTTTCATTGTTTCAAACACTTACTTTATAAAGAATTACAGGTGCTTTCTTGTTTTGTTGAAACTGAACATGGTTGATG
This sequence comes from Sabellastarte sp. h YS-2021, assembly GCA_964017235.1. Lineage (NCBI taxonomy): Eukaryota > Metazoa > Annelida > Polychaeta > Sabellida > Sabellidae > Sabellastarte > Sabellastarte sp. h YS-2021. Next base: position 83,576,533 of record OZ024935.1, on the reverse strand, counting down.
AATAAGAATATATTATAGATCATTCTTTTTGGAGAGGTAATTATATCAATGCATATTTTCACAACTGTTTTACCACTCTGTCAGTTGTTGTTGCAAACGATTCCAGAACTTCTGTGCTGTTTTATTGGCTGTAATGTTACCATAGATTTTACCACTATTTAAGCACAAATAGACTGAAACCCCTTTCGATCTTGTTTTTTGTCTCCGGACTTTCATGAATTGTGGCGTATCATGATGAGTGTCTGTACACTGAAGTTACACAGCACTGGGCTACGTTAGTACTGGGATGTGTGACCACTTCAGTGCACTGCTCGTGTCTCTGATGAATTTGAGGCTTGCGCTAGTTGACCAAAACCCCTTTTAGCCTTGTTGCTGTTCAGTACTGTGTCAGTTGTTATCCAAACAATTCCAGAACCTCTGTGCTGTTGTATTGGCTGTGTATGTTAGTGTAGAGTTTGTACCACTGTTTGCAGTACTGTGGCACTTGGTATCCAGTGGCCAAAGTAAAGGGGAGCTTCATGTCAGACAATAGGATGTTCAGAACTGAAGCCAGGGGAGACAGCTATGTCACCTATGGTGTCGGGGCTATGTGAGTTTTTATTATTGTTGCATTAAAGTGAAGGTAGCCTCTTTAACCAAAAACACCTCTAAATAGCTATATATGTTACATTTCAAAGATATTTTAGATTCTACAAAAGTAATAAAATTGCCAAAATCCAAGGTGGCTAACGAAAAAATGGTAAATGTTGATATTTGAGACATAGACTCTTGAATAACCTTGCATTTAAAAAATGAGCTGAAAACACCCTAGTGCTTAACGCAAAACTATATTATAAGTAATGAAATACTGGTTTACATGATATATTTTTCTTTTAGTTGCGTAGTGTCTTTAACAGACGTGTCAGATATATACAGTCAAATCACTTTACTCGGACCACATTTTAAGCTCAAATAAATATGAAGTCCTTTGAGTTCCTTTTTTGTTGAATATTGCCCCTGTTATCTAGATGTGTTGATTTACTTTAAATTGAAGAAAATTCTTTTAAACTACCGTAATAATTTATCTGATTGTGTAGATCACTCGTTACAGACTTGCAGTAAATTTGTTTGTTGTAACCTAATGTAATAATAATGTCATAACTTTATATAAATACAGTAGAACCTCTATTATCCGACCCTCTTGGGGGGGTAACAATTAGGTCAGATAATAGAAGGGTCGGATATTAGAAACTTGAGGCAAAAATAACAGGTTTAAATAGAGTTGAGAGACTGAGTTTGAGGTCGGATAACATAAAATTCGGATAATAGAGGCTCAGATAATAGAGCTTATACTGTAATGCAAAAAACTTGGTTATCCAGTTATCTTTCCAGCCAGGAGAATTTATTGTCAATGGTGCCATCCCTTAAAACCAAAAAAACCCGAAGATTTATTCAAAATGTCCTGCAAAATAAATGCATTTCCAAAAACTGTAAAAAAAAAATCAGTCATGACACATATTTCACAAAAATGTCACATATTGACAATAAAATGAGGGTGTTTTCCCAAAGGTTGTTAACTTTCCATGTACAGGGGCAGGAGCTGTGTGAAGCCTGCTGAACTGAAAGTGAATGTGACAGAGAATGGGGAGATCCTCACATACAGTCCCGACTACACACAGTTCATAGGTAAGGTTCAAACAAAGACCTGACTACACAGAGTTCATAGGTAAGGTTGACATAAAGACTTGACTACACACAGTTCATAGGTGACTGGTAAGGTTCACACAAAGACCTGACTACACACAGTTCGTAGGTAAGGGTACCTGACTACACACAGTTCATAGGTAAGGTTCACATAAAGACCTGACCACACACAGTTCATAGGTAAGGTTCAAACAAAGACTCAACTAGAAATTGTTTAATCGTAAGATGCACAAAAGCCTTACAAATGATATGAAGTCAGTTGGATTTATTGGTTCTTGAAGAAAACCTTGCTAAATACACCAAAATAGAAAGAAAAACATTCCTGTTTGAGTAGAAATTGAAATTTCTCGTAATTTTCCAGTTATATTCATTGATAAACCTGTTCATTTTTTCTCATTGTAGACCACTGAATATTAGCTCAAACATATTAACTATGCCAAAAGTTTTTTTTTAAATTGACTAACTTGTGGAATGGTCATAGTTTCACACAGACAACATATTTTTAATTAAGAATAAGTATTTGTTTGATCTCTTCACATGTAGGGTTTTTAAAGTCCTCTACCTTGATGGTGACCACACCTAATGCTATCATTCCCAATTATGGATTGCTATTTTCAATTAACAGTTATTAACATAATGTAATGCTATTTAATTTGTAGGTTTTTCTAAAGTCCTCCACTGGGGTTTGGAACACGCCTTACTCTATCACTGTGCAAAGCCCAGACCTGACATGGAGGAATTGCGTTGCGTGGAGGGTTATCAGGTAACCGTTGTTATGTCCAGGCAACCCAAACTCCCTAGTGATGCGGCCATACTAGAGATGCTGGGCAGTGTGCGAGGATGTATATATCCAGATGAATTGGAGACTATACTGCAAGATGGTGGGTGATAGAGTGTAACTTCCATTTTCTGAACTTCTCTTCTAAAACTCCAACTTTGGCCTTTATAAAATTATTTGAATTGCTTATAATTCAGTATATGTTTCCATACATGACATCCCTTCTACCTGTTGTGTTGATGTAAAACCCCAACTTTGACTATGAAATATGTAATAGTTAATTTCATGAATTTTTTTATTGATTTATTTCTTCAGTCAGACAAATGCCTATAAAATATAACTATATACCTGCATAAATGACGGTAATTGTTATTATCAAGTATTTCTCCATTTCTCATAATCCCTCTTAGAATCCATTAAATTTGGAGAGTGATCCAGTTCATCGCCTGGATACAAAAATTTATCAGAGATCCAGATTTTCCAATTACTTCTTATCAAGCCGATTTCAAAAATTCATACATGCCTTGGTTGAGGTATGCACTCTTTGAGTGCTCTTGTTGTAATCTTCCAGTTAGCTGCCCATTCAGAGAGGAGTTACCAGCTCAATGCCTGGTGTCTAGTGTTCAAGGCAAGGCTAGTCTGTCATATGGAGACATCCTGGGCAAGTGGCATATCCTCTACACACTTAGGAACAAGCAGAGGGCGGGGCCAGCACAGTACGGCCATAGTTACTTCAGCATGATTGACAGGACCCACATCAAGGGTGACTTTGCATTCAAAGTGTGAGTGTTTTAATCTCTGTTGTGAAATTATAAAGTAGAAAAAAATTACACCCAAGAGCTTTGGCAAAAGGGATAATTTAATGTCAGAAAGCCTGAAAAGCAGAGATATTGGCCTTTTAGCAAAATAACATTCATTTGATGAATTTTCTGAAGAGGAACCAGGAAAGTATGAACTGAATTTTTTTTAGCTTTTTTATTCTCCATTGATTAATAATTCCAACCCTCAGATGTCTTTGCAGTCAGCTAACGGTCAACAATGAAGTGTATTTGTCAGTATTATGTCTGTCAATGAACCTATATTGTTATTCTACTTAATATATGTAACTCACATTTACTCAGTGTAGTTCCCCATAGTTTGTTAGATGATAATATTGCTTCAGTTTTTATCTTTCCAGAGGGTACTTAGTTGTAATTGTAGCTTCAGTGATTTATCAAGTTGTGTTAGTTGATGCCCATATTAACACCAATTTGAATGCACTATTTTTCTCCACTCCTTTTTAACTAATCACTACTCATTGTGATGAGATCTTTTCACTGCTCTAATTTACCACCAGGAATGGGCAGTGTCAGTCAGTGGAGACAGTGTACCATGCTAATGATGACAATCCAGGGGAATTCCTCATTACAATAGGATCCCTGCCAGGTACCAGTATATCATCAGTTTATAATAGCAACTAATTCAGTGGATCAATAATTGACAAATTCAACAGTTACAGATGTTCAGGAAATATGTACAACAATAAGTTCTAGAGATGATTAGGGTAAAAAGAGCTGACCAGAGCTTAATCTTACCTCTACATCAAGGCATTCCAACCCTTATGTTTTCAATATCTCCATGGTGTTTTCTGTGGTGCTCAGCCCTTTTTCTGTTTTTTACCCCACAGCCCTTAAGTGCTGTCAGGGTTTTGTTTTCACTCATGGTATACGGATGGGCGGGCAGTGGGAAAAGTTTGTCTAGCCTGTATCTCAGGCCTGTATCTTGTCTGGGCTATATTTCAGAAACCGTTTGGTGTAGGATGTTGATACTTGATAGAGACATTGTTTAGGGGGGTGTAGGTGTGCAAGGCCATGGTGTGACTTTCATTTAACCTTTAACTTGCCAAATAGTGACCTTGACCTATAAAACCTATATATCTCTCGGAAAATGTAGGGTGTAGGAAGTTGATATTTGGAATTGACATTGGTTGGGATTTGTAGGTGTGGTGATGTCATGGTGTTGTTCCCTTAATTTGACCTTTGACCTTGCCATATTGACCTTAACCTATAAAGTCTTGTCCAGGCAATATCTCAGAAACTGTAAGGTGTAGGAAGTTGATATTTGGTATGGACATTTGTTCGGGGTCATAGGTGTGCATCATCATAGTGTGACCTTGGTTTGACCTTTGACCTTACTGTAGTGACCTTGACCTATAATATCTTGTTGGGACTATATCTTGGCAACCATAAGGTGAATGGAGTTGATACTTGGTTGGGAAATTGGTTGGGAGTTGTAGGTGTTCAACATCATTGTGTGACTTTGATTTGATCTTTGACCTTACTGTGGTAGCCTTGACCTATAATATCTTGTCCGGGCTAAATCTTGGCAGCCGTAAGGTGTATGAAGTTGATTCTTGGTAGGGACATTGGTTAGGGGTTGTATGTGTGCAATGTCTTGGTGTGATCTTCATGTGACCTGTGACCTTGCTGTAGTGACCTTCACCTATAAAATCTATTCCGGCCTATATCTTGGAAACCATAAGGTGTGGGAAGCTTATATATGTAGTTTTACATAATTGTGCTATTTCCATTGACAGCTATACTCCTGTTAATGAATTTTACAGTTTTGTAATTTTAGTTTACTGATTAATGCTGTTATCTTGCTGACAAATTATCTTGTTTTAATACTTTATGTTTACACACATTTTCTTTCTCTTAGACATTATTTTCTCTACTTAAACATTATTTGGACCTTTATATAACTGACACTGCCCTGAAAGTATCCCAATCTTTGTACTGTTTCACTATTTCTATATCTCATGGTGTTGAAAACTATTTCTCCTGACTGTGGGGTATGGGCATCTCTGATGCTAATTTTTTATATTGAAATCTGGCTGTCTGGTTGTTACACCTTACTTATTAATAAGTGGAGGTTAAGTGCTATAAAAATCCAGTTTAGATTAGATTAGGTTTTGGTCATGAGTCTATTAAAATGGTTGATAGGTACCAGTTATAAAATAAAAATTTTGGATATTAAAATTACTTGGTGCTTGATATATTACTGCAGTTTCTGACTATATTTGCAAATTGAGGCATGTTACTATCATGTATGTTTTTTCTTCTTATAGTTACAATAAAAGTGATTTTCCAAGATGACAAGCACTTAGTATTCTATGAATGCGATACTGTTGCTGAGGATGGGTCATGTGATGAGGACGGCCATTTTGTGATGATATTTGGCCGTACAACAGAGCGAGTGAGGCAGGCAGACATGGAGAAGTTACAGGCAGTGGTGAGAGGTGTCTGTTTAGAGATGGGAGACTTCATGGAACTGGAGAAAGAAGGTTTGTGTTTGTATGCAGACTTTTGATTGGTTGTCCTACATTTGAATTTTTTTTAATAATCAGGATTTGTTAATTTAAAGTATCCTTTTTTTATGTTTTTCATTTGGATTGATTGAACTAAGACATTTAAAAGAAATATTGGGATCTCGGTGTATAGTTGAATTTTGAAAATTTTGACCACTTGTATATGGTGACAATTGATAGGTTGAATTGAGTTTTTGGATTGATATTGGAGGGTCAATAGTGAGAGACATCTCTTCAGAGATGTAAGACTTAATGGCACTTGAGAAAGAAAATAAATTTTTTAAGAATTTTTTTATGAATGAATTTGATTGTTTCGACTGAGAAATTTGAATTTTTGAAATAAAAAAAACCCAACATTTTGTTGGTAAAATTTGGAAAAAGTGCAAATGTCAAGAAAAAAAGTTTGTCCAAAAATATTGGGATAGGATTATTTTATTGAGATATTAGGTGGTTAAGTACCACAGAAAATATAGATCATTTGGAGAATGGTACTGGATTCATATTTTTAATTTTTGTAAAAATACAACTTTGGAATAGTTGAGATTTTATTATTTTCCATGTTTATCACCTGCATCCTGTAATAAATGCAATAAATATTTTAATCATATTTAATTGATCACCTTTTATAAAGATTTTACTCCTCCATCTGCTATAGCCCATTAGATGCATGCATTAATGCTTTCATTCATCTGGAGCAATCATTCTTATGTTAGTTCATAAAGTCAATTTACTGTAACAGTAGTTTGTAAAGAATTCAGTACCTTTACAAGTAAATTTGTGATCAAGATAGAACAGATGGGAACAAATATTTCAGTTGTGTAACATACATCTTGATTACGTTTTTATTCACATTATACTGTCACTTCTTCTGTTTAAAGATTCCATGCCTTAAATCTGCAGGTGAATGCGAGATCAAGATAGACAGGCGGGACATTGGATGCAGTCTCAGTAAGCTGCCTGTACAGGATGACTTCATGGTTCATAAGGTCTGTGTGGATAGAGAGAGCTAGGAAATGTGAAGTCCTTTAATGAGACTAACAATTTACTGCGTAACATATCAACTACTCTTATTATATTTGTGATTGTTGTCACAAGCTTGGACCCTTAAGCTACTCTTTTTCAGAATTTATCTGAATTTTGTAGAACTTAAGGTTCTTATGGCTTTATTGTAACACAGGGTGTATAATTTATAGGATGAACATTACTTCATACTTACAGTGGATAAGAAATATACAATACTGTAAGATCTATCTAATTATCTGCCACTGTGGCCTAGCGGGTAACACGCTTGTCTAGGAACTCAGAGGACGTGGGTTCAATCCCAGGTACAGGCAGATACATAGTGGCTCGGATGACCAGTTAAAATGGTGGTCCTCTGTCATTGGGTCCTATCCCCAGTGGCAGGTTAAAGAACGTCAAGGGCGTTGATAAATGGTCATCCTTGAGCCTCTATCTTCAAGTTAGGGGAATGTCAGTTACTTGTGAGTTGGGGCTGTACCTGTACAGTCAGATTGGTTAAATAGCGCTTTGAGTCCTGTAGTATATGGAGATATTGAGCTGAGTATAAATACATAATAATAATAATTGCTTGAATACATTTCAAAATTTTCTACTGCAGAAAGTTAATTTAAATTTGTTACTGTTTTATTTAGCTTACATGAAATTATAAGACAAACAACAAAACCCAGTAAGAAAGAAGAAAATTATTTTCAGATGAATTGACATAATTAGTGATCCCTGAATTTTATTTGCCTACAAACTGACTTGACAGTGCTTGTCTAAAATAGGTTTTCTTTTGTTTCAGCATTGATGAAATGATATAGTATTTGCAAAGTTGTTGACATGTATGTGGGTAACGACTCCACTTTCCTTCACAGACAGATGAACCCCGTTGACTTATGTCTTTCTGGTTACAGGACACAGGACATTGGTATGCTGTTGCCAAACTGAAAGGCTCTAACTTCCCCAACAGTTTGAATGAGGTGGGATTGGTGGATTATGATGAGAAACAGTACACCTTCTACAGCTCTGGCAAACGGTTAGTGTCTTCACTGGTGAAATGGGCAAATAAATCTGTTAGTATAGTGCTTCCATTTGTAGAATGTTTTAAGGCCAAATGAACTGATGGCTTGGGATGGGTCGGGAGGCCTGGTGTTTCTGTATCGAAAGCATTTACTTAATTATCCTGATGAGACTTTACAACCACTAGTTTACTTGTCAGCACATGTAATAAAAGGAAAACTTAAATTATTGGATACATACCCTAAATCTGAAGAAATTACACACTTTATCCCATATTTCTATACACTTGCAGCCTTTTGCAGTGATTTTGTTCAGCAGAACTGCCATATTTTGGTAAATAAGTTACTACACTTAAAAACCTCCATTATACTTGCCAACACATATAATGGAAGGAACAGAAATCTTTAGAAATCACACACATTTATCCAAAGTTTTTGGTGACTTGAATGAGATGTTGTTGAGAGGAAATGTCCATGTTTGATTGGGGTTTACTAAAACACGGAGTCCCAGAATCGGAATGGTCTTACCTCTGCAACCTCTCGATGTACATATGTTTGAATACCAACCTGTCTGTATGATGACATTGCTTTTACACATTGATTAATTTTTCCTTGATTCCCCCAGTGTCTCTGGTTTATAGCAGATGCATGTCCAATTGATTGATGAATTTTAAACAATGATTATATTTTTGCCCTGCTGGTACAGAGATTAAGCATTGTAAAAGTATGGCTACACTGTATTATATATTACATTAGTAAAGTGAAAGATAAGCAAGTAAAAACAAATGGTAGAATGGAAGTATGAATTACAATTGAAGACAGTACATCTCATAGAACAATGAATGGATCTTATATTTACATGATATTTTTTGTGATTTTAGCATTAGAGGAAGTTGTATAACTGTGATAAAGAAGAACATACCTTTACTGTTTAAAAATTGTCTATTTAATAATAATTTTTTATATCTTTCTGTGATTTTAGTGGCATAATGTGTAAAATCATAGAAATTTGCTGTTGATGGAAGAGAGTGTATACCTGCAGTAGAGAAGACTGTATTTTCATGTGAACACACGCAGGTTTTTCCCTATTCTTTGTGTGATGTCAGTCATAATGATGTTTTTATTGCGTAAAATAGCCTTACCTTATCCTCACAAATGCTTACTTTGTTTTGTGGAGGCAAAACGCGGCGACCAACAAGAATATTTAAAAATTATTCTTGTTCGAGAGGTGAACCCCGTAGTTAGTGATAGGTGCGCATGCGCACAACACATTGTCGGTTGGACTTTGTCGAGAGATCCCCATTCAATTTTTGGTCGTCGTGGAGGCTGCGCGTTTTTCTTTGGAAGGTCATCATGGCGGAGTCACAGTTAAAATCTACGAAACGTGCTTCTGGTTGTGGTCACCCACTGTACGATTGGGACACACACCTTTTCTGTTATCCTTGCAGAGACAAGGGCAAGGGTCAGGACGTCTGTGTCACTTCAAAAGAAGAAGATTGCTTCAACTGTTTACAGTTCACTTCTGAGCAGAAGAAAAAGCTTCGTTCCAAGTCCAAAAAGAAATCTAAAGATATTATTGTGTCCAAAGAGGTTGAAGACTCCTTGTTAGGGCAGGAATCTGACCCTATTCGTTCCCCTACAGCTGAGAAATCTCAGCCTGTAGCAGAGGACTCCTTGCTAAAAATTCTACAGAGATTAGAAGATATGCAGTCACAAATTACTTCCTTGAAGACGAATTCGTCTTCCTCATCTTCTTTGCTGACACCCCACCAGCCTCGCCCTAGAGCTTTGGAATCTGGTGAAGATGCGTTCTCTGATGTCAGCTCGGTCCATGAATCTACGAGTATTTCCTCACGCAAAAGGCTTAGATCTCCATCTCCTCATGAGGAGGTTGAAGAAGATCCCACTTACAGGGAAACTCTGGCTGCTGTCAGAACTTTACTACAGGTTGAAGTTCCAGAAGAATCCTCTGACCAACCTACCAAAATTTTTGGTTCCAAGAGCAAGGAATCAAAGAGGAAACAAGTTCTTCCCATGGTCATGCCACCTTTGGAAGCCATAGTTGAGCGTTGGGATTTTTATGAGGCCAAAGCTTCTGGTAACCCAAAGAAAGGTGAGCCTGAGAGGTTACAGTGCAGTCCTGTTAACACTGACAATTTTTTACAATATAACAGGCCTCCCATGAAGTTCTACAGGTCGTCCACGGTAGAATTCTCGAACTCTGCACCCAAATATCAAGATGCCTTCAGATCTCTCTTCCCAAAGGCGATTCCATCCTCTGTTCATGTACCTATCAAGCAGCATACAAGTATGGAGACCGTATCTAGAGAATGTGTGCAAATTTTATCTTATGTCAATTGGTTCATGAGGGCTATTGGCAAAACTTCATCTTCTATGGAGGAGTTGCTTCAACAGAGTGGTTCAGATGTATTCAGGGACTCTGATAAGCTGTTATCTCACCTACAAATGCAGTCAGCCTGCCTTAGTTCACTTGATAAGGCTTTGGAGTCTGTCACTGATCTCTCTATTGCGTTGGCCTGTAACTTACAGTTGGCCAGAAGAGATTCCATCTTGAAAGTCTGTGCTTCTCACTTGCAGGAACACGACTTCAACAAATTACGAAGAACAGGGTTCAAATCTGGGGACTTATTTTGTCCCACTACATTGGATCAAATACAGAAGAAACAGGACAGATCCCCCAAGAGGCTGAAGACTGATAACCGCCAGTCTTTCCAGTCGAACAGTCGCTCTGATGACAGGCGTTCTTCTGCCTCTTACTCCTCTGGTTCAAAATTTTTTCGTGGCCAACCAGATAGATTCAATAAGAAGCCCTACCAATCGTCTTCAAGACGAGGAGGCAATAGACGCAAGTGACTACCCACTTCTATTACATGGAGGCCGTTTGCAAAGATATTGGCAGGTATGGCAACACCTTCATTGTCATCCAAGAGTTGTGCAGATCTTGAGATTCGGTTACCAAATTCTTCCTCAATTGAATCCGCCCAAGTCAGTGCTTCCCACAATTCGCAGTGGTTACAGCACACCGGAAAAGCATCGCTTTCTCACAGATTGCGTAGAAGATATGCTCAAAAAAGGGGCTATTTACCCTCTCAAGGTATGCACAACTCTAGGTTTTTGCAGCAGATTGTTTCTTGTACCAAAACCCGGGAAAAAATGGCGCCCAGTAATAGACTTAAGTGTACTGAACAGCTTTCTGCAGGTTCCGACTTTCAAGATGGAGACTGCAGAGATCATCCGAAATTCGCTTACAAAAGGGGAATGGCTGGTGTCCATCGATCTCAAAGATGCGTACTTTCATGTTCCCATACACCCGGCCTCTCAGCATTTGCTTCGCTTCCATGTAGACAAGCGAACGTACCAGTTCAAAGCTCTGCCATTCGGGCTAGCAACAGCACCTCTAGAGTTCACGCGAATCGTACAAGAAGTAAAGCTTGTTCTTCAGTCTCGCGGAATTCGTGTTCACCAGTATCTAGACGACTGGTTGTTAAGAGCAAATACCAGCCACCAATGTCGTTCACAGACAAAAGAACTCATTCAGGTGGTACAAGATCTCGGCTTTGTGATAAACTTCGAAAAGTCAGAGCTCGAACCTACACAAAAAATCGACTTTCTGGGCTACAATTTCGATTTGATTCAGGGAAAAGTCTTTCCAACCGAAAAGAAGTTGAAAATTCTAGAAAAAGCTGTTCAGGACATGGAGGTCGTATCACAAACAACCCCAAGGTCGCTTATGTCCGTGATAGGTGTACTAGCATCCCTAGAAAAAACAATACCAATGGGCAGGCTCCACATGCGTCCGTTTCAGTGGTACCTGAAGACACATTGGCAATATCCCCAGTCTCTAGACCTGAAGATTCCGGTTTCAAATCTTCTGAAAAGTTATCTTCAGTGGTGGAAAAATCCCAAAAATCTAGAAAAGGGTTGTCCTTTACATCCTCAGGAACACAATACCCTTATTTTCACAGATGCGTCAAACCAGGGTTGGGGAGCTCATTTAGAAAATCTGACAGTCAGTGGCAATTGGACAGATCAGGAAAAATTGCTTCATATCAATGTCCTAGAGTTAAAGGCAGTGTTTCTGGCCTTAAAAAGCTTTCAAAACAGTATTCTAGACAAGAGGGTTCTTATAGCAACAGACAACGCCACTGTAGTCAGTTATCTGAACAAACAAGGGGGAACACACTCGTGGGACATGTGTCTCCTGGTTTGGCGCATCATGGCCTACTGCAATCCTCGAAACATACACATAAGAGCCAGACACATTCAGGGTTGCCTCAATGTCATAGCCGACAGTCTCTCCAGGAAAGACAAAATAATTCAGACAGAATGGTCTCTTCATCCTCAAATGTTCAGTCTAATTTGCAAAGTTTGGCACACTCCAATGGTGGACATGTTTGCCACCAAATTGAATCACAAACTACCAATCTATGTCTCACCAGTCCCAGATGCAAATGCTATGAACATAGATGCATTGAACATCTCCTGGGAGGGTCTGGACGGCTATGCCTTTTGTCCTGTAGCTCTCATACCAAAGGTCATACAGAAAATGAACACCTACAGGTGCAGAATGATAGTAGTAGCACCAGGGTGGCCCAGAATGCATTGGTTTTGGGATCTAGTCAATCTGTCAACCAAGCCCCCATTACAACTTCCTCATTGGCCTCATCTGCTAAAACAACCTTTCAGTCAGAAGTTCCATCAGAATCTCATGTTTCTGAATCTGCATGTTTGGCACCTAGACACCACTCAGAATCACTTGAATCATTCTCTGAGCAGGTGGCAGATCGAATTAAGGCACCTCAAAGACCCTCATCTAGAAGATTATATGAGTCAAGGTGGTCCATTTTTGAACTCTGGTGCCAACAGAATAAGGTGGTCAGCGCAGAGCCTTCTATCTCAGACATAGCAGAATTTTTGAACCATCTGTTTACTGTCAAAAATTTGAAGCCTGCCACAATTGCTGGCTACAGAACTGCAATTTCTGACCATTTAGGACCTTTTGGTCTGGAAGTGGGCAAGAGCATACACTTGAATAGACTTCTTGCAAGCTTTTATAGGGACAAACCTATTCTCAATAGAGGTATTCCCTCTTGGGACCTATCCTTGGTTCTTATGGCCTTGACTAAGGCTCCTTTTGAACCTTTGAAGGATGCAAGTCTTAAGGTTTTGACTTTCAAGACTGTTTTCTTGATGGCTTTGGCATCTGGCAAAAGGAGGGGGGAGGTGCACGCTTGGACATTCTCTTCCCTCAGACATAAGCCTCACTGGAGGGAGGTCACTATCTCTCCTTCTCCTGCCTTCTTGGCTAAGAACCAGTTAGCTTCTGAGGGTCCAGATTTGATCAGACCTATAGTCATTCCAGCTCTAAAACCATTTTTGAGCTCCGATCTGTCTGATGATATGACTCTGTGTCCTATTAGAGCTCTTCGGTACTATTTGGATAGGACTTCTACTCTAAGAAAGGGCAAAAATCTTTTGTTTATCTCCTTTAAGGAGGGCTTTGACAAAGATATTCAAAGATCCACTATTTCATCTTGGATCAAACAAACTGTTGCTTTAGCCTATCAATCTTCGGATTCTATGTCCGACAATGTTCATGTAAAGGCTCATGACATAAGATCCATGTCAGCCTCTTTGGCCTTTAAGGGTGGGGTCTCATTAGAACAAGTTCTAGGCTCATGTTTTTGGAAGAGCCACAACACTTTTACCACTTTTTATTTGAAGGATGTAGCTTGGCAGTCCACCGACCAATCAGATTTCAAGTTAGGCCCAGTGGTTTCTGCTCAACATGTGGTGAATTTTTGAGTATGTTTTCCATGTTTTTTCATATGTTCTACATACTTACATGTCTTCAGCCATACCAGTAGCTTGTACTGACATTTGTCTTCTTTTTTCAGATGGCCCCATGACTGTATTTAAGGAGCCATAGAAGTCAGCTTGGGGGTGCCTTTCTGGTGGATGACAGCATCTTGCTCGAGGGACCCAGGAAGCCATCCCCGACCATTCAGTTAATCGGTGATGGGTAGCTGTAAGATAGCACATACCAATTGAATCAAGTGTCAACAACAACAGTGCATCATGAATATTCATGAGGTTAGCATTCATTACTTATCTTCACAGATTTTCACAGTAATGAGTAATCTTAATGCAGCGTTCTTAAGCTTATCTTATCCTCTCTTTCAAATGCTTTTATGGTGAACCCCATAGTCTATTAACAGGGAGGTTTCAAAACAAACCCCTCCTCCTGTTAGGGTTGGAATCAAGCATTTGTGAGGATAAGGTAAGGCTATTTTACGCAATAAAATGTAACAAATTTTATTGTAATTTAACTTTTTGTAAGTTAAATACTTACCTTATCCTCACAAGGACAGACCCACCCTTCCTCCCCTCACAAGTTTGTTTTCATAGGGGACCAAAAATTAAATGGGGATCTCTCGACAAAGTCCAACCGACAATGTGTTGTGCGCATGCGCACCTATCACTAACTACGGGGTTCACCTCTCGAACAAGAATAATTTTTAAATATTCTTGTTGGTCGCCGCATTTTGCCTCCACAAAACCAAGTAAGCATTTGTGAGGATAAGGTAAGTATTTAACTTACAAAAAGTTAAATTACAATAAAATTTGTTACAATTTCTGTGGTTTCAGTGGTAGAGGAGGCTGCATGCCTGCCATGAAGAAGACAATTCCTTTCCAGGTGCCAGGACAGTCCTCTGTCAAAGTTCCTATCAGTTCATCCAACCACTCAGGTAAGTCAAACACTAACTACTATAAACAACACTGTTTCTTTACACAAGCAATATCTTCCAATTTGTTAAAATAAAAAAATCTCTCCTAACAAAATAGCAATACTGAGTATAAATACGCCGGAATACGCTGGTAAATTCATTTCCATCGATTGATAAATTATACGGATGATTTGATGATTTTGGATAATCAGTTGACCATGACAAAACCTTTACTATGTTTAGTTATATCTTTCCCATATTTGGGACATGATGTAAAACAATTACAGCTATGACATAGTGTTCACAACCATGTTTTTTAGGTGCATTGAATACTCTGCAAGCTATTACCAATATGTTATACTGGTCACATCCATTGTATTTTTAGGTGTTTGGCAGATGCTGTACAACAATTACCACCATGCCTTATTGTTTTTCATCTGATGAATTTCAGGTGTTTGGCAGATGCTACACAATGGTTATCACTATAACTTAGCGCTCACATTCATTGTATTTTCAGGTGTTTGGCAGATGTTGTACAACAGTTACCGCCATGCCTTAGTGCTTTACATCTGTTGAATTTCATGTGTTTGGCAGATGCTGTACAATGATTACCACCATGCCTTTGTGCTTTACATCTATTGAATTTCAGGTGTTTGGCAGATGCTGTACAATGATTACCGCCATGCCTTTGTGCTTTACATCTATTGAATTTCAGGTGTTTGGCAGATGCTGTACAATGATTACCGCCATGCCTTAGTGCTTTACATCTATTGAATTTCAGGTGTTTGGCAGATGCTGTACAATGATTACCGCCATGTTTTAGTGCTTTACATCTGTTGAATTTCAGGTGTTTAGCAGATGCTGTACAATGATTACCATCATGCCTTAGTGCTTTACATCTATTGAATTTCAGGTGTTTGGCAGATGCTGTACAATGATTACCATCATGCCTTAGTGCTTTACATCTATTGAATTTCAGGTGTTTAGCAGATGCTGTACAATGATTACCATCATGCCTTAGTGCTTTACATCTATTGAATTTCAGGTGTTTGGCAGATGCTGTACAATGATTACCGCCATGCCTTAGTGCTTTACATCTATTGAATTTCAGGTGTTTGGCAGATGCTGTACAATGATTACCGCCATGCCTTTGTGCTTTACATCTATTGAATTTCAGGTGTTTGGCAGATGCTGTACAATGATTACCATCATGCCTTAGTGCTTTACATCTGTTGAATTTCAGGTGTTTGGCAGATGCTGTACAATGATTACCATCATGCCTTAGTGCTTTACATCTGTTGAATTTCAGGTGTTTGGCAGATGCTGTACAATGATTACCGCCATGCCTTAGTGCTTTACATCTGTTGAATTTCAGGTGTTTAGCAGATGCTGTACAATGATTACCATCATGCCTTAGTGCTTTACATCTATTGAATTTCAGGTGTTTAGCAGATGCTGTACAATGATTACCGCCATGCCTTAGTGCTTTACATCTATTGAATTTCAGGTGTTTGGCAGATGCTATACAACGATTACCGCCATGCCCTAGTGTTCCGCTGTGGTCATTTGCTGTCGCCTGATGTCTGTGCACTGGGTCAGTTTTATGTAGTTGCATACAGCAGAAAGCAGGCACATATTCCTGATCATGTGATCGACAAGATGTTCTGGAAGATCTCACCAGCCTGCTTCACTTGGGATGATTTTGAATGGCTGGACCTCGAAGGTATCAGTTTATGCTGAGGCTAAAATTAGTGAGATCAATAAGCTTGAGTTTTGTTAACTCAAAATTATTGCAAAGTTCTTGATTGTCATTTTTGTGATAATTAGACCATCCATCTTGCACGCTTTGAAGAAATAATAAAATGTTAATTTTCACCTTTGAAAAATTACTTTACATTGATGCAAAATAACAACTTTGTGGGATAAGAGCATGTTGACAAAAAGACAATACTATCGACTCAGTTTACAAAAGACAAATGAAACATGGACGAGCATATATAATGCAAACCCCTCTGCCATGGTCCAATAATAAGCTCTCCTGCAATACAGTTTTACCAATGGAATGAAAATTAACCAAATTTATTGATATAAAGGAACATCTATTCAAGTAAAGTTTCTCAGTTTATCCTGAAAAGTTTGAAAAAAAAGACGATTCAATACGCCCAACAAAGTTCTAATGGTGTGCGAGTTTTTACCCATATTCACCAAAGAAATCAGGCTCAAGTTGAGCCAAAAATCAGTATAAGTTTTCAACTGTTTATACTAAACTTGAGCTAATTTTTGGCTTAACTTGATCCCTTTTGTGAATATGGCCCCTGATCTCTCCTAATGCAAAATTAGCTCAAATTTAGATTATTTTCTTACTTTGAAAAGGCGCCCAGCCCTTACAGTGGTGAGGTTTGCATACTTTGGTGAATTTGACATTTCATACTCTATATTAAAAATCAGTTGTCATAGTTAAAACAAACCACTTATTTGCAGAGGAGTGTCCACTTTCTGATGCATTGAAAAGTTGCAGAATGAGAGACATTCCAGATGTTGAAAACTTCCACTTAGACCTGGTGAGTTTAGACAACAATTGCATTTATCAGTTATAAACCCTAGCCCATAAAGGCTGGGATTATAGTTGTCTCCTGTACTGTCCGGTCGGCGGCGGCAGCGGGCATAAAGCTTGTGGGTGTTCCGCAGCCTAAACCCCTGCATAGATTTTCATCCAATTTTCATAGGATGTTTATCTTAAGAGGATCTAGAGTTGATTACGTTTTGGGGGGTATCCAGTAACAACTGTTGCCATGCCAGCACTTTTAAGATTTTCGGGTCTTAAACTTTGTGAGTGTTCCACAGCCTAAACCCCTGCATGGATTTTTGCCAAATTTTCAGGATATGTTTACCCCAAGAGGTTAAACCTGATTAGGTTTTGAGGGTATCCAGTAATATCTATTGCCATGGCAACAGATTTAAGATTTTGGGGTTTTAAACTTTGTGGGTGTTCCACAGACTGAACCCCTGCATGGATTTTTGCCAAATTTTCAGGATATGTTTACCCCAAGAGGTTAAACCTGATTAGGTTTTGAGGGTATCCAGTAATATCTATTGCCATGGCAACAGATTTAAGATTTTGGGGTTTTAAACTTTGTGGGTGTTCCACAGACTGAACCCCTGCATGGATTCCACCAAATTTTCAGGATATGTTTATCCCAAGAGGATCTACAACTGAATAGGGCTTGGTGGGTATCTGGATACCACTGTTGCCATGGCAACACTTTTAAGATTTTCGGGTCTTAAAGCGTGTGGGTGTTCCACAGCCTAAACTCCTGCATGGATTTTCACTAAATTTTCCTAACATGTTTATCCCAAGTGGATCTAGAACTGATTAGGTTTTGAGGGGTATCCAGGTACCACTGTTGCCATGGCAACACTCTTAAGATTTTCAGGTCTTAAACTTTGTGAGTATTCTACAGCCTAAACCCATGCATGTATTTTCACCAAATTTTCAGGCTATGTTTATCCCAAGAGGATCTACAGCTGATTAGGTTTTGGGGTATCCAGTGACAACTGTTACCATGGCAACACTTTTGAAATTTTTGGATCTTAAAAGTTTGTTCTAAAATCTTTAATGTTTTCTGTAACCTAAAATATTCCAGCTAGCTTCATCAGATTTGCACAAAATGTAAATGGATAGGAAAGCTTGCCTGAGAGTAATTGTGTCCTTGTTTTGGGAACAAAATGGCCACCATATCACATGTTTAATGCCAAATAGGAGGGTCATCAAATCAAAAAGGCCTTATATCTCCCTTATAATTGTTTCTTTGGCTTCAAAATATGAAAACTACTTGTAAGAAATCCTGGCCTGTGAATCTTTTGTAGAACATCTTGTGGGTTCTCTATACTTCTTACAACAGAAGTTGTTCCTAAGATTTTCCCAAATCTCAATGTTGTTGGCCATTTAGCTGTACCTGCGGGCTGGGGTTCTTGCTTGCCGAGACTGGCTCTTTTCTAAAATTCTGTTTTAAAACTACCATATTACCATTATATTACATTCTCAAATATGTATTTTGCACTGATTAAACAGTAGTATTGAAGTGGGACTAATTATCTATCCTTAATGACTGTTTTCCTTTTGCTCAATGGTACATAATGCACTAAAGACCCAAACAAATTAGGAGCGAATTTTATGAAAGGTCTCAGACTTAGCCCACTCTCAGGCTGAGCCACTGGCTCAAGTCTGAGCCTTTTGGCCCAGCTAAGTCTTTGTTCGAAATGGTTTTCACAGAAGGGGTCTCAGATGAGACCAAGCTTATCAAATAACCACAGTGGTTTTCTGTGTCATGTGACCCTTTTTATGTAGTCAAAATATTTTACTGCTGACATACCTGTTCCTTGTTTGACACATTATATATCTGGCCAAATGCTATTTTACAATTGGAAACCTTATAACACCAAAAGACTACTTCAGGAGGTTGTTTTATATGATTGTACCTTACTTTCAGTCATTCCAAATTTTGAAGTAGAGAATGAATTATGGCAACCATATTTGAGCCTCTGTTTACAAAACTTAAGCCCACTACCTACCAGTCTCAGGACTTGAGCCAGTGGCTCAGCCAAAGCTGAGACTGAGACCTTTTGTGAAACCCATAAAGGCTGAGCCCATGGGCTCAAGTAAAATGTTCCAATAATTTGAGACAAAAGTCTAAGTTTGAGCCTGAGTCTGGGCTAAGACCTTTTATGAAATCTGCCCCCGACTGATTCAATATAATACACTCAGATAAAAGAACTCTTTAACACTGAACAAAATGGTGAAAATTGAAGAAATAAAGCCAAAACAAGGAAGTTGTGGTAATTTTCATTGGACCCTTGTGTTGCATGTTGATGATACCTTTTTCCAGTCCAATTTTTCTAAAACATTGTAACTTGTGTTATATTGGTTCAATAGACAAGATACATCATATGAGTTCCGACTTAATTATTGGACTGGATCAGATTGTCATGCATTATCTTTGGGCCTTTAATGGAAGATCCACAACTTACTTTACAAAATGACTTAATGTTTCCTGTCTTAACTATTTATTTCTCTCTTTAAATTGCAAGATGCATTAATTTTGTAAAAACCCGTCAAGCAAGAAATTTAACAGTATTATTAAGTAGACGGTCTGTTGTTTGCTTT
This sequence comes from Sabellastarte sp. h YS-2021, assembly GCA_964017235.1. NCBI lineage: Eukaryota > Metazoa > Annelida > Polychaeta > Sabellida > Sabellidae > Sabellastarte > Sabellastarte sp. h YS-2021. The sequence goes on along the minus strand of OZ024935.1, from coordinate 83,556,792 downwards.
GTGATCTTTTTCTGTATTTTCCAGTTCTGAGTAACTGGTTCAGCCACTAAGTGTATTCCTTCTCTATACTTTTCAGTTCCTCGGTAACTGGTTTAGCCACTAAGTGAAATCCTTCTCTGTACTTTTCAATTCCTGAGTAACTAGTTCAGCCACTAAGTGTATTCCTTCTCTATACTTTTCAGTTTCTGGGTAACTGGTTCAGCCATTAAGTGAAATCCTTCTCTGTACTTTTCAATCCCTGAGTAACTGGTTCAGCCACTAAGTGTATTCGTTCTCTATACTTTTCAAATCCTGAGTAACTGGATCCACCACAAAGTGCAATTAATTTCTGTACTTTCCAGTTCCTGGGTAATTGGTTTAGTCAGTAAGAGCAATCCTTCTCTGTACTTTTCAGTTCTTGGGTAACTGGTTCAGCCGCTACCTGCTTGTGAAGCACACTGAGTATGACTCGTTTGCATCTCGATATGAACTCACTGACAATGGCATGCTGAAACTCTACCACAATGGCGCCAGCAATGGAGGATGTCGAAGGATGAAGGAGTACAGCTTTATTATTCCAGACAGGAACCGTGGGGTGTTCAGGTGGGGACAGAATGCAGAGAAGATTGTCAAGGTGATGTACACAGACTACAACTATGCAGTAATCTACACCTGTGACAGGGTGCAGGAGGATGATACGTGTGTACCAGGTGAGGATGTGTGTACTTTGTAAGGACACAATGAATTTAGAGAGGGCATATCTACCCTGGGCCCGTATTCACAAAAGAGATCAAACCCAGGCTGAGTGAAAAATCAGCTCAAGTTTACACCTGTTTATACTAAACTTGAGCTGAGTTTTTGGTTCAATTTGATCTTGATCCCTTTTGTGAATATGGGTCCAGAGTAGCTATGTGTATTAATTAGAGAGAATATTAATGCACTTGAAGAGTATACTTAGTACTTAGAGAAGGTGAAGATGTATGTGCTGAATAAGAACATGTGTACAAGGTAAAGGCATCTGTTATTACAGAGGTCAAGTGTACATATCAAGGCCATAGGTACTTAGTTATAGCATGTATACTTAATGAGCACATGGTTATTTAAAAAGGGTATGTGTACTTAGTGAGTATGCATGAACCAGGCAAGAAAATGTGTTGAAATTAAACTGTTTTGAAATTGTACTGTGGAAACTCGCCTGTTTATATATACAATTTCACTGTTTCAGAGAAGGAGTTTATTGACATCATAGGGCGTGATATCAGTCAGATGCCTGTGAACATCATTGAGGATTTCAAGCAGCTGCTGCTGTCAGCATGTTACACTCCCGGTGACTTTGTGGAAAGTGACCACACACTGCAGTGTGATGACAAGAGCTGCACTATTGGTCAGTAGAACACGTAGAATCCAGGGGCAAGAGTCATAAAAGGGATCAAGACCAAGTTGATCGAAAAATCAGCTCAAGTTTGGGATAAACAGCTGTAAACTTGAACTGATTTTTGGCTCACCTTGAGCTTGATTCATTTTGTGAATACTGACCCTGAATCCTCATATTGCAAGAAGGTTGATGACTGTTCGAGATACCTATTAAAGGGTATATAAAACCCAGCATTGAACTGAATGTGAAAATAATATTCACATATCAACTTATTGTACCAACAATGTGATTGAATGTTTAAGGTCAAGTTGTCTTTGCAAGGACCATACATGTGACTTAGTTAACAACTTTTGAAGCACTTTTGTGTCTCCTTATGTATTGTAGTTGTACAATAAGCACATAATTTCTATTCATGATGATATTTAAAAGCAGTACAATTATTTAGAGGGCAATTTTACTTCACCGGTACGGGATCCGCCATATTTGATAATTACAGGAAATTGTCAAGGAGGAAATATGAAATTAAATAAACAAAGTTATAAATGGGGACAAGCCCCCACCCCCCATTAAAAGTATTCCTGTGTATTACAATAAAAATAAAGGGATTGAATTGCTAAAAACCTGGAATTTTTTTATCGCCCAAATCTCGTACCAGTAAAGTAAAATCTAGCCTTATTTAGGTGTAACAAAGTACACATAATATACTGGTAGCATACTTAACTGGACACATCTTTTTAGGCTGTGTACTTACAATGGGCAAAATTGTAAAAAAGTATTTGTAATTTACAAATAGTGTATTTGTGCAAGTGCACACCTTTTTGGGCAGTGTACATAGATAATTTCGGCCATTTTTTTCCAGGCAGAGTAGTCACACAGAGAGATGTGACTGCCCCTTCACTGTTTGGATCATGGCAGCTGATTGCTAGGACAACGCACATCTCTGTTGCTAGGGGTCCGACTACCATGGAGATCATGATGGGAAAGGATGGCAATGCAAGATTTGCCATGGCCAGGCATGCTGTGTGAGTGTGACAGTATCACATATAGGCAGAAACAAGCATAGCAAATCCTCTATTTTCTGAACTTCACTTATCCAGATATTCACTGTATTCTGCATTTATCCAAAATCTGTCTTGGTCATTAATTGAATAATCTATCAAGTAAGCTTCTATTATCCAAACATTAAAAACTGTTAGCTGACTTGTACTGTCCCTAAACATTACAGATATTCATTTAATTCAGCTTTATATTTAAAAGATATAACTTCCAAATCCTGGCTAAGTTATAATATTTGTTTGTTGCCTTAAGATTCAGATGCAGCTGAACCCTGGAGCTGTATTCGCAAAAGGTCTAAGCCAAATCTTAGGCTTATGTTGACCATATTTGTGTACAAAAGTTAAGCCTAAGACTCTACTAAGTCCTCTCATGAATGCAGCCCCAGGCTTCAGCTGTATTGGGTTTTTATTTTTTTTCTCTATATAATACTATGTGAACTTACTTCAGCACGGGCTGCCAGAACTATGAGGTGTACATGCCAGTTGATCATGACAACACCTTCTACTACATGTACAACAACCTACCAGGCCTGTTTAAAATCATCTATCGTGACCCAGACTACCTAATTCTGTATGACTGCTTTGGGGAGGAGCCAGTGGAAGACTTCTGCAGGGAGGAGAATCAGGAGATACAGCTGTGGGGCAGGAAGTACTACCTGGAAGGTAGGGCTGTCATACAGTAACAGCTGAAAAGTACTCAGGGTACTATATTAAAAGTTAAAGAGAAGTCAGGTACTATCAGCAAAAATTAAAGGGTACTCACAAACTATCTCAAAAATTAAAGAGAAGGCAGGTACTATCAGCAAAAGTTAAAGGTAATTCACAAACTATCTGGAAAATTAAAGAGAAGTTAGGTACTAAGTGGAAAGTTAAAAAAAAAACACTGGTACTATACAGAAAGATAAATGGTATTCAGATTCTAGCTGGGAAGTTAAAGAGATGTGTTACCTGGAAAATTAAAGGGTACTCGGTACTTACTATGTGGCAAGTTAAAGTGAACATAGGTACTATGCAGAAAAATAAATGGTATTCAGGTCCCATCTGAAAAGGAAAGCGTACTTAGATACTACATTGAAAGTTAAAGGATGCTCAGGTACTGGAACAATAAGCAGACCTTGACAATATACTCTTTGGAAAGATAAAGAGCACTCGCTGCTGGCTATTATGTAGAATGTTAAAGTGTACCCAGGAACTACCTAGAAATTTAAAGAAAAGTTTAGCACTATTTGGTAGGGTTAAACTTAAGGTAGTCAGGTACTATCTTGACAGTTACAGGGAATTTGGGTGTCCATTGAAGAGTAGACTGATTTGATTCTAAATATTCACCTTAAAAAGATAACTCAAGTGTTATCAGGACAATTAAGTCAAAATGTAAATACCATTTGAAAGCTATTGTTGTTTGTCTGTACTGTCTCATCTGTTAACGAGTGTTCAAATACTATCTGGAAATGTATACTTGCCTTGAATATCTTAATATATAGATACTTTTTAAAATATAATGTTCATGATAGTTACTTTTTAACAGAAAATCTATCTGGAGCCATGCCACCAATTCTATTGGCTGACTTTAAAAGCCATGTTTTACATAATGTTTTCAGAGAGTATGTTTGAGAGAACTATCAAAATCGCACGAGAGAGAACATGTGTGAATCTCAACAACCTGGCACGTGTGCCTGAAAACATTGCCTGTACTGTGCATAAAAGCTGCAAGTTTGAGGACCTGGTGGAACAGGAAAATTTTGACCCCAGGTGAGAATGTACCTCACGTATAATAGAAAGATAATTGAATGTATGCTTTTGGTGAGAAAGTAGACCTTAACCTTGATACAAGAATGTGACCAGAGTAGAACACAGTAAGAACACAAAGTCTTTACCTTTATAAGAAAATGTACCACAGGTGTAACAGAAAACATTGAACTTTAGTGTAAAAATGCACCCAGGTGTAAGACAATGATAAGAATTTTAACTGGGGAGGGGGATATAGAACACAGTAACTCTAATATTAAAACATTATGACAATGTAAAAATATGTGCCATATTTAACAGAGAATTCCAATGTCAAATGAAATGTTCTTTAGGTGTTAAAGCTCTTCTTGCATGGTTATTTCTCAATTATAGAAGACTTAATATGTCAGAAGAGGGTGTTTGCTTTCTTGTGTTGCAATTTGACTTCACTGCTGCATTACTATTAGCCAGTCAACAAATAGAGCTTGTCACTGAATGCTTCAATACAATCTGCAAAAAGTATTCTGATGCTCTTCACTTTTGTGTTACTAAACTGGGTTCTGTTTGTGCAAATTCTTGTCATTTTCTCCCCCCCCCCAAAAAAAAATGCAAATGCAAATTGAGAGAACAGTTCTGCAGTACTAGTATGTAACACTATGATGTCACTAATTTTAGATTCAGTTCCTAGTGGCTAGGAATATTAGTCACTTAGTCATTGCATTTTGATTCATTAATTTATATAATGTTGATTTCTAACAGACTTTTACTGTCCTTGTTTTGTCAGATCAGTACTGGGGAGCTGGGAGCTAGTTGCTCAGTCCACCTTCTTTGCTCCTGATTTCTCCAGTGGTCACATACGCCTCGGTCACACTGGAGAGGATGTCGGCTCATACCAGTTCACTGGAGCTTTGTCTGAAACTGGTGAATGCACCGGTCATACTGGCAAGGTTATTCGCATGTCAGGCAAAGTGGCCATGTATCAGTTTACATATAAAAGTCTGCGTTCTATGGCAAAGTATTTGTATGTGGACAATCATCACCATGTATTCATTGAATGCTGGGGGGATTTGGTGGATGGTGTATGTCCAGTAAATAGCACAGCATTTTATATCTTTGGAAAGACTGTTGATTTGACAGAAAATGAGAGAATGACACTTTTTAGAGAAATACGCCAGAGGACATTTGGATGCTATGATGTTAAGAATATCGAAATTATCACCTCAAACACCTGTCAGGTAACACCTCAGTATATTGGCCGGCCATCTTGTAAAGTGGATGATATTGTCGGAGATAAGTTTTTCAGACCAGGTGACTTGAGTGGCTTGTGGTTTATGGTGGCCAGATCGGATCTGTCAGATTTTAAGTGGGACTCGGGAGTCCTCTACAGTACTGTCAATACAGAAACGGGTGTCATTAAGATAACATATACAGGACTCCGGAACTCCAGAGTGCAGGAATGTTTGAAGATATTTTCAATCGATGTGAGTGTAAAGCAATTGAGTAATGGATATATAGAGAAAATGACCTACTTACAAGGAGGTACGACAACCATTGCACAAGTATTGTATATTGATGACGATACCTTTATATGGTATGAATGCCATGGGACTAAACTTACCCCATATGGGGATTGCTTGCGAAACTTAGAACACGTAGAAGTATACAGTCGTAGGAGAAAAGTGAATACTGAACAGATGAATAAATTACTGGATATTATCAACCACAAAACGTGTCTGAATGTGGAAAAGTTTGTATTTGCCAACCACACAAATAAATGCCATCTGCCAGGAATTACAGACAGAGGTGTGTCACCTGACAGAGCAAACAGGTCCTGTAAGGTCGAGGACATCCCTGCACAGAAAGTGGTCAATACCACACTGGTAAATTGTTTTGTATTTGTTTTAATTTCCAACATGAACCAAAAATATATGTTACAAGAAGACTACTATATTAAGTTACTAAAACACAATTATACAAATAACATGATAATTTTAAAAACTCATTGTAATGTCTTTATGCATTGTTGTGCAAACCAGAAAGATTAATCCTAAAGCTGTCATTTGCAGTTTGTAACTTTCTGAAACCAGTGCTAAATCTTTTGTGAAATAGATTGAATTTTCCTTTTTAGCAATTTGTTAATTGATCTATTTGGAACCTACTGTTTAGTATACCTAAAAATATCAAAGTAAAAATCTGTGCTATAGCTGTTACAGTTATGTAATGTTCACCAATTAACAATATATAATTAATCTAAAAAATGATTTTTGTACCCCTTTACACCTTTAATACCCCCAGTAACGCTTCTGAAGTAAAGTTTTGTACGTTACCATCATAGTAAGTTGCCCTGATTTCAAAATATACCTCTGCAGTGTAGTACAGTTATGTTTGTCTGCTGTAGAGGAATCTGTACAAAGTAGAATCTCTGTAAGTCAAGGTGTAAGTGCAATAAGTCCCAGATCCAATTTTATCAGAAAATACTGTGTTTTTGTTGGTATGTAACATATTCCATCTGCCACTTTGGTCTACTGCGTAACACACTTGTCTAGAAATGCCTAGAGTATATGGGTTTTATTCCAGATACACACAAATACACACTGGCTTGGATAAGCACTTAAAATGGCGGTCCTCTGTTATTGGATTCTATCCCCAGTGGCTGGCTAAAGAACCTAGAAAATTAAAATTGCTGCAATTCTGTAATGGAAAACTTGATTGGCCTAGTAGATTTTATTAAAGTAATTCAACTGAACACAGAAGGGGCCATAGTGTCCAGTTTCACTGTAATTTTATAACAGATTAGCTATTCAGCCTAACTAGTTTTAAAAAAAATAAATTTGACAAGATTAATATTGCAAAAAATTCACTACCATTTCCCAACAATTGCTGTAGTTTTGAACCATCCTACTCACTGGCCAAACAAGGTAAATGTTTTAAGTACAAGAAAAATTTGTCAAAATTCAAATAAAATCACATATTGAGAGGGTTTACTTTGCGAGACATTATATTCTCTCTCAGTAAAGTCAGTTCTCTGTGTGATTTCAGTTCTCTGGGCTTTGGTATGAAAAAGAACGTACACGTTTCTCCCCACACAATACATGGGAGTCGAGCCTGTCTTTGTACGAGAGTCAGCCATCAGGCCGCCTGACATTCAGGCACGCAGGCACTGAGAAGGGCCTGTGTAGAGGTCCTATAGTGGCGACTGCTGTGCCCAAAGCAGTTAACAGTGGAGACATGCAGCTGTATGTGGGCAGTGAGGGTGTGGCAGGCAGTCCTTGGGCTATGCACTGTAAGTATGGTCAATGGTTTTACTAACATTCCTGTTTCTGAACTATTCCTGTTCTATAGTATAACTGTAACTAGAGATGTATAACTGGGTTTGAATAACAGGGACAGCATTCCACCACTGACTTGGTTGCTGTCTTTAATACCTCCAAGGGTGCCTCATAGCTTTCGAGAGATTTGGTGTTTCCATCACACTACACGTGTCATAACACATGGTTATAGGCAATGGGGTGAAATGTCCTTCAACTACTATCCGAGGTTTGTATGTGACCATTGGCAAAATATCCATTACCTTGTGTGTCATATGGAAGTTTTTAAATTTTTCTGCCTCTGAATTTGGTACCGTTAGCATGCGCAGATGAATGTGAGCATGTACAGATGAATTTTTTGCTATGGTGGTAAATTTCTTGACACAGTAGCAAATGTCCATTTACCTCCATGCACCTTATATCGCCGTGTTATACCAAATGACGACCAAGTCACAAACTTATATACACCATGGACTACACCTTCAATTACCGTATAAAAAAAATCGTCTGCATATGCTCGCGGTACCAAATTCAGACGTGGAAACTTTAAAGAAGGGTTTCTAAATTCCTGGATATTTTTTATAATTCAAGGGATAATAATTATAAATTTGATTTGAACTGCATTTTGGATAATTTCTAACCTTAGTTCAATATTTGAATGACCTTATTTTTACAGTTGTGTTCAAAGTGATCTACACAGACTATGAGACTGCGGTGACATATGCGTGTAAGTATGTGCGGGAGGATGGACGGTGCAGTCACTATGGTCAGCAGGTAGACATTCTGAGCAGACGTAAAGAGGAGCTAACACCTCAGGTGTACAACAAACTGCATCAAATCATCAGTCATACTCTCTGTGTGGATATACACGACTTTGTCACACCTGTTTACCAAGGTAAGTCTGATTTTATAGAATTAGAAATGTTCTCGGAGAGTGCAGACCTCCGCCAAGCAGTTTGTTCCACCATTACATTTTGCTGCTCTGAATCAGAGTACAGTGGTTAATAAATTATGTGAAAAACCTGACTAGATTTTAATGGACAAGTAAAAATATCAGCCGAGTATTTTTTGTCTTGGTTAAGAATGGTTTGCAATTCACTTTACAACTTTGGCAAAAATTAAGCTTTTCAGACAGAACGCAGCATAATTCTGGTTGAGCCTCGAGAGTTTTCATGAATTAAACCCTTGGGACAGTGTGTACAAAAGTAATCAGTAGAAGAAAATTGGCACATGGTTTGGCCGATCCAAGTTGAGAATACCAGCATTGTATATTAGGTTTAACCCCTTCACAATCAATGGTGCAATATTTAACTTAAGCCAATTTCATTTCATTTATTTGGGGTTTTTATGTTGCTTTCAACACTGTACAGGTCATATCACGACGGGTAGTTGGAAGGGCAGAGGAAACCAGTACATACAGTTTGTTAGGGTTCTGTACTATAAACTGCCGACCAACGGCAAGCATCTACCAGCTTTCCCACGCTGTGCCGGGAATCGAAGAGAGTGTTACCACTCTGCCACCGTGGCCCCCCTTAACTTAAGCCAAGGCAATACCGGGGTAGATGATTTTGTCAACAGTTTGGAAACAGTTTGGATGGTTAAAATACACACAAAAACATTCCCATATAACAATAGTGTTTATATTTCACAGTGCTGATGAAAAGTAAACCATACAGGGACATTGATTGCTAGGCAACAGACTTGGCATTGGCTAATACACTTTTTATTAACTGTTTGCTATCATTGGTGTCAGAAAATATTTGTGTCTAATCAGAAAAGATGTTGACATGACCTGTAGACTGTGCCATACCAATATAGAGTCAATTGAGCATTTGTTTTATGATTGTGTAATCGCAAAAAAGCTTTGGTGCTCCATATTTTTTGGTGGAAAGATAGATTAAACACCGAGATTCACTTGGACCCTAAGCAAATATTATTAGGTTATACAAATATGGATAAAAATTTTCTAAATTAATTAATCTTATGATTTTAGTCGCTAAGCAATATATTTTCCATTGTGCAACAAACTATAAAAAAGTCAACATATGTGTCTTCAAAAAAAATTTAAAGTGGCCTTTATAGAACAGTTAACACTAAGTAGAATACAGGGTAAACATGATATTCTTAACAATGATTGCCTACTATGGGAGCCATTGGTTCAAAATATCTAAATTAAAATGTTGGTTTCTGAAGTTCAATATTTGAATGACCTTATGCCATGTGTATAATGGAGAAAAGTTCTTAACTGTGAATGTTGTGGAGAGAAAAAAATAAAATATAAAAAAAAAACTGTTTGCTATCAGATAAGGCTGTAAAGTGGTTAAAGTTTACTTTGTCTTTTTATAGAGGACTGTCATCCTTTGTTGGGTGTGTTGGCACCCCCAAGTATTGAGGAATGCCCAGTACCAAGATGTCAAAACATCTGTCCTCATGGCTACACGAAAGATCAGAACCAATGCCAGACCTGTGAATGTCAGCCTCAGATTGGTAACCTCACCATTTTTATTCTAAAATTATATAAGAGTAATGGGTGACTTTTGGCCACTATTATGTCAAACAGAATTTCACAGCTCAAAGCCATTTTGTGTGATTATGATCATGAAAAGTCAGGTTTAGGGCCTCATAATTCAATGTGGTGTGTAATTGTGCAATTGTGTTCATAAAGCAGTCACGTTTATTGCTTCATAAATCAATATGGTGTCTCTGATGGTAATACCTGTGTCCTGGTGTTAATATGTAAAGAAGTTGTTTCTTTCCAACATGTTCCAGAAACATATATAAAGCATATCGACCGGCAAATATATTTCATATGGAGATAGATTATTTTATAATATCAAATAGGTTGACCTCATATCCTTTCAAGTGCTTATTGTTTGGTTGACATTAATTAAAGACTATTATTTATATAATTATTACATAACACTGCCTGATATAATATAATTGTAGATGAAGTAAAGATCCCATGTGCTGTGCCAGTATGCAAAGACCCGTGCCCTAGTGGTCATGTGAGGGATGAACACGGCTGTGAAACCTGTGTTTGCACTCAGGATAAGCCAGGTTTTTTTCCCTCCTAAACTTTACTTACTCCTTTGTAAGTCAGTTGGTTCATTAGTTTCAGTGTCATTTTATCAACCGTCTGTACGTAGTACTGCTGAAAGTAGAACCTCTTATATTTGACCTTGTATTGAGATTTGCCGATACTGTACAGAAGCTTGTTTGTCTGACTATCCTAGAACAGGAAGTTTGGATCAGATAATGGCTCAACACTCAATTACCGTGTTAAGTTCATAAGACAATCAAAAGTTGGGCTGTAATGATCTAATTCAGGCAAGGCATAAGCAAGGTGGCACTGATAGATTAACTAACGTATAGTTATCAGACTTACATCTAGGTGAGAGAATAGTCTCAGTACCTGACATGGCTCAACACTCAAGTACCTTTTGCATCTTTTGAAGTCCTTAACTAAGTCAAAACATCCGAATAATGGAAGTTTATTATATAAAAATAGGCAAACATGAATATTTTGCAGACAGTTGGATAATATAGGATAAATCTGTGTATGTTTTGTTTTTCTTTCCTATGCATCACATTTTCTACAGTCATGTAATTGAACTTTCAAGTTGATAAAGTGAAATACCATCACATAAACACCATAAATAGTGCTAAATATTTCTCATAAAAATTCAAATTGACATTTCAGTTTATCAACTTGATGTTACAACCATTCTCATCATGTCAATGTACAAATATTTTTAAACCCAATCAGTCATATTTTATACCTGTATTCTACAGCTGAAGTGAAGGTACCATGTGCTGTACCGATGTGTAGTGACATGTGTCCTGGTGGATATGCTAAAGATCAAAATGGCTGCCAAACATGTGCTTGTAAAGAAGACAAACCTGGTAAATTACAAATTCCAGCATCTGTTCAAATTCTGTTTGATTACTCTTGCACGGTGTATAATGACATCTGCTACCGTAGCCCAGTGGGTAACACAATCACCTAGGAACACAAGGGACATGGGTTCAATCCTAGGTACAGGCAGATACATAGTGGCTCGGATGATCACTTGAAATGGTGATCCATAATCATTGGGTCCTATCCCCAGTGAAAGGATGAAGAACCTGAAGGACATTGATAAATGGTCATCATTGTGTCTCTGTCTTTCAGTTGGGGGGGGGGGAGTCAGTCACTAGAGACCTTGCAATTTGCTGTACCTGTGCAGTTGGAATTGGTCAATTAGCACTTTGAATCCTGTTGTAAAAGAGATATTATGCCAAGTATAAATATACCTTGTGTTGCTGGAGTCAGTGAGTAATGTTCCATAACTTTAAATGTAAATAGAGAGACCAGGGCTTGGGTTCACAATGGGACTTAGCCTGGACGTAGACTTCAATATGATACATTTTTCTCAGACTTCGGTTCCCAGTTTAAGTTGGTCTGAGCTTTGGTTAAATCTTAGGCTTTACAGTTAAGTCTACTTGGGAGTGGGCTTAAGTTTTGTAATGAAACTTACATATGGCATCCATATGACAGTTGCTTTTCTCCACTTAAAACTTTGAAATGGCTGAAAGTAAAATATAAGTATATAGATGATCATCCCTCTAAATTAGTCTTTGGGATTTTGTTTTTGGTTATAAGCGTTTCCCTTACAAAACAGCCTTTTTCCTTAGATAAACTGCTTCAAACAAAGGATATATGTCACCAGTAATATATTTTGAGTAGAAATAAAGGATCACATGAAATAGAAAACCACTGTGATTATTTAATAAATCAATCTATGCTAGGTTTAAGCTATGTTCCCTAATTTAGCCAAGTTAAAAGTCTTAAGTTTAAGTCTGAGACTCTTTGTAACACAGGCTTGTGTACCAATAGGAAACAAAGAGGTCTGAATTCTGATACAAGAAACAGTTATGTACACAAACAACAATGATCCTCATAGGTCCAACATTTTTTTTAAAAAAAAGATCAAAAAGTAGTTGTGTGTTCATTCACAACAAAATTTTTAACATCTATTTATATGTACCAGTCTTAAGCTTGAATCTAAATTTTAAGACCAAAGTTTAAGACTTGAGATCAAATTTCATCTGAGCAAGTTTATGAATAGAAACCCTGATCGGTAACAATTTACAAATGCTTACTCAAACAATCATATTGTTAAGCCTTATCAGTCATATGTTCAAATTTGTCCTCAATAGCTGAAGTGCAGATTCCCTGTGCTGTACCGATATGTAGTGACATGTGCCCTGGTGGATATGATCAAGATCAAAATGGCTGCCAAACATGTGCTTGTAAAGAAGACAAACCTGGTAAATTACAAATTCCAGCATCTATCCAAACTATCCATGCATTAAATATAATACTTTTGCTGTTGGGAATCAATAAATAATGTTCAATGGCTTTAGACATAAACAAAGAAAACTGAGTCTCTTACAATTTCCACATGTTACTATAACAATCATATTAATAGACCATATTAGTCTGATTTAAAAAAAAATGTATTCTACAGCTGAAGTAAAGATACCATGTGCTGTACCGATGTGTAGTGACCAGTGCCCTGGTGGATATGCTAAAGATCAAAATGGCTGCCAAACGTGTGCTTGTAAGCAGGATGAACCTGGTAATGTATGAAGTACATCTATCACCAAAACTTAAATAATTGACATATTAATCAGTTTCAAGTTGATTAGCTTGTAAAATGTCACCTTAAATAATGATTTGAATGTGGATCGAGCAAAATATATATGACACCAAGATACTTAATGAGCTAATTTATGTCTTGTGATGAAATATTAAATCTGACACAGTATGGTGAAAACCCTATTATCTGACTCTTTGTTATCCAAATATATGATTTTCTGAATTAATTTTCAATCTTCCAAATTTGTATTTCCCGACTGTCATACAATGCCTCTTCTGTTTTGTGAACATTCTATTATCCAAAAAATAGCATCAGAGATGCCCGTACCTCACAGCCACGGGAAACAGTTTTCAACACCATAAGATATAGAAGTAGTGAATCAGTACAAAGATGGGGATACTTTCAGAGCAGTGTCAGTTATATAAAGCTCCAAATAATGTTTAAGTAGAGAAAATAACATCTAAGAGAAAGAAAATGTATGTAAAGATAAAGTATTAAAGGTCAAGGTCAAGGTCACTATGGCAAGGTCAAAGGTCAAATCAAGGTCACACCATGATGTTGCATACCTGCACACCCTTTCTAATGTCCGTACCAAGTATTAACTTCCTACACCTTATGGTTTCCGATATAGACCGGACAGGTTTTTATGTCAGCTGACTTCTCAGTCAGCTGACATTATGTCGTCACTCTGCGGCGTGGGCGTATGCGTACGCGTCTGCGTATGCGTCCGCGTGAACAACTTCTTCTCCAAAACTACAAGGCCTAGAGACATGCTGTTTGTTTTAAAAGATACCTTATCTATCGAGGATGAAAAATTGTTCAAGGCATGCAAATCTGTCTTTTTATTGCGTTAATACATCCTATCCAATGGACAATTGCTTTACCGGTCGGCGCGACCGGTCCCGCCAAACGCTAGAAAAAGACGTCCTGTATATAATACCGGCAGGACCGGTCAGTAGTGTGCATTCGCTAGGTGGCGCATCATACTTGCTTCCTGTCCAGACAGAGTGACGTCAGTTCATCTTTTTCGTTTGGCGCGTAGTGTGCAGACGCGTTATGAAATTATCTCCAAGTTTTGAAGGAAACGCGGCTTATTCTACGAATTTATATATATTTATTGTGTTCATACATATCACTGCCTCTCCAGGACTAAAACGAGGCATTATCCAGCACTTTATAACCAGTTTTGAAGAATTTCTGTGTACTTGTCGTCGAGACAAAGTCGTGGGTGAGAGGTCGTGTGTCGTCCCTGCAGCATTCCTTCTGCTGTTTAGAAGCGTGTAGTTTCCACGATTCACCCTCCTTTTATTTCTACCTGGTCGAGTAACACTGAGTGTATGTCGACGAGACGATATTTGAAGGAAAGAAGAATGCATCGTCTGACGTCATCACTTCCAGCTTATGCTTGTCACGTGACACGGACCTGGTCACGTGATACGCATTCAACAATGGAGGTCACGTGATACGCATTTAACAATGGAGGAATCGTGTTTTCAACAGAAGTTTTAGAAGAAAAGACGAGTATTTATCACTCTACAAACACTTTTTAACTGGCAAGAAGAATTCCAGCAACTCGTCTGTTGACCTGAAGAAGTTAGATGTCAAATAGTCTTTGAATTCTGCAAATTTTGCCGGTGCCGGTCATGTGACTTCACAGATCTCAACACAACTACCGGCAAGCAATCCCCAAGCGTGACTGGTTCAGCTGACAAGAAGTGATGAGTTTTTCCGGTACCAGTTCTGGTCAGACTACCGGTGGGGAGCACTAGTGATGGGTTTTACCGGTTCCAGTCTGTACAGACTACCGGTGGTTCATGTTCCTGTGAAGAAACCCCTTCAGTGGTTACCAGTGATCAGTCCTGTTGATCCTGGAACCTCCACCAGAGGCCTTTCCACTGGTGGAACTGTTGGGGTACCTGTTCCAGTCATGTTCCTGTGAAGCTGTCAAGAAACCCCCCCTTCAGTGGTTCCGGTGATCAGCCCTGTTTTGATACTGGAACCTCCACCAGAGGCCTTTCCACTGGTGGGACTGTTGGGGGTACCGGTTCCGGTCTGTACAGACTACCGGTGGGTGCTGTTCCTGTGAAGAAACCCCTTCAGTGGTTGACAGTGATCACCCCTTTTTGATTCTGGAACCTCCACCAGAGGCCTTTCCACTGGTGGGACTGTTGGGGTACCGGTTCCAGTCATGTTCCTGTGAAGTTGTCAAGGAACCCCCCTTCAGTGGTTTCCATTGATCAGCCCTGTGTTGATACTGGAACCTCCACCAGAGGCCTTTCCACTGGTGTGACTGTTGGGGGTACCGGTTCCAGTCTTGTTCAGACCACCGGTGCGGCTGCTCAGAGGGTTCACCTACCAGAAGTCGCGGTGACCATTGAGACCCTTATCTCCCCAGTGCAGATTTTTGGACCGGTACCAGTCCTGTTCAGGCTACCGGTAGGGTCACTAGCCAGCCTGTGCTGAGGGATACCGGCACCAGTTCTGCTGAGACTGCCGTTTGTGGTCACAAAAATCCAGCAAGTGCTACCGTTTTCACAGGACTACCGGTTTCACAGAGTTGCTGGTGGTGAAATACAGCAGGGCTACTGGTTACGGAGAATTGCCGGTTCCGGAACCGGAATGATGCCGGTTCCGGAACCGGAGTGATGCCGGTTACAGGCTGCTGGTTACAGAGAAATCTGCTGTTCCCATCATTACTGGCAAGGCACCAGCTGCAAATCCAGTGCTGACAACAGGTTCACCGGTTACAAGGTTTCCCGGTTACAGAGAATTGAGGGTGACAAGTTAGTTGGACAGGAAGTTTCTTCAGTAAATTCCTTTAACCAACCGGTTACAGAGCCTACCATCCGAGTGCTGGTTTACACAACCTTCAGGGACAGTTGCTTCACGAGATCTAGAGATACTGGTGAAGTACTCAGGTACTGTGCTGGATCTGTGCGGTCCCAAAATTTTTGGTTACAGAGAGACACCAGCCTATCGATTTGACCGGTTACAGAGCTTGTTGGTTGCAGAGAAAAGCTGCTGAACCACCACTCTGGACAGGAAGAAGGCAGCTTAATATGAGCCTATCCCTGCTAAGAAGTAGTTCAGTTCACCCAGTTCTGCCAACTCCGGTGAGTTTATGCAGAACTGTGGAGCCACCAGGAACCGGTTACAGAGCATTGCCTCACGTATAACCGTTTAAGGCCTGGTACTGGGCAGGTCTCCAGGACTGACTGACAGACCGGCAGAAGTTCCTTAAAGGCAAAAACAGCTGTTTAGGCCAACCAGTGGCAGCCTAAGGAACTGGTTACAGAGGAATTCTTTGACCAGTCACTGGCCCCGGTGAAATGCCTATCAAGCTACCTGACCAGTCAGCCAGCCTACCCTTTCGGGTCCCAGCTGGTCAGACAGTGGCTAGAGATTGCGGGAGGGTTACACTCTCCCCTTCCGGTTCAGACCCCACTTGACGAGGTCACCGACTGTAATAAGCAACTACCACAATCCAACCAAACAGTCCTTCCTTTTAGAGGCACTGTATCAGCTGATAAACAAGAATGCAGTCGAACCGGTGGAAAATCAAACTCACTGGGGTTTTACAACCGGCTTTTTGGTACCCAAACCCAACAACCGGTGGAGACCGATCCTAGACCTGAGCACCTTGAACACCTTTTTAAACACAGGGACGTTCAAGATGGAAACCCCAGAGACAATAAGAACCTCCCTCCAAGCAGTGGAGTGGGTCACATCCATAGATTTCAAGAAGCATACTTCCACATACCAATTCACAGTCAGTCCAGGAAGTACATGCGCTTTCACCTCTAGGGTCGGTCCTACCAGTTCAAAGCCCTTCCCTTTGGCCTGTCCACAGCTCCCATGGAGTTCACAGTGGTGGCCAAAGAGGTCAAACTGGCTTTTCAGAAGGGTATAAGGATCCACCAGTACCTAGACGACTGGCTGGTGAGAGCTTCTACCCACCACACCTGTCTCCAGCATACTCAACCCCTAGTCACACTTTGTCAGGAATTAGGGTGGCTGGTGAGCAAGGAAAAGTCAGAGCTGGTTCCCAAACAGGTCTTCAACTTCGTAGGTTACCAGTTCGACCTGAAAGAGGGCAAGGTCAGACCAACAGAAGAACGTTGGCAGGCCTTGACACACAAGATCAGATCAATATTGTCGGATCCGCTTTGCCCGGTCCGACAATTCATGTCCCTCATAGGTCTACTCACAGCAACAGAAAAGCAAGTCCACTTAGGGCGACTACACATGAGACCCATACAGTGGCACTTGAAAAACAACTGGAGGGTCCCAGAGTCACTGGAAAAGGTGATCCCGGTCCCCAAATCCCTCCACCCCCATCTAAGGTGGTGGCTGGAGGAAAGCAATGTGCTTCTGGGTCAACCATTACACCCTCTAAAACATGCTCTGCAAATCTTTACAGACGCATCAAAAGAAGGGTGGGGCGATCACTTAGACGAACATACTGCAAGGGGACAGTGGTCCCTACCAGAGAGCAAGTTACACATATAACCACTTGGAGCTGAAAGCAGTATTTCTAGCTCTAAAAGAGTTTCAAACCCTAGTCTTCAACAAGACAGTGTTGGTAGCTACAGACAACACAACAGTGGTTGCCTAAATCAACAAAGAAGGGGGGATGAAATCGGACTCTCTGTGTGCCCTACTGTGGAGAATTCTGTCCTGGTGTACCAGGCAGCAAGTAACCCTCAGGGCACGTCACATCCCCGGCCGGCTGAACGTGATACCAGACAAGCTATCCAGGCTTGGCCAGACCATTCAAACAGAGTGGTCACTTCATCCAGAAGTGTTCCAAGCTGTATGTTCAAGGTGGCATCAGCCACAAGTGGACCTGTTTGCCACCAGGTTCAACAACAAACTACCACAGTTTGTATCACCGGTACCAGACCCCCAGGCTTGGGCAGTGGATGCACTCAGCCTCTCCTGGGAGGACCTGGACCCATACGCCTTCCCACCGGCAGCCATCTTGGGCAAAGTGGTGGAGAAGCTCCAGGACTACCCCTGCAACAGAATAATTCTGATTGCTCCAGGGTGGCCCAACATGCCCTGGTTTTGGGACCTGGTAGCAATGTCAAGCCAGATCCCACTGTGTCTGCCCAGCATACCCAACCTAGTGTCTCAGTCATTCAACCAGGTCCTTCACAGGAACCTGTCGAATCTGAACCTACATGCCTGGCTCCTAGAGCCTCAGCAATCAAGGAGCAAGGCTTCTCTGAGGCAGTGGCAGCACGAATTGAGGCTCCTCAAAGAAGATCAACCAGATCTGTCTATGAGGCAAGTGGACCTTTTTTACCAGTGGTGCCTCAGTAATCAGGTGGACTTCAGGGCACCACCTCTGAAAGCCATTGCTGACTTCCTCCTGCACTTGTTTTAGGAGAAGAAGTTACAACCAAGCACTATTGATGGCTACAGATCCGCCATTGCTGACAAACTGGACAATTCCACCATTAATGTCAGCAAAGATGAGAATCTCACTCGTCTCCTGGATAGTTTCCATAGAGACAGACCTAAGGGCAGGAGGGGCATCCCCTCCTGGAACCTTTCACTGGTTTTACATCAGCTCACAAAGGCTCCCTTTGATTCCCTGAAAGAGGCCTCCTTGAAACATCTAACTTTCAAGACTGTTTTCTTGCTGGCTTTGGGTTCAGGTAAACGCAGGAGTGAGATCCATGCTTGGTTACATAAGAACATCAGACACCAGTCGGACTGGTCTCAGGTGTCTTTGTACCCCTCACCCAGCTTCCTATCCAAGAACCAGCTGGCTAAGGAAGGTCCAGATAGTGTGGCACCAGTGGTCATCCCAGCCCTGGCACCATCTCTGGATAGGTCACTCAAGGGTGACAGGTCCCTATGTCCAGTTAGAGCCCTGCGCTACTACTTGGACAGGACTGCAGACCTCAGGCAGAATAAGGAGTTAGTCTTTGTCTCCTTCAAGAAGGGTTTTGATAAAGACATCTCACCTGCCACCATCTCCTCATGGATCAAACAGACTGTGGTTCTGTGCTATGAGCTCTCTGACCAGGAGGCCCTCACCTTACATCAGGTTAAAGCCCATGATGTTAGGGCCTTTGCTGCCTCTAAGGCTTTCCAATCAGGGATTTCCTTAGATCAGATCTTGTCAGCCTGCCACTGGAAATCTCACAACACCTTCACCCAATTCTATTTGAAGGATGTTGCCTGGGCTGACTCAGAGCTTTTCCACCTGGGACCTGTAGTGGCTGCCCAGCAGGTGCACCACCAGGCCCAGAAGTGAGGGGATGTTGTATATATGTAAATATGTACATATTGTAAAAAAAAAAAAAAAAAAAAAAAAACTGTGACTTGCTTCCCTTGGGCAGTTTTATTTCTTCTGGGACTGAACTCAGCCCCTCTCTCTCTATCTTTCCCTTCTCAAACCGACTCTGGAAGGAAAGAAAAAAGGGGGGGGCAACGTCGGTAGACTCCCGGTTAACCGGTGAGTTGGTGGCCGACCTTGACCTGTCGGGGTTCTCTGACCCTAGGTCAAATGGGCCTGTACTATTTTGTTTTGTTATGAGTTCACAGAAGTCCCTAGCTGCTTACCCGCCAACCAAGCGGTAGTTATTCAGCAATTGTCCATTGGATAGGATGTATTAACGCAATAAAATTGCAAATTTAATAAGTAAATTAAATTTTTATAAGTTAATACCCTATCCAATGGACAGGCAAGGCCCTCCCAACCGACCCCGCTACCAGCTTACTAGGGGTCTAAATCTGTTTAGACAACGAAAAAGATGAACTGACGTCACTCTGTCTGGACAGGAAGCAAGTATGATGCGCCACCTAGCGAATGCACACTACTGACCGGTCCTGCCGGTATTATATACAGGACGTCTTTTTCTGGCGTTTGGCGGGACCGGTCGCGCCGACCGGTAAAGCAATTGTCCATTGGATAGGGTATTAACTTATAAAAATTTAATTTACTTATTAAATTTGCAAGTTCGTCTGTTTGCTAGAGACATTACAAGGGGGGTACCCCCACCAAAAGTGTGAAAATTTCAACACTTAATCACAATTTTCTCAGTGACTATTGCAAGGATTTCTCTCATATCTTGCATATATGTACTAGGCCACAGGTAGATTCTCTTGTGTGAGTATGAGACCTGGATCTGTCTTACTTTTTTTTTAATAAATTTTTTTAATAATTTTTAATGCATTAAAATTCATGAAATCATGCACAAAATCATTTATAACTTGAAAAGTGTTGCATTTAGAGCATTTTGTTAAAATATGTTATTCAGCTACTTTTTTCATAGCTACAATATGGTGAGTAAGTTGGGTGCCTGTCTCAATAGCTAAGTGAGTAATAGCTACTTTTGGGCTTTTCAGTAACTTCCATCATGAGTAAAATCACTTGTAACTTAAAAACTATTGCATTTAGAGAATTTCGTATAAATATGTTATTCAGCTACTTTTGGGTCAGCTATAACATAGTAAAATTTCAGACCTGTAGCTCATGGCATAGCTGAGTAATAGCTACTTTTAGGTTATCACTGTTGAGTAAATCGCTTATAACTTCAAAACTATTGCATTTAGAGAATTTCGTATAAATATGTTATTCAGCTACTTTTGGGTCAGCTATAACATACTAAAATTTCAGACCTGTAGCTCATGGCATAGCTGAGTAATAGCTACTTTTACGTTATCACTGTTGAGTAAATCGCTTATAACTTGGAAACTATTGCATTTACAGTATTTTGTTTCAATATGTTATTCACCTATTTTGGGATCAGCTATAACATAGTGCAGTTTCAGACCTGTGGCTCATTGCATAGCTGAGTAATAGCTACTTTGAAATTCTCACTATTGAGTAAATCACTTGTAACTTAAAACCTATTGCATTTAGAGAATTTTGTATAAATATGTTTATCACTGTTGAGTAAATCGCTTATAACTTGGAAACTATTGCATTTACAGTATTTTGTTTCATATGTTATTCACCTATTTTGGGATCAGCTATAACATAGTGCAGTTTCAGACCTGTGGCTCATTGCATAGCTGAGTAATAGCTACTTTGAAATTCTCACTATTGAGTAAATCACTTGTAACTTAAAACCTATTGCATTTAGAGAATTTTGTATAAATATGTTATTCAGCTACTTTGGGGCCAGCTATAACATAGTGAAATTTCAGATCTGTAGGTCATGGCATAGCTGAGTAATAGCTACTTTAAAGTTCTCACTATTGAGTAAATCAGTTGTAATTGGAAAACTATTGCATTTAGAGAATTTCGTATAAATATGTTATTCAGCTACTTTTGGGTCAGCTATAACATAGTAAAATTTCAGACCTGTAGCTCATGGCATAGCTGAGTAATAGCTACTTTTAGGTCATCACTATTGAGTAAATCAGTTGTAACTTGAAAACTATTGCATTTACAGTATTTTGCTTAAATATGTTGTTCACCTACTTTTGGGTCAGCTATAACATAGTAAAATTTCAGACCTGTAGCTCATTGCATAGCTGAGTAATAACTACTTTGAGGTTCTCACTATTGAGTAAATCAGTTGTAATTGCAAAACTATTGCATTTAGAGAATTTCGTATAAATATGTTATTCAGCTACTTTTGGGCCAGCTATAACATAGTGAAATTTCAGATCTGTAGGGCATGGCATAGCTGAGTAATAGCTACTTTGAATTTCTCACTATTGAGTAAATCAGTTGTAATTGGAAAACTATTGCATTTAGAGAATTTCGTATAAATATGTTATTCAGCTACTTTTGGGTCAGCTATAACATAGTAAAATTTCAGACCTGTAGCTCATGGCATAGCTGAGTAATAGCTACTTTTAGGTCATCACTATTGAGTAAATCAGTTGTAACTTGAAAACTATTGCATTTACAGTATTTTGCTTAAATATGTTGTTCACCTACTTTTGGGTCAGCTATAACATAGTGAAATTTCAGACCTGTAGCTCATTGCATAGCTGAGTAATAACTACTTTGAGGTTCTCACTATTGAGTAAATCAGTTGTAATTGCAAAACTATTGCATTTAGAGAATTTAGTATAAATATGTTATTCAGCTACTTTTGGGTCAGCTATAACATAGTAAAATTTCAGACCTGTAGCTCATGGCATAGCTGAGTAATAGCTACTTTTAGGTCATCACTATTGAGTAAATCAGTTGTAACTTGAAAACTATTGCATTTACAGTATTTTGCTTAAATATGTTGTTCACCTACTTTTGGGTCAGCTATAACATAGTAAAATTTCAGACCTGTAGCTCATTGCATAGCTGAGTAATAACTACTTTGAGGTTCTCACTATTGAGTAAATCAGTTGTAATTGCAAAACTATTGCATTTAGAGAATTTCGTATAAATATGTTATTCAGCTACTTTTGGGCCAGCTATAACATAGTGAAATTTCAGATCTGTAGGTCATGGCATAGCTGAGTAATAGCTACTTTGAATTTCTCACTATTGAGTAAATCAGTTGTAATTGGAAAACTATTGCATTTAGAGAATTTCGTATAAATATGTTATTCAGCTACTTTTGGGTCAGCTATAACATAGTAAAATTTCAGACCTGTAGCTCATGGCATAGCTGAGTAATAGCTACTTTTAGGTCATCACTATTGAGTAAATCAGTTGGAACTTGAAAACTATTGCATTTACAGTATTTTGCTTAAATATGTTGTTCACCTACTTTTGGGTCAGCTATAACATAGTAAAATTTCAGACCTGTAGCTCATTGCATAGCTGAGTAATAACTACTTTGAGGTTCTCACTATTGAGTAAATCAGTTGTAATTGCAAAACTATTGCATTTAGAGAATTTCGTATAAATATGTTATTCAGCTACTTTTGGGCCAGCTATAACATAGTGAAATTTCAGATCTGTAGGGCATGGCATAGCTGAGTAATAGCTACTTTGAATTTCTCACTATTGAGTAAATCAGTTGTAATTGGAAAACTATTGCATTTAGAGAATTTCGTATAAATATGTTATTCAGCTACTTTTGGGTCAGCTATAACATAGTAAAATTTCAGACCTGTAGCTCATGGCATAGCTGAGTAATAGCTACTTTTAGGTCATCACTATTGAGTAAATCAGTTGTAACTTGAAAACTATTGCATTTACAGTATTTTGCTTAAATATGTTGTTCACCTACTTTTGGGTCAGCTATAACATAGTGAAATTTCAGACCTGTAGCTCATTGCATAGCTGAGTAATAACTACTTTGAGGTTCTCACTATTGAGTAAATCAGTTGTAATTGCAAAACTATTGCATTTAGAGAATTTAGTATAAATATGTTATTCAGCTACTTTTGGGTCAGCTATAACATAGTAAAATTTCAGACCTGTAGCTCATGGCATAGCTGAGTAATAGCTACTTTTAGGTCATCACTATTGAGTAAATCAGTTGTAACTTGAAAACTATTGCATTTACAGTATTTTGCTTAAATATGTTGTTCACCTACTTTTGGGTCAGCTATAACATAGTAAAATTTCAGACCTGTAGCTCATTGCATAGCTGAGTAATAACTACTTTGAGGTTCTCACTATTGAGTAAATCAGTTGTAATTGCAAAACTATTGCATTTAGAGAATTTCGTATAAATATGTTATTCAGCTACTTTTGGGCCAGCTATAACATAGTGAAATTTCAGATCTGTAGGTCATGGCATAGCTGAGTAATAGCTACTTTGAATTTCTCACTATTGAGTAAATCAGTTGTAATTGGAAAACTATTGCATTTAGAGAATTTCGTATAAATATGTTATTCAGCTACTTTTGGGTCAGCTATAACATAGTAAAATTTCAGACCTGTAGCTCATGGCATAGCTGAGTAATAGCTACTTTTAGGTCATCACTATTGAGTAAATCAGTTGTAACTTGAAAACTATTGCATTTACAGTATTTTGCTTAAATATGTTGTTCACCTACTTTTGGGTCAGCTATAACATAGTGAAATTTCAGACCTGTAGCTCATTGCATAGCTGAGTAATAACTACTTTGAGGTTCTCACTATTGAGTAAATCAGTTGTAATTGCAAAACTATTGCATTTAGAGAATTTAGTATAAATATGTTATTCAGCTACTTTTGGGTCAGCTATAACATAGTAAAATTTCAGACCTGTAGCTCATGGCATAGTTGAGTAATAGCTACTTTTAGGTCATCACTATTGAGTAAATCAGTTGGAACTTGAAAACTATTGCATGTACAGTATTTTGCTTAAATATGTTGTTCACCTACTTTTGGGTCAGCTATAACATAGTAAAATTTCAGACCTGTAGCTCATGGCATAGCTGAGTAATAGCTACTTTGAGGTTATCACTGTTGAGTAAATCGCTTATAACTTGGAAATTATTGCATTTAGAGTATTTTGTTTCAATATGTTATTCACCTATTTTGGGGTCAGCTATAACATAGTGAAGTTCCAGACCTGTGACTCATTGCATAGCTGAGTAATAGCTACTTTGAAGTTCTCAATGTTGAGTAAATCACTTATAGTTTGAAAACTATTGCATTTAGAGAATTTAGTATAAATATGTTATTCAGCTACTTTTGGGTCAGCTATAACATAGTAAAATTTCAGACCTGTAGCTCATGGCATAGCTGAGTAATAGCTACTTTTAGGTTATCACTGTTGAGTAAATCAGTTATAACTTGGAAACTATTGCATTTAGAGTATTTTGTTTCAATATGTTATTCACCTATTTTGGGGTCAGCTATAACATAGTGAAGTTCCAGACTTGTGGCTCATTGCATAGCTGAGTAATAGCTACTTTGAAGTTCTCACTGTTGAGTAAATCAGTTGTAATTGGAAAACTATTGCCTTTACAGAAATTTGTGCAAATATGTTATTCAGCTACTTTTGGGTCAGCTATAACATAGTGAAATTACAGACCTGTAGCTCATGGCACAACTGAGCAATAGCTATTCTCAGGCACTGACTGTTGAGTAAATCGGCTATAACTTGAAAAATATTGCATTTGGAGTATTTTGTTAAAATATATTGTTCACCTACTTTTGGGTTAGCTATAACATAGTGAAATTACAGACCTATAGCTCATGGCATAGCGGAGCAATAGCTATTTTCAGGTTCTCACTATTGAGTAAATCAGTTGTAACTTGAAAACTATTGCATTTACAGTATTTTGCTTAAATATGTTGTTCACCTACTTTTAGGTCAGCTATAACAGAGCAAAAATTCAGACTTGTAGCTCATTGCATAGCTGAGTAATAGTTACTTTGAGGTTCTCACTCTTGAGTAAATCAGTTGTAACTTGAAAACTATTACATTTAGAGTATTTTGTTAAATATGTTATTCACAGACGTTTTGGTCAGCTATAACATAGTGAAATTGCAGACCTCTATGTCATGGCATAGCTGAGCAATAGCTTCTTTCAGGTTCTCACTGTTGAGTAAATCATTGTATCCAACCTGTAGGAAATCATGGGCTGGGAATCTGTTAATATGGTCCGATTTGACCTTGGAACCCTCCTTCAAGGTCAAATGAGGATAGCCAAACATAAAAGTGCTTATAACTCGCTTATTATTGGTCCTAGAGGTTTGGAATGGAAAACCAACCTATAGAAAATCATGGGCTGGGAATCTTTTGGTGTGGTCGGATTTCACCTTAGACCCCTCCTTCCAAGTCAAACGAAGATAGCCAAACTTAAAGTGCTTATAACTCGCGTATTATTGGTCTTGGAGGTTTGGGATGGTAAACCAACATATAGGAAATCATGGACTGGGATTCTTTTGGTGTGGTCAGATTTGACCTGGGACCCCTCCTTCAAGGTCAATTGAGGATAGCCAAACTTACAATTGCTTAGAACTCGCTTATTATTGGTCCTACAGGTTTGGGATGGTAAACAAGCTACAGGAAATCATGGGCTGGGAATTTTTTTGTGTGGTCGGATTTGACCTTGGACCCCTCCGTCAAGGTCAAACAAGGATAGCCAAACTTAAAAAGTGCCTATGACTCACTTATTATTGGTCCGAGAGGTTTGGGATGGTAAACCATCCTAAATTCTTTGGCTGGGAATTTTTTGGTATGGTGAGATTTGACCTTTGGACCCCTTCTTCATGGTCGAACGAGGATATTGCATTTATAGTATTTCTCTAAATATTTTTAACCTACTTTTTACACTTAAACAATTACCTTCTTACTTTATTTCATAATACCATTTGCAGGGCACAACTTTTTTGTCCTTTTCTTCTGTCAGCTTCGGAATATCTTTCGAACATGCTGTTCAGTTACCATTTACTGTATTTCTGTACAGCCCTTTCCCTGATAATTATGCTTTCCTCTCATTATCACCATCACAAATCAAAAACATTCAGTCAGCTGACACAGTGCCCGTTCACGGGCACTCTCCTCTTGTTCAAACTCAAGGTCACTGCGGCAAGGTTAAAGGTCAAATCAAGGTCATACCATGACGTTGCACACCTACACCCCCTAACCAATGTCCCTACCAAGTATCAACTTCCTACACCTTATGGTTTCTGAGATACAGCCCGGACAAACTTTTTCCGGCTGCCCACCTGCCCATCCGGACACCATGGGTGAAAACAATACCCTGACACCCCTTAAGGGATGTGGGGCCACAAAATGGTACCATCCTATCATATTTGGATAACAGAAGTTCCCCCGTGTGTAGACAATGTATGTGTGACTGAGTGGTTACCAGACTAACTGTACATGGAAAATGTACCCTGATCATGAAGTTACAAATACATGTCCCTCTTGATCGAGGCGTGTTATTAAACGAAAAAATTACCTCGATGAATATATATCTTAAAATTTTATAATGAGTAAAGACATAAAAAATAATTTTGGGGAATGTGTTTTGGGAAAAGGTGCTACATAAAACATTCCATAATTGCTTTATTATTAATCATATGTGGTTATTACCGTATTAAATAAGGCCTTTATCCTTTTTAGTCGAATCTTTGATTCGAGTTATGTACTGGGTTGAGGCCGCGATTTTAAATTGGCCGTTTAAGCCCTTAAATATCAAAATTCTGCATACTACTTTTACACATATCTGTACATTAAGATGTATAGTATACACACTGCCATTTTGAAAATTTTTTATGTTTTTATTAAGGTATATTTTATGAAGTAAAAAGCCTGTCTAGCACTGCATCTGGCTTTCTGTAAGGTCTGTATGTCCTAGAAACTAGTGTTTCCCATTGTCTTGGCATACTCAAGTGAGTAATTTTTAACGGTTTCGTCTGCTGGTATCTAAAAGTGAAAGTGTATGCACAGACAATTTAAATGTAAACTAATCGTCTGGGGATCCCCAATTAAAGTTCATATATATCCGTCTGCTGGTTTATCGCGCCAGTCACTATTAACATAAAATTCTTGTCTGTGCATCTATGTGCCTTCATTCATTCATCGAAGCATGACAATTAATTTATGAAGTATTTCTTATGAACCAATCACATAAATATTTGAGTTTAAAATATGTAGTCGCAGCCTTACTCATTTGTCAAACAAATAAACCGCAAAGAAATTAATGAATGAAGTCATGTAACGGTAGTAAAAGACATTGACCAATAAAAATATGGGGGGATGCACAGACTATGATTTTATACTAACAGTAACTGTGCAACACTTGAGGGTTATATCAGAAGCATTTATGACAATGAAATTCACGAGTTAATTGACTTTCTTCACGTTTACCACTATTTATGTGCATTTCTTACAAAGATACCCTTAATAATTGCAAATATATTACGTGTACAGTGCTACTCCAATTTCAGAACCTGTTAGTTGTAAAGTGTTCTAATATTTTTTTAAGTAAACATCATTGGGAAAGGTCTGTTTTGCTTTAAAATGAAAATATTACAAATTCGCAGTTTATATGCACTCATTTATGACAAACATCTGTACATATAAATTAATTGTAATGTTGAATAGTATGGCCATGAGAATATTGGGGGAAGACTGGAGGACGCTACTCTATATGTACACAGACCACGAACAGCAATATATTTTCTAGTTGTTATAATATTAGATGCATTTTTATATTATTTGAGTTTAAAGTACTGACCATGGATACCTTATTATAAAAAGAAAACAAAATAATCTAGCTTGGCTACAGAGTCAATGATCGATTCGTGGACTTGTACATCTCATTAATATTAATGAGCTCTGTGAGATTTAGTTTTGAAAGTGTGACAGAAGAAATGGCTTTCATCAGGGAACATAACTACTGCAGAGATCTGCATTGGTTTAAAGTCAATATATTTCTTTTGAAAACAAGGTAATTTTATTTCCCTTTAAAATATTTATAAATGTTAAATATATGGACAAAGACTGCACAGGATGCCACACAAAAAATACCGACTGCCACACGTACTATATACAGTATTGATGAACATTTGAACTTTGAAGGCAATATCTTTTCTTATTTTAAATGAAATTGTTGAATATCTTATAAAAATACTTACAGTTTGCTTGTGTAAAATATCCATGTAACAACACTTTATAAAATCCAAATGCATTTTATATTTATTATATGAACTACATACTAGTTTGCTCATCTGTGTAGGCCTCCAAGTTAAAATACGTCTTCCCGCTTCAAAATCCAAATTTAAACTGCACAGTTAGACAGAGCACTCCTGTATTTATAAACCTTCCCCATCACATTTGTGGTCATTACAAATACCCAACACATCTCGCTACATAGATCTGTAATCTGCTTTGCAAACGGTTTGCATATGCGGGTGATAATAGAATGATTTACAGATTTCAACCCCCATTCCTGCCCTAAGATTCGACTCTGTGGTTGGCAGAAAGCCAGCCACTGCACCCTTGTTATGGTAAAGTATGCAGATTAGCAGGGGACAATTTACTTACACCAGTCTTACATTGATATGTGTATAATACTTGAACTGTTTATTTACCCATTCTATGTGAGATTTACTTAATGTAAACATACATGTATTCAACAGCGGAAGTGAAGATACCCTGTGCTATATCTGTGTGTAGTGACGTGTGTCCCAATGGATACGCCAAAGATGAAAATGGCTGTGAAACATGTGTTTGCAAACAGGATGACCCTGGTAATGTAGAACCAGTGTCCTTCATTAAAACAACTACACAACAGGATTGGCTGTGAACACTGAACTTATAGCTTTTTCTTTTATAAACATACCATAAAAATATGTACATGTACACTAAAAGAGATGAAATATGAAAATCCATAAACACGACTACAGATTAAATTCAACAGAGTTGATAGATCTCTAGAAATTTATTTTTTGAATAACACATGGTAATAAAACAGTTATATATTGTATTAGAAAGGCTGAACAATAATATTAAGTGAGCAAGATGGCCCTGGGGCCAGTTTCAGAAAGAGACATTTTTCTTAAACTTAGCCGAAGTCCTTGGTCTAATAGACTTAGGGGATTAACACAGCAGCAAAGTCTAAGCTTTGGATCAGTGTTGGGCTGAAAAGTTAAGCCCATCTAGGAATGGGCTTATGTTTTATATAAACAAAGACTTAAATATAGCTACCATAAATTTTTAGACCATTTCAAAATATGAAGTGCCTCAAAATAAAGAATAAATATATAGAACACCTCCCTAAATTAGTCTTTGGACATTTTATGTGGTTACAAGGCTTTCCATTGCCAAACAGCATTTTTCCAAAGGTAAAATGTGTCAAAGGAAATAGTTCACTAGAAGAATATTTTGATTTGAAATACAGGGTAAGGGTCACATGATGTAGAAAACCACTGTGGGTATTTGATAAGCCTGGGCTTAGCTAAGTCACCCTTTGTGAAATCCATTTAAGTCTAACACTGTCTAACACTTTTGTCTAAGACGAGAGATTTAAAGTCCCCGACTTAGCCATATATTGGACTAAGTGTCAGAGCCTTTGTGCAATCATCAGCTGGACATCACAAGTTACATCTATTATTAACCCCCAGAAGATAGTTTTCTCATTCAAAATAAAAGCCAAACATGGTCTGACA
Source organism: Sabellastarte sp. h YS-2021 (assembly GCA_964017235.1). Lineage (NCBI taxonomy): Eukaryota > Metazoa > Annelida > Polychaeta > Sabellida > Sabellidae > Sabellastarte > Sabellastarte sp. h YS-2021. The sequence continues at coordinate 83,526,727 of OZ024935.1, read as the reverse complement.
AAAAATGTTTTGAAACTTAGTCCTGTATTTTCTAGTAATGCCATGTCTGCAGATGAAAATATACTTACTATCTTGAGAAATTTATATTTATGCAGTTTCCGGCTTAAATTTTATTATTTTAATAATTGTAATAAAATATAGTTGCTTTCACAATTGATATAACAGAAAAATGCAAGCATAATATTTTGATTGTATTGAATTTAGCTTTAAACATGAACAGTATTTTTGAATATATTTTACAGTGGCCAATCAGGTGCTCTGTCCCATTCCTCTTTGTGCTAATTACTGCCCCACTGGCTATGCACTGGATGACACAGGATGTCAGACATGCTACTGTAATGAAGCAGAAGGTAACTTATACTCCTGTTCTACTTTTCCAAATGGTGTTCACAAATGACTTATGAATGGAAGCTTGAGGGTTTGGGTTTTTATGGAGAGTTCTGGATAGTGTAGAAGGTGGTAAACCAGAGACCTATTTAGTCCTGAGGCTTGTATTTAGCCCCACTTGTCCCTTCCAGTGTTGTTCTGCACCAAATTGCAATGACTGGTTCTATCAGTAGTTTTAACTCTTTTAGTGGTAACAGAAGAATCCTCTGGTGAGATGGAAGAGGAAGCAGAAACAAAGGCACCAGAACAGGGTGAAGTGGGGGAACAGCCTCAAGAGAATGATGAGGATGGGGACAATGCTGCCCTGGTGGAACAGCCAGTTGATGGAGATGAAATAGGAGACAATGTTGATATGGTGGAACAGCCCATTGAGAAAACTGAAGGTATGAATACTTGTATGAGTACTAATATGTTACTCTTGTCTTACTCTTTTAGAATATTTTTTTTTAAATTATTTAAATGTACATGTACAAATAACTGTTCAAAATCTACATGATGCCAGATCAAGAAGTCGATGTACACTGGCTACTTCATTATGAATTCAGCCTTTGATATTCTGTGTGCACTGCAGTGTGTACCCTGAGTTAATTATAACTTTCTGAGAACTTGATCTTAGATTCTACTTTGATAAAATTTCTTTTCAGAATCGTGTACAGTCCAGCCAGCTAGAATTCAGCATGGCATGGTGAGATATACATCCAGTAACCATGGAGACCGGGCTATATATGAGTGTGCTGCAGGATACTTTATGGAAGGAAATTATTACACGACCTGTGAGAATGGACAGTGGGTGGGGCAGCTGCCCAGTTGTGAACTAGGTCAGTTTTTAACAAAATCATCATTAATATCATCAAGAATATCATAAACTAGACCTATGTGTTGGAGAACTGATGCAAATTTGTGTCCACCGGAAAGACAACTCAGCAAAGCCAGTGAAGCATCATTTGACCTTGAAGGAGGGGCCCAAGGTCAACTCTAACAACATCAGAAGATTCCAAGCCCATGATTTCCTATAAGTTGGTTTCACATTATAAACGTCTAGGACCAATAATAAGCGAGTTATTAGCACTTAAGTTTGGCTATCCTCATTTGACCTTGAAGGAGGGTCCAAGGTCAAATTTGATCACACTGAAACATTCCCAGCCCATGATTTCCTATAAATTGGTTCACATTGCAAACCTCTATGACCAATAATAAGTGAATTATAAGCACTTTTTATGTTTGGCTATCCTCATTCGACCTTGAAGGAGGGGTCAAAGGTCAAATCTGACCACACCAAAAGATTCTGAGCCCATGATTTCCTATAAGTTGGTTTGACATTACAAACCTCTAGGACTAATAATAAGCAAGTTATAAGGACTTTTAAGTTTCGCTATCCTCGTTTGACCTTGTAGGAGGGGTCCAAGGTCAAATCTGACATCAGAAGATTCCCAGCCCATGATTTCCTACAGGTTGGTTTCACATTGCAAACCTCTAGGACCAATTATAAGGGATACATAGGCACTTTTAAAAGTCTGTTATGCGGGGTACTTGAGCTTCAAGGTCAAATGTCTGCAAGGTTGTAGAGGACATATACATCTGTTATACATATCACCCATGAAGAGATTCAACCTTCTGCCTATGAGAACCAGCCAATAGAAAAAGGTAGATAATTTTCAAAGAAATGCCTGCGGTGGCCATCTTGTTTTTCAGAATGAGGCTAACTTCAGTCCATGAGAAGCTTACCTCCCAATGAAGATATCCTACAAATTTGATGAACCTAGCTGGCGTAGTTTTACTCTGAGAGCGCTAATGGCGAACATCTCCCTACGCACGGTGGCGGTGTAGCGAACGCTAAAACAAAGTATCCACCGGATGCCTCCGGTGGATACATTAACATCAATCTTATCATAATCATCAACATTATTATCATTAAAGAACATTTCCTGACAAGTCTCATTAATCCAAGTAACCAGTAACAGTTGCTGTAGAGATTGTGACTGCTAAATTTTATCTTTTTTTTTTTCAATTATACCCCATTCACACTACAGGCTAAATAACCCGCGGTTATGAGCATTGGTCAAAACTTCCCAGTCCTTCAACTACCATCTGACATCAGTATATGAGCTAGTGACACAGTGGCAAGTGATCCAATTCATTGAGTGTCCTACGAAAATTTTAAGATGTTTGAATGTCCGCCTCTGACCATCTCACAGTCGATGCCATTCACTGTCCCTTGTCAGTCCCACCATGCCTTTGGACGTGTGTCTCCATCCCCGTCCGTCCATTTCAGTGACACTGCGCTGATAATTTTTCATATGGTAACTGAATTCGTCGTCTGTGGTTCATATAAGGTTGTGATTCGGTCTCATTTCGGTAGCACGTGTTCAACCAACAACTAACAAAGGTGAGTTGAGGTAAATGGAGGTTGTCGTCTGTCGTCTTACTGTTATTGATGTTACAAACACTGTCCCTTTAGTGGTGTTGCGCTAGATACCTTATGGGTACACCAAATCTTGGAAGATATGAGGCGTCCTCCGAGGCAGTTCAGCCACTAAGTAACACTTCTAACTGCAGGACAATACCACCTGTAGTGTGAATGGGGCTTTACATTTACTGTTCTTTTAAAACATTTAAACAATGTACAAGGTATGTTTCAACAGGATTTCAGTGAGCAGAAGTAATGTTTTAGAGTTAAAATAAGTTTAAAACTAGAGGATCGCTCGCAAAAAAAAAGATAATGTTTTTGCATAGCAAAAACAAAGCGTCCCGAAAAGGATATAAAGGTGAGTGCTAAAGTATTAAGAAAATGCTTCGTTTCTAGCCTTATACTGTTGTGGCAACCAAAGTCAGCGCAGTCTGCTCTATCTAGCACGGTTTTCAAGATATAAGCATTTTTGTGTTTTGCAAAAAATAAAAAAATTAAAAATGTCCGCTATATTTGGCGAGACAAAAATATTTTGAAAATTGGCATGGCTACTCTGCAGAGATACCCAGCAGGTCCAAAATTTTGTTGAGTTCACTCCATATAGCACGGTTTTCGAGATATAAGCATTTTTGTGTTTTGCAAAAACTTTGAAAATTCAAAATGGCCACCATTTTTGGGGAGACAAAAATTTTTGTCAAGACCACTGCCGTGGTGTGTATCTCCCGCCGAGCATTAAAGCAGAAGAAATAGCTTTTCCGAGATATTCACAATTTTTCATTTTCGTGTGTGAAAGGTCTTCCAAAAGTAGGTGAATGAGTTATTTGAGAAAAATTGGCTATCTGCAATACTATTAAGAGATAATTCACATTTACTCATTTTGAGTAGGTGAATAATTATCTATGGGTCTGAAACTTCACCAAGTGAAAGCTCTCCCAAAAGTAGGTGAATGAGTTATTTGAGAAAAATTGGCTATCTGCAATACTTTTAGAGATAATTCGCATTTACTCATTTTGAGTAGGTGAGTAATTAGCTATGGGTCTGAAACTTCACCATGTGAAAGCTCTCCCACAAGTAGATGAATGAGTATTTGATAAAAATTGGGTATCCGCAATACTTTTACAGATAATTAGCATTTACTCATTTTGAGTAGGTGAATAAATAGCTATGGGTCTGAAACTTCACAGAGTGAAAGCTCTCCCAAAAGTAGGTGAATGAGTTATTTGAGAAAAATTGGCTATCTGCAATACTTTTAGAGATAATTCACATTTACTCATTTTGAGTAGGTGAATAATTAGCTATGGGTCTGAAACTTCACCAAGTGAAAGCTCTGCCAAAAGTAGGTGAATGAGTTATTTGAGAAAAATTGGCTATCTGCAATACTTTTAGAGATAATTCGCATTTACTCATTTTGAGTAGGTGAGTAATTTGCTATGGGTCTGAAACTTCACCAAGTGAAAGCTCTCCCAAAAGTAGGTGAATGAGTTATTTGAGAAAAATTGGCTATCTGCAATACTTTTAGAGATAATTCGCATTTACTCATTTTGAGTAGGTGAGTAATTAGCTATGGGTCTGAAACTTCACCAAGTGAAAGCTCTCCCAAAAGTAGGTGAATGAGTTATTTGAGAAAAATTGGCTATCTGCAATACTTTTAGAGATAATTCACATTTACTCATTTTCAGTAGGTGAGTAATTAGCTATGGGTCTGAAACTTCACCAAGTGAAAGCTCTGCCAAAAGTAGGTGAATGAGTTATTTGAGAAAAATTGGCTATCTGCAATACTTTTAGAGATAATTCGCATTTACTCATTTTGAGTAGGTGAGTAATTAGCTATGGGTCTGAAACTTCACAGAGTGAAAGCTCTCCCAAAAGTAGGTGAATGAGTTATTTGAGAAAAATTGGCTATCTGCAATACTTTTAGAGATAATTCGCATTTACTCATTTTGAGTAGGTGAGTAATTTGCTATGGGTCTGAAACTTCACCAAGTGAAAGCTCTCCCAAAAGTAGGTGAATGAGTTATTTGAGAAAAATTGGCTATCTGCAATACTTTTAGAGATAATTCGCATTTACTCATTTTGAGTAGGTGAGTAATTAGCTATGGGTCTGAAACTTCACCAAGTGAAAGCTCTCCCAAAAGTAGGTGAATGAGTTATTTGAGAAAAATTGGCTATCTGCAATACTTTTAGAGATAATTCACATTTACTCATTTTCAGTAGGTGAGTAATTAGCTATGGGTCTGAAACTTCACCAAGTGAAAGCTCTGCCAAAAGTAGGTGAATGAGTTATTTGAGAAAAATTGGCTATCTGCAATACTTTTAGAGATAATTCGCATTTACTCATTTTGAGTAGGTGAGTAATTAGCTATGGGTCTGAAACTTCACAGAGTGAAAGCTCTCCCAAAAGTAGGTGAATGAGTTATTTGAGAAAAATTGGCTATCTGCAATACTTTTAGAGATAATTCGCATTTACTCATTTTGAGTAGGTGAGTAATTAGCTATGGGTCTGAAACTTCACCAAGTGAAAGCTCTCCCAAAAGTAGGTGAATGATTAATTTGACAAAAATTGGCTATCTGCAATACTTTTAGAGATAATTCGCATTTACTCATTTTGAGTAGGTGAGTAATTAGCTATGGGTCTGAAACTTCACCAAGTGAAAGCTCTCCCAAAAGTAGGTGAATGAGTTATTTGAGAAAAATTGGCTATCTGCAATACTTTTAGAGATAATTCGCATTTACTCATTTTGAGTAGGTGAGTAATTAGCTATGGGTCTGAAACTTCACCAAGTGAAAGCTCTCCCAAAAGTAGGTGAATGAGTTATTTGAGAAAAATTGGCTATCTGCAATACTTTTAGAGATAATTCGCATTTACTCATTTTGAGTAGGTGAGTAATTAGCTATGGGTCTGAAACTTCACCATGTGAAAGCTCTCCCACAAGTAGATGAATGAGTTATTTGATAAAAATTGGGTATCCGCAATACTTTTACAGATAATTAGCATTTACTCATTTTGAGTAGGTAAATAATTAGCTATGGGTCTGAAACTTCACCATGTGAAAGCTCTCCCAAAAGTAGGTGAATGAGTTATTTGAGAAAAATTGGCTATCTGCAATACTTTTAGAGATAATTCGCATTTACTCATTTTGAGTAGGTGAGTAATTGGCTATGGGTCTGAAACTTCACCATGTGAAAGCTCTTCCAAAAGTAGGTGAATGAGTTATTTGAGAAAAATTGGCCATCTGCAATACTTTTAGAGGTAATTCGCATTTACTCTTTTTGAGTAGGTGAGCAATTAGCTATGGGTCTGAAACTTCACCAAGTGAAAGCTCTTTGGGATAGCTGCTCTGCAGAGATACCCTGAAGATAAAAAATTTCGTCGAAATCGCTCTATGTAGCACGGTTTTCGAAATATTAGCATTTTTGTGTTTTGCAATTTTTGCGCAAAAATTCGAAAATTCAAAATGGCCGCCATTTTTGGCAAGATAAAATTTTTTTTGAAAATTGGCATGGCTACTCTGCAGAGATACCCAGTGGGTCAAAAATTTCGTCGAAATCGCTCTATCTAGCACGGTTTTCGAGATATAAGCATTTTTGTGTTTTGCAATTTTGCGAAAAATTCGAAAATTCAAAATGGCCGCCATTTTTGGCGAGACAAAATATCCCTGTGGCTGTGGATCAAAAATTTCGTCGAAATCGCTCTATCTGGCAGGGTTTTCGAGATATAAGCATTTTTATGTTTTGCAATTTTTGCGAAAAATTCGAAAATTCAAAATGGCCGCCATTTTTGGCGAGACAAAAATTTTTTCAAAATTGGGATAACTACTCTGCAGAGATACCCTGCGGGTCAAAAATTTCGTCGAAATCGGTCTATCTAGCACGGTTTTCGAGATATAAGCATTTTTGTGTTTTGCAATTTTTGCGAAAATTTCGAAAATTCAAAATGGCCGCCATTTTTGGTGAGATAAAAATTTTTTGAAAATTGGGAAAAGTACTCCGCAGAGATATCCTGTGGGTCAAAAATTTTGTCGAAATTGCTCTATCTAGCACGGTTTTTGAGATATAAGCATTTTTGTGTTTTGCAATTTTTGCGAAAATTTCGACAATTCAAAATGGCCGCCATTTTGGGCGAGACAAAATTTTTTGAAAATTGGGAAAACTACTCCGCAGAGATACCCTGTGGGTCAAAAATTTCGTCGAAATCGCTCTATCTAGCACGGTTTTCGAGATATAAGCATTTTTGTGTTTTCCTTCTTTGGAAAATTCGTAATGATTAATTAATCATTAATTACTCGGCCATTTCTTGACCAATCAATGCCAAAATCTAATGATTTCCAGATTTTAATAGAATGAATGCATTTGCCAAGTTTCAGGTGAATTGATAAAATTCCTTTCAAGTTATCATCCGGACAAGCTTCCCCATTGAAAAAAGACATTTTTGGTCATGTGACCTCTCTGATTGGTTGAAATGTCACTGCAGCATATTCAAAAAAATTCCCCAAGGCTACTGCCTAAACCTGCCAAATTTGAAAAGAATCCGCCTAACGGTTACAGAGTTATAAGGAAAACAAAATGCGGAGCCGGCGGAGCCGCAGGAGCCGGCGGAGCCGGAAGCTCTCCCATACACAAACAAGCGTCCCTTGCGGGACGCTTAATGAGGTTAATAAGTTAGTTCATCTACTAAATATATAACCAAGGTTAGATTTTAATGTAATCATTAAGAACATTAGTAATACGATAATCCTCAACAAAATCATTATCAAATGAATTGATGGCTATTCTAACATACGCATATGTATTATAGTTTGATAGCTGCTGCAGGATGTAAAGATTTTTCTTTAAAGTTTATGCTACAATGGTAGATGACATTGCAATGCACATTACAAATGTTTTGCTTTTGTCCTGCATCATAGGACTGGTACATTACTAGGTCCCTTTAAGCAAACCATGTTCTGACCAAAACACTCTGCCTAATATTTTTTTCAATTTACTGCCTGTAGCATCTTCATCTGACAATTACAATTATCACACTTCTGCCAAGGGCTCAACATTCCTCAAAATCTGTGGATACCTTTTTGAGTTATTTTGCAGCCAAACAAAGGCACTCCACCATTTACAAAACCTCAGAAGTAAACTTAAGGTTCATTAGGCGGGTTGCGTGTAACCAACCCGCCTATTAGATTGATGTGTCCGACGTCCGTCTGTCCGTCCACATTTTTCGTTTCCGGACTCTAACTTTAAAACGGTTTGACCAATCAAATTCAAACTTCACAGGGAGATAGATCACCATCATAGCTAGGTTCCTTTCGAAATTGGTGAAATTCCGTGTGTTCGTTTGTCCGTTTTTCGTCCGTTTGTCTGTCCATCCATCTGTTTGTCCACATTTTCGTTTCCGGACTCTAACTTTAAAACGGTTTGACCAATCAAATTCAAACTTCACAGGGAGATAGATCACCATCATAGCTAGGTTCCTTTCGAAATTGGTGAAATTCCGTCTGTTTGTTTGTCCGTTTTTCCGTCCGTTTCTTCGTTTTTGTCTGTTTTTCTGTCCATCCATCTGTCCGTCCACATTTTTGTTTCCGGACTCTAACTCGAAAACGGTTACTCCAATCTAATTCAAACTTCACAGGGACATACATCACCATCATAGCTAGGTTCCTTTCGAAATTGGTGTAAATCCGTCCGTTCATTTGTCTTGTTTTTCTGTCCATTTGTTCGTTTTTAGGCGGGTTGCGTGTAACCAACCCGCCTATTAGATTGATGTGTCCGACGTCCGTCTGTCCGTCCACATTTTCCATTTCCGGACTCTAACTTGAAAACGGTTTGACCAATCAAATTCAAACTTGACAGGGACATAGATCAACATGATAGCTAGGTTCCTTTCGATATTGGTGAAATTCTGTCCGTTCGTTTGTCCGTTTTTCGTCCGTATGTCTGTCCATCCGTCTGTTTGTCCACATTTTCGTTTCCGGACTCTAACTCGAACACATTTACCTTAAGTGGGTAACCTAACATTTCTTTCCTTGTTCCTAAATTTAATGAGAGCAGTTGCTAACCTTGTTTCCTGCATGCGCAACCCGCCTTTTGGGGCACCTCTGACCCTCTTGTTGATCTTGCCTTGGTGTTTAACTAATACAATGCAATATGCTTGATATTAATCGAGTTGTCTTGTTAATTGTTCAGGTTACATTCATTCTTTTGTCTATTACTATTACCTTTTTTCAGATATTCATGTTAGAAGTCTATATGTTCTTATTTTAATCTGAATATTTTGTTTTTCACTAATTAACAATGGCAACATATATTGATGTTAATTGGCTACAGTAGCTAATGTATAATCAGGAAATAGCAGAATATTATGGATTTAAATGTTTTTTTTTTTTTTTTTTTTTTTTGAAAGCTATGCTAACTAATTCATAGGAAATGTTGTACATATATTGATGCTTATATTATCGATACATTTGAACAAAGTACGAAAATATTCACTGTTGAAGTCTTGTCAGAGTCTGTCTTCTAATTCAAGCTATTTTAAGACAAGTGGATTCTGCATTTGCTCGAATAATTACATTGTTGTCTATACCCTGAGCTCTTCTGTCCCTTTCATTTTTATTATATATATACACACCACAATATTGTAAATTGATACTGGTTTTCTTTCTTTTTTTTTTTCTTTTCCCCCCACTGTACAGTTTTAGTATATAGCTATAATGTCTTGTATTCTTCTCATCTCTTCTGCTTCACTTATATGTGGTCATGTGGCTTTTGAACCTGTGGTAGCTAATCAAAATATTTTATTATGGGTATCTGTTTAGAACAATATAGGGAAACTATAGGGAAGTTTTGTTCAAAACGATCACATCATTTTCCATGCAGATGTTTTTGTTGCAATTATTTAAACATTGTTTTTAAGGTACTTTCAATGATAAACATAGTAAATGTATTTAAAGTAATTGTACAAGTCTTTCTGGTCATACATTTGCTAATTATGCTTGCTGGTGACGTAGAAACAAATCCGGGACCTCGTACTGATCAGGAAGAATATAGTAATTTGTCAATTTGTCACATAAATATAAGAAGTTTAAAGCCAAAACTTGATGGCATTCTGTATAAAATGGAGACAATAAGACATGACGTTGCATTTAAATATAATGTTATAACTCTTAGTGAAACTTGGTTAAAGGACTCTGATGATATTGAAGACTTTACAATAAATGGATATCAAAAACCATTTATTCGTAATAGAGTCCAGACAGGTGGTGGCGTTCTTTGCTGGGTCACAGATAATATTGCAGCACAAAGAAGGTTCGATTTGGAAGTAAACGAAATCGAGGCAATGTGGTTAGAAGTTAGAGAAAACATACATAAATTTTTATTATGTGTTGCTTATAGACCTCCTTCTTGTGCCGACTTCTGGATTCATCTTCAGATTTGTTTAGACAAAATCTATAGTTCTGGTAATGGAAATCAAAATATCTTGTTGATTGGAGATTTCAATTCAGATTTCAACACACTGCAAGGTCAGCATTTGAGCGATTTTTCCATTGTAAATAATCTAAGTACATTAATTTTTCAACCTACACGAATTACAAATATTACCAGCAGCATTCTTGACCAGTGTTTAACCAATTTTCCTTATTATGTCAAAGAGTCTGGCGTTGAACCTCCACTTGCAGACAATGATCATTGTTCTATATATGTTAAACTCCTTTTTAGAGTGAAGAAGTCAAAATGCTATACAAAAACCATGTGGGATTTCAGTCAAGCGAATATTCTTGAATTTAGAAATTCTTTTATCAATTTTGACTGGGATAATTTATTAAAAGAGGACATAAATGAATCATGCAGATTATTTACTGATAAAATTATGTATAGCGCTGGTGAATTTATACCCCACAAGGTGGTAACAGTTCGTACTTTTGATAAGCCTTTTTATAATGGATATTTGCGCAGATTAAGACGTAAAGTTAATCGCCTTCATCAGAAGGCAAAGCATACCAAAACGGCTCAGTCCTGGGATTTCTATAGACATGAGAGAAATTTTTATTTCCGTGAGGTTGCTCGTTGTAAGAATGAATATAACAACAGAATATATGAAAAACTTGATGCTAGTATAAGCCAAAATTCTTTTTTCAAACTAGTAAAATCCTGTTTTAAAACAATAAATACATCCATGCCTCCCATCTTATCTTCAGAAGGAAATATTTTAATAGATGATACATCTAAAGCTAACGCCTTCAACACTTTCTTCTCGGAGGCAAGTAAACTAAACCAAGCTGAAAGCTCATTACCAGTGGATGACTCCCCCATAAGTAATACTTTAGAAACCATATCAGTTTCTGAAAAGGAAGTTCAGGACCAGATTAGACTTCTTAATGCAAATAAATCATATGGTCCGGATGGAATCTCACCGAAATTTATAAAACTTGCAGGTAACTCACTGGTTAAGCCCTTAACAAAATTATACAATCTTTCTCTATCATCAGGTAAAGTCCCTAAGTTATGGAAGCAAGCCAATGTTGTACCATTGCATAAAAAAGATAGCAAGCAGGTAATGGGTAATTATCGACCAGTATCTCTGCTCAGTATTCTAGGTAAAATTTTGGAAAGAATAGTCTTTAAACATGTATACAACCATTTCAGAGATAACTTTTTATTATCTGTGTGGCAATCTGGTTTTTTACCAGGGTCCTCTACAGTAACTCAACTTATTGAGCTTTATAACAAATTTTGTACAGCAGTCTCACAAAATAAAGAAATTCGAATTGTCTTTTTGGACATATCAAAAGCTTTTGACAGGGTTTGGCATGATGGTTTAATATTTAAACTTAAAAAATGGGGTATCAGTGGTTCTCTGCTTCATTGGTTTGAGGACTACTTAAAAGATAGAGTACAACGTGTAATCATTAACGGTCAATTCTCCAGTTGGACAGAGATAACTGCTGGAGTACCCCAAGGCTCAGTTTTGGGCCCACTCTTATTTTTGGTCTTCATCAATGACATAACTACTGTTGTTACCAATTGTAATCTGCGACTGTTTGCAGACGATACTTGTCTTTTTATCGAAGTTGATAACCGTCAACAAGCAGCAGTTTTGTTGAATAAAGACTTACATAATATACAGAAATGGTCATTAGATTGGCTTGTTACTTTTAACCCTTTAAAGACGGAGTCAATGGTTATTGGCTTAAAACAAAACAAGGGGGGCCATCCTGGATTGTACCTACATAACACACGAATCAATGAAGTAACAAAACATAAACATATCGGACTCTGGCTTGAAAACAACTTAAGCTGGCATGAGCATATCCACAATATATCTACTAAGGCTGAAAAAAAATTGAATATAATTAAACAAATGAAATTCAAACTTGCAAGGAAAACCCTTGAAAAGTTGTATTTTTCTTTTATAAGACCAATTTTAGAGTATGGGGATGTAGTTTGGCAAGGTGCATCTCACTCTGACTTGCGTAAATTGGATGTTATCCAGGTAGAAGCCATGCGACTTGTATCAGGTGCTCCTTTTCGGTCAAATATTGATTCTTTATATATGGAACTAGGTTGGCAGAATTTACAAGAGAGGCGTCAGGAGCACATACTTATTATGATGTTTAAAATTATTAACAATCATGTCCCAGAATATTTGACATCTTTAATCCCACCCTTGGTTGGAAATAGAACCAACTACCAACTGCGAAATAGATGTGACATACAGGCACCATCATTTAGAGTAAAGTGTCATCAAAATTCTTTTTTTCCAGTTGGTATAAAACTATGGAATGAACTTGATATTTCTTTTAAGCAGGCCAACACATTACTTTCCTTCAAATCATTATTGCGTAAGAGAAAGGGTTCAGTAAATGTTAAACATTTAAAGTTAAGGCAAAAATTATTTGGTTTAGGCGATAGGTATTGGAATATTACACACTCAAAAATGCGAATGAACTGTAGCTTTCTTAAAGATCATCTTGCCAAACATCTTCATGTTATAGAAAACTCAATTTGTGATTGTGGTATTTCAGTTGAAAACAATTCGCATTTCCTTTTAGAATGTAGGCTTTATGATCAACATAGACAGTTAATGTTAAATAAATTACACGATTTTGGTCCAATAGCAACCGACTTGCTTCTATTTGGTAATCTTAATTTGTCTTTTGAACAAAACAAAACAATTTTTGAGGCTGTTCAATTATTTTTAAAGGACTCAGGCAGGTTTCTATAGTGTCATACTAGCCACATGGCCACACCCTCATCATTATCATCATTATCATCCTGTTTATATTCTTTTGTACATATTTCTTCCTGCGAGAAGGCTTTATAATAATCTTTTTTGATTTTGCCTAATTGCATTAATAAAATATTGTTTATGAAAAAAATTGTTCAGGTTAATTGTTTTATGTTTTTTTTCCAGTCTTCTGTCCATACTACGGCAACTTGAACAATGGTAAAGTGTACCTGATTGGCCAGTTTGGGAAGTATGATTACAAGCCCTATGTGAAAGTGCTTCATGATGACCAGATAGAGTATCAGTGCAATGACGGCTATCAACTAGTAGGTAAGGCAGCATTGTGATCAGGTGGAGTATCAGTGCAACGATGGCTATCAACTAGTAGGTAAGGCAGCATTGTGATCAGGTGGAGTATCAGTGCAACAATGGCTATCAACTAGTAGGTAAGGCAGCATTGTGATCAGGTGGAGTATCAGTGCAACAATGTCTATCAACTAGTAGGTAAGGCAGCATTGTGATCAGGGGGAGTATCAGTGCAATGATGGCGATCAACTAGTAGGTAAGGCAGCATTGTGATCAGGGGGAGTATCAGTGCAATGATGGATATCAACTAGTTGGTAAGTCAGCATTGTGATCAGGTAGAGTATCAGTGTGATTGATGTCAACTAGTAGGTAAGGCATCATTGTGATCAGCTAGAGTATCAGTATGATGGATATCAACTAGTTGTAAGTCAGCATTGTGATCAGGTAGAGTATCAGTGTGATTGATGTCAACTAGTAGGTAAGGCATCATTGTGATCAGCTAGAGTATCAGTATGAGGGATATCAGCTAGTTGGTAAAGCAGCATTGTGATCAGGTAGAGTATCAGTGTGATGGATATCAGCTAGTTGCTGAATCAGCATTGTCATCAGGTAGAGTATTAGTATGATGGATATCAGCCAGTTACTAAAACAGTATTGGTGAAAAGGATATCAGCCAGTTCGTGAAACAGCACTGTGATCAGTTAGAGTTTCAGTGTGATGTATATCTAGTTGGTAAATGAGCAATGTGATCAGGTACAGTATCAGTGTGATGGATGTCAACTAGTTGGCAAGTCCATCTTTTGATCAGAGTATCAGTGTAGTGATAGCTATCAAGTAGTAGGGAAGTCAGTATTTAACGAGAGTATCAGTGTGATAGATGTCAACTAGTTGATAAATCTGTATTGTGATCAGATAGAATATCAGTCTGAATATGGACATCAGCTGGTTGGTGAGCCAGCAATGTGGTCAAATAGAATATCAGTGTGATGATAGACATTAGCTACTTGGCAAGTCAGTATTGTGAGCAGATCAATGCGAGGAGATTTAATTCTATGAGAAAATTTAAGCATGAACTTATCTCAAATATAGAAACTAACCTGTAGTTAAAATTAGTGAAACTTTCTTCCAGCTGTAGTTTCATCTTGCATAATTCCTGACCTGTGTTGAAATACTCCTGTTACTTCTTACTTGTTGGTGTAGAACTTTCTGGTGTTTCACAGTGGAACATTTGACATACTGTGGTGAATTTCACATTTCACCTCCGAAGTGTTGTATATTACAGGTCCCAGTGTCGCTTACTGTGTGGACGGTTTCTGGTCACCTGAGCTAATGCCTCGCTGTGATAAAATGCCAGAAACCACAACCCCGGAGAGCAAAGGTAAGAGAAAAATTGGCTGAAGAAAGAGCTAGGCAGTTGCATGAAGCTTCAGTAACTGATTGGTCGACAAGTTGGACATTTTATCACTTGTTTCTCTCTTACTTCTTGGGTCGTGGGTTCTAATCCACTCCATGACAACCTGTGGGATGCACTGAAGGCTGTTCTGATATGATCTAGTATTCAGGGACATATAACCCCAACCTTGTGTATTTTGTGTATTTGTTAGCTAAATCCAAATTAAGTGGTATGCACAGCAGTAATGAAAGGAGCCATGTCCCATGGTAGAGAAAGATAAGCTGGGATGAGATTTTTTTCCCACTTATAACGTGTAGACATCAGGAGTAATAAGTTGCAACAAAAGTAAATTTGTGAGATCTTGTTAACAGGACCTTTGTTCACCATAAAGTCATTATATCTGATTAAATGTTTTGCTTCTTTGCTTTACTTACAGGGGAACCTGAAACCGTGCTTCCAGGAGATAATGATGCAGATGTGGTGGTTACCAAGGAGATGGGAGGTCAAGGTCATGTTGCAGATGAAAATATGATAGGAATACAGGAAGAACCAGCAGCAGTGAGAGGCAGTGAGGAGAAGGGGGTGATTGGAAGGCTGAAAGAGTGGCTGAAATACTGGGTGTAATCTGTGAAGTGTGATAGCGACAAGAAAACTGTTTGAAGTGTACTCTTGTAGTGTTTAGTTTATGAACAATGCAACCAGGTTAAAACAATATTCATAATCACAACCTAAAGAAGGAATATGAAGTTGGCAATAGGGAAGTTGAAAAGTATCAGTAGGCATTTAATTGAAATATATTGTCACAGTGGACAATGGTCAGCCAATGCATGATGATCACATTGAGTACAAAATGTGAAGTTTGCCAGTGAGAAAACCCTTTTATTTGCTTGACTTGTGGGAAAGTTTGTAAATATTTACGATTTTGTGGCTCCATGAGGCCCCTGATATCTAGTAATACAAAGTTTGATCATTTTGTCTTTCTCTTAAAAGGGTGACCCCCAACACTGAACCCTCATTGTATGGCAAATTTCACATTTCTTGCACTGTACAGGATACATTGTCAGTTTTTTGAAAAAAGTCTCCTAATAATTATGTAAAATCCTATATTATCACAAACTAAGTAAGCAACATCGCATGAAAATCAGTTATGTGAAGATTACTGCATATGTCTTGCATAATGTAGGTAGATGTATACAGTGTGAAGCTTGTTTAATTAATATATGTAATCACAAAGTGCAAGTCAGGAGAGATGAAGAAAATGAAGGTTAGAAGAATGGTTGAATGGTGACATACGTTTTTACACAGGGGATGTGTACTGTACTGTATAGATATGTAGATCTAGTGTTATACAGTTTCCTTAAGTAGGGCTGTGTCAGTAAAATTTCTTTTTCCGTAGAAGTATAATACGAAAACTTACCGAATGACATATACAAAAAAAAATATTTTACAAATGAAGATAATATTGTACGAGTGTGAAGTACGAGTATTATATTGTTAATCTTCATGAGTGATATACATTTTCTGTAGATGTCTAATGATGGATGGTTTATTTTTATTATCCACCATTTGGTGTAATTTATGAGTTTAAAATATCCATATTTAAACAGAGAACGTGGGAAAAGGCTGTCATGTATGGAGGGAAACCATGAATATAAAAACACTCGATATTTAACTAGCAATTTCTCGGCAATTTCTGCATGTATTTTTATGCAACAACAACCAGCAGAAGCTCGGTAAAGACCTTTCTAATGATGTATAATAGATATTTTGTAGGTTACACAGTTTATGAGATATTAGTGAAAAACCAGAACTCGTTGAAACAGAGGCGCCAGTGTATATGAAAACAATATGTCTCTCTCTCTGTATATCCCCGTATACATGTCATATACGGCTTGCGGTGGATAATAAATTGCTAGAAGTCCTCATCCTTTGAATACCGGATGTTTTCCCCGTTACCTGTCATTCCTGATGCCCTGAGATTGGGTTTAACTTCATGCAAACAACTATAAAGTACACTCAGTCACTAAACCTGTAACAATGAAGAAATCGGTGAACCTATAAGCTAAAGGCATGGCCAAAATAGTGGGTGTAAACTGTGCATGTGCATTGGTATGGAGCACTCGTCTGATTTGGGTATGTATGCTCAAATCGTGCCATACACACAGTGTATAATCTATACAGCAGACTCTGTTTTAACAGCGCTAATGCCACTAGATGGGTAGAAAAATCTGAAGTGCTTTTGATTGATCTTTAACATCATGAAAATAATGTACTCATCATACTGTACAAGTTGAAATTTTCACTAGGCATTAATTTCAATTATTTTAGCCAAAGCAGATACTAGCCATTATACCCTATTCACACTAAAGACGGTATCATCCACGGTAGGCTGCGTTTGGGGAAACATCCCTGTAGTTGGATCACCGTCTGAAGTCTGTGTGTGACCTTACAAGTCAGTGGTGAAATGTCCACGATTTAAATTTCCGCCTTTGATATCGATAATGTGAGCATGTGCAGACGATTTTGCGCATGCGCATTTGAATTTCTAACTATGGTAACTGAAGGTGTGGTCCACGGTGTACATAAGGTTGAGATTCGGTCGTCTTCTGGTGTAATACAGCGACATAAGGTGAGTTAAGGTATTGGACATTTCACCGAAGGTGAGTTAAAGTTAATGGAGGTCGCTTCAAGGTGACCAACGTTTTTAGTACTGTCATCTGACTGCTATTGACAGTTAAAACACGGTGTCCAATCAGTGGCCGTCTGCCTCTAGTGTGAACAACTCGGACAAAATGGGGCGACTTGGCGGGCGGTTCTGCCGCCTGAGATCATCGGTCACCGTGGGGGGTACCGCCTATAGTGTGAATGGGGCATAAGTGAAAATTAACTCTATTGAAATTCTTAAAAACGAAGAATTAATGAAATTTTCTTCCAGCCAAAATTTTTACTTGTGCGGTATTTTTTTTGTTCTTAGTCATAACTCAAACCTAATCCTGTGGATATTGGACTTTCAAATTCTACAGAGTTTACTGTAATTACAAAATATGTTAGGTGACATACAAGGTATACACTATGCATTTTAATACACAGGTCTGTGCATAGCAGCTGGCAGATTTTTGCAAATACAGTACAAACGCTACGTATATGTAATGACAAAGTAAATCAGTTGAAAAAGGGCCTGACCTTGGCCATTCAAAGATACATAAAGTCCCACCTTTGATCTGTGGAGAGAAACTTGTGGAAAAATGCAGTTGTTAAGAGTATGGCAGATACAGTTTGAACCTGAACAAAATGATAAAGAGACATGTACAGAATCATGTATATAAATTTATGGGGTAAATTACTATTTTATCAACAGATTCAAATACTAGGTATAGACGATATTAAATAAAAGTGCATATTAGGTAGACTTTATCTTATTTCACCTTTTACAATTCCAGGAAAGGTTTTCCATGGTTTAGTATACTGAAAGGTTTCATTTTTGGAAACATGTGATTCAGTGGTTATCTCATTCTGTTGGTCTGATTTACGATTACTGTGAAGTGTAGTTTTGGCAAGTAGCAACAGAACAAGTTTCCGTGTGTCAACAGACAATTTGTTCTCTCCAGGAAGAACCCAGGTTTTCAGTAATATCATCATTTTATAAAGAAAAAATTCAATTCATGCGACGAAAAACTCTTCCGTTTGAATTATTTAAAATACTTATTTGTGTTAATGAATATGCAGCTTTGACCTATTTCCATAAGTACCAACAGAACATGCCTATCTTGATACAGGCTCTTCATTTCTTTCAGAACTCATCTACTCTTACTGTAATATAAGGACTCCATAGCCAAAAGTCAACTATTACATGTCAAGAGCTTTTATCCCGCACATCATTTATGTTATTGTCTTGACCAATCAGATTCTGTCCTGCAGAAAGTCTAAGCCCCGCCTCCCTGTCAATCTGTTTTAAATTCCCATCAATACTCAGTCTTTCTTCCGTCAACAAGTGCTTACAATCGTGGATGTTCTTCAGTATGGGCTCTACATGCCAATGGTTCCGCAGTAACGTATGTTCCAGTGTAAAATGACCATAACGAATGCGGCGTAACTGTGTACAGACTGCATTGGTTTTCAGATCCAGTCCAATTGAATGAATGAGTTTCTGGAGGTATCGACAGAATTCATTGATACAGTGGATTTCTGGAAATAAAAACAGACATAAACACTGTTAGAAATCAATGAAAGGGACATAATGAGAAGAGAGAAATACAATCACACAGAGAGAGCATGAATTAATAACAAACATAATGGGCATTCTAAGTCTCAAACTACAGAGCAAAAGTTAAATTAAGTTTAAACCAAGACATTTTAAAGCATTTGTATACTATTTAAATAAGGCATAGTAAAGGCTTTCAGGTTTATATTTTGTTTTTGCAACAAAAGGTCATTACTGGCAAAGTCGTCTTGCTTTCTGATGCTTCCTTATCAGCCATATTCTCACCTCAAAGTGGTCAAAGACAACGTCAAAGTTATGGTTTTATGTCCCATTTCACAGAAAGGATCATATAAGACAGACCCACTGCATTGCCACCTGTGGGATTTGAACCTACACAGAGTAGACAGCATATGGTTACATGCCAGACTTGCTAACCATTGCTATGCTCCATTACTTACCCAGTGTGAAGTGTGGGGGGTTGAAGTGGATGCACTTTATGTTGTAGATGACTGGGTTGGTGTGATCTGTCACTGCAGGGCGGATCAGTCCTTGTGATGCTAACTCATATGCTTCCTGACTCTGCATGTCTACACCACACAATCTGAAATCATTTACACCAGAACTTATACATACTCCTATCCTCCTCAGTCTGAACACCTCAACAATTAGGAGTTACATTGTCATACTCGGCACAATATCTCCATTGCAACAAGACCCAAAGTGCTATTTGATAAGTGATGTAAAATGGGGTACTTCAACATATTATCATAATGGACAGTCTCACTGACTGCATATCCACACTAGAGATAGGTCGGTATGAAAAATGTGTAGATCAAGAGGTCACCAATGCAAAAGCATAGGGAAAGCCTTCAATATGTACAAAAATATGAGATGAAGGTGTTTAACTTCTTCAAATCTGTCCTGTATTTCAAATATTTTAAGCTTTCCTTTGATTACATGTGTTGACAAGTGAGATAGAGGTTACAAAGTGTTGTAAGCAAAACATGGCAGTTCTGCTCAAAGTAATCACTGTACAAGTCTGTAAATGGACAAAAATACGAGATAAAATTGAAAATTTTAATTACTTAAATGTAGCTTTTATAAGCTACAAGCTTACCATGTGGGACTTAATGCTGTTCTCGGGTTGCCACACCCGGGGCCAACGTCTTAGAAAAAAAGACAGTTCTTGTTAGCCACCGGATATACTGGTAGTTGTCGTCACGTGATAACTTCTGACCAATCGTCCTACTTTCTCGTTGAAATTTTTTAAACCTACCTCTCAGCTGTAAACAGCGGGGAGGCAGGGTGGGACTCTTCTAAGTCCCACATGGTAAGCTTGTAGCTTATAAAAGCTACATTTAAGTAATTAAAATTTTCAATTTTATTACGCTACAATAGCTTACCATGTGGGACTTAATGCTGAATTCAACCGCCCGGTGGCGGGATTACAGCTGAGACTGGAAGGTATGTCATTTTTTCTAAGATTTTGAATTAATATGTATAGAATAGTGCCAGAAATACCAGTCTGAGTCCCATTTACAGTGCCCCGATCCCGAAGGCCGGGCCTGTAACGAGCCAAAAACCTAAGTAAATGAGAGACAGTGCTAAAACTGTCTAATTCTAATTCTAATAGTACTTTTATAGCGCTTAATCTCTATCTAATGATAGACTCTAAGACGCAGAAAGCCAAAATCAGAGATCGTAATCGTTAAATCAGGGACATTGCAGGGGTCGACACCACGGAGAGTCTAGATGTTTTATTGTAGGACGGAAGTGCAGCAGTGCTCACTCCGAGGTCTAAGGGTCCAAAAAGGGCCCTTCACGTATGACTGACCAACCCAGTGGTTGGGCATCTCATAAAATTTTTACAACCTGAATATGAGATTAATGACAACTAAATAAGTCCTTAATAGAAATTACTTGATAATTAAAGGATAAAATGACCTTACCCGTAACATCTTGAAGGTAAAGGAATACCTAGATCCTGGGAAAGACTCCTGAAGACTTGGTTGTAGCGGATGTGCCCCCCCCCTTTTTTCTTTCCGAGGACAACTGGTCTGAGGGGAAGGATCTAGGACTTGTTGTGCCGCCACTACGGGTCCCAGGTACAAATTGTTGTCGGTGTCCGACCAAGTAAGGTCTTTTAGGTAAAAATTTGTAAATGTGTTGTGAGCTTTCCAGTGACAGGCTTGCATGATTTGGTCCACCGATACCCCACCGTAAAAGGCCTTAGAGGCCGCGAAGGCCCGGATGTCATGCGCTTTGACTTGGACCAAGTCCAAGGCTTGTTGATCTGCTTGTTTGTAACAAAGTAAAATGGTTTGTTTCAACCATGAAGAGAGTGTAGCGGGTCTGATGTCTGAGGTATGTCCTTTCTTGAAGGAGATAAAAAGGAGGGAACGAGACCCTCTCAGGTCTTTAGTTCGGTCCAAATAAAACCTCAGGGCCCGCACGGGACACAGGGTCCTGTCTTCTTTAAATTGTCTATCTACAATGGTAGTCAGAGCAGGGATAGTCACCGGAGACACACTTTGAGAACCTTCTCTTGCTAGTTGGTTTTTGGCTATGAAATCAGAAGAAGGGAACAAGGCAACCTTTTCCCATTGGCCTAAATTAGATACTTTGTTAGCGACCCAGGCATGGATTTCGCTGCGGCGCTTGCCGGAGGCCAAGGCTAGCAAGAAAGCAGTTTTTAAAGTGAGATGTTTGAGGTCTGAGTCTTTCATGGGCTCAAAAGGTGCTTTGGTGAGCTCGTTAAGGACAACAGAAAGGTTCCACTTGGGTAAGTTTCTGGAACTTTTAGGACGATCCCTGTGAAAACTGGAGAGTAACCTATGAAGGTCTGCATTGTGTGCAATATGTTGGGCCGTTGGGCCCAAAGTGTCAACGATTGCAGTCCTGTAGCCATCAATGGTCGAGGGGCGCCTGTTTAGGTCTTGGTACAGGTACATGAAGAAATCTGAGATTTGTTTCACAGATGGAGTGGAGAAATCCACCGAATTTTCTCTGCACCATTTTTCAAATAGGGCCCACTTTGACTTGTAGATGGTCCTTGTTGATGACCGCTGAGGGGCAGCAATTCTCTCTGCCACCTCCACAGAGAAGCCTTGTTCTTGGAGTTGTCCGCTCCTAGACACCAGGCGTGGAGGTTCAGGTGCTGGGGGTTGTTGTGGAACACCAGCTTGTGGGACTGTTTGAGTAGGGTTGTTGACACTGGGAGTTGCAGTGGGATCTCTGTTGAGAGCTGCACTAGGTCCCAAAACCAGGGCATCCCTGGCCAGCCTGGGGCTATTACGATGATCAGGCACTGGCATTGCCTGATCTTTTGGATCACCTTGTGAAGGAGAGCCGTAGGAGGGTACGCATATGCTGTGAGGTTGGTCCAGTTTATGTTCAGAGCATCTATGTCCCAGGCCTTTGGGTCTGGGATAGGAGACACGTATAGAGGGAGCTTGTGGTTCAGGTGAGTGGCAAACAAGTCTACATGAGGGGTGAACCACTTCTGGCAGATCTGTTTGAAGACCTGTGGGTGCAGAGACCATTCGGTTGACTGCACTTGGTTGGACCTGGATAGTAGGTCGGCCATCACATTCAGGCACCCTGGAATGTGCCTGGCTTTCAATGTTATGTGATAGTGATGGCACCAGGTCATGATCTTCCACAGGAGAGCACACATCTCTGCCGAGTGTGTTCCTCCTTGTTTGTTGATGTAGGCTACCACTGTTGAGTTGTCCGTCGCAACCAACACGGTTTGATTCTGGCACTGGTCCTTGAAGTCTCGAAGGGCCAGGGAGACCGCCTTCAATTCTAGGACATTTATGTGAAGCCTTTTTTCCCGATCTGACCACAGACCCTTGGTAAAATTTTGGTCTAAGTGAGCGCCCCAACCTTCGTTTGAGGCGTCGGTAAAGAGTTGGATACTGTGGTCTTTGGGATGAAGGTCTGCACCTTTCATCACCTTGGAGGGATTTTGCCACCAATCTAGGTGGGCTGCAATGGCTTCTGTCCAGGGAAGGAGGTTGTCCAGCGACTGAGGATATCTCCAGTGCTCCTTGAGATGAAACTGAAAGGGCCTCATGTGAAGGCGTCCCTCCGGGACCATTTTCTCCGTTGAGGCTAGCAACCCAATTAGAGACATCAAACATCTTGCAGTCAAAACACGTTTTGACTTGAGTCGTAGGATCAAATCCTGAAGTTTGAGCCATCTCTCTTGAGTGGGTTTTACAAGGGCTGAATCTAGGTGGTATTCGTAGCCCACGAACGAAAACACCTGTGTAGGTTTCAGTTCTGATTTTTCCTGATTTATTATCCATCCCAAGGACTGAGTCAGGTCTACTACTGCCTGAGTGTTCACTTGTGCTTCCTCCTGAGACTGGGACCTGATCAGCCAGTCGTCCAGGTATTGGTGAATTCTGAGTCCTCTTGAGAGGGCCATTAGTTTCACTTCCTTTACGATCATTGTAAAGACCTGGGGGGCTGTGGCTAGTCCGAACGGGAGGGAGGTGAATTGGAACACCTGAGCCTTGTAGCAAAACCTTAGGTATTTCCTTGAGCTTGGGTGGATGGGGATATGCAGGTAGGCGTCCGACAGATCTATCGACGATACCCACTCCCCTGGAATCAGGGAGGTCCTGATGGACTCTGGAGTTTCCATTTTGAACTTTTCTACGTGTAGAAAAGTATTGAGCCTGCTTAAGTCTATGACTGGCCTCCACCTTTGGTGAGGCTTGGGTACTAGGAACAGGCGACTGTAAAACCCGAGAGATTTTACATTGTCTACCCTTTCGATAGCGTTCTTTGACAGGAGAGACTGGATACAAGTAGCCAAGGCTTGGTCTTTTTGTTGGGCCTTGTACTCTGACAGAATCAGAGGAAATCTGATCAAGTTTGGCTTTGAACGGAATGGCAGAACGTAGCCATTGGTGATAATGTTTAACACGTTTTGAGAACATTTGTTTGTGAGCCAGTCTCTCCTGAAAGAACGGAGGCGACCTCCTACTGGTGGACTGAGTGAGGCTTTGGAGGAGTCATTGGGGAGGGGGGTTTCCACGCCCCCTTCCTCTATTGTGGGGTCGAAAACGACCCCTGGAGCCTCTGAAGTTGGATTTTCCTCTTCCCGAAGGAAAGGACTGGTTACTGCTTTGAGAGGTATTGCCCCCATAGGGGCGTTTCCTGTAGGAGCCTCTTTTCCTGTGGGGACCACGAAAGGGCTTATTCTGGTAGGGTGCAAAACCCTGAGAATCTTTTGAGGTGCCTTTTTTGAGAAGGAAGTCCTCACCTTCCTTCACTAATTGAGACTCGAACAAGGAAGGGTCCCAAAAGGACGAGTTCCTGAGTTCTTGGCGTCTCGTTTCTCCTAATTGTGGATGCAATAGAGTCATCTCGGCTTCGCGCCTGAGCAAGCCGGTATTAGCCATAGAGTACAATTCCCTCTGCAAAATATGGGCTAGAGATTTGCTGAGACAAGTGAGGGCCCTGTGTTGAACAAGTACTGTCTTGTTCCAAAAATCTAAGTAGTCAGCTACTTCCTCATATCCGCGCTTTGCCGCTCTCTCAGGATTGGCACCTTTCTGAATCTGAGATTTAATCTTCTTGACGGTAGACTTAATGCTATGTTGGCATTTTTCCAATGAAGCATTGCAAGAAGATGAGGTTTTGGCAAATGCAGCGGTGAAGTTGAGGGTAGAGATGTTTTGTCTAGCCTGAAGTTCTAGCTCCTTGAGAACTGGCAGGGGAACTCTGGCTACTGGGGGCCCAGAAGGTCTAGGAGTAATACAGATCTTAGCAAAGTCTGTATTCAACTCCTGAATTTTGTCCTGAAAAGTTGGTTGTCCCACCTTGTACCACTTGGAAGTTGAGGGAGGAGGCTTGACATATTTTCCCTCAGATAAGTTGGCAGCCTTAAAGTCATGTTGGAATTTATCAAAGGCGTCCTTGATAACTGAGCTAAGTGGAAGAATAGAGGAGGGACCTCTAGGTCTGAGCTCTTGACGGCCTTTTTCATCATCCAGACCCAACACTGAGGTGGAAGACCTGGGCATAGATTCCCTGGGGTCAGGGAGAGACAAAATACGCCTGAAGGTATCCACTTCCTCAGAGTATTGTGAGGGCATGTCAGACAAAGCTACTGCTCTATAATAAGGGGGGTCTGGATCATGTTGTGGAAGGTCTTGATCAGAAGCTACTCCTGAGGGCTGAGCCCTAGAGGGCTTAGAAGACCTGTGTCTGGATACAGGGGAGTGATCCTCCTCTGAGGAAAATGACACATATCTAGATCTTGATTTATGTTTGCTCTTGTCAGAGTGCTTTTTGGATCTAGAAGAAGGGATCCGAGGTTCATCGGAATCCTCATTTAGTTGGTCCGAAGCAGAGTTCGGGTCAACTGGCTGCTTGTGGCTTTGCTTTTTGTGAGAGTACGAAACCTCTTCGGGATGACCTTCAGAGGGGGCAACGTACTGATCCGAGGAAGGTTGAGTAGATACTAGGCGAGGAGGAAGAGCTGGACCGTAGTCCACATCCATATCCTCGCTTGGAATGTTAGTACCAGATCTCGGAGGGGGCAAATCCAGAGGGGCAGCAGAAGAACTGGACAAGCCAGGTTTTGAAGCAAGAGTCGAGGACTGTGTCTCGACTTTCTGTTTTACAGCCAACTCCTCTCGGAGTGACTGAAAAGCTTCCAACATGGATGCCTGGAAGGAACCCATTTGCTGCTGTAAGTGTATATTTAAGGAATCACCGAGTGATTTCTCTAAATTTTTCTGGATTTTATTTTGCAAAGCTGTACCAGGGGTGGGTGGAATGGTTTTTGCTGGCGTTTTCAAAGACAGGGAACTGACGGCAAGAGGTTGTGGACGGGGGGGTGAGGTAAAAAGGCTATCAGCAGCACACTCGAGGTCTGCATTAGACCCAGTGAAGGAATCCCCGTCGCCTTCACCCAAAAGATCTAGTTCATCTTTGGAACTAGTTGTCGCTTTCTGCTTTTTCAAATACCGTTTCCGGTTTTGGATTTTCTGAAGCTGCTCATCTGAAAAAGACGTGCAGATTTCGCAAGGGGTTTCAAAGGTGACACAGGGGTCATCACCCTTGCCAGCTTCCCTACAGGTAGGGCAGAAATTATGTGTATCAAAACTAAAGCAGAAATGGCGGCATTTCTGCGCTCTCGGTTTGTCTTTATTTGCTTGATGTGTAGACATTTTGTACGCAATAAAAGACGTAGAATGTATTAGCCTGAACCGAGGAAAACTCAAAACACGCGACTGCAATAAAAATACTTATCCTGTGAAAATGAAACTTTTACAGAATGATCTATAATATATATTACAAGAAATATGCAAATATTAGCCTCCAACAATAAGTAAAGTCTGAGAAATAAATGAAAATGTCTGTATATTTACAAACTGCTACCAGTCAATCGTGGCCAACGAGAAAGTAGGACGATTGGTCAGAAGTTATCACGTGACGACAACTACCAGTATATCCGGTGGCTAACAAGAACTGTCTTTTTTTCTAAGACGTTGGCCCCGGGTGTGGCAACCCGAGAACAGCATTAAGTCCCACATGGTAAGCTATTGTAGCGTAATAAAAGCTTATCTTTTCTTCCGATTTTGTTTATGTTCCCAATATTTTAAGATTTCCTTCCAAATGCAAATTCCATTTTTAATTTTAAGTAAATTAAATTTTTATAAGTTAATACCCTATCCAATGGACAACTGCTTTACCAGTCGGTGCGACCGCTCCCGCCAAACAACAGAAAAAGCCATCCTGTATATAATACTGGCAGGACCGGTCGAGTAGTGTGCATCCGCGAGGTGGTGCTTCGTACTTCCTTCCTGTCTAGACAACTTGAGGTCAAGGCGTCTTTTTCGTTGTCTAAACCTATTTAGACCCCTAGTAAGCTGATAGCAGGGTTGGCTGGGAGGGCCTTGCCTGTCCATTGGACAGGGTACTGACTTATAAAAATTTAATTTACTTAATAATAATAAGAATATTAAATTTACAATTTTATTGTGTTAATACATCCTATCCAATGCACAATTGCTGAATAACTACCGCTTGGTTGGCGGGTAAGTTACAAGGGACTTAAGTGAACTCATAAATGATAAAATTCCCTCTGGCCTAGGTTGACTTAGAGTCGGGAAACCTGTAGGCCTATGGTCAGATACCAGTGCCCGGTTGCTGGGGTGATACCGATGTTGCCCCCCCCCTTTTTTAACAGACCTGCTCTGAGGTAGGGGAAGAGGGGGATGAGTTCAGTCCCAGAAGGCAATAGCTTCACTAAGGGAAGCATGTCAATTAGTTCCATGAACTATTAACACTATGTACATACATACAAATCTCAATATAAGGGCTAATTGTGGATCTGCTGAGCAGCCACTACTGGGCCCAATTGAAAAGGCTCTGAATCAGCTCAAGCCACAGCCTTCAAAAAAAAAAACTGGTATGTGAAGGTATTATATTACTTCCAGTGGCAGGCTGAAAAATTTTTTCTAAGGAGACTCCCAACTGGAATGCCTTAGAAACAGCAAGCGGCCCTGACAACACGGGCTGTAACCTGATGTAGCCTAGTAGGTGAGGGCCTAGTGACCAGAGAGATCATAACATAGGATCACAGTATGCTTGATCCATGAGGAGATAGTGGCAGGTGAGATGTCTTGTCAAAACCTTTCTGAAAGGAGACAAAGATTAACTCCTTGTTCTGTCTGAGGTCCTGTGCCAATCAGTGCTCTGAACGGACACAGGGCCTATCAGACTTGAGAGACTTACTTTAACCTAGTGTAAAGACAAAACCAACTGCTTGTTCTGCCTAAGATCTGAGGTCCTGTCCAAATAGTAGCGTAAAGCTCTGACCGGATATAGGGACCTATCAGACTTGAGTGACTCATCCAGAGTTGGGGCAGGGCTGGCATAAACACTGGGGCCACACTGTCCGGACTCTCCTTGGCCAGCTGGTTCTTGGAAAGAAAGCTGGGTGCTGGGTACAAAGACATCTTTGACCAGTCTGACTGGTGTCTGATGTTTTTGTTTTGCCAAGCAAGGATCTCGCTCCTGCATTTGCCAGAACCCAGGTTCAAGAGGAAAACAGTCTAGAAGGTCAAAGCTTCAAAGAGGCTTCTTTGAGGGGTTCGAACCGAGCCTTGTCAATTGGTGCAACCCCAGGGGGAGGTTCCAGGAGGGAATGCCCCTCCAACCCTTAGGTCTGTCTCTGTGAACTGTCCGAGAGACGAGTGAGATTCTCATCTTGCTGACATTTATTGGTGAATTACCTAGTTGTCAGCAATGACTGGTCTGGTTGATCCTCTTTGAGGAGCCTAAATTCCTGCTGCCACCGCCTCAGAGAAGACCTGCTCCTTGATTACTGAGGCTCTAGGAGCCATGTATGCAGATCTAAGTTTGACCGATTCGTTTGAGGAGTCTGATTGAATGGTTGAGGAAGCAGGTTGGGCAAGTACAAAGGAATCTGACTTGACATGGTCACAAGATCTCAGAACCAGGCATGTTGGGCCACCTTGGAGCAATCAGAATGATTGTCCTGCATGGGTAGTCCTGCAACTTCTCCACCACTTGCCCAAGATGGCTACCGGTGGGAAGGCATATGGGTTCAGATCCTCGGATGGCAGACTGATTGCATCACTGTCCATATTGGGGGTCTGGCACCGGTGATACAAGTTGAGGCAGTTTGTTTTTGAGCAAAGTGGCAAAAACAGGTCCACTTGGGGCTGGTGCCACCAGAAGCATATTGCTTGGAAAAACCGACTGGAGGGACCATTCTGTTTGTTCTGGCTGGTTTGGCCTAGCCTGGATAGCTTGTCTGCTTTGACATTAAGCCATCCGGAATGTGTCAGGCTAGAGTCACCTGTTTCCTGGAGGACAAGGTCAGGATTCTCCAAAGTAGAGCACAAAGGGGGCCCGACTTCAACCACCATGGTGTTGTCTGTAGCTATTACAGCAAATTGTTCAACCAGAGGTCTCAGAACTCTTTTAGGGCCAAAAGACTGCCTTAGTTACCATTCCAGATAGTTTTATGTGTAACTTGCTTCTGGAAGGGACCAGGTACCCTTGCAGTGTGTTCCCCTAAGTGAGCACCCCACCCTTCTTGATGCATCTGTAAGGATTGAAGAACTTATTTAGTGGGTGTAATGGTTGACCTTGAAGCACATTGTCTTCCTGCAGCCACCATCTAAAATGGGGGTGGAGGGAACTGGGGTCACCTTTTCTAGTGATTCTGATACCTTCCAGCTGTTCTTCTAGTGCCACTGTATCGGCCTCATGTGGAGACGACATAGGTGGACTTGCTTCTCTATGGCTGTCAATAACCCTATCAGGACATCAGCTGCCAGACTGGGCATGTGGGTCCGTGGAGAAGTTTCTGGATAAGCATTCAAGGTCTACCAATGCTCTAGGGCGGGTCTGACCTTACCCTCTTTCAAGCTAACTGGAAGCCTACTAAGTCAAAGACTTGCTTGAGGTCCAGTTCTAATTTTTCATGTTTGCCATTCAAACTTATATTCAACTGACAGAGCTACTAGAGATTGTGTATATTGGAGACAGGTTTGGTGGGAACTGGCTTTGACCAACCAGTCATACTGGTGAAATGTGGTACTCTGTAATGCCATAGTTAGACCTCCTTCGCCACCACCGAGAGAATCCCATTGTACTGTGAACAGATCAAAGGGGAGTGACTGAACTGGCAGGGAATACCCTGGACGTGAAAAACTCTGGTACTTCCTTGTTGCTTGAATGGGGTGAGGGAGTAGGCAACCTTGAAGTTATCCACACCCCTCGCTGAAGAGGGTTCCCGATGTTTCCATCTGAATTGTATCCACCAGATAGCATCCCCCAAAAAGGCACCCCCAAAGATTCACAGGGTTTTGGACCCTATCAAAACAAGCCCTTTAGTGGTCCCCACCACAATAAGAGGCTCCTACATGAAACGCCCCTATGGGGGCAATTCCTCCCAAAGCAGTAATCAATCGTTTTCCTCAGGTAGGGGGAAATCGAACAACAGAGGCTTCAGAGGTTATTTTCGACCCCATTCAAGGGGACAAGGGCGTGGAAACTCCTCTCCCCAATGACTCCTTACAAGCCTCCCTCAGTCCATCAGTAGGTCGCCTCCGTTCTTTCAGAAGAGACTGGCTAGCAAACAAATGTCCAGACAACGTGTTAAACATTATCACCAATGGTTACGTTCTTCCATTCATCTCAAAACGAAATTTAGTCAGAGCTCCACTGATTCGATCAGGTTACAAGGCCCTTCAAAAAGACCAAGCTCTGGCCTTTTGTATCCAGTCTCTTCTGTCAAAGAATGCAATAGAAAGGGTGGAACATGTAAAATCTCTCGGGTTTTACAGTCGCCTGTTTCTAGTACCCAAGCGTCACCAAAGGTGGAGGCCAGTAATAGACCTAAGCAGGCTCAACACCTTCCTACTTGTAGAAAGGTTCAGAAAACTCCATCAGGACCTCTCTGTTTCCAAGGGAATGGGTGTCGTTGATAGACCTATCAGACGCCTACCTTCACATCCCCATTCACCCAAACTCAAGGAAGTACCTAAGGTTTTTCTACAAGTCACAGGTGTTCCAGTTCACCTCCCTTCCCTTCGGGCTAGCCACGGCCCCACAGGTCTTTACAATGATTGTAAAAGAAGTGAAGCTGATGGCCCTGACAAGGGAATCAGATTTCACCAGTACCTGGACAACTGGCTTATCAGGGCCCAGTCTCAGGAAGAAGCACAAGTGAACACTCAGACAGTGGTAGATCTGACCCAGTCCTTAGGGTGGATAATAAATCAGGAGAAATCCAAACTAAAACCTACTCAAGTGTTTTCGTTCGTGGGCTACAAATACCATCTAGATTCAGCCCTTGTAAAACCCACTCAAGAGAGATGGCTCAAACTTCAGGATTTGATCCTACGACTCAAGTCAAAACATGTTTTGACTGCAAGATGTTTGATGTCGCGAATTGGGTTGCTTGCCTCAACAGAGAAAATGGTTCCGGAGGGACTCCTTCACATGAGGCCCTTTCAGTTTCACCTCAAGGAGCACTGGAGATATCCTCAGTCATTGGACAGCCTACCTTGGACAGAAACCATTTCAGCACACCTAGAGTAGTGGCAGAATCCCACAAATGTGATGAAAGCTGCAGACCTTCATCCCAAAGACCACAGTGAAAACATGCAACTGATTGTGCTTTTTTGTATTTTCAGTTGAAACTTGTGTCTACAAGTGCTGTGCCACCACCATTTTTGGCAAGTGAAATATTCGTTGAAACTTGGTATTCACAGATACCCTGTGGATCAAAAATTTTGCCGAAATCACTCTATCTTGCACGGTTTTTGAAATACAATATTTTTGTGTTTTGCGATTTTTGTGAAAAATTCAAAAATTCAAAATGGCCGCCATTTTTGGTAGGACAATTTTTTTTTTAAAAAACTGGGTCAGCTACTCGGCAGAAGTACCCTGTGGGTAAAAATTTCATCAAAATCGCTCCATCTAGCACGGTGCATTTTTGTGTTTTGCATTTTTTGAAAAAAAAAATTTGAAAATTCAAAATGGCCGCCATTTTTGGCGAGTGAAATATCTGTTGAAACTTGGAAAGGCTAGTCTTCACAGATACCCTTTGGGTCAAAAATTTTGCCGAAATTCCACTAGTAAATTGTTATTTTATGAAGAAAATGGTTTCAAAAAGTACTCGTATATCACTTAGTATTGTTCTATATGTGTACCTTATGAGCCTATATTTTCAATTTTGTGTTTTGCACTTTTTCTCAAAAATTCGAAAGTTGATTATGATCCCCATTTGTGGGGAGGAGAAAACTTTTGGAAAATTGGAGGGTAGTTTGTTTAGATACGCTGTGGGTCGAAAATTTCGACGAAATCTCACACGGTTAAGGAGATACAAGCAGTTTTGTGTTTTACTCGTTAAGAAAATTAATGCTTAATTAATCATCCATAACTCAGTCATTTCTTAACCTATCCCCACCAAAATTTAATGTTGCCCAAATCTTTATACGAGGAAGGTGGATAGATAAAATGCTTCGTAAGTTATCATCCAGACAAGGACACCCTTCCAAAAAACGCAAAAAATTTCCCAGGGCTACTGCATACACCTGCCAAATATGAAAAGAATCCGCCTAATGGCTGAGAAGCTATTGCAAAAAGAGAATGCAGATCCAGCGGATCCGGCAGAGTCGCTTCTCCCATATACAAACAAGCGTCCCTCGCAGGATGCTTAATTAACTTATTCTATTCAAGGAGTTTACCTGAGCCACAGATGTTACATAAACACTTTTGTTTTCAGTCTAGTGATTCACAAATCTGGCAGGGAATGATACTCACTCAAACATATACTTCTGATGACCAGACTGGATTCCTGCCAGTATTTTGTCCATCTTGTTCTGGTTCACATGATCTGCACATTATAAAACAATATTTGGGACCTTATATTGAAAAATTACAACAGGAAAACTTTCTGAATGACACGTATCAAAAAATATATCTTGAATGATAATATTATATGAATGTGTAGTACGAGTATTATATTTTTAATCTTCATGAGTGATATATTTTTTATGTATGTTTAATGAGGGATGTTTTACTTTTATTATCCAAAATTTTTTATGCTTAATAAATTAATAACCAAGATATAAGGCCTGTTTAGTATGATAACCCCACTTGACCTTGAAGCAGGGGTCATAGGTCAAACTCAACACTTGCAAAAGGTTCGCAGACCATGATTTCCTACAGGTTTTTTTCATATTTTGAAGTTCTAGGGGAATAATAAAGGAGATATAAGGCATTTTTAGTATGATGAGCCCATTTGACCTTGAAGTAGGGATCAAATGTCAAATTCACCACTTGCACAAGATTTTGTTTCAAAATGAGGCCAAAATTGTTTACAGACATGTTTTCATAGAAACAAAGGTTCCCTTCAAATTTGGTGAGGATATCTTCATAAATAACCAAAGTATAAAGGTTTATGTAAAAACATAACAAATGGATGCTCACACACGCACAGAAGGTGTTTTATAATCTCCCAACGATGGCCATTGACCGGTGGGAGATAATAAAGTGGCTGATCAAGACTGACCGCTGTGACCTGGTCCTGTGAAGTCAAAATTTAACTTCAAAGTCAAATTCCACTCACCAGTATATTTATTCAGATAACGTATTAAATTAGTACTATATTAAATGTTTATTGAAAGGGTGTCTCTGTCAGGAACTTGGATTAACTTTTACTGGAAAAAGTTCCACTTGAACAATTGATTGCAAGACCTAGCCCATTTTAAACTAAGGTGGTTGCTATGACTTATCAAAAAAAGGCACAAAAAATGGAAAGAACATATGATTGGAATATGATTGGAATGATTCCTGGAATAGGGATATAAAAGGGTTTTCATTCAATTGCAATGCATAAACTTTGAAATTCTCTAATAAACATAAACTATAAAACTCACGATAGGTTGATTTTTCCACAAGTTTCCCAGAAGGCAGGCAGTTCAAGGTTCCAATTCCAAGCTGACCACTGATGTGGTACACCTACAAATGCAAAAGGACATACAGTCACTAAGGTCAGTGATTTGTTCAAGTGTGACCCCATATCAAAACTGAGTGTAAATCATCAACACAATGTAACTAACAGGATGTAAAATTAATGTACTGAGTACCTTAGAATTTCCCATTTGAGGCTAACACAAAAATTCAAACACATTCTATTCTATTCTGTACTTTTATGGCGCTTAATCTCTGTGAGGCAGACTCTAGGGTGCAACACCAAAATCCAATTCAAAACATCATCCTTCCATAGCCATTGCCAAGTGCAGTACCATGGAGACCTTCTAAGTGAAAGATAAGTATGTCACCAGTGTATCAGTGTGCTGCTGTGTTGTAAAACTTAAAGAGTGTTTACTATTTACTTAAATACAGTATCACTTGTCACTGAATGCATACAGGAGACAGATGCTGAAAATCTACAATTTCAAAACTAGATTTACGTGAAGTGACAGAGATAACCTGATGTAACATTCTGAAAAATGAGACTTTGCTTAAACACACAGAGCTTTTAAAAGTATTATGAAGACAAGTTATCTTTATCATTTGGTAAATGGGGATCTCTGTGCTAATGTAATCACCTGCTTACCTCTCAAACAAGAACAACTTGTGCAATATATTTGTTGGTCCTAACTGTTAGTTTTCCTTAAATGACAAGCACACATCTGGGTAAGGCCAGTATTTAAACTTATAATAAGTTAATTACAATAAAATCTTCACAATTTATACTAAAAAGCTCTATCTTAAGTACAAACTGTACTTACTTTCATTTGTCTTGATAATGAATAAGTCTTCCGTACAAGTTCTGATTCCTCTGTATTTATACACATCACTGAAAGAATAGGAACACCATTGAAACAAGTTTGATTCTTATAGTCAACAGCCACTTTTATAAGTCCTCAGGGTAATTGAGGTCGCAAGCAAGATAACATCATAGCAAGGTGATATCACACTCATATAAACAACACCAGTCCTGCTAATCAGTGAAAGAAACATTAAATTCATTTGCTACAAGTTTTTAAGTGACAGCTTTACCGAGGCTCGTGCTTCTAGAGATCACTTTTCGGTTTGTTTTGCTTTTTTTACTGTCACCAGACTTTCGTGTAAATTGGTGTAGTGTGATGAGCACCCGTTTCATCACAGAAGTTAAGTGGCATTGGGCTACTTTAGGACTTGGATCGGTGACTCAGTTCTAGGTCAGCTATGGGATGTACCTCACTTGGAATTTGTTTTTGTACTTGTCGTCACACTTTCATAAATTCTAGTGCACTATTCGTGTCTCTTATGGCTTTGCAGCTGGCTCATGTAGAGACATTTTTCGACCTTGTTTTATGATTATGATGCTAATTATACATTATCAAATAACTGGAAGACATGTTTGCACCACTCAGAAATTATTTCCCAGGATTACAGTCTCAGAGGTAGGGAAACCAGTATCTTACTGAGCGCGTCCTTTCCCTCAAATTCTTTTCTGTTTATTGTAACATATTCATTTTCAACTGGACAACAATCAGAAAGGTACAATATTATACAAAGGCCTTTTGCCAAATGAAAATATTTACAAAATGTATACAATGAATGATACAAAATGAATAAGCATAGAGTTGGTCTAAGCTGACGGGCTTCATCATTCAAACAACACTTAGATATTTAAGAAACACTTTGCTGAAAAGGATACTTGAAGGAACTTGGATTATTGCTTTCACCATCTTACAAATGAATAATGTAATATTAAGTGTATTCGACTGATAATCTATGGAAAGTATACATTAAACTTGGATTATTACTTTCACCATGTTACCAATGAATAATGTAATATTAAGTGTACTCAACTGATAATCTACGGAAAGTATACATTAAACATGCACAGTGGATTTCCATTAAATTCATTAAATGATCAGAAAAATGGGTTACATAGATTTCATAGATTCCATAGCTTTTAAAATCTTATGCAAATTGTCTCCATTGGTATAGTTTATGTTTACGCAGAATTGATACAATAATTCAAGTTGTAACATATTACTGCCATGTTTTATTTCTTACATAGGGTTCGGTTCCCGGCACGGCCTCAAGTGGGAAAGCTGGTAGTTGCTTGCCGTTGGTCTGCAGTTTACGGTACAGAACCCTAACGAACTGTATGTACTGGTTTCCTCTGCCCTTCCAACTACCCATCGTGATATGACCTGTACAGTGTTGAAAGCGACGTAAAACCCCAAATAAACTAGAGGATCGCTCGCAAAAAAAAAAGATAATGTTTTTGCATAGCAAAAACAAAGCGTCCCGAAAAGGATATAAAGGTGAGTGCTAAAGTATTAAGAAAATGCTTCGTTTCTAGCCTTATACTGTTGTGGCA
This sequence comes from Sabellastarte sp. h YS-2021, assembly GCA_964017235.1. NCBI lineage: Eukaryota > Metazoa > Annelida > Polychaeta > Sabellida > Sabellidae > Sabellastarte > Sabellastarte sp. h YS-2021. The sequence continues at coordinate 83,490,923 of OZ024935.1, read as the reverse complement.
ACCAAAGTCAGCGCAGTCTGCTCTATCTAGCACGGTTTTCAAGATATAAGCATTTTTGTGTTTTGCAAAAAATAAAAAAATTAAAAATGTCCGCTATATTTGGCGAGACAAAAATATTTTGAAAATTGGCATGGCTACTCTGCAGAGATACCCAGCAGGTCTAAAATTTTGTTGAGTTCGATCCATATAGCACGGTTCTCGAGATATAAGCAATTTTGTGTTTTGCAAAAACTTTGAAAATTCAAAATGGCCACCAATTTTGGGGAGACAAAAATTTTTGTCAAAACCACTGCCGCGGTATGTATCTCCCGCCGAGCATTAAAGCAAAAGAAATAGCTTTTCAGAGATATTCACAATTTTTCATTTTCGTGTGTGAAAGCTCTGCCAAAAGTAGGTGAATGAGTTATTTGAGAAAAATTGGCTATCTGCAATACTATTAAGAGATAATTCACATTTACTCATTTTGAGGTGAATAATTAGCTATGGGTCTGAAACTTCACCAAGTGAAAGCTCTCCCAAAAGTAGGTGAATGAGTTATTTGAGAAAAATTGGCTATCTGCAATACTTTTAGAGATAATTCGCATTTACTCATTTTCAGGTGAGTAATTAGCTATGGGTCTGAAACTTCACCAAGTGAAAGCTCTCCCAAAAGTAGGTAAATGATTAATTTGAGAAAAATTGGCTATCTGCAATACTTTTAGAGATAATTCGCATTTACTCATTTTGAGCAGGTGAGTAATTAGCTATGGGTCTGAAACTTCACCAAGTGAAAGCTCTCCCAAAAGTAGGTGAATGAGTTATTTGAGAAAAATTGGCTATCTGCAATACTTTTAGAGATAATTCGCATTTACTCATTTTGAGTAGGTGAGTAATTAGCTATGGGTCTGAAACTTCACCAAGTGAAAGCTCTCCCAAAAGTAGATGAATGAGTTATTTGAGAAAAATTGGCTATCTGCAATACTTTTAGAGATAATTCACATTTACTCATTTTCAGTAGGTGAGTAATTAGCTATGGGTCTGAAACTTCAACAAGTGAAAGCTCTCCCAAAAGTAGGTGAATGAGTTATTTGAGAAAAATTGGCTATCTGCAATACTTTTAGAGATAATTCGCATTTACTCATTTTGAGTAGGTGAGTAATTAGCTATGGGTCTGAAACTTCACAGAGTGAAAGCTCTCCCAAAAGTAGGTGAATGAGTTATTTGAGAAAAATTGGCTATCTGCAATACTTTTAGAGATAATTCGCATTTACTCATTTTGAGTAGGTGAGTAATTAGCTATGGGTCTGAAACTTCACCAAGTGAAAGCTCTCCCAAAAGTAGGTGAATGATTAATTTGAGAAAAATTGGCTATCTGCAATACTTTTAGAGATAATTCGCATTTACTCATTTTGAGTAGGTGAGTAATTAGCTATGGGTCTGAAACTTCACCAAGTGAAAGCTCTCACAAAAGTAGGTGAATGAGTTATTTGAGAAAAATTGGCTATCTGCAATACTTTTAGAGATAATTCGCATTTACTCATTTTGAGTAGGTGAGTAATTAGCTATGGGTCTGAAACTTCACAGAGTGAAAGCTCTCCCAAAAGTAGGTGAATGAGTTATTTGAGAAAAATTGGCTATCTGCAATACTTTTAGAGATAATTCGCATTTACTCATTTTGAGTAGGTGAGTAATTAGCTATGGGTCTGAAACTTCACCAAGTGAAAGCTCTCCCAAAAGTAGGTGAATGATTAATTTGAGAAAAATTGGCTATCTGCAATACTTTTAGAGATAATTCGCATTTACTCATTTTGAGTAGGTGAGTAATTAGCTATGGGTCTGAAACTTCACCAAGTGAAAGCTCTCCCAAAAGTAGGTGAATGAGTTATTTGAGAAAAATTGGCTATCTGCAATACTTTTAGAGATAATTCGCATTTACTCATTTTCAGTAGGTGAGTAATTAGCTATGGGTCTGAAACTTCACCAAGTGAAAGCTCTGCCAAAAGTAGGTGAATGAGTTATTTGAGAAAAATTGGCTATCTGCAATACTTTTAGAGATAATTCGCATTTACTCATTTTGAGTAGGTGAGTAATTAGCTATGGGTCTGAAACTTCACAGAGTGAAAGCTCTCCCAAAAGTAGGTGAATGAGTTATTTGAGAAAAATTGGCTATCTGCAATACTTTTAGAGATAATTCGCATTTACTCATTTTCAGTAGGTGAGTAATTAGCTATGGGTCTGAAACTTCACCAAGTGAAAGCTCTGCCAAAAGTAGGTGAATGAGTTATTTGAGAAAAATTGGCTATCTGCAATACTTTTAGAGATAATTCGCATTTACTCATTTTGAGTAGGTGAGTAATTAGCTATGGGTCTGAAACTTCACAGAGTGAAAGCTCTCCCAAAAGTAGGTGAATGAGTTATTTGAGAAAAATTGGCTATCTGCAATACTTTTAGAGATAATTCGCATTTACTCATTTTGAGTAGGTGAGTAATTAGCTATGGGTCTGAAACTTCACCAAGTGAAAGCTCTTTGGGATAGCTGCTCTGCAGAGATACCCTGAAGATAAAAAATTTTGTGGAAATCGCTCTATGTAGCATGGTTTTCGAAATATTAGCATTTTTGTGTTTTGCAATTTTTGCGCAAAAATTCGAAAATTCAAAATGGCCGCCATTTTTGGCGAGACAAAATTTTTTTGAAAATTGGCATGGCTACTCTGCAGAGATACCCTGTGGGTCAAAAATTTCGTCGAAATCGCTCTATCTAGCACGGTTTTCGAGATATAAGCATTTTTATGTTTTGCAATTTTTGCGAAAAATTCGAAAATTCAAAATGGCCGCCATTTTTGGCGAGACAAAATTTTTTTCAAAATTGGGATAACTACTCTGCAGAGATACCCTTTGGGTCAAAAATTTCGTCGAAATCGCTCTATCTAGCAGGGTTTTCGAGATATAAGCATTTTTGTGTTTTGCAATTTTTGCGAAAATTTCGAAAATTCAAAATGGCCGCCATTTTTGGCGAGACCAAAATTTTTTGAAAATTAGGAAAAGTACTCCGCAGAGTCATCCTGCGGGTCAAAAATTTTGTCGAAATTGCTCTATCTAGCACGGTTTTTGAGATATAAGCATTTTTGTCTTTTGCAATTTTTGCGAAAATTTCGAAAATTCAAAATGGCCGCCATTTTGGGCGAGACAAAAATTTTTTGAAAATTGGGAAAACTACTCCGCAGAGATACCCTGCGGGTCAAAAATTTCGCCGAAATCGCTCTATCTAGCACGGTTTTCGAGATATAAACATTTTTGTGTTTTCCTTATTTGGAAAATTCGTAATGATTAATTAATCATTAATTACTCGGCCATTTCTTGACCAATCAATGCCAAAATCTAATGATTTCCAGATTTTAATAGAATGAATGTATTTGCCAAGTTTCAGGTGAATTGATAAAATTCCTTTCAAGTTATCATCCGGACAAGCTTCCCCACCGAAAAAAGACATTTTTGGTCATGTGACCTCTCTGATTGGTTGAAATGTCACTGCAGCATATTCAAAAAAATTCCCCAAGGCTACTGCCTAAACCTGCCAAATTTGAAAAGAATCCGCCTAACGGTTACAGAGTTATAAGGAAAACAAAATGCGGAGCCGGCAGAGCCGCCGGAGCCGGCGGAGCCGGCGGAGCCTGAAGCTCTCCCATACACAAACAAGCGTCCCTTGCGGGACGCTTAATAAATATTTCTTACATTGTCACATAGCAACATAAATACACACAAACACCTGCAAAACTGAAAAATAATTATTAAATTTTTCAGATAAAACTTAACAATATGGGTATCAAAATTTAGCATTTCAACGCTTTATATGATTCTACTATGTGCTTTACTATTTTATTTCAACACAAAAATGATAAATCTTATTGAGCTATACAAAACTATTAAACAAAATGGCGACCATTTGATTTTCTATCAGTACTGTGTATATGCTTTATTTTCATTGGTCCGTTTAGCTGTGATCATTAGGGCTGTGAACGAGTACTCGAGCCTCGATAGACGAGTCGATCTTTGCTAGTACTCGAGTCGGTTACTCACGAGGTATTGTATTATCGCCCATGTAATGAAACACTTGTGTAAAATATGCTACATTTCAGGATTTCTGGCACATAATATCAATTAAAGTTGTCGTTTTCACTTGAAAACGTATAGTTTACTCCATATTCTATACTATCTGGTCATATAGATGACGTTTTTCTTCAAAAGTTATGTTTCCGAAACCGACTATTTGTTTACAGAAGACTTCTAATGGTAGATACTAAATCTTGCGGTTACTCGAATTCGGGCCAGTTGTGAGAGGGCGAGTATTCAATGCCGTTTTTCAGCACCAGTCCCAGCCCTAGTGATCATCATATTGTTTGAGGTTTAATGCAGTTACCAGGAGGGAGACATGTGGTAACCTCGTACATGTGTAAAATCTACCATAAAGTATAAACAGAAAATACAGATCTAATACAAGTATTTCTTCTATTACCTCGCTAGTTGAATATGCCTATTATCTTAGTCCAGTGGAATGAATTAAAATAGCTATAAATATACTTGCAAAGAATACGTATTATATTACTTTTCATATTTTGTGAATTTCAATTTTATCTAATCTTTTGTATAACCATTAAAGTAGTATCATCTTAAAAGTAACTGAGAAAGCAAACTCAAGTTCCCAGACAAATACTAAAATAGTTACCGTATTTATCCATATAAACGCCCCGGGGGCGATGTATTTTTCAAAAGGGGTGGCTACTATTACAGATAAAAAACTAGAGTAAAGTGGCTGGCTTTCACCCAACCACAGAGTCGAATCTTAGGACATGACTGGGTGTTGAAATCTGTAAACTCTGTATTATCGCTCGCATTTGGAAACCACTTTCACAGAAGTTTTCAGTTTTGTGTCGCGAAATGGGTATTTGTTTACAAATATAAAGGGTCTGTAGATGCGCAGTTTTACAAAGCTGGTTTAAGATGAAAACCACCAGCACGACTTGCCTCATTAATATTAAGGAGCAAACATGCGCAGTCATGGCAGTTCTTTGAGAGGGTTTCCCCGACAATATTTTAGAAGGCTGGTTTAAGATGAAAACTACCAGCATATTTCCTGTTCACGGACTTGCCTCATTAATATTAATGAGCAAATATGCGCAGTCACGGCAGTTCTTTGTGGGGGATTCCCCGAGAATATTTTACAAGGCTGGTTCAAGATGAAAACTACCAGCATATTTCCTGTTCACGGACTTGAAGCGTGGATATATAGTACTGTATATGGATATTTTACAGAAGCAAATTGTAAGTATTTAAATAAAATATTCGTGTGTTGTTTCTACAATATTACGAATAGCCACAATGAGCGAAAATAGGGAATCACAGATTATGCTGTATTTTATGACGTGATAACTTCTAGGACATGCAAAAGCGCCTTCGAGTGGTTGAATGTAGAACTACGAAGTTTGAAAATTTTCATGGTCGATTCTGATTGGCTGAACGGCAAAGCTGTAGTACTACCGTGACGTCACTTCATTCATTAATTTCTTTGCGGTTTATTTGTTTGACAAATGGGGAGATGCGCAGACAACAATTTTACATTAACAGTGACTGCGTGATAAACCAGCAGACGAATAAATTAATTGGGGTTTAAGGTCTAGAAACCAGCAGACGAAACCGTTAAAAAAGTCTCGTTCGAGTAGACCATTACAATAGCAAACACAATAGTTTCTAGGACATACGGGTCTTTACAGAAAGCCAGACGAAGTGCTGGACAAGCTTTTTACTTTATAAAATATAACTGAATAAAAGCATTAAAAATCTTCAAAATGGCAGAGTGTATAATATACACCTTTATGTACAGATATGTGAAGAAAATATTATGCAGAATTGATATTTAAGGGTTTAAACGGCGAATTTAAAATTGTGACCGCAACTCAGTACATAACTCGAATCAAAGATTCGACTAAAAATCAACCCTTGAGTCCAGTGACAATGGGCGATAATGGACACTGACAGCCTTGATCTCGCTTGCAAGCATGTATTCAAATATTAGAAACTAACCTTAAATCTGAAGAAATTATAAACGTTTATCTCGTTTTTGACAGATTTTAATGCGTCTGTGATCAAAATTGCCACGTTTTGTTGTGATTTTCTTTATTTCTCATAAGCGGAATTCGATTGGGGAAGTACTAAAACATTTTTTTTTTTTGGAATCCTGGAATCGCAAGGCTGGTGGCTGTTGAGAGGGAAGTAAAAACCCTGAAATATGAACTTTGCAAAGGTTGAGAAGGGGGGGGGATGATTAATAGGGAGGGGGCGTTTATACGGATAAATACGGTCAAATATAAATAGAACAGTGTAAATTTTAATGACAAAAGTAAACTCAATATTACCTTCTAGTTTAAGGAGAATTCCACTTCACAAAAAAAGGGGACTTCACTGCAGTAGGCAGCAAAGAAAGCACAAGAAATCCAGTTAAAAATTAGAATCTTTTATTTTTGAAAAAGCACAGTTATACATTGAACAATGCTATGGTGTTCAGTCAGATATACAGAGTGTGACTTACCCACAATGCCGCAGGAATGAAAAGACAGGCTATCCATGTGGTTCACCTGTATGTCATCCTTCAGGTATCTCTCTCCAATCACTGAAAAAAATGGTACAAATTTACATGGCACTAAATACATAGTACATAAAAAAAATAATTTACTTGGAAATTAAGACATGTATAATTGTGAGATGAGCACCAAAAGTATTCATAGTGGTCTTGTTTCTGGCTGTTTTACAACCTCAGCCTTTTTGAAATGGCCATTGGCCATTTTGTAATGGCCAAATTTTTCATTTTGCCACTTCAAAACCTAACTGACCGGAGTGACTTGAGCTATGATCTGCAAAAGTGCCTTTTAACTTCAAAGGATTTCACAAGGGGGCAATTATTCAGCACCTACATTAAGCTATGATCTTTAATTGGGTCCTGAACAATCCTGTTGTTTTAATATACTGATTTGTTTTTTATTGCTCTATGGCCAGACAATAACAGGAGTTAAATGCAATTAACGTTTACTCCCCAAACCCAATCGACATGAAAGTAATGGCTTCTCCCTGACCTTGTGTTTTCTTAAAAGTAGTTATTCCTTTGATGGCAATTTATTAATTACTCTTTAAGTAATCACTTGATTGGACTTCCTCTGTTATTATGTAATCAAAGACCTTTAATTATAACAAAGAAATTGGGTAGGATTAAGACTGTGTTTAACATTTCTTCATTTGCAGAGCTTTCAAAAGCTGGACATCAAAATTGTATTTTAAAGATTATAAAAGGTATACTAGTATTTATATATTAATGCAGATGCCAATTCATAACAATTGGGGTTATATACTTTTAGACCAGTATTTACTACACTGATTGGTTACAATCATTGAGATGGTTTTGAAACGACCAAGCCATATACAAATATACAAAACTCTCCTAGGTTTTGTAATGGCCAATGGTTTCAAAACGGCAAATAACAGTAGAGATATGAGTTAATCTACACTGTAAAATCTGTTCACTGTTTTCAGAGCTGTGGTGTGTACTTCTGTCACATTTCTCAGCCAACATAAGTGGAGACAATTATATGTAGTAGCCATACCCAGATTACCTTTATAAGCCTGGTAACACTGTGTGCTGGACATGTAGTAGCTACACCCAGATTACCTTTATAAGCCTGGTAACACTGTGTGCTGGACATGTAGTAGCTACACCCAGATTACCTTTATAAGCCTGGTAACACTGTGTGCTGGACATGTAGTAGCTACACCCAGATTACCATTATAAGCCTGGTAACACTGTGTGCCTGATATCAGTTATCCCCATTCTTCCATTCACTACTAAAGGAGGGTAATTTGCCCCTGCTTAAGCTTTAAGTTTGGTAAGGTGGGTTAAAGGAGGTTCTGTGAAACAAAAATTGAAAGATGGCCTTCCCAAAAGTGAGAGATGCACCTTCGTTTAGTCAACGAGCTCCTGTTCTAAGTAGGCCTTGTGGGTCGTAATCCCTGAAACGCCTTACCTGACAGCTAACAGCAACAAATAAAGAAAAAAATATTGAGCTATAGACATGTATTTGGGGGCTATCTTGTGACTGACACGACGGTAACTCCTATTTCATGATTGACTTGCCTTTAAGTCCAAGCAGGGGCAGCTTATTTTACAATTAAAGTATCATCCATTTCCCACCGAGTATGTCCATTTTCTCAGGCTTAACACAAAGTATATGTTGATAAAAGTGTCACCTAGTGGATGATCTGCCAAGTCTGGCACTGCTGTAGCCACAGGTAAATTAGTGCCCAGGTTCTCTTCATTGTACACCACACGCTGCCGTGTTGGTCGCCCTGGCATACGATTCAGCCCTGAAACCACAGATGTACGGGCTTACAGTAAGAAATACTAATGTGATTGGTGGTCATAACTTATAACACAATTAATTTTGAGACAATAAAATTTTTTTTTAAAAGTCAGTCTGAGACTGACTTTGCTGACAAAAAAAAAGGCAAGAAAAAAACACTTGGGGATTGCTGATTCTGAGAGACTGAATGCAACAAACATATTTTGTCTCCCACACTAACAAGGCCAATGGGGGTTTCAATCTACTCGTGTGACAGCGAAGGCAACAGAGACACAAATAGTGCACTGAAACCGTCCCAGTACAAATGTAGCCCACTGCTGCTTAACTTCTGGGAAAAGACAGATACTCAACATGCAAGGCCACAATTGATGAAAGTTTGGATACAAAAAAAAAAAATACAAAAAAAAAAAAAGAAAAAAAGAAGTGATCTCTAGAAGCGCAAACCTTGCCAGAGCTCGAATTTAAAAACTAAAGTGGCTCAAAATCCGTAAACAGAGGTTTACTAGATCACAGACTATTGATCTGTTTGATGCTATGTGGTTCTAATGTCAATTAAACTATTATTTACATCAGGTTGTACAGGATTAACTGACCTGTGAACTGGCTATACATGGACACATTGCTGCACGTGTTCAACCCTACACCCATGTATCATCATATGTCACCTCAATCTCTTGAAACTTAAAGAATCTAACTCCATCAAAAGAAAAGTAAACAGCAATTTTTGAAAAAGTTGTGTTTTCTTAAAGTGTATTACATAGTTAGTATTATTTTTACAGATTTTGGACTTGGGGATTTTGTACGGGTTTGCAAATATTCAAGGTTTTTCAATCTGGGGAGTTTGAATCTGGGTTTACCTGGGATCCCCATGTAGTATGTCTATATGCACACACTCTTAAAGGGCTATGCACAGCAAACCAATCTGACATAACACAATATGGTCAGCCACATGCCTTCATTATACTGAACAAACTGGGGAAATATTAAGTAAACCCCTAGTAGTTTTCATTACACCCTTCCCAACATAAATACATGGAGTTTGTAAAGACATAAACACATTGCTTCTAAAAGAAAGAGAGTACATGCTATCTAAATGTTATTTTGAGTTTCTTTCAAGTTAAATGCTCTTTTATTGTCTCCGAGGACAATTGATTCACACCAAATAGGCACAGTGGTGATTAAATTAGGCTCTTAAGTAAAAATCCAGGCATTGAATCATTCACCTCATGTTCCATTACATAACCTGAATACAAAACTGACCCAATTAAATGGACATTATACACTGACTGAAAGGAGTAAATGGGAATTCGTGTGTTGCATAAGTAAACTAATATTGGGACTGACTATAAACTATTACATCAAAACAAAAGTTCTCAGAAAAGAATATGTGTTGCTTCTCATGAGAGTAAAACAGTTCTTTGTGACTGACCTCAGACTAAGAGAGGAGTCGGTGGGGGGGGGAGGGCCTCAAGAGTTAGCACCAAATGACCCTATGAGGACAGGACAGTGTTTCTTTCTCAGGGATAAATAGACAAAGACAGAAAACGGAGAAAAGCCCTCAGGATAAAACCCCTCAAAAACCATGACCCTGTTTTGAAACATGTGGAGAAAATCCCTCAATTTCCTAAAATCACAGGCAGCAAAACTGGCTGTGGGGTTTTCTCCACAAAGAAATTTGATTTACTTTCTCCTGAGGGCTTTTTATCCTGCGGTATTTTCAAGTGAGGGATTTTCTCCTGGATCCTTTCCATATCTGTGCTTAACGATCAGCTATCACAATTTTTTCTAGGTCCTTATGAAATCAATGAAAGTGTATCTCTAGAAGTAATTTGTGAATATTGAGGAAGGCCTGGCAATTGTTTAAATGTCCCCCCTTTTGTAAATCTCTGCTGAATATTTCTTCAAAATTTTGGAGATTTGCTGTTTCGTGTTCTTGAAATTGTGTTGAAATCTACACATTGAGGAACATCTAAAAAACAAGAGTACTCAGAGACCACATACCTATTCCAATAACAAACATTTATGGTTATTTTGGCCAGTATTTTTTATGTAAAAGTATTTGTGGCTTTAAAAATAGAGACTTTTTGGTTTCATTTGGGTTCTTTTTATTGTTTCAGTTCAATTTCAAGTTGAAAATGCAAAAAAATTATTAAAAATGTGTTCATAAAGTTAAGATTTATGATTATTTTAGGGAATAGATTGTATATAATTCATTGAAGATCAAACTTTTGTAATTTTTCTTAATAAAGTACTTGATGAATAAAAAATAAAAGGTTTATGTTTTGGAGTTTTTCAACTTCAAGGGGGGAAAAGTTAACCCCTTTCTCCCTTCTTTTCCCCTGCTTAGAGTCCATTATGCCCCTCTTTAAGGTACAACATCTCCAATGGTACTTACTAGTCCGATGATAAACAAAATCCTTTAAAAAATTCCTGGGTCTAGTCAGTGGTCTGGATCCCCACCATATTTAAAATGTCTGTTCCTTGTGCCATTATGGACATCTGAAGAAAATTTCAACAAAATCTGTCCATAACTTTTTGAGCTATTTAGCAAATGGATAAACAGACAAAAGAACAAATGAATGCTGCCAAAAACATATTCTCCTTGTGTTCATAGAATTACGAAGTAGCTCGGAATCCGTCATTGACGGAAATTATTACCTCAGCTTTGGTTGACCCTAGGAGGACAAGGTGGGCTTTTCAACAGTACACAGACAAAAGGCCAGTGGATGATAGTTGTTTGCTTTTTTCTTACAGTTAATGTAATTTAACATAATAAAAACATTGTTGGTGCCTTTTTTCCCACTTTCCCCAAATCTTTGTGAATTGAGAAATGTATGTGGATTCAGAGATCTATTTGACTAATGTATTTTAGGATATTAAACTACTTCACCGTAAACATTTGTTTGAGTCAATTCTTGACATGCAAAGTGTGCATTTAATCACATTTTTTAAATTAGTAAAACTTGACTCTCTGGTCATCTGAAAAGAAAAAAAAAATCAGAAAAATTTAAATGTCACAAAAAATGAAAAGGTGTTTTCTGAGTAAATCAATAAAATCTCAAAAAGGTTTCAGAGCCTTAAAATTTAAATTTTATCATTTTAAATAAATGCTTATTTACTATTGATCAAAACAAAAATGTTTACATAACTAAAGGTTAGCCTCCTACATAATAGGAAATATATACAGTTATCAATTTAATACACTCAAATTTAGTTGGAGTTGTTTTATCAGATTTTAATACACTTTACCATGTAGTCAGGGCTGAGGTAGTAAACACATATTTTGTAAATTGTTGTATAATCACACATGTATATATCTATTTAATGATTCACCTGATTAGGTTCCATTTCAAATAAAGCCAAAATTTATTGCTACTTCAAGTAGAGTATTCTACAACACATAAACCTCTTATTAAAGCATCACTTAAGCACTTCAAATAGTACCCCTTAAATAAATGAATTTCCCTGTGGACAAGAGATTACATAAGACTAGTGGAGAGGCTAAGCTTTTCACTCTGTTTTAGACAATGGACAGAGGTCAGTCATCTTTTTGTGCTATGTAGTCTAACCACTCAATGTGACTTGTAGAACAATACATTTCACAAAGCCATCCTATTCAATTAACACATTGTGACCTGACCAAAAGAATCCTAGATTACTCAACTGAAGCCCCATACAATAACCACAGTATAGGAACAGGATAATTATGTGATATTAACTCCCAGCAAACTTAAACAAGTCTTTAACCTGCTGAATAGGATGCTATTGGGGACTTAAGCAATGGAGGGATGTAATTAAGAAGGGGGGAGTATGGGAGCATTTCAGCAAAGCTGAAAATCACACACATTTAAACAAATACATGGCATGAGATTAAAGGTCATCTGTTTACACAGGTTTAAGAGTGTGAGCTTCTATCCAAATGTGTACACATGTGAGTGTGTGCAAGAGGTGTTACACAATATGTACACACCTCCTGAGACAGCGGGATTAGTCTTAACTAAGTTCTACTCAATGTTTTACTCAGTTCAGAGTTGGAGCTCAGCACTGAAAGGTCACCAAGTTTTCAGTTCTGCGGAGGTTCTTGGAAATGTAGGAAGAGGCATATTGTGAGGTTTAAGGGAGAAATAGACTTCACTTGAGCAAAGTGTTTAGTAGACTCAGAAACTGCACAGAGATGACTATAAACTGTGTGATAATTAAATGATATAGTACAAAGCCTCCAGACTAATACAAAGTGTTAATACAACTGAGTGTTCATAAAAGACATCTGGAACTCAGCTACTTATCTATGTAACAAATTAACTCAAGGAAATTATACAGAGTTTAAGAAATAAATACTTGTGGAAAGGGAACTCACACTTGGGTTGATGGTGATTTCAACTCACAGATAACCGAGCAAGAATAGGAATAACTATGTAACAAGTAGTTATCTTAGGGTTCAGTGGTATGACAGTGATATTATAAAAAAGATTATCGATAGTCTGACTGATATGAATTTCATTTCAAACTGCAAAGTGTTAGCATCAGAATATTTCATCTGAAAATCTGTACAGGTGGAAGTCACTTTTTTAATTTTATGAAATTTAAAACTGAAACCTCCTAACGTCAGAATTGCTTGATTCTCAGTAGTACAGAACAATGCTGGATTCAAGGTCCAGAACCATGCAAGAATCCATCTCAAGATCTTGTTCAAGGACAAACGGATCCTATTTTATTTTTATTTTTCTCCTTACACTTCAATCTATCTTTGCCATCAATATTTGGGAAGAATGGAGAGACCATCGTTACTTTTTCTCCGAGAAGCTTCCGGAAGTTTCCGCTATGTCTTACCCCCAGGCTTCTGCTTACTGTGAGGAAATCGGAGGTCACTTAGCAAGTTCTACCAGCGAGGAGGAGAACAGATTCCTAGTACTGAACAAAGTACAGTTGCATGAAACCTGTTGGCTTGGACTGTATATAGAGGAGAGTGAGATGCAGGGCTGTGATAGCTGTGTCAGCTGTTCCTGGGAAAGATTTCTGCCAGAAAGTCAACACTGCGACGTAAGTAATAGTCTATAATATACTCCGTAATTTCAACTAATTTGACAGTTAAATCAAACCAACACACTTGGTATACCAATGCTGTGTTGAAGCATATCAATTTTAAGACAACTCATTGAATGTCTTCTTTGATAGTTTTAAGTATTTAGATAATTTAATACTCCCCACAAAAGCAGAGGTCAGCTCTCTTGAGTGAATTTTTTTGACATTTCTAGAAATAAAGTTAGATTTGGTCTCACACTTAAGATTGGTACATTGTTGCCTGAATTATTCTGGAAAAAAATATCAAGCCTTATTTGAAGTTATTTCCTCCAAACTGAGTTTCAGACTGCTCTTTTTTACCATTAAAACTTAAAAGTAAAGCTGAAATTATTTACAACATTTGGGAACACTCGGCCTGAACTCTTATAACAATTTATAGAACAGATATTGGATTTTAAATGTACATTACTTTGAGCGACAATTCACAAATGTTGTATCACTGCACACAGTGCACAGTAACAAAAAGTAAATCGTGTGACATGCAAATGAAAAAAATAAATTTTGTAATTTTTTTTCATTTACATAAAGGTCATAAAATTTTTGGTGAATTATAACAAGCAAATACTTACTGATCTTAAATAAATATTGGACCTATGATCTTATTTATGGTTTGTTTACGTTAAAATGACTTGAGATTGACCCGAGCTTAGATCCTGAGCCTGTATTCTTAATACTTGCTGAGACCAGATTTTGGTTCACTCTAGGTCTCAAAACAGTTCGCTATTTACAAAACAGTTATTATATAATAAGATCAAATTAACCCTCAGATTTGGTCTTAAAGTTGAGATTGGTACATTGCTTTCAAATTCTCAAATATTCGGGAAAGGTCTAAGGCATTTCTTCATCTTAACTGATGTACACATTTTTACTTATAATAGTGGAAGGTAAAAATAAATAATTTACAATATAAAAAATACTTGGCAAAACTTTTGCTACAATTTATAGCCCATTTTCTAGAACTAAAACCTGTAGACACTACACTTGATCTGGGCACAAAAGGCTTATTATTTGATTACTGGCCACAGATATAATTGTATCACTTCAAATAACTGACATATTCAATTCACTGTTAAGAATTTTTTCTTTCAAAATAGACCCATAAACTGAGCCTAGGGTTTCAATCAAGTACAGACAGAAAAAGTAATATATTTTATATTTGCACAAATACTAGGGGAACAATATTTAGTACAGTGATAAGGGGATAACATACCTATCATTCGAGTCATTAACATTAAAAGTTATTGAGGTTCAAAGTCAAATATTCATTGAAAAATAGACCCATAACCTGATCATCGCTTCTACTTTATGACCATTAAAAATGATGTACCTGTGACTGCTGTGTGCATGTTTACAATTTGTTTACATCAGAAAGACTTAAGACTGGTACATGGTCTCAGCTTGGTAACAGCTTGGTCAGTGGCTGAAAACCTGTTTATGAACTTAAGACCTCTTTGTGAATATGGGCCAAGGCCTACATACTGTGTAAAGTTAGTTTAAATAAATGTTGAGGAAAGTTTCTGTCTGAAAGGTTAGATTCTGAAATCCAAGTCATAAATGAAGGCACCTCTCAAAATTAGGCTATTAAAATTCATATTGAAATACATGCAAAAAGATAAACAAAAACTTTCCTCTGATGACACCATAATATACGTGTCAAAACAGAACTAGCAAAAATCAATGCCACATTTTAAAAGGCATTACCTCTGGCTACTGTTCAGACACACTTATATTATAAGTGGCTCAAAACTGTGAAAAAAATCACTAATTTGATAACAATGTTCCACAACTCAAAATAAATGGATTTTCCTGAGAGGAGAATTTCACATTTTTGGCTGTTCATATGTGACTGGTGTCTGAGTTGCTCTTGAAAAAGGTTTCTGTCTAAAAGCCAAGTTACAGCCTAGTAATATTATTTTTGTGTAAGAAGTATTATATTTTACGTTTATGCAACACCTTCCCTTTTATTCTATTTTACATTTCTGTCAAGCCTGTCTCTTTATTATATCTATTAACAACCTCAACACAGCTGTCAATTTATTACATTTTATAGCTGTTTAACACTTATCCCTTTATTACATTTTAGACTTGGACACCCGTCGTCGCATTACATTTTACATTTTGTGTAACACCCAATCATTATCATATTTTAGACTTGTATCATATCCATCAATTTATTATATTTTACAGTTGCATAAATCCTCTCCCTTTCGAATATTTTATTATGGAGTAACATCTGTTCTTTTATTATATTTTACAGTTGAGTAACACCATCCCTTAATTATATATTTCATAGTTGTGTAAAAGCAAATCTTTATTACACTTTACAGTTACATAACACTCATTCTTTTATCATATTTTATATCTTGTGTCACACCTGTTCCTTTATTTTATTCTGTAGTTGTGTAATAGCTGTCGCAATGCCTGGAAATGGGAGGATGGATCCAACATGACCTGGTGGAGGTGGCATCATGCCCAGCCAGACGACCAGTTTACATGTGCCCGCATGCACGGTGATGGAAAATGGTATGACGATGACTGTGACAAAGACCTTTGCTTTGTTTGCAAACAGTCAGTGCATGAATGTGTCCCGATGACAGAATGTGGAGAAAATGGGTTCTGGAACTGCAGGACAAAGCTCTGCACTTGTACCAGTGGCTACTGGGGAGAACAATGTGACAAGCCACCCACTACAACTACAGCAGCACTTACAACCATGGAAATAACCACAGAATCACACATAACCTCAGAAATCCCCAGCATAACCAGCACAAAGGAATCACACATAACCACAGAAATCCCCAGAATAACCACCACAAAGGAATCACACATAACCACAGAAATCCCCAGCATAACCACCACAAAGGAATTTGCAGATATTACAACAAATTTCCCAACTTCTAAAGAACAGTCAATAACCACACAAACATTACTAACTGAAACAAATATAGCTGATACTATAAAGACGACTACTGATTTTCACGGCTTCAATGGGACACACGATAGACAGAGGGAATGGCAGGTCTTTGGTCTGGGCAATTTTAACTCGATCATTATTATCTCTATTGTCTCATTGCTGGGCATTATTGTGTTCCTTGTAGGGTTACTGCTTTTCCTTAAGTCCAGAAAGCAGCTGTATAAAGACGATGGAAGTGGTGCAAGCTCTCTTCTCAGTTTTATCAAAGGCTCCCACAAATCTGACCAAACTCAGGATGATCAATACATTGACGCATTCAGTGAGCAAGTGGCTCCGCACGAGTCATTTGTGTCCAATAAACCAGGGGAAGACATTGGTACAAAACAGGAGGAAGTCCACGTAGTCCATACAGTGACACCAGTGACACCATATGCAGTGACAGACCTGTGTGATTCTTTATGCAACTGTACAAAATGCCAAGCTTGTCGATACAAGCCACTTTTTAAGACACCAACACCGATACCACAGTGCAAACACTACAGGTGTGCAACTTTAGAAGGAACAAAAGTGGTGCCTAAAAAGCCTCCCAGAAAGTTTCATAACCAGGGTTTGAACTACATCCAGTCAAACTCTACTTGGGAAGATGCTTACTACTTCAGAAAGCCAGCATTGGCGTTTAACAGTCACACGACTCAAAATTCAAGGCCACTGCGTCTGCCAAGATACGATGACATGCGACAAGAATGTTACACAGACAGAAGTGATTCAGACATCAGTATTATGTCAGTGTATGATGTGCCCAAACATCCTCGCAAGGTGAGTGAAAAGCAATAAATCTTTCACTTTTGTGAAGTAAATCTTCTAAAAATATACGCAAGACCCAGCTTCAGAATTTTTGGAGGGAAGATCCAAGCAGTAGTATTTGTAAAAATAGCTATTGCTCAGCTATGCAATGAGCTACAGCTGACCCAAAGTATTGGAAAGGAATAAGCTAAGTGCAGTAGTTTTGAAGACATTAGACATTTACTCTTACAATAATTAAGCTAAATTAAGAAAACAGCTGTTACTTGTACAGTGCAGTAGAGCTGAGTACATACCATGTTGTAGGTAAGGAGAAAGTAGCTGAACAACAGATTTTAACAAAATACTCGAAATGAAAGTTTTAGAGTTAGAAACCATTTACTCAAATAAATTAGCTAAAAGTGCTGTTACTCACATAGCTGTAGACCAAAAGCTGTAAAGTCCAAAAACCCCAAAATTTTTGAAAGGCATAAGAATCCATTAGGACAATTAATTTACAAAAACAAAAAAAAAACAAACAAACTAGAAATAGGACGCCCTGTTGATAGTAGATGCGAATAGAAACAGGATAGCATAGAAGAACACACATTATCATGTGTAATGTCCACCCCATGAACCTTTTGCTAAAATTGTACAGTAGTCTTACAAGACCCTGTTTCATTTGTAAAATATATCAATGATGCTTAAATATTTATTAGTGTAGATGTAAATTATTTCAGCTTCATGCCTTTTTGCATTGGTTGGGTCGAAAATTTTGACGAAATCACTCTATCTTGCACGGTTAAGAAGATAGAAGCAAATTCCTGTTTTTCTATTTTTGGCAAAAATTCGAAAAATCAAAATGGCCGCCATTTTTGGGGAGGGGATACATTACTTACATACCATGTGGGTTGAAAATTTCGACGAAATCGCTCTATCTCGCACGGTTAAGGAGATAGAAGCAAATTTGTGTTTTGCCATTTTTGGCAAAAATTCGAAAATTCAAAATGACCGCCATTTTTGGGGAGGGGAAAATTTTTTGAAAATTCCAAAGAGTACATTCCTTAGATACCCCATGGGTCGAAAATTTCGACGAAATCGCTCTATCTCGCACAGTTAAGGAGATAGAAGCAAATTTGTGTTTTGCCATTTTTGGCAAAAATTCGAAAATTCAAAATGGCCGCCATTTTTGGGGAGGGGAAATTTTTTGAACATTGCAAAGATTACATTGCTCAGATACCCTGTGGGTCGAAAATTTCGACGAAATCGCTCTATCTCGCACGGTTAAGGAGATAGAAGCAAATTTGTGTTTTGCCATTTTTGGCAAAAATTCGAAAATTCAAAATGGCCGCCATTTTTGGGGAAGGGAAAATTTTTTGAAAATTGCAAAGATTACTTTCTTTAGATACCCTGTGGGTCGAAAATTTTGTCGAAATCGCTCTATCTCGCACAGTTAAGGAGATAGAAGCAAATTTGTGTTTTGCCATTTTTGGCAAAAATTCGAAAAATCAAAATGGGGAGGGGAAAAATTTTTGAAAATTGCATAGAGTACATTCCTTAGATACCCTGTGGGTCGAAAATTTCGACGAAATCGCTCTATCTCGCACGGTTAAGGAGATAGAAGCAAATTTGTGTTTTGCCATTTTTGGCAAAAATTCGAAAATTCAAAATGGCCGCCATTTTTGGGGAGGGGAAATTATTTTGAAAATTGCAAAGAGTACATTCCTTAGATACCCTGTGGGTCGAAAATTTCGACGAAATCGCTCTATCTCGCACGGTTAAGGAGATGGAAGCAAATTTGTGTTTTGCCATTTTTGGCAAAAATTCGAAAATTCAAAATGGCCGCCATTTTTGGGGAGGGGAAAATTTTTTGAAAATTGCAAAGAGTACATTCCTTAGATACCCTGTGGGTCGAAAATTTCGACGAAATCGCTCTATCTCGCACGGTTTAGGAGATATGAGCACATTTGCCTTTTTCAGTATTCAAAATAGCTAATTACTCATTTATTTAATTAATTACTCACTCATCTATGAAGCAATTCCCACCAAAAGCAATCCCATACAAGCTATTAACCCAATGAACCTCCATACCAAATTTCAGAAAGCTAGGCTTAATAGCATTCCTTAAAATGTCTGGAAACCAAAGAGCTACTCAAAAGTAGCAAAGTAGCTATTACTCAGTTAGCTATAGAGCTATCATCACCAAAAGCAATCCCATACAAACTATTAACCCAATAAACCTGCATGCCAAATTTGGTAAAGATAGGATAAGAACTGTTGCCTCAAATGTCTGGAAACCAAGTGGGACGCCGGACGGCGGAAAAAGCAAAAATAATATGTCCACCCCAGTGGGGTGGACATAATAAAAAATGTGTAAATGTAGTAGTTTTAGAGAAATCTGAGTGACACACTAATGGAACCTCACAGGCACAAATACAGGATGCATTTCATAATCTCCCTCCTGTGCTAAAGCGCGGCAGGAGATAATTACAAAAATAGCATCAGAGATGCCCGTACCCCACAGCCTGGGAAAATAGTTTTCAACACCATGAGATATAAAAGTAGTGAAACAGTACACAGATTGGGATACTTTCAGAGCAGTGTCAGTGTCCAAATAATGTTTAAGTACAGAAAATAACATCTAAGAGAAAGAAATTGCATGTAAAGAATAAGTATTAAAACAAGACCACTGCCACGGTGTGTATCTCCCGCCAAGCATTAAAGGGGAAGAAATACCTTTTCCGAGATATTCAAAATTTTTCATTTTCCGCTAAAATCTAAGATGGCCGCCAAAAGTGGGTAAAAATGAAATTTTTCCCCTAGGCACAGAACACCGTTGTACTACCCTGTGGGTGAAAAAGTTTGTTCCAAATCACTCTATCTTATACGGTTTTAAAGATATTCACACTTTTTCATTTTCCGCTAAAATCAAAGATGGCCACCAAAAGTCACAAAAATTGAAATTTTTGCCCTTCGTATAGGTTACTCTTGTACTACCCTGCGGGTCAAATCGCTGTATCTCGTACGGCTTTCAAGATATTCACACTTTCCGCAATACTTTTAGAGATAATTAGCATTTACTCATTTTGAGTAGGTGAATAATTAGCTATGGGTCTGAAACTTCACCAAGTGAAAGCTCTCCCAAAAGTAGGTGAATGAGTTATTTGACAAAAATTGGCTATCTGCAATACTTTTAGAGATAATTCGCATTTTCTCATTTTGAGTAAGTGAGTAATTAGCTATGGGTCTGAAACTTCACCATCTGAAAGCTCTTCCAAAAGTAGGTGAATGAGTTATTTGAGAAAAATTGGCTATCTGCAATACTTTTAAGAGATAATTCACATTTACTCATTTTGAGTAGGTGAGTAATTATCTACTGGTCTGAAACTTCACCATGTGAAAGCTCTCCCAAAAGTAGATGAATGAGTTATTAGATAAAAATTGGGTATCCGCAATACTTTTAGAGATAATTAGCATTTACTCATTTTGAGTAGGTGAATAATTAGGTACAGGTCTGAAACTTCACCAAGTGAAAGCTCTCCCAAAAGTAGGTGAATGAGTTATTTGATAAAAATTGGCCATCTGCAATACTGTTAGAGATAATGCGCATGTACTCATTTTGAGCAGGTGAGTAATTAGCTATGGGTCTGAAACTTCACCATCTGAAAGCTCTTCCAAAAGTAGGTGAATGAGTTATTGAAAAAAATTGGCTATCTGCAATACTTTTAAGAGATAATTTGTATTTACTCATTTTGAGTAGGCGAGTAATTATCTACGGGTCTGAAAATTCACCCTGTGAAAGCTCTCCCAAAAGTAAATGAATGAGTTATTTGATAAAAATTGGGTATCCGCAATAGTTTTAGAGATAATTAGCATTTATTCATTTTGAGTAGGTGAACAATTAGCTACGGGTCTGAAACTTCACCAAGTGAAAGCTCTCCCAAAAGTAGGTGAATGAGTTATTTGACAAAAATTGGCTATCCGCAATACTTTTAAGAGATAATTCGCATTTACTCATTTTGAGTAGGTGAGTAATTACCTATGGGTCTGAAACTTCACCATGTGAAAGCTCTTCCAAAAGTAGATGAATGAGTTATTTGAGAAAAATTGTCTATCCGCAAATCCGCAATACTTTTAAGAGATAATTCGCATTTACTCATTTTGAGTAGGTGAGTAATTACCTATGGGTCTGAAACTTCACCATGTGAAAGCTCTTCCAAAAGTAGATGAATGAGTTATTTGAGAGAAATTGGCTATCTGCAATACTTTGAGATAATTCAAATTTACTCATTTTGAGTAGGTGAGTAATTACCTACGGGTGTGGAACTTCATCATGTGAAAGCTCTGCCAAAAGTAGATGAATGAGTTATTTGATAACAAGCATTCTGACGCATGCATTTATCTCCCGCCGTATAAATTAGATGTACTAAAGATAGTGGAATATAAATTTTCTTGTGAGATGGAGGCACATGTAGAAGTGACAACAAGTTTAATGTTTGATTGCAATACTTTTAAAGACAAAAGGCATTTACTCATTTTAGTAGCTATTACTCTGCCATCCAAAGAGCTACAGTTCGGCAACTTTATTATGCAGTAGATCAACCGAAAGTAGGTAGGGATGTATTTAGAAGAAATTGCCTATCTGTAACACTTTTAGAGATAAAAGACATTTATTTATTTTAGTGGCTATTACTCTGCCATCCAAAGAGCTACAGTTCTGCAACTTCACTATGTGGTAGATCACACAAAAGTAGGTGAATGACTTATTTAGAAGAAACTGCCTACCTGTAATACTTTTAGAGATAAAAGACATTTACTCATTTTAGTAGCTATTACTCAGCTATCCAAAGAGCTACAGTTCTGCAACTTCACTATGTGGTACATCACCCAAAAGTAGGTTAATGACTTATTTAGAAGAAATTGCCTACCTATAATACTTTTAGAGATAAAAGACATTTACTGATTTTAGTAGCTATTACTCAGCTATCCAAAGAGTTACAGTTCTGCAAGTTTAGTATGTGGTACATCACCCAAAAGTAGGTGAATGACTTATTTAGAAGAAATTGCCTACCTATAATACTTTTAGAGATAAAAGACATTTACTCATTTTAGTAGCTATTACTCAGCTGTCCACAGATCTACAGTTCTGCAACTTCACTATGTGGTAGATCACCCAAAAGTAGGTGAATGACTTATTTAGAAGAAATTGCCTACCTGTAATACTTTTAGAGATAAAAGACACTTACTCACTTTAGTAGCTATTACTCAGCTATCCAAAGAGCTACAGTTCTGCAACTTCAATATGTGGTAGATCACCCAAAAGTATGTGAATGACTTATTTAGAAGAAATTGCCTACCTGTAATACTTTTAGAGATAAAAGACACTTACTCATTTTAGTAGCTATTACTCAGCTATCCAAGGGCTACAGTTCTGCATCTTCACTATGTGGTAGATCACCCAAAAGTAGATGAATGACTTATTGAGAAGAAATTGCCTACCTGTAATACTTTTAGAGATAAAAGACATTTACTCATTTTAGTAGCTATTACTCAGCTATCCAAAGACCTACAGTTCTGCAACTTCACTATGTGGTAGATCACCCAAAAGTAGGTGAATGACTTATTTAGAAGAAATTGCCTACCTGTAATACTTTTAGAGATAAAAGACACTTACTCATTTTAGTAGCTATTACTCAGTTATCCAAAGAGCTACAGGTTCTGCATCTTCACTATGTGGTAGATCACACAAAAGTAGGTGAATGACTTATTTAGAAGAAATTGCCTACCTATAATACTTTTAGAGATAAAAGACATTTACTCATTTTAGTAGCTATTACTCAGCTATCCAAAGAGCTACAGTTCTGCAACTTCACTATGTGGTACATCACCCAAAAGTAGGTGAATGACTTATTTAGAAGAAATTGCCTACCTGTAATACTTTTGAAGATAAAAGACATTTACTCATTTAGTAGCTATTACTCAGCTAGCTATTACTCGCTTATGGCTTGCAATAGAACCCCAAACTATGTACCATCTTATACCTAAGGACAAAGTAGCTGAACAATATATTTTAGGAAAATACTGTAACTGCAATAGTTTTGGAGTTACAATGGCTTTACTCAACAGTCAGAATTTCAAAGTAGCTATTACTCAGCTATCCAAGGTGCAACAGGTCTGAAACTTTACTATGTGATAGCTTACCAAAAAGTAGATGGACAACATATTTAAAAAGATTTCCCTAACTGTAATACTTTTGAAGATATTTGACATTTGCTTCTTCTGTTATTTAGCTACAAATGAGAAAATAGCTATTACTCGCTTATGCTTGCAATAGAACCCCAAACTATGTACCATCTTATACCTAAGGACAAAGTAGCTGAACAATATATTTTAGGAAAATACTCTAACTGCAATAGTTTTGGAGTTACAATGGCTTTACTCAACAGTCAGAATTTGAAAGTAGCTATTACTCAGCTATCCAAGGTGCAACAGGTCTGGAACTTTACTATGAGATAGCTTACCAAAAAGTAGATGGACAACATATGTGAAAAGATTTCCCTAAGTTTAATACTTTTGAAGATATTTGACATTTACTTCTTCTGTTATTTAGCTACAAATGAGAAAATAGCTATTACTCGCTTATGGCATGCA
This sequence comes from Sabellastarte sp. h YS-2021, assembly GCA_964017235.1. Taxonomy (NCBI): domain Eukaryota; kingdom Metazoa; phylum Annelida; class Polychaeta; order Sabellida; family Sabellidae; genus Sabellastarte; species Sabellastarte sp. h YS-2021. The sequence goes on along the minus strand of OZ024935.1, from coordinate 83,467,115 downwards.
ATAGAAAACCAAACTATGTACCATCTTATAGCTATGGACAAAGTAACTGAACAACATATTTCAAGAAAAAACTCTAACTGCAATACTTTTTGAGTTATGAGTCCTTTACTCGAAATAGATAAAATTGCTATTACTCACTTATCTTTAGGCCTAAGTCCACAAAACAAAAAAAAAATTCAAGGGCATGAAAATTCATTAGGACAATTAATTTACAAAAAATCTGTAGCTGTAGCAGTTTTGGAGAAATCTGCGTGACACACTAACGCACGCACGCACCCACGCACGCACCCACAGGATGCATTTTATAATAAAAATTGGGTATCCACAATACTTTTAAGAGATAATTCGCATTTACTCATTTTGTGTAGGTGAGTAATTATCTATGGGTCTGAAACTTCACCATGTGAAAGCTCTCCCAAAAGTAGATGAATGAGTTATTTGAGAAAAATTGGGTATCCGCAATACTTTTACAGATAATTAGAATTACTCATTTTGCTCTTATGGTTTGTGAGATATTTGTGATTTTTCACATTTTCACTAAAAGTAGCAATAAAGTAGCCATTACTCACTTGTACATTGAGCAACAGTTGTGAAACTTCAATATGTTACAGTTCACAAAAAGTAGATGAACAACATATTTGAGAGAAATTGTGTAGCTGCAATACTTTTGAAGATATAAGCCATTTACTCATTATGGCTATCATTAAAAATTGACAAAGTAGCTATTACTCACTTAGCTATGGAGATACACTTCTAAACTACTGACCATGTTGTAGCTGTGGAGAAAGTAGCTGAACAACATATTGCAACAAAATACTCTAAATGCAATAGTTTGAGAGTTATAAGCCATACAATTACATTAGGTAAAATGCTATTACTCACTCAAAAGTAGGCCAAAGTTCAGCAATCCCCTTAGCATAGGATATTGTTGTACCACCCGGTGGGTCCAAAATTCGCTCGAAATTGCTCTATCTCTTACGGTTTGCGAGATATTTGTGATTTTTCACATTTTCACTAAAAGTAGCAATAAAGTAGCCACTACTCACTTGTGCATTGAGCAACAGTTGTGAAACTTCAATATGTTACAGTTCACAAAAAAGTAGATGAACAACATATTTGAGAGAAATTGTGTAGCTGCAATACTTTTGAAGATATAAGCCATTTACTCATTATGGTTATTATTAAAAATTGACAAAGTAGCTATTACTCACTTAGCTATGGAGATACACTTCTAAACTACTGACCATGTTGTAGCTGTGGAGAAAGTAGCTGAACAACATATCGCAACAAAATACTCTAAATCATTTTCACTAAAAGTAGCAATAAAGTAGCCACTACTCACTTGTGCATTGAGCAACAGTTGTGAAACTTCAATATGTTACAGTTCACAAAAAAGTAGATGAACAACATATTTGAGAGAAATTGTGTAGCTGCAATACTTTTGAAGATATAAGCCATTTACTCATTATGGTTATCATTAAAAATTGACAAAGTAGCTATTACTCACTTAGCTATGGAGATACACTTCTAAACTACTGACCATGTTGTAGCTGTGGAGAAAGTAGCTGAACAACATATTGCAACAAAATACTCTAAATGCAATAGTTTGAGAGTTATAAGCCATACAATTACATTAGGTAAAATGCTATTACTCACTCAAAAGTAGGCCAAAGTTCAGCAATCCCCTTAGCATAGGACATTGTTGTACCACCCGGTGGGTCAAAAATTCACTCGAAATTGCTCTATCTCTTACGGTTTGCGAGATATTTGTGATTTTTCACATTTTCACTAAAAGTAGCAATAAAGTAGCCACTACTCACTTGTGCATTGAGCAACAGTTGTGAAACTTCAATATGTTACAGTTCACAAAAAAGTAGATGAACAACATATGTGAGAGAAATTGTGTAGCTGCAATACTTTTGAAGATATAAGCCATTTACTCATTATGGTTATCATTAAAACTTGACAAAGTAGCTATTACTCACTTAGCTATGGAGATACACTTCTAAACTACTGACCATGTTGTAGCTGTGCAGAAAGTAGCCGAACAACATATTGCAACAAAATACTCTAAATGCAATAGTTTGAGAGTTATAAGCCATATAATTATATTAGGTAAAAGTGTTATTACTCACTCAAAAGTAGGCCAAAATTCACCAAACCCAAAAATAATTTGAAGAGCGTAAAAATTCATTAGGAATTTACCAAAAATGTGTAACTGTAGTAGTTTCAGAGAAAACTGCGTGACACACACACGCACGCACGCACACACATGGTGCAAATTAATTCAGTAAACTAAAAATTATGAAGCTTTAAGACATCTCCCATTTTGATTTTCATTTGTATGGTCGAATAATGGTTTGGATGTTTTGAATATTACCCATACATACAGATGTAGCAATACACACTTTTATGTGGAATTGGGGCAAAACCTGTGGCTCATTTGATGCAATACCATCTGTTACAATGGGAAGTTGCAAAATTAAAACAGTTAATGACTTCTAATATGACTTTAACAGTGCTTAATCTACACCAATAAACATCCAAAGGTACAACAACCAAGATTCAAGTAAAAAGATATAAGATTAAGGGCTGTGGGGTAAAAATGTGAGATAAAAGTGTGCTTAAGGCTTTATTGCAAATATATGCAGTATAAGTGTACAATTTTACTTAAAATGGCAATACTAATATAATTATGTCTTTGCACATCAACAACGGCCACCCAGTCCCAAAACAATAAATATTCCCAATATCGATCAGCAATGTGCACACCAATTTTTCCCCATTTTCGGTCAATATCATTGTGGTACTATATAGACTGATTTGAGGATGATCTGCTGTTACTAGTGTGAAAATATTAGCCTTAAACTTCGATATGTGGATACAAATTGTGTACACAAAATCTTGATTATATATCATCTGCATGGAAACACAGACTAATACATTTTTCTCAGAATAAGTATAAAGATTACTTTTTGCAGGTAACAACAGCTGGCCACAGGAGAACAGGACCTGTGTCCATAATAGATGAGTCGTCTGAAGAGAGAGATTATTTCCCGGTGGAAATTCACCCCAATCTCCGGGATCTGGCCAATGACAGCAGTATTATGGAGGATGTGTATGCAGTGCCACTGAAAACAAGCACCATGGAACATAGCCCTCCCAAAAAACCCACACGGAAAAAAGGCAAAGCTCACCAGCAGAGACTAGATGCAGTAAAGGGGGAGTTTGACAGTTCTGGAATTTGGTACACCACATATTAATATTAACAGGTATCTTGAAAAGACAGATGATGTTGAAAGCATTCTAATAGACAAAGCAGAAAAATTATTGTTTTCAAATGGTATGATCATTGACTCATAGGGCAAGCATTGGTCAATGGAGTTGCACCAAAATGAAAAATAGCCAGCCTTGGCAGACAAGAACCCCAGCCCACAGGTACAGGTAAATGGCCAATGATATTGGAACTTGGGAAAATCTTAGGAACAACGTCCATTGTAAGAAGTATAGAGGACCCACAAGATGTTCTACAGAAGCTTCACAGGCCATGATTTCTTAAAAGTAGTTTTCATATTTTGAAGCCCTAGAAACAATTATAAGGGAGATATAAGGCCTTTTTGACATGATCACCCTCCTAACAGGCATTAACGATGTGATATGGTGGCCATTTTGTTTCCAAAACAAGGACACAATTACTCTGACACAAGTTTTCCTGTCCATTTACATTTTGTGCAAATCTGATAAAACTAGCTGCAATATTTTAGGTTACAGAAAATAGTAAAGATTTTAGAACAAACTTTAAGACCCCAAAATTTTGAGTGTTGCCATGGCAACAGTTGCTGCCAAAAACCTAATCAGCTCTAGATCCCCTTGGGGTAAACATCCCCTGAAAATTTGGTGGAAATCTGTGCAGGGGTTTAGTCTGTGGAACACCAACAAACTTTAAGACCCGAAAATCTTAAAATTGTTGCCATGGCAACAGTTATTACCGAATACCCCCCAAAACCTAATCAGCTCTAGATCCTCTTGGGATAAATATCCCCTGAAAATTTGGTGAAAATCCATGCAGGGGTTTAGGCTGTGGAACACCCACAAGCTTTATGCCCGCCGCCGCCCGGACGGCGCAGGGGACGACTATAACCCCAGCCTTTATGGGCTAGGGTTAAAAACCTGTGATCTGATACTAGCAGCAGTAAATATGAGAATCCAAAAACTCTATTATCTGCAATACAACCTTACCTTGCAGTAACTTTGAAAGAATACTGACCTAGGTACAAGTAAAATTGTGGTACTGGTATTTTGTGAACCATGACGGACTGCCAGATCACACAGAAGTAACTGCTCTCAGTTAGGTAAATGGATGATGTAACACCATCTGATATACAAAATATTATGACTTGATAGGTCTCTAATGAACATCACGTTTAACAGATTTTATGGGTAGTCCAGGAACATGTGGTTTTAAGGATGGAGGATAGTAGAACACACACAAGTTAATCAAGATTATACATTGTAAAGCAGCGGGTTTGGCGACTTCAAAGTTTCCCACTGAAAGATACAATCAAACCCATAACTTCTAATGGGGGAGGCCAGTGTGTTACTGAAGATCAAAAAGCCCACAAAACACATAAAGGTTTGTTTATTTGTGAAAGTGAGTCCAAAGTAACTACACCTATTTAGCATATTATTCCAAAAAGTAAGTTTTAAATCTGATGTATATGTTACAGTGAATATGTGTGATCAGGGAATATGTGTATTCCCTGACCATTTTAGGGAATATGTGCATTCACTGAAAATTTCAGGGAAAATGTGTATTCCACATTCCACTGATTACACATATTCACTGTAACATATATAAGATCATGTAAAAAGGATCACAGTGATAAGATTAGCAGTAGTAATAGGATAGTATCTTCACACAATGTTTGGTATCTGGTATACCACTGCACAAAGTCATGAGGTAAAAGCACACAATCATAATAATCTGTTGCAGCAATAATCACTCTTAAACAGATGATTTTAGCTTAACGACTTGCTGGTGTCACATTGACAAATTTCTGTTGCAAAACAACTTGATAGTTTGTGTTCAAAGCATTGATATATTTTAATATCTAGTATACTGACTTGTTATTTTTGTAGGACTTTTTGAAAGAGAACAAAGTTTTAATTTACCTTTGAATAAAAATAAATTTTGATGGAGGGGCGGAATTATGCAGACTTTCTGAATTCTACATTTATTTCCATCAATGGGTAACTGCACGAGTAGTAGTGGTGGGACCGTTAAAAGAAATCAAAACCGGTTACCGGGGGCTTTGAAACGAACGAAATCCGGTAGTTTGTATGCCTGTTAGGTGTGCAGTAAAATTATTGGCACGGCGTACATGAGGCAGAACTTGTAACTGGAAATGGCTTTTGCGAGAAATTATAAGTTTGTAAACATGATTTCTGCTCAATATTAAGTAAAAATGTGACATATTTCAGAAAATATGTATATTTTTGGTCGTTTTGATAAAGTATCAGCCATTAGGTGGCCTAAAATGATGACGTTTTCAATTACCGATTCCCAAATATTCTTTGTGAATTTCGTTATTTTTGCCAGAAATGAACAAAAAACCGCATACCGGTTTATTGTTCACAACACTAACGAGTAGTATCATATACTGATGGTTTGTAGTTGCAAAGTAGTAAAACAAGCAAGCTATTAACATCAAGTAAAATATGGTATAGCAACATTTAACATCAAATTTCTTGACACAAACTTAGACATGAAATTCATTTGAAATATACACACTAGAACATGGAATACCATGTCACAATTGTAGGTATTCTTGTCCATATTCTGTGTTCACAACAAAACAGTGTTTATTCTTTTAACTGTGTGTAATTGTACTCAATTATTTTTAAAATGCATTTCTAGGTTTAAATATATGACAAATGTACATAATACTTGTTATAATGTTTGCCTTTAAGGTACTATAATATGTTTTACAATAAAATACTTTTTCTTGATTCCCGTTTTCTTTTTTTCATTCTTCAGTGTATAAATTTTCCTAATCAAGTTTATGTTTAATCTGTGCAAGCTTCAACAAATTCCTACCAAGCTCCTACCTGTACACCAAGGCATACCCACCTTAGTCTATTGCCAATGGCCTTCTCTGTGGTGCTACAACTTACATGATGATACCAAGTCCTTTGAAATAATTAAACAATATGCTATTCATACAATACCATGCTAACCTTGTGTCACATTGTGCTGTATGTCATGAACTAATTCAGTCATGCCCTTCTCCACTGGTTTATAAACACAGAAGAATCCTTTCAATGCACGAAATGCTGCTGGGGCATTCATTTTTTCCTTAAATTGACTATGTCTGGAAAACATAAAAATATTAAAAACAGCAATTCAAAGCATTCATACGACTGTAAAGGAATAGAATGAGAAACATTATCAATGGTTTTAACTCTCATCGGTCGAGTACATTGTACATTTTATTTATATATTATTTTAAATTCCACCTGGTGTCCATTAGTGGTGGGATTGTTAACAAAAATTAAAACTGCTTAACGTGGCTTTGAAAAGAATGAAATCCAGTATTTTGTATGCTTTTCACTGATATGGTGAAAATTAACTGCAAGTGTACATGAGCCATTATTTACAAACAGAAATGTCTTTCGCAAGATATTATGAAGTGATAAAACATCATTTTTGCACAGTATCAAGTAAAAATGTGATATATTTCACCAAGTATGCACACTTTTTGTTGTTTTGATGAAGTATCAGTGACTATCAGTTATCAGGAAGCCTAAAATAATAATGATTTAAATAACTGGTTTCCAAATTCTTTTTTACAAATTTCATTGTTTCTGCCACAAGTTGGCCCACAATGAAACAAAAAAACTGACATCTGGTTTATCGTTCACATCACTAGTATCCATAATCCAAAACCTTCAGGACTGATCTCAGAGAACAGATCTGAGCAGAAAATCATGCTATGTTCAGATATTATATTAAATGCTACATGGGTTAGCATCAATGGGGTGAATGTACATTTTTTTCAATGATTTGTAAAATCTAAATTATACAGAAAAAGAATATTTGGGTTGAAGTATGGAAGTATTGGAAGTAACTCTTAGTGCTGGGACTTGCCTCCAACTTTCAGGGTTGATTATTTGTCCTTTTTTACGGCCGATGATTGACCCCCAATCAATTATTTTACTCCATTGTTGGCCATTAATTAAGAAACACTTTCCGGGATAAAGTATAGCTCAATCCGGTGAGTATAACAGTGTTCTGACATTTAGAATCTACCAAAAGTACCCACTTCCTGTAAATATGGCGGTAGGCATAAACAAACTCGAAATTCATGACAAGTTTGTTAATTTATTAAGTAAAAATGCGTAAAATATATTGAAAATAATTATGTGGATATTGACATAAATTAGGAAAGGTAGGATTTAAGCTGAATAGTCGATCATTAGAAAACGTTAATGACCGACCGTGATTGTACACTGTCACTAATGATTAATCGCGCACACGTCTAATTGTCCTCCCACTACTAAGTTATACTAACTCTACATAAATAATTTTCACATGACTTGCTTTTTTACAACTGTAATTACACAAAATCTTCAAAAAACAACCACATAAAAGATTCATGAAGTGGGCCGACTTGTTTGTTGCAAATACTTATCTTTTATTCATATTACCACAATATCAATCTATTTATTTGCTTATTACATCTTTAAATTGATAAATGAAGTATACAACAAAAAATATCAATATATAATATTATTGGAACTTCAAGGTGGCCAGAAGGGGGCTCAGTGGTGTAGTGGTTAGAGTGCTCGTCTTCAACCTCTGAGGTCACCACTTCAAATCTTGGCCCGAGCGCTTCATGTTAGAAAGTTGGCAGTTACTTGCCAACAACTGGTGGTTGACCAACTAGTATGCATTGGTTCCTCCACCCATAAACTAGGGATGGGTTCGTAGGCCCAGTGTCTTGGTATCGAGAGCATTTTACTGAAATACCGTGACAAGATTTTAATACTGCATTTTAACCTGTCAACTCATATAATGGAAGGAACAGTTAAAATATTTGAAATATACCCAAAACCTGAATAAATTATAAGCTTTCATCCCATATTTTTGTGTATTTTGCAGACATTTGTACACTAGCGAATACCTGGAGCAGAAGTGCTATGTTTTGGCTGTGACACTTTATAACCTTAACATTGCTTGTTAACACATAAAATTGAAGGAAAACTTAAAATATTAGGGAAAAACCTGAAATCTGAAGAAACTATATGCATTTATCTCATATTTTATGTATCAGTACATCCTTCTGATGTACACATTTTTGGTACCCACACATCCCTACCCTAAACTACCAGTCGTAATTTGACCCTGGTTGTTGAACGCGACGTAAAACAAAAAATAAATCTAAATCAAGGTGGCCAGAAAATAAGAATGTTCCTTTTACCATCCTTGCAAAGTGTGCAAAGTTTAACTGAGTTCAGTTGAACAATAAGATAGCTTGAGGCTAAATACCCCCTTATTTCACTGTAAGGTGGCTATAACTTCATTCATTGGGACTTTAGGGTGACCATAAAATAAGAACATCTTGTTTGTCATCCTTTATAAGTGTGCAAAGTGGGCATAACTTCATTCATATTGGGACTTTAAGATGAGCAATAAATAAGAATGTCCCTTTTGCCAACCTTTTAAAATGTACCAAGTTTTAATTTAGAAATTTAAATGTTAACTGACCTTAGGGTTCAGTTAGGGCTAAAAATCCTATGTTATAAGTTTAAGATGACCATAAAATTATTAATATTTAAATCATATGGTAGCCAGTGTCTTCTTTGGATTAACTTCAATATCCGTGATAAAATAGATTCTTTTAAAAAATAGAAAAACAAAGGAGCCGGAGGGTTTTATTCCAATGTAATGACTTTCAGGAGGGCATGCATAGCTCCATTAATATTTACAGTTTAAGGTAGTGGTGGGATCGTTTACAGAAATCAGAACTGGTTACTGGGGCTTTGAAACCAACGAAATTCAGTATTTTGTATACTTGTTAGTGTAAAGTAAAATTATTCGCACGGCGTACATGAGGCAGAACTTGCAACTGGAAATGGCTTTCGCGAGAAATTATTAGGCAAGTAAAAATGATTTCTGTTCAATATAAAGTAAAAATTTTACATATTTTACAAAATGTGTACATTTTTTTGTCGTTTTGATGAAGCATCAGCCATTAGGTGGCCTAAAATGATAATGGTTTCAATAACCGGTTCCCAAATATTCTTTGCAAATTTCATTATTTTGGTCAGAAACAAACGAAAAACCGAATACTGGTTTATCGTTCACAACACTAGTTTAAGGTCATCATAAAGTCAGGATATTTCTTTGGAAAATCTTAATATATGTGCCAATTTTTGAAAAAAAGTGAAACTTTTCTTCTAGTGTAAAGTTGTGTAAAATTAGTACTATATATCAACTGGTTTTAACTGCTTAAAATCAAATTAAGCCAATTATCTACTGCTACCCTGCATAAATTGGCCACAGACTTAAGTTGGCCGCGGCTCATCTACAGGCTCCAGAAAGACAAATAGATTGTTGTACACCAATGAAACCTGTTGCATATAATAAGTTTAACAATAATACATGATTTCAGAGTGTAGTAGGCCACTCATGTTAAAGCCCTGTGAAGGTGTGGTGAGGGCGGCCAACTTATGCCTGGGGCCAAATTATGCAGGGTAGCAGTAGTGTAATTCAAAAGGAAAATCTCTTTGCAAATTTCCAGTTTTACGTGGGGTCTAGACGTGGTTACCTCGGCTCTACTTTACTTGCATGTAGAGCCGTGGCACTACCCCACATAAAACTAGAGATTTGCAAAAAATCATTTTCTGTTGAATAAAACTTGATAAAATGACTCAAAATGGTTTGATATATTTAAAAGCAGTTGATATTAAGCCAAGGACACAACAAATGCAATATGTGTATGATATATATGCTATTTTATACAGCTTTTATAACAAAAGAGCATTTTCAGATTTTTTGAGAAATGGTCCAAAAAGTATTGACAATGAGGAAATATAATTTATTGTTTTTTCAAATATGTTTGCATGTTGACTGACTGTTGAGGTTAATGTAACAAAATAGTTGTGGGAACAGTTGTGTGTATAAATTTTATAGTATTTGTGTTTTATGCAAATCTCTAGTTTTATGTGGGGTCGTGCCACGGCTCTACATGCAAGTAAGTAGAGCCGAGGTAACCACGTCTACGTGGGGTCTTGCCACGACTCTACTGCTTCCCTGCATAAGTTGGCCGCAGTCATAAGTTGGCCGCCCTCACCACAGCTTCACAGGGCTTTAATATGCGTGGCCTACTACACTCTGAAACCATAGTGGTGGTGGACCAGTTCACGCCCGGGTACCAATTCAGGCCCACCCTCAATTTTCTTGAAGATCTATTATTTTTCATTGAGAAGATGTTTACCGCATCATAGATAATCATCAAATGGATCATTTACATTCGTAATTTATTGTTTAACTGTGATTGTTTTGGATATATTTAGGGGTGGGCGTGAATTGGTACCCGGGTGTGAATTGGTCCACCACCACTATGTATTATTGTTAAAATTTATTAAATGCAACAGTTTTCATTGGTGTACAATAATCTATTTGTCTTTCTGGAGCCTGTAGATGAGCTGCGGCCAACTTATGACTGCGGCCAACTTATGCAGGGTAGCAGTACACACAAGTAAAGTAGAGCTGAGCTAACCACGTCTAACTGGCCACAAGATGACATCACCATTTATCGCCCATACATTCCCGATTAGGCAGTGAAAACAGGGACAATAGAAGAATTTATAACAAACGACTGATGAACATATATGTTTAATAAATACCAGTAACTTCAAGATACCATGACAGATCTGTATTTAGTGTATTTTCATAACTTTTACAAAGTCAAGAAGAAGCGAAGTGAAACACTGAATTTAACCGAAAATTTGCCACAAAAATAAACTTGAATATAATCGAAAGTATATTATATTTCCTTTCGAAAAACAACAAATCAAATTACATCATTTGTTCATGTTTTCAAAAACAAGTATCAAATGTGAATATTCATTTATCTTGCCCTGTAGGCTTAAATAATTAAACTGACCTTGGTGACATTGTTTGGCGAGGTTTGATTGATATTTAAATTAAAAAATGATAATTAAATATCAACTTAAACTGCATAACTTCCTGTTTATTTGCCATGTCACTTTAATGTTGTAACAGTTGTTTAATGTTCAGAAATGTCCCACAGCCAGCTATCCATGCCATATTTTTTTTATTGTGCACCTATGACTGATAGAAATTTCACACTGTGCAACAGGCTAAAGAAACAGACATGCAGTATTTAAATCAAAGTGTGATTGAGTTATTTTGAGTGAATATATTGTGGATGAATCAATAAGTAAATGTACTTTAAACATTAAAAGGTTGTTGAACAGAGATTAAAATCCTATTTTTGACTTTTGTGATGTTCGCAGTGTAATTGTATAAACATTCTGTTGTTATATCATTACATGTAATGTAAATGTGTACACTGCACATGAGTGTGACATCTGGGACAGAAAATTCGAGGGTTTGTGTGGGCAATGAGGATAAAGGATAGGGGTAAGGAATTGGTTATGTTTACAATGATTGTATTTAGGTGCCAAACTTAAACTTTACTGTCCATATTTGAATCATGGATTTTAAACTAAAATAATATATATTTAGCATTGCTGCATTAGCTTTAAATTGTTACACATTTTGTGGAGGCTTTTGACAGGTGAACTGGTGAACTTTTTCCTTGGCACATTTTGGTGTTGTGTGCCAAAAGGGTCAAAATGAAAAATGCCAATCGAACACACAAAATTTGGATTTGATGTGTTTTCACAGAACTATGGGGGGGGGGGGGGGGACGTTGAAATGTACATTACCAACTACTAAATCTAAGTTAGTTTTCTGACATGAAAAAGTAGTGATATTTTGACCAGAAATCATGGTTATTTTGGGTTGAAAAGCTGACACTGACACAATTTCAACACTATTTCAAAGCTGGATTTCTGACTGGAAAAAGTAGTGATACTTCATAAAAAATCACCACTAAATCAAGTTAGGTTTTTCGACATGAAATCTTAGTCATGTATTGAACAGAAAACAGGTTGAATATTGGGAAATGAATGACTGGTTGATTGAAAATTCATTTTCTAGAGGGTGATATAGTGATTAAGTCTAACTTTTTGAAAGAACTGTTATTGCAATTGTTTTTGAATTTGTAGGTATTTGTAAAGCAAAGACTAATTTTGAAAGATTATAAAGATGATAAAGATTATGTGTACATGTACTTGTACATTTTTATCCATTCTCCTTATTAATTAACTGATGCATCCAAATATAATTTTTATAATTTATAATTATATTTTGATTAATACAATTCCTGATAATTAAAAAAAACATTTTGAAGTCAAACTTATCTTAAATAAAAAAAGATAAATTCAAATTTATTCATCAAAACCTAGTAATTAGAATTTGTTTCTCGAAATTCTCCCATACACAAAGAACTAGTTTTCAGTTTGCAAGTTTACACTGAAAACTTCTCTATACAGAGAATCTAAGCTATAACATTTTATCACACAACAGTGAGGTTGGGGGGTTCCTGGTTTTTCTTATCTGTACCCTGCTACACAGAACACTGGACCTGTGACTAAAGTAATTAAATAACACAGCAGGGGTGGAGGTGGGGGTTTACCCTTGCTCAATTGCATGCATGGTGTCTGTTTTTTGTGGTCAGCACTGACAACTAATTAAGGTAGGGAGTAATGGGTGGAGTTCAAAGAATGTGGCTATTCTTGTGTTTTTTTCTCAGTTTATATGCCAAAGTTGTATGAGACACAAGCATCTGAACTGAGCATTGTGGCTTTGCTACATGATTATAGCTTCTTTATAATTGCAATATAATTATAGCCAACTTAATAAAACATTTAACAGAAACTGATTGGATAAAATGCTGAAGATATAAATGACGTCACAATTGTTTGTTTTTTACAAAAAAAAAAAATATTTTAAAATTTCACAAAAAGAATTTCAATTGAAGACATTGAATAATACTGGTCCTATTAAAACATAAAAATGGATATCTAGTTGGATAATATGGATTTACATATCTTGAGCAATTATAATATTTGATGCAAAATTATGTATCATTAGAATGTCATCAGAAATAGAATATTGAATATACAATGATTCATGAATACATGTCTTCTTGGAAAGAATTAATTACTTTGAGTTGTATCCATTGCAAAGTGTAAAATATGCATATGGATAGTTATTATATAATATTATTAAGAAGCTATAATTATGACACACAAGCTACAATGATTCAAGTAAAGAAGATAATGTAAATAACCTGATTTTACCCATTGAATTCAAACCTATTTCATACAGTGGATCCAACCAAAACCTGTTTGCAAAATCTACATGTATTTCAACCAGATTTCACACATAAATACAACCAGATTTCAACAGTTGGTTTCAACATGATTTCACTAGTTGGATCCAACCAAAAACGGTTTGCAAAATCTACACATATTTCAACCTGATTTCACCCATTGAATTCAACCAGATTTCAACAGTTGGTTTCAACATGATTTCACCAGTTGGATCCAACCAAAAACGGTTTGCAAAATCTACACGTATTTCAACCAGATTTCACCCATTGAATTCAACCAGATTTCACCGTTGGATTCAACCTGATTTCAAAGTTGCGTGCCTGCTGGGGTGTTTCTACAGGAAAACAAACACAACAGTACATTTCCAAATTGCAAGTACAAGTACTGGTGCCAAGACTCAAGTACAAGTACTTTGAAAAATTGCAAGTACAAGTAATTTTATAGGGTACAACCGCAAAATGTAATAACTAGATAATAATTTTTAGAATAAAATTAATTATTTATTGAGATATACGATTTAAAACAAACATTCAATGAAAACTGATGAGCTAAAATCTGATCATTATGAGTCTTTCAAAGATTTTGCCAGTAAATGAACACTTGAATGCATAGAGATCCTGCCTTGCAAGTTGTAATAGTAAACAGACTCAGAAAGATCCTTTCAGATATCAGTATGCTTGTGTTGAAAGATAATGAATTAGTTACTTGGGGTATATAAAAAGTTTTTAAAATGGTTTGTACCAATCTCTTATATAAAACTTATATTAAATGTTTGCAATACATTTAGGGGGCCACGGTGGTAGAGTGGTAACACTCTCGCCTCCCACCTCTGAGGCCGGGGTTCGATTCCCGGCACGCCCTCAAGTGGGAAAGCTGGTAGTTGCTTGCCGTTGGTCAGCAGTTTACAGTACAGAACCCTAACGAACTGTATGTACTGGTTTCCTCTGCCCTTCCAACTACCCGTCGTGATATGACCTGTACAGTGTTGAAAGCGATGTAAAACCCCAAATAAATAAATAAATAAAATACATTTAATAATTATTGAATGAGTAAATAAATGAAATAAAACAATATATTTAAAGGCAACTGTATTGTGTAAAAAGCCAAAGCAAATAAACTAAACATTGATATTTTTGTACAGGGGTGTATTGAAAAGAAAGAACTAATCAACAGTTTATTTATGTAAGGGGACTAGCTTGTTAGTGTTACATAACAAGTAATTGGTCCCTGCTATCCACCAAGCTTGACAGCAAAGGTTAAAGGCAACAGTTTTTAAAGTGTCACCAATAATCAGATATATGTAATAAATATCAATTTTTGTAAAAATATTTTGCACCTGATAGAGATTACACATGATATTCACTCAATTTCTGTAATTTTTTTATGATGTTTACTGCTGTCGCCATTATTTCTCACTTAATATTTTTCCTAAAAAGTAAACTGCTGTCGCCATTATTTCTCACTTAATATCTTTCATAAAAAGTATTAGCAATGACGTCATTGACAATGAAAATAGACTGTCTTTGCTTCAGAAGTTTTTTTTACACATGTACATATTTAAAAGTATTTTCGCTACAGTTTGATTATCAAGCCTCAGTGAGCTGCTGTGAATTGCACAAATAGACTTATGAAGGCCTAGTATAGGTTTCAGAGGTAATATGGGATACAGAGGTGTGTCACAATTTACAAATATGAACAGAAAAATACTGCCATTATCACATTTCTTAAATTTCAATTTATATCTTGAAGTCAAAAAGATTAAGAAAACAAAGGGTGAATTAATACAGTTACTGGAGATTTCATGTCTTATGATAATAAACCAATATGCAGGTGATCTAGATTAAAATTTGTCAAAATAGTTCACATCTAAATATGACTATAAATATGCCAATATCTATCACAATGCCATAGTATCATGGGACAACAACAAAAATATAATTTTCTTAGTGAAGTCTGATAAAATATTAACTGTATGAAAATCAATGTGTCATCTGTAAAATCAATTTTTTGTCACATTTTTACTAAAACGTCAATTGTTAATAAAAAGAAATATCAATCAAACCAAAAATTTGGAATATTACAGTATAATTTATGTGAAAATCCATGAAAATACTATGCATGAAAACTCCAATAACACACAAAAACACCAGACAACCATATTTAATCATAATGTCCATTCATGTGGGGAAATACATGAGCTGAGTCAACACTGAAAACCTCTGACAAATATTAATTTGTCATTTATTTGTTAAAATGGTGCCTATAACAACAAACTTTCTAATTGACAAATTTAAACTTGTCATTTTCTTGTTGGAAACTAACCCTGATGGTCCAATTAATTTGTAAGGTTAAGGCATCTGTTATTGGTGACATTCTTATGTAATTAATTTTAAGTGCACTAATTTTCTTGCCATAAGCTTTCAATTATTATTGAATATAAGTTATCAACATTTGACTATCATTCAACAAGAAAATGGCATTTGAATTCATCATTTTGGAAACTTATTGTTTTAGGCACCATTTTGACAAATTAATAATTTTCAGTGAAAGGTTAATTAAAGATGTTACTTTGAACATATAAGGTCATATGCACAGAATACAAGCTGGGAACTTTGCAGTTTATACTTCAGAAAGATCCTCACTGGCCTGGTGGTTAAAGAGCCTGTAGCACTCTCAACACAACACAACCAGTTGAAAAACCACATAAACAGAGCACCTACATATAACATTTTGAAAACTGCCATGTTATAAGGAATATATTTCACTTTTTATGCAGCTCCCTCCACACAGCTTTCAAACATAAACAACCATGTTAGAATGCTGTGATGTATAAGAATGGATTGCTTTCTCATGGCCACTGTATATCCTAGTAATATTGCACTATAAACTGTACAGTAAAATTTCTGTCTGGTGCACACAAATTGTTTTAATTTACATAAAAAGTTATTCTACTTGAGTAAATGGCCAATAATTACTCAAAGATAGTATTTCTTGCACCTTTTGCAAGAATTGGAACCCCATCTACAGGAAAAAAATACAAATATAAGTACACAATAAAAGTTTTGGTTATAGTTTGTGTTTCTTGAAAAAATAGTGACAATGGACATGAAATATTCCAGGAGTGACTTGAATCAATTTATTAAATTCAATACTTACATTAAAGTATGTATATGGCTTTTATTTGACATTCCACTCAAATATAGTCAATAATAACATGTTTCAATATTTGATTATGTTTATGTTTTGTAAACAATTCTTAATAAATGCTGTAATTACAAGAATATCAACTTCTATGAGTTTGATCATGCACACATTTGTATATCACATGAAAATGTCATGACAGAACGTACATTCTTATGGCAGAATTTGAAATTCTTTTGACAGAATTTCCAATCCTTGTATTGCAGTGGTTTAGAAGAATATCAAGTTCAGTCAGCAGAATTTAGACAGAATTCATAATTCTGTTGATAAAACTTAAATTTACAGCATTCAAAAAAATTTGTACTCATGCATTATGAATAAGATTCATTCAGAATTTAAATTATGACAGAATAATCCTCAACAAAATGAAATTGGAGGTCCAGATTTTAGTTTACTTTACAGAATTATAATTATCCCATCTTTTTGTTTATCTAATACTACTTTTCTTTTTATCAAGTCAACTATGGTAATTCAGCTAAAACATACATAGCCATGGTTTGAATTTTGATGTCAGAAATTCTCATGTTTCTGGTATAATATACACAAGTTTTATGAGCAAATAGAGTTTTTAAAACTTTACATGAAAAACCAGCAAAACCAAGTTTCGAAGTGATGTTTCATAAGAAATGAGATACATAATTTGCAAGGATTATTTATAAGACTATATTTTGTTTATTTATTTAGTTTTTTTTTCTCATTATAAATAGCAATGGTGCCATCTAAGTAATTATTATTATGCTAAACATTCAGGGAAAAAAATTATATTGAGTAAAACAATACAATTTTAAAAACTGCCATATACAAACCCAGGTTTGAAATCATTAGCTCTCATGACTTTGTATATGGACAGAATTAAAATAATCTTGTTAACTTTTGAAATGAATTTATATTACATTAAGTATTTTGTAATCTAAATGTTATTGACATAAGAACCATTGATATTATTTATATTCATATCTTTATTTTCAGTAATACTGTCATTATCAGAAAGAAAGGGTTCAGATTTACAAAAGCAGAATGCCTCCTTTTGTGATTACTACTGTTATCATCACTAAAATTTGATTTATTTTCACTAGTACCAACTTCTGAATCTGTGCATGATTAATGTATACAATTTTCAACACCAGGAGTCTTAATTAGATTTTAAACACCAAGAAATAAGTACAAGAATTCTGTAGTCTTTATAGTGTGTTTTTGTGCAAGCGGAAATTTCTGCAATTGTGTGACATAGTACACACAAACTCTGGACTGCTGGCCTAGAGTTTTTTTCTTCCAAGAGGGAGGGAAATTTGAGTGATAAAAGTTAAAATAGTGGCATAAACATTGGCATGGTGCAACTGGAAGAAGCATAAATGTGTTTGTGTGGTTATGTACTTTATATACAACTGAAAAAAGTGGTATGTTAAATTTGGTGCTACAGGCTCTTTAACCTGTAATCATCTCATCACAGGCTGTGACCTCTATGTGGGTCTAAGTCTCACAACTGACAATGCTGCTGCCTGTCAAAGTCTGACACTGGCTGTTGAACAGGATGTCAAACCCTCACTTTAACCTTTGGTTTTTATACTTTTAAGTTACTTATTAAAAATTAAATTATCCTGTGTGCCTTGCTATCATTGTGCTGCAGTTTTCACTGAATTTGTTAAAAATTTTGTAAAACAAACAACGTCTGTCTGTATACATATTTGAAACAGATTGTAGTGCAAATACAAATGAAAAATAGTTTCTCTGACTGTTACCATTTGATATAGAACTAATCATGGATTTTTGCAGCAAATTGATTAAAATGGCCCAGTTACCTAAAATATAACAAACTGGTTTCTCGATTAAAACTGCTGGTTGATAGAAAAGAGTGAGAAATGTGAAGTATACCACTTTTTATTAATATAAAGACAACTCCTCTGTGTTCTAGTGGTTGCAACTTTGGCACCTAAGCACAGACTGTCACCTCTGTGTGGGTTGAGATCCTTAAGTGGCAATATTGAGATCCTGTCCCAATACAGTTCTGGCTGTGAAACAGGATGTAATACCCTAACCTTGACAATATTATGAAAGGTTTATTTTCCAGCTATGGTCAAACATTATTTCATCTTTTTGTTTCTGGTACTAAACTGTTATGAGATGGATTCTCTGTTGGATACATTTAGTGAGGCAGATTAATGATGGAAAATCCTTAATTTGTATTGAACATCTTTTCAGCAGTAACCAGTAAACTCATTGAATAAATATTTTTTTAAGATTGAGGCGGTGCAGGGATAATGTATATCCAGACAACATCTGGGTATAATCGTTCAAGGCATCAAACATATAACACACAGCATAAAATTTTCAATGTGGTAAAATTTTACTGCCTTACTTTTCATTGTTTATGTATTAACTTTTTGGTGTGCAGGGGACAATGATCTTGCATAAAGCTAAAAATCTGCATATGGCTAAACTCATACTGAACACTTGGAAAGTTGAGATGGAAGACTACTCATTCACTGATTTCAGTGTAACATTTACTCTTTGTTATCATGGTATAGCTAATCATAGGTGTAGAAACTAGGGAGGCAGTGGGGGTGGTCTTTTTGCCCCCCCCCCCCCCCCCCCCCAACTTATTGCAATGTAACTAAACTCCAACTTTAAGGTTTATGCAAATGTTTACAGGTAACTCAATAATATGAGGTCAAATTACACTTTGTTCACTGTTCACATGTATTGTTGTGTGTGCTACCATTTGAGCTATAATTTTTTATGATTTGTAACAGGAACATTTTTAGTTAGCCCTCCATGGGATTTGTTTATGTTTATGTTTATTTGGGGTTTAATGTCGCTTTCAACACTGTACAGGTCATATCACGACGGGTAGTTGGAAGGGCAGAGGAAACCAGTACATAGAGTTCGCTAGGGTTGTGTACTGTAAACTGCCGACCAACGGCAAGCAACTACCAGCTTTCCCACTTACGGCCATGACGGGGATCGAACCCCGGCCGCAGAGGTGGGAGGCGAGAGTGTTACCACTCTGCCACCGTGGCCCCCTCCATGGGATTTGTAAAATTCCGTGAAATGTTTTGTACAGACCAAAATCATACATAAACTAATATTCTATATTTAATTTACCTTGTTGCTAATTATTTAGAACTTCGATATGTAGTTTTTAATTCACATAGAGCAACAGTTTAGCAATTTCTCAGATGACGAGATTTTTCCCAGAAAACTCTCCTTTCTTTACTAGCTACCTTGTCCAATGATTATGCATCCCCCTTAATTTATGGATTAACCTTGCTAAAATAGATTTTGCATCAGCCTGGTATTTGGAGAAAAGGTTACAAGTTCTGGAAATATCTGGGATTTTATTATGTGATTTTCATTATCATGTCCTCCTCTGGGAAAAGAATGTCACATGGTCAAGATATTAGAAATATCTTTCAAACTCAAAGGTTACTATATGAATTTCTATACCCGGACAAGGTCGGGGATACATAGGATTAATCTCAGTCACACTGCCGTCACAGCGATTTCCTTTGGTATATGATAACTTAAAAGTATTTAATTAGACCTTTCGAATTTGTATATTAACTACATGCAATACATTCTGTAAAGTTAACAAAAATTGTTAGAAATACTAACAAAACATCCTAACAAAAGACTTTAGTTAAGTATTGTTTAACATTAGTTTTGATATTTAAAAAATATATTGCCAAGTGCATACTTTATGACCTTATGATATTCCAAGATATAACTACATATTGTAAGAAAATCTTTAAAAAATTATTGACCAATTGACCAAAATTATGATAATTGTTTGGATTTGGACATTAGAAGTCCCAGGTAAAGACAAGAAACAAGAATGCTAACTTTTGAACCACATAAAACTTTGGTGTTTTATCATTTTCTAAATTTTTTTTGGAGGGCAAGGCATGGCTATAGAAGTTTATAATATATCTGAGAGCAATAAAAACCCCCAAGAGCTCTGTCTGTATATATTTCATTATATCCCAAGATGAAAGTATGGGATATACCGGTTTCACCTCCATCAAACCACTGCAAAACATTTTTCAAACTTGGCACACCCATGTATTAGAGTTAGGAGAGGAACCATATTTTAAGGTGACCTTAAATTCTTAATAATAAAGAATTTATGACCACCTTAAGGTCATAAATTTTATTTTAACTAAATAATGCCCTCTACATGAAACTATGTAGCTCATCTGGCTCAAATTTTACCAGACAACACATTAATATATTCTTTTTATATATGCCAAAAATCAAGACTATGTGTTAAGGTTAAAATTGTGTTTGACGCCTATAAAGACCCTACTTAGACATATTTCAATATTTTTACATATTTTGCACTGTGATTTAAAACGGTAAGTCTTACAAGTCTTAAACTGTAGCAGATAAAACCTTAATATGTAATATTTATCTGTGCAACATTTAAAGTTTGTAGCTTTAATTTTAAGGTCACCTCAAGATCTCTATAATTCCTACAGAGACTCAATTAATAGACTTTTTCCACTTTTAAGCCCTTTAGCTGTAAAACTATGTGACTACTGATAGAGCTGAAGTCTCATCTGAGAATAGATTAATATTTTTATTCACATGATTGAAAATTTAAGGCTTGAAATAGACATTAACCTGTGTATGAGGACCATAAACACCCACCTGGTATAACCCTTTTTGCAACATTTTTCATATATTTTGAACTGTGACTTGAAAATGGAAAGTCTGACAAGTCTCAAACTGTATTAGATATGACTTCTTTATGTAATGTTTGTCTGTGAAAAATGTGAAGTCAGTAGCTTTAATTTTTAAAGTTACTTTAAGGTCTCTAAAATTTCCACAGAGACCTAATTTATGGAGTGTATGCTACTTTGAAGCCCTATAGCTGTCATTCTATGTAACTGACAGAACTGACTGGCAATATATTAATATGTTCTTTTATGTTCATTTCACAAGTGCCAAAAAACAAGGCTTTAAGTAGACTAGACATTTAACCTGTATATGAGGCCCATCAACAATCTACCCAGAGGACTTTTTTAAAAATTGAAAAATAAACAAAAATAAAAATATAGTTTCACTTAAAAAATAAAAATAAATAAAAAATAATTGAAATTAACTGTGAATCACACAAAATGGGTGCTAGAAAAATAACCAGTAAATGCCTGTAACTTGAGAGATCACCTGTCTGGGGATATGTTTGCATCGAGTCGGCGCAATTTTGTTCATTTGGTCCTCACCCCCAAACAAAAATTGCTTCCTACGCCCTTGCAGATTGTGCATGAAAAGAAAAAAAACAATAAATTAAATTCATCCCCTCTAATTTAAATCACAACAAACATGGATAAATAATATTATTGATTTTTTGCAAAAAAGTCCTCATGTTTTATTTTTGTGAGCTCAAATCAAAGGATATTTCAATAATGTTTTCTTTTTGTCTTGTGATAATACTTCAGTGTTTTATTACTTTGAGTATGGATAATTAAAACTTTGTGAACAGACTTACAACAATTTGTTGAGCTTTTGAAAAGGCTGTTATAAGCGAAATGTGTTTAGGATGGGTTCTGGAAGTATGTAGTATACAGATCACTTTTTTTTTGTCTCCGGACATTGATAAATTTTCCTGTGGATTCTGAATTTCCCTCTCTTGTTCTCCAATAGTTAAAAGGACACATGTCCTTTTACCTTTATCCAATACATATGTCCTTCTTGCATCAGACTTTCAGGAATTGTGGCACAGAGTGATGAATACCTAGCAAACATTTGAAACATTTTTAAATGGTTTAAACATTTGCAAAACATTTTTAAAACCTATTCAAACTCTATCTTATGGTTTTCTAAATGTTTCCAAGAAAACATTTTTGCTGTAATGTTTAAAAAGATTTTATAAACATTCTATTTACAAACGTTTTTACTGAAAACATTTATTAAAGGTTTATAAAATAACTCAAGAACCTAGGTTTGACTGGAAACGTTTTTTAAATATTTATAAAATAGCTAAAGGAATGAAGGTTATGCTGGATATGGTTTTCAAACATTCATTATGAAATGGTTTATAAACAGTATGCATAAAATGTTTAAAAGACATTGTTGGTCAAATGTTTTAAAAACATTCTATCAAAAACGTGTTTTAAACTCATATTTTCAGAATGCTTATTTAACCTTCACCTTCAAACATGTCCAAACAAAGATGGCGGTGAGCAACAATGGGGGATTTTAGAGGACTAAAAGTAAGAATTGAATGTTGGCACAATTTCTAAGCCACTATCTTGGTACTTGGGTATTTTAAGCAAGTACAAGTACTTTTAATTTTCAGCTAAGTGCAAGTACTTGAAATTAGTAATTCAGTGTAAGTACCAAGTACAAGTACTTGTACTCGCCCCAGGCCTGCAAAAATACTCACCAATGTATGTTTTGACATCTGGGGATTTGAAAATGTAAAAGTTTTGACGGATTTAGGAACTCTATATATATGTACAATTTTATAAAGACAGGTAGGTTGTTGAAGAAGTTAGAAGCACCGAGCCATGGTTAGACCGCACCTTGTGTTAAAATATGACCCAGATTAACAGTGCAGTTTTGAGGTATGTGCACAGGTAGACGTACTAACAAACATACCCAATTACAGTACCCTCATCCTGTGAAGGGGAGAGAGGACTGGATAAAGATGACCTCCCAAATAAAGACCTATTGTATTGTATTCATAAGGGTATTGTCATATTAGATTTGTCACAATAAATCCACAGCCATAGGCTTCCATGGCCTGTCAGGGGATTTAGTTTATTGTTACGGTTTTGTTGGAATATCTAGAGCAATTTGACACTATCATGTTAAAAGTGACATGTCCTTAACTTTTCCAATGTCACACAACTCATAGATGATATTTCTGACAGAAGCTGGGGGTTTTACAAAAGTCAGAGTCAACAACCAGACGTCATATTGGGACAGGTCCTCAGCTTTGCCACTTATGAGACTCAAACCCACAGAGGTGGCAGCCTATGATTAGATGCCAAACTTGCTAATCACAAGCCCACCAAGGACCTATGGGGTTTTACAAACACCTGGCACATCATGCACAGCTGCTTGTGAAATAAACTTGACACAATCCTCTATTTAATTCTGCTTTTGTGTTTTTGTTAAGAGCTATTAAACCTTGACAGAAAAAAAATGCAATATCTTGTACGTCTGAGACGCTGGAAAACAAGGGAAATTACAATAGACAAGCCATATCCATTTATGTGAAACAAGCATTTTCCTGAAATATGTTATTAAGGAACACGATATCAATACTTGACACGCCATAGCTAATTATTGTAAAAAGTTTTCTTTTTTTGTGCATCAAAATGTTTCACGCTGTTATTGTATCCCTAGACAAAAGTCGAGGATACTTAGATTTTAGCATGGTCACGCCACAGCCCCAGAGATTTCCGTTCATACGGGATAACTTTAAAAATATTTTACACAGACCTTTCAAATTTGTTATGTGAATTCATATGAGTAAGGCACTGGAGCCCATTGTTTTGTGGCCCCGGCCTTCTACTAGAAGATTAATGGCGACCTTCTAAAGGTCTCATTGGAGGTATTTCTCAATATTTTTGCTGGTACTCACAGGGCAGATCACCCTGTGGTTGATACATATTATTCATATATATTTCCCCTATAAATGAGTATGCAAAAATTCGACCTTTGTCCTCTTTCTTCGAGGTCATGGCTGGCCTTCAAATATCAGCATGTTGGTCTCTTTTTCCTGCAGAGATTTCCACTTCAAAATATTTCACAGACCTTTCAAATTTGATATAGGAGTATACATGGGTAAGCTGCATAACGTATTCTTGGTGGCCTCGACCCTCCACTAGAAGGCCAAATTCCAAAGAATATTTCTTCACATTTTGGCTTGCAGCTGCTTCTCACATACAGAAGGACATATCATTCTTAAGCTGATATATATAACATATATATCCCTACAAGCATGCAATAATTTGATCTTTGACCTCTCTCTTCAAGGTTATAGCTGGTCATCAGAAATCAGCATGCTGGTCTCTATTATGTTAGATTTCCTTTCATACATGGTAACTTTATAGTACTTTACATTTACCCTTCACATTTGATATGTAGGTACACATGGGTATAAGGGCTCCAAACTGACTCTTTTCTGGCCTTGGCCCTCCAACGTAAGTACAATGGGGTTTTCTATAGGGCAAGAAGGCAATAACTTAGATTTTACATAGACCTTTGATATTTGGTATGTGAGTATGTATGGGTAAGGTCACATAGTCTATTGTTTTCTGGCCTCGGTCTTTCCCTCTAACAGCAATGGTGGCTTTCAATGTCAAATATGTAGGGTATTTCTTCATATTTTTGTCTAGTACTCAAATGCAGGGCAGATCATCCTATGACCGATACTGACTATTTCATGAAATGGACAACTAAATGTACAAAATTTTTACTCTCATTCACAGTGAAAAATTTTTTTTTGTTGCATTTTTATTGAAACATAGTACTAGAATACATCAATGGTTGTACTTTAACCTAAAGTCTACTGGTACTGATAGTTCACCAATGAGTAAATTTATTTATTTTTATGGGGGTTTACGTCGCTTTCAACACTGTATAGGTCATATCACAACAGGTAGATTTTGCGGGTAGAGGAAACCAGTACTTACACTTGGTCAAGGTTCTGTTCTGTAAACTGCCGACCAGCACTGGAGTCTTATGTTGGGAGCAATGGGTAAACAAATGGGTTAGTTTTATCAAGCATACAAGACTTATCCTGGACTTGGCTAAGTCAGGGACTTAAATATTTTGTACTTAAATGGATTTCACAAAAAGATGACTTAGCTAATTCAAAGCTTATCAAATAACCACAATAGATTCCTATGTCATATGACGGTTTATTTCAAGTCAAAGTATTTTACTGGTGAAGTATATCCTTTGTTTGGCAAATATTATCCTTGGAAAAAAAACTGTTTTGCAGTTGAAAACCTTGTAACTACATAAAAACGCCCAAATGCTATTTTAGGGAAGAGTCCTTTAGGTTTATTCTTTAATTTCGAGCATTTCAAATCATGAACTGGAGAAAAACTACAGTGGCCATATTTAAGTCTTTGTTTACATTTACCCCAATGTCAGGTGGACTTAACTCTGAGCCTGAGATTTAGTCAACGCTTATAATTATTGGCTTTGTGAAGTGTACTAAGTCTAAGACCACAGACTTAGCCTAAGTTTAGCATAAGTGTGAAACAAAAGTCTGAGTCTAAGCTAAGTCCTTTTGTGAAGCCAATCCAGGACTGCATCTAGTACCAGATGGAGGTTCCAATGTGGATTCCTTTATAGCTGAATCGCCTTATTACTACAGTTGAATGGTACTCACCATAGTATAACAGTACAGTAATTTCTCCATCTATTAGCTTATATTCTAGGTAGGTTCATTTGTTTATCTGTATGTATTCACTAGTGCTTCAAACAAATGAAAAGTATCTTTATGTAACATTGATATGTGGGTAGGCCCTGACCAAAGGAAGAAGATATGAAATTTTGGGAATGATTACGTACTCTGGACATCAAAAAAATCTTGAATTTTGAATGTCATTTCCGATGATTTGGAGTTAGTGGTTGAAAAAAAATAATTTCAAAATAATTATGAAAAGCAGTGCTTTGGTGAAATTACAATATGGATATACTCGGCAGTCTTGGGGGAGGTCTACTCTTTGGGCATGCTTTCTTGTGTTGCTATTATAACTTGTGATCTCACCACTCAATGAAGCTCTAGTGGGAATGAATATTTGACAACACAGTAAATATGTGGACAACATGACAGTTGTACAGTCCAAAAGTAACGGATATCTCTGCATCAAAACTTGGAATTTGTACACAACCATCCACGAAAATCAGTGTTCTTGTGGTTATATTCTAAGAAAGCAAGTATTTATTTTTAAAAATAAAGCATCTTTTTTATTTATAAATATAAAAGGAATGTGAATATCTTTACTACTACATATCAGTGCATGAATATACACAGTAAAAAGTTGTTACAGTCATTTAAGTAGACATCTGAGAAAATATATTGTAATTTTTGATAAATTAAAGGCTTTCATTAGTTTGTAAATATATTACATTATTACACATCATACCAGAATATTAAGTTTAAGAATACACAGTATAAGTCACTGTATAGATATTAGTCATATTGATAATATCGCTAAACGTTTTGTTTCACAAACTCCACGGCTGTAATATTATAATTTATAAGTTAGTTTTAATGTTTCCATCGATGAAAGTAACTTCACATACTGTCATATGTTACAAATATCCTTTACCTCAATGTATCACACTCAACTTAGTATTTTAGCACATGAAACCAGCAGTGATAAACATAGCCACAACATGCAGCTACATCTTGTTGATGTGCCAGATGCATTGGAAAACACCTCTAACCCGCAATGTGCATTTAACAGCACATTTGGTGTACTCTGCGACACAGACCTCCTAGCTGGACCAACATTTAAATCAATTCTATCCATTGTGGCAGTGTCAAGTAGATATTGCTTGATCTCTGAAGGCAGGGGCGTTTCTTCTTCATCATTCCAATGACTCAAATACCTGGCTACAACTCCTGCTACATGTGGAGCAGACATGGATGTTCCAGAAGCATACGCAATAGAGGTCGGACTGTCGCTCCAGGCGGAGAGGATGTCAGAGCCAGGGGCCAATATATCCACACAGGGTCCATAGTTAGAGAATGGTGACATGTAATCTTTTATGGTGGTAGATCCAACTGTGATGGCAACATCAATTTTGGACGGTGTAAATTCGCAGGCATCTCTATATTCATTACCAGAGGCCACCACCATTGGTATACCTTCTTCAATTAACAAGGCGATAGCCTGTTCCATCACTGGAGCAGAACCTTCAGCACCCAATGACAGATTGACCACAGATTTGACCTTACCTCCAGTGTCAGCCTGTTTATTGGTATGGTCATTGTATATAAACTGAAGCCCCTGTAAAAGGTCCACTATAGTTCCTTCACCATGTCTGTCAAGAACTTTGACAGCGATTAAGTTGACCCCTTTGGCCACACCAAAGGTTTTTCCACCGATTGTTCCTGCCACATGTGTCCCATGACCATGTAGATCTCGCTCATCTTCAAACTGAGCAATTGATGCACTGGTGAACACATGTTTTGCACGGCCTTCGAATTCTGAATGTTCCACAAAGATACCACTGTCCATGACATAAGCATTGACTCCACTGCCATCTTCATCTGCCAGCCAACTGTAGGTAAGCCTAGAGTTGACGTCCAAAGCTTCCCTTTGGTTAAGTCTGCTCAGTCCCCACATATCTGATCCTGTATTCTCGACTAAGCAGTAACTACTGTTGACGCTCCATGGATCAGCTTTAACTCTTCTGATATCCGGATAGCTCCTCTTAAAATAACGAATCTTTTGGTTCATTTCAATAAAGTCTATGTCAGCATCTTCAAGTAAAGCTTCCAGCTGTTGTACATTGGCCTCTACCATGGCAGCTTTAAAATCTCCAAATGTGATCACATGTTTAACAACCAGTGATGCCTTTTCCATCAAATCTTCTTTAAACTTGATCCAGTCAAAATCCTGACCTCCCTGGGTGATTCTTTGAAAATCAGACTTTTTGACAACAATGAGGAATTCATTTTCAATTCTATGATTTCCTTTGCTACTGATGATCTGAACCAATCCATTTGTGAATCCAAACACACAAATCCACACAATAAACCCAGATATAATCCAAGTTAACAGTTTGAATGACATATTGATGAAAATTAATAGACAATAAAATTTTCAAACGTCAATATATTCACAACAATATGTAAGTATCCCCCTCAATATAATTTGATAACACAAAGTATTTATGTTGTGCACTATATCAAAACCAAATCTGTACCTATACGGGTCAGAGTCCACAAGTGTTTACTATTAATTACGTATGGTCAAATGATAATATGACATTATTTGAACTTAGTTCAAGTGGTTTGTGCATAGAGGTTTACAAATAGATGGTCGTGTGAAGAATTACTCCGTTAAACATTGCTTTTGAATCAAGTTTACATTTACACCTGAAATCAGGACACAATATTTCACACATAACATTGATTTTTTTTTATGTGAAAGTGTTGTGATTACCTAACCATGATCACACAAAAAGTCACCATATATATTGTGTTTTGGATAGTTACGGAAGAGTATTAGGGCCAAGCTAAAACAATTTCCCTTTTCTTTTAATTTTGTTAGACACCACGGTAATTTTTCGAGATAAATATCTCAATTTATGATACACTTGGTTATACTGAGTCATTTTTTCCAGATGATTATCGTAACCTCTTGAGATATTATATCAATTTGTTTTGAGATACTAAGTCAATTGTTTTAGATTTTTTTTAGATATTATGTTTTTGACATAGTTATCTCGTTTTTTGTGAAATATTAGGTCATTTTTTGTGATATTACATTATTTTTCTGATATAGTTATCTCAACTTTTCGAGATATTAAGTCAATTTTTCAGATACTAAGTCAGTAGTCACTTTTTTACATGGTTATCACAGTCTTTTGAGATAATAGTTCCATTTTTCGAGATATTAAGTCTATTTTTTCAGATACTAAGTCACTTTTTTACATGGTTAGCACAATCTTTTGTCCATTTTTCGAGATAATTTATTCAAAGGGACTTGAAGTCTGTCGTAAGAAATTTTGAAGTCACAAGAAAGTCCAGCCTTTTGGTCTTTTCAGAGGGATGTGATTTTTACCTTTAATTTGCCTCTCTTCATACATTATCGTGCTATTGAAAGACCTGTATCTTGCTTGATGCTGTAGCTTTGAACGTAAAAAAACATATCAAATCAGGGGCTGAAAATCTTTCGCTTGCATAAGATTTGACATTTAACCCCTGCTTCAAGGTCAAACAGGATCATTATACTTAAAAGAAGAAATATATCTCTAATCACTGTTCCTAGGGGTTCTGGTTGTAAAAACAAATCAGAGAAAGTCATGAACTGTTGATCTTTTCTGGGTGTCAGTTGTCATTCCAGTGAATACAGATATGCATTGGTCTTCCAATGTACCTGGTTCTGGTTTTTACTGTTTTTAACTCAACCCTTATTACATGACTGGGTTTTATATGTCGGCTTACAATGCTTTTTAAATTTCTTTATTACATCATGCCATCATCCATTTAATGTCCCAGTAGTGCATGAAAAAGGGAAGTGCTTCAGTGACAATGTGAACAACAGTCACCAAATTATGGCAATAAAGTGACTTACTGTCTTATACAAAATAACATCACAGTCGTCAATCGACACCGACAGAAATGTGCACCGGCATCTCTCACGTACTTGTTTAAGACTTTTATAACAAAAAATCAATTAAATTCCGTTATTTTAAGGGTTTGCAGGGGTTGTACAGTGGCGAGTGCTGAAATATACATTAAATAAATGAACGAATATTTGACAAACAACCTTGTTTTAAAATATTTTGTTGTATTCGAATTATAGCATTTTAAAAAAAGTTTATAAGAATACCAGTTCAATGTGTGATCAAAATGCTATGAATACCTGTACAATGCGTGATTTGTAGCCTTGTTTTTGTGGTTTTCAGCACATATTTTGTCAGCATATGTAACTTTATGAAGGAAAAACACTGAATTTCTCAATTTAAAATTGATAATAATTGCTAACTTGGCAAAAAGTGGTTGTTTCGTCCATTTGCAAAAAAATAAAAACCCAAATAAAATTACTTTTTGTTGAGATAGCATTAATTACTAAATTTTTATTATTAAATCCAGTGTTTTTTTTCCTTCTGAAAAGTCATGTATGTTTACAAAATATGTACTTAAACCCCCTGAAACAAGCCTGAAAATAATGCATTCAACGGGTATTCATATCGTCTGGTGCACACATTCAACTAGTATTCATAAACAATTTGTGAAATTGCTATAATTCGTATTCAAGAAAATGTTTTATCATGTGACTGTTTTTAATTTGTCGTATATTGCAGGCCTTGTAATTCTAAAACATTCCCTACTTTTATAATTATGGAATTTAATTGATTTATTGTCATGTATATCTTAAACACGTTTGAGAGAACAACCGGATGATCACATTGGTTATAGTGTGTCTGACGACTGTGAAGATGCTATCTCAAACTTCAGTTAATATCTAAAAAATGAGTTGGTAAATAAAAAACTGAGACAATATCTAAACATTGACTTAATATCTCAAGACATTGAGATAATTATTTCACATAATTAACATACTATCTAAAAACTGATGTAGTTATCTCGAAAAGTTAAGTTTATTATATCTAAAAATTGACTTAATATTTTTAAAAAATTGGGATACTATATCACTATATTGATTTTATTTTAATTTTATTTTTTTATTTTGCTTGCCCCGAATACTTTTCCATACTTCCATATAAAACACATAAGTCAAAGTTAGGGTTTTATGTCCTTTTCAAGATACAAGTTCATATTGGAGCATCCGTTTAGTATTGTGGCTTGTTGTCGCAACCCATACTGGTAGCTAACTTGCTAACATCTAGGCCACTGCAGACATTCAATAACAAATATTGATGCTGTTTATTGTGTAACAGTAACTTTGAACACTATAAAGTTTTCACTGATACCTAAAATTCTAGTTAAAGTAGTTTTTACCCCACAACCCTTAAGGGCTGTCGGGGTATTGTTTTACTCATGGTGTCCGGATGGGTGATTAAACATCAATAATCTGACTTGATTTATTGGGGGAAAACACCCTAAATACTTGAATATGATACTTATCTTTATTATTGATAGTTTATAGGAATGTGATTGGGGTGTATGTTCACTTCCGGTTACTGATAGATCATAGGTCATGTGTCCTCTCAAGGAAGTGTGTGTTGCCCAAGGGTTATTTACACTCTTCACAGGCTGGTGTAAGGGCTGATCCAAAAAGTTCATTCGCCAAGAATTCGGGTTTAACATAAATCAATCATTAATGTACACCAGCATGAAATCTGTTTTGAGAATTATGGTGCCAAGAATTTATTGGATGCATTTATGAGAGCGTGGAAAGAGTTTATATCAAAGCTTATTCATGTCTAGATGTGATGTATAGACCCAAGTAAAAGACACGTATATGAACAAGTCTTTTCTTTATATAAACATCTGTTTCATTGTATCCCCGACGTGAAGCGGGGATACTATGGATTCATCATCGTTGTCGTCCGCATCCGCAGAGATTTCTTGTTAGCGACCTACAGTCCACATTTCTTTCCGGATTTCTTTCATATTTGGCAGGTGGCTTGATATGGTAGAGGACTCGCCACCCTATCTTTTTGGTAGGCTTTATGTCTAAATTAGGCCTGTGGTAGACAAAAATGTCTAAAATGTGGAATATTGCTTGTTAGCGATCTACAGTCCACATTTCTTTCCAGATTTCTTTCATATTTGGCAGGTGGCTTGGTATGCTAGGACTCGCCACCCTATCTTTTTGGTAGGCTTTATGTCTAAATTAGGCCTCTGGTAGACAAAAATGTCTAAAATGCATTAAAATTCATGAAATCATGCACTAAATCACTTATAACTTGAAAAGTGTTGCATTTAGAGCATTTTGTTAAAATATGTTATTCAGATACTTTTGTCATAGCTACAACATGGTGAGTAACTTGGGTGTCTGTCTCAATAGCTAAGTGAGTAATAGCTACTTTTGGGCTTTTCAGTAACTTCCATCATGAGTAAAATCACTTGTAACTTGAAAACTATTGCATTTACACAATTTTGTATAAATATGTTATTCAGCTACTTTTGGGTCAGCTATAACATAGTAAAATTTCAGACCTGTAGCTCATGGCATAGCTGAGCAATAGCTACTTTTAGGTTATCACTGTTGAGTAAATTACTTATAACTTCAGCTTTTTCGGAGTTAGCTATAACATAGTGAAGTTCCACACCTGTGGCTCATTGCATAGCTGAGTAATAGCTACTTTGAAGTTCACACTGTTGAGTAAATCAGTTGTAATTGGAAAACTATTGCATTTACAGAAATTTGTGTAAATATGTTATTCAGCTACTTTTGGGTCAGCTATAACATAGTGAAATTACAGACCTGTAGCTCATGGCACAACTGAGCAATAGCTATTTTCAGGTACTGACTGTTGAGTAAATGACTTGTAACTTGAAAAATATTGCATTTGGAGTATTTTGTTAAAATATGTTGTTCACCTACTTTTGGGTCAGCTATAACGTTGTGAAATTACAGACTTATAGCTCATGGCATAGCTGAGCAATAGCTATTTTCAGGTTCTCACTATTGAGTAAATCAGTTGTAACTTGAAAACTATTGCATTTACAGTATTTTGCTTAAATATGTTGTTCACCTAATTTTGGGTCAGCTATAACATAGAAAAAATTCAGACATGTAGCTCATTGCATAGCTGAGTAATAGCTACTTTGAGGTTATCACTGTTGAGTAAATCAGTTATAACGTGAAAACTATTACATTTACAGTATTTGTTTAAATATGTTATTCACATAATTTTTGGTCAGCTATAACAGAGTGAAATTGCAGACCTCTATGTCATGGCATAGCTTACCAATATCTACTTTCAGGTTCTCACTGTTGAGTAAATCATTGTATCCACTGGATAGCCGCAGTGTGTAGAGAGATTTCACCATTACCGCTCTAACGAAAAAAATATTATAGTTAGCCTTCTCAAGTTTGCAAGGTATATTAGAGGGTGCACCACAGTATTCTATTGGTAGGCTTTATGTCTAAATTAGGCCTGTGGCTAAATTACTTGCCTACTAAAAATGAGTAATTCTGCATTTTCTCTAAAAGTATTGCAGATAGCAAATTTTTCTTAAATAACTCATTCACCTACTTTTGGGAGAGCTTTCACATGCTGAAGTTCCAGACCTGTAGGTAATTACTCACCTCAAAATGAGTAAATGCGAATTATCTCTAAAATTATTGCAGATAGCCAATTTTTGTCAAATAACTCATTCACCTACTTTTGGGAGAGCTTTCACTTGGTGAAGTTTCAGACCCGTAGGTAATTACTCACCTACTCAAAATGAGTAAATGCAAATTATCTCTAAAAGTATTGCAGATAGCCAATTTTTGTCAAATAACTCCTTCACCTACTTTTGGGAGAGCTTTCACTTGGTGAAGTTTCAAACCCATAGGTAATTACTCACCTACTGAAAATGAGTAAATGCAAATTATCTCTAAAAGTATTCCAGATAGCCAATTTTTGTCAAATAACTCCTTCACCTACTTTTGGGAGACCTTTCACTTGGTGAAGTTTCAGACCTGTAGCTAATTATTCACCTACTCAAAATGAGTAAATGCTAATTATCTCTAAAAGTATTGCAGATATCCAATTTTTATCAAATAACTGATTCATCTACTTTTGGGAGAGCTTTCACATGGTGAAGTTCCAGACCCATAGGTAATTACTCACCTACTGAAAATGAGTAAATTCGAATTATCTCTAAAAGTATTGTAGATAGCTAATTTTTCTCAAATAACTTATTCGCCTACTTTTGAGAGAGCTTTCACTTGAAGTTTCAGACCCGTAGGTAATTACTCACCTACTGAAAATGAGTAAATGCAAATTATCTCTAAAAGTATTCCAGATAGCCAATTTTTGTCAAATAACTCCTTCACCTACTTTTGGGAGACCTTTCACTTGGTGAAGTTTCAGACCTGTAGCTAATTATTCACCTACTCAAAATGAGTAAATGCTAATTATCTCTAAAAGTATTGCCGATATCCAATTTTTATCAAATAACTCATTCATCTACTTTTGGGAGAGCTTTCACATGGTGAAGTTCCAGACCCATAGGTAATTACTCACCTACTGAAAATGAGTAAATTTGAATTATCTCTAAAAGTATTGTAGATAGCCAATTTTTCTCAAATAACTCATTCGCCTACTTTTGAGAGAGCTTTCACTTGGTGAAGTTTCAGACCTG
Organism: Sabellastarte sp. h YS-2021; assembly: GCA_964017235.1. Classification (NCBI taxonomy): domain Eukaryota; kingdom Metazoa; phylum Annelida; class Polychaeta; order Sabellida; family Sabellidae; genus Sabellastarte; species Sabellastarte sp. h YS-2021. The sequence continues at coordinate 83,432,452 of OZ024935.1, read as the reverse complement.
TAGCTAATTATTCACCTACTCAAAATGAGTAAATGCGAATTATCTCTAGAAGTATTGCAGATAGCCAGTATTTCTCAAATAACTCATTAATATGAAAACAACTTATAGGAAGTCATGGGCTCCGAATCTTTTCATGTGGTCAGATTTGACCTTGGGCCCCTCCTGCTTATTATTGGTCCTAGAGATTTGCAATGTGAAAACGACTTATAGGAAATCATGGGCTGCAAATCTTTTGATGTGGTCAGACTTCACCTTGGGCCCCTGCTACAGGGTCAAATAAGGGTAGCCAAACTTAAAAGTGCTTTCAGCTTGCTTATTAACGAAAAATGCTGTTTATCTTCTAAACTATGTTCGTTGGCCTTTGTCGGTGGATACATCCAGCATCTGGCCACAGATGCATCCTTAGTCTAGTTTATGTTACAGTTGTCTTGATTATATATTAACAATGCATTAATAGAAACAAGGCATGTATTTTGTGTTCTCGTACATTATGCTAATCAATTTATCAGTATGAACTCTACAAGAACTTCCATAAATAATGAAGTTAATCACAGAGAAGCATATGAAATAAAATTAATAAACAAACAACAAGTAGTGAACAAATTGGTGTATAAATAATGGCACACACGTGACCAATAAAAGTCTAGTTATTGACCTTCATTTTAATGTGCCTGGATTGTTCAGGTTTGGCAACATCAAACTGTCCTTTTAGCTCAGGGAACTAACAGAGACGGTCTGGTAGTCTTACTGCTGTACATTTAATCGGCTGTTTATTCTCAGAGGATTGAGACAGCCTGAACTGGTTCCCTTTGGAAGTTCAGGGTTGCAGTTTAAGTAATCCAATTTGTGACCCAAACACTTCTGTTTGTCTTATCTTTGTTTTATGAAAGTAAATCACAATACTTCTCGAAACAAATGATGGAAACTTATTATTAAACAATTCAATGTAATTAATTATTAGCATTTGTACAACCCAAGCAGGAACCACACAGTAACACAAAAAGACTGGGTATTTATATCATAATTATAAAGCCAGTAAAAACAGTCAAACACAATTGAATAGTCGGCAAAATTATGCTAACTAAATATATATTGCCAGATATTTAACACATTATGCTGACTAAATATATATTGCCAGATATTTAACACATTCATTTGCAAAGATGGTAGGAGAAAATTATCTTAAGGCAAGGCTATCATATAAGCATGTCGGGTAGCTAGACAAATGAAGCAGATCAGCTGGAAATTTGATCTGATTAAAGAGGGGAGACGATCAAAACTGTAGGGTAAAGTTACTTTAGAGTTGATATATTTAGTATTTTACATCAAGCCTGGTACCTTAGAATTTGAACCTACAAAATTTGATCTGATTAAAGAGGGGAGACGATCAAAACTGTAGGGTAAAGTTACTTTAGAGTTGATATATTTAGTATTTTACATCAAGCCTGGTACCTTTGAATTTGAACCTACAAAATTAGCCACTACACAACAGCACGAGCCTTTCACCCTAATGCATTTGGGTTGTCTGGTGAAATGCTCACTTTCAAGTATCTATTATTTTCAGGTGTAAACAGTTTATTGAAAAGTTTTCATGTGAGCATTAATAATCTTCTAGCAAAAGAAAAAGAAATAGGCCAATGTCTCATTAAATGAGAAAACAAATTTATGCTCATTTTATGCAAGGGTTGAGGTTCAAACCAGCAACCTGGGGGTTAAAGACGAGTGCCTCCACTACTTAACTGAATCCCTATGTATGCAGATTGTATAGATATGGGGAGAGTTAAAGACTGTACCTTTAAAATCCAATATTTTATTGTCAGTTAAGTGCTTACAGCTTGGGTTATGTTCAGACAGGCTACTAGTGTTTCCTACATGTTGTCCTAAACTGGATTCAAACCTGCTACCACCAAGGTGCGAACCAAGTCACCCTTGGTGAAAGTAGATTAGGCAACGAAGACTTGGTTTAATTTATTAAGGGATAACTTAATCTGATATCTTGTGTTGATGTTTGATTTCTTTATAAAAAAAATAAAGAAATTGCACTATTGCCTTTCATTTCACAGTTACAACCGAAAGAGTTGATCACACTTTAGTTTAATACAATTATTCTGTGACGTTTGTATGTGTTACATCACTGTGAGAAGGTAATGTCAGATTGATATTATAACACTTGAGATGCCTGTACCCAACATCCTGGGGAAATTACCTCGGAGACCATGATAAAGAACGAGGTCAAAAAAGTTCAAAGATAAGGAGTCTTTCATAGCAGTGTACAGGGTGTAAAGGTGCAAGAGAAATAACACCTTAGAAAAGTATGTTAAGACAAGGAAACAAAATAATTTAACCGCAAGATTACACTAGTAATTTGTAAACTAAAAGTTATATGTAGCTGTAATAAGTTTTAATTGAAGAATATCTGCCAATGGAGACAACACAATAAGGTAAAAGGACATATAATAATTGGCTACAGACATCCATATATTTTTGTAATAGAACTAGGTCTCAAATATGGCGGTAGAAAAACATTCTAGTAGAGCCATGTGCAAAGGCCACAATATGACGTTGCATACCTACAACCAAAAACCAATATACCTACCAAATAAAAATTACCTGCACCTTATGTTTTCCAAGATACATGTACAGTCCAGACAATACTTTCAAGATCGGGGTCACTATAGCAAGGTCAAAGGTCAAGTCAAGGTTATACTTTGACACTGCACACTGAAACTCCCAAACCAATATCTCGGCCAAACATCAACTAAGTGCAACTTTTGGTTTCTGAGATATAGCCTGATATTCTGAGATTTTAAAAGTTAAGGTCACCACAACAAGGTAAAATTAAGGTCACACCATTACTTTGCACACCAACCCCCACCCCCACCCAAACAATATTTTAAAGGTGAATGTCATTACAGTGAGGTCAAAGGTCAAATCCAAGTCTCACCACAGCATTGCAAAACTAGACTCCCTAACCATGTCCCCGGCAAGGATGAAATTCGTATAAATCAATGTTTGCAAGATACATTTCTGACAAGATTTTCCTGCCCAGCTGCCTGACCACCAACCTGCATAGCTGGATACCATTATGTGTGATAGCAATACCTGCACATCGTTTAAATGCTGTAGGGGTAAAAAAGGCATTTTGTATTTGCTTTTTAATTTCAGGGAACCCATGACATATGTTGGAGGCAGGAAATCCTCTTTGAGGAAGGATTGCAAGTGTGAACTGTCTATATATTGATTTGAATATAAAAATCAAGCAAGATTTTGGTGAATGAGCGACTTGTTTTATTTTTAAATCAAAAGGACATACAAAGAATATGTGGAACATATAACAGTAAGTGCATAAAGCTAACAGTAACAAAGATAACTTTTTTATCCTAGTAAAATATTAATATTGGCTAAGAGACCCATAAATGTTCAATGACTGCAGAGTGTTTATTCATTGTCAGATACCATACAATACTGTATGTTTAGTCAAAAGTTATGATTTTTTTGAAAATCTGTTTTATTTGCACAATTTATCAAAATCCAAACTCTCGACTTTACTAACAAATCAAAGTCAAAGTTGGGGTTTTACGTCCCGTTCAACAGCCAGATTCATATTGGGACAGGTCCTCAGCATTTGTCACTTGTGGGAGTTGAAGCCACACAAAGGTGGCAGCCTGTGAATAGATGCCAAACTTGCTAACCACTAGGCGACCGTAAACCTCCCCACTATCACAAATAGTTAGCAAACTAAAGTATCAGAGCGGCCATATTAAGGGAAATACATGCATATACCATTTGCATTTCTCTTTCGATAAATGAAAGTTGTAGCTGTATTTTCCATTTATAAAACTTATAATAAATCCATAAATCCATCTTATATCTGTCAAACCACAAATATCTTAAATTCACATGTCACAGTGATAGAAATGTGAAAAACAAGGCCACTGCTGCAACAGTTATCTCCCGCCTTAGGATCAAGATATAAACCTTTGTAGTATGATGACCAAAATTGACACTGAAGAAGGGGTCAAAGGTCAAAGTCAGCAATTGGAAAAGATTCCCAGGCCATGACTTCCTATAAGTTATTTTCACACTCCAAACCTGTAGTAGCAATGATAAGGGAGATATAAGGCCTTTTTAATAGGATAATCCTATTTTATATTAAACGTGATATGCCGGCCATTTTGTTTTCAAAACTAGGCCAAAATTACTATCAGGCTAATTTTCTTAGCTATATATCTTTTGTGTAAATTTGATGAGCCTAGCTGCAATATTTCAAGTTTTACAGCATTTCAATGATTTTCAAATAATTGCCTATTGCGGCCATTTTGTTTTTCAAAATGAGACCAAAATTCATAGGCAAAACATTTGCAGACTAAGATTTCCCATAGGATATTTTTACATTCTGAAGCCCTAGAACCAATAATAAGGGAGATATAAGGAAGTTTTAGTATGATTAGCCCATTTAACCTTGAAGCAGGGGTCAAAGGTCAAATTCAACAGAATTCCCAGGTCTGACTTCCTACAAATTGTTTTCACATCCCAAACCCCTGGCAATGGTAAAGGATATATAAGGCCTTTTAATATGATAGCCCCGTTTGACATTAAACGTGATATGGTGGCCATTTTGTTTTGCAAACTAGGCCAAAATTACTATCAGACTAGCTTTCCTTTCAAATTTGACGAAGCTAGATGCAATATTTCAAGATTTAGAGCATCCATATGATTTTCAAACAATTGGCTATGTTTTTTTGTTTTTCAAAATGAGGCCAAAATTTTTCACAGACATTTTTTTATAGCCATAAACAGTCCCTGCAAATTTGGTGAAGATATCTTTATAAATGAATGAGAAATTAAGGTTTATGTAAAAACATGACGAACGGACAGATGGACGGACGGACGGAGTCACGCATGTACAGAAGGCGTTTTATAATCTCCCGACCACAGCCTTTGGCCGTTGGGAGATATAAAACCACCCACTATGTTAAAGCAAACACAGCAAACAATGGTTAGCACAGTTCATCATAAATTACACCCCTGTAAACTTAAAGCCAAAGCTAGGGTTTGTATGATTTTTAACAGCCTAGGGCCAGTCAGGACAGGGCCTTGGTAAATCTCACATATTTTCAGGGGCTGAACCCATACTCACAGAATTAGGAAGAGTAGTGATTTATTGCCAAACTTGTTAATTACTTGGCCAAAGGATAAACCCCGGCAATGTGGCAAAGCTGCATTGTAACATATTCTGAATCTTTTTCATCGCAATGTTCCAAGGTTCAAACTGTTTTGGCACAATACTTTTATGTCAGGTGTACACAAAAGTATAGTATTTAAAGTAAGAAAAGTAAAAGTATAGTATTTAAAGTAAAAAAAAAAGTGAAAGTATAGTATTTATAGTATTTCACAACTTCTAATTACAAAGTACAACTAAGCATGCATGCGAATTATCTTATCCTGTAGTGGTAGACGTATTGTAAATAACTGCTCTGAAATACATATTCTAAGTACATCCTGTTATGTGAAGCAGAAAATTTGGTGTACTCTCCACTACTAGCTCACCAAAATGTGTAATGCTTAAATTGACTTTATTTACTACAGCTGTATTGAGCAGAGTTTGCTTTATTTCCCAAGGTATGGTGGCTGGATAATTACCGTTCCACTGGCTTAAATATCTGGCAACAACACCGGTGACATGTGGAGCAGCCATGGATGTCCCGGAAGCATATGCCATTGAAGTGATATTATAGTTCCACGCAGAAAGGATATGGGATCCTGGTGCTAATATGTCTACACAGTGTCCAAAGTTAGAAAACGGTGACAAATCATCAACTATCGTGGTAGAGCCAACAGTGATTGCATCACTTACACTGGCTGGTGTAAAGCCACAAGCGTATCTGTAAGAATTACCAGCAGCCACAACCACTGGGATACCATCTTCAACCAATGCTGTTATGGCTTTTTCCAAGACTGGGGAAGAACCTTCAGCACCTAAAGACATGTTGATGACAGATTTGACTGTTCTTCTATTACTACTCTGTCTGTTTCTGTGGTTCCTGTACACAAACTCGAGCCCTTGTAAGAGATCAAAGATAGTTCCTTCTCCATTGGCAGCAAGGACTTTCACTGAAATTAAATGAACTCCTTTGGCCACTCCAGTGGTTTCCCCACCAATTGTTCCTGCCACATGTGTCCCATGGCCATGATGGTCCTCGCCATCTTCAGAGATAGCAATGGATCTACTGGTGTATCCATGGCTTACGCGGCCTTCGAATTCTGAATGCTCTACAAAGATTCCTGTGTCCAAAACATAAGCATCAACCCCAGTGCCGTCTCCATTGGTCATCCAACTGTAAGCTAAACTGGTGTTGACATCTAAAGTTTCCCTTTGATTCAACCTACTCAGTCCCCAGATATCTGATCCTGTATTCTGGACCTTGCATTGTGCCTCCATTGTGTCACTGCCACAGTTCATGATTTGTTTAAACACTCTGATCTTTTGGTTCATTTCAATGTAATCAATATCAGTATCTTCAAGAATGCCCTGAAGTTGGTGTTCATCAGTATTAACAAAGGCAGCTTTAAAATCTCCAATTGTGATTACGTATTGTACAGTCAGTGATGCCTTTTCCATCAAATCGTCTTTCAACCTGTTCCAGTCATACTTTGTCCCCGTTTTATCAATTCTTTGCACATTCGACTTTTTCAAAACAATAACAAATTCACCTTGAATACCTTGTGAACCTTCATTGCTGATAATTTGGACTGTTCCACCAACATTTCCAAGCATGCATAAGTATATTATTAATAGTGTTTTCATACAAAGCGGCATCATCAAGAGCATGTTTGCATAAAATCTGCTGGAGGTATTTTCCAGTAATTAAACTGTATACAGTGTACAGGAGAGCCCATGTATATGTCACAGCGGAGACTCCAATTCAGGTGAATCAGTGATTTCCCCTTGGGGAGATCCTGATTGGAGTTTCCACTAGTGGAGACTCCGATCCATTTTTTAAGGGCTGTAATCACAGTTTCCACTAGGAGGAACTTTAATCAGTCTCTACTAGTAAAATCGCTGATTCCCCTCTGCCTAGGTTTTTGTAGTATCAATACAATATGTAGATAATGACATTTTTGTGCAACAAAATATAAAATGCTACTTTTGAAGGTTTGCAGAGGCTTTTGCTGATAATGAACTATATGCCATTAATAACATATGAATAGTATAATATGAACTATAGAATATATTTTTCATAAAATTGTTACATAACTTCACCATTCTAGAAAGCTAAGCTTATACTGGGAGAAAGTGTAAATTTATGTCATTGTTTATAGTTTTTTAAATTTCAACTTTTATGATATAAACAGAATACCCTATCTTATGACATTCTTTCACATAACTTTACTATTCTAGAAAGCTAAGCTTATACTGGAAAAAAGTAACTGTGCACTTCAGTATATAGATCTGTAATTGTTCTAACACGGGTAACAAATAAATCTTAGAATATGAATGAAGTGTTTCTATAAATTCTGAATTTGTTTCTGTAAGAGGCAGGGTAAAAGAAATGCAATAAACTTTTAATTTACTAGGCTTGACTTGGAAATAATTGTTCCCCTTGCAGGTGGAATAAAAATGGAATGAGGTGATGGTTAGAGAAATGCAATCAACTGTTGATCTTCTAGGAATGACTCACAAATGACTGTTCCCCTTGTAGTTAGGTTCAGGTGAAATGAGATTGAAATTCAGTGAAATGCAATCAACTGATGATCTGTTACTAATGTAAATGACTTGTAGTAGTTTTCATTTATCTTGTACACTTTCATGCTATATCTGTCGCAAAAAGTATACAATGTTGTATTAATTTGTCTCAAAACAAGAATAAATTACGTGACTTAATGATTTTGAAGAATTTTCTTTGGGCCAGGAGAATCAGCAATTCTACCAGTAGAGACGCCGATCAAAGTCCCCCCTAGTGGTAATTGCAAATTACTGCCCTTAAATAATGGAATGGAGTCTCCACTAGTGGAAACTCCGATCAGGATCTCCACTAGGGGAATCACTGATTCACCTGAATCAGAGACTCCACTGTGACATATATGTTGTGACAGAAATTTCACATTCAACGTAATTGAACGATATCAACAAAACTACTAACAGCTACAGATGAGACAGAAAATTTTATGCCAGTTAAACATTTCGTGTTATGTTATTTTGACGTTTTCACGATTTGAACAAAGCAATGGGATATACCATGTTAAAAATGTTTTTATGTAAAAGTGAAACATAGGGATTGCTTGATTGGAATTGGGGTGTTGTATTTGTGTGCTCTCAAGTTAACCTCAGAGTTGATCTTAATGCATTTTGATAAAGGATACTAGAATATTTAATTTTGTACAACCTCAACTTGTAAGTGTAGGTATATATAAAATAGAATTCATCATAAAACAGATTTATTTACAAACTTCAAAAACACAAAGATTTGTAACAGTATGTAACTGAGTGCACTAAACAAGGTAAAAAGATAACACAAAGTGTAAAAACATAAATGTATAAACGGAAATCCACATGTATAAGCAGCTTTAAATCCAATAGTTTTAAGACAGTAATTACTTCTATCCAACAAAATATCCATACGATTATATGTATACATAACATCTTCTACTTGTCCCAAAACATTTTGAAAGAGTCCCTGTAAATTTTAAATCTAACATTCAATACACACGATAAGTATGTGCAAGAACAAAAGAACTGCTTGGGATAATATTTAATGTTGTTTTGGAAATATTGCTTATTTTAAACACTAAGTCAAATTTAAATACTTTGTTAAATTCTACAATTTCTTTTTGCTACTTCACCATTTGCCATAATTTGTGCATTTACATTTGAAAACATCTTTCAGTAATTTCTGAAAGTAAAATTAAAGACCAAAATTGTAAAATGATGTTATCTTTCACATTTAATACCGGCAATCTATTGCCCAAACTAGACATACCAAGAAACAAAATGCCAAAGTTTGAGTTGTACAACGGCTAAAATACATAGACAGCTGGAGTACATACACAAATGATGGACAGCTCACAGCCTTTAAACATCCAATTTCGAAAAAAGTGGGTGACAGTATAAGAAAGTGATGCAGTATATTAACCTAACTACAGCCTTCTGTATTTAACAGTAAATTGGGTGTATTTTGTTGTACAGTTGACCCGACACCACCAATGTTCAGATTAAGTTTGTCAGCAGCAGCTGTATTGAGCAGATGTGTCTTTATTTCAGAGGGCCCGGGCAGGGGATCATCTCCCTTCCATTGGCTCAGATAGGTAGCCACCACGCCAGTGACGTGTGGGGCAGCCATGGATGTTCCAGAAGCATATGCCATTGAGTTTGGATTTTGCTTAAAGGCAGAAAGAATGTTTGAGCCAGGTGCAAGTATGTCTACACAGGTTCCATAGTTTGAGAAATATGTCATTTCATCATTTATGTTCGTAGCTCCAACTGTGATGGCGACATCGACTCTAGCTGGTGTGTAACCACAGGCATCGTTATAGTCATTACCTGCAGCAACCACCACTGGGATGCCTTCTTCTATCAGTGCTTCTACGGCTTCTTCCATGACAGGAGCTGAGCCTTGAGCCCCCAAGGACATGTTTACCACAGATTTAACCGAATTGTGAGTATGACTCTTTCTCTTCTTATGGTCCTTGTATACGAACTCAAGCCCTTGTAAAACATCAGTAATACTTCCTTCTCCATTTGATGCAAGAACCTTCACTGCCACCAGATGAACTCCTTTGGCCACTCCAGTGGTTTTCCCGCCAATTGTGCCTGCCACATGTGTCCCATGACCGTGATAATCCTTGTCATCTTCAACCTGCGCAATAGATTTACTGGTGTATCCATGGCTTGCACGTCCTTCGAATTCAAAATTCTTTAGGTAGATTCCTGTGTCAACAACATAAGCATGAACTCCACTGCCACTTTCATCAGTCATCCAACTGTAAGTGAAGCTTGAATCCACGTCCAAAGTTCCCTTTTGGTTTAATCGGCTGAGTCCCCAGATATCCGAGCCTGTGTTCTGGGTTATGCACTCCGGTTGGCTTGTACTAGTAATTGAACGATGTGGAGGCATAAACAGTCGAATCTTTTGGTTCATTTCAATATAGTCAATGTCTGTATCATCTAGAATACCCTCCAGTTTTTGTATATTTGTTTTAACTACAACAGCTTTAAAATTCCCAATTGCAATTATATGTTTTATGGTCAGCGATGTTTTTTCAAACAAGTTGTTTTCAAACTTTACCCAGTCAGAGTTTTTGCCTGCATTTCCAACCTTATGGACATCAGATTTTTTAAGAACAATAAGAAACTCATCTCGAATTCCATCAGTCCCCGTTTTCTGAATGATTTTAGCTGACCCATCAGCATATCCAAAGGTGTTAAGATATAACATTAAAATTGTTCCAATTAATGGATACACTTTGAATGCCATGTTTGTATAAAATCTGACAACAGTTTTAAGTACTATTCCTCCCTTGTTTCAAACTTTTTTTTGTTATTTTGATGACACTGTAGAACTGTCTGGTAGCACACATGAATCATACAGATATATGTTGTGGCAGAAATGTAAAATATGACAGAATTTAAGATTTAGAATACTAGTATCCAAATTAGGTCCAATAAATTTACATTACATGCAAATATACAAACTGCTTTTATGCAATATGAACAGGTCTAAATGGGTTAAATCACAGGACAGATTCAAAAATGCATACATGTACATACCTTAATGAAAGAGGGTTGTGTTTTGTGCTATAAGTACTTGTAGTTAACAGCAACTAAAGACCAGTATTTGCAAAGTTCTTACAATTAAATCGCAAAACATCCTTTCTTCTGAGATTAACTCAGATAATCTAAAGATGGTTTACAAAATGGCCAAAAAGGACAAAATATTGACTAAATACATAGAACTCCTAAGTGAAAGTCAAAGGGGATGTTCACCTCATTTTCAAAAGCTCAGGTCGTATCAGGACAGGTATCCTGTATAAAAAGACAATTACACCTGGTAGAAATAGTGTGTGTTCTATTAACCAGCTTACCGACTCAGAAATACCTACTTAAGACACTAAAAGTCATGGCCAGCTTGCAAATAAAGATGTCGGAGGTAAAGAACTACACCAACAAGCCAACCCAAGAAGCTTTTGAATTAAAATCTCGTGGGGATGGCAAGACAAATAGAAAATACATAATGTACTCTATGGTGCATTGTCACTGGATGTTGTATAAATGTGAACATAGATGTAATGGGTGATCATTATTAGTAAACACATTATAACCAGTATATAGACCTAATTTTGGTCAATTTTTAACTTGGAGCCTCAATAACGCATTCTGGATTTCATATATTTTAGTGTTTATACTTCATTTAACCATTGTGTTATCTCTTTCTTTTATTGTACCACATATTATGCACTTAGTATTTGTATCAATATTACACAAACAGTTTGTGAGACTAGTTTGTAAACGTAATAGACTATGGATGACGCATTTGAACTCTCATAAATGTACAGTTACTTGTGGTCAGTAAAAAAATTATGAGCTTACATAAACTAGATGAAATGTTGACCAAATGGATGTTTCATTATTTTAATTTGGGCCACTCCATTCTCTTTAGAAATCACTGGTGACATTATGTGATCGACCATTTATTTTCATGTTTAAATGTGTGAAGATATCATTTTTGTTCTTAATACTGAACAGTTACACTTCACCACAGATCACTGGAAAACCTGGTCAGAAAATGAAATTTTGAATTTATTCGTGTTTTACCTCGCTCTTTACCGTGTTTTACCAGTACATGCAGAAAAAAAACCCATTTATAATAGGTTTTCAAAATGTTTCATGTATACCGTTTATAAAACGGTTAATGAAAAATGTTAGAAAACATTACAGTAATATTTTATACGGTATTAACCTTAACTGGGGTCAGATGTCAAATGCAATATCTTTTTAGGTTACTTAGCACTGAAAATATTAATTTTGTTGTTTTAAATTGTAAGATAAGTGACTTATAAATTGTGTCCCGATTCAATTCTTACTTTTGGGCATTGCTTGTGGGAAATTCTTGAATAAGTCCTGCAAAATCCCCTTTTAATTCTCACTTCCATCTTTGGAAATGTTTGAAGGTAAACGTTTAATTAAGCTTAAAACTCACTAGACCTGCGTATGCGTACGCGTATGCGTTTGCGTATACGCAATAAAAGCTTTCAGTGTAAATTATAGTACATAAACTCACTATCTGCGTTGCGTAGAGTAAGAAATCTAAAATTCGCCAGGAATCTAAAATTCGCCACCTCTAAAACCTTAGTTAATTTTATGAAGAAAATGATGTTTTTGTCTAAAACTTGGTATTTTTCAGTTCAAAAAGTCTTAATTTACCATACAGTCAACAAATCTCACCACAATTCATTTATTTTATTAGTATTTTCACATGTGGCGAATTTCAGATATGTGGCGAATTTTAGATTTCTTACTCTATATTGCCTTGCGTTGCGTGAATTCTCAACGCATTGCGTTGCGTATCAAAGCTACAGGGGGGCTTTTTTACGCATACGCAATGCGTAGAAGTGACTTTCAGAACTGATATACTACAGTATATGTATATATATATATATATATCATATACTGATACAGCCACCCAAAGTTTTATGGTTTGAATAAGCTATGGAGAAACTATTTTATGATAGACAGAAATAGTAGTTACGTCTTTATGTGCCTTGCTGGAGAGGGAAAAAAACATAAACCAGTATACTGGTTGGGTGGCTGTGTATATGGTTCCTTCAGTGCTTTTGTTTAGGGGGCTGGAGGTGGTGTTAAATGCATAAGTGAATGATGTATTTTTCCCTCTGAATAAACAAAGTCTGTACTGGAAATCAATATCAAAACTTAAATTACGCATAATAAATCTACGCAGATTCAAAACAGGTGAGTTTTTACTGCACGCATACGCATACGCAAGGCTATGCATGCATACGCATACGCGTACGCATACGCAAGTCTAGTGAGTTTTAAGCTTTTGCATTCTGAAAATATGGATGTGAAAATATTTAAGATGGAATGTTTTCAAAACATTTGACAAAAAAAAAACATTTTAAAATGATTGGTATGAAAACCAGTTGCTATTAAATGTTTGTAAAACATTTTCAGAGTAAACATTTACAAAACATTGTCAAAAAACGTTGTTAAAACATTTTATGTGTATAAAACATTTCATGATGAATGTTTGAAAAAGATTTCTAGTATGATCTTCACTTTTCCAGCTATTGTATTTTAAAAAGGTTTTATAAATGTTTCCTTTTTTGGGGGTGGGGGTGGGGGGTGATTTTCACGTTACACATGTGTTGTTAAGTTCCTTTAATTATGCTTGAAGGATTCAGTCACGATCTATTTGTTATTACAACATAGACGTATGAACAGACTGGCTTGCTTTTTCCTGATGAAATGCGGATAATTAATTTAGTTGTAATATTTTTCACAAATTTAAAGGGGATATTATCTGGCGCAACGATAAAGGGATAACACGATTACCATTTAAGCTACGTGTATTTTCATTAAAATGTTCTGCTTTACTACTAAATTTCGTCACCTCCCCTAATACAAGATGCATTCAGAGACTGGATGTGAGCAGTGTTAGTATTGTATTATCGGTCATCTATTTTCTTTGCTAGCTGTGTAGGCAGACAGTTACCACCAATACTTTAAAAGAAAGGAAAAAAAAATTGACAGTGTAGTTTTTAGTGCAGATGGCAAATATATTTGCCTAAGATTGTGAAAGCCATATAAAGACTACAATTTTTAACTTGCAATTTCTCCGCCGTTTTTTGCATGGATTTTTATGTAATAATACCTTTGTATAATGATATGAAGAACACAAACAACACTTTGACAAATACTAGTATCTCTGCAAAGAAATACGGAAGTGATGTGTTAGAAGTTGTATAATTTTCTGACGTCACAAGTGCTTTCAATTCACAGATTCCTGGCGTGGAGTTTGATTAGACAAAAATTCACACAGAAGAAATCCTATATATATGCCCAATTGAAAATATCCAAAAACTGTCTCCTATCTTTAATTTTAGCTCAAATTTTACGATTTTTTTTAGGAACAGGGAAGGAGAGAAGGACTGAAAGAATGAATGAAACTGATTACAATAATCCTGTCCTATCGTCGAGCCTATTAACCTTTATCGACTGAAAATCAAAGTTGAGGTTTGACCTCCCGTTCAACAGATGGGTTAAATTGGGACAGGTCTTCAACATTGTCACTTGTGTGACTCAAACCCACACAGAGGTGACAACCTGTGATTAGATGTCAAGCTTGCTAAAATAAAATAATACATTACTGAGTACTGAGGTTGAAAGTCAAAACTTTATATCCAATATGCAAATAAACCGATCAATGCTTCATAATGTGTACGCATTTATTATCTATTGTTTTATATAAGTAGTTTTAATAAATAAATATGGAAGATATGTATGATTTTCACTGTTGAAGGTCGGGCCACTAGTTTCGGAAGAATCTATTCAAAGGTTCAATCTATTTTAGCGTTCACTGAAACTGGTACAAAATATTGAATTGTTTGCTACAAATTAAATATAAAAATAAACAAACACACAAAAAATGTTAAGTGAATTTTAAATTCTTGTCAGATTCTAATTTCAGTCACAACATATACAAACTCTGCCCGTGTACTAGTATACACACAGAATCTACAGTAGTGGTGGTCCAATTCACGCCCATGTACCTATTCACGCCAAACCCTAAATTAACAAAAGACAGTCACAGTTTCACAATACATAATCAATGTATATCTAATCTAACCTATAATATATATAATCTAATGTATATGATAAATGTTATAATTATCTATGATGTGGTAAGCATATTTTCTGTCAAAACGTATCAATCTTTATTTTGGAAATTGAGGGTGGGCGCGAAAAGGTACATGGGCGTGAATTCGTCTGTCACAACTACTATACAGTACCTCACCACGTACTTTTGAGCGGTGATTTATAATATCCAAGTTTAAATATCACTGAATGACTGTTCTTTAGATTTGCCCAATGTTGTACTTATGATCCTTTTCACAATTATTTATCACTCTAAGTCTAATTTCTCAACATATCTCTCTTAACATAAATAGAAATATAATTTCTTGTTTGCTCGACAAACGTTTACCAAGATGTTCCCATTCCAACTAGGTTTGTTTTATCACTATTGAATATTTACAATAATTTGTATCACTACGTGACACATCAAAGAATCACTGAAAAAATCTGTCAGTAGTGAGACATTGATGACGTATTGAAGGTCACACCGCTTGGTTAGTATTAAAGTCTTCAGTCGGAATTATAACATTATATTGATACTGGGCAACAGAAATACCCCCACAGAAGCCATATTGTGTGTTGTCTGGTTACCTAAATATTCACACAATACACATCAAACCTGTAAATCACTGATCACGTGACGTCATTAATGCTGTATATCAGCTCATTATGGTGCCAAACTCATTTAGATTCGTGGTATTAATAACAAGCACTTGATTTTGCACTTTATCAAATGAAAAAAGAGACAATCAATCAAATAAAACGAATTGTTTCAAGAAAAAATAGTTTGGTTTCAATTACCATATATAAATTAATCGTAGTTTTCTAAAACTTACGTTTACAAAGCTGAAGTCTGGATGGAAGGGGAGGGGAAGGGGGCTGCACTGTCCACAGTCACAATATGAAAGTTCAAATTTGAGCATTTCTCGTCCCTTTTGACAGAGTACCATTGAAATAATCCATCAGCATGTCAACACCAGTTTGTCATATTTTATATCCCAAAAATAGGACATTGAGGGGGATACGATTTGGCAGCCATTTTGAATCCTCATCATATTCTGTATCCCCTCAGTGAGGAGGTGTAATGGGTGGGGTGAGTTTTCCTTGGGCATGTGGACAGCCCCATGTATTTCTGAACCATGTTTGTAAATATGTTACAGTTGGTACTAATATTACTAAAATATCTAATATGTTGAATGATAGAAATAAATGGCCTAATAATAATAATATTAATAATAAATATGCTATTATTTCAGTAGCTCTGGTTGTCACATCTTACACTTATAAAACTATATATTATTGTTGACTTTACCTCTGGGGTTCTGAGCTTGTACTTGAGGAACTGGTTCAATCGGTGGATACTATGACTTACGCTTGTCACATGACTTGTCCGGGCAAAAAACAACGAATTAAAGGACTATGAAGTCTTTAAATTCACCTCTATTTGACCTCCAGGTCTTGGGTTTTGAACTTCAGGTCATTCAGGCCTAGCGGCTTGGTTGTCTTTCTCCGAAGGATTTGATAAAATTACATCTCCAGAAGTTGACCTTGATATGACCTTTGGATCTTGGGTTCCAATTCAGGTTTCTCTTGCCCTGGTGTCTGTAGGGGTGTATGAAAAGTATTTTAGAGCTATTAGAGATTGTTAAATGCGGCCTTTGGGCTAAGATTATAAATGCTATGAGTTTAATTGCCTGACTTTTCACACTGGGATAGATAAATGTATAGTTGGGCTATGTTAGGTTTATTTGGTTGATGGATGAGGGAGTTTGTAGTTTGACCTCTGACCTTTTTAGAGTGTGGATTAATGGAAGTAGACCGAGTATCAATAGCTAAGTTGTCATTGTTTGGTGTAATTGTTCTCAGTCAAACAAATAATTTGTCTCTTTCTGACCAACTTTTGATTTGATTCAGTCAAGAGTGAACAAGTTTGGAAGTAAAGCAAAGTTTTAAAAAGAACAATATAAACAGTTTATTTGTAAAATCAATGAAAACGACATTGTATGAAATTTAATTTTTTCGCAGAAAATATATTTCTAAGAAACGAAATTATAGTTTGCTATTCAGTATCATGACTCATACATAGAAAGTCATTAAAATCATACTAAATGTAGTACTGAAAATCATTTTAAAATTCCAGTTTATCTCAATCATTCAATATTCACAAAGTGTAAAGGTAGTGTTTGAACCAACTAACTTATTCATTCCTTAACAATTAGTCATACCCCAACTGATCCCCAATGCCCAAGTCAATTTTGCTGCTTAGAAGACAAGGACATATTTTATAAGTCCATTGGTCTAATAATCAAGACTGCACTTAATATTAATGACAGGATTACTTTTGACCCCCCTCCATACATTTTAGACCTCACTTGCACGTTATTTAATGGATAACAATTACTTCTTGGAGGAAATATCAACCGATATGAATGATTTAATTTATTGTTATTTAAAGGAGGGTAAATGAGCACCCCTTTAGCTATCTTGTTTGTTTAAACATAAAAATCACGTATATTTAAACAGTTACAATTTTGAAGTACATGACACTTAGAGAAAGTTTGGTCCCTTATTGAGATTACATTTGTTTTCTGACGTCATGTGTCTGTCGCAAGCTATTGAAATCATCGATTACGTCACATTCTCAATATTAGCGTCACTTCCGCTATTGTTACCAAGAGTTATCCATCACAAATTAGCAGGCAAAGTCTGGTCAAGAAAAAAAGGAAGAGTTCCCTTTTTAAAAATCTTGGGGGTACTAACAGTAATTTTAAAAAAAAGAGAAAAGAAATATTAAATGAAAAATAAAGCCCCACATATATATCAACATGGCCAATGTATTCACTCGTAAGTTTCACCGACCACGGACCACAACACTCAGAGACTTTGCTGGGTATGACAGGCAAAGTAGCCCCCCTGCCCCCAGAAATCCCCGGATTTTATCGCCCACTAGGAGATGTAACCCACACCCCACAGGACTTGTCACCCAACAGGCTTATAACAGAGAAAATGTGGTAAGAGATATGGCATATTTAGTCTGAGTTAAGAAGCTAAATGTATCTTAGATGTATATATATATATATTTGAAGAATGTTTGATACTTTTGACTGCAATAATAACTGATAACCCAAACATTTCTAGCATTTAATTAACTGAGATAATCATTACAAATACTTTATTTTGATCCAACACAGGGCAGATAAACAGCACTTGAATTCTTCATTTAGTGGTTTATGTCACGCCCAGTACCTTAATTATCGATTACATTGTGACAACTTCACAAGTAGTTAAAGGGCAGAAGAAACCAGTACATACAGTTGGCCAAGGTTCTGTGCTGTAACCTGCCGACCAACAGCAAACAACTACTAGCTTTCCCACACGAGAGGTCAAGCCAGGATTCGAACTCTGATCTTCGAGGCAGGAGGCGACTCTGTTCCCACTATGACACTGTATCCCTTGGATGCTCGTTAAAGATTCAATAAATAGGTTTCTTAAAGTATAAAATAAAGAAAAGAGAGTTCTCTATTTCACTTAGACATTTACAATTTCCCCCAAAAAATCGATATAACCTTTTTTTGATAATTGGGATAATTAAGATTGCATTGCATATTACATGTTGTGTTTATTATATTTGTAGCCTTTTGACATCTGGAATCCAAACTTTGTGAAGATCAACTCACGAATGCCAAAGATGATTTCCCACCTGCAGATGATTAACTTTGTGTCTGGTCCTGTGTTGCCACCACTTGGGACAAAGAAAGGTGAACTTTCATCTTTCAGTCACAAAAGGTCCTCACTGGCCAAATAGTTAGCAAGTTTGCAATTTAATCACAGGCTTTTCAACTCTGTCTGGGTTCGAATCATACAAGGGGCAATACTGAGAGTCTGTCCTAATATGACCCTGGCTCTTTGTATTGGCACTACAGGTTTTTTTTCACACTTGTGAATACCATATGTACCCCCGGTATTCATACTATTCAAAGCTGACCAAATATTTAGAAATGTAGTAAACAATTCAGAAGCTTATCAAGAAGATTCCACTACATACTTACTGGACCATTATTTTTAAGGTTGTAAGAAAGACACGAGACATAATGGGCAACAAGTATGTAGAAGTATTCTAGATAGACAAAGTTAAGGTTTTACATTCTGTTCAACAGTCAGATTCATATTGTGACAGCTCTCGGCATTGTTACTGTGGAAGACAAACTCATATAGACGTGGCAGCCTGTGATTAGATGCCAAAATTGCTGACCATTAGGCCACTGAGAACTTCTGGCTACTTAATAGATAACTGGTCCTCGGCTTTTGAGATTAAGTTACAGCTTGGTGATATTTCCAGAAAATAAAATTGGTGTAAATCTAAAAGAAAAGTTTGCTTACTATCTATTGAAATATAAAATAATATTGAAATATAAGTTATTAGTAAAGACCCAAGGTAAAAGGTTCCCTGAAAACCTAGTGGCTGTTCTGGTAATAACCCCCTGCAAAATATAATCAATAGAACAGTATGTTTTTATGTTAAAATATTGTTAATAACAATATTCATCACTATAAAATATTTTGTCTTGTGAGAATAGGAATAACACCTGACAATCCATGGTGTACACAGATTTTTATCATGATTCTAGCCTAGGCAATAAACCACACAGGGAGGTAGGATCAAATCATGATAAAAGTCTGCATATTCCATGATGTGTCAGGTGTTATTCCTGTATTATAAGCACTACCAGAAATAAGCTTTGCTGTCAACATCAGATCAGTAAAAGCTTGCTCTTCCAGTATTTATTTGGGGTTTTACGTCGCTTTCAACACTGTACGGGTCATATCACAACGGGTAGTTGGAAGGCAGAGGAAACCAGCACATACAGTTGGACATGGTTCTGTACTGTAAACTTCTGACCAACGGCAAGCAACTACCAGCTTTCCCACTTGAGGTCAGGCCGGGAACCAAACCCAAATCTCAGAGGTAGGAGGGGAGAGTGTTACCACTCTGCCACCATGGCCCCTGTTCTTCCAGTATGTTTGAAATTTAAGAATCTGCTGGATTTGCAAACTCATGCCTTGTTATCAGATGAGATCATTACCATGTCTGAATATTGTCTTTGGCCAATTGTGTACTAGGAAGAAGACATCTTTCTTTGTATCTTCTTACAGCACTACCGGAAATCAACTTCACCATCAATACAACATCCAGGCGGAACTTTGGAGTGCCAGCCTTCCCAGAGGGAGCTAAAAATGACATGAGGACAACCCGCTTTGGGTACAGTCCCTACAGCCACGCACAGGGAATAGGTAGAAACTCAATTATCTGAACCTCCCTTGTCCAAGCATGTAATGTATTATAACCATAAAATGCATAGGATAACTCTTCTGTACGATAATAATATTGTTGAGAGCTTTTCTTGTTACTGTTCTATTGGAAAAAGTTTCACACCAAGGCTCTTGAAATATATATCATCTGCTCTTCACAAAAAAGGCTTATCTCAGAATGATTTTGACCTCATTTTGAAAAACAAGAAGGTTGAATCTCTTTGTGCATAATATGTTGAACATATAAATATATCCGTCATAAGCATGCATATATTTGACCATTAAGTTCTCCAAGGTAATCATGGAATAAAGGCTGGTCTGGTAATATGTTGATTATTTCATCTTAGAGCCCTCTATGAAGGTCATACGAGGTCAGTTAGACCTAAATCTCACTCATTAGAAGTCCTTCATGTTTGGTGTGTGAATCCAACCTGTAAGAAATAATGTTTTATCACTATTTTCATCTGTCAGATTTGACCTTGTGCTCCTCATATGAGGTCAAATGGGGGTGGTCAAGCCCAGGG
This sequence comes from Sabellastarte sp. h YS-2021, assembly GCA_964017235.1. NCBI lineage: Eukaryota > Metazoa > Annelida > Polychaeta > Sabellida > Sabellidae > Sabellastarte > Sabellastarte sp. h YS-2021. The sequence continues at coordinate 83,411,746 of OZ024935.1, read as the reverse complement.
TGCTTGCTGGCTATGGTGCTTTGGGCTTCAAGTGGGTAAAATTAGAAAATTTAATAGTAAATTAAATTAATATTTTCCTGATGCCGGATACTTTTATACAGCCAGGCATGCATTTTTCACTACACCTCTTCCCTGAACCTAAGGCCAAAAGAAAGGCTGTCTTGAAGGTCAAGTGCTTAAGAGAGGCCTTTTGCATAGGTTCAAAAGGAGCCTTGGTCAGTTGGTGAAGAACCAGGGAGAGGTTTCAACTGGGCACTCCCTGCCTGCCCTTGGGCTTATCTCTATGAAAGCTGTCCAACAAGCGGGTTAGATTTTCATATTTACTGATAAGCAATCTGTCATTGCGTACCATATCAGCTATGGCCGTCCTATACCCTTCAATAGTGCTGGGCCGAAGTTTCCTGTCCTTGAAAAGGTGCAACAGAAAATCAGCAATTTGGGTCACAGAGGGCGACCGGAAGTCCACCTCGTTTGACTTACACCATTTGACAAAAATGACCCACTTTGATTTGCAGACAGCTATGGGCAAGAGTCTCTGAGGAGCCTCACTTCTTGTTGCCACTCTGTCAGAGAACCCTGGTTTCTGAATGACACAGGCTCTAGGAGCCAAGCATGTAGGTTCAGGTTCTTAAGGTTGCAGTGAAGAAGCCTATTGAAGGGCTGCGTCACTAGGTCCCGTTGTAATGGGAGTATGAATAGAATCTAAACCAAAAGACTGACCAGGTCCCAGAACCAGGGCATGTTGGGTCACTCCGGAGCAATCAGAATCATTCTGTGACAGCCTTGGTCCATCACCTTCGATACTACCTTGTTGAGCAGTGATACTGGTGGAAAAGCTTAGACATCCAGGTCCTCCCAGGGGAGGCTCAAGGCATCTACTGCCCAGGCTGTTTGATCCAGTACTGGTGACACAAACTTGGGAAGTTTGTAATTAAACCGGATCGCAAAAAGGTCCAGCTGTGGTCGGGCCCATCTGGAGAAAAAGAGATTTAACATCTGTTGAGATAGGGACCACTCTGTCTGAATCACTTGCTTGTGTCTGGACAATTTGTCTGCTATCACATTCAAGCAACCTGGGATGTGTCTTGCCCTCAGGACTATTCCCTTGGGGTGGCACCAGGACAGAAGCCTCCAAAGGAGGGCACACAGAGAGCCTGATTTCATAGCACCCTCTTTGTTGATGTAAGATAGAACAATTGTGTTGTCCATTGCTACCAACACAATCTGGTCCTTGCAAAGATGCTCAAAGCTCTTGAGGACCAGAAATACTGCTTTTAACTCCAGGAAATTGGCATGGAGGCGACTTTCTGTGTCTGACCACATGCCTCTTGCAGTGGAGTCCCCTAAGTGTGCGCCCCAGCCTTCGTTTGAGGCGTCTATAAACATTTGTAGAGCGTGGCCTAGGGGATGGAATGGCTGACCCCGGAATACATGCCTATGAGGGACATAAACTGTCTGACTGTGCAACTGTCCCTGTTCTTGACAAACTGCAACTTTTGCTGGAGGGCTAGCCACCTCTCTTGAGTGGCCAAGACCCGACCAGTCAACAGGTCGAAACGGTAACCGACAAAATTGAAATCCTGTTGAGGTGTCAGTTCTGATTTCTTTATGTTTACTACCCATCCCAAATCGCAGCACAGGGAAAAGAGGGTCCGGGTATGTTGTTGGCAAGTTTCCTGACACAGGGCTCTGAGCAACCAGTCGGCTAGGTACTGGGGGATCCTGATACCCCTGGCTTGAGCCATAAGTTTAACTTCTTTGACCACCTTGGTGAATTCCGACGGAGCTGTGGCCAACCCAAAAGGAAGAGCTGTGAACTGGAAGATCTGTTTGTTGAGATGGAATCTCAGATACTGTGATTTATGGGAATATGGAAATATGTGTCGCTGAAGTCCACCAAGGTAACCCATTCCCCTTTTTGCAGAGACAGCCTTGTGGATTCGGGAGTCTCCATTTTGAATGTCCCTGTCTCTAGGAACAGATTCAACTGGTTTAAATCCAAGATTGGTCGCCAGTTTTGGTTTTGAAACTAGAAAGAGACAGTTGTAAAAAGGCTAGGGAAGACTTGACAACCACTCTTTCGACAGCTTGTTTTTTGTATATATGAGGTCAAGGTTTCTGTTAGACACTTGTTTTTGAGCGGGTTTGCCTCCTTGCTTACAATCAAAGGAAACCTGTTGAATGGTGGTCTGTCTCTGAAGGGCAAAGAATAGCCTTCTTTCAAGATGGACAACACTCTGGGATTCGCACCCAAGTCCTGCCAAACTTGCCAGAATTTTTTAAGCCTTCCCCTGACGTCTGTGGCAACATTGGGGACATTTGGAACAACGGAGGCAGAAAGACATTGACTTACACAAGATACACCTTTGACAAGCTTTATTCTTTTCAAGTACTGACCGGGACTTAAGCCTTTCTTTTGCGGCTGCCCATGTAAAGTTAGAATAGGAACATGACTGATAACATCTAGACAAGATACAGCCAGCTTGCAATCTTGATTTATCAAAGCCTGATCTTGTTGATGAACTCTGACACTGTCTAACACTAAAGAGTTTACAGTCTGGTTCCAACAGGCTTATTTTGACACTCAACTTGGTTGGAACAGCACAGTAATCGTCATTTGTATGGTTTAAGACATTCTTTATTTAGAACAATGAGGGTTTGAACCTCTACCACGTCCACGGCCCCTGTTTCTATTCCTAGAAAACTAACACCATGGCTGTTGATCTTGATCAGTTTGTCCGGAACCCCTGTTGGTGTCTCTCCTCTCATAAGGCCGGTATCTAAAATTCTCCAGCTGGATCGCTGTGAGGCGCTCCAGCACTTGAGCTTACTAATGTCTTGCTCAACGGTACAAAGTATAAAGTCTGGGAATAGGCCATATCCAAACACTGGAGCATTTCTCAACAAGCTCTAAGTGTGAGGTTTGATGCCAGATTTAACGTGCTCCAAATAAGAATCATGACAGATGAGCACCAGGTTGGCAAGATTCACAAGCAAACTATCTGCCAAATGTTGTAATGCGGTCCCCGGTGGCCACTCAAACGTTCTGGTGAAATGCCATATAATCCTTGATGTCCTTAAGAGCCTCCATGACCTCTTTGGGAGCCTTCCCTTTGTTGATCTTAGCAGAAAGGCCACATTGTTGGAAATTCTTTCCTGAAGTTCGGATGAACAATGATTAAACCCAGCAGCACTTTTTACTACGTAACTGCCCTCTCTTGCACAACGTTTCCGCCGACATAGGTAATCCTGAGAGCTGGGCCTTGAAGGTGGGCCTGCAGGAGGATAAGCGGAAGCTTTTATGATTCTGGGGAATTGAGAGTTCCTGGTCCCTGGTCGATGTGGACCATCAGACTTAATAGTATGCATCTGATACTGCCTGCTTTGAGTCTTTGGTATCTTAATAAACTGATCTCGTTTGAGGCCGGCAGAGTCCTGGGCTCTTGACGGGTAACCTTCTGCCACAGTTGTGTTTAACTTCTCTAGCTTCTGGCAGAGCCAATCATCTGGAGGCATAGCCACTGAAACTCTAGCCAGCTTTTTAGGGTCTTTACCCTTCCAGGGATTGTTCGACTTATCCGGTTCCAACAAATCACTCTCAAAAACTGGGATGTGGTCCCAGCCCATGAAGGAGTGCACTGAATGCACTGTTTCACGGTAAGTCATGTCTTCAATCTGATCTTGTTTGCCTATGTTATCTGAAGAAACCTCTCATCCTCAATATTAGAATATTCATCACCAGAGAAATCACTGTCAGACATATTTTGATCCAGTAGTACCCTGTATTCCTGTCCATTAGAGTAAGAGAGGGCACCGGCACCAGTAAACCCAAAACTAGAGGCAGCAGAGGCTGGTGGGAAAATGTCCTGTTCCATACAACCGGTGACTTTCTTTTCCTGACCGATAGAAGCCGAGCATAGAGTGTACTGGTCTGAGGAACCAGTGGATTTTCTTTCCTGACCAGCAGTAGAGTGGGAAGATGATTGTACCAGCTGAAAAATAGGTTCCTGCAAATCATCACCCGGTCTGGGGATGTCAGAAGCAGTAGCCGCAGTATCAGTAGCTTTAGAAACTTTATCATGTTTAGCTTTGTCACCCTTAGAGGACTTGTGGCCTTTCTTTTTGGTTTTGGTTTCAACTGTTTTAATATGAACCTCCTGTTCTGCCGAGGATACTACCGGACCGGTAGGCCAGGCAGAGGGGTTGATAAAGGGTTTATCTGACAGCACAGGGTGAGAGGCAACAGATGGAACTACAGTTTTAGAGGTACTAAAGACTTTACTTCTGGATAAGAGGTCTTCAAAGCGAGCGAATTACTCTGTCCATTTATCATTCATAGCCTCAAACTGAGCTGATGTCACAAAGGAAAATGGTTATGGAGAAGAGGAAGTAGAGGCAGCAGGTGCGTGCGCAGATTGCTGCACAGAAGATTGAGGAGATGCTTGCTCTTTCCACTCAATACCACCAATAACACTGACATGCTTGGGTGAAACTACAATACCTGCCTTCTTTTCTTTGCGAAGTTTGTAAGACGAGGTAGCCAAGGTATCTCGTTGCACATCACTAAAACTCTCACAAATGTTACAAACTTGCCCTTTAACACAAGGATTCTGTCCAACCTTGTCTTTACGGCAACGCACACATTTCTCATGAGAATCCAAGGCTGCCATTACATGGCCACACGAGCCATGATAATCCAACTATGTACTGAACACAAAATTCTTGAGAAGAAAAAACATTTTCCACACAAATAAACTAGACATTGTGTCTCGACACAGTGTATCCCCAGACGGGACATGGTTGAAATGTGAATATGTCGGGCTTGAGCCTGTTTCCTGGAGCACCAGGTCAGGATTCTCCATAGTAGGGCACAAAGAGGGTCCGACTTACTCCTTCCCCCTTCCTTAAATAGGCATCCACCATGGTGTTGTCTGTAGCTATGGTAGCAATAAGGTTCAAGCAGATGTCTTGGAACTCCTTTAGGGCCAAAAGACCGCCTTTGTTCCAGATACTTTATGTGTAACTTGCTTCTGGAAGGGACCAGGTTCCCCTTGCAGTGTGTTCCCCTAAGTGAGCACTCACCCTTCTTGATGCATCTGTAAGGATTTGCAGAGCATATTTAAGTAGGTGTAATGGTTCACCTTCAAGCACATTGTCATCCTACAACCACAATTTTAGATGGGGTGGAGAGAACTGGGATCACCCCTTTTCTAGTGAATCTGGTACCCTTCAGCTGTTCTTCAAGTGCCACTGTACCAGCCTCATGTGGAGGTGACCTAGGTGGACTTGCTTCTGTATGGGTGTCAGTAACCCACACAATCACTTATTTATGAGAACTGTGACCCTTGGTCTGATTAACAGATAAATTTACCATTGCTTGAGTTGTGAAAACCGGCAAATGGGTTATAATCTTGAGGGGAAGGCTGAGGGCTGAGTTTGGAAACTCAGGCCCCTGGTGTCAGCTGACACTACTCACAGGCTGGGTAAACGGCAAGCTGGGTGGCCAGTTTAGGAGGGTGGATCACTGTATCTCACTGGAACCTGTAGGAAAACCTTGATGAACCTCCACAGTAACTGATACAGCAGACTTCTTGCTGGCAGTAGGCTGATCAGTCCAGTTGAGTTCGGTATCCGGGACAAATCTTGTTGGGAAAGTCTTCTTATCTATAGTCACTTTCGACCGGCTAGGAGGTCCTGACAAGTAGGCTGGCTGACTGGTCTGGTAAGTTGAAAACCAGTAACCCTGGATCCTGGTACTCCATCATGTACTCAACCTCCAAAGCCATTTTCAATAGTTTCCATGCAATATAGTCAGCAATAAGTTTGAGAATATCTCCAAAAAGGCCAAAAATGGCCTCGGTGAGATACTTTGGTGGTCTGTGGATGAGCTTCAATCAAGAGCTTCAAGGACAAATTTCTGTATGCTTACAGAGGACATATATATGTACTATATATACCAGCCATAGGATGATCCAACTTTCTGTATATGAGAACTGGGCCAAAATGTAAAAAAATGGCCAAAATCTGACCTTTAAGAGGCTACCAATGACCTTGAAATTGAAGGTCCTACTTTTCCTACTGTGGGTTTCAGTAGGAAATGTCTACTGTTTCTGAGCAATTTTAAAAATCATGCAAATTATAACATTGGGGGTTTTTTTTTTGGTTTTTTTTAAATTGTTGTTTGAAAAGATATTAAAATGGGACTAATAAAGTCAGTATTACTTTTTTGTGTAATCCGGAATTACGCTCGACTGAAATTCAAACCAGAGTTAGGCCCGAGACTTTTGAAAACTTCTTGCCCATTGCTTGAAATAACCAAATAGATTAACATAATATCATAAATATATTTTGAGGTTTAATGTATGTACATCTACTCTTAAAAGAGCTCATGAATCATAGCAATTTTGATATTATCTGGTCAAATATCTGGGTTTGTTTTAGCTTAGTTCTACTTTACTGTAGCCTATGACAAAATGTTTGGTCTGCTATTTCTCCCGTTCTGTTTCATGAACATCTTACATACTTTGGATTGCAATTTTGTTTATTTTCAGTTCCTGCCACTCTTCCTTCTATTACACAGCCAGCTAATGAAGACTGACAATTCTTGTCTCATTTATAACAACCCATTGATTATGATTGTAATTCAACTTCCAAATCTAATGCACATTAAATTGACAAGCTTTATGTATTATGTTTGAGTTTGTGTCACTGAGTAAATAGTTAAATTTTAATGAAAAATAAAGAGTTGTTCTCTGTGTTGTTTCCATTTCTTCCTTCTGTTCCATGTTGCCAAGGCTATTGTTTGTGGATTCAAATATCAGCCTTGACAATAAATTAGAAAGATGGTAGTTTTTTGCCACAGTCACTGAGGTTTAAAGTGGACCATTTTGATGAACTACAATGCACTGCATTCTTTACGACCCAAAACAACCAGTGATTAAATGATTGATACCTTGTGTTGAAAGTGAAATTTCAACAACTTAAAGAGCTTTTTCAACTGCCAAGGTCATATCAAAAGAAGCTCTGAGCAAACTGATTCACTATACCCCAATCACATTACAAATGGTACGTCCCACAGTTACAGGTTTTATTTGGTGGTAGAACTGCCTCCAAGGATGCCTCATATCTTCAGAGACTTGGTGTATCCATTCATATTACAAGCGGTACGTCCCACGATATTACACGATGGTCAAAATGCCCCAGGCTTCAACTACTGTCTGACGTCTGTATGTGAACCTTTGACACAGTGGCAAAATCTTCAATTCCTCCACTCACCTTATGTCACCGTATTACACTGAAGCATGACTGACTCACAACCTTATGGGGGTGTTCGACTGGAACCTACCCAGTAACCAACTCTCTGACTCTAGGGTTGGTTGCAAAAGTGGAATCGGGGACGAAAACCACAAACAAGCACGCAAAAATGATGGGTCGGTTACATCTTCCTGGCAGGATGTAGATCATACCGGCTTGTCTGGATCAAGATCCCAAAGTGACTTGGAATCGGGATCATTTTCTTCACAAGACGACAAACTACCAAGACAAGCTGTAAACCCCTAACAGACAAGCCATAGTCACAGACAGGACTGGAGTATTTTCCAGACTCATCCCCACTAGACTGATTAAATCCTGATGTTGGGATCCAGAGTTGGGTCAGAACCAAAACTATATGAACCCCCCTGGCTTGCAAAAAAACATCATTTGTCACTGCAAAGATGTCAGCTACACATCACAGAGACTTCATGCATCAGCTTAGGGTTCTTTTGGTTTTTACTGAGTTTAATATTTTGATTTGCATCTTAATGGGAGGACAGAGGAGAGAGGGCTAGACTTACACTACTTCTTGCTGGGTGACGCCTTTGCCTTGATGCCATGGATGGTCAAACTCTACAAGTGACAACAAGGGCAGAAAGAATAGCCAACTGCAGGATCTCCAGGATCTCTCTCTATCTCTCTGTGAGGCGATGGTGATTGGAGGACAAGCAGCTGGTGCTGGTGTGTTGACAGGTAAAAACGGTTGCATCAGCCTTTTCGTAGCTCATCACAGACTCAAGATTTCTGAAGAAGCTTGAAAGTCCTGATATATTCTGTCGGCGTTCTTTGCCTGTAGCTTAGGCAACTGATGGAGGGTTCAAGTGCTTCTTCAGTGTCAAGGTGAATGTAAGTGGTCTTGAAGGTCCAGCCTGTTGGTCATCAATGGCTATAAAGGAAGTTGGCTACCCTCAGTACTGATGCTGCTGTCCTTTGCTGACCACTTGGCTCTACTGAGTGAGTTGGATGACCTGGCTTGAAGGCATCTGTGTCTCTGGGATGGTTGAGATGTATTCCCTTGCAGCTGGATCTGGTTGCTGTTGAAATGTCTGTGAAACAAATGTTGAACCTACACTTCACCTACGTGAAAGTGTCTGTTGCTGTGGCTGCTGGAGCTGATGACCACATTCTTGCTTGAATGTTGCTAAGGAACTTGACAGCCTCGTTTCTAAATGTCTGAAAGTCTTTCTCCTCTAATCCCTCCACCTCCGACGCCAGGAATTTGCAGAAGGCTGTACGTGTTGTCTCCTGCTTTTGCCCGAGAAATGATGACAGCATGGTTCTCATCTGTGTGAACTGGTCCATGACATGCTGGTCAACCGAAGAGCGCCCTGAAGCTGCAGTGGGCTTGTTACATGTTGAGGCTGAAACGTGGTGTCTGTTGACCACATGCTTATCTCCATGCTGTCTGTGTCAGTACAGGCTCTGGAGATGTCGTGTGCTGTCGTAGCTGAAGCACTGGCCCCTCGGGCTTGCCATTGGAAGGCTGACGACTTCCTGAACCCCTTGCCTCTCATGTGTGACCTCATGAATCCTAGCTAGTTCTGTGTCCAAGTCTGACATTCCGTCATCTCCTTCGGGGCCTGTCCAGACTTTGACTGCGTCAGCTTCCCATAACATGTCCTTTGCCAATCAAACCAGTCTTGCACACCTGGACAGACAGCTTGCGACTCTTGGTGAACTGCTCCCAGAGAAACCCCTTCCTCACTTTGTCCTTGAAATGTTCACTAGTCTTGTCATACAACTCCTCATGGTTCTTCACAATGTCCACAAGAGCCTCCTCGTCCAAGTTAGTGAGATAAACGTTGGTCATGTGCCCCTTCTTGTAATGCGACTGTGATGGTCCCGCCTCTCCTCCAGCAGCCTCTGTTTCAGTGTCACTTCTTTCTGTCCTGGGCCTTTTTTCTGGATGTCCGTCCTCTTGCAAGTGTGATTCCTCCGCTCTTGCCTCCTCCCTCCTGGAGTCCTCTTGCCTCTGTTGCTGTTGTGCCTCCTCCCTCTCTCTGGTCTCCCTCTCCTCCCTCCTCCGCTGGATATCTGCCACTGTGTCCCCCAGCTCAAATTCAGGAACACTGTCAGTGGGACCTTCTATCTTCCTCACTCTTCTGCCTTTCTTAGGACCCATTGTCAAATAATAATGAGCAGCGTTTTTGTCAAAAACAAAATCCTAAAGTATAAAGTCAGCCAACTTCAACTCAAAACTGCCCTAAACTAGAAAAAGGTTTTTTGCTAACAAAAACGAGCGGCCCGGGTGGAGATGTGGGGTTAATAAGGCTGTAGTATTTGTGGTATCAGACTGTAAGCAGAATGTAAGCTTTAATGTGTTTTGTATCTGATAGAAAAGCAGATTATTTAAAAATAGCATCAGAGATGCCCGTACCCCACAGCCTGGGGAAATAGTTTTCAACACCATGAGATATAGAAGTAATGAAACAGTACAAAGATCGGGATACTTTCAGAGCAGTGTCAGTTATATTAAGGTCAAAATGATGTTTAAGTAGAGAAAATAACATCTAAGAGAAGGAAAATGTATCTAAAGTATTAAAACAAGACAATTCAATAGCAAGATGACAGCATTAATCAGCAAACTAAAAATTATGATGCACACATACAACCCCTAACCAATGCCCCTACCAAGTATCAACTTCCTACACTTTACGGTTTTAGAGATATTGTCTGGACAAAATTTTAAAGGTCAAGGTCACTACAGCAAGGTCAAAGGTCAAATCAAGGTCACACCATGACTTTGCAAACCTACAACCCCCAACCAATGTCCCTGCCAAGTGTCAACTTCCACCACATTACACTTTCCGAGATATAGCCCAAACAAGATTTTATAGGTCAAGGTCACTACGGCAAGGTCAAATCAAGGTCACACCACGACGTTGCACACCTACATCTCCTAACCAATGTCCCTACAAAGTATCAACTTCCTACACCTTACGGTTTCCGAGATATAGCCAGGACAAGATTTTAAAGGTCAAGGTCACTACGGCAAGGTCAAAGGTCAAATCAAGGTCACACCATGACATTGCACACCTACACCCCCTAAGCAATGTCCCTACCAAGTATCAACTTCCTACACCTTACAGTTTCCGAGATAGAGCCATCACAAGATTTTATAAGTCAAGGTCACTACGGCAAGGTCAAAGGTCAAATCAAGGTCACACCATGATGTTGCCCACCTACACCCCATAATCAATGTCCCTACCAAGTATCCACTTCCTATACACATTACGGTTTCCGAGATATAGCCCGGACAAGATTTTATAGGTCAAGGTCACTACGGCAAGGTCAAATCAAGGTCACACCATGACGTTGCACACCTACACCCCCTATCCAATTTCCCTACCAAGTATCAACTTCCTACACCTTACGGTTTCCGAGATATAGCCCGGACAAGATTTTATAGGTCAAGGTCACTACGGCAAGATCAAATCAAGGACACCAAGACATTGCACACCTACACCCCCAAACCAATGTCCCTACCAAGTATCAAATTCCTACACCTTACAGTTTCTGAGATATAGGCCAGACAAGATTTTCAAACTCAAGGTCACTGTGGCAAGGTTAAAGGTCAAATCAAGGTAATACCATGACGTTGCACACCTACACCCCCTAACCAATGTCCCTACCAAGTATCAACTTCCTACACCTTACGATTTCTGAGATACAGCCCAGACAAACTTTTTCCCGCTGCCCGCCCGCCCATCCATCCAGACACCATGGGTGAAAACAATACCCCGACAACCCTTAAGGGTTGCTAAAAAAAATGCTTTTGCAGAAATTCCACTGGGGTGACGAACTTCACTGGCCGAGCAGTATGTGATGTCACACACGCCCATAGCACCCAAGTCATTAATATTCATGAGAAGATACGAGGACGCAGATTTCCCTTGTACAGTTTCCTGGGAAAATCTGTGTCCTCATATCTTCTCATGAATATTAATAACTTGGGTGCTATGCCCATGAGTTCTGTAGTGTAAAGCATTTGATCTTTGTCTGTGCTTCTATTTTATAAAATATTGCAAGGAAATCCCTGGGGAAATCTGTGTCCTCATATTTTCTCATGAATATTAATGACTTGGGTCTAACACTTTCAACTTGAGAACTCACGGCCATAGCTCCCAACTCATTAATATTCATGAGAAGATATGAGGTAACACACATGATGTAGTGCACTATGAACTGGTTCAACAGTATTGTTGTTAGTATCTCACATTTGCATCATCCACTTTCAAACTGTAGTATCCACTTTGTTTTCATATGAAATAACATTTTGCACTGAAAAAACGACCAAATATAGCCTTCATGATGATAAAATTAAAGGATTCTCGCGAAACGATCGGTGCCCCTCCATTTTGTAAACATGCGGGATCGTGTCTTCTACCGAACGCGCTGAATATACCGAATTGCGGGCTAGTACTAAAACTCGCGAGATATCGCGTATCCCGCGCTCTAGAAGCATCACTGAAGGTCTCCTCCCCCCTCACTTACACAAGAGTACAGGTAGAGTAATAGATTCAGCATACACAAAGACAAGGCTCACACTTGAACATTAGCCAAGAACATTAACCCTTTATATCAATTGCTGGTTCAGCTAGCCTTGTCATCTGATGCAGACAGATAAAATTCATCTAAAACATCTGAAAGTATTTGGGAAGTTTTACAAGGGAAATCAGTGTTCCTTTCACATTTTGTGTAGATAATTTTCAAATGGTACAAGTAACTAGATTGGGCCAACTCGGCGCCAACATATCCCCAGACAGGTCATCACTCACGCCACAGGTTTTGATCGGGAATTTTTAAAAACATAATTACCCATTATTATATGAACTTCAGCACATCAATCTACTCTGTTTATATCTTCCAAGGAAGATGGTGTATCCCCAGACGCCGAATACATAACTCAAATTATATTTTCAATCTTCCTGCAATGATAACTCTAAACCTATTTTCAAAGTATTTAAATGATTGATGATTGAATGTCCATTCTAAAATAATAATCCCAAAAGAGCATATCTGTTTCTATATTTGTTGACAAATAAAATATTATTTTTAACTCAACTCATCATACTTTTCAATCTTCCTTCAAAGTATTTAAATGATTGATGATTCAATGTCCATTCTAAAATTCATAATCCCAAAAGCGCATATCTGTTTCTATATTTGTTCACAAATAAAATATTATTTAAAAAAAAATTATTTATATTATTATTTTATTATATTATTTTTAGAATTTGCAAATTGTTTTCAGTTATTCATTTCCTCTATACCTATATATGTGGTCCATATATATGCAACCTAAATATGTGACACAATCTCAGTTCTGACTCCCCTTTGTGTTATATGTAATGAAGCCCACCACCTCCCACCCCACCCCTCTCCCCTTCTCCACACCTCTCTCACTATTACACAAGATCTGCAACCCCATTGAGGTCTTTGTTTCTCATCTGATATCATTAAATACCTTTGTTTATTTAGTGTCACTCAATATAGCTGGAGGTCCCAGAGGTGGGTGGGGGGAATCCGGGTGGGGGATGTGGGTTGGGACTTAGTTTAGTTTATTAGTTTATTATAGTGACATGTATTATGTTGACAAGGATTATACAAAAACTATTGAAGTAATACCCAGCCCTATATGGGCTTATAAGTCACTTTAAATAGAGAGTTAATAACAAACAGAGCAACATATTTTGAGGTAAGATACAGTAAATAAAGACAGCAATTCAATACATAAAAATTAACAACATAATTTACTTTTTCTTTCTTGCCACAAATCAAAAATAAAATTAATAACCATATTGACATTCATATGAGTTAATACCCTTGATAATTGATCTATTAATAATTCAGATTTATCTATATTTAAAATTTTGAAATATTTCATACGAATCAGCTCTAAAGCTGGACAAACACAAACAAAATGTATCTCATCTTCTATATCTTTTTTACACAGTTTACATGTTCTCTCAAAGAGATGGAGTGCTACAGCATAAATGGTAAACAAACAATCTATATAAAAGGGGTACTCAAATACAAAAAGAATTGAGAATTTTAAGTATGTGATTATCAACTGAAATGAGTTCATAACTGTAGGAGCTGTGTCAAAATTAACTGAGGCAAGTTGAATAAAACTGGGCTAGTTGAGGGTTAAAAATACCCTAGTTTTACTACATACGGATATAATTTCATTAATATTGGGACTTAAAGCTCACTTAAAGTGTCCATTTTGTCTACTTGAATATGTTTAACCGGCGTTTAACCAGTTTCATTTTAAAAAGTTAAAAACTCAGCAAGCAGAGGTATAACACACAAAAATAAGTTCTTAAAAGACTAAGATAGCCATAACATTATTAATATTCAAAATTTAAATAGACAGGCATTTCCTTTTAAAAATTCAAAGATTTCAGCTCTATAACCCACATAGTTTGACAGTTACTGGGCTTTAAAGTGGCATAATGTCCATAAATTGGGTTTCTGTGGGCATTTTACAATTGTTAAAGAGACCTTAGCAATTAAACTACAGATCTGAAACTTTTTGGGGGACATACATAACGAACAAAAATTATATATAATACAGTTTAAGACTTGTCACACTAAGCATTTCCAAATAACAGGGCAAAATACGGAAAAAATGTCCAAAAAGGCACTTGGGCGAGTGTCTATGGCCCTCATACACAGGTTAAATGTCTACTAAAAACCTTGATTTTCGCCATATGTAAAAAGGACATAATAATGCATTCCCAGATGGGATTTCAGCTCCATCAATCACATAGTTTAACAGTCACAGGGCTTAAAGGTGGCAAAAAGTCCAAATATTGGGTCTCTGTGGGCCTTTTAGAGATCTCGATGTGGCTTTCAAATTAAAGCTTCAGACTTAAAATTTGTTACATACTAAGATTACACATAGAATATGTATCTAATAAAGTTTGAAACTTCTCAGACTTACCATTTCCAAGTTACAGAGCAAAATATGTGAAAAATGTCTTAAAAGGGTCACTCAGGTGGGTGTTTTAGGTCCTCATACACAGGTTAAATGTCTACTTGGAGCCTTGATTTTTGGCACATGTAAAAAGAACATAATAATGTATTCCCAGATGAGATTTCAGCTCTATCAGTCACATAGTTTAACAGTCACAGGCCTTAAAATTGGCAAAAAGTCCAAATACTGGGTCTTTATGGGGCCTTCTAGAGACCTAAATGTGGCCTTCAAATTAAAGCTTCAGACTTAAAATTTGTCACATACTAAGATTACACATAGAATATGCATCTAATACAGTTTGAAACTTCTTAGACTTACCATTTCCAAGTTACAGGGCAAAATATGTGAAAAATGTATAAAAATGGTCACTCGGGTGGGGATTTATGGTCCTCATACACAGGTTAAATGTCTTCTTAAAGCCTTAATTTTTGGCACATATATAAATAACATACTAATATCTTCCCAGATAGGATTTGAGCTCTATCAGTCACATAGTTTGACAATCACAGGGCTTAAAAGTAGCAGAAAGTCCAAATATTGGGTCTTTGGGAGCCTTTTAGAGACCTCAATTTGACCTTCAAAATTAAAGCTTCAGACTTAAAATCTGTTACATACTAAGATTACACACAGAATATATATCTAATACAGTTTGAAACTTCTCAAGACTTACCATTTCCAAGTTACAGGGAAAAAGATGTGAAAAATGTCTTATAAGGGTCACTCGGGTGGGTGTTTATGGTCCTGATACACAGGTTAACTGTCTATTAAAGGCCTAAATGTTGGGGCACATATAAGAAAACACATAGATATATTCCCAGATGATATTTAACTTAGATGAGAGACATAGTTTGAAAGCTACAGTGCTTGAAAGTGGCAAAAAGTGCATAAATTGGGTCTCTGTGGGCACTTTTGAGACCTTAAGTCGACCCCTTTGGGTAAACCTACAGCCCTAAAATTTTCTACAGACAAGGATTACATATCAAAGTTATCCCTAGCACAGTTTGAGACTCATCAGAATTACCACTTCCAAATTATAGGGCAAAATATGTGAAAAGTATAGCAAAAAATCCCTAAGTGGGGGTATTTATGGGCCTCAAAGACAATTTTCTCCTTAACTTAAAGTCGTGATTTTCGGCACATGTACTAAGAACATATTAATGTGTTGTCAGGTAAAATTTCAGCCAGCTGAGCATCATAGTTTGTGACCTACAGGGCTCTAAGTGGCCAAAAGTCCAATTTCTGACCTTAAGGTGGCCATAAGTTCTTTTTTACTGGGAGTTTAAGGTCACCTTAAAATAGGGATCTTCCTTTGGGCACCCTTAACATGTGTACCAAGTTTGAAAAAAAAATATTAATTTGTTTTTGAGTTATCGCGTCCACAAGGAAATTTCTACGGCGGCGGCGGCGGCGGCGGCGGCGGCGGCGCGACGGACCTGAATCCAATATATCCCCGACTTTCGTCTGGGGATATAAATATTTATATGTTTAGTAGGAGATTATGATAGTTTGGGATGTTTGAGGACTTCTGTGTGACTATAAGATTACCTTAAAAGGCAGTAAAAGGTCCTTTTACTTGAAACATGGGATTAAGTTTCTTTATAATGAAGACCATATGTAGGCTGTTCAATCCAAGCACCCTTATCATGAAAAGCTTTTGTGTTTTTATACCCCTTTCATTGGAAATTGTGTTGAAGGACATTTTTTTTTCTTGTGTGACTACAATCCTTCACAAAACTTACAAATGATACTCTTATGTCTTTTAGGGGCACTACACACAGGGGATCTAGAACAATTTAGTCACTAAATTTCAGACCTCTTTATAGCCACTGTTTCATATTGCTTTTTAAATAAAGTAATTTGGCTTTAAATTATTTACTGAGTGGGGATATTATATTTTTGTTTTCTAGTTAACAATTTCTTTATTGGTTAAGAGGATTATTGGTGTGCAGATGAATGGACTGGAACAGTGTGGGGAAAAAAGTATTGTCAGTTTGATTTTCGTAATCTTGTGAGGTGTTTATTATTTTACAAGTAACTGATACTATAATGTTTAAAACAAATCTCCTATTTCTCTACTGCTGGTGTGTATCTGTTTTAAACAGTGATATTTTTTGTGCTTTTGTATGAACAATACATTAAAGCTTGCACAGTTTTGGTAAATTTATTTATTTATTTTGGGTTTTACGTCACTTTCAACACTGTACAGGTTATATCAGGACGGGTAGTTGGAAGGGCAGATGAAACCAGTACATACAGTTGGTCAAGGTTCTGTAATGTAAACTGCCGACCAACGGCAAGCAACTACCAGCTTTCCCACTTGAGGTAGAGCCGTGAACCAAACCCCGGCCTCAGAGGTGGGAGGCGAGAGTGTTACCACTCTGCCACCGTGGCCCCCGCAGTTTTGGTAAAGGCTTGTTTTTGGCTTAAGGATAAAAGTATACATTCTTCTGGTAAGTGAAATTTACGTTTTGGTATTTTGTTATAATGTGGCCAATGTAGAGAATAGTATGTTGCTGACGCCTATAATTATATGAATGGTAAATTAATTCTAAAGAAACCTTCCTGTGAGTAAGCCTAATCAATGTGTCAAGTTTAACTGATGTTAGTTGAACAGTAAGTCAGTTGGGGGCTGAAAACCCATTTTTTACTGTAAGATGGCCATAGGTGGACTTCAAGGTGTACAGGGGGGGCCACGGTGGCAGAGTGGTAACACTCTCGCCTCCCACCTCTGAGGCCGGGGTTAGATTCCCAGCACGGCCTCAAGTGGGAAAGCTGGTAGTTGCTTGCCGTTGGTCGGCAGTTTACAGTACAGAACCCTAACGAACTGTATGTGCTGGTTTCCTCTGCCCTTCCAACTACCCGTCATGATATGACCTGTACAGTGTTGAAAGCGACGTAAAAGCCCAAATAAATAAATCAAGGTGGACAGAAAATAAGAATGTCCCTTTTGGCATCCTTTATAAGTGTGCAAATTTAACCTACGTCAGTTGATCAATAAGATAGTTGGAAGCTGAAAACCCCCTTCTGTTACTGTCAGGTGGCCATAACTTCATTCATATTGGGGCATTAAGTTGACCATAAAATAAGTGTCCCTTTTGCCATCCTTTATAGGTGTGCAAAGTTTAACTGAGGTCAGTTGAACAATAAGATAGTTGGAGGCTGAAAACCCTCTTATTTCACTTTAAGGTGGCTACAACTCCATTCATATTGAGAGTTTAAGGTGACCATAGGTATTATTTTTATCTATTTTAATACCAGTGATAATTTAGACATAAAAAAATGGAAAAAGGAGCCAGAGGATTTTATTCCAATTACATGACTTTAAGCAGGCCATAGGTCCATTAACATTTTGAGTTTAAGGTCACCATAAAGTCAGGATATTCCTTTGGCAAATCTTAATACATGTGCCAAGTTTGGTTGAAAAAAGTGAAAAACTAAGTGAACTGGAGGGCTAAAACCCCCTTTTTTGACATTAAGGTGACCTTAAGATTGCAGATACAGGGCTAAAACTTCAGCATGTGAAAGATTATCAAAAAGTAGCTGAATAAGTTATTCCAACAAAACACTGAAATCCTGACCATTTTTGAGATACAGACCAAGTACCCATTTGTAAAAAATTTACGAAATAAAACGCCTCCCATTCAGGCATCTATGGTCCGATTGATCAGAAAATCCTTTCCAACCTTCGAACTTTGGTCTAGAATGTACCTGATAAATTTTATAGCACAGGTGTGTGTGGTTTTTACGAAACGTGATGGCAGGGTGTTTTTGAAAAATGCTGAAGGTTACCTTAAGTAAAGCTTAAGGTCTGCGCAAAGTATCCCAAAAACTTTTCCCGCCCCTATAGTTTTAAAGAAGGATAAGAAGGAAAGAAAAATTTGAAAGCCCAAGAAGTTATTCAAGGGAGACCATAATCCTGTGGCGGCGGCAATGATCAGTCGAAATTATGTGAAAACAAATAAGCGTCCCTGATGGGCTGCTTAATAATTGTGAAAAAAAAAAATCTCCTATTCTTAAAATGCTGCCAGATGTAATCCGTCAGATCCCAGATTCCAAATGATGCACTGCACAAACCGACTCGCCTTATATAGTCAGATTTTATCAGCAGACAAGCTGTGGGTTGTAAAAATGATGCCAGCTTGTCCCACAATGTTCCCGGCTTGTCTGTTGTGTAACTAGCTTGTTAGTTTCCGCTTAAGGTTTGTCTGTATGTGTTCCCGGCTTGTCCTGCTGAGATGTTACCAATCCTACGGCTGCAGACTGGGAGACTTCTCGTCTTGACAGGAAATATCCAAGTCAGGTCGGTATGTTTACGACAGGCAGGTTTCCCTTTAAGTAGTCTGTTAGTGTAGCCGGCCTTTTTGGAGTCCTGGTAATTAACCAGGACAGGACGGGACAGGAACTGCAACCGACAAGCCGTAAAAATCCACGACAGGACATTTTTCAAGGTGGGCGGAGCCACAGTCCGGATGCAGAGTTGTGGAGGGTCGGTGAAATATCAAACATGTTTGATATTTTCCAATCCACCACGACAAGCCGGGAAACTACAACCGACTCTATAAACATTGCTCCCGGCCCTCAAAAAATACCTAGTTACCCACAGGATGGCTCCAGTGGAACAGCCTAATTATATACACTGTGGACCACACCTTGAGTTGCCGTACCAAAAAATTCATCTGGGCATGCTCACAGCGGGACGGTCAGAGGTGGAAATTTTAAACATTTTAAAACTTCTGTTGCATGCGCAAGGAATTGGACCGACAAGCCATAGAAATCCACGACTGTGTCACAAGGTCGAATACAGACATCAGATGGTAGCTGAAGGACTGTGACGTTTTGACCAATGCATACTGCCATGGGACATATCTCCTGTTATGTAAATGGGGTATTACCAAACTTACTACCTTCTGAACCATACATTAATTCTCAAACTATAAAAATTGTGTAAGTAGCTGAAAATGAAGGGACTGATTTTTAGACAGTCAAGTGTCCTTTTTCTTGCATCCATGTTTCAACTAGTGATCCATTATTTTCTTTACTTTATATATTTCGACCTCCTACTCCTAAATTGTGTCTTAGATACATATATAATATTTGTGATTTCTTTCAAAAATTATGCTTCATCATGAAACTAAGTTGTCAACAATGTTTTATTGTGAAGACATTTGAGAATGGAGAAATCCCCACTGTGTCGAAGTCTCATGCAGAACTTTGATTTCTACTAGGAACTTGCATCCTTCCACCTGTTGTCAAAACAGGTTCTCCATTCATCTTGTAGATCTTTATAGGGAAAGAAATATGTGATTCTAACAGAAAGTTATTTACAAGCAACACTGTGCTTATATAAAGAGACACATTTGTTAAAATTATAGCTATTTATTTACACTCTGTACATTATATCATTGTGAAAAAACATTGCAAGACTTGAACAAATGCAGATATCTTTTTCTGAAAGTTTCAACATAGGAATCTTAACTGTTGGTTCTTATGTGGCAACACCACATTAACTAAAGTTTCTCCATAATTCCAGGACAATTATATGTAAAATGACCTTTCCCTAAAATAGAAAATATGTACAGAAGTAGATTATCTCTCTTCTAACTCAAATACATCAATCCTTATCCTGTTTCTTCTCAATCCATGGCTTGTTTCATTAACACAACTCTTTTGGCTTAAATATCGGTGTAAAACCTTAGTGCTTTAATTCTCTTAACCAAACCTAGGTACTTTCTTCAAATAATATGTCATTTTAAAATAATTCCTTGTAACAGTAGTTACTGGAATGATTTGTATGAGAAATGTTACAAATCCCAGAAATACACTGATCACAATTACATCGAAATTTTTTATTTGGCTTTTTTGCACTTTTACCAACTTAGGTTACGATAGTCTTTTGATTCACCTGAATTTTCATGAGAGTACTCATAGAATTACACATATAAACTGTGTTGGGGGGTTTACTGATACAGTAGAGTCTGTGGGTTTTAGCGGTCACCATTCCTGTCCCTATCTCTCCTTTGCTTTTCCACCCGATCTCGCTCTCGCCTGAGATCTCTTTCAAACGAGGATTCACGGTGTCTGTGCTCCTTATCTCGGCTGTGGCGGCCGCTTCTCTCCCGATCCCGCGAGCGTGATCTGATAAAATATACACACAACATTCAATTTACTTTCAGAGGAAGGAAATCTCAAAGTCCAGAAATAAGCATGTTTCATCAATGATGAAATTCAAATACTCTTGTAAATTGTGTGAAAATTGCTGAAATGGCATAAAGGTTTATTTTCTAATACATACTTTAACATTTTAAGCCTTCCCCTTCATGTATCCAATACAGTTCAATCTTGTCAAGTCTCTTATATTCAAAAAGGTAACTTTATTTTCAAAGACTTCCAAACAAAAATCAAAAATTTTCAAAACTGGCTTCAACTTAAAACACATTCTACTGTAACAGAGGTCCAGCTGAATTGATTTACGTGTACAGATTGCACTATTTCATTTTAGTTTCAAAGCCAACTCTTCTCACATACCAGAATCACCATTATAAAACGGACACCTGCGCAGTAGACGAATATGCGTGTCTGCCCATTTCGCAAGAGTACTTAATAGAGAAACTAATGTACGCTGTTCCAATCTACGAACATGGTTGTAGAATATAATCTCGAAAATAAATTTTTAAAAGGCTAAAATAACCAATAAACAGAGGGCTTTGTGAAAAGACCTAACAGACGTTTTATAATAGAAATAAACTACTTATGCTTGGACTTTATTAGTGATTCAATGACAAAAATATCCTCTAAATAAAGGACTCAGGCCTTCAAACCTCTTAAAATGGTTTACCCATAATTTAACTCTCAGGGGAGAAGCTAGGATTTTCGATTTGGTACGCACTGATTTTTCAGAAAGTTGTGATGATATGCAACGTTTGTTAGGAGATGGGGTATTGTATATCTCATTAATGATTCTACTAACAATACGCCTGGGCATAGTGGCTTACACATAAGCCATGCCTCAGACTCTTTTTACCTGTGGGAGTGCTTGTGTCTGTGATGACCTGGAGAGCGGGATCTGTGACGTCTTTCTTTGGAGCGAGAGCGGTGGCGGTGACGTTCTCTGGACCTGATGTGATTCCACATAAAGCACAGGTTATGTACACCTACATAACTAATCAACGCAAGTTTTAAACTTAAATTACAACTACTTGACACACTTGATAGTACAATCTAGTATCAAGAATACACAATGAACACTAGACCTACGCATCGGAGAACCGATGCAAATTTGTATCCACCAAAAAGACAACTCACCAAAGCCAGTGAACCATCGTTTGACCTTGAAGGAGGGGCCCAAGGTCAAATCTGAAAACATCAGAAGATTCCCATCCCATGACCTCCTATAAGTTGGATTCATATTGCAAACCTCTAGGATCAATAATAAGCAAGTTATCAGCACTTTTAATTTTGGCTATTGTTGTTTGACCTTGAAGGAGGGGCCCAAGGTCAAATCTGACCACATCAAAAGATTCCTAGCCCATGATATCCTATAGGTTGGTTTCACATTACAAACCTCTAGGACCAATAATAAGCAAGTTATAAGCACTTTTAGGTTTGGATATCCTCGTTTGACCTTGAAGGAGGCGCCCAAGGTCAAATCCGACCGTATCAAATATATTCCCAGCCCATCATTTCCTATAGGTTGGTTTACCATCCCAAACCTGTACGACCAATAATAAGCGAGTTATAAGCACTTTTAAGTTTGGCTATCCTTGTTTGACCTTGAAGGAGGGGTCCAAGGTCAAATCTGACCACACCATAAGATTCCCAGCATATGATTTCCTATAAGTTGGTTTACCATCCCAAACCTGTACGACAAATAATAAGCAAGTTATAAGCACTTTTAGGTTTGGATATCCTCGTTTGACCTTGAAGGAGGTGCCCAAGGTCAAATCTGACCACACCAAAAGATTCTCAGCCCATGATTTCCTATAGGTTGGTTTACCACCCCAAACCTGTACGACCAATAATAAGCAAGTTATAAGCACTTTTATGTTTGGCTATCCTCTTTGACCTTGAAGGAGGGGTCCAAGGTCAAATCTGACCACACCAAAAGATTCCCAGCCCATGTTTTTTTATAGGCTGGTTTACCATCCCAAACCTCTAGGACCAATAATAAGCGAGTTATAAGCACTTTTAAGTTTGGCTATCCTTGTTTGACCTTGAAGGAGGGGTCCACGGTCAAATCTGACCACACCAAAAGATTCCCAGCCCATGATTTCCTATATGTTGGTTTACTATCCTAAACCTGTACGACCAATAATAAGCGAGTTATCAGCACTTTTAAGTTTGGCTATCCTTGTTTGACCTTGAAGGAGGGGCCCAAGGTCAAATCAGACCACATCAAAAGATTCCCAGCCCATCATTTACTATAGGTTGGTTTACCATCCCAAACCTGTACAACCAATAATAAGCGAGTTATAAGCACTTTTAGGTTTGGCTATCCTCGTTCGACCTTGAAGGAGGGGTCCAAGGTCAAATCTGACCACATCAAAAGATTCCCAGCCC
Source organism: Sabellastarte sp. h YS-2021 (assembly GCA_964017235.1). Taxonomy (NCBI): domain Eukaryota; kingdom Metazoa; phylum Annelida; class Polychaeta; order Sabellida; family Sabellidae; genus Sabellastarte; species Sabellastarte sp. h YS-2021. Next base: position 83,388,894 of record OZ024935.1, on the reverse strand, counting down.
ATGATTTCCTATATGTTGGTTTACTATCCTAAACCTGTACGACCAATAATAAGCGAGTTATAAGCACTTTTAAGTTTGGCTATCCTTGTTTGACCTTGAAGGAGGGGTCCAAGGTCAAATCTGACCACACCATAAGATTCCCAGCATATGATTTCCTATAAGTTGGTTTACCATCCCAAACCTGTACGACAAATAATAAGCAAGTTATAAGCACTTTTAGGTTTGGATATCCTTGTTTGACCTTGAAGGAGGTGCCCAAGGTCAAATCCGATCACACAGTAAAATATTCCCAGCCCAGGATTTCCTATAGGTTTGTTTACCATCCCAAACCTGTACGACAAATAATAAGCAAGTTATAAGCACTTTTAGGTTTGGATATCCTCGTTTGACCTTGAAGGAGGTGCCCAAGGTCAAATCTGACCACACCAAAAGATTCTCAGCCCATGATTTCCTATAGGTTGGTTTACCATCCCAAACCTGTACGACCAATAATAAGCAAGTTATAAGCACTTTTATGTTTGGCTATCCTCTTTGACCTTGAAGGAGGGGTCCAAGGTCAAATCTGACCACACCAAAAGATTCCCAGCCCATGTTTTTCTATAGGCTGGTTTACCATCTCAAACCTCTAGGACCAATAATAAGCGAGTTATAAGCACTTTTAAGTTTGGCTATCCTTGTTTGACCTTGAAGGAGGGGTCCAAGGTCAAATCTGACCACACCAAAAGATTCCCAGCCCATGATTTCCTGTAGGTTGATTTACCATCCCAAAACTCTAGGACCAATAATAGGGGAGATATCAGCACTTTTTATGACTGACAAAGAAATGCCCGTGGCGGCCATCTTGTTTTTCAAAATGAGGCCAAAAATATTCCCAGTCAAAATTTTATGGTTATGAATATATCCAGCAAATTTAAGAAGGCTAGCTATAATATCTTTTTTGTTAGAGCGTAATGGTGAAATCTCTCTACACACTGCGGCGGCGGCGCAACAAAGCGAAATCCATAGTATCCACCAGATGCTATCCGGTGGATACAATGATAACAGTCTTATCCAGAGTTCTGTTAATTATTTAGCAGTATTAACACAATCTTGCAGAATCCTATTTATATACTTGAAGCATATCTACTTAACAGAGCCCTCTTTACCTGCTAGAATTCAGAATCAATAATCAAATTTAGAGTCTTGTTAACTGCTCAAAATGTATGTCTTAGAATCTCCAGCTACAGGGACTGAGAGCTCACAATCTCTGACTGGATTACATAAGAATAAGTGATGGGTGATAATGAGGAGCAAACGGAGGCTGAAAACCACGACATTCAACCATAGGCAGATTCAAAATGTAGTCATATATTGGAAGATAATTTTTACAAACAGAAGTTTAAATACACATACCTTGATCTCTTTCTTTCTCTGGACCTGAAATGGTTATTAATAAAGTAAACAATTAAGAAATATAAGATAACAAAAAAAAAAAGGGTTTTATGACAAAATATGGTCTGGGCACTAATTCCTGTCAAGTATTACTAGACTGTGGATTATTTTGTATTATACATTTACTCTGACACAATACAGTAGCTTTGTTATCTTTTGCGTCTAACTTCACACAGCAAATATTAACAGTACATTCCTTCCAACCATCTTGAACACAGGTCAACTTTACTTATCCACTATACATGGAAAACTTTCCCAAAATTATAAATTGTAACATTTATTCAATTTTATAACATCATTGCCACACGTCTTTTTCTCTAATGTCTGTTTACTCTCACCCCTGAAAGGGGAGGGGTTAATTTCTCCTCTTCCACAATCTTACTGAATCAGTTAATTCAGATTTTAACATGTCATAACAATTACCTTACAGTCCATTCTGTTTTAATAAGAACTCCCGTCAACTAGAATTCACTTATAAGTAGAAAAATATACCAGGTCATAACAGTGACTTTTCCATTAAAATTTACGAATAATTCCTTATATTCTTACCATGAAGTAAAAGTATTTTCTGCTGCACTGAAAGTTAACATTAAACTGAATAATATTATTCACCAAAGCACTCACTTTGACCTCTTCCTGTCCCTTGATCTTGACCTGTGCTTCTTTCTGTCCTTCGACCTTGATCTTTTTGATCTTCCCCTGGAATGCGATCTTGACCTCTTGCGAGGTGCTTTGTCAAACTCTTTGGCAATGTCAAAAGGTGGTGTAGGCCGCCGACTAGACCCAGAATATCGCACTGGGCTGGAGATAATTCAAATGTACAAATTAACACATAGATTATATCTCTGTGTAGAAGACTAAATTGTTATCTCAATTCTCCAATAACAGTGGTTGGAGCTGCATGAACACAAGACCACACACTAACTGTGCTCACATCACACACTCTGTGTATTGCTTTCTATCACTTTAAACCTATATTTCAGCCGTAAAGTAAGTTTTTAGGCTTTTAGCTACATCAGCTCTTTCAATACAAGACCACGCTACATTAAATGGCCTAACTTCTACTATCACTTCATCCCTCAGACATGTTTTGGAGTTTTTAAATTCTTTTAATACAAAGTCACAGTTTAGGTTTGATTTCCTTTTTAACAGCTAAGGTCCTGTAAGACAGCACCTAACTGAATCCTACATGCTGCTGTGAGCTGGCTTCAAATTTTTCAGTCCCTCCAGAATCTCGGCATGAGAGAGTTTAGGGAAATACCATGACAACATTTTAAAACTGCCATCTCGCTTGTCAACACATATAATGGAAGAAAAGCTTAAAATATTAGAAATTAACCACAATTCTCAAGAAATTGCTAACTCTTACTCCATATTTCTGTATATTTTGTTGCGAGAAAACATCCATGTTTTTGTGTGAGTTTCACTTCATATGAGTGGCATAGTCATCCAATGGTGAAGGTTTGGGGCCTAGGAGGACTCAAGAAACATTTAAATAATATATAAGGACACCGTACTACGCAAGCTCACCTCTCTGCTCTCCGCTGCGTGTTCCTCTCTGCCTCTCCAAATCCATCCTCTGTAACCACACTGGCTCCCTTCTCTGCAAGACGCTGCTGCCGTTCCTCTTGTTCATATGTCTGAGAAACCAATACAAACAATTCCTGTCATTTCATGTAAAACATTAACATTACAGTTGTTCAGTCCCACTCAAAAATTAAACCATAACAACATAAATTCACTTGTTCATTAGGGGTGTGTTCCACTAGAGCCAAACCTTGCCAACCCTTATCCACCTAAGGGTCGGTTAGCCGAGTCGGGGCTTGTTTACAGAAATCAAGAAAAAATATGGGAAAATATGACAACCCTCTTGCTTGTTCCTTTCTTTTACACTCCTACTTTGGACTTCTAGGGAAGCCACCTTCACAATTTCGTCCCTGTAAGCAATTTCTCTACACATTTATTACAAATAAATCCTAGCCTCTGGGAAAGACCCAATTCTGGATGCAAGAGTAAAACATGCAGTAATTCTGGTCATGTGATGGGATCCAAATATTTTGCCGAATGTCCTTGACCTAATTTTATCGGTTTTTCTTTGCTTGGTTAACACTTAATCCCTTTATTTCCCAGAAAGGGCTCTGTTGAAATAGAATGAGAATTTGATTACTGTGACCAATGAAACACACTTTTTCAGGTTTCTTGATAATTACAGCATACCTGTGGTCCTTGTGTGCCTCTTAACTTCAGAATTATGATTACGGACACTGTTGTTTTTCATTCATAACATAATTTATTGTCATATTTTCACCTCACACCATACTGGAAATGGACTGCAAATGGGCAGGATAAGATGTAAGTGACAAAGATAAGCCGCTTTCATGATAAGATAAAACAAGAAGTGAATTGGAAAAGACAGGAAGTGAACATGATAAGACAGGAAGTGAATAGGACAAGACAGGAAGTGACTGGGACATGCTGGTTTCCAGGTGGGTGGAACCACGGTTGTGATGAAGAATTAAGGTGGATCGGTAAAATATCAAACGTTTGATATTTAGATGATCCACCAAGTCAAGCTCGGAAATCATAACAAACCCTAGCCAACAATGTAGGCAAAAGTAACCAACCCTCAGAAAACCCTTGGCAACAGACAAGTTGGCTCCAGTGGAACACCCCTCTTACTTTTACACATAGTAACTTTCAGACACACGTAAATACTTGTGTCTGGAGAAACAACCAGGCTCATGAGATGATGCTTCTTAATCTAAGAAGGAACACTTCTAGATTGTTCAATGTGCAAAGTCATGCTTAAGTTTTAAAGATATACTGAAATTGCAGTTCAGTTTCAAAACCCGGCATTTGCACCTATGTAAAAATTTTCCTCATGACAATAGATGATAATGCAACCCACATAATTTTTCTGTAAAACTGAAATTCTATTTCGAACTAATTTGCATCATATTTGTGATTTCTGTGCATACTCACCCTGAGGTGGGTCTCGATAGACTTCTGCGCGGGGACAGGTATCCGTGGAAACAAAGTAGAGTACCACTCCAGTTTGGTAAGGAACTGTTTCACCATCTCCCCAATCGTCAGGCTGTGTCCCCCTCCCGCCTTCACATCTATCTCCTAGTTATGTGGAAAAAACAAAATACAGGGAGAATGGTTAGTTTAATTCTGAAAATAAAAAAGGCTAGAGGGTAGAGACAGCAGGGCATAGTACTGGTTCTGAATAGTCAAAGCAGTCAATGGGTTGTATGACATTGGTGTCCAGGTGGTTCAACCATTCAACCAGTAGGGTAATGCTCTAGCCCGCATTCTGCTGCTGAAAGGAACAAACTTAATGCGTTAACACAGGGAGGACTTATTGGTTACATTGAAAGGTAAGCCCAATCACTTGTATTCAACCAAGCACTCATTGGTTACATTAAAAGGTAAGCCCAATTACATGTATTCAAATAAGCACTCATTGGTTACATTTATAAGTAAGCCCAATCACATGTATTCAAATGAGCAGAAAATCCCCTTTCTGGTACAGCCTAAACAATAACCATTGACTTTTTCATGAATCGCCTTTTACTTATAATAACTGCAGCTGCATGGTTAATGAAGGTTTTTCCCTCTCTGAACTTGCACAGTTTAACACTAATAAGTTATGAGTAATTGTTAAGTAATCAACAGTTAAAAACTTCTATCTTAAAATAACACACTAACATTTCTGAAAAATGTTCATTTTCTATTGTACTGGTCGCTGGAAATACGCATTCTCCAAAATGTTTACCAAGTGACCGAATGTTCACTGAAAAACTGCTCCAAAGTAGTTCTTTCACAAAAGTTTAATTGCTATTTCAGGGTTAATATAAAGGCTTAATTGGTAAGTTGTTTTGACCACTCTTACAATATTTGCAAGCTCTCTAAAATCACTTCTTTCAACATAAATTTCATGTGTGGAGCATTGAATTTATTTAATCTTTCCTTTTCACACTGTATAAAAGTTCTTCCAGTTGGATTGGTTATTGGATAATCTTGACCAGATTGTAACTGACTTAAACATACCAACAAGGCAAAAAAAAAAAAAAGACCAATACAATGGACATTAATTACATTACACTCCAGTTTGACAAACAATTCTTCATGAGTCAGGGTTTTTAACACACATATGAAAACACCAGTTTAATTTAATCTTACAAATGGTTGAAAAGACAATCAATAACATAAATTGAGGAACAATTTATTTTATTATTATGTTAACGATATTGTTGTCTCTGCACAAAATACAAACTTACACTACATTAACAACTTGTGAATAATTGAATTTTCCAGAGAAGAAAAAAGTGATACTTACATTGGGTTCTTTACAACAATAGACATCTTTGAATGATACAAGTGGTATTTGTTCATTGCTTTTATACTTTGTTTACAGAGATATAATAAAATGTCACATTTTTATCCTTTTCATGAATTAATATCAATTTTAGACCTCTTCAGCAAGTCAAACTGATAAATAATTAAAGAGAAATATATCTGCACAATTATGACAAAAGACAGTGTTTGCTCCACTTATGTACTGTTACCATAGTTTCTACCAAACAGTGTATAACATTATATTATAAAAGACTAGTTTTCCATAGTAAAATCTGTGCGTTAACCTCATGTGTAAGATTACACGGCCAGGAGACTGTGAGGTCGGTATTTGTGAGTCCCGCACAGCCAGGCAATGGATTGTGTCATGGCAGCCGCTACAAATGCTGGTCTAGAGCAAAACCCTAACACACACAGAACACAGTGATCAACAACCCTCATTTGTCTTTACAAATCAACTTATCAATGCTTTAAGTAGGTCACACACAAAAGTGATGTTCTCACGGAATAATGTCATAAAACTAATCAACATCGACAATCTCTTTTGACAAAACTATTATAACATGGTGTTTGTACATAGATTTACCTTGCACATTCACTGTTAACTGCGAGTATGCGTTCACTTGAATGACGCCAATACATTCATTTTACAAATGATGTTATTGAGCTGTACGATTGTTTGTTATGTTAAACTTTACATGTTAGCATATGTATCTGACTGGGGAATACTAGAACACAAGGTTTTGATGCAAGGGTCATGCAAAGAACTTTGTGTGTGACCAACTTTACATTGTAAAAATTATGGCATTTTATAACAAAAAAGTTATTCAGAATCAGTGAGCAGTTAATGATGTGACATTTTATATAAAGAAGAATAATTAAGCTTTTAACAAAAGGCACATGTTTGTTTCATTATCAGTTGTAACTGAGTTACATTTTATGCAACAGAATTAAAAATATTACATTAATATTTTTAGACTCTTAACTCCCAATTATATTACTAATAATGGTCAAAACTACCATATCATAAATCTATCTATGTTTACTTGCGATAAATTACAATTAACAAAAATACAAAATATTTCAACTCACCGATACAGAGAGTCCCATAAGTTGATTGTAAGTCAATTGTGTACGTAATGGATAATGAAGTAATAGTTTGTATTAAATCTCATACAGCCTTTCAGTGAGTATCTTATCAATCCACGCTCACTGGGTTATTGGTAGAATGTATTGTAACTCAGAGTATAGTTTTTCAATATATTTAAAGTACAGGGTGAGCTTCACGAAGAAGGAATATTAAAACATTTACACTGTACTTGCACATATGGGAATTTCATGGGACCTTTTCTGGCTAATATATCAACAGAGTTTATGCCTACTAATAAGTGTGCTCTCTTAGACTAGGTTTAACATAGCTTCCACACTCTGGTTACATAAATCTCTAGCATGTTTGTACATTGTAATCTTACTGCATGTATACTGCTGGTGTATTGTATGTTTGACCTGTGTGTATGTGTGTGTATGTGTGCATTACCTCTTCATCAGCCATGTAGGGTTCATACCAATCCCACAGATCTGCCGGTGGCTGTGTATACCTACAACAACAAATCTACAACTACTTATACCTGTTTATTTAGATTTCTTTTGGGGAAATAATAGTCATGCCAGGTTGCAGTTTGAGTCAACACATTTTACAGGTTAGAATAGGTCAAAGTTAGGATTCTATGTCCCATTCAACAGCAAGTACATGTAGATCAGGGACTAGTATCAAAATTTCAGGTAAATATTGACTCATATTGACCAGTGTTGTTAACATAATACCAATATACCAGATTTTGTTTCACCTGGGACTAAAATAGCGACAAAAGCTATCAAGTTTGTGATATCCAGTAACTGAACAACCTTCAAACATTTCCACATTGCTTGACAATATCATAAATTTCCCATCAGATTTTCTGGAGATGGCTATATTTGATAGAAAATTAGTCAAAGTTTGGAAGCAACTAAAATTCACTTGCAAACCCCTTTTTTGTCATGAATGTAGTCTGATTAGAACAAATCTTAAATGGTAACCCAGACTATCAATCAATTTTTCAATATTGTCTTAATACTGCTCAGACCATGACAAGTAGGTTTAAGGTTGGAGGAAATAAGTGCACACACTACATTGTAAACCATTAGGTTTCAACAAGCAACTACTCCGTCTACCATAAAGTTCAGATTAGAATTCATAACATCAAAGGTTGAGTAAGTGAAATTCCTGGTGCATTGAATCTATTGATACAATTAATATTAATTATATACTCTCAAGAATATACACATGGCCAGATTGTTAACTTTAAAAGAGAGACGTCATCAGGTACATACTAGCATAGCGATTGGGTCAAATACATAAGGTATTTTTACTTGGGAGTACTTAAACGCTTTTTTAAAAGTATCTGAAAGTATTTCAACTACATTGAGGGAAAAAGTATTTATATTTATATTTGTATTTAAATACAATGCTAAAGTATTTGAAACTTCAAATACTTTTCAAATACTTTCAAATACATTCCTTTAGCTGTCACTTGTTGAAATGTTTCTCAAAATTCATATTACTGCTTTAAGTTCTAAGCATATTCTACATACTACATATTCTTATTAAATCTTAATTTAATTAATTGGTTGCATAATCAGTTTATTCAGTAGTTATAATTTACATATTCTTATTAAATGTTAATTTAATTTATTGGTTGCATGATCAGTTTATTCAGTAGTTATAATTTAAGTAATAGTTAAGCAGTAAGATTTGTCCATTTGGTTCAGCATGTCATTTTAAGGATCCCTGTTTTAAGTTTTAATTTATATTCGTTAGCACTATGTTTCAGAGTTTGTGAGTACCACAACACAGTTGGGAATGGCTTGTACTTAACAAAAGCTCCTCATAATTTTAATGTCAAACGTGGAACCTTCTCATCCATCACCTGATACCCAGTCATTTATACTGGGAGGTGTCACATTCTATCTCAAACTTTTCAAAATCCCTTTCTAAAGTTTGGTAATCTGAGAAAGTATTTCCCATTGTGACTGTGCAGGCTTTTGTTGAATTGGACGTGAAATCTCTAGCAGATGAACAATGACTGAGACCAAAACTGAAGGGGGTGTATAGAAAAATTAGAATTAGAATTGCAATACAGTAATTCACACAGTTGGCAAGTGATTTCAATCACAAGTGACGGGGTTAAATCAAGGACTGACACTTGCAAAACAATCACATCTACAGTCACGGTTATACCTGGCTACACAACTGGACTGGATGAAATTTCCGTTAGCATAGTCATGAATTTGCATTTACTGTGAATTGTAATCGTAATCTTATTTCAGATGTGTGTTAAATGGATAAGTTACTGGATTATTTAGTGTTATGAGGTTTGGTCAACTTACATAGCAAAATATATAACTTGTTTCAGTGTTTTGTGAGAAATCCTGTATTATCGCCAACGGTCCAGTACTTCTCAGAGAAAGCACATCAGCTCTTATAGAACATCTGTCACCTCTAATAGAAAACCTGTTAGTTTCCATCAAAATATAGCCAACAGATGCCTAGAAATGAAACTTCTTTTCCGTCACTGACAGATGCTGAGCCACTTCAAATGTCAAAATAATATTTTAAAACATATCCTAGACAGAGGAAGCAGTGTGCAACACGTATCATTTTAATAAGAGAACAATAAATTCAGAAATATATAAATTTGAACATGTGTTACCATCCAAAATGATTTCTACTTGGATACCATCCAAAATTTCTACTCAAACTTCAGCTTTAATGTACAATTTGTTTATCCGAGTTTATTGTTCAGTTCAGCCAGTTAAAAAAAATTTTTAATGACATGCTTTCATTACATCCCTTAGATTTTTAGAATAGCTCACAAGTAAAAGCGTATTTAAAAGGATTTAAAATACTTTTTCAAAAAACATTTCAAAGTATTTCAACCAAAAAAGTATTTCTTTTGTATTTTGACATTTTGAAAAGTTTTTGTATTTAAATGCATTTTTTTTTACATTTTTATGTATTTGACCCCATCCCTGAACAAGCAAATGTTTCATTTCAAAAATATTTTTTTTTCTTCATTTTATCCTGCTATCTACAAAAGTATCAGTCAGTCAGTCAGCCAGCGAGCCAGCCAGCCAGTCAGTCAGTCAACACTTAGGTGTAACAAATGTAGATATTCCATTACAATTTATGACAGAAATCCAGGTAAATCGAGTTATTTTCTTCCCTAATGCTTTAGACAGGTTGGACATTTACAAGTATTTTATATGTGTCAACTACTAACTTGACAATATCATGTAACCCAAGTGGTGAGACAGCCTGCTCACCTGATGTACATGAATCCCAGTCCACGGATATAGGCTGAGTCTGTGTGTGTGAGGAGACCATTGAGCTGCTTTCTGGTCAACTTCAGCGTGTATAACTTATACAGCAGACAAAAGGCACTGGACACAATACCCCCCGCCCCCACCCCTCGCACCTGTTAGAAGTACAACACAACTACATATGTTAAGTCTACGTACACATGTATGCGGCTTACAACATCCGACAGCGCAAATTTTTTTTCAACCTTCCCAATTTTCTGTCGACATTCATCTTAATTCACTTGTCATCCAATTTTTTGGGTCTCAGAGTAAAAAAATCGCCGTCGCACATCGGATGTCGCAAATCAGAGTCGGATACATGTAAACAACCAAACATAAACAAGGAGGAAAAAAGTTGCTATCACAAATTGGCCGTCGGGTGTCGTAAGCGCACACATGTGTACGTAGACTTAGATACAAAAGTATCTTATATTGTAATGAGTAATAAAGCCACAATGGAATAATCGTTTGTAACTAAACCATTAATCAGATATTAGTCTATTAATTAACACAGAAAGCTGGGAATTATTACCAACTCTGTTTTCAAACCACCACATAGGTCACATTACTAGCAACTACCAACAGATAGATGGAATTCAGAGTAGAACTCAGATTACTTGTATTAATTGTAAGGCTGTCTGGTAATCATTACTAGTGGCTACTACATATAAACTAATGTGCCTCTGCCTTGATACAATCCTGACACTTTCTGAATACTACACACATAAGTCTACTTCACTTACAAGTTCAGCTAATGCCCCCTTTCCCACTACAGCTGGTACGTCCTGTGGTTAGAAGTTTTTCTAGGCAGCGGAACCACCCCCAGGTCACCCCATTTTGTCTGAGTTGTTCACACTACAGGTGGACGGCCACTGATTGGACACAGTTTTTTAACAGTCAATAACTGTTGGATGACAGTACTGCAGACATTGGTCACCGAGAAGCAACCTCAACTCAGCTTCGGGAGTCATCGCACAAACACGTGGTGAAACAACCAATACCTTAACTCACCTTATGATGCCATATTACACCAAAAGAGGACCAAATGAGAACCTTATGTACACAGTGGACCACACCTTCGGTTACCGTAGTCAGAAATTCATATGCGCATACGTGAAATTGCCTGCCCATGCTCACAGTACCAAAATCACAGACAGAAATTTTAAACGGTTTAAAACTTCCGTAGGATGTGCAAGATAATGGATGGTTCGCCACGACTCGCAAGGTCGCACACGGCGTTCCAAGGACAGGGACATTTCCTCAATCAAGCGTTACCATGGGTGATACCACCTGTAGTGTGAAAGGGGTATAACAGAACTCCCAGAAACTAAAGTCTTTACAGAGTTGAACAACACTTAAAAATTGAACTACTCACCCCTCCACACATGCCGGTCTGTCCTGCAGTCTTTCTGCTACCTTTTTCCCACGGTTCTAAGTGAGTCACCTACAGTGCAAAAAAAAACCAAAAAAACAAGCAATCAGTGCCCGTGAACGGGCTCTGTTTCAGCTGACTGTGTGTTTTGAGTTTCAGAGTAGAAGTGACAGAAGAAAAGGACACGAAAGTTGTGCCCTGCAAGTGGTATTCAGAAGGAAAACATTTAAGGAAAACTACATGTACTGCAAATGCAATAATTATTGAGTTACAACTGATTTACTCAACAGTGAGAATCTCAAACTAGCTTTTGCTCAGCTATTCAATCAGTTAAAGGACTGCAATTTTAGTACGGTATAGCTCACACAATAGTAGATGAATAACATATTCAAAGAAATAATGTAAATCAAATAGTTTTCAAGTTACAACTGATTTACTCCACAGTGAGAACCTAAAAGTAGCTATTACTCAGCTATGCAAGGAGCTACAGGTCTGCAATTTTACTATATTATAGCTGACCCAAAAGTAGGTTAATAACTTATTTAAACAAAATACTGTACATGCAATAGTTTTCAAGTTACAACCGATTAACTGAACAGTGAAAATGTAAAAGTAGGTATTGCTCAGCTATGCCATGAGCTATAGGTCTACAAACTCACTATGTTATAGCAGACCCATAAGTATGTGAACAATATATTTAAACAGAATACTCTAAATGCAATAGTTTTCCAGTTACATCTGATTTACTCAACATAAGAACCTGAAAGTAGCTCTTGCTCGGCTATGCCATGACATACAGGTCTGCAATTTTACTATGTTATAGCTGACCCAAAAGTAGATGAACAACATACTTATAGAAAATAGCCAGCCTTGGCAGGCAAGAACCCCAGCCCGCAGGTACAGGTAAATGGCCAATGACATTGAGATTTGGGAAAATCTTAGGAACAACGTCCGTTTTAAGAAGTATAGAGGACCCACAAGATGTTCTACAAAAAATTCACAGGCCATGATTTCTTACAAGTAGTTTTGATATTTTGAAGTCCTAGAAACAACTAGAGGATCGCTCGCAAAAAAAAAGATAATGTTTTTGCATAGCAAAAACAAAGCGTCCCGAAAAGGCTATAAAGGTGAGTGCTAAAGTATTAAGAAAATGCTTCGTTTCTAGCCTTATACTGTTGTGGCAACCAAAGTCAGCGCAGTCTGCTCTATCTAGCACGGTTTTCAAGATATAAGCATTTTTGTGTTTTGCAAAAAATAAAAAAATTAAAAATGTCCGCTATATTTGGCGAGACAAAAATATTTTGAAAATTGGCATGGCTACTCTACAGAGATACCCAGCAGGTCCAAAATTTTGTTGAGTTCGCTCCATATAGCACAGTTTTCGAGATATAAGCATTTTTGTGTTTTGCAAAAACTTTGAAAATTCAAAATGGCCACCATTTTTGGGGAGACAAAAATTTTTGTCAAGAACACTGCCGCGGTGTGTATCTCCCGCCGAGCATTAAAGCAGAAGAAATAGCTTTTCCGAGATATTCACAATTTTTCATTTTCGTGTGTGAAAGCTCTTCCAAAAGTAGGTGAATGAGTTATTTGAGAAAAATTGGCTATCTGCAATACTATTAAGAGATAATTCACATTTACTCATTTTGAGTAGGTGAATAATTATCTATGGGTCTGAAACTTCACCAAGTGAAAGCTCTCCCAAAAGTAGGTGAATGAGTTATTTGAGAAAAATTGGCTATCTGCAATACTTTTAGAGATAATTCGCATTTACTCATTTTGAGTAGGTGAGTAATTAGCTATGGGTCTGAAACTTCACCATGTGAAAGCTCTCCCACAAGTAGATGAATGAGTATTTGATAAAAATTGGGTATCCGCAATACTTTTACAGATAATTAGCATTTACTCATTTTGAGTAGGTGAATAAATAGCTATGGGTCTGAAACTTCACAGAGTGAAAGCTCTCCCAAAAGTAGGTGAATGAATTATTTGAGAAAAATTGGCTATCTGCAATACTTTTAGAGATAATTCACATTTACTCATTTTGAGTAGGTGAATAATTAGCTATGGGTCTGAAACTTCACCAAGTGAAAGCTCTGCCAAAAGTAGGTGAATGAGTTATTTGAGAAAAATTGGCTATCTGCAATACTTTTAGAGATAATTCGCATTTACTCATTTTGAGTAGGTGAGTAATTAGCTATGGGTCTGAAACTTCACCAAGTGAAAGCTCTCCCAAAAGTAGGTGAATGAGTTATTTGAGAAAAATTGGCTATCTGCAATACTTTTAGAGATAATTCGCATTTACTCATTTTGAGTAGGTGAGTAATTAGCTATGGGTCTGAAACTTCACCAAGTGAAAGCTCTCCCAAAAGTAGATGAATGATTAATTTGAGAAAAATTGGCTATCTGCAATACTTTTAAAGATAATTCGCATTTACTCATTTTGAGTAGGTGAGTAATTAGCTATGGGTCTGAAACTTCACACAGTGAAAGCTCTCCCAAAAGTAGGTGAATGAGTTATTTGAGAAAAATTGGCTATCTGCAATACTTTTAGAGATAATTCGCATTTACTCATTTTGAGTAGGTGAGTAATTAGCTATGGGTCTGAAACTTCACCAAGTGAGAGCTATCCCAAAAGTAGGTGAATGAGTTATTTGAGAAAAATTGGCTATCTGCAATACTTTTAGAGATAATTCGCATTTACTCATTTTGAGTAGGTGAGTAATTAGCTATGGGTCTGAAACTTCACCATGTGAAAGCTCTTCCAAAAGTAGGTGAATGAGTTATTTGAGAAAAATTGGCTATCTGCAATACTTTTAGAGATAATTCGCATTTACTCATTTTGAGTAGGTGAGTAATTAGCTATGGGTCTGAAACTTCACAGAGTGAAAGCTCTCCCAAAAGTAGGTGAATGAGTTATTTGAGAAAAATTGGCTATCTGCAATACTTTTAGAGATAATTCGCATTTACTCATTTTGAGTAGGTGAGTAATTAGCTATGGGTCTGAAACTTCACCAAGTGAAAGCTCTCCCAAAAGTAGGCCAATGATTAATTTGACAAAAATTGGCTATCTGCAATACTTTTAGAGATAATTCGCATTTACTCATTTTGAGTAGGTGAGTAATTAGCTATGGGTCTGAAACTTCACCAAGTGAAAGCTCTCCCAAAAGTAGGTGAATGAGTTATTTGAGAAAAATTGGCTAGCTGCAATACTTTTAGAGATAATTCGCATTTACTCATTTTGAGTAGGTGAGTAATTAGCTATGGGTCTGAAACTTCACCAAGTGAAAGCTCTCCCAAAAGTAGGTGAATGATTTATTTGAGAAAAATTGGCTATCTGCAATACTTTTAGAGATAATTCACATTTACTCATTTTGAGTAGGTGAGTAATTAGCTATGGGTCTGAAACTTCACCATGTGAAAGCTCTCCCACAAGTAGATGAATGAGTTATTTGATAAAAATTGGGTATCCGCAATACTTTTACAGATAATTAGCATTTACTCATTTTGAGTAGGTAAATAATTAGCTATGGGTCTGGAACTTCACCATGTGAAAGCTCTCCCAAAAGTAGGTGAATGAGTTATTTGAGAAAAATTGGCTATCTGCAATACTTTTAGAGATAATTCGCATTTACTCATTTTGAGTAGGTGAGTAATTAGCTATGGGTCTGAAACTTCACCATGTGAAAGCTCTTCCAAAAGTAGGTGAATGAGTTATTTGAGAAAAATTGGCTATCTGCAATACTTTTAAGAGATAATTCGCATTTACTCATTTTGAGTAGGTGAGTAATTAGCTATGGGTCTGAAACTTCACAGAGTGAAAGCTCTCCCAAAAGTAGGTGAATGAGTTATTTGAGAAAAATTGGCTATCTGCAATACTTTTAGAGATAATTCGCATTTACTCATTTTGAGTAGGTGAGTAATTAGCTATGGGTCTGAAACTTCACCAAGTGAAAGCTCTCCCAAAAGTAGGCCAATGATTAATTTGACAAAAATTGGCTATCTGCAATACTTTTAGAGATAATTCGCATTTACTCATTTTGAGTAGGTGAGTAATTAGCTATGGGTCTGAAACTTCACCAAGTGAAAGCTCTCCCAAAAGTAGGTGAATGAGTTATTTGAGAAAAATTGGCTATCTGCAATACTTTTAGAGATAATTCGCATTTACTCATTTTGAGTAGGTGAGTAATTAGCTATGGGTCTGAAACTTCACCAAGTGAAAGCTCTCCCAAAAGTAGGCCAATGATTAATTTGACAAAAATTGGCTATCTGCAATACTTTTAGAGATAATTCGCATTTACTCATTTTGAGTAGGTGAGTAATTAGCTATGGGTCTGAAACTTCACCATGTGAAAGCTCTCCCACAAGTAGATGAATGAGTTATTTCATAAAAATTGGGTATCCGCAATACTTTTACAGATAATTAGCATTTACTCATTTTGAGTAGGTAAATAATTAGCTATGGGTCTGGAACTTCACCATGTGAAAGCTCTCCCAAAAGTAGATGAATGAGTTATTTGATAAAAATTGGGTATCCGCAATACTTTTACAGATAATTAGCATTTACTCATTTTGAGTAGGTAAATAATTAGCTATGGGTCTGGAACTTCACCATGTGAAAGCTCTCCCAAAAGTAGGTGAATGAGTTATTTGAGAAAAATTGGCTATCTGCAATACTTTTAGAGATAATTCGCATTTACTCATTTTGAGTAGGTGAGTAATTAGCTATGGGTCTGAAACTTCACCATGTGAAAGCTCTTCCAAAAGTAGGTGAATGAGTTATTTGAGAAAAATTGGCTATCTGCAATACTTTTAGAGATAATTCGCATTTACTCATTTTGAGTAGGTGAGTAATTAGCTATGGGTCTGAAACTTCACAGAGTGAAAGCTCTCCCAAAAGTAGGTGAATGAGTTATTTGAGAAAAATTGGCTATCTGCAATACTTTTAGAGATAATTCGCATTTACTCATTTTGAGTAGGTGAGTAATTAGCTATGGGTCTGAAACTTCACCAAGTGAAAGCTCTCCCAAAAGTAGGCCAATGATTAATTTGACAAAAATTGGCTATCTGCAATACTTTTAGAGATAATTCGCATTTACTCATTTTGAGTAGGTGAGTAATTAGCTATGGGTCTGAAACTTCACCAAGTGAAAGCTCTCCCAAAAGTAGGTGAATGAGTTATTTGAGAAAAATTGGCTAGCTGCAATACTTTTAGAGATAATTCGCATTTACTCATTTTGAGTAGGTGAGTAATTAGCTATGGGTCTGAAACTTCACCAAGTGAAAGCTCTCCCAAAAGTAGGTGAATGATTTATTTGAGAAAAATTGGCCATCTGCAATACTTTTAGAGATAATTCGCATTTACTCATTTTGAGTAGGTGAGTAATTAGCTATGGGTCTGAAACTTCACCATGTGAAAGCTCTCCCACAAGTAGATGAATGAGTTATTTGATAAAAATTGGGTATCCGCAATACTTTTACAGATAATTAGCATTTACTCATTTTGAGTAGGTAAATAATTAGCTATGGGTCTGGAACTTCACCATGTGAAAGCTCTCCCAAAAGTAGGTGAATGAGTTATTTGAGAAAAATTGGCTATCTGCAATACTTTTAGAGATAATTCGCATTTACTCATTTTGAGTAGGTGAGTAATTAGCTATGGGTCTGAAACTTCACCATGTGAAAGCTCTTCCAAAAGTAGGTGAATGAGTTATTTGAGAAAAATTGGCTATCTGCAATACTTTTAAGAGATAATTCGCATTTACTCATTTTGAGTAGGTGAGTAAAATGGCCGCCATTTTTGGCAAGATAAAATTTTTTTGAAAATTGGCATGGCTACTCTGCAGAGATACCCTGTGGGTCAAAAATTTCGTCGAAATCACTCTATCTAGCACGGTTTTCGAGATATAAGCATTTTTGTGTTTTGCAATTTTGCGAAAAATTCGAAAATTCAAAATGGCCGCCATTTTTTGCGAGAAATTTTTTGTTTGAAAATTGGCATGGCTACTCTGCAGATATACCCTGTGGATCAAAAATTTCGTCGAAATCGCTCTATCTTGCAGGGTTTTCGAGATATAAGCATTTTTATGTTTTGCAATTTTTGCGAAAAATTCGAAAATTCAAAATGGCCGCCATTTTTGGCGAGACAAAATTTTTTTCAAAATTGGGATAACTACTCTGCAGAGATACCCTGTGGGTCAAAAATTTCGCCGAAATCGCTCTATCTAGCACAGTTTTCGAGATATAAGCATTTTTGTGTTTTGCAATTTTTACGAAAATTTCGAAAATTCAAAATGGCCGCCATTTTTGGCGAGACAAAATTTTTTTGAAAATTGGGAAAAGTACTCCACAGAGATACCCTGTGGGTCAAAAATTTTGTCGAAATTGCTCTATCTAGCACAGTTTTTGAGATATAAGCATTTTTGTGTTTTGCAATTTTTGCGAAAATTTCGAAAATTCAAAATGGCCGCCATTTTGGACGAGACAAAATTTTTTTGAAAAATGGGAAAACTACTCCGCAGAGATACCCTGTGGGTCAAAAATTTCGTCGAAATCGCTCTATCTAGCACGGTTTTCGAGATATAAGCATTTTTGTGTTTTGCAATTTTTACGAAAATTTCGAAAATTCAAAATGGCCGCCATTTTGGACGAGACAAAAATTTTTTGAAAATTGGGAAAACTACTCCGCAGAGATACCCTGCGGGTCAAAAATTTCGTCGAAATCGCTCTATCTAGCACGGTTTTTGAGATATAAGCATTTTTGTGTTTTGCAATTTTTGCGAAAATTTCGAAAATTCAAAATGGCCGCCATTTTGGACGAGACAAAAATTTTTTGAAAATTGGGAAAACTACTCCGCAGAGATACCCTGCGGGTCAAAAATTTCGTCGAAATCGCTCTATCTAGTACGGTTTTCGAGATATAAGCATTTTTGTGTTTTCCTTATTTGGAAAATTCGTAATGATTAATTAATCATTAATTACTCGGCCATTTCTTGACCAATCAATGCCAAAATCTAATGATTTCCAGATTTTAATAGAATGAATGTATTTGCCAAGTTTCAGGTGAATTGATAAAATTCCTTTCAAGTTATCATCCGGACAAGCTTCCCCATCGAAAAAAGACATTTTTGGTCATGTGACCTCTCTGATTGGTTGAAATGTCACTGCAGCATATTCAAAAAAATTCCCCAAGGCTACTGCCTAAACCTGCCAAATTTGAAAAGAATCCGCCTAACGGTTACAGAGTTATAAGGAAAACAAAATGCGGAGCCGGCGGAGCCGGCGGAGCCGGCGGAGCCGGCGGAGCCGGCGGAGCCTGAAGCTCTCCCATACACAAACAAGCGTCCCTTGCGGGACGCTTAATTATACAGGAGATATAAGGCCTTTTTGACATGTTCACCCTCCTATTTGGCATTAAAGATGTGATATGGCAGCCATATTGTTTCCAAAACAAGGACACAATTACTCTGACACAAGCTTTCCTGCCCATTTACATTTTGTGCAAATCTGATGAAGCTAGCTGCAATATTTTAGGTTACAGAAAATAGTAAAGATTTTAGAACAAACTTTAAGACCCCAAAATTTTAAGTGTTGCCATGGTAACAGTTGTTACCAGATACCCCCCAAAACCTAATCAGCTCTAGATCCCATTGGGGTAAACATCACCTGAAATTTTGGTGAAAATCCAGTAGCAAATTTGTCAAAAAAAACAAAAAACTTCTACACGATAAAATAAAGGCCTAAAATCTGCAAAATATGGATTGAAAAGTGAACATCTCCCTTTTTGAATATCAAAAGTATGCCAAGCTTTTCATGCCTTAACAAACAAGATAAAGTTTGTTAAGTCTGTTTTTGGTAAGAAATGATCCCCGCCCCAGGACACACAGATTAAAGACGCAGCTCACTTATGTAATATATCTCTCTGATTAATGAGCAATGCTTGACCAATGGCTAACATGATTCTGGAATGACCAATTTGTTTTAAGGCACATCAGAATCTGCTGGAATGTAGGTAAGTCCTCGAAAAAAGTATGATTAGAATCATTAAATCTTGTAAGATATTATAATGTGACACAGATGTGTCAGTGAATCTGATTGGTCGAGAGGAAAAAAAATCTTTGGATTATAACCCTGCATAATACTTTACTTAATTATCGTCCATATACAAAAAATATCAAAGTGTCACTTAGAAGAAGATTTATACATAATTTTACCCTTTTAGTATTAGCATTGTAATAATCCATTACTGATTGGACATTAATATGCAGAATTATACTCAGATTGACAGTTTAGAACCATTCAGACTTCAGCTTTGTGGTTCTTAACCAGCCATTTAACTATAGTTCTGCATACTGTCTGTCCAGTGATGGATTATTACTTAAATACAGTACCTATAACAGTATTTATACTGACCTTATAGTAAATTTCATCCACCACCTCATGATAGGTCTTTAGTTCAAACAAGTTGACTTTGAAATAAGGGGATGACTGGATGTTAGTCAGAATCATGTTGTTGAGGTTCATAGTTTTTTCATTGCCGTGGACTGGCAATGTGTTACTTGGGGCCATTGTGATTGCTGTCACCTAGTGTAAACAACATTAAACAATGATTCACATGTTAATATTACTTGATAAATCAAAAAAAAAAAAAAAATCTCCAGATATCTAAACAAAATTTTCTGCAGAGAAAACCTCTTGTATAAGTATGATCATGGAAGGTGGAGAGAGGCCTAAATTGGGTAGCATTACAGCACTTGATATTTTCGTTCAATCTTTTTCTCATATCATGCCAATGACCAGACAACAAAATCATATATAAATTTCTGCTATCAAGCTCATCGACCTCAATTAGCATTTACTCAAAACAATTAGACCTACACATCGGAGAACCGATGCAAATTTGTATCCACCGAAAAGACAACTCACCAAAGCCAGTGAACCATCATTTGACTTTGAAGGAGGGGCCCAAGGTCAAATCTGAAAACATCAGAAGATTCCCAGCCCATGACCTCCTATAAGTTGGTTTCATATTGCAAACCTCTAGGACCAATAATAAGCAAGCTATCAGCACTTTTAAGTTTGGCTATTGTCATTTCACCTTGATGGAGGGGCCCAAGGTCAAATCCGACCACACAAAAAGATTCTCAGCCCATGATTTCCTATAGGTTGGTTTACCATCCCAAAACTCTAGGACCAATAATAAGCGAGTTATAAGCACTGTTAAGTTTGGCTATCCTTGTTTGACCTTCAAAGAGGGGCCCAAGGTCAAATCTGACCACACCAAAAGATTCCTAGCCCATGATTTCCTGTAGGTTGGTTTACCATCCCAAACCTCTAGGACCAATAATAACCGAGCTATAAGCACTTTTAAGTTTGGCTATTGTTGTTTGACCTTGACGGAGGGGTCCAAAGTCAAATCTGGCCACACCAAAAGATTCCCAGCCCATGATTTTCTATGGGTTGGTTTACCATCCCAAACCTCTAGGATCAATAATAAGAGAGTTATAAGCACTTTTAAGCATGGCTATCCTCATTTGACCTTGAAGGAGGGGTCCAAGGTAAAATCCGACCACATCAGAAGATTCGCAGCCCATGATTTCCTTTAGATTAGTTTACCATCCCTGACCTCTAGGACCAATAATAAGCAAGTTATAAGCACTTTTAAGTTTGGGTATCCTCGTTTGACCTTGAACAAGGGGCCCAAGGTCAAATCTGACCAAACCAAAAAATTCCCAGCCCATGATTTCCTTTAGGTTGGTTTACCATCCCAAACCTCTAGGACCAATAACAAGCCCGTTAAAATTACTTTTAAGTTTGGCTATCCTCGTTTGACCTTGAAGGAGGGGTCCAAGGTAAAATCCGACCTCACCCGAAGATTCCCAGCCCATGATTTCCTATATGTTGGTTTACCATCCCTAACCTCTAGGACCAATAATAAGTAAGTTATAAGCACTTTAAGTTTGGCTATCCTCGTTTGACCTTGAAGGAGGGGCCCAAGGTCAAATCCGACCACACCAAAAGATTCCCAGCTCATGATTTCCTATGGGTTAGCTTACCATCCCAAACCTCTAGGACCAATAATATGTGAGTTATAAGCACTTTTAAGTTTGGCTATCCTTGTCTGACTTTGGAAGGAGGGGCCCCAAGGTCAAATCCGTCCACACCAAAAGATTCCCAGCCAATGATTTCTTATAGATTGGTTTACCATCCCAAACCTCTAGGACCAATAATAAGCGAGATATACTTTGAAGGAGGGGCCCAAGGTCAAATCCAACCACACCAGAAGATTCACAGCCCATAATTTTCCATATGTTGGTTTACCATCCCAAACCTCTAGGACCGATAATAGCGAGTTATAAGCAGTTTTAACTTTGGCTATCCTCATTTGACCTTGAAGGTGGGGTTCAAGGTCAAATCTGAAAACATCAGAAGATTCGCAGAACATGATTTCCCATAGGTTGGTTTCACATTGTAAACCTGTTGGACCAATAATAAGGGAGATATAGGCACTTTTAAAGTCCGCTATGTGGGTTACTTCGGCACGCCATGGATGACCTTGAATTAAGAGCTTCAACGTCAAGTGTGTGCAAGGTTGTAGAGGACATATATATCTGTTATACATATCACTTATGAAGAGATTAAACCTTCTACCTATGAGAAACAGCCAGTAGAAAAATGTAGATTATTTTGAAAGAAATGCCCGCAGCGGCCATCTTGTTTTTCAGAATGAGGCTATTTTCAGTCCCAGAGAAGCTTATCCCCCAATGAAGATATCCTGCAAATTTGGTGAACCTAGCTGGTGTAGTCTTCCTCTTAGAGCGTTAACGCCGAAAATCTCTCTATGCACACGGCTGCTGCGTAGCGAACGCTAAACTTAAGTATCCACCGGATGCCTCCGGTGGATACAATAAATAAATAAGGTCTTGGTACAGTACAGAACCTTGACCAATTGTATGTACTGGTTTCCTTTGCTCATAAAACTACCGATCGTGATATGGCCTATACAGTGTTGTAAGCGATGTTAAAACTTAAAACCCAAATAAACTAATCAAACAAACACTAATTTTTAGGTTTATTTGAACATTTGTTTCATTGTTGTTGTGGCACAATGGGTAACCTAGTACTTGTAAGCATAAAAATGAAGTAAAATAAATTACTTTCTTTAATTATGGAACTCACAGATTTGAATAGGCCTGGACTCAATTTTCTCTTGGGAATGAGTCCCAAGGACTCGATTTTAAAAATCCCAGCGCTAACACATGGTAAACAAAGACTAGACTGGTGCATGATATTCAGTTTGTTTGTTAAATTAACGATTTAAAAAGGACAAAGTAGAAAATAGAAAGTTTAGAATATATTTTAAATACCTTTAATATTGATTTTATTTTACCGTTGATAACAACCATTTGTACAAAAAAACGAAGTGACTAAACTGACTATGTATCAGGTCCCTGACACGTAAGTAAATCACTATGCATCGGTTCCTCCATATTTCACATTGACTTGTGCAACTCATTTACATTCATATTGTGGCGTGCCAAGGCCAAGATTATACTAACTGACTAAACTGACTATGTATCAGGTCCCTGACACGGAAGTAAATCACTATGCATCGGTTCCTCCATATTTTACATTGACTTGTGCAATTCATTTACATTCATATTGTGGCGTGCCACGGCCAAGATTATACAAGAAAAACCAGCGAGGTATTCATAAATTCAAAAATAAACCAACAATTTTTTGTGTAAATAAAGCCAATGTGAAAGTGAATTGACTCCTGCGCCTTATAATCTTTCTTTATGATTGATTATTTCGAATATTTAGATTTAGTATTCTCATCAGAGGCAATATTTCAAAAAATCACAAAATTTTCCCCTTAAGGTGGAAAAATTGGCTCCCCCGTGCTCCTAGGGAGCAGAGGAGCAAAAGCAGGAAATGGTCCGGCGGCTCCTGGAGGAGAGGCAGAAATATTTCATATACATATTTCAGAAGGTAATGTGAAACTAAACATAAGATGGTGTGAGTATCTTATAGAAAACTCAATTTCTGATTTCCAGTTAAGGAATTGTTCAAATGGGATTTAAACTCAATTGAACTACAGGAGGCCATTGGTATTTACTTTGGTTTACATAAGCACTTTTATAGAATGAAACCAAATCCAAAAATTGAGTGACTCAATTCATGGGTGGGGGCCTATGCAGAAATACATTAACCATAATCTCAGACATATGAAAATTGCAAATTAAGTCCAATCATTGTCTGTACGTGATTTATATGATTACATAAATCCAAATTATGGGTGCTAAGTTCTGAATAATGCAAGGGTGGCACCTTCAGATTTTATGCTAATTATTGTTCAAAAGTACTTGTATGATTGTTTTGTATGTGTCTAATTAAGTTTGTTCTCTTGGTAAAAGAACTTGGCAAATAAGAATACAGGGACTACATATTAGTAGTAAATGGAACAAAACATCAACAGTGACACTAATACTGACAATCTCACTTTTGAATTGCCCTCTGGATAAAGGCAGGAGATGCTCCTAGGCAACCAAGGTGAGTCATCTAGAAATGTAATGACATCATAGCCTAAAACATGTAATTACATCATAGGGTTGATTTTACATCATAAGGATGTAAATTCCGTCATAATGAACCAGGTTTGGTTATAGGCCAATGTGTGAGTGGTCCAATATAAGAACAAGTTAAGAATAGGTGGCACCTGGGTTAGGGGTGCATTAACAGGACACTACAGCTCACACAAACTTATTAATGCCTGCAGGGTGGAGGGTGGGGAATGCCCAAATGTAAAATAATTCTTGGCCTCCACGGCCTGCAGTGTCATTTGGCTTATTATTATTTCCCATCCAGTGAAGCACTGGGAACTCATCTTTCTGTAGAGTGGTTTGGTCTAGAAAAATCTCTAGACATAGGGGTAGAATTATACAGCTTTTGGTTTTGAACACTCCTAAAGTGTTCATACATTCTCAGTCTGAATGGCCTTAAGGTCTTCCCTATGTATTGGAGACACCTTATGAACCTCACTACTGAGGGTGCTGGTGGGGATAGGAGTCCCAGATGCAGGAGGGTTGAACGTGATCTATTTTGTACTTCAGGATAGTTCATGGCAGTGCTGAGGCCTGTATCACTTGCACTATGTTAACCCAGTGTAAAAGTAAATTTAGCTGTAGTTGGTTCCCAAATAATGTCCCATTAGTAGTAGACTTTCCTCAAGTCCTTTTGTCTTATGTATTATACGCGGACTGAATGACTTTCTGGCCAGAATGTGGGGCTGACTTTCATCCCTAAGTAATTTCTCCACCCATCATGATGGGTCCATAATGATTCCATGTATGTCAGATTTGGTGGAATGGGAAATACAAAGACTTGGAGCAAGTCTGTACTATTTATGGGGGTTGGGGGTTTGCCCCCATTTATAAATCTGTTAATTTCATTTCATATTTCCTTGACAATTTCCTGCAATTATCAAATATGGCGGGTCCCGTACCGGTAAAGTAAAATTGCCCCGCTGTTTCTTTTAGATATCTCTGGAGCCTGACACATAGAAAGAATTTTATATGTCTGGGACCTGACGCAGAGGCTCTCCCAAATAAAAGCACTTTGCACACAGAAATCAAATTAAAACAAGTACTGTAAAACAATTTAAAACATCCTATTATCTTTGTTCTTATCAAACAGCATTTTTTTTAAATTTTAAAATACCGTAGGGATTGAAGAAAGAAATAAAAATGGATTAAAATGCGCAAGACCGTCAAGAACTGGCAACACAAGGATACCGATCTTGGGCTCTTCCGAAAAGTTGGACAAAAGCGGTGATGGACTAATAGCGGCGACGTTAATTCTAATCGAGAAGAAACGAGGATGGGTAGATGGCCAGCGGCGAGAGCAGCGATGGGGGAGTTGGCCAGCAGTTTAGATCTATTGTTCAAGGCAAGCGGCGATGGCTGTGATGTCTATTTATTTGTAAAATATTGCAGGACCCCCCCCCCACCCCACCCCCGCTGGAGCCTCATGTTTCGTTTCCTCAATTAACAGCCACAAGTGGCGATAGCCTTTATTTCTGTCCAACTTGGAAATGGGGAGGGGGGTGTTGGGGGACGTCAATGAGAATGGGTAGCTGGCCAGCAGTTTATTGTCCAAGGCAAGTGGCGATGGCTGTGATGTCTTTTTATTTGTAAAATAATGCATTAACATAGATCTACAAATCCACGTATAATCTCTCTTAGTTTATTAAATATTTCTAGAAAACCCTCACTCTCTTCTAAAAAACAAGCATTCATCAAAGCAACAGGCACCCCCATCGCCGCTTTGTCCAAGTAGAAGTCCAAGTTGGACAGAAGTCCGACTTTTAGAATGTACCCCGATCTTGCGCCTGAAGGACCTGCGTTTCGCTAACGAATCAGGACCTCTACTTAAAGTGGTCTGCCAAGATGTGTGGCCTCAACTGGAAAAGGGTCCAAGAAATGTGTAAACTAACTTTTTAGCTTTGAAATTTCTTATAGATAAGCAATGAAGGTAAATAACAATGTTGTTAGAAATTCATCTTTTCCGTTTCAAATTTGACCGGAAATTGAGATTTTGTTTACAACCGACATATAAAACCTATGACAACATATGTCCGACGATTACATCTAAGTAGGCGTATTTAACCGTAATCCTTCGAATCTAGATTCCTCAGATCAACAGATTCGCTTGTGTTGTGACTTGAATCTGAATCTGGATTATTGATCACCCAAAATTCTTTGCAAAATAATGGTGGCCACATGTGGCTGGAAATTTTAATGTTTGGGAAATTTTTATTATACTGTAATATGATGATATTATATTACTGCACATTAATTTATATTAATATATGATATTGATGTTGGTTTATGTTATGTTTTCATTTTGGATTCATATCTCCAGAAAAGTGTATTTCACAAATCTAGCTAATCCAAAGAATCCAAATCTGAATCTAGATTTGACGGATTACGGTTGTGAAATATGCCTATTGTGTTCCCTTTCAACCAGGAATGATGGACCCATCAGCAAAGTTATCAGTGTGCAAATTATTTATTTTTAAAAAGTACACGGGTGGTCACAATTATGTCCAGTTCATCACGATATCCGATTTTTATTGGAGTTAATCTTTTAAATGTTGCAATCAGAATTTTGAAATTTTTTTTCAAATTATTCCCTTTGAGATTGATTTTATTCCATGAAAGATTTAAAAATTGAACCAAACACCCAAACTGAGCACATTCACACTCAGTAAAAAAATAAAGGACACAATTATGACCCGGACATAATTGTGACCATCCGTGTACAAACTTGAGCCTTTAGAAATGCTGGACAGTGAGCTGGACATTTTTCTAATAACATGTGAATATTGATTTATTCTGCGGCTCAATATGAGTTCGAATGTATGTGCATTAGTGTAGCAATAAATACCAAGCGTGAGGGCACTTGTTACACTATTTATGCCCGGCATAATGCCAGAGCACTATTAAGCATGTGGGCATTAAGAAAAAATTGTTGCCGGGCATAAATAGTGCAACAAATGCCCTCCCACTTGGTATTTATTACTACTATTATAAATACCGGCCTACCTGGTTTAAATAAATATCCTTTTATTTTTATGAGGTGACACCAACAAAGAATCTGTCATATGGGATTGTTTGGCCATATGTTTGGCTACATTGCAATATTTTGTTTATAGAAATGTTTCCAAAAAATCAAGGACTAGTAAAGCTTCATACGAAATGTCTATTTAGTTGAAGAACATATACTTTGAATTGGCACATTTTCAGAACTCATATGTACATTTAATGACAGCGGTGATGAGTTTACTGTAACTGGCGGGTGGCTTATCCAAGGTGTACAGTTCTTAAATGTGTAATAATGAAATTAGAATCCCTTTGTATTTCTACTTCCGCAAAATTAGCTAAGATAATTATCGCAATCTTTCAACAAATTAGCAGACATTTGCCTATTTGTAAGCTTAATTAAAAAAGTAGATCTTGAAAGTGTACACAGATCCTTGGTGGCCTATAGTGGTTATATATAGCTTTTTAGCTTTTATTTTTCTATTCTGTCTTTCCACTTTTCAAATGCAACTGGTTTGAGATTCATTCGGTGATTTCACTCAGCCTTCTAATAAGTGTTCATCTTTCTTTCCTTCCCAAACCCAATTCTTTCATCAACATCAGTTGCCTCCTTCAGAAAGAAGCTCAAAACTTACCTGTTTGCAAAAGCCTATCCCCCATAGCCTCCCCCGTTACCCCTGTGTCCCATTGGTATTACCTGGCTGTTTCATTCCATTAACATTAACTGCCTTGCTTTATGTTCAGATGCGCCTTAAGAGTCAATCAGTGATGGAGATTAAGTGCCATAAAGTCCACATTATATTAAATTAGATTAGATCATAGACCTTTGAACTCAGAAGACTTTACAAATATAGAACAATATAATTATATGTTATACTTTTATGATTTTATGCAATATTTCATACAATAAAGAAATGACCTACATTACAGTGGTGGAGGAGCTATACCATTGTGAAGTGGTAGTTGTGAAGTAGTAGTTTTAATTATCAATTATACTTTTTAAAAAACATTATTCTTATTTTTTATTTATTGACAAGGTAGAAAAGTGAAACTCACCAGCAGTATTGGTATGCATAACCAGTTCTATGTTTATTACTTTACAAAATATTAATTCTTTTGAAAATAGTTTTTAATTGGTTTAATTGGCTCATTAGCAGATTTTCAATTTTAGCCAATTTGTCGCAATATTTTTAATGGGTAAAATACTATTTATAGGAGTTTAATTATATTATTTTGTTCCTGCAAATAAATGGCTAACTTTTACACAATCTAAAACTAAGCGGACTGTAAAAGCCTCTTTACTTCCGTCGGAGGAAACGTAAACATGGTATTTAATTTCTTGACTTTGTATCTCCAAATATCTTTCTAAGGTATCATGTAAGATGGCATTGTTTATTTTTACAAAGTATAATCATATGCTTTTTGGTCATTTTCATTCCTTTTATTCCCACACTGAAGATAATATTTGTTGTATGGCAACATTATGATCTAAGTATTGTGTTTGATCCAAGCTAAAGTTTTGCTAGTTTTAGGTTAAAAATACCTGATTTGGCAAAGGAATAAATCACGACAAGATAGGTTGTTTTTGCCACATCAAGACAGTAACCCCTAATTAAAGCAAAATGGGCCGTTGGACATTCCATTATACTGACTTTAAAAAGTTTGTGTGGTCGATGATCAAGTTTTCGTGCTAGCACTAGTTTTCGTGCGTTTGTAACACATTTAACAATATCTCAGCCAAAACAAATAAATTTTCTTCAAATGAAAACCATCAAAATCTACTATTCTTTGTCTTTAAACTGATACATTTGTCATTTCTGTACTGTAGATGAATTAGGTACTTGGTAAACGTGGTTACCTCAGCTCTACTTTACTTGCTTGTAGAGCCGTGGCATGACCCCACATAGAACTGGAGATTTGCATAAAATCTTTTTTTCTGTTGAATAAAACTTGATAAAATGACTGAAAATGGTTTAATATGATTAGAAACAGTGATATTATGCCAAAGACACAACAAATACAATATTTATACAAAATATATGCTATTTACACAGCTTTTATAATTAAAAGACCATTTTCAAATTTTTGGAGAAATGTTCCAAAAACCCTGGAAAATCAGGAAATGTCATTTATTTTTTGTCAAACATTTTTGCATGTTGACTGATTGTTGAAGAAAATGAAACAAAATAGTTGTGGGCACAGTTATGTGTTCACATTTGTATGATATTTGTGTTTTATGCAAATCTCCAGTTCTATGTGGGGTTGTGCCATGGCTCTAGTCGCAAGTAAAGTTGAGCCAAGGTAACCACGTCTAGGTACTTGCATATCACTTACCAAACAATATGTTTTATCACATACTTTATTGGTATTTTTGATTAAGTAGCATGATTACTAGTGTAGCCGACATAAATCCTGTATACTTTCTAAAGCATTTTTCCCCAAAAAATGGAGGCAATACTTTGGCCAATGTCTGTTTCCTTTGGATCTGTCACCATTGGCATCCGTTGAAAAGAAGTGTACTGCTTCTAGGCATAACTTGGCCGCCATCATCATATTTTGAAATTTCTATGAATCTATAGGCCTGTATCATTCTTGAATGGTCTATTATAATAAGATTTATGATAAGTACCACTTTTAAACACCTGTGCAATCACACATTTGCCTGTTTGACACATTCAAATGAGTTGCAGTCAACTTATGTCTGCGGCCAAGTTGTGCCTAGAAGCAGTAGTCTTAGAACTTGCCAATTTTGTCATACTCTGTTCTGTACTGTATGATGTTATTAATATGCGGTGTACTCTTTCAGGTGAAGGTAAAAGCAAAGGAACTGCGGGGGAAATCAAAAGATGAACTCCTTAAGCAGGTGCAGGAGCTTAAACAGGTTAGGGTTTTATTCAATTTATGTGTTTTTTGTTGCAATTAATCAGGGGCGGGATACTCGAAAGGTCTAAAATAGGGCTGTAATCATTAGTGATTTCTGTAGATCGAGGATCGTTTAGTATCATTTTATTGCAAGGAAAATATATTTTGTTGCCAATTAAATTTGTACAGATATGTATGAGCACTTTATGGAACAGCCACGTAAATCAGGGAAATAAAAAGCCGACCATTGCTCATTGATTTTTACGTCTTTATGGTTAAATAAATTGCAAAAGTGCTAGTTTGTAACAAGATTAGTATATCATTATTTATTTCTTAAAAACTCGAGTTTAAATTGCGTAAACCGATGTTATCCCCAAATATCGCCCAACGAGTTATGACTTGAGTTTCGGTCAACTCGTTACAGCACTAGTCTAAAGTTTTAAGTTTTTGCTTAAGTCTAAGATAAAAAGATAAAAGTTTTAAATGTGCAAATTTTTGTCATAAAGTTAAGATAAATTTAATGCTATGGCAAAATGGGAATTATCAGTTTGTGATCCTTTTATTGACTGTAAGCGAACAATTTTTACAGCGTAATAAACACTAGGAATGGGTCGGTAGGCCCGGTGTAAAAGTAAATCTTCCCCCCCGTAAAATCTCCCCCCCCCCCCCCGGGGGGCAAAATTTTCTAGAAAATAGTCCCCCCCCCCCCCCCCGCCATGAAAATTTACCCCCCCACCTGTGATAATGATAAAAAATTATTAATATTTTCAAATTGTCTTTATTTAAACAGTGTACAAATCTTTTGGTGTGAACTACATATATTAACTGACACAAGATAACTTCTTTGATTTAGTTTCTCTATTCAAAGTCAGTTCCATGGATTATAAGAAGCCATGCATACTAATTCAATTAGCTGGAAGAAACAGAAAGAAGCCACATTCACACTTTTGACTTTGTCAACCCATCTCTATTGCAATAAACAACATAAAAGAACCAGTTAGAATATCAATAATAAGATTAACCCATTTGTATTAATGGTATATGTTAATGCAGAAGCACTTCATAGAGAAAAAAATAATCCAAACATAACCTATATTGCAATTATAAATATTTTACCAGAATAGAGATGTCTAGTATTTTGTTCTATTATCTTATTCAAATTAATTATCTAATATGTTTAAGGTTACACTTTTGATTTCTCTTGTTTAAATAAAAATGATTGTCTTTTTATTTACAGAAATCATACAAAAATAAACCAGAAAATTTGGAATGTAAGCTATTACAATAATAAGCCTAACCAGAAGACAATATCAAATTCTAAATTACTGTTGAAGATTACACTTTTGAAATATCTTATTTAAATTTCAATGATTAGAAGTTATACAAAAAGTAAACCTGAAAGTTTGGAATGCAGGTTATTATTATAATATACCTAACCAGAAGAAAAGATCAAACCCTAAAATACTGTGCTGTTTAATGGGTGTTCATTCCATTCATAGAATTCACACCATAAGTGACCATGATAGATAAAAATAAATGTTAGGTAATGATGATATTAGAAGTAATCTGAAGTAAAACCATACACTGATAAAGTACAGGTCTGCATAATGAGTTTAATGATTTTTTTATTTCATTCAAAGAAGTTATACAACAAGTAAAACTAATGGATCTTCCAAAATGGAAGGTATTATTAATGAAATAAACATATACAATGCTAAAGTACAGGTACAGGTCTGCATATGTGTCATGTTTTTGTTTCATTCAAATAAGTGATGCAACAAGGAAACCTAATAGTTCCACCAAAATGGAAGGTATTATTATCACAAATCTAAAAGGATAGCAAAATATGAAATGGCAAACAGCAGGTCTGTATGACAGATATTCTAAAAACTAATAAAGTACAAAACTAACAGTTCAAGATTAATGTCCTTAGGTGGGGGGGAAAATTTTCAGGCGGGGGGTATTATTTTCTAGAAAATATTCCCCCCCGGAGGGGAATATTTTCTAGAAAATATACCCCCGGGGGTAATATTTTCTAGAAAATCCTCCCCCCGGGGGGGGAATATTTTATGGGGGGAAGATTTACCATTACACCGGTATCTCAGTATCGAGATGAATTTACTGAAATACCATGATGAGATTTCACAACGGCCACTTCGCTGGTGGACACGTGTAATGGAAGGAGGAGTTGAAATGTTAGAAACATACCCCAAATCTGAAGAAATTATAAACTGTCATCCTGAATTTTCATGTGTTTGCAAACTTTACACAGTACTGGCAATTACGGTGAGCGGAACTCAATGGAATCGATATGGTTTTGCATTGGCGACCTCCTGATGTGCACTTTTTTGGTACCGACCCACCCCTAATCAACACATATCCAGAGAAACACATATCCATAAGTTTACTGTACATAACAAATGTTTAACACATATTGATTGAAAATATCTACAAGTAACTAGGGCCGTCACGACTAGCTGACTAATCGACAATGGTTAGAATAGTGCTATTAACCGGTTAATCTATTAAAGTATGAATAATCATTCAATGTAGTGTAAAATATTGCAGAAGGTCTGAATCCATAAAATATGTCCATATTGTCACATAAAATAAGTTAAAATAAAAAACAAACAGCCACATTCTCTGTATTGTTTATGCATACACGTAAAACCGGAAGTACCATATCTTCTCATATCGCTCATTTCCTGTCTGAAATAAATGAAGCAGAAGTTGCAGGGAAAACAGTAAATTTATCCAATTTTACAGATTATATACATATATCTTCATTTTATATCACATATTTATCGTTTTCAATGCTTTTTACAATATGAAACTTAAGATTTTTGGTTGTTTTATAAATCCGATGGTTATTCATTGTCGACACGAATAGTACTTTGCGATAAGCTAACATGAAATATTTGGAGTCGTGATGTCCCTACAATTAACACATTAATGTATAGTACATATCCCACTGTGAAAGGTTTAGATATCACTAAATCAAGGGTATATCCATTTGGTTCACTATGCATATGACTTTATAATTCAAAATGTCTTATATAATTCAAAATATATAAAGATCCAAGAAACACATTTTTTTTTAATAAAAAGTCATTTATTGATTTTTATCAGTCAATCCATCAGCTCACTTCTTTACATACAGTTTTTTTTTCTCTTAGACATTATTTTCTGTACTTAGACATTAGTTGGACCTAGTGGGTGGACGATTAGACCAACGTTCGATCAATCGTCGGTGTCATGGTACAATTGCGTTCGGTCAATGATAACTTCTAGAAATCGATTAAATCTCACCCTTCTTTATGTGTCTCAATATCCACATATTTTTTATATTTTGTGCAGTTTCCAGAACTTTCCTTTAATAAATTAACAGATTTCTCGCAAATTTTGAGTTTGTTTACAACTACCACCATATTTACCGGAAGTGGGTACTTTTGGTAGCTTCTATATGTCGGAAACACCGTTATTCTTACCGGATTGAACTATACTTGATCCCGGAAAGTGTTTCATGACAGTGGAGTTAAAAAGTCGATTATGGGTCGATCATCGGTCGGAAAAATGGATGAATAATCGACCAGTAAAAATTGAAGCAATTCCACTCACTAGTTGGACCTTTATTTAACTGACAATGCTCTGAAAGTATCCCGATCTTTGTACTGTTTCACTACTTCTATATCTCATGGTGTTGAAAAAAATATTTCCCTAGGCTATGGGGTATGGGCATCTCTGATACTATTTTTTGACAGGCTTTACATACTGTTAGCAGGCTGTTCTATTTTGGGATGTATTAAAATTCTACTTTATTCAGTATTCTGAAATTGGGACTGTTTTTCATTGGTGGAATACCAAAATGGAAGATATGCCACCAACCCATCCATTCAGGTCACCTTTGAGGAGTTCAACTATACATGCTTATATCTTAGTGGTAAAGATGGCAAACTGGATAGGTGGTTTCTATTCGATTTATATCAGCGTAAATGAAATCCGGTGACAAAATTCCAAGAACCAGTTCCTGAAATGTCACATATTTCACATCAAAACATATAAAATATTGTACAGAAACACTTAAAAATGTTTACTTCTGTAGTATTTTGCCAATATACAATGAAATAATATCCAAAACGTTTTATTTTATCATAAAATAAACAGCATTTATTTGAAGTAATTGTTCATGTACATGCATGGAAAATTTTGCAGTTTGAACAGAGTTTGGTGTATACTAATTGGAATGAATCCAGTTTTCGCCGCATTTTTATTTTCGGGACCTGGTTTCCATATTTACTTTCGATCGTAACACTATTATATCTTGTGTAAAAATTTTGCTTTAACATGATATTCTCAATGTCTCTCAAGAGTTTTGCACGAGTGAAACTCCACATGTTCTTGTGGGGATGTCTGTTATGGTAGATTTCAGCCTATGATTAGGGCTGGGACGGGTGCTGAAATCGAGTACTCGCCCTCTCACAACCGGCCGGAATTCGAGTAACCGCGAGATTTAGTATCTACCATTAGAAGTCTTCTGTAAACAAATAGTCGGTTCTGAAAATGAAACTTTTGGAGAAAAAACGTCTTCTATTTGACCAAATATTATAGAATATGGAGTAAATTAAACGTTTTCAAGCGAAAATAACAACTTTAATTGATGTTATGTGACGGAAATGCTGAAATGTGGCATATTTTACACAAGCGTTTCATTACGTGGGCGATAATACAATTCCTCGCGAGTAACCGAGGATTTAAAATGGACTCCAGTACTTGCAAAAATCGACTCCTCTATCGAGGCTCGAGTACTCGTGCACAGCCCTACTTATGATGTATATTAATGTGATGCGCTTTTCTTGTAGGAGTTGGCAACTCTCCGTGTGGCAAAGGTAACTGGTGGAGCAGCATCAAAGCTGTCAAAAATGTGAGTTCCTACATCTTTTCCTTTTTGAATATTTGACTCATATCAAATATACAGGTCAACTTAGGATGATTCTCCCCCTATCCCAAGGGAAAAAAACAGTAAATCTTCGGTGGATCTAGTATGCATGTATGTTCCTGAATTTTGTTGACATTTGATAAATGATGCCAAATGTTTTATATGTTGGATTACCATATTAATAACTGTCAGACCAGTGTTTCTTGGAAAATTAGTGTTGCAGTTATTGTTTGGAAAGTCTAAAAGCAAGAATTAATACACCACCATTTTATCTGTAAAAAAGTGTCCTTTAATTGTGCTTCTTCCCAGGTTTAATTCTTTGCTTAAAATGCTTTAGGTTGTTTTATTCACAACTTTTATTTCAGTCAGTTAAAAAGAAACAAAACATGATTGTAAGATAAAGTTTTGCTTTGAATTTCCTTGTAGTCACACTGTACGTAAATCTATTGCCCGCGTGTTGACGGTGTGCCATCAGACACAGAAAGAAAATCTTCGTAAATTCTACAAAAACAAGAAGTACAAGCCAAAAGATTTGAGGAAGAAGAAAACTCGTGCATTGAGGAGGCAGCTCACCCCATTTGAAAGGTGAAGATTTTTGTCTGGATTCTGTTCTGGATTTTATTCTGTCAACACAGTTTGGCCATACTCTTGTCATACTGCTTTCTCACAGTGGTCTATCTTTAATGCATAAGACAACCTTACTGCTGTAAGATTGTTCAGAATGTCGGGTTCGATGTTTGTTATCTGTACAAGCCAGGGAATTTCAATGTAGTCCGATCATCAAAACAAAGTTTTCAAAACCAGTATAAAAGCAGAAGTCTGACATAAAATCTAGTAAGGCTGTGACTTCGTTAGAAAAACGACACTGGATATTCGTCTCGCAGGAACCAATCCGAATTCGGGTAACCGTCTTTTAGTTGTCACCCAGTGGAAGTAGCAGAGAAGCAAACATGGCGGATGATGTAAACAAAACATTACGAAAAATAATGTTAAATATCTGTATAAAGCAAAATTACGTGAAAAATTATTGGTAGTTGGAGAAATCTGACAGAATATTGAGGTTTACCCAAGTTTTTCATTGTTTTACAGTATATTTAATATATTTTCGGTTACCCGCTTCGTCACTTTGTACTCAGTTTCTTACAGACTTCGAACCGTTTTCGGGTACCCGGGTAACCTATCGCAGCCTTAAAATCTAGTCACTTTGTTGAAAATATCCTGAAAATATAAAATCCATGGATATTTTGAAGAAATTTCACCTTATTTTAATTAAAATGCAAGTTTTATAGATGGACGAAAATAGGATCTGTTAGGATGTGGTCTGATCGTGATGATTTGTGAACGTTTTGCAAAGGGTTTACCCTTGCAAAAGTCGAGTTCGAAATCAGGGCAGTAAACAAATGAACTATTGAACTTCTACAAACATTGTCACATCAGTGGACAAATGGGAACGGAGTTTGGGATTTAATACTTGGGTCTTGTCTCTGGCCGCAGGTCTGAATATAACTTGTGGGATTTGATGAGGACCTTTCCTGATATGAACTTGGTTGTTGAAATGTTTTTAAAACTCCGGCGATTTGGATTTTAAGTGGGTGAAGTTATTCAGTGTTCTGATAAATATACTCAAGTTGTAAAATGAATCTAACAAATATTTGTAGCAACATACAATAAAAAATGATTAGGAAAGTATGAAAAATTCTTTGGAAAAAGATTTTAAAATTAAACCATCGGTATATAATTGACCCTTCTTCTGTAGTGTTTAGCATTAGTAAAATTAATCGTCCATGAATGATGACTGTTCAGGTACCATAGCCCACAAAATTGTGAGCATTGATGGTTGATCGATAGGCCTGACATGGATAAGCCATTGTAATGTGTTATTATATCCCCAGACGAAAGTCGGGGATATATTGGATTCAGGTCCGTCGCGCCGCCGCCGCCGTAGAAATTTCCTTGTGGACGCGATAAATCAAAAAACAATTAATTTTTTTTTTTCAAACTTGGTACACATGTTAAGGATGCCCAAAGGAAGATCCCTATTTTAAGGTGACCTTAAACTCCAAATAATAAAGAACTTATGGCCACCTTAAGGTCAGAAATTGCACTTTTGACCACTTAGAGCCCTCTAGGTCACAAACTATGAGGCGTATCTGGCTTAAATTTTACCTGAGAACACATTAATATATTCTTAGTACAAGTGCCGAAAATCAAGACTTTAAGTTGAGGAGAAAATTGTGTTTGGGGCCCATAAAGACCCCATTTAGGACTTTTTTCCTACATTTTTAACATATTTTGCCCTATAATTTGGAAGTGGTAATTCTGATGAGTCTCAAACTGCTCTAGGTGTAACTCTTATATGTAATCCTTGGCTGTGAAAAATTTAAAGGCTGTAGGTTTACCTGTTAGGCCGACTTGAGGTCTCAAAATTGCCCACAGAGACCCAATTTATGGACTTCTTGCCACCTTCAAGCACTGTAGCTTTCAAACAATGTCTCTCATCTAAGTGAAATATCATCTGAGAATATATCAATATGTTTTTCTTGTATGTACTCCAAAATTTAGGCCTTTAATAGACATTTAACCCATGTATGAGGACCATAAATCCCCACCCGAGTGACCCTTTTTAGACATTTTTCACATATTTTGCCCTGTAACTTGGAAATGGTAAGTCTGAGAAGTTTCAAACTGTATTAGATACATATTCTATGTGTAATCTTAGTATGTGACAAATTTTAGTCTGAAGCTTTAATTTGAAGGCCACATTGAGGTCTCTGACGGGCTCCCAAAGACCCAGTATTTGGACTTTTTGCCACCTTTAAGCCCTGTGACTGTTAAACTATGTGACTGATAGGGCTGAAATCTCATCTGGGAATACATTATTATGTTCTTTTTACATGTGCCAAAAATCATGGCTTCAAGTAGACATTTAAACTGTGTATGAGGACCATAAACACCCACCCGAGTGACCCTTTTAAGACATTTTTCACATATTTTGCTCTGTAACTTGGAAATGGTAAGTCTGAGAAGTTTCAAACTTTATTAGATATATATTCTATGTATAATCTTAGTATGTGACAGATTATAAATCTGAAGCTTTAATTTGAAGGCCACATCGAGATCTCTAAAAGGCCCACAGAGACCCAATATTTGGACTTTTTGCCACCTTTAAGCCCTGTGACTGTTAAACTATGTGATTGATGGAGCTGAAATCCCATTATTATGTCCTTTCTACATGTGCCGAAAATCAAGGCTTTTAGTAGACATTTAACCTGTGTATGAGGGCCATAAACACTCACCGAAGTGACCTTTTTTGACATTTTTTCCGTATTTTGCCCTGTTATTTGGAAATGCTTAGTGTGACAAGTCTTAAACTGTATTATATATAATTTTTGTTTGTTATGTTTGTCCCCCAAAAAGTTTCAGCTCTGTAATTTAATTGCTAAGGTCTCTTTAACAATTGTAAAATGCCCACAGAGACCCAGTTTATGGATATTATACCACTTTAAAGCCCTGTAACTGTCGAACTATGTGGGTCATAGAGCTGAAATCTTTGAATTTTTCAAAGGAAGTGCCTGCCTATTTAAATTTTTATTAATAATGTTATGGCTATCTTAGGCTTTTAAGTACTTATTTTTGTGTGTTATCTCTCTACTTGCCGAGTTTTTAACTTTTTAAAATGAAACTGGTTAAACATATTCAAGTAGGCAAAATGGACACTATTATTTTCTGGTGAGCTATAAGTCCAATATTAATGAAATTATAGCCTTATGTAGTAAAAATAGGGGATTTTTAACCCTCAACTAGCCCAGTTTTATTCAGTTTGCCTCAGTTAATTTTGACACAGTTCCTACAGTTACTAACTCATTTCAGTTGATAATCACATTCTTAAAATTCTCAATTCTGAATTATTATTATAAGTCTGTTCTTGTGGTTTGATAATTTATATTTAATTCTAGAGGTATATAATTTTCCTGTTGGACATTCCTTATTAAGCGTCCCGCAAGGGACGCTTGTTTGTGTATGGGAGAGCTTCTGGCTCCGCCGGCTCCGGCGGCTCCGCCGGCTCCGCCAGCTCCGCATTTTGTTTTCCTTATAACTCTGTAACCGTTAGGCGGATTCTTTTCAAATTTGGCAGGTTTAGGCAGTAGCCTTGGGGAATTTTTTTGAATATGCTGCAGTGACATTTCAACCAATCAGAGAGGTCACATGACCAAAAATGTCTTTTTTCGATGGGGAAGCTTGTCCGGATGATAACTTGAAAGGAATTTTATCAATTCACCTGAAACTTGGCAAATACATTC
Source organism: Sabellastarte sp. h YS-2021 (assembly GCA_964017235.1). Classification (NCBI taxonomy): domain Eukaryota; kingdom Metazoa; phylum Annelida; class Polychaeta; order Sabellida; family Sabellidae; genus Sabellastarte; species Sabellastarte sp. h YS-2021. The sequence goes on along the minus strand of OZ024935.1, from coordinate 83,349,633 downwards.
ATTCTATTAAAATCTGGAAATCATTAGATTTTGGCATTGATTGGTCAAGAAATGGCCGAGTAATTAATGATTAATTAATTATTACGAATTTTCCAAATAAGGAAAACACAAAAATGCTTATATCTCGAAAACCGTGCTAGATAGAGCGATTTCGACGAAATTTTTGACCCGCAGGGTATCTCTGCGGAGTAGTTTTCCCAATTTTCAAAAAATTTTTGTCTCGCCCAAAATGGCGACCATTTTGAATTTTCGAAATTTTCGCAAAAATTGCAAAACACAAAAATGCTTATATCTCGAAAACCGTGCTAGATAGAGCGATTTCGACGAAATTTTTGAGCCACAGGGTATCTCTGCAAAGTAGTTATCCCAATTTTGAAAAAATTTTTGTCTCGCCAAAAATGGCGGCCATTTTGAATTTTCGAATTTTTCGCAAAAATTGCAAAACACAAAAATGCTTATATCTCAAAAACCGTGCTAGATAGAGCAATTTCGACAAAATTTTTGACCCGCAGGATATCTCTGCGGAGTACTTTTCCCAATTTTCAAAAAATTTTTATCTTGCCAAAAATGGCGGCCATTTTGAATTTTCGAAATTTTCGCAAAAATTGCAAAACACAGAAATGTTTATATCTCGAAAACCGTGCTAGATAGAGCGATTTCGACGAAATTTTTGACCCATAGGGTATCTCTGCAGAGTAGTTATCCCAATTTTGAAAAAATTTTTGTCTCGCCAAAAATGGCGGCCATTTTGAATTTTCGAATTTTTCGCAAAAATTGCAAAACATAAAAATGCTTATATCTCGAAAACCCTGCTAGATAGAGCGATTTCGACGAAATTTTTGACCCGCAGGGTATCTCTGCAGATTAGCTGCCAATTTTCAAACAAAAAATTTCTCGCAAAATATGGCGGCCATTTTGAATTTTCGAATTTTTCGCAAAATTGCAAAACACAAAAATGCTTATATCTCGAAAACCGTGCTAGATAGAGCGATTTCGACGAAATTTTTGACCCGCAGGGTATCTATGCAGAGTAGCCATGCCAATTTTCAAAAAAATTTTTTCTTGCCAAAAATGGCGGCCATTTTGAATTTTCGAATTTTTGCGCAAAAATTGCAAAACACAAAAATGCTAATATTTCGAAAACCGTGCTACATAGAGCGATTTCAACAAAATTTTTTATCTTCAGGGTATCTCTGCAGAGCAGCTATCCCAAAGAGCTTTCACTTGGTGAAGTTTCAGACCCATAGCTAATTGCTCACCTACTCAAAAAGAGTAAATGCGAATTACCTCTAAAAGTATTGCAGATGGCCAATTTTTCTCAAATAACTCATTCACCTACTTTTGGAAGAGCTTTCACATGGTGAAGTTTCAGACCCATAGCCAATTACTCACCTACTCAAAATGAGTAAATGTGAATTATCTGTAAAAGTATTGCAGATAGCCAATTTTTCTCAAATAACTGTTTCACCTACTTTTGGGAGAGCTTTCACATGGTGAAGTTTCAGACCCATAGCTAATTATTTACCTACTCAAAATGAGTAAATGCTAATTATCTGTAAAAGTATTGCGGATACCCAATTTTTATCAAATAACTCATTCATCTACTTGTGGGAGAGCTTTCACATGGTGAAGTTTCAGACCCATAGCTAATTACTCACCTACTCAAAATGAGTAAATGCGAATTATCTCTAAAAGTATTGCAGATAGCCAATTTTTCTCAAATAACTCATTCACCTACTTTTGAGAGAGCTTTCACTTGGTGAAGTTTCAGACCCATAGCTAATTACTCACCTACTCAAAATGAGTAAATGCGAATTATCTCTAAAAGTATTGCAGGTAGCCAATTTTTCTCAAATAACTCATTCACCTACTTTTGGGAGAGCTTTCACTTGGTGAAGTTTCAGACCCATAGCTAATTACTCACCTACTCAACATGAGTAAATGCGAATTATCTCTAAAAGTATTGCAGATAGCCAATTTTTCTCAAATAACTCATTTACCTACTTTTGGGAGAGCTTTCACTTGGTGAAGTTTCAGACCCATAGCTAATTACTCACCTACTCAAAATGAGTAAATGTGAATTATCTCTAAAAGTATTGCAGATAGCCAATTTTTCTCAAATAACTCATTCACCTACTTTTGAGAGAGCTTTCACTTGGTGAAGTTTCAGACCCATAGCTAATTACTCACCTACTCAAAATGAGTAAATGTGAATTATCTCTAAAAGTATTGCAGATAGCCAATTCTTCTCAAATTAATCATTCACCTACTTTTGGGAGAGCTTTCACTTGGTGAAGTTTCAGACCCATAGCTAATTACTCACCTACTCAAAATGAGTAAATGCGAATTATCTCTAAAAGTATTGCAGATAGCCAATTTTTCTCAAATAACTCATTCACCTACTTTTGGCAGAGCTTTCACTCTGTGAAGTTTCAGACCCATAGCTAATTACTCACCTACTCAAAATGAGTAAATGTGAATTATCTCTAAAAGTATTGCAGATAGCCAATTTTTCTCAAATAACTCATTCACCTACTTTTGGGAGAGCTTTCACTTGGTGAAGTTTCAGACCCATAGCTAATTACTCACCTACTCAAAATGAGTAAATGCGAATTATCTCTAAAAGTATTGCAGATAGCCAATTTTTCTCAAATTAATCATTCACCTACTTTTGGGAGAGCTTTCACTTGGTGAAGTTTCACACCCATAGCTAATTACTCACCTACTCAAAATGAGTAAATGCGAATTATCTGTAAAAGTATTGCAGATAGCCAATTTTTCTCAAATAACTCATTCACCTACTTTTGGGAGAGCTTTCACTTGGTGAAGTTTCAGACCCATAGCTAATTACTCGTCTACTCAAAATGAGTAAATGCGAATTATCTCTAAAAGTATTGCAGATAGCCAATTTTTCTCAAATTAATCATTCACCTACTTTTGGGAGAGCTTTCACTTGGTGAAGTTTCAGACCCATAGCTAATTACTCGTCTACTCAAAATGAGTAAATGCGAATTATCTCTAAAAGTATTGCAGATAGCCAATTTTTCTCAAATAACTCATTCACCTACTTTTGGGAGAGCTTTCACTTGGTGAAGTTTCAGACCCATAGCTAATTACTCACCTACTCAAAATGAGTAAATGCGAATTATCTCTAAAAGTATTGCAGATAGCCAATTTTTCTCAAATAAATCCTTCACCTACTTTTGGCAGAGCTTTCACTTGGTGAAGTTTCAGACCCATAGCTAATTATTCACCTACTCAAAATGAGTAAATGTGAATTATCTCTAAAAGTATTGCAGATAGCCAATTTTTCTCAAATAACTCATTCACCTACTTTTGGGAGAGCTTTCACTCTGTGAAGTTTCAGACCCATAGCTATTTATTCACCTACTCAAAATGAGTAAATGCTAATTATCTGTAAAAGTATTGCGGATACCCAGTTTTTATCAAATACTCATTCATCTACTTGTGGGAGAGCTTTCACATGGTGAAGTTTCAGACCCATAGCTAATTACTCACCTACTCAAAATGAGTAAATGCGAATTATCTCTAAAAGTATTGCAGATAGCCAATTTTTCTCAAATAACTCATTCACCTACTTTTGGGAGAGCTTTCACTTGGTGAAGTTTCAGACCCATAGCTAATTACTCGTCTACTCAAAATGAGTAAATGCGAATTATCTCTAAAAGTATTGCAGATAGCCAATTTTTCTCAAATAACTCATTCACCTACTTTTGGAAGACCTTTCACACACGAAAATGAAAAATTGTGAATATCTCGGAAAAGCTATTTATTCTGCTTTAATGCTCGGCGGGAGATACACACCACGGCAGTGGTCTTGACAAAAATTTTTGTCTCCCCAAAAATAGTGGCCATTTTGAATTTTCAAAGTTTTTGCAAAACACAAAAATGCTTATATCTCGAAAACCGTGCTATATGGAGTAAACTCAACAATATTTTGGACCTGCTGGGTATCTCTGCAGAGTAGCCATGCCAATTTTCAAAATATTTTTGTCTCACCAAATATAGCGGACATTTTTAATTTTTTTATTTTTTGCAAAACACAAAAATGCTTATATCTTGAAAACCGTGCTAGATAGAGCAGACTGCGCTGACTTTGGTTGCCACAACAGTATAAGGCTAGAAACGAAGCATTTTCTTAATACTTTAGCACTCACCTTTATATCCTTTTCGGGACGCTTTGTTTTTGCTATGCAAAAACATTATCTTTTTTTTTTGCGAGCGATCCTCTAGTTTATATATTTGATTTTATTTTAGTGATAAGATTAACTGAGCTTTTTGTATTTGATTACCCCTTTTGTTTGTTTACCATTTGTGCTGTAGCACTCTATCTCTTTGTTGTCCCACCCCCCATCCACCTCTGGGACCTCCAGCTATTGAGTGACACTAAATAAACAAAGGTATTGAGTGATATCAAATGAGAAACAAAGAACCAGACTTTTCAGTGGGGTTGCAGATCTTCTGTAACAGTGAGAGAGGTGTGGAGAAGGGGAGAGGGGTGGGGTGGGGTTGGGTTGGGAGATGGGGTTTGCTTCATTATCTAATAAGACAAAGGGGAGTCAGAACTGAGATTGTGTCACATATTTAGGTTGCATATATATGGACCACATATATAGGAATTGAGGAAATGAATAACTGAAAAACAATGCAAATTCTAAAAATAATATAATAAAATAATAATATAAATAATATATAATTTTTAAATAATATTTTATTTGTGAACAAATATAGAAACAGATATGCGCTTTTGGGATTATGAATCATTTAAATACTTTGAAAATAGGTTCAGAGTTACCCTTTGCAGGAAGATTGAAAAGTATGATGAGTTGAGTTAGAAATAATATTTTATTTGTCAAAGATATAGAAACAGATATGCTCTTTTGGGATTATTAATTTGGAATGGACATTCAATCATCAATCATTTAAATACTTTGAAAATAGAGTTATCATTGCAGGAAGATTGAAAATATGCTCTGTTGAGTTATGTATTCGGCGTCTGGGGATACACCATCTTCCTTGGGAAGATATAAACTTAGTAGATTGATGTGCTGAAGTTCATATAACTTTTCCCAAGATTTATGGCATACAACAAATGGCTTACATAAAAAATTCCCGATCAAAACCTGTGGCATGAGTGATGACCTGTCTGGGGATATGTTGACGCCGAGTTGGCCCAACCTAGTTTATATGTTACATTTTTGTCAACAGAATTTCTGAGTTATAAAGCTAGTTGTGACAAATTAGAAATTGTATGTTTTATTGAAACAAAGCAAGCATTGTATTTAACTCTTGCACACTATTTTAACAGTGGAGAGAAATATTCATGGCCAAGTTGAATGATATGACTCCTATGTACAAAGTTTACAGAGTACTTTCCAGGTCTATGGACCAGCAACTCAATGTTACAGTTGGTAACATTTCCAGGAACTCAGTGTTACAGTCGGTAGCAGAAGTTTCAGAGGTCCTCTGTGGCCTAGTGGTTAGCAAGTTTGGCATCTAATCACAGGGAGTCAACTCAGTGTGGGTTTGACTTTTACAAGTGGCAATGCTGAGGAACTTTCCTAATATGACCCTGGCTGTTGAACGGGACATAAAACCCCAACTTTGACTTTGTAGTAGAAGTTTCCTGTCCCGATTTCATAATTATGACCAAAGTGGCAATTCCTAAAGAATAAATGATTTGATGTAATTTTCTGTACGGGCAAGAATGTCTTGTGGTGGCCCTGGTCCAGAAATAAAAAATTTAAAAAGTTAAAAAAACTTACATGTTAACATTTTTCTCAAGGACATCTGGCTGATTGTGTGTCAAACTTTTTTCAGTCAGGGTTATTTGGACAAAACTATAAAAATGTTTTAATACTAAAATTTGGTACAAAAATTTTTTACTGCACATGAGTTATATGTGGTTGTGATCCTGTCCAGCTATTATCTTTTAAAACATCAATAGAATAGGTTTTAATCAAGTATCTATTTAATCTACAAGAAAAAAAATATCTAGGTGTTTTTTGGGGGCTTTGTTTCAGAAATTTACAGGTTCCATGGATGATGACCATTCTGTCCCCATAACTCACTGTAAAAATGCAGAGAGTATTGATGGTTGATCGATAGGCCTGACATGGATTGATATTCTATCTTAGATGATTAAAATAACAGTATTTGAAAATAAGTTGAAGACAGAGATACAGAGTCAAAAGAATGGGTTCAGGTCAAAACTATCACCTATCCAAGTCCAAGTTGAACCACTGATGTAGAAATGATTTAAATGACCAAATAATTAGTGCTGCGACGATGTTTGAAGAAGTTTGATAGTTCGCTCGTTTACTGCCCCGATTTCGGAGTTCGGTTCAAACGTCTGAAATTCGGACTTTGCAAAACGTTTAGAAATCCCCAATATCACACAACATCCAACGGATCGTATTTTTGCCCATCTATGAAACTTGTTTCTTTTGTTGAAAGTATGGCGAAATTTATTTAAAATATATATGGATTTTACATTTTTGCTATATTTTCAATAAAGTGACAAGATTTTATGTGAGATTTCTGCGTTTTAAATGGTTTTGAAAACGTTTTGAACATCGAACTAGACCGAAGTTCGCTAGCCTATACAGATACCAAACATCGAACCCGATATTCGAAGCGATTTTACAGCACTACAAATAATGCAAGCTTGGAAAAAAAATAATAAAAAAGATGAGATTGACTTCAAAAGGGTGATATTTGCCATGAGTGATGACCTATTGGGTATTCCTAGCTTGCAATGCCAGTGAGTCTGTGCAAGTGTATACGCTGCCAATTTACAAATGAATTCATCCCATCTTAATTTCCACCAACTAATTGAAAACTGCTTTTATACATGGTAATATCTAAAGTGTGTTCTACTTGTGCAGACTCTCTGAAGTATGGTAAGCATTGATGTGAAATTCATTGGACTGACATGACAAAGAAATCATGTCCATTTTTCGTGTGAAACCATAACTTTAAGATTTACATTTTGAGTTAGTGCAAAATAGTGTTCTGTCGAGAGGAATACAAAAGAAAGTTAAGTGGAAACGTCACTATCCAAAAATGCTGAAGGGTTGGGAAATATATTTAGATAATAGGATATGGACAACAAAAAAGTCATCGGAATTTGTAAATTTGAAAGGGTGAATAAATGTTTGTAAATATCTTTAGGTGAATATTCAAACAAAAATAAATCGGTATTGAAAGGTCATTCAGAAATTAAGTGTATAGTGCCACGTTGACAGACGCAATTTTAAAAGAGGAAGTTTGGTGAAAGACATTGTTCATAAATTTGTGGCAGCAGAACTCCTATTAAAAAAAATTTAAATACTTACACAGTCGAAATTGAATAAAGAGGTTCTATATGTATTTTTGTATTATTTTTCAGTTCAAGGAAGACAGCCAAGGAGTTGAGAAAGAAGAGATGTTTCCCCATGAGAAAGTTTGCCGTCAAACAGTAGCTCTACACATACACTAATAGACTGTAAAACATCCGTGTTTCCTTGTACAGAAATATCTGAATAAAGCTGCATCAAGACAGCAAACGATCGTTTTGATTTTGCTTTCATATTTTACCAAAACTGTAATTCACCACTAGAGTAGATGCCTCTAGGTAAATTGCATAGATTAGTCTAGTTTGCCAACCCCATCATCTGGCATTTTAATCCTTACTAACTCCGGCCCATATCATTTGCCCTAAGGTTTTGGAATGAGACAAAACTTATAGGAAATCATGGCTAGTGAATCTTTTGCAAGTGTCAAATTTGACCCCTGCTTTAAGGTCAAGTGGGGTCATCCTACAAGAAAGGCCTGATATCTCCCGTGTTATTGCTCATATCGATCCTATGGCTTGAAAATGTGAAACCTAGAGGAAGTCCTGGCCTGCAAATCTTTAGCAGGTGCCAAATTGGCCTTTGACACCTGCTTCAAGGTCAAGTGGGGTCATCATACTCAAAAGGCCTTCTATCTCCCTTATTATTGCTCCCAGTGCTTCAAAATATGAAAACGATTTGTAAGAAATCATGGCTGTGAATATTTTGCAAATGTCAAATTTGGCCATTGAACCGCCACTTCAAGGTCAAGTGGGGTCCTCACACTAAAATGACCATGTATATCTGTTATATATTGGTCCTTCGGCCCACATCATGAACAAAATATAGAAGTTTCTCCCTTCATCAAATATATGAAAGGTCTTCTATTTTGACATCTTGAGTGTTGTGTTCTTTAACTGAAGTTGTTCCTTGGATTTCCCAAATCTCAATGTTGTTGCCCATGTAGTTATACCTGTAGACTGGGGTTCTTGCCCGTCGATTTATACAAGAGGATCTCGAGCCGATTAGGTTTTGGTGGGTATCCAGTAATATCGGTTTCCATTGCAACACTTTAAAGATTTTCGGGTCTTAAACTTTGTGGGTGTTCCACAGCCTAAACCCATGCATGGATTTTCACCAAATTTCCAGGATATGTTTAAGAGAATCTACGGCTGATTAGGTTTTGGGGGGTATCCAGAAATATCTGTTGCCATGGCAACACTTTTAAAATTTGCGGGTCTTAAAGTTTGTTCTTAAATCTTTAATGTTTTCTGTAACCTAAAATATTGCAGATGGGAAAGCTTGTTTGAGAGTAATTGTGTCCTTTTGGAAACAAAATGGCCGCCATATCATATCTTTAATGGCAAATAGGAGGGTCATCATATCAATAATGTCTTATATCTCCCTTATAATTGTTTCTTTGGCTTCAAAATATGAAAACTGCTTGTAAGAAATTATGGCCTGTGAATCTTTTGTAGAACATCTTGTATGTTCTCTATACTTCTTACAACAGAAGTTCTTCCTAAGATTTTCCCAAATCTCAGCCATTTAGCTGTACCTGTTGGGGTTCTTGCCTGCCAAGGCTGGCTATTTTTTATATAGATGTCTAGAAATCATTATTGTTTGGAAGTGATCCGATACAAAGTGGCTGACTTAACAATTAACTAAAATGCGAAGATTTTTCTTAAGAAAATGAAAGGTCTTTAATGTCTCAGAAACGGTGCATGATAGTGATTTTGAGAAAATTTTAGGCCAGCAGATTATACACAGTAACTTCTGCCAAAACCAGTGTCCCACCATTTTTGGCAGCCATCTTGAATTTCTGTGTAAAACACGAAAAAGTACTTATCTTGGAAATGGTGGGAGATACAGCATTTTTAAAGAAACTTTTGACCCACAGGTATCTGTTGACAAAATTTTTGACCCACAGGGTAACTACAGTCATGCACATTTCGCAAAAAATCGTTTTCATGCCATTTTTGGCAGCCATCTTGAAATTCTGCATAAATCACAAAAAAAAACATTCAACCTGTAAAGGTTGCAAGATAGTGATTTTAATGAAATTTTTTGGCCTGCAGATTTTATGGTATTTTTTTGCCAAAAATCGTCCTGTCATTTTTACCCCACAGCCCTTAAGGGCTGTTGGGGTATTGTTTTCACCCATGGTGTCCGGATGGGCGGGCGGGCGGCGGGAAATAGTTTGTCCGGGCTGTATCTCAGAAAGCGTAAGGTGTAGGAAGTTGATACTTGGTAGGGACATTGGTTAGGGGGTGTAGGTGTGCAACGTCATGGTCTGACCTTGATTTGACCTTGCCGTAGTGACCTTGAGTTTGAAAATCTTGTCCGGGCTATATCTCGGAAACCGTAAGGTGTAGGAAGTTGATACTTGGTAGGGACATTGGTTAGGGGGTGTAGTTGTGCAACGTCATGGTGTGACCTTGATTTGACCTTGCTGTAGTGACCTTGACCTATAAAATCTTGTCCGGGCTATATCTCGGAAACCGTAAGGTGTAGGAAGTTGATACTTGGTAGGGATATTGGTTAGGGGGTGTAGGTGTGCAACGTCATGGTCTGACCTTGATTTGACCTTTGACCTTGCCGTAGTGAGCTTGACCTATAAAATCTTGTCCAGGCTATATCTCGGAAACTGTAAGGTGTAGGAAGTTGATATTTGGTAGGGATATTGGTTAGGGGGTGTAGGTCTGCAACGTCATGGTCTGATCTTGATTTGACCTTTGACCTTGCCGTAGTGGTCTTGACCTACAAAATCTTGTCCGGGCTATATCTCGGAAACCGTAAGGTGTAGGAAGTTGATATTTGGTAAGGACATTTGCTAGGGGGTGTAGGTGTGCAGTGTCATGGTCTGACCTTGATTTGACCTTTGACCTTGTCATAGTGGCCTTGACCTATAAAATTTTGTCCGGGCTATATCTCAGAAACCGTAACGTGTAGGAAGTTGATACTTGGTGGGGATATTGGTTAGGGGGTGTAGATGTGCAATGTCATGGTCTGACCTTGATTTGACCTTTGACCTTGCCGTAGTGACCTTGAGTTCAAAAATCTGGTCCGGGCTATATCTCCGAAACCGTAAGGTGTAGGAAGTTGATACTTGGTAGCGACATTGGTTAGGGGATGTTGTTGTGCAACGTCATGATCTGACCTTGATTTGACCTTTGACCTTGGCGTAGTGACCTTGACCTATAAAATATGGTCCGGGCTATATCTTGGAAACCATAAGGTTGAGGAAGTTGATACTTGATAGGGACATTGGTTAGGTGCTATAGGTGTGTATTATCATGGTGTCACCTTAATTTGACCTTTGACCTTGTCGTAGTGACCTTGAGCTATAAAATCTTGTTGCACCTTTGGGTCTTTCTATTGATGCAGATTAAGCACTGTTAAAGTCATATTAGAATTTATTAAGAATATTACTTTCATAACTTCCCATTGTAAGAGATAGAATTTCATCAAGTGAGCCACAGATTTTGCTCCAACACCACACATAAGCATTCATTAAATGTATTACCACTTCTGTATGCATGTTAATATTCAAACCATCTAAACCATAATTCGGGCCTTGCAGATGTAGATAAACAGGGTTGAATTTTAGTTTGCTGATTAATGCTGTCATCTTGTTTTTGAATTATCTTGTTTTAATACTTCATCTTTATATGCATGATCTTTCTTTTAAACATTATTTCTCCATTTAAACATTGTTTGGACCTTTATATAACTGACAGTGCTCTGAAAGTATCCTGAAGTTTGTACTGACACAGTACTTCTGTATCTCATGGAGTTGAAAATATTTCCCTAGGATGTGGGGTACGGGCATCTCTGATGCTATTTTTGGCAACTGAATTTCTGCATAAAATGCATTTATCCAGGAAACCGTGCCAGAAAGAGCGATTTCAATGAAATATTTGACGCCCAGGGTATACGCAGTCATCAGGCACTCCATTGAGAAATCCTATTCATGCCATTTTCGGTGGCAGGTTGGATTTTTGCAAGAAACTGAAAAACATATACAGAGGAAAATTTTGGCAAAATCATAAATGCTCATCGGGATGCTTTGTTTTCGCTGTGCAAAGCAATTTCTTCTCTTGCAAAGCAATGTTCTAGTTAAAGTTGGTGTTTTAAGTCCACTTCATCCAGTCATATTGGAACAGGTCCTTGGCATTGCCACTTGTGACAGTCAAATCCACCAAGAATTGACAGCCTGTGCTTAGATGCCTCACTTGATAAGCACTAGGTCACTGAGGACCTTATGATTTGATGCTGACCTTACCACTTATTTCTCATTGAAGGACCTCTCGAGCTTTCTGGTTTGTGTTCAGTATGAGAAGTGGAAAAAATCACTTTCATTGATTAATCAATTGGTCAGAGGTTATGGTTGTGATAAATCATCGCGGTTCTGATCATATTGATTGCCTCTGACCAATTTGGTTGCAGGTTTCAATCAAGCTTGTACGCCCCTGACCCCAAGTGAGGAAGGTGGTGGTTGCTTACCGATGGTTTGGTGGTTTACAGAACCTTGACCATCTGTATGTATCGGTTTCCTCTGCCAATAAAACTACCCATCGTGAAATGACCTGTACTGTGTTGAAAGTGATATTAAAAACCAAATCAATAAAAGAACAATCTAGCTTGTGCACATTATTGCCATAAGCTCTTTAAGGGATTCAACATTGACATTCCAAGCACTAACCTTTAGCCAATGGGAATAATGGTGGATCTGAATCCAATCATGGGTATTTGTTAATAATAGTTTTACTTCCTGCTGGTTAGTGTGGGGCTCGTCGGAGTAGTCTGTCATTTGCTGGCCTCCCAACTTTTATCGTCTGTTCTGAAGCGCGGACCAAAAAATTGACGACGGGCAGTTGCCTACTCGTGATATCCAGTAGTTTACAGTGCAGAATCTTAACCATATAGCATGTGCCAGATTATTCTGCTTTTTAAAACTGCCCATCATGGTATAACCTACACAATGTGTTGAAAACGTTAAACTGAAATAAATCAATTCCTGCTGTTTGACAGTTTTCATGCGATACTCTAACAAAACTTGTACATATAGCTGTTATGGCTTCCAAACTAGGTCTATGCTGTGCTGGGTTAGAGTCTCTGAGGAGTCTGTGAGACCTTCCGAATACCTTCCCACCTCTCCAAAACCTGATGAAGTATAAGCAATATGCCTTCTACAGCTTATTGTACGTCCAGGTCTGAGTGAAAGGGACTACTGGCTCATAATATTAAATAAGGGCACTTTGTTGCTTAATCCATGCACAAATTGGTGAAAGACAATGTTTCTTTAAAACTAGACTGAACTACCACAACACGCGCATATTCATGGTTCATACACTTTCTACAGATACCTTACGAGTGCCTCAGAATTCAAAAGTGGGGAGAACTATGAAAACTTGTGCAACAGGCTTCATGAAATTTTGTTTGGTTTTTACGTGGCTTGCTGTGGGAACTATTGTTCATATTTACACAACAGTTTATGATGATCCTTCATTTCAGAACAATTTTTTTCAAATAATAGATTTTAGGCTGGTCAAACTTGGAAACCTGAGTACTACAGTCAAACATATGATACAAATATAAATTTTATTTAAGCAAGGTTTATTATTACATGAACAAATTGATATACATTGTATTTCTAGTTGTCAACATGAACAAACTTTAGTCAAGTCAAACATAAGTTTGCAAACTATAAATATAACATGAACACATGTCTCCCTCCAACTTCAGTAAATCTCGAGTACCCAATCAAACTATCAATTCACAATGTTCAAAGGATTACTGTGATTAAGTTTTGTTCAGAAAAAGCTACAGTCATGAGGCCATTTTGCAGAACAATTCTAATCATCAGGAGACATCTGCAACTTTATAACACTGTAAACATTTAAGAATATTGCAAAAGTGCAATTTCTAGTCCCATGAAAATTTATTTTTAAGCAAACAAACTGACCACAATCTCTCCAGATGTAGCTACAATAACACAAATTTACAAACTAGATGAAACGTACCTTCTGTAGCTGGTATATTACCTCTTATTGCATGATGTACATCCTGCCAAGCTCTTGGGCAGAGGGCATGTACAAAAATAACTGGGAATGGAAGAGCTGTGCACATCACACCAACAACTGTGTTGTGATTCAATGAAACTGTGTTATGATTCAATGAAAGGGCACACCTTTCGTGCTGGAGTCCAGAGCTACAACTGAATAGGCTTGTGTGCTTTCAGCTGCGTGGTTGTGGTCCAGTCCACTCATTGTAAGGGTGAAGGGTGGTGGGGGTGAGATGGCTAAATCTCATTCTTTACAGAGCAATAAGGACAAGGCTGCCAACCAGAAAGCAAATGCCTACAGAATTGACTGCATGGAAAAGTGTGACCTTTGGACTGCAATAAATTCATATTGTAGAAACTATAGGCATACACTTTAGATCTGTATTTTGTTCACTGAAAAATGTAAACCAATTAGGTTATAGTTACTAATGGCAGATATCCGGGACATACCCTCCTTCTAAAAGGTCAAGTGATACATCTCACTGTAGGCCCCTTTGCCTTGACTATATTTAGGAGGCTCATGGAAACCTCAATCCTTATCAAACAATCCTACAATTGCCATCCTTTGGAACAATGCCACTTCCGCCATCTTTTCAGAACAATGCTACTCTTGCTATTCACCTGAAGCAATACTGCATTTGCCAACCTATTCAAATCAAACAATCCTGCATTTTACATCTTTATAGACAATCCTGACAATTCTCTTACACTTTTAATCAATCACACGTGTCAATCCTGCTCTTAATTTTCTTGCATTTATCATCATTTTAAACGATCTCACTTTTTGACAATTTTTTGAAATTTAAATAACCTTTTCAAACAACCCTACACTGCCTCCTTTTCAAACGCTGCACATCTCTACCAATGACACAAATCATTCCTCATAAGTCCAGAGTTTGAAGGTCCTATCATAGGAAGATGTGACAATGTATTGATTATTCGGTGACACATCCACACACATGACCTTGCCCTCGTGACCAGCTAATGATTTGACTGGCTGCCAGCTGGGATATGCCCACACCTTGGCAGTACAGTCGTATGAGGAAGTAACCAGAAAGTGACCTGTATTGGCTGGAAAAAAAATACAGACAAAGGGTACATGAATTAAACTTCAGCAGTATTTTTCAACAGTCATACAAGACAAGCTTAAATATGTTCATGCAGATCTCTGTATGCAATGTAGCTGACAACAAAGAGTGAAACAGTCCTGATTTGCAAGGCCTGGACTGAGATATATTTGGTCGAGGGAGATGTGGGGCGGGGGATTTACCAAAAATGTCCAGTACTGGGTTAGGAAAATGTCAGATTTATTTTGGTTTGCACTGCTACAATGAATTAAATAATGAAACTTCTACACCATTGATTCTATTTAAAGGATGTAAACTGCTGAAATACAGCACTGTTGTGATATCAAGTGTTGCCACTGGGTAATAAATACTGAAAACAGTCCTTTAACCAGTATTTTAAAAAGTTCTTTTGTGACAAGAATAAGCAAAATACAGTTTATAATAACAATATGTCATTTTCCCCATGTGCTTCAGAATATTTTAAAAACTTCAACTAACAAGCAAAGAGACCCGTTTTAACATTTAAAGTAAAAATATTTCCCTCTTTTGGTCTTTTAACAACTGCAAAGAGAATAAATATTTGCCAAAAGACCTTGATTACAATTAACACTCCTGCTCATGTGTTCCAATGGTCACTGTATCTACTGATTGGAGTTGGCATTGTATACTTACACTGGTATTTGACCTGTGAGATCAGATTTGTGTGTGCTGGTATTGTGTACAGGCATTCCCGGTTCCGCAGATCCCAGATTTTTGCAGTATTATCTTCACTTCCTGTAGCTATATGGTACCTACAAAGTACGATAATAAATAACAAACATCAGTAATTAGTTACAAAACAAACATCATCCTCATTACTTTATTGTTTTTTCATTCAATATGTAAGCTCATAATGTGTTCATGCAAGTGTCTTTATTCTGCAATTATTTCAATACTCTACATCATACTGTATAGGCGTATGTGAAAATATCTTTGAAGTGAACTTATTTTTGTTTTCAGAGTCTTGTTAAAATGTAATAACAAGAGGAGAGTGCCCGTGAACGGGCACTGTGTCAGCTGACTGAGTGTTTTTGATTTGTGAAGGTGATTAGAGGACAGAATAATTATCAGGAAAAGGGCTGTACAGAAATACAGTAAATGGTAACTGAACAGCAAGTTCGAAAGAAATTCGGAAGCTGACAGAAGAAAAGGATAAAAAAGTTGTGCCCTGTAAATGGTATTATGAAGGAAAATAACAAGGTAATTGTTTAAGTGTAAAAAAATAGGTTAAAACATATTTAAAGAAATACTAGAAATGCAATAACCTCGTTTGACCTTGAAGAAGGGGTCCAAGGTCAAATCTAACCACACAAATACATTCCCAGCCCATGATTTCCTATGGTTTACCACTCCAAACCTCTAGGACCAATTATAAACTAGAGGATCACTCGCAAAAAAAAAAGATAATGTTTTTGCATAGCAAAAACAAAGCGTCCCGAAAAGGCTATAAAGGTGAGTGCTAAAGTATTAAGAAAATGTTTCGTTTCTAGCCTTATACTGTTGTGGCAACCAACAACCAAAGTCAGCGCAGTCTGCTCTATCTAGCACGGTTTTTAAGATATAAGCATTTTTGTGTTTTGCAAAAAATAAAAAAAATTAAAAATGTCCGCTATATTTGGCGACACAAAAATATTTTGAAAATTGGCATGGCTACTCTGCAGAGATACCCAGCAGGTCCAAAATTTTGTTGAGTTCGCTCCATATAGCACGGTTTTCGAGATATAAGCATTTTTGTGTTTTGCAAAAACTTTGAAAATTCAAAATGGCCACCATTTTTGGGGAGACAAAAATTTTTGTCAAGACCACTGCCGCGGTGTGTATCTCCAGCCGAGCATTAAAGCAGAAGAAATAGCTTTTCCGAGATATTCACAATTTTTCATTTTCGTGTGTGAAAGCTCTTCCAAAAGTAGGTGAATGAGTTATTTGAGAAAAATTGGCTATCTGCAATACTATTAAGAGATAATTCACATTTACTCATTTTGAGTAGGTGAATAATTATCTATGGGTCTGAAACTTCACCAAGTGAAAGCTCTCCCAAAAGTAGGTGAATGAGTTATTTGAGAAAAATTGGCTATCTGCAATACTTTTAGAGATAATTCGCATTTACTCATTTTGAGTAGGTGAGTAATTAGCTATGGGTCTGAAACTTCACCATGTGAAAGCTCTCCCACAAGTAGATGAATGAGTATTTGATAAAAATTGGGGATCCGCAATACTTTTACAGATAATTAGCATTTACTCATTTTGAGTAGGTGAATAAATAGCTATGGGTCTGAAACTTCACAGAGTGAAAGCTCTCCCAAAAGTAGGTGAATGAGTTATTTGAGAAAAATTGGCTATCTGCAATACTTTTAGAGATAATTCGCATTTACTCATTTTGAGTAGGTGAATAATTAGCTATGGGTCTGAAACTTCACCAAGTGAAAGCTCTGCCAAAAGTAGGTGAATGATTTATTTGAGAAAAATTGGCTATCTGCAATACTTTTAGAGATAATTCGCATTTACTCATTTTGAGTAGGTGAGTAATTAGCTATGGGTCTGAAACTTCACCAAGTGAAAGCTCTCCCAAAAGTAGGTGAATGAGTTATTTGAGAAAAATTGGCTATCTGCAATACTTTTAGAGATAATTCGCATTTACTCATTTTGAGTAGGTGAATAATTAGCTATGGGTCTGAAACTTCACCAAGTGAAAGCTCTGCCAAAAGTAGGTGAATGATTTATTTGAGAAAAATTGGCTATCTGCAATACTTTTAGAGATAATTCGCATTTACTCATTTTGAGTAGACGAGTAATTAGCTATGGGTCTGAAACTTCACCATGTGAAAGCTCTCCCAAAAGTAGGTGAATGAGTTATTTGAGAAAAATTGGCCATCTGCAATACTTTTAGAGGTAATTCGCATTTACTCTTTTTGAGTAGGTGAGCAATTAGCTATGGGTCTGAAACTTCACCAAGTGAAAGCTCTTTGGGATAGCTGCTCTGCAGAGATACCCTGAAGATAAAAAATTTCGTTGAAATCGCTCTATGTAGCACGGTTTTCAAAATATTAGCATTTTTGTGTTTTGCAATTTTTGCGCAAAAATTCGAAAATTCAAAATGGCCGCCATTTTTGGCAAGAGAAAATTTTTTTGAAAATTGGCATGGCTACTCTGCATAGATACCCTGCGGGTCAAAAATTTCGTCGAAATCGCTCTATCTAGCACGGTTTTCGAGATATAAGCATTTTTGTGTTTTCCTTATTTGGAAAATTCGTAATGATTAATTAATCATTAATTACTCGGCCATTTCTTGACCAATCAATGCCAAAATCTAATGATTTCCAGATTTTAATAGAATGAATGTATTTGCCAAGTTTCAGGTGAATTGATAAAATTCCTTTCAAGTTATCATCCGGACAAGCTTCCCCATCGAAAAAAGACATTTTTGGTCATGTGACCTCTCTGATTGGTTGAAATGTCACTGCAGCATATTCAAAAAAATTCCCCAAGGCTACTGCCTAAACCTGCCAAATTTGAAAAGAATCCGCCTAACGGTTACAGAGTTATAAGGAAAACAAAATGCGGAGCCGGCGGAGCCAGAAGCTCTCCCATACACAAACAAGCGTCCCGCAATGAGTTATAAGCACTTTTAAGCTTGGCTGTCCTCATTTGACCTTGAAGGAGGGGTCCAAAGGTCAAATCTGACCATACCAAAAGATTCCGAGCCAATGATTTCCTATGGGATGGTTTACCATCCCAAATCTCTGTCACCAATAATAAGCGAGTTGTAGGCACTTTCAATTTTCGCTATCCTCATTTGACCTTGAAGGAGGGTTCCAAGGTCAAATCGGACCATATCAACAGATTCACAGCCCATGATTTCCTGTCTGTTTACCATCCCAAACCTCTGGGACCAATAATAAGCGAGTTATAAGCACTTTTAAGTTTGGCTATCCTTGTTTGACCTTGAAGGAGGGTTCCAAGGTCAAATCTGACCACACCAAAAGATTCCCACCCCATGATTTCCTACAGGTTGGTTTATCATCCCAAACCTCTAGGATCAATAATAAGGGAGATATAAGCCCTTTTCATGACTGACAAAAAAACCCCTGTGGCGGCCATCTTGTTTCTCCAAATGAGGCCAAAAATATTCCCAGACAACATTTTATGGTTATTAATATATACTGCAAACTTAAGAAAGCTAGCTATAATATTTTTTTTCATCAGACCAGTAATGGTGAAATCTCTCTCTACACACTGCGGCTATCCAGTGGATACAATGATTTACTCAACAGTGAGAACCTGAAAGTAGCTATTGCTCAGCTATGCCATGACATAGAGGTCTGCAATTTCACTATGTTATAGCTGACCAAAAATTCTGTGAATAACATATTTAACAAACTAGAAATAGGACGCCCTGTTGATAGTAGATGCGAATAGAAACAGGATAGCATAGAAGAACACACATTATCATGTGTAATGTCCACCCCATGAACCTTTTGCCAAAATTGTACAGTAGTCTTACAAGACCCTGTTTCATTTGTAAAATATATCAATGATGCTTAAATATTTATTAGTGTAGATGTAAATTATTTCAGCTTCATGCCTTTTTGCATTAAATTTGTGTTGTGCCATTTTTGGCCAAAATTCGAAAAATCAAAATGGCCGCCATTTTTGGGGAGGGGAAAATTTTTTGAAAAATTGCAAAGATTACATTCCTTAGATACCCTGTGGGTCGAAAATTTCGACGAAATCGCTCTATCTCGCACGGTTAAGGAGATAGAAGCAAATTTGTGTTTTGCCATTTTTGGCAAAAATTCGAAAAATCAAAATGGCCGCCATTTTTGGGGAGGGGAAAATTTTTTGAAAATTGCAAAGAGTACATTCCTTAGATACCCTGTGGGTCCAAAATTTCGATGAAATTGCTCTATCTCGCACGGTTAAGGAGATGGAAGCAAATTTGTGTTTTGCCACTTTTTGCAAAAATTCGAAAATTCAAAATGGCCGCCACTTTTGGGGAGGGGAAAATTTTTTGAAAATTGGAAAAGAATACATTCCTTAGTTACCCTGTGGGTCGAAAATTTCGACGAAATCGCTCTATCTCGCACGGTTAAGGAGATAGAAGCAAATTTGTGTTTTGCCATTTTTGGCAAAAATTCGAAAATTCAAAATGGCCGCCATTATTGCAGAGGGGAAAATTTTTTGAAAATTGCAAAGAGTACATTCCTTAGATACCCTGTGGGCCCAAAATTTCGATGAAATTGCTCTATCTCGCACGGTTAAGGAGATGGAAGCAAATTTGTGTTTTGCCATTTTTGGCAATAATTCGAAAATTCAAAATGGCCGCCATTTTTGGGGAGGGGAAATTTTTTTGAAAATTGCAAAGATTACATTCCTCAGATACCCTGTGGGTCGAAAGTTTCGACGAAATCGCTCTATCTCGCACGGTTAAGGAGATGGAAGCAAATTTGTGTTTTGCCATTTTTGGCAAAAATTCGAAAATTCAAAACGGCCGCCATTTTTGGGGAGGGGAAAATTTTTTGAAAATTGCCAAGAATACAATGCTCAGATACCCTGTGGGTCGAAAATTTCGACGAAATCGCTCTATCTCGCACGGTTAAGGAGATAGAAGGAAATTTGTGTTTTGCCATTTTTGGCAAAAATTCGAAAATTCAAAATGGCCGCCATTTTTGGGGAGGGGAAAATTTTTTGAAAATTGCCAAGAATACAATGGTCAGATACCCTATGGGTCGAAAATTTCGACGAAATCGCTCTATCTCGCACGGTTAAGGAGATAGAAGCAAATTTGTGTTTTGCCATTTTTTGCAAAAATTCGAAAATTCAAAATGGCCGCCATTTTTGGGGAGGGGAAAATTTTTTGAAAATTGCCAAGAATACAATGCTCAGATACCCTGTGGGTCGAAAATTTCGACAAAATCGCTCTATCACGCACGGTTAAGGAGATAGAAGCAAATTTGTGTTTTGCCATTTTTGGCAAAAATTCGAAAATTCCAAATGGCTTCCATTTTTGGGGAGGGGAAAATTTTTTGAAAATTGCAAAGAGTACATTCCTTAGATACCCTGTGGGTCGAAAATTTCGACGAAATCGCTCTATCTCGCACGGTTAAGGAGATAGAAGCAAATTTGTGTTTTGCCATTTTTGGCAAAAATTCGAAAATTCCAAATGGCTTCCATTTTTGGGGAGGGGAAAATTTTTTGAAAATTGCAAAGAGTACATTCCTTAGATACCCTGTGGGTCGAAAATTTCGACGAAATCGCTCTATCTCGCACGGTTAAGGAGATAGAAGCAAATTTGTGTTTTGCCATTTTTGGCAAAAATTCGAAAATTCAAAATGGCCGCCATGTTTGGGGAGGGGAAAATGTTTTGAAAATTGCAAAGATTACATTCCTTAGATACCCTGTTAGCATTCCTTAAAATGTCTGGAAACCAAAGAGCTACTCAAAAGTAGCAAAGTAGCTATTACTCAGTTAGCTATAGAGCTATCATCACCAAAGGCAATCCCATACAAGCTATTAACCCAATAAACCTGCATGCCAAATTTGGTAAAGATAGGATAAGAACTGTTGCCTAAAATGTCTGGAAACCAAGTGGGACGCCGGACGCCAGACGCCGGACAGCGGAAAAAGCAAAAATAATATGTCCACCCCCCAGTGGGGTGGACATAATTACTCTAAATGTAATAGTTTTCAAGTTACAACTGATTTACTCAACAGTGAGAACCTCAAAGGAACTATTACTCAGCTATGCAATGAGCTACATGTCTGAAATTTTACTATGTTATAGCTAACCCAAAAGTAGGTGAACAACATATTTAAGCAAACTACTGTAAATGCAATAGTTTTCAAGCTACAACTGATTTACTCAATAGTGAGAACCTGAAAATAGCTATTGCTCCGCTATGCCATGAGCTATAGGTCTGTAATTTCACTATGTTATAGCTGACCCAAAAGTAGGTGAACAATATATTTTAACAAAATACTCCAAATGCAATATTTTTCAAGTTATAGCTGATTTACTCAACAGTCAGTACCAGAGAATAGCTATTGCTCAGTTGTGCCATGAGCTATAGGTCTATAATTTCACTATGTTATAGCTGACCCAAAAGTAGCTGAATAACATATTTGCACAAATTTCTGTAAATGCAATAGTTATCCAATTATAACTGATTTACTCAACAGTGAGAACTTCAAAGTAGCTATTACTCAGCTATGAAATGAGCCACAGGTCTGAAACTTCACTATGTTATAGCTGACCCCAAAATAGGTGAATAACATATTGAAACAAAATACTCTAAATGCAATAGTTTTCAAGTTATAAGTGATTTACTCAACAGTGATAACCTAAAAGTAGCTATTACTCAGCTATGCCATGAGCTACAGGTCTGAAATTTTACTATGTTATAGCTAACCCAAAAGTAGGTGAACAACATATTTAAGCAAACTACTGTAAATGCAATAGTTTTCAAGCTACAACTGATTTACTCAATAGTGAGAACCTGAAAATAGCTATTGCTCCGCTATGCCATGAGCTATAGGTCTGTAATTTCACTATGTTATAGCTGACCCAAAAGTAGGTGAACAATATATTTTAACAAAATACTCCAAATGCAATATTTTTCAAGTTATAGCTGATTTACTCAACAGTCAGTACCTGAGAATAGCTATTGCTCAGTTGTGCCATGAGCTATAGGTCTATAATTTCACTATGTTATAGCTGACCCAAAAGTAGCTGAATAACATATTTGCACAAATTTCTGTAAATGCAATAGTTTTCCAATTATAACTGATTTACTCAACAGTGAGAACTTCAAAGTAGCTATTACTCAGCTATGAAATGAGCCACAGGTCTGAAACTTCACTATGTTATAGCTGACCCCAAAATAGGTGAATAACATATTGAAACAAAATACTCTAAATGCAATAGTTTTCAAGTTATAAGTGATTTACTCAACAGTGATAACCTAAAAGTAGCTATTACTCAGCTATGCCATGAGCTACAGGTCTGAAATTTTACTATGTTATAGCTGGCCCAAAAGTAGCTGAATAACATATTTATACGAAATTCTCTAAATGCAATAGTTTTTAAGTTACAAGTGATTTTACTCATGATGGAAGTTACTGAAAAGCCCAAAAGTAGCTATTACTCACTTAGCTATTGAGACAGACACCCAACTTACTCACCATATTGTAGCTATGAAAAAAGTAGCTGAATAACATATTTTAACAAAATGCTCTAAATGCAACACTTTTCAAGTTATAAGTGATTTACTCAACAGTGATAACCTAAAAGTAGCTATTACTCAGCTATGCCATGAGCTACAGGTCTGAAATTTTACTATGTTATAGCTGACCCAAAAGTAGCTGAATAACATATTTACACGAAATTCTCTAAATGCAATAGTTTTCAAGTTATAAGCGATTTACTCAACAGTGATAACCTAAAAGTAGCTATTACTCAGCTATGCCATGAGCTACAGGTCTGAAATTTCACTATGTTATAGCTGGCCCAAAAGTAGCTGAATAACATATTTATACGAAATTCTCTAAATGCAATAGTTTTTAAGTTACAAGTGATTTTACTCATAATGGAAGTTACTGAAAAGCCCAAAAGTAGCTATTACTCACTTAGCTATTGAGACAGACACCCAACTTACTCACCATATTGTAGCTATGAAAAAAGTAGCTGAATAACATATTTTAACAAAATGCTCTAAATGCAACACTTTTCAAGTTATAAGTGATTTACTCAACAGTGATAACCTAAAAGTAGCTATTACTCAGCTATGCCATGAGCTACAGGTCTGAAATTTTACTATGTTATAGCTGACCCAAAAGTAGCTGAATAACATATTTATACGAAATTCTCTAAATGCAATAGTTTTCAAGTTATAAGCGATTTACTCAACAGTGATAACCTAAAAGTAGCTATTACTCAGCTATGCCATGAGCTACAGGTCTGAAATTTCACTATGTTATAGCTGGCCCAAAAGTAGCTGAATAACATATTCATACGAAATTCTCTAAATGCAATAGTTTTTAAGTTACAAGTGATTTTACTCATAATGGAAGTTACTGAAAAGCCCAAAAGTAGCTATTACTCACTTAGCTATTGAGACAGACACCCAACTTACTCACCATATTGTAGCTATGAAAAAAGTAGCTGAACAACATATTTTCACAAAATGCTGTAAATGCAACACTTTTGAAGTTATAAGTGATTTAGTGCATGATTTCATGAATTTTAATGCATTAAAAATTATTAAAAAAATTTATTAAAAAAAAAGTAAGACAGATCCAGGTCTCATACTCACACAAGAGAATCTACCTCTGGCCTAGTACATATATGCAAGATATGAGAGAAATCCCTGCAATAGTCACTGAGAAAATTGTGATAAAAAGTTGAAATTTTCACACTTTTGGTGGGGGTACCCCCCTTGTAATGTCTCTAGCAAACAGACGAACAGACAGATTTGCATGCCTTGAACAATTTTTCATCCTCGATAGATAAGGTATCTTTTAAAAAAAACAGCATGTCTCTAGGCCTTGTAGTCTTGGAGAAGAAGTTGTTCACGCGGACGCGTACGCCCACGCCGCAGAGTGATGACATAATGTCAGCTGACTGACAAGTCAGCTGACATAAAAAGTAACAAGACTAACATAAGTTAAAGATTAAAAAGTACCAGTAACACACTGAAAACTTTAAATGGCAATATACTTGAAAGTAACTGTAACGGATTGCTTGTAATAGAATCTGACTGTACGCACTGTACTGTACTACACTTTACTGTACACACATTCAGATTATGTGCGAAACAGTAGCACACTCTTAGGGTTTGCACACATCAAAAATGACTTAACAGGACAAGATAAAATAGTTAAAATGGCTATGACATGCCTTGTCTATAAGCTGTTATGAGCCAATATGAAACAATAATTGGAACAGGAACATATCCCCAGCAGTGCCCTATTTGAAATAAACAGAATATTCTTCTTTCTCAACGGATTTAATATTTTTTCACCAATATCATCAACTTCCAATTTGATAATGTATTGTCTTTAAATATAACCTCCTTACTTTCAAGCCCATAAATTTTCCAAACTTCCCAATTTGTCATCTTTACTGAAGTGTAGCAGTCTGACTCGTGGAAACAAGCCATAAGTTTCTTCAATTCAACCCAAAAAGGCAATTGGCAGGCATGGTTTTGCCATTTGATCGAATAGACTGGCACTTAATATCAGATCATAAGAGTCTTTGTTGGGGTTCAGGACCCAATTAATGGTTTACCTATTCAAACAGGCAAACCCGCCTCTATAGTCCCCTCACCCTAGAGGATGCTTCCTGGGTAAGCGAACTCTGATTGGTTTAGGACTCTCCCCTTTTTGAACTCACACACAGAAGATTCATATCAATTTTGGGCTATATAAAAGCTTCTACTCTTATTCGAAGTTTAAAGAAGGTTTAGTATCTGAGCCTATCATATTGGATCCTATCACAATGGTTTGGTGTGCATGGCCTTGAGCAGCTGAGATTTCATTTTTAAGCGAGCTCTAGTGAGGCATGCGCTTCCAGAGATCACTTTTTTCGTTTTTTTTTGTCTCCGGCCTATCAATGGGCCATGTTAGTACTTGGATAGGTGACCGTTTTAGTGTACTACTCATGTCTCTGATGGCTTTACATCTTGCACAAGTAGACTGAACCCCCCCTTCAGCCTTGTATAAGATATGTTTTTATTGTTCTTGCAAATGTGTTCACTCGTGTCTTCAATGGGCATGTATAAGAGTTAAAAAATGTCCCCACCCTTTCCTACAAAAAGCTACAGAAAACAGTTTCCACTAACGAATTAATTCTACACTGTATAACTCAACATTTTCACAACTTCTTCATTTCATAGATGAAATACAAAATTTGAAATGGGTATTAATTTTCACTGTCCCTAGGTCATTAGCTAAAATAGTTGAAGTAATTTAATGCCCAGTGACAAGTTCTACTTACACAGTTTCTCTACAGATGCAGTTAAAAAATAACTTCATCCTGCCCGTAAAAATCTATCTCATTCCAAAGATAAATATTTCATTAGTCTTTAGATAGAGATAAGAACTGTTGACAGGCAAACATTATGTGACAAAGTACAATAAATAAACACATAGATTGACAAACTCACCCATTAGGAGAGAAGTCTATGCCCAGTATGGCCTTGAGATGACCCTCCATAAACATGATGCATCTGCCTGTGCGCAGGTCCCACACACGCCCAAACCCATCCATCCCCCTACACAGTACACAGACATCAGTCAGTGTTGCTATCATACAAAGTTAATGTGAAATCTGACCCTGTCAATCTCAGTGGATAAAGATGCCTTGTCTTAATAAGGACATCAGAAAATGCCCTCTTTAGACAGGTTAGGTTAATTCTTCTTAATAGGGAATGCTGTACAACACACATTACTTTTAAAACAAAATAGTCACTGTCCACGTGAACTTGTTATATTAATTTGTCCTGGTACATAAAATTCACTATTTTGACTTTCTATTATTTTGAGAGGGACTCTTTAGGATGACTTGTGTTAGAAGACATATCACTTGAAATAATGTAATCTATCTGTGGCTGAAAGAGACAGATGCTTCTTCTGAAGCTGCAGGGTAAGCATTGATGGAAAAGGCTCTAAAATGCCTAAAAATGGCCTGATGTTTTCTTCCGAAACTGCTTTGACTTTACACTGTTAATGGTGATTTTGTTTCCTGAATTAATATAGCAGTACAGTACAATAACTAGCACACTCACCCTGTAGCTGCCAGAGAACCATCACACTGAAAGCAGATGTCGTACACAGGTTTACTGTGACCTTCCTGATGTAAAATCTCATTCTGAATCTCCAGATCCCACAGACGCCAAGAGTTATCAAAGCTGAAATACACAATATATTCCCCCAATATGCCACCCAATTAAAGCTTAAGTCAGACATCAGCAAGCGACCATTGAATATCTGCCAAAGTAGTCAATCATAAGACCTCAAACATCTCAATAAGGCATATCTATATCCCATATATTCGTATCTCAATATGAACAGACTCAATTTACAAAAAAGGTTCAATATAAATATTTGGGGTTTCTTTTTCATTTTAAATTTAAGACATATATTTCACTTGAGATACTATCCCCAGAATGCATAGGTGTATATGACTTAGTTTAGCCTACACACCTGACTAATACCTTAAATACATAGGTAGTAGATGTGGTAAGCCTCATTTCTTGTTCTCAATACTTTGCAAGACTTTTAATACTACGCAAATCGACATAATGTACTCTGATAATCAACTTACACATATGGCAAAACTTGTTCTTCAGTTAGACCGGCATGGACTAAACTTAGTCTAAAGACTTATACACAATAGATATACCAAATTAAGACTCTAGGATACCAAAAAGACCTAACTTTGATGAATTTTACTTCGATTTGAGATAGACAAAAATTGGACTTCACAAATATGCCAAACATAGACTGGAGATGAACTGTTTTGATGGCAAAAAAGACTTACCTCGCTTGGTAAATAGAGTTACACCAATGGATGCCACATAGACTTCACATGGACTAAGCTTATACTACTCCCAGGTTTAAGTATGGCTTTGAAACACCTAACTTACACTTTGTACAGAGATACTCACCAGCAGGTTGCAAGGAATCTTCCTGACGGGTGAAATGCAAGACTTATGAATTTTACTTCGATTTGAGATAGACAAAAATTGGACTTCACAAATATGCCAAACATAGACTGGAGATGAACTGTTTTGATGGCAAAAAAGACTTACCTCGCTTGGTAAATAGAGTTACACCAATGGATGCCACATAGACTTCACATGGACTAAGCTTATACTACTCCCAGGTTTAAGTATGGCTTTGAAACACCTAACTTACACTTTGTACAGAGATACTCACCAGCAGGTTGCAAGGAATCTTCCTGACGGGTGAAATGCAAGACGAGACACTCGATAAGGAGCATGACCTTCAATGTCAGCGATATAGTCATCACTGTAAAAAGAAAGCAGCCTCTCAAACTGTGGTAAATTAATCAGCAGTAACTTAATAAAAATAAATACAAAATAGCAGAGGCCCATACCCCACAGCCTGGGAAAATAGCTTTGGAAACCATGAGATACAGAAGAAATGAAAAGCCTCCAGAGTTTTTCAGTACAGACATTGTAAGCTCTTTAAGTTTACAAGAGAACCAACCCTTGAACAAAAAAATACAGAAAATGTATGTAAACAAATTATAACATCAAAACGATTATTTAACAGCAATATGACAATGTAAATGGAACAAAAAGGTAAAAGTACATAATAATCAGCTGCAGCAACCTCATTAGGTTTGTAAAAGAAATATGTCTTAAATGTGGCAGTACAAACATTCTGTCGGAGCCAAGGTCAAAGGTCATACCAATATACCTACCAAGTTGCAACTTGCAACACCTTACACTTTCCAAGATAAAGCCCATGCAATATTTTAAATGTTAAGGTGAGTACAGCAAGGTCAAAGTCCAAATCAAGGTTACATTATGGCATTGTATACCTACACTGCACAACCAATATCCATGTCCACAATCAATTTCCTATATCTTGCAGTTTCCAAGATATATCACGGATAATATTTAAAGGTTGGGGTTACTACAGCAACATCATCAAAGGTCAAGTCAAGGTCATACCTTGACACTGTACACCTATACACCCCACCCAATGTGCCTGCCATTTATCAACTTTGCACAATTTACACTTTCCGATATATATCCGGACAAAATTTTTAATGATCTAATTGATCTTTGTCTCTATGGCAAGGTTAATGGTCAAATCAAGGTCACAAAATGCTGTTGCACATCTACACACCCTCCCCCTCCCAAAACCAATGTCCCCACCAAATTCCTATACCTCTAGGTTTTTTAAATACAGCCCCACCAAGAGTTTTCTTGGCATCCACCAGCCCAGCCAGATGCCTTTGCGGAAAATAATATCCACACAGCCTTTATAAGCTGTAGGGTAAAATGAATACAGTGGATGTCCATGTTTCATAAATAAATTTAATAAACATTTAATAATACCATAACACTTGATAGAGATTTACAAAAAATTAAGGCTTGTTCACAAAGATGAAGATCACTCAATAGCTTTCCAAATTCCAAAGTTTGATAATCTTGTTTCATGCAACAAGATTATAGTAGATTTACACATTCACTCAATAAGTACTGTACCTTTCCTACTTCCACTTGACTAATTGGTCTACAGGGCATAAGTTTTATAAGACATACTATCACACTTTGAAAGGCTGGCTTACAAAATATATATACATGTATATCAAAAGTTCTAGAATTTAAGATTTACAGAATACAGAATCAGATAAGGATGGACAGATCTCATGAATGTCCAACACTCCAGGAGAAGCCTAAGTGTATTGTATTGTACTGTATTGTGTATTCACACTCAGTTTATACTGGACTCAAAGTGCTATTTCACCCATCCGACTGCACAAGTACAGCCCACCTCTCAAGTTACTGACATTCCCCTTACTGAAACACAGAGGCTCAAAGTAACTATTTATCAACATCCTCTATTTTGTTAGGAGAGTGTGTTACCCACAATGCCATAGTTGCAGTCGTAAGTGAATGTGTAAATCCTGTAAACATTTATATTTTCAGGTTCGGAGTTTAAGGTCTAACAACAGACAATCATGAAAAGCCTTTTGAAAAGCAATATTAATGATAGCATTAATAATAACAAGGGTGACGTGGTTAGCTTTCACCCAACCACAGAGTCGAATCTTAGGACAGCACTGGGTGTTGAAATCTGTAAACTCTGTATTATCGCCCGCATTTGGAAACCGCTTCCACGGAAGTTTTCAGATTTGTGTCGCGAGATGGATATTTGTAGTGACGTGATGTGAAAGGTTTACTAATATAAACGGTCTGTAGATGCGCAGTTTTACAAGGCTGGTTTAAGATGAAAACCACCAGCATATTTCCTGTCCACGGACTTGCCTCATTAATATTAATCAGCAAACATGCGCAGACACGGCAGTTCTTTGAGGGGGGTTTCCTCACAATATATTTTACAAGGCTGGTTTAAGATGAAAACTACCAGCATATTTCCTGTTCACGGACTTGCCTCATTAATATTAATCAGCAAACATGCGCAGACACGGCAGTTCTTTGAGGGGGTTTCCTCAATATATTTTACAAGGCTGGTTTAAGATGAAAACTACCAGCATATTTCCTGTTCACGGACTTGCAGTTTGAAATTTGATTTTGAAACGAGAAGACATATTTCAATTTTGAAGCGTGGATATATAGTACTGTATATGGATATTTTACAGAAGCAATAATAAGGGATAATAGGGAGCAATAGATTATGCTGTATTTTACCGATGAAGTATTTCGTCGTTTAGCCAATCAGAATCAGAATCGAGGACACAGTATTTGATCTTTGTCGAAACGTCCATTTTATAAAATATTGTCAGGAAATAAGATTAGCGAACTGGTTTATTTTGTAAATATACTGTAAAACAATTTGGAAGACAACTTCTTCCAAAATAAGAAACGGATTGACAGAAAAATGAAATCACATGCTAACTTCTAGGACATGCAAAAGCGCCTTCGAGTGGTTGAATGTAGAACTACGGAGTTTGAATATTTTCATTGTCTCTGCCAGAGGTGTCCTCGATTTTGATTGGCTAAACAAAAATGTATAGTACTACTGTGACGTCACTTCATTCATTAATTTCTCTGCGGTTTATTTGTTTGACAAATAATTGAGTACACGTAGATGCGCAGACAGCAATTTTACATTAACAGTGACTGCGTGGTAAACCCTGCAGACGAATAAATTAATTGGGGTTTGGCCTCTAGAAACCAGCAGACGAAACCGTTAAAAAAGACTCGTTCGAGTAGACCACTACAATAGCAAACACAATAGTTTCTAGGACATACGGGTCCTTGGGGAAAGGCAGACGAAGCGCCAGACATGCTTTTTACTTCATAAAATATAACTTAATAAAGGCATTAAAAATCTTCAAAATGGCAGAGTGTATAATATACACCTTAATGTACAGATATGTGAAGAAATATTATGCAGAATTTGGTATTTAAGGGCTTAAACGGCGAATTTAAAATCGTGGCCGCGACTCAGTACATAACTCGAATCAAAGATTCGACTAATAATAAATAAACAACCCAAGTCCAGTTTTCATGGAATTTATGCAGACACAGTTTAAATGATAAAGTGGTTTCAAAGATAAAAGGAATCAAGTCAGAAAGTGTGCTTCATTGAAACGAGGAAACTACTCTTTATCCATTAAGTAATTTACAATCACTTATTGAATATCTTATATATTGCTGTATCACATATGAATGTCATATAAGGTTAATTTTGGCTTGTTTTGTTGTGGAACTGTTATATTTGTAATCTAATTAGTGACACTGTCAAAAATTGTATGATTTGTCAAACTGCGGGTTTTATGTAATGTATATATTCAACATATAATAACAAGGGACCCAGCAAATAAGTTGTTTAGTCAAATGTTAGGTCTACCTCTCTAAGCTCCACAGTTTGACAGAGCCGTCCATACAGCAGGAGGCAAGGTTGACTGAGGCCGTATCCTGGCTGACTGTGGATTGAGGGTGGAACACAATGGCTCCCACATTGGTGTTGTGGCCTGAAATGTAGTGACTGTTAATAAGCACACAGATGGTGAGATAACAGATACTATAGTAGCTTTAGGTCCAGAGGAATTCATGTACAATATCAATATCACAACAACTAATGTCTTGATTAACCCTTTTCTTTTCTTGACCATCTTCAATCTGACAACTGGTGGGAGAGGGGGCACGGTGGTAACACACTCACCTCTAACCTCTGAGGTTGGCGGTTCAAACCCCGGACCTTATGTGGGGAAAGCTGGTAGTTCCTTACTGATGGTCTGCAGTTAACAGTACAGAACCTTGACCAACTGTATGTACTGGTTTCTTCTGCCCACAAAACTACCCGTTGTGATATGACCTATACAGTGTTGAAAGCGATGTAAAACCCCAAATAAAATAAAACCCTTTCACCATGACAGAAGAGACTGGATGTGACGGTAGCTGGAGGGTGGAACACTTACTTTGATATCCATGTTGTGACAGGAAATGTGGTTAAAGTGTAGAGTAAGAAATCTAAAATTTGCCACATATCTGAAATTCGCCACATGTGGAAATACCACTAAATATAATGGATTCAGGTGAGATTTGTTGAATGTATAGTAAATCAAGGCTTTTTGAACTGAAATATACCAAGTTCAAGACAAAGCGTCATTTTCTTCATAGAATTAACTAAGGTTTTAGAGGTAGAGAATTTTAGATTTCTTACTCTATAGTTTTTCACCTCACCACCATGCTTCATTACAAATGACTGAGTTGGTCAATGGAAACTAGTTGTAAGTAAGGCCGTGACATGTCTTTTGAAAGTAAGTATGAGCAATTGTTGCAGTATGTTTTGCAAAAACCGACTAATAGTCTGACGGAAACTAAGTTGATAGAGTTAATTCTTTTTGGAACTGGTAATCATAATGAGGATAAAAAGTTATTCGAAACAGTAACAAAGTATATAACAAAATCAAAAAGGTTTGTGTAAATGTAATTGATTTACAGCTAATATTTTACAGTTCTACTTTTCACAGCTAAAAGTGAACACATAATGTAACCTACAACCTGAATTAATTTGTAAACATTGTAAATAATATGTACTGTATACATGAAAATTTGAAATTGAGTATGGGAAATTGGAAAAGAATAATTGCTGTAGTTTGTATAAACACATATTGTATTTATGGAACTTGTCAATGAATATTGTATGCATTTGTTGTTGGACAAGAGCCACTTGTGGCCATTGTAGGCTGTGGGCAATTGTCGTTAAATATATTATGTTTAAATAAAAAAAAAAAAAATAAAAAAAAAAAAAATAAAAAATTGTTGCAGTATCAGTACTAAGAAAAAGAAAAGAAAAACAATTTCCAAACATTATATGAAACTTGCAGCTAAGTCGGCACCCTTATTTTATTTAGCTGAGGGATATTCGTGAATTACTGGTGACAATTCAAGGTCATTATTGCATCTGTAGCAAAATTTCTGCAGAGTATACATCTTGTTGCAAGAATTTAAGGGCTTGTCCCATATTTAATATTATTAACCATTTTATTGACCTCATGAGATAAGTTTATAAAAGAATTTTTATCAAACATTTGTTTTAACTTGTGTCGCCGCCCTTGCACCACAAATGTAGTCTCTGAAAAATATATCCCAAGATGTAATTTACACAAATTAGATAAATTCTAGTAAGAAGTTTTATTTATAACTCACCGCTATAGTGCATATTAGATATAACACCACAACAACTTCAACAAATCACAATTACTGTTTCAAGTGTAAAAATAGCATCAGAGATGCCCGTACCCCACAGCCTGGGGAAATACTTTTAACACCATGAGATATAGAAGTAGTATAACAGTACAAAGTTCAAGATACTTTCAGAGCAGTGTCAGTTACATGAAGGTCCAAATAATGCTTAAGCAAAGAAAATAATATCTAAGGAAAAGAAATGTATGTAAAGATGAAGTATTAAAACAAAACAATTCAATAATAAAATGACAGCACTTATCAGTAAACCAAAAATGGCCGAATTATGGTTTGGATGTTTTGAATATTACCCATGCATACAGAAGTGGCAATACATTCAATGAATGCTTATGTGTGGTGTTGGCGAAAAGCCTGTGGCTCACTTGATGAAATTCCATCTATTACAATGGGAACTTGCAAAAGGAAATTCTTAATGAATTCTAATATGACTTTAACAGTGCTTAATCTGCATCAACAGAAAGACCCAAAGGTGCAACAAGATTTTAAAGGTCAATACAGCAAGGTCAAAGGTCAATCAGTGTCACACCATGACGTGGCACACCTAAAACCCTCAACCAATGTCCCTACCAAGTATAAACTTCCTACACCTTACAGTCTCTGAGATACAGCCCGGACAAGATTTTATAGGTCAAGGTCACTACAGCAAGGTCAAAGGTCAAATCAAGGTCACATTATGACGTAGCACACCTACACCCCCTAACCTTTGTCCCTACCAAGTATCAACTTCCTACACCTTACGGTTTCCAAGATATAGCCCGGACCAGGTTTTATTGGTCAAGTTCACTACGGCAAGGTCAAAGGTCAAATCAAGGTCACACCATGATGTTGCACACCTACTAGCCCCAACCAATGTCCCTACCAAGTATCAACTTCCTACACCTTACAGTTTCCGAGATATAGCCTGGACAAGGTTTTATAGGTCAAGGTCACTACGGCAAGGTCAAAGGTCAAATCAAGGTCAGACCAAGATGTTGCACACCTACAACTCCTAATCAATGTTCCTACCAAGTACCAACTTCCTACATCTTACGGTTTCTGAGATATAGCCCGGACAAGATTTTATAGGTCAAAGTCACTACAGCAAGGTCAAAGGTGAAAATCAAGGTCAGACCATGACGTTGCACATCTACACCCCCTAACCAATGTCCCTACAAAGTATCAACTTCCTACACCTTACGGTTTCTGAGATATAGCCCGGACAAGATTTTAATTGTCAAGGTCACTACGGCAAGGTCAAAGGTCAAATCAAGGTCAGACCATGACGTTGCACACCTACAGCCCCTAACTAATGTCCCTGCCAAGTATCAACTTCGTACACCTTATGGTTGCCGAGATATAGCCCAGACAAGATTTTCAAACTCAAGGTCACTATGGCAAGGTCAAAGGTCAAATCAAGGTCAGACAATGACGTTGCACCAACCAATGTCCCTGCCAAGTATGAACTTCCTACTCCTTACGGTTCCTGAGATACAGCCCGGACAAACTATTTCCCACCGCCCGCCCATCCGGACACCATGGGTGAAAACAATACCCCAACAGCCCTTAAGGGCTGTGGGGTAAAAATTAACACGATATGTACCTCTCAATGTGCGAAGTTCTTCACATTCAGGGACAGACCAGAGCTTGCACAAACCACTCCTAAAATGTACAAATATCATCAATAACCACACGGAGCAGTCACATTCTGTGATGTTAAATCTAAAGGGATGAATCATATGATTCCAGATAAGCAAGGTAACAGTTAATTGAGAAAACACTCTGAGGACTTGAGAACTTTAAATCAATAAAATTCTGTATAAAATCAAATGTTGAGAAGTCAAAGGGCATTTTAAATCACTCACTCTCCTGTCAAAATGTAATTGCTAAGTTTTCCAACCCAAATCATACACAGTTCACTTGTGCCACTTAATCAATGAACACACAATCTGAAGATTTAATAGTTCACAGTATCGCTGGGTCTGTAGGGTATTTTCATTTCGGTTTCCCTTCAATGCAAAACCATTCAGACTCGGGGATAATAAAAAAAGTTGTGTTCCACCATATTCAGAATTAAATAGCTAAGAGGAAGTAAAAATCATAAAAACAAAACATGGCAATTCTGATCAAATGAATAACAAAAGAAGCCTTAAAATCTACAAAAGTACGAGATAAAAGTTCACATTATCTTCAGACATAGAGTTTGGGTTTTTTACATTTTATGTTTTACTACAATAATACATTCTGACAATCAGTATGCAAGTTTTAAAGAGTGGTCACAGTAACTACTGGAAACTGGCATGATACTCTTGCTACTGACCCTGCCCTAGATTACACAGCATTTCACTATAGGAATAAAAGACATATTCGAGTGCTTTATGATGGTTTTACACTATCGATCAGCTGAATATTAAAGCCATGAAGCCTGAAGGGCTGAGTGCTTTAATACAGCAGATCGATAGTTTAAAATCATCATAAAGCACGAGAAGTTGTCTTTTATTCCTATTCTAAAATGGTTTGATATTTTGTACAAAATAAGGGGTAAATCTTACACAAAAATCAAAACAAATCCAATGCCATGTTGGCTGTTACATTAACTAAACATGCATATTGATGGCTGTGCAAACGGACTTTTGCTTAAAATATTGTTCTATTACCCTCATTTCTATGATTTCCTCTCTGTTCTCACAAAAGTACACTTTGTATTGATTTTTATACTAAACTACCCACTCTATTTTATGGACAATCTTTATCTCTCATAAAGTTAGATGTTAAAGAGTCCAGTCTGTACTTATATGTAAATAAAATACAATGTAAGTGATAAACTACAAGAGGTACACACCACGACGCTGTAACCAGGAGCTGGTTGTTTGGACTAAACTGACAGAATGATATGGGTCTGTTGTCACCTATCTGACTGGCATCAACCGTTAAATTCTGAAATAAGAGACAACCCAATTACATTTGAGTTTTGCTCTAATGAACAATAAAATTGTAGAATCTTTTGTTAAGTTCTTAGATAAAACATAACAAAAAGTGTGTTTTAGCAACAACAACAACAAAAAAAAAAAAGAAAAAAAAAGCGTGTCACTGGTCATTAAAATTACACAATGGGCAGTGATCAATGTTACACAGGTTCAGTTCTGCCTACTTTTCTGAAGATCAGTTTTAGTACAAATATTGTAGTGACATTTCAAACAAACTACAATAACCTGATTCTGTAATCAACCTTGACATAAAAATAGAAATGACATCATATGATCACCGTATTTTCACAATATCATACACGCTGTGAATAACTGCACGGAAAACTGAACTTTGTTCAAACATTTGAAATTCGGACTCAACAAAAGATTTACAAAATCATCAACATGGCACAAAAGATTCTACACTATAAAACATACATCCTATGCAGAAAATGGTGAAATTCAATTAAAATATCTATGGATAATATGTTTTTACCAAATTTGTAACAAAGTTGCAAGTTGTTATTGTAGGTGTCAGCAAAGTCATGTCACAATCTGTCCAAAAAAACTTCACTATCCTTTTCAAATTCAACCTCCTCATTTTTAATGCCATAAATTTCCCCCTATTTGCCATCCTTGATCAAGTCTATGAGTCTGACACATGGAGATAGACTATTAAATTCTTCTTTCTG
Organism: Sabellastarte sp. h YS-2021; assembly: GCA_964017235.1. Taxonomy (NCBI): domain Eukaryota; kingdom Metazoa; phylum Annelida; class Polychaeta; order Sabellida; family Sabellidae; genus Sabellastarte; species Sabellastarte sp. h YS-2021. The sequence continues at coordinate 83,313,061 of OZ024935.1, read as the reverse complement.
TCCCAGAAAAGCCATAGGCAGGCATGGCTTTGCCACTGCTGTACCGGTGGAATAGAACAGGCTTCCAATTAGTGTCAGATATCACAACAGACCATTTCAAGCCTTAGAAGAAGCCAACTCAAGACCTACCTGTTCAGACTAGCTTACCCACCACCATAGTCATCCTCCCCGGGTGGGCACTTACTGGGTTATGACTTTGCTGGGTTTAAGGACTGTCCCTTTTTGGATTCCAGCACATTACAGAGATTTTCAGCAATTTTCCGCAATACAAATGTTGTTATTATCTTATTATTATCAACCAAACTTTGCTGGTATGTAGAGATTGATTCAATAATTTCACAGCACTGCAAGCCATCAAAGTTAAAATACTGATATTATTTAATTTGATGTCATAAAGTATTTCTCACTGCAAGCTATTTTTAATTAGCTCCAGTTATGGCTAATTTCGACTTACCCTTGCAAAACTACCGCTTTTTCTGATGAGGGAACCTTAAAAATTGGTTCAGTGTTGATTCTGAGAACTTCAAAAAGTTGGGGCAATCCCCCACCATCGTACAAAATGTGGGGGGGGGGGGGGGGGGGGAAGAGTTAAAAATTGTGGGGGACGATTTCATGATAAAGTTTAAACTAATGAAAAATACTTTTTCAGATTACTTAGTCATTTTTAACAGTGCTTTTCTGTCACCGATCAAGACCACTTAGCTAACTATTTTAGTCGAAATACTACACCTGACTTCTATTGGTTCAACTTAATACAGAGTCTACTTGGTCTAAAACCTCCAATTACTAGTATACCTCCTGATTAGTTTCACTTATACTTGCTCTGCGTGTATAGATATTCAACTGTAAGTATGTTCTCACCCGGGCTTTCTTCTGTGATTCCTGAAGTCTGGCTTTCCTCAGTGCAGAGGGCAAGTTCTTCTCGTCTTTGGCATCCTGAAGTCTCTGAGTAGCTCTATGATTGTTATTATAATTATTAGAAATAATATAAACTGGTGCATTTACAGAGTTCAAAACTGCCATACATCCTCTGAGGAGCTTTCATTTCCCCAAAGAGATTACCCTTGTGACTATAACACAGAACATTATTAAACTTTCATTTACCATATCTGTCAACCACATTTAAAGGTTGCATATATTTATTTTGACAGTCAGTAACATATTCAACACTTAAAATCTAGAAATACATAACCTCTTTCATATGATAAAATACTGGTTGAAACTTATCAAATATCATTGCTTACGGTTTTGTTGTGTATTTTATTTACTGCTACTTTCAGTAATGGAATAAATTCAGTTATTTATTGACGCTAAAAGACATAGGACTTTAAAAAGCATTGGATAACTGAGATTTACTTCTCGGGATCAGACTTTTGGTACAGACCTGGGTAGAGAGTATTCAGCTAACCAGAGCCTTGCAGTCTTGAGTGTCTGGGGGCCTTCGTGGTACCAGGTCACATTCTCTTGCTGAAAATACATAGAAACAGATAAACAGACATTCAAAACAAATATATAACCTGTAACCCTCTTAAGGAACATCTTCCTGACAGGATACATGTCATACAAACTCAGCAACTGACTGCAGCCTTTAAGTGAAAAAAAAAATTGTCATTTTCTTGATGTAGACTATATGTTCAACAAAGAAAGTCAATGATCAATAATTTGCATGATTTGCCAATGATTACCAGTGATTTTCTTTCATAAGCAGACTTTAATTTGACATGTTAACAAAAGAAGGTAGTATTTGAGGCAGTTCAAGAATGTTTTAAGAAATTATAACAGTTTTCACAGTTTAACATCAGCCATACGACCTTATCTTCAATACTGTCTAAGTATACTCTGTTGTAAATAGTTCTTCCTGCGAGAAGGCTTATTTCCTCTGAGAGGTTATGATTTTAGAGCGTGTTTGCTTGTCTGTGTTCACGATTATTATAAAATTAATATACAGATCTTTCTACAGATTTTTCTGTGAGTAAGGTCTGACCTAAGGAAGAAGTGATTCAGTTTTAGAAAAATTCCTGATCATATTTAAGTACAAAAAAAATATCCCAAATTTTCAAAGGTTATATTTACAATGACTCTGGCTTAATGGTTCTCATTACTCCAAAAGCAATACCCGGATCTTCATGAAATGTTTAATGTGGGTCGGGCCTGGCTAAATGAAGATTTCATTAGAGTAAGAAATCTAAAATTCGCCAGGAATCTAAAATTTGCCACCTCTAAAACCTTAGTTAATTTTATGAAGAAAATGATGTTTTTGTCCAAAAATTGGTATTTTTCATTTCAAAAAGCCTCAATTTACTGTACAGTCAACAAATCTCACCACAATTCATTTATTTTATTAGTATTTTCACATGTGGCGAATTTCAGATATGTGGCGAATTTTAGATTTCTTACTCTATATTTAAGGAACTAGAAAAGCACTCGCAAAGTGCTGACCTCTGTAAAGTATTTCATTTCCACCTCTACTTTTTCTTGTTAAGATTCTTAGTATCCAACATTTTTCTGCGATCCCGATCAAACTATGATTTGTTGTAGACATTATTATGGGGGTGTTCTGCATTTTTTGCCAAGTAATCCGATGATTTATTATGGAGGTTTATAAACTTATAATGAAAATGGTAAAAGATATTTTAAAAATTCCTGGATCCAGGGAGTAATCCATGATAGAGTAAGGAATCTAAAATTTGTCACATATCTGAAATTTGCCACATGTAGAAATATTCATAAAATAAACAAAGTGAGGTCAAATTTGTTGAAAGTCTAGTAGATAAAGGCTTTCTGAGCTAAGAAATACATATTTTAAGACAATATATTACTTTCTTCTGTAAATTTGCTCAGGTTGTATAGTTGGTGAATTTTAGATTTCATGGCAAATTTAAGATTTTTTACTCTGCCATCAAAACCAAATCATGTTCTTTGTGCCATTTATCAACATTTTAAGAAAGTTTCATCAAAATCCATCCATAACTTTTCGAGTTAGACAGACAGACAAAGAAATAAACAAACCGACACTGCCAAATCATTTTACATTTCTATGAACAGTCTAAGTAGATAAAAGAGTTAAAAAAATTGCAGAACCTCCTCTTTCTTGGCTTTTTCTTCATCTTCTATTTTCTTGCGTTTAATCTTTTCCTCTCCCAGAATGACCAGCTGGTTCCTCAAGCGTTCCCTCCTGTCTGCAGCATCCTCTCCGAATAAACCTACAAACAAAGGTAGGCATCCACTGTACAAGGCATGTTTTCAACAAAAGATGTTCTCTCTAATACCTGTATTTCATTTAATAGTTTCATTTCAGTTCTGCAAAAAATGGGATAAATTATCTACAATTATCACAAAATCCTCTGACCGTCTTCCCCGGTCAATACACTGCTATTTAATATGTGCCCAGATATGAATAAGTATAAGTCTTCTGTTACTCTGCTTTTTTACATCCCTCAATGTGAAACTTGAACAAAGGAAACTTTAATTTATACTCTTTTACAAAGAGGAACTTACAAAACTATAATAACTGCTTCATGTGGGTGAAGTGAATCCCTTAATTTAACCCAAGTGAATGAAAGTATTTATCAGTGCGATGTAGACTTAAAACTAGATTGAACCAACTATCCTTAATGAACCAGAATCCGGTCCATTCCACTTTCCGATCTAAATGGTTTTAACATTACACTTATGCATGATTTTGCACAAAAATATTAACAGAAGTTATATATTCTTAAAATAGAAGTGTTTCTGGTTATACCCACGCTTTTGTGGGACAAGAAAAGTGCGCTAAAATGTTTCAAATGTTACAGCTAAAAAAGACTGCATGTTTTTAGTAATAGACTGGAAATAAGTACAACAACTAGAGGATCGCTCGCAAAAAAAAAAGATAATGTTTTTGCATAGCAAAAACAAAGCGTCCCGAAAAGGATATAAAGGTGAGTGCTAAAGTATTAAGAAAATGCTTCGTTTCTAGCCTTATACTGTTGTGGCGACCAAAGTCAGCGCAGTCTGCTCTATCTAGCACGGTTTTCAAGATATAAGCATTTTTGTGTTTTGCAAAAAATAAAAAAATTAAAAATGTCCGCTATATTTGGCGAGACAAAAATATTTTGAAAATTGGCATGGCTACTCTGCAGAGATACCCAGCAGGTCCAAAATTTTGTTGAGTTCACTCCATATAGCACGATTTTCGAGATATAAGCATTTTTGTGTTTTGCAAAAACTTTGAAAATTCAAAATGGCCACCATTTTTGGGGAGACAAAAATTTTTGTCAAGACCACTGCCGTGGTGTGTATCTCCCGCCGAGCATTAAAGCAGAAGAAATAGCTTTTCCGAGATATTCACAATTTTTCATTTTCGTGTGTGAAAGGTCTTCCAAAAGTAGGTGAATGAGTTATTTGAGAAAAATTGGCTATCTGCAATACTATTAAGAGATAATTCACATTTACTCATTTTGAGTAGGTGAATAATTATCTATGGGTCTGAAACTTCACCAAGTGAAAGCTCTCCCAAAAGTAGGTGAATGAGTTATTTGAGAAAAATTGGCTATCTGCAATACTTTTAGAGATAATTCGCATTTACTCATTTTGAGTAGGTGAGTAATTAGCTATGGGTCTGAAACTTCACCATGTGAAAGCTCTCCCACAAGTAGATGAATGAGTATTTGATAAAAATTGGGTATCCGCAATACTTTTACAGATAATTAGCATTTACTCATTTTGAGTAGGTGAATAAATAGCTATGGGTCTGAAACTTCACAGAGTGAAAGCTCTCCCAAAAGTAGGTGAATGAGTTATTTGAGAAAAATTGGCTATCTGCAATACTTTTAGAGATAATTCACATTTACTCATTTTGAGTAGGTGAATAATTAGCTATGGGTCTGAAACTTCACTAAGTGAAAGCTCTGCCAAAAGTAGGTGAATGAGTTATTTGAGAAAAATTGGCTATCTGCAATACTTTTAGAGATAATTCGCATTTACTCATTTTGAGTAGGTGAGTAATTTGCTATGGGTCTGAAACTTCACCAAGTGAAAGCTCTCCCAAAAGTAGGTGAATGAGTTATTTGAGAAAAATTGGCCATCTGCAATACTTTTAGAGATAATTCGCATTTACTCATTTTGAGTAGGTGAATAATTAGCTATGGGTCTGAAACTTCACCAAGTGAAAGCTCTGCCAAAAGTAGGTGAATGAGTTATTTGAGAAAAATTGGCTATCTGCAATACTTTTAGAGATAATTCGCATTTACTCATTTTGAGTAGACGAGTAATTAGCTATGGGTCTGAAACTTCACCAAGTGAAAGCTCTCCCAAAAGTAGGTGAATGAGTTATTTGAGAAAAATTGGCTATCTGCAATACTTTTAGAGATAATTCGCATTTACTCATTTTGAGTAGGTGAGTAATTAGCTATGGGTCTGAAACTTCACCAAGTGAAAGCTCTCCCAAAAGTAGGTGAATGAGTTATTTGAGAAAAATTGGCTATCTGCAATACTTTTAGAGATAATTCACATTTACTCATTTTCAGTAGGTGAGTAATTAGCTATGGGTCTGAAACTTCACCAAGTGAAAGCTCTGCCAAAAGTAGGTGAATGAGTTATTTGAGAAAAATTGGCCATCTGCAATACTTTTAGAGATAATTCGCATTTACTCATTTTGAGTAGGTGAGTAATTAGCTATGGGTCTGAAACTTCACAGAGTGAAAGCTCTCCCAAAAGTAGGTGAATGAGTTATTTGAGAAAAATTGGCTATCTGCAATACTTTTAGAGATAATTCGCATTTACTCATTTTGAGTAGGTGAGTAATTAGCTATGGGTCTGAAACTTCACCAAGTGAAAGCTCTCCCAAAAGTAGGTGAATGAGTTATTTGAGAAAAATTGGCTATCTGCAATACTTTTAGAGATAATTCGCATTTACTCATTTTGAGTAGGTGAGTAATTAGCTATGGGTCTGAAACTTCACCAAGTGAAAGCTCTCCCAAAAGTAGGTGAATGAGTTATTTGAGAAAAATTGGGTATCCGCAATACTTTTAGAGGTAATTCGCATTTACTCTTTTTGAGTAGGTGAGCAATTAGCTATGGGTCTGAAACTTCACCAAGTGAAAGCTCTCCCAAAAGTAGGTGAATGAGTTATTTGAGAAAAATTGGCTATCTGCAATACTTTTAGAGATAATTCGCATTTACTCATTTTGAGTAGGTGAGTAATTAGCTATGGGTCTGAAACTTCACCAAGTGAAAGCTCTCCCAAAAGTAGGTGAATGAGTTATTTGAGAAAAATTGGGTATCCGCAATACTTTTAGAGGTAATTCGCATTTACTCTTTTTGAGTAGGTGAGCAATTAGCTATGGGTCTGAAACTTCACCAAGTGAAAGCTCTTTGGGATAGCTGCTCTGCAGAGATACCCTGTGGGTCAAAAATTTCGTCGAAATCGCTCTATCTAGCACGGTTTTCGAGATATAAGCATTTTTGTGTTTTGCAATTTTGCAAAAAATTCGAAAATTCAAAATGGCCGCCATTTTTTGCGAGAAATTTTTTGTTTGAAAATTGGCATGGCTACTCTGCAGAGATACCCTGCGGGCCAAAAATTTCGTCGAAATCGCTCTATCTAGCAGGGTTTTTGAGATATAAGCATTTTTGTGTTTTGCAATTTTTGCGAAAAATTCGAAAATTCAAAATGGCCGCCATTTTTGGCGAGACAAAAATTTTTTCAAAATTGGGATAACTACTCTGCAGAGATACCCTGCGGGTCAAAAATTTCGTCGAAATCGCTCTATGTAGCACGGTTTTCGAGATATAAGCATTTTTGTGTTTTGCAATTTTTACGAAAAATTCGAAAATTCAAAATGGCCGCCATTTTTGGCGAGATAAAATTTTTTTTTAAAATTGGGATAACTACTCTGCAGAGATACCCTGCGGGTCAAAAATTTCGTCGAAATCGCTCTATCTAGCACGGTTTTCGAGATATAAGCATTTTTTGTGTTTTGCAATTTTTGCGAAAATTTCGAAAATTCAAAATGGCCGCCATTTTTGGCGAGACAAAAATTTTTTGAAAATTGGGAAAAGTACTCCGCAGAGATATCCTGCGGGTCAAAATTTTTGTCGAAATTGCTCTATCTAGCACGGTTTTTGAGATATAAGCATTTTTGTGTTTTGCAATTTTTGCAAAAATTCAAAATGGCCGCCATTTTGGGCGAGACAAAATTTTTTTGAAAATTGGGAAAACTACTCCGCAGAGATACCCTGCGGGTCAAAAATTTCATCGAAATCGCTCTATCTAGCACGGTTTTCGAGATATAAGCATTTTTGTGTTTTCCTTATTTGGAAAATTCGTAATGATTAATTAATCATTAATTACTCGGCCATTTCTTGACCAATCAATGCCAAAATCTAATGATTTCCAGATTTTAATAGAATGAATGCATTTGCCAAGTTTCAGGTGAATTGATAAAATTCCTTTCAAGTTATCATCCGGACAAGCTTCCCCATCGAAAAAAGACATTTTTGGTCATGTGACCTCTCTGATTGGTTGAAATGTCACTGCAGCATATTCAAAAAAATTCCCCAAGGCTACTGCCTAAACCTGCCAAATTTGAAAAGAATCTGCCTAACGGTTACAGAGTTATAAGGAAAACAAAATGCGGAGCCGGCGGAGCCGCAGGAGCCGGCGGAGCCGGAAGCTCTCCCATACACAAACAAGCGTCCCTTGCGGGACGCTTAATTATAAGTGCCAACATATCCCCAGACAGGTCTCCCCTCACACCACAGGTTTGGAATGGGTATTTTTCATGGAACCCATCTTCTGTACACCATAATCATTATGAAACATGACATAATGAACCACTACTATAACAATTTTAGCAATTAAATCTACAATACATGTATGTGTATTTTTCAAAAGGAAAATGGTTAAAATAAATGATTCAGGAGGTTAAAGCCAAATTTTATAACTGTAAGGTGATCACTACAAATATGTTTACATTTTAAGGTCACTAGATAGTCAGGCAATTCCACTGGCAAATCTTAATATATGTACCAAATTTGTTTGAAAAAAAAAGAAAATCTAAGAGAACTGGGGTTAAATCTTTTACTCTTCTTTATTGCCTTTAAGGCAGCCATAAATTCTTTAATATAAGGAGTTTAAGGTCACCTGAACATGAGGATCTTCCTAGGCCCTAAGGCCATTCTTAGCATGTGTACAAAATTTGATGAGAAAATTGAGTGCATTTTTGAGTAATCATGTACACAAGGAAAATAGTGGTGATTCCACGGACCTTGTCCCCTAACTCACATCTTACTATAAAATTAAGGGGTATGTAATTTTACCTGATTAAAAGTGAATTCACCAGGTGTATGCATATATATTGAAAATTCTGCCATAATTTTAACTAGAAAAATGTTTTTGCTGACAAAAACTAAGCGTCCCAAAAAGGTTCACTGCAATATAATATACAGTAGAAAAAGGTTTTTGAAAATAAAAACATGCAGTGCTGAGAGAAGAAGTTAAGCAGACAGTGTGGAAGTTCATGTATTAACATGAAAGAAAAATTTAAGCTTTATTTTGTTTTCTATGGTCATAAATTGCGAAAAGTTAATTGAATATAGAATGCTAAGAATGCATAAAGCATCAATACTTATAATAGGTCGAAAGTTACACCACAAAACTACTTAATTAAAGAGTAACAGTGCTTTATAAATGCCATATATCTAGTTACATTTTAGAAAAAGGCATAGTAAAATGTGAGCCTTCAGAAAGGCAAGAAGTTTATGACACCATGCTTTGAATACATCTATCTGGTAAATCTGACCAGCTATCTAGACTCTTCACATAAGGTTTCCAAATAACTCTGAATACATTTTAAATCTCTAAAAGCAAGAATAAACTAGAGGATCGCTCGCAAAAAAAAAGATAATGTTTTTGCATAGCAAAAACAAAGCGTCCCGAAAAGGGTATAAAGGTGAGTGCTAAAGTATTAAGAAAATGCTTCGTTTCTAGCCTTATACTGTTGTGGCAACCAAAGTCAGCGCAGTCTGCTCTATCTAGCATGGTTTTCAAGATATAAGCATTTTGTGTTTTGCAAAAAATAAAAAAATTAAAAATGTCCGCTATATTTGGCGAGACAAAAATATTTTGAAAATTGGCATGGCTACTCTGCAGAGATACCCAGCAGGTCCAAAATTTTGTTGAGTTCGCTCCATATAGCACGGTTTTTGAGATATAAGCATTTTTGTGTTTTGCAAAAACTTTGAAAATTCAAAATGGCCACCATTTTTGGGGAGCCAAAAATTTTTGTCAAGACCACTGCCGCGGTGTGTATCTCCCACCGAGCATTAAAGCAGAAGAAATAGCTTTTCCGAGATATTCACAATTTTTCATTTTTGTGTGTGAAAGGTCTTCCAAAAGTAGGTGAATGAGTTATTTGAGAAAAATTGGCTATCTGCAATACTTTTAGAGATAATTCACATTTACTCATTTTGAGTAGGTGAGTAATTAGCTATGGGTCTGAAACTTCACCAAGTGAAAGCTGTCCCAAAAGTAGGTGAATGAGTTATTTGAGAAAAATTGGCTATCTGCAATACTTTTAGAGATAATTCACATTTACTCATTTTGAGTAGGCGAGTAATTAGCTATGGGTCTGAAACTTCACCAAGTGAAAGCTGTCCCAAAAGTAGGTGAATGAGTTATTTGAGAAAAATTGGCTATCTGCAATACTTTTAGAGATAATTCACATTTACTCATTTTGAGTAGGCGAGTAATTAGCTATGGGTCTGAAACTTCACCAAGTGAAAGCTCTCCCAAAAGTAGGTGAATGAGTTATTTGAGAAAAATTGGCTATCTGCAATACTTTTAGAGATAATTCGCATTTACTCATTTTGAGTAGGTGAGTAATTAGCTATGGGTCTGAAACTTCACCAAGTGAAAGCTCTCCCAAAAGTAGGTGAATGAGTTATTTGAGAAAAATTGGCTATCTGCCATACTTTTAGAGATAATTCGCATTTACTCATTTTGAGTAGGTGAGTAATTAGCTATGGGTCTGAAACTTCACCAAGTGAAAGCTCTGCCAAAAGTAGGTGAATGATTAATTTGAGAAAAATTGGCTATCTGCAATACTTTTAGAGATAATTCGCATTTACTCATTTTGAGTAGGTGAGTAATTAGCTATGGGTCTGAAACTTCACCAAGTGAAAGCTCTGCCAAAAGTAGGTGAATGAGTTATTTGAGAAAAATTGGCTATCTGCAATACTTTTAGAGATAATTCGCATTTACTCATTTTGAGTAGGTGAGTAATTAGCTATGGGTCTGAAACTTCACCAAGTGAAAGCTCTGCCAAAAGTAGGTGAATGATTTATTTGAGAAAAATTGGCTATCTGCAATACTTTTAGAGATAATTCGCATTTACTCATTTTGAGTAGGTGAGCAATTAGCTATGGGTCTGAAACTTCACAGAGTGAAAGCTCTCCCAAAAGTAGGTGAATGAGTTATTTGAGAAAAATTGGCTATCTGCAATACTTTTAGAGATAATTCGCATTTACTCATTTTGAGTAGGTGAGTAATTAGCTATGGGTCTGAAACTTCACAGAGTGAAAGCTCTCCCAAAAGTAGGTGAATGAGTTATTTGAGAAAAATTGGCTATCTGCAATACTTTTAGAGATAATTCGCATTTACTCATTTTGAGTAGGTGAGTAATTAGCTATGGGTCTGAAACTTCACCAAGTGAAAGCTCTGCCAAAAGTAGGTGAATGATTAATTTGAGAAAAATTGGCTATCTGCAATACTTTTAGAGATAATTCGCATTTACTCATTTTGAGTAGGTGAGTAATTAGCTATGGGTCTGAAACTTCACCAAGTGAAAGCTCTGCCAAAAGTAGGTGAATGAGTTATTTGAGAAAAATTGGCTATCTGCAATACTTTTAGAGATAATTCGCATTTACTCATTTTGAGTAGGTGAGTAATTAGCTATGGGTCTGAAACTTCACCAAGTGAAAGCTCTGCCAAAAGTAGGTGAATGATTTATTTGAGAAAAATTGGCTATCTGCAATACTTTTAGAGATAATTCGCATTTACTCATTTTGAGTAGGTGAGTAATTAGCTATGGGTCTGAAACTTCACAGAGTGAAAGCTCTCCCAAAAGTAGGTGAATGAGTTATTTGAGAAAAATTGGCTATCTGCAATACTTTTAGAGATAATTCACATTTACTCATTTTGAGTAGGTGAGTAATTAGCTATGGGTCTGAAACTTCACAGAGTGAAAGCTCTCCCAAAAGTAGGTGAATGAGTTATTTGAGAAAAATTGGCTATCTGCAATACTTTTAGAGATAATTCGCATTTACTCATTTTGAGTAGGTGAGTAATTAGCTATGGGTCTGAAACTTCACCAAGTGAAAGCTCTCCCAAAAGTAGGTGAATGAGTTATTTGAGAAAAATTGGCTATCTGCAATACTTTTAGAGATAATTTGCATTTACTCATTTTGAGTAGGTGAGTAATCATCTACGGGTCTGAAACTTCACCATGTGAAAGCTCTCCCAAAAGTACATGAATGAGTTATTTGATAAAAATTGGGTATCCGCAATAGTTTTTGAGATAATTAGCATTTACTCATTTTGAGTAGGTGAGTAATTAGCTACGGGTCTGAAACTTCACCAAGTGAAAGCTCTTCCAAAAGTAGGTGAATGAGTTATTTGAGAAAAATTGGCCATCTGCAATACTTTTAGAGGTAATTCGCATTTACTCTTTTTGAGTAGGTGAGCAATTAGCTATGGGTCTGAAACTTTACCAAGTGAAAGCTCTTTGGGATAGCTGCTCTGCAAAGATACCCTGAAGATAAAAAATTTCGTCGAAATCGCTCTATGTAGCACGGTTTTCGAAATATTAGCATTTTTGTGTTTTGCAATTTTTGCGCAAAAATTCGAAAATTCAAAATGGCCGCCATTTTTGGCAAGATAAAATTTTTTTGAAAATTGGCATGGCTAATCTGCAGAGATACCCTGTGGGTCAAAAATTTCGTCGAAATCGCTCTATCTAGCAGGGTTTTCGAGATATAAGCATTTTTATGTTTTGCAATTTTTGCGAAAAATTCGAAAATTCAAAATGGCCGCCATTTTTGGCGAGACAAAAATTTTTTGAAAATTGGGATAACTACTCTGCAGACATACCCTGTGGGTCAAAAATTTCGTCGAAATCGCTCTATCTAGCACGGTTTTCGAGATATAAGCATTTTTGTGTTTTGCAATTTTTGCGAAAATTTCGAAAATTCAAAATGGCCGCCATTTTTGGCGAGATAAAAATTTTTTGAAAATTGGGAAAAGTACTCCGCAGAGATATCCTGCGGGTCAAAAATTTTGTCGAAATTGCTCTATCTAGCACGGTTTTTGAGATATAAGCATTTTTGTGTTTTGCAATTTTTGCGAAAATTTCGAAAAATTCAAAATGGCCGCCATTTTGGGCGAGACAAAAATTTTTTGAAAACTGGGAAAACTACTCCGCAGAGATACCCTGCGGGTCAAAAATTTTGTCGAAATCGCTCTATCTAGCACGGTTTTCGAGATATAAGCATTTTTGTGTTTTCCTTATTTGGAAAATTCGTAATGATTAATTAATCATTAATTACTCGGCCATTTCTTGACCAATCAATGCCAAAATCTAATGATTTCCAGATTTTAATAGAATGAATGTATTTGCCAAGTTTCAGGTGAATTGATAAAATTCCTTTCAAGTTATCATCCGGACAAGCTTCCCCATCGAAAAAAGACATTTTTGGTCATGTGACCTCTCTGATTGGTTGAAATGTCACTGCAGCATATTCAAAAAAATTCCCCAAGGCTACTGCCTAAACCTGCCAAATTTGAAAAGAATTACAGAGTTATAAGGAAAAGAAAATGCGGAGCCGGCGGAGCCTGAAGCTCTCCCATACACAAACAAGCGTCCCTTGCGGGACGCTTAATTAGATATTAGGCGAAAACACAAAATCGGCTGTTTGATGAATCCAGTTTGATCCATAAAAGGGGTGGGGGTGGGGTGGGGTGGGGGGGGGCAGGGCTAAATCTGACCAGCTATCTAGACTCTTCACATAAGGTTTCCTAATACCCCGTAATACATTCTAAAACTCTAAAAGAATAAAAGAGATAAAAGGCAAAAACACAAAATCGGCTATTTTATAACCCCAGTTTAACCCATAAGGGGGATCCGGGGGTAAATCTGACCAGCTATCTAGACTCCTCACATATGGTTTCCCAATACCTCTTAATACATTCTAAAACTCTAAAAGCAAGAACTAGATTGGGCCAACTCGGCGCCAACATATCCCCAGACAGGTCATCACTCATGCCACAGGTTTTGATCGGGAATTTTTTATGTAAGCCATTTGTTGCATGCCATAAATCTTGGGAAAAGTTATATGAACTTCAGCACATCAATCTACTAAGTTTATATCTTCCCAAGGAAGATGGTGTATCCCCAGACGCCGAATACATAACTCAACAGAGCATATTTTCAATCTTCCTGCAATGATAACTCTGAACCTATTTTCAAAGTATTTAAATGATTGATGATTGAATGTCCATTCCAAATTAATAATCCCAAAAGAGCATATCTGTTTCTATATTTGTTGACAAATAAAATATTATTTCTAACTCAACTCATCATACTTTTCAATCTTCCTGCAAAGGGTGACTCTGAACCTATTTTCAAAGTATTTAAATGATTAATAATCCCAAAAGCGCATATCTGTTTCTATATTTGTTCACAAATAAAATATTATTTAAAAATTATATATTATTTATATTATTATTTTATTATATTATTTTTAGAATTTGCATTGTTTTTCAGTTATTCACTTCCTCAATTCCTATATATGTGGTCCATATATATGCAACCTAAATATGTGACACAATCTCAGTTCTGATTCCCCTTTGTCTTATTAGATAATGAAGCAAACCCCATCTCCCAACCCCACCCCACCCCTCTCCCCTTCTCCACACCTCTCTCACTGTTACAGAAGATCTGCAACCCCACTGAAAAGTCTGGTTCTTTGTTTCTCATTTGATATCATTCAATACCTTTGTTCATTTAGTGTCACTCAATAGCTGGAGGTCCCAGAGGTGGATGGGGGGTGGGACTAAATACAGCACAAATGGTAAACAAACAAAAGGGGTAATCAAATACAAAAAGCTCAGTTAATCTTATCACTAAAATAAAATTAAATATATAAATAAGGAATGTCCAACAGGAAAATTATATACCTCCAGAATTAAATATAAATTATCAAACCACAAGAACAGATTTATAATAATAAGTCAGAATTGAGAATTTTAAGAATGTGATTATTAACTGAAATGAGTTAGTAACTGTAGGAACTGTGTCAAAATTAACTGAGGCAAACTGAATAAAACTGGGCTAGTTGAGGGTTAAAAATCCCCTATTTTTACTACATAAGGGTATAATTTCATTAATATTGGACTTATAGCTCACCAGAAAATAACAGTGTCCATTTTCCCTACTTGAATATGTTTAACCAGTTTCATTTTAAAAAGTTAAAAACTCAGCAAGCAGAGAGATAACACACAAAAATAAGTACTTAAAAGCCTAAGATAGCCATAACATTATTAATAAAAATTTAAATAGACAGGCACTTCTTTTGAAAAATTCAAAGATTTCAGCTCTACGACCCACATAGTTCGACAGTTACAGGGCTTTAAAGTGGTATAATATCCATAAACTGGGTCTCTGTGGGCATTTTACAATTGTTAAAGAGACCTTAGCAATTAAACTACAGAGCTGAAACTTTTTGGGGGACAAACATAACAAAAAAAAATTATATATAATACAGTTTAAGACCTGTCACACTAAGCATTTCCAAATAACAGGGCAAAATACGGAAAAAAATGTCAAAAAAGGTCACTTGGGTGAGTGTTTATGGCCCTCATACACAGGTTAAATGTCTACTAAAAGCCTTGATTTTCGGCACATGTAGAAAGGACATAATAATGCATTCCCAGATGGGATTTCAGCTCCATAAATCACATAGTTTAACAGTCACAGGGCTTAAAGGTGGCAAAAAGTCCAAATATTGGGTCTCTGTGGGCCTTTTAGAGATCTCGATGTGGCCTTCAAATTAAAGCTTCAGATTTATAATCTGTCACATACTAAGATTATACATAGAATATATATCTAATAAAGTTTGAAACTTCTCAGACTTACCATTTCCAAGTTACAGAGCAAAATATGTGAAAAATGTCTTAAAAGGGTCACTCGGGTGGGTGTTTATGGTCCTCATACACAGTTTAAATGTCTACTTGAAGCCATGATTTTTGGCACATGTAAAAAGAACATAATAATGTATTCCCAGATGAGATTTCAGCCCTATCAGTCACATAGTTTAACAGTCACAGGGCTTAAAGGTGGCAAAAAGTCCAAATACTGGGTCTTTGGGAGCCCGTCAGAGACCTCAATGTGGCCTTCAAATTAAAGCTTCAGACTTAAAATTTGTCACAAACTAAGATTACACATAGAATATGTATCTAATACAGTTTGAAACTTCTCAGACTTACCATTTCCAAGTTACAGAGCAAAATATGTGAAAAATGTCTAAAAAGGGTCACTCGGGTGGGGATTTATGGTCCTCATACATGGGTTAAATGTCTATTAAAGGCCTAAATTTTGGAGTACATACAAGAAAAACATATTGATATAATTTCAGATGATATTTCACTTAGATGAGAGACATTGTTTGAAAGCTACAGTGCTTGAAGGTGGCAAAAAGTCCATAAATTGGGTCTCTGTGGGCAATTTTGAGACCTCAAGTCGGCCTAACAGGTAAACCTACAGCCTTTAAATTTTTCACAGACAAGGATTACATATAAGAGTTACACCTAGAGCAGTTTGAGACTCATCAGAATTACCACTTCCAAATTATAGGGCAAAATGTGTTAAAAATCTAGGAAAAAAGTCCTAAGTGGGGTCTTTATGGGCCCCAAACACAATTTTCTCCTCAACTTAAAGTCTTGATTTTCGGCACATGTACTAAGAATATATTAATGTGTTCTCAGGTAAAATTTAAGCCAGATAGGCCTCATAGTTTGTGACCTAGAGGGCTCTAAGTGGTCAAAAGTGCAATTTCTGACCTTAAGGTGGTCATAAGTTCTTTATTATTTGGAGTTTAAGGTCACCTTAAAATAGGGATCTTCCTTTGGGCATCCTTAACATGTGTACCAAGTTTGAAAAAAAGATATTAATTGGTTTTTGAGTTATCGCGTCCACAAGGAAATTTCTACGGCGGCGGCGGAGGCGGCGCGACGGACCTGAATCCAATATATCCCCGACTTTCGTCTGGGGATATAATAAAGGAGATAAGAGGCAAAAACACAAAATTGGCTATTTTATGACCCCCAGTTTGACCCATAAGGGGGAGTCCGGGGGTAAATCGGACCAGCTATCTAGACTCTTCACATATGGTTTCCCAATACCTCTTAATACATTCTAAAGCTCTAAAAGCAAGAATAAAGGAGATAAAAGGCAAAAACACATAATCGGCTATTTTATAACCCCAGTTTGACCCATAAGGGGGGATCTGGGGGTAAATCTGACCAGCTACCTAGACTCTTCACACAAGGTTTCCCAATACCTCTTAATACATTCTAAACTCTAAAAGCAAGAATAAAGGAGATATAAGGCAAAAACACAAAATCGGCTATTTTATGACCCCAGTTTGACCCATAAGGGAGGGTCTGGCGGTAAATATGACCGGCTATCTAGACTCTTCACATATGGTTTCCCAATACCTCTTGATACATTCTCAAGCTCTAGAAGCAAGAATAAAGGAGATATAAGGGGAAAAGATGAAATTGGCTAGGTTTCCTACTACCTCCCAATACATTTTATGGCACTAAATGAAATACTTAAGAAGATAATAGGGGGGTTCACATGAATTTTAAGCTTTCTGATTGGTACCTGTGAGAAAATCACTCATAAATTGGTCAATTTTCATCGAATTGCTCCCAGAATCTAATCCGCTCACGTTTTTGATAGTATAAACATGTGTATGAAGTTACAAGCCTCTGCGGTCAGTAGATTTTCCTGAACTGCGATGACGGGGGGTGTACCCGAGAAAACTGTGTTTTGATCATGTGACCTTGATAAAGATCAAAGGTCAAATTTAAGTATGTGGAAAAATTTCCCCACGCCTAAGGTATGTAACTGCCAAATATGGTTTAAAAGCTTGCAATAATAAGAGAGATATTCAAGGGAGACCATAATGCGGCGGTGGCGAGGAAACTGAGGTAAAACCAAATAAGCGCCCTTTCAGGGATGCTTAATTAATCTCAAATATACATACAGATTGGCTCTCCCAGCTGTCTGAGCTGTAGCTTCACTTCAGTGTCATCTGTGGAGACATGAATTTGTCTGGCCTGCAAAAAAAGAAAAAGGAAAAAAACAAAACATTGGCAACTAGTTGTGGACAACTGTAAGAATGTCTGAACACTCTATGATGATAAAAACCTGATGGTTATACATGTATAATTATGTTTCAAATAATTACACCAAGCTTTTTATGCACACATTGAAAATACAAAGCTCCTTTAGTCTGCCATTTTCATAGCTTGCACACCTTCCCTTTTCTACAGACGGTTCCAAATCAGGAACATGATGCATCTTGTGCTGTATCAGTAATACAATGATTGAATGAATAACTTGATTTTTGAGAAATAAACCGATAGCATTCTAACCTTTTTTCTCCTTTCAAATTCTTCAAGGAGTTCTTTCTTTGACTCATTTTCATCCGCCATCTCCATGGTTTCAGCTAAAAAAAAACAAATACAACACAGTTAAAAACACAGAAGTAAATCCACTGAATTTGTGACACAAAGTAAGCCACTGCATAGTTAAATATCATCACTCTGCCATTAAAGATATAAAATACTACAATTCACATGATTTTATTGCATTATCTCACTAATTTGTAATCCTATGAAATCCACTTAAAAAAGACTTGCAATAAACAATATGTTTGCATTAATAAGTACAGTTTGAAACCTAGGTGACAATAAAAAAAACAAGTATATTCAACAGAAACTACTTCACCAGGTTAATACGGTAAGCTTAATTTATTATTCAGGCTCTGTAAAGATTTTATATTTATCTCTACCTTAAATTATTATTCCATTTAACAGAGTCCTATTAAAAGAATTTTATTAGAAGAAACAAAATCTTCACTATCTCCTGTGATGTAGAGTAAGGAATCTAAAATTGCCGCATATCTGAAATTCGCCACATGTAGAATAAAAGTATTCATAAAATAAACAAGGCGAGGTTAAATTTGCCGAAATTCTAGTAGATTAAGGCTTTCTAAAGTAAGAAATACCAATTTTAAGACAATACGTTACTTACTTCTGTAAAATGGGTTAGGTTTTATAGGTGGCGAATTTTAGATTTCTAGCGAATTTTAGATTTCTTTCTCTACATGCTGATGGCACTAGATATGGGAAAGCATCAGACACATCTATCCACAGAGCTTTGAGATTTTGCCCGTTTGGCTGTCTTAACAAAACTATGTTTAAACTATCCAAAGTGAAATACAGTTGAAAAACAAGTGAAAATCTCAAACACTTGGCATAAAATCCTTACCATCTCCCATGATGTTGATGTTGCCTGCTGAAATGCCTGCCTTTATGGCATCACTGGCGAGTGAGCCAGCGCCACCTCCTCTGGCCAGACGACGCCTCTCCTGTTCCTCCAGACTGCCATAGTGTACAGTCTCTGTCCTCCGCATATAATGCACTGTTTCCTCATCTTCATACATAGTGACAGAAAGCTTCACCTAGAAAACTGGTCAAACACAGAAACATTGTACATCCAACAAACAGGATTTGGTGATACAATCTAGGAAACAAATTTTAAAACAAACAATAAACAAAGAACACTGAATCAAACTTGAATTACCTTTTAAAATAAATTATTTTAGCTTGGACTTTATCAGTAATTCAATCACAAATATAACCACAAATGAAGGACTTCAACTTCACCTAGGCCGAGTTTCTGTCCCTTCCCTAAATGCTATTAATATACTGATGGTATGCAATGGCGAGAGACAGAGTTCTCTAGTACTTGTTTTCTGTTTAAATCTTGAAAAGCAGATAATTACTGCATTTACTTAATAATGTCCTTCCTGTGACAAAAATATCCAGTTTATAATGCATATATTGATACACTTAGCTGATTTTACAAGCCAGGAATTTCTTTGTAAATAATACTACAAAGGTAGCCTTGCTGAAGGCTCAAGTTGCTTTGCAGTTAGGGAAAATTTTCAGTTCAGATAATGAAATTTCAGTTTATATTATGTACTCATACATGTACTGGGTTTTACATTAGCATACAGCTGTTCTGTCTGATAATCTTATATCTCATAACATGTATGGGTGCTTTATGAATACCAGATATCTGTATGCATGTTTGAAAAAGATATCCTGCAAATTTGAGCCACAAGCAATGCTTCTACAAAGGTGAAGTTTGGTTTACATTTTAAAAATGGGTTTGAATATACACATGCCAATAAGATCGGCATTAAATATTAGTGAACAGCACATATACATAGATATATATAGAAATATGCTGTTCAAAATTTACACAGAAAACAGGTACCAGAGAACTTTGTCTAATACAAAAACAATTGGTGATGGGAGCAATTGGTGATGGGACAGAAACTCAATCTAAACTTCATCCTTTATTTTGGCTTTCTGTGATTCAATTGCCAATAAGTCCTGCACACACAGTTCATTTCCACACGAAAATACAAACAAAGTCTGATATGAAATTAATGTATTTATTGAGCGAAAGACAGATTACTATGTCCATCTACTTACAAAATAGCTATGAAAATACTTTGGCGAACATATTTGTATGTATTTGTAGGTGCCTTATAAAACTCAGACTTCCAGAGGTGCGGTTGGAGGGGTGCGGTAAAAATATCGTAAAGCGTTGCTTGAAAACTCATTCTATCCTCATATTTCTTCAATCATATTAACAAGGTTGGTGTGTACACCAGTACTACGTCATATCTCATCTTTTACTTGTAAAATATTGCCAGAAAACCCCAATGTGGCCTCATATATCCCTCACTATAAAGGGTGTACAAGTTCAATAGTATGTGCGATGAGAATAGAATTTTGCTAGAAAAGTTGAAATATTGCCAGAAACCCCATTGTGGCCGTCTATTTCCTTCACTCTATGTGTATAAGTACTAGCATTTGATATTCTATTTGTAAAATATTGCTAGAAAAGTTCAACTGAAGGTGCTGTGAGAGTAAATTATACCTAGATCTTCCATTTGTAAAATATTGCTTGAAACCCCACCCTGGCCTCATATTTCCTTCACTACGTGTGAGTATAAGTACCAGCATTTCATATCCTTCTTGTAAAATATTGCTGGAAAAGTTTAACAGAAGGTGCGGTGTGAGAGAAAATATTGCGAGAAATCCGATAGTGGCCTCATATTTAGTTGACTCCATGTGTACACAGATCTACAAGTTCAACAGAAATTGCGATGAGAGTACAATAATGCTACAAACCCCCTTCGTGGCCTCATGGTTCCTTCACTCTGTGTAGATAAGTACTAGAATTTGATATTCTATTTGCAAAATACTGCTGGAAAAGTTAAACAGTAGGTATGATGAGACTAAAATATTGTTAGATCATATATTTACAAAATAATGCCAGAAACCCCACCATGGCCTTAAATTTCATTCACTCTGTGTGTATAAGTACTAGCATTTGATATTGTATTTGTAAAATATTGCTAGAAAAGTTTAACAGTAGGTGCGGTGAGTCTAAAATATTTCTAGATCTTCTGTGTGTAAAATATAAAGTGCTCTGTAAATATCGTTGTTTGTTTTATTTGTAAAACATTGCAAGAAACACTATCGTGGCCTAATATTTCCTTCAATGTGAAGTTTGTGTGTACAGCACAGCAGTCATCGACCGGGTAAACAGTAAACACTTGAGGGAACAAGACACACATATGTCAGCCAATCAGAGATGAGGTGTGGTAAAAAGGTGCAAGTGCGGGTGCGAGTAAAGCTCCAGCTCCAAGTTTTATAATGTACTGTATTTGTAGAAAACCTCCAGTTTTATGCGGGGGTTGCACCACGGCTCTACACACAACTACAATAGAGCTGAGGTAAGCACGTCTAGTAGGCAATGTGCTCAGGCTAAACACCACAAAGACATAAAATCCACAAGGACACTGCAAGGACCCATTTTATACTGCAAGGCCACTTATATGTTACAGAATATATTTTACTTTACTTCTTGCCATAGCAAAATTTATGGACACCCCAATTTTTCTTAAACCAATCTTTAAGTTTCGAAATGTAGCTGTTGTTTTGCAGTGGTAGATCAATTAAAACAAAAATAGAAATAAACTTTCACATTCACTTTAAACTTCAGGGTTTTAGATTTAAAAACTACAAATAGGACGCCCTGTTAAGAGTAGCTGCAGCATATGAAAAGAAACACGATAGCATAGAAGAAAACATATTATTATGTGTAATGTCCAGCCCTTGAACTTTTTGCAACAATTGAACAGTAGTCTTAAAGTTTTGTTTGTAAAATATATTAACAATGCTTTGATTTTTATTACATGTAAATTATTTCAGCTTCATGCCTTTTTGCATTGGTTCAAAATTTGCTCAAAATCACTGTATTTCTAACATTTTTGAGATAATCGACATTTTCAATTTCGGGCAAAATTCAAGATGTCTGCCAGATTTTGAAAAATTAAAAGTTTTTCAGTGGCATTTTATCGAGGATTTATACTACCCAAAGGCTCCAAAATTTGCTTGAAATCCCTCTATCTCTAACAGTTTTCGAGATAACAGTTTCAATTTCTGCCAAAATTCAACATTTTTGAAGAGGCACTATACCTTAGGTGTCTTATAACATTTGAGATAACCAACATTTTCAAGTTCCAACAAAATTCAAGGTGCTGGGTGGAATTTGAGAAATCTGACATTTTTCACTGGCAATCTACCTAAGGTCTCTAGTACTCAAACGGTCCAAAATTTGCTCAAAATCACTCTATCTCTAACGGTTTTCGAGATAAATGACATTTTGTATTTCCGCCAAAATTCAAGATGGCGGACGAAATTTGTGAAATTCAACTTTTTCTATAGGCACTACATAGAAGGTCTCTTGTACACAATGGGTAAAAAATTTGCTTGAAAGCACTTTATCTCTAACAGTTTTAGAGATAAACAACATTTTCGATTTCCGCCAAAATTCAAGATGGCAGCCAAAATTCGGGAAATTCAACATTTTTCAGAGGCACTATATCTGAGGTCTCTAGTACTCAAAGGGTCCAAAATTTGCTCAAAATCACTCTATCTCTCTAACGGTTTTCGAGATAAACAACATTTTTTATTTCTGCCAAAATTTAAGATGGTGGATGAAATTCGGAAAGTTCAATTTTTTTCATTGGCACTATATCTAAGGTCTCTAGTACCCAAATAGGTCAACAAATTTGCTCAAAATCACTCTAACGGTTTTTGAGATAAATGATATATTCAATTTCCGCCAAAATTCAAGATGGCGGCCAAAATTCGGGAAATGCTACATTTTTCAGAGGCACTACATGTAACTTCTCTAGAACTCAAAGGGTCCAAAATTTGCTCGAAATCGATCTATCTCTAACAGTTTTCAAGACAAATGACATTTTCCCTTTCCGCCAAAATTCAAGATGGCAACCAAAATTCGGGAAATTCCACATTTTTCTGAGGCACTACATCTAAGGTATCTAGTACCCTACAAATCCAAAATTTGCTCGAAATTGCTCTATCTCTAACAGTTTCTTTGATAGCTAATTTAACTAAAAGCTGCTTCTACTCACAAACCTGCAGTGATAGATTGGTGCAATAGTAAGCACATTGTAGCTTGGGGAAAGTAGTTGAATATGTGACTTTAATTTACAATAATCTGAAAAATGATTAGATATTTACTCAAAAAAAATAATAAGTTATTAATAACATAGCTATGGAGCTATAGCTGTAGTTACTGATAACATAGCTATGTAGCTATAACCAAGCAAGCTGAATCAATCATACCAGATTTGGTTCAGATATCACCTACACTTTTCTTTTATGTGAGCACAAAACTAAGTATTACTGCAAATAGCTAATTGCATAGCTAAGTGGCTATTGCTCATTTAACTATAGAGCTACGGCTCCTGAAAGCAAAACCGAGAAAGCTATTAATCCAACAATCTTCCATAGAAAATTTTGTTCAAATATCTTGATTCCCTTTCCCTGGTATTCACAATTTTAGTAAGATATCTTGAATCATTTTCCCTTAAATGCGCGGAAACCAATAGGTATTGAAAATAGCTATACTTAGGTATTACTCAGTAAGCAAAAGAGCTACAACAGCTGAAAGCAATCCCAAGCAAGACACTGACCCAATAATCCTGCATACCAAATTTGGTGACGATAGCTCTAATAGTTTTCCTTAAAATGAGTGGAAACCATGGGTGAAGCTGGATGGCAGATGCCAGATGCTAGAAAAAGCAAAAATAATATGTCCACCCCCACCCCACCTGGGGTGGACATAATAAACTTACAAAACATGTGAGATGACCACAATTGGAGTACTGACCATAATTACTTGGCTAGCAGTATTATGGTTAAAATATTTTTCCTTGTTTTTGCTGACATTATATGTTGTATTGCATTGTCCTGGTTGACTATTTGTATACATGTTTTCATCCTAATCTCTTTTAATTGGTTAAGTCAATCAACACTCACCCTATGGAGACAATTGCTTTTCTAGTCTGGTACTCTCATTTGCTTTTCTAGTCTGGTATCCTTGATTACCTTTATTACGTTAGAGATGCCAAACAACACAATCAGTTAGATTGTTGATTGCAATGACAAAGGACACGTGAATTTCCAATTGGCATGTGTCACTGACACTGAGTTTTAGTTTAGATAGTGACTTAAGTTTAAGGTCAAAGGTCAAAGTTGGGGTTTTACGTCCCGTTCAACAGCCAGGGTCATATTGGGACAGGTCCTCAGCATTGCCACTTGTGGGACTCGAACCCACAGAGGTGACAGCCTATGATTAGATGCCAAACTTGCTAACCACTAGGCCACTGAGGACCTACTTAAGTTTAAGGAGTGATTATAATAATTTTTCTAATATGCAGTATTATAATTGTTTATTTATTTATTTATTTCGGGTTTTATGTCGCTTTCAACACTGTACAGGTCATATCACAACGGGTAGTTGGAAGGGCAGAGGAAACCAGTACATACAGTTCATTAGGGTTCTGTACTGTAAACTGCCGACCAACGGCAAGCAACTACCAGCTTTCCCACATGAGGCTGTGCCGAGAATCGAACCCCGGCCTCAGAGGTGGGAGGCGAGAGTGTTACCACTCTGCCACCGTGGCCCCTAGTATTATAATTGTAGTATAGTTTTAGTGTTGCAAAAGCTTAACTTCCAAGGTGAATGGGAGGAGAGCTAGTGCAAAGATAGCTACCAATAGTTTTAAAGAATACTAGTATCTTCCAATTTCAGTTGAAAAATACAGTATCCCTGTTTAGTTTGTCACGCTCAGGTTGGGACCAACTATATATTCTTAATATCACACCAAGTGTTGAACAATATATTAAAGTTATGTCTTCTTTTTATGTTGTGTTCACTATAATGAATAAATATTAACAAAATATTATTTCCAATATACCTTCATTATTTAGACACCAGGCTAAACATAGCATGGAGAGACAGCAACTAACAACTTATGAAATCTGCTACCATGTACAACAGGTGTATTTCACAGACATAATCCATTGAATCTAGATTCCTCGGATTAAATATTCATTTGTGGTGTGACTAGAATCCTTATCCAGATTATGAATCCACTGATGTACTCAGGAGGTGGATTCTTAGATTGAGATTCATTGGATTACCCATAATTCTTTGAAGAACAAGACCACTGCCGCGGTGTGTATCCCCCGCCGAGCATTAAAGGGGAGGAAATACCTTTTCCGAGATATTCACAATTTTCATTTTCCGCTAAAATCCAAGATGACATTTTTCCCCTAGGCGCAGAATACTGTTGTATTACCCGGTGGGTCAAAAATCGCTCGAAATCGCTCTGTCTGTTACCATTTCGAAGATATTTTCAATGTTTATTTTCTGCTAAAAATCCAAGATAGCCGCCAAAAGTGGTGCAAATTGATTTTTTTCCCTTTTGCATAGTATACTCATGTACTACCCTGTGGGTCAAAAATTCACTCAAAATAGCTCTATCTCTTACAGTTTTCGAGATATTAAGACTTTTTCATTTTCCGCAAAAATCAAAGTAGCTATTACTCAGTTAGCTATGGACCTACAGGTCTCAAAATTTGCCACTACACAATACATCAAAAAGTAGGTGAACAACATATTTGACAAAAATCCTTTAAATTCAACAGTTTTGCTGTGATAAGTGATTTACTCAATGGAAAACCATGAAAGTAGCTATTACTCAGTTAGCTATGGACCTACATCTCTGAAACTTTGCCATGACACAGAACATTAAAAAGTACATGAACATATTTGACAAAAATCCTGTAAATTTAATAGTTTTGCTGTTATAAGTGATTTACTCAATGGAGAACCATCAAAGTAGCTATTACTCAGTTAGTTATGGACTTACAGGTCTGAAAATTTGCCATTACACAGTACATGAAAAAGTAGATAAACAACATGTCTGAGAAAAATCCTTTAAATTCAACAGTTTTGCTGTTATAAGTGATTTACTCAATGGAGAACCATTAAAGTAGCTATTACTCGGTTAGCTATGGACCTACAGCTCTCAAAATTTGCCATTTCACAGTACATCAAAAAGTAGGTGAAGAACATATTTGAAAAAAATCCTCTAAATTCAACAGTTTTGCTGTTAAAGGTGATTTACTCAATGGAAACCCTCAAAGTAGCTATTACTCAGGTAGCTATGGAGATACAGCTGTGAAAATTTCCCATGACACAGTACATCAAATAGTAAGTGAACAACATATTTGACAATAATTCTCTAAATTTAATAGTTTTGGAGTTATAAGTGATTTACTCATTGTTGAAATTCAAAGTAGCCATTACTCAGTTAGCTATGGAAATACAGCTCTGAAACTTTTCCACAACACAGAACATTAAAAAGTAACCGATTAACATATTTGACAATAATTCCCTAAATTCAATAGTTTTGGAGGTATAAGTGATTTATTCAATGTTGAAATTAAGAAATTTAAAAGTAGCTTTTACTCAGTTAGCTATGGACTTACAGCTCTGAAAATTCACCACGACACAGTACATCAAAAAGTAGGTGAACAACATATTTGACAAAAATCCTCTATATTCAATAGTTTTTGAGTTATAAGTGACTTGCTGAATGGTCAAATGTTAAACTTAGTGTAGCTGTTACTCAGCTAGCTATGGTGCTACACCTTGGAAACCCCACCATGATATAGTACATGAAGGACTAGTTCAACAACATATTTGAGACCAATATTGTAAGTAACAGTTACAAAGATAAAAGCAACTTACTCATTTTGGTCATTGTTAAAAACAGAAAATAGCTATTACTCACTTAGCTATCAAGATAGACCCCTAAGAAATGGTACCATCTTGTAGGCATGGAGAAAGTATCTGAACAACATATTTTACAGAAATGCTCTAAATGCAGTCATTTTGGAGTTATGAGCAATTTACTGAAAGTAGCCACCATTGCTATTACTCACTTAGCTATGGACCTAGGTCTGAAAAATACCAAGCAGGCTATTTTTAGGCTGTATAAAAGTGCAACTACACACTTATGGCAGCCATCTAAATCAACGAAAAAAAAACCATGGCAGAACACCTGAAAAAAAACCATGGCAGCCATCTTTTTAACACCCGTGGCGGCCATCTTGTTTTTCCGAATCAGCCGAAAAACATTCCCAGGCAAGTTTTTCCAATGATGAATTTATCCTGCAAATTTGGAAGCTCTAGCTATAATATTTTAAGAGATAGAAAGGCTTTTGTAAAAACGTGACGAACGGACGCACGCACAGACAGATGGCATTTTATAATCCCCTGTACCGGGGCTATCGGCCGGCGGGAGATAATAATTGGGGCAAATTGTGGCAGCAAATTTTAAGAATTGGGAATTTAGTTTTATATTTATGGTGTTGTACCTTATTTTTTTTTTTTTTTTTCATTTTGGATTCTGGTCCAGAGAAGATCACATTTCACTAGGGCAGGGCCGGTAGCAGATTTTTCATTTCGGTATCCTGCCAGTGTAAAACCGTACCAATTCCGGGATACCGAAAGAAGAAATTGCATTCTAGTATTTCACCAATCGAATAGGCCTCCAACCGGAAGTAAGATTCGCGAAAAAAAACCATTGAAGTGCTGAAAGAAATCACATTAAAATTGCTTAAATATATAAAAAATATTGGATAAAAGTTCATAATTTCTTCAGATTTGAGGTTTGTTTCTAATACTTTACGTTTTCTCACAATATTATATATTGACATTCAAAATACCGGCTGTAAAGTGTCACCACGGTGTTGAAGTGCATTGGTCTCGATACCGAGATACCGGTGTTACCGACCCTGCCCTACATTTCACAAATCCATCTAATTCAAGGTATCCAAATCTAAAATCTGAATTTCGGATTGCACAGATTATGCCTAACATAAACCTTAAATCCTAAAAGTTATAGTGGCTTTCTACCAGTAAATGCCCGCTTTATATTTCTTTGTTAGAGGTCAAGGACAAATGCTTTTACAAAATGGGTATTCACTGGTATGTCTGGTTTGTGATAAAATGGCCGATAAAAAAATTGAGAAAAATTGTTAAAATACAATACTTCTAAGAAATATTGCACAGTATATTCCATGTATTAATTGTAGCACATGTCATTTGACAATTTGGTCATAGAAGAATACAAAGAATATAAAATAATAATCTTTCCTGGTAGAGTTGCACTTCATCATTATTCGTATTTGTTCCATTTGTTTCAGTATCAATATTGCCTGTCCTTAACAGTTTTTGAGGCAGGTGACGAACTTGGGTAGGCGACGTATATACATGGGTAGCTGAGCAGTATGGGTCACATATTTTGAAAGTCTTTTGTTGTGCATTTGTTCCATTCACGTTGAAGACAGTTCCGCTTTATTCACAGGATTTTGGAGCGACTGTCAAGTTATATAAATTTTAATTCTAAATAGAAATAATAGGTACCAGGCGATAATTGGTGGCAATGCAGTTGTCCCGTGAAATTTTTCTGCCGTGAAATTTTTATTCTTCCTGTCTTTTTACCCGTTTCCACGCCATCGCGCATGCGCAGAAATGGTTATATTATAGACCGAAAACAATTTATTTAATCTAATAAGCCTATTCGTAGTTCCGAGTGCGCATGCTCGAGTCGATTGTTTATGTAGCGAAAGGCACATAAACAAGTACCACACGGTTGAATGAAATAGACTAAAAATTGGGGTTAAAATTCGTGAAATTGTCATTTCTTGTTTGATTTTGATAAATAATACATCATTTTAAAGCTTATAACATATAGAAAGCATCTACGATGGCAATACCTCAACATTTTATCACAAACAATGCAAAAATAAAAAAAAGAATAATTACAAAAAAAAATTAAATAACTTTAATATTTTATTATTTCTGCTTTGCATGGACTTTCAGACCATAAAAGAAATTGAAGCTCTGTTCAAATGCGTTTCCAGTAATATATATTATATATATGTGTAAGAAAATCAAGTATTTTGGAATATGGGCATTTGTTAAGACCCTCAATCTTGCTGGGATTTGGGTGAAAATTGTTGTATATTGGTTTTATTATTTAACTTATTTTTACCATTTGAAGGGAAATTTTGTTTTCTGTATATTTTTAAGGGAATCAGTGGAAAATTGGTGAAGAAATTTGATCTTAGATGTTAAAAAACGAATTTTTGCCAAAGAAAGTATATAAATTAAGCATGCATATCTAAATAAATATTGAAGCTACAATGTATGGCTTTTTATACGATTTCTATGATGACATTCATTTCTTTTTAAAAGAGGCTTTACTGTAGGTTATACTGCTTTTTATTCTAATAAGTTTGGTTATATATTTGCTCATAAGTTATTGGAGGAACTGTTAAGTACACCACAGGTAAGGAAGTATTTGTAAACCCGAATTTAGCTTTAAATACTTTTTTCTCTAGATTTTAATGCAATGATGACCCCCACAAGTGTTGTTCAAATACCTTTCTAATGATAATATTATTATTATTATTTTGCATGTAAAGTATTTTATTAAATATTTTTGAAAAGATGAACACCTGTTGAGATCTACAATGGTAATTCCTTCAATCTGGTTAAAATTATTGATGTGGTTGTTTTATTGAAGCTAGCAGCATATAATATTTATACCAATTTAAAGGCAAATTATTGCAGGGTGTATGGATTTTTTATTTCAGGAAGTTCTGTTGTTTGTTAGCAAAGATATAATAAAATTGCTATATAGACAATTGGATGAGAAATGAACAATAATAGAAAAATATAAAGCAGAGTGTAAATATTCATATATAGTTTGCGAAATATACCTTTGTCATTATGCTGATGTGTAGGTCTGGTTAAAATAGTTTCTATTATAAATTATTTATTCAGATGCCTTCCCAACTTACAGGAATTTGGTTGAAGATTGATAAATATAAAACAAATATAAAATATGTATATAAATGCATAATATTCACACTATTTCAAAGGCGATTTATTACCTTTTCTTTTGCTTTTTATTTCGTAAAGATCCATTAAGTACTTCCAGAGATACAGCCATTTTATTATGAAAATGAGGACAAAAATTTGCCTATTTTCGCCCACCATGTGCATTTGTTTATGTGCTCTCCGTGGTTTGTTTATACCGGAAGATCGGAACTACGAATAGGCTTATATCCAACATATTGTGGAAAGTTATCGATATATGTACATTATATTTCTTAACCTATCATTTAACAACAATAAAATACAATAATAAATGAGATCCGTAGTTTAGAAGGGACTTAGAAGAAAAATTTTACTTCCGGGAAAAATTTCACGTTACACAGTGGCCCGACCCGATGTGCTCATGATCGTAATGGGCGATATAAAATATTTTTGGGCGATAACATAATACCTTACACAACTGGGTGTAGAAAATGATCTATATCGTGTAGTAAGGCCCATATAATTTTTTACTACACAAATTGATGAGTAGGAGGGGAAAATACAAATACAATGATATATATTCCAGTATTTTTCGGTTCCGTAAGGAGAGCGAAGTGGAAAATACTAAATCACAAAAGCGTAATCCGTCGAATCTAGATTCGTCAGATCAACGGATTCGCTTGTTTTGTGACTTGAATCTGAATCTGGATTATGAATCCGTTGATCTACCTCTCGAGGTAGATCAACAGATTCAGTGTCCTTGGATTACCCATAATTCTTTGTAAAATAATAGCAGCAACATGTGAGAAAAAATTTTAGCATTTGGGAAATTTTTATTATATTGTAATATGATAATATTATTTTACTATATACTGGCATATATTAATATATTATATTTATGTCGGTTCATCTTATTTTCATATTTTAGTTTCAGATCTATAGAAAATTGCATTTCACGAATCTAGCTAATCCAACGAATCCAAATCTGAATCTAGATTCAGATTTGGATTTTTTGGATTAGCTAGATTTGTGAAATACAATTTTCTGTAGATCTGAATCCAAATTTAAAACATAACATAAACAAACATAAATATCGTATATTATTATAAACTATGATGCAGTAATATAATATTATAATATCACAGTATAATAAAAATTTTCCAAATGTTAAAATTTCCTGCCACATGTTGCCGCCATTATTTTTAAAAGAATTATGGGTAATCCAAGCAATTTGAATCCATTGATCTACCTCTTGAGGTAGATCAACGGATTCATAATCCAGATTCAGATTCAAGTCACAACACAAGCAATTCGACGGATTATGGTTGTGAAATTTGTCACTGTTTTGTCATGCGTTTTGATATCCGTGCACTTATAATTCTGATAATAATATTGTTATGGTTAAGATAGATTTATAGTTTAGGCTTGGGAACTGTTTCAAATCAACAGAAAACTTTACACCTAGAATTGAAAAGTAGTGTAATTCCTTGTTTACTTTTTCTTTATCCTTATTTTTGCCCAATCCAGAACATTTTATTTTTTTCTGTTTTGCCCTTTAATCCAGAAATAATTTTAAAAATTCAAGTATATTGAGAGTAGCTTGAAGGGGATAATAATGCTTACATTAGCAAACTGTATTATCGTTATTTCTTTATGACTAATCATGATGCCTTTTTTTATCATTCACAATCAGGGCTAGAAGAAGTCAGGAATATTGGGTTCTTATAATAAATTCATCCATTTAAAGTAATGAAGCCCACTTCCTACTTGTTTCAGCATTTGAGTCTGTGACTCAGCCAAAGCTCATTGGTGAAATCCATATGTCTGGGCCCACAGGACAAATTAAAATATTCTGAAAATTTGAGACAAGCATTTTAACTTTGAAACTGAGATCAGGGTAAGATCTGCAATAAAATAATAAAATTGAGACCCCTGTTTTGTGCCTGCTGTAGTTTCTGATGAAAAGGATGGACCAATCAAATTAAATGATTACTGAATTCATACCTGCAAAAAGTGGCATATATATTTGGTTCTTTAAATTTACAGATGTACTTGAAATCAAACTCATGAATATTCATGAGTGACACTTTTTCTTAACAGGTGCTTTACTGTTGACTTTAGTGCAAGCTTGTCCTAACAGGTAACGTATTTCAGACCATAATCCATTGAATCTAGATTCAGATTTGGATTCTTTGGATCAGATTTGTGAAACACAACTTTTCCTAGACCTGAATCCAAAATAAAAAATAATATAAATCAACATGAATATCGTAAGGGGCCACAGTGGCAGAGTGGTAACACTCTCGCCTCCCACCTCTGAGGCCGAGGTTTGGTTCCCAGCATGGCCTCAAGTGGGAACGCTGGAAGTTGCTTGCTGTTGATTGGCAGTTTACAGTCCACAACTCTGACGAACTGTATCTACTGGTTTCCTCTGCCCTTCCAACTCCCCTTCGTGATATGACCTGTACAGTGTTGAAAGTGACATAAAACCCCAAATAACATAAATATCATAAACATTTTGCTGCCATTATTTTACAAAGAATTGTGGGTAATCCAATGAATCTGAATTCATTGATCTCCCACCTGAGGTAGATATGATGTGTAGGAAACTATGTATTTATGCCATGATATACCATTTTCTGAATCTTACACATATTAAAGGACTGATTGTGCATCATATAGGCCAAGCATATTAGGCGTATTCCGGTGGTCACTTCAATACTTATTTTTGTTCACAATACTTATTTATTTGTCTTCCGGTGGTACTTTCCAATGACTACAATAAGTATTGAAGTGATAGACATATCTCACCAGATTTCTTTGGTGAATAGGTCACGTGATCACTCTACAATCCATTGAGACATATTTACAATACTTTATTACAAACACCACAAATATGAGCATAACTGAAAATTTACAAATATAAACAATATTTCTAGTTTCACTTCAAAGGAAATTTATTACTTTTTCTGTTGCTTTTTATTTGGTAGAAATCCGTAAAGTATTTTCAGATATAGTCATTTTAGTTATACAGATGGAGACATAAAATTCACCTATTTTCGCCAACCATGTGCATTTGTTTATGTGCTGTCCAAGGTTTGTTTACACTTTAACAACAGAACTACCAATAGGATCATTTGCCGCCATTTTATATACCCAGTACTTACTTATTTCATTCTGGTGGTACTTATTGCAATAATTATTTTATCCACTGCGCAGGTGGGCGTGGTTTAGAGAAATAAGTACCACCGGAATACGCCTATTGTCAGCACAATCAGGTGTGTAGAGGTTGTGGAGGTAAAATCTTTCAGTCTTTGGTTTATGCTTAAAAGATACATTTCATGGCAACTACAGAACCTTAGACTGAGGCAAAATGCAAATATATTGATTAACTCCCTCACAGGTAAGCATTTACAGATTTTTGCTGTTTTACTAGAACCTATTTTACACCAACATTAACATTTAATAAACTGTGTAGATGCTATACTTGAGTGCAAACTCTAGAGATAATACCTTTTGAAAGTTATCTACTTGTCAAAAGCAAGTGGACAGCTACATACCCATGCTTGTGCAAATTAAGATACCTCAACGAGAGAGCAGATTTAAATAATTTAACTTAAATGATTAAAGCAAAAATTCTGATATAAAACATCAAAATAGTTGAATGTAAAGGCTCAAGTAAATGTCTGTCTGCATATATCAGTGCATTGACTGGAACTAATGTTATGTCAATTAATCTACATGTATTGATTGCTTGTGCAGCAACAAATAAACACCCTGCTTAGCAAAAATGTTATCCGGAAGATACCAAACTAGATAATTAATTCTTTAGACAAGTTCAAAAATATGTTAAGAATTCAACAAGCTGACAGGTTGTGACCTTGTACTTCAAAGCTAGGTAGTGTGACAAAGAGATCCATTAAATGATGGTGTTAATTAAGTAATAGTGTAATTAATAGTGTTATTATAACATAGACACTAATTAATTGTTAAGATAAAGAAATTAACCTTAAGCTATAACTTATTGATATTTTGCAAAGAGATTCATGGTATAAGAGTAAAGTGTAAGTTATATATTGTTTAGAGTAAAAGTGTAACTTATACCTTGTTTACTCCATAGAGAATGTTAATCTAACTACACACCCTAGATTATGGCACAATTATGTTTAA
Organism: Sabellastarte sp. h YS-2021; assembly: GCA_964017235.1. Lineage (NCBI taxonomy): Eukaryota > Metazoa > Annelida > Polychaeta > Sabellida > Sabellidae > Sabellastarte > Sabellastarte sp. h YS-2021. Next base: position 83,279,207 of record OZ024935.1, on the reverse strand, counting down.
GATTCTGTAATGATGTAGTCTAAAATGAAACATCTAAGTTATTAATGTCATGTATATTAAATTGTGTTGCTAGTGTTATATTAGTATTGTGTAAATGAATTTCATTATATGAGTATATTATTGTAATTACCTAATGTGAACAAGAGAAAAGGAATATTCAGTATAATAATTAGTGCACATAAGTTTAACAGCAACAGCATTGAGTAAACTCTGGTAGATTAGCTCTAGTGTGCAACCTTGGAAGAGAAACAAGGAATATGGTAAACACTACATGCTGTGCTACTTTGGCAAATAGTTCATGCTGTATTATTTATTAAAGCATTTGCTAATTACAAAATGTTTCTGAAGAAAACATACTTTGTACATAGATATTTGCATGCTTTTATTGTTCTGTAAAAAATGTATATGGTGGTTATCAAAAGCAATAGTTCTGAAACTATAATATTTACAATTAATTGCTAGAATCTTATTGTACTCAACCAATTCTTAGCCTCTCTCTGACTCTAATACTAGGTAACAGAAACTGGCTGAAAACTCTCAGGAAGTTGTAAGTGCTCTGGCCATGTTTGGCCATGGCCTGCCCAAATTTGGACTCCCCAGCTCTGTTTAAGAACTTAGCCTCTTAGTGATGAGCCAGTGCTTACTGCTGGTTGCTCAAAAGCAACTAGTCCATTACTGTGTATGACAATCTAATAGCCAAATTTGAATTGTGAGTTTTCACAGGAAGTAATCACTGGAATGATAGGAATTGGCTGAACTTGCAGTAAGAGTATATATTGAGCTCCCTTCTGAAGCAAGAGAGCACTTGGAGGAAACTAGTCTGGTGTGTTGAAAAGGTACGAAGAGCCCAAATGGTGGTGAAATGTCTCAGAAAAAATGGTTGTCAATTGTCAGGACTTTAATAAAAGAACCAAGGATCAACAAAATTGTTTCTTATTGTGCTAACCTCTACCTGACAGTTGTACAACAAAAGCTTAGGTGAGATTTCTTGTGAGAAGTCTGCATTCTCAACTGCACGCTCCACTATGTAATCACATTTGAATAAAGGTGTGCTTTCCTGCTTATGTTTCACATCAGTTGTGGTACAATTACTAAAGTAATGCATTACTTACTTTAGGGCGTTTTCACACAAGGGTAATATTATTTGAACCTGAAACTGAAATAGGCGTGGTACCAGCTTTTTCGCGTATGAATTTTTAGTGAAAACCATTTCACCAACTTCCTTTTTGGTAGGAACTCTTTAAGTGAAAGCGTAGGCATGTGTAACCCTTGATGTACTATATGTTTAAGCGATCCCTATTGCCGCATTTAGAGTTTTAATGCTAGTATATTTAGATCGATTACATGCTATATGTAGTAGTTACTGTATAAATACCCCTTTATTAGTGAAAAGGCCAGACAATGTTTTGTATTGTATTATCGCTCATTAAGTACACACATGCCAGTATGGCCATGGAGTGTTAAGATAAGATAACGTTTATTTCAATTCTCTGTAAGCTATTATGATTAACAAAGTTAAGAATAGACAGGAAACAATAAAAATACATTATAAGGAAAATAAATAATAAAACTAATTAGTACTACCCAAGTATGGTTTAGATAGTGCACTAAATATTAAAATAAATGAATATACTGCATCTAGGCATAACATGGCCGTGGACATAAGTTGGCTGCCACTCATTTGAATGTGTCAAACAGACGTGTGGTTGTGGAGGGTTTAGAAGTGGTACTTACAATAAATCTTATTACTGCCTTGCTACCAATTATCGCCGGGTACCAATTATCGCCAGACAGAATTCAAATAGATATAACTTCACCAAAATAGCATCCAAAGTCTAGCAAGTAAGGTAAAACTATTTCCAAAGTGAATGGAACAAATACACAACAAAAATCTTTTAAAAGATATGACCATTACTGAAATATGAATGTTTTATTTTCTGGTGGCGATAATTGGTAGCCGGCGATAATTGGTAGCAAGGCAGTATTATAGACCATTCAAGAATGATACAGGCCTTTAGATTTATAGAAATTTCAAAATATGATTATGGCCAACTTATGTCTGCAGCCAAGTTATGCCTAGAAGCAGTATAGATAATTCTTAAATAACTCATTTACTTTGTTTCTTATTTATAAATTATAATAATATAAACATGTAAATACAGTAGAACCTCGGTTATCCGGCCCTCAATAATCCGAAACTCCGGATTAACCGAACCGAAATCTTGTCTCCCAACTGGCAGTACATATGATGCATGGTCTAGCGTGAGCGATATAACAGGATTTTACACATTCTTGGAAACTAATTCCAATAATTTCTAAAATGTACCGTTCACAGAAACGTCTAACTTCCTTGATCTTTAATGCCATTGTTTCAATTGGGGAGGGATCAATTTATTAATACGATTCCACTACACAACTTCTTTGATAATGCTCCAATCACTGAATGGGTGTTCGATTGGGTTTGCAGTTTATAATCTTCCGGCGTAGGTCGATTCAAAGGCTGATGTGTATTAAAAGAACAAAACGTCCACAATGCATTACCATCCGAATATACCCAGTCACTGAAGGCGTGTTTGCTTGGGGTTTTACAATTTATAATCTCTCGGGGTTTTTCAATTGACAAAATGTATAACGACAATTAAACGTCTTTAATGCTTGTACCAAACTGAACACACCCAACTCAATCCCATGTAATATATTGTTGTATAAACTTATTTAAAGTGTAGTTAATGCTTTAAAACGACAGGGGAGCAATGGAAACACTAAAAAAAACTGGTTAGTTATCAAATTATACTGTGATATAATGTCTCGTCCCCATTTTTCTGCTAAAATCTAAAATTCACCGAGTATCGCCCACACAACCCCAGTTTTCGTCCGAACATGACTCCATTTCACCTAGGGGTGGGACGAGTACAAATAATTCGGGTCGATTACTCGCGGATCAAAAATCGACTCGACATCGAGCACTCGCGAAGTTTAGTATCCACCATTACAGGAACCAACATCCAATATGGCGGCTCCCGTAAACAATAAAAATATAGAGATAAAAGCTTTGAATCGCTTGAATTAGCTGATGTCATCATATAATATACTTAATATTATGTTAAAAATGGTGGATTATGCGATTTAATGCTAGCAAGGTATGTTATTTATTTTTTATTTCCTAAAAAACGTAACCGCTTCAATAGGTTGTTATGTACTTGTATACACACGAGTAGTCGACTCTTAAAATTGGGATCGAATTTTCGTGAAATTTGCCTCGCTCGGCGAGTGTCGACTGCTCGGTCGCACCCCTAATTTCACCTATCCGAACCCCCCGCTTATCCGACCCGATTGTATGTCTCCCAGTAGGTTCGGAAAATTGAGGTTCTGTATATGTCATGGTAGGAAGTCCAGTCTGGTAGAATTCTAAACTCCACCAGCAGAAAGTCCAATACAAAGGTTTACTGCTCAGCTACCGAAGTTTGTCGCCTACCCAAGTTCATCACCTGCATTTTTTAACAATATTAAACCCTCTTCACTATTGTCTTTCGTTGTAGAGGTTTACATCATCATTATTAAGTAGGTGCTTGTTTGTGTATGGGAGACCTTCAGGCTCCGCCGGCTCCGCATTTTGTTTTCCTTATAACTCTGTAACTGTTAGGCGGATTCTTTTCAAATTTGGCAGGTTTAGGCAGTAGCCTTGGGGAATTTTTTTGAATATGCTGCAGTGACATTTCAACCAATCAGAGAGGTCACATGACCAAAAATGTCTTTTTTCGATGGGGAAGCTTGTCCGGATGATAACTTGAAAGGAATTTTATCAATTCACCTGAAACTTGGCAAATACATTCATTCTATTAAAATCTGGAAATCATTAGATTTTGGCATTGATTGGTTAAGAAATGGCCGAGTAATTAATAATTAATTAATCATTATGAATTTTCCAAATAAGGAAAACACAAAAATGCATATATCTCGAAAACCGTGCTAGGTAGAGCGATTTCAACGAAATTTTTGACCCGCAGGGTATCTCTGCGGAGTAGTTGCCCCGTTTTTGAAAAAAATTTTATCTCGCCAAAAATGGCGGCCATTTTGAATTTTCGAATTTTTCGCAAAAATTGCAAAACACAAAAATGCTTATATCTCGAAAACAGTGCTAGATAGAGCGATTTCGACGAAATTTTTGACCCACAGGGTATCTCTGCAGAGTAGTTTTCCCAGGTTTGCAAAAAATTTTGTCTTGCCAAAAATGGCGGCCATTTTGAATTTTTCGCAAAAATTGCAAAACACAAAAATGCATATATCTCGAAAACCGTGCTAGATAGAGCGATTTCAACGAAATTTTTGAACCGCAGGGTATCTCTGCGGAGTAGTTACCCCGTTTTTGAAAAAAAATTTCTCTCGCCAAAAATGGCGGCCATTTTGAATTTTCGAATTTTTCGCAAAATTTGCAAAACATAAGGATGCTTATATCTCGAAAACCCTGCTAGATAGAGTGATTTCGACGAAATTTTTGACCCACAGGGTATCTCTGCAGAGTAGCCATGCCTATTTTCAAAAAAATTTTGTCTCTGCAAAAATGGCGGCCATTTTGAATTTTCGAATTTTTCGCAAAAATTGCAAAACATAATAATGCTTATATCTCGAAAACCCTGCTAGATAGAGCGATTTCGACGAAATTTTTGACCCACAGGGTATCTCTGCAGAGTAGTTATCCCATTTTCAAAAAAAAATTTTCTCTTGCCAAAAATGGCGGCCATTTTGAATTTTCGAATTTTTGCACAAAAATTGTAAAACACAAAAATGCTAATATTTCGAAAACCGTGATCTTCAGGGTATCTCTGCAGAGCAGCTATCCCAAAGAGCTTTCACTTGGTGAAGTTTCAGACCCATAGCTAATTGCTCACCTACTCAAAATGACTAAATGCGAATTACCTCTAAAAGTATTGCAGATAGCCAATTTTTCTCAAAGAACTCATTTACCTACTTTTGGAAGAGCTTTCACTTGGTGAAGTTTCAGACCCGTAGCTAATTACTCACCTACTCAAAATGAGTAAGTGCTAATTATCTCAAAAACTATTGCGGATACCCAATTTTTATCAAATAACTCATTCATGTACTTTTGGGAGAGCTTTCACATGGTGAAGTTTCAGACCCGTAGATAATTACTCACCTACTCAAAATGAGTAAATGCGAATTATCTCTTAAAAGTATTGCAGATAGCCAATTTTTCTCAAATAACTCATTCACCTACTTTTGGAAGAGCTTTCACATGGTGAAGTTTCAGACCCATAGCTAATTACTCCCCTACTCAAAATGAGTAAATGTGAATTATCTCTAAAAGTATTGCAGATAGCCAATTTTTCTCAAATAACTCATTCACCTACTTTTGGGAGAGCTTTCACTCGGTGAAGTTTCAGACCCATAGCTAATTATTTACCTACTCAAAATGAGTAAATGCGAATTATCTGTAAAAGTATTGCGGATACCCAATTTTTATCAAATAACTCATTCATCTACTTGTGGGAGAGCTTTCACATGGTGAAGTTTCAGACCCGTAGCTAATTACTCACCTACTCAAAATGAGTAAATGCGAATTATCTCTAAAAGTATTGCAGATAGCCAATTTTTCTCAAATCATTCACCTACTTTTGGGAGAGCTTTCACTTGGTGAAGTTTCAGACCCATAGCTAATTACTCACCTACTCAAAATGAGTAAATGCGAATTATCTCTAAAAGTATTGCAGATAGCCAATTTTTCTCAAATAACTCATTCACCTACTTTTGGGAGAGCTTTCACTCTGTGAAGTTTCAGACCCATAGCTATTTATTCACCTACTCAAAATGAGTAAATGCGAATTATCTGTAAAAGTATTGCGGATACCCAATTTTTATCAAATACTCATTCATCTACTTGTGGGAGAGCTTTCACATGGTGAAGTTTCAGACCCATAGCTAATTACTCACCTACTCAAAATGAGTAAATGCGAATTATCTCTAAAAGTATTGCAGATAGCCAATTTTTCTCAAATAACTCATTCACCTACTTTTGGGAGAGCTTTCACTTGGTGAAGTTTCAGACCCATAGCTAATTATTCACCCACTCAAAATGAGTAAATGCGAGTTATCTCTAAAAGTATTGCAGATAGCCAATTTTTAGCTTACTGGCCAACGGCCGTAAGCTAATGGCATGGCCTGGCGTCGTCTTCGTTGTTGTTGTCGGCGTCGTCAACAATTTTTTTCCAGCCTCTTCTCCTCAGAAACTACTGCACCGATTTCTTTGAAATTTGGTATGGAGCTTCCTTGGGTAGAGGACTATCATTTTTCCTCATTGCATGTTTTTCAACCAATCAGAGAAGTCACATGACCAAAAACATGTTTTTCAAAAGGGTGTGCTTGTCTGGATGATAACTTAAAAAGCGGTTCACCTATTCACATGAAATTTTGCAAGTACGTTCGTTATATACATGTCTGGAAATCAATAACTTTTCGAAGTGATCCAATACAAAATGGCCGACTTATTAATGATTTACTAAATGTCGCGATTTTTCTTAACGCTGAAAAAACAAAAACGCGTGTATCTCCTTAACCGTGCGAGATAGAGCGATTTCGACGAAATTTTCGACCCACAGGGTATCTAAAGAATGTCTATTGGCAATTTTCAAAAAATTTTCCCCTCCCCAAAAATGGCGGCAATTTTTGAATTTTTGCCGAAAATGGAAAAACACAAAATTGCTTGTATCTCCTTAACCGTGCGAGATAGAGCGATTTCGACGAAATTTTCGATCCATAGGGTATCTAAAGAATGTCTATTGGCAATTTTCAGAAAAATTTTCCCCTCCCCAAAAATGGCGGCCATTTTGAATTTTTGCCAAAAATGGCAAAACACAAAATTGCTTGTATCTCCTTAACCGTGCGAGATAGAGCGATTTCGTCGAAATTTTTGACCCACAGGGTATCGAAGAAATGTACTATTGGCAATTTTCAAAAAATTTTCCCCTCCCCAAAAATGGCGGCCATTTTGAATTTTCGCCAAAAATGGCAAAACACAAAATTGCTTGTATCTCCTTAACAGTGCGAGATAGAGCGATTTCGTCGAAATTTTCGACCCACAGGGTATCTAAGGAAAGTACTATTGGCAATTTTCAAAAAATTTTCCCCTCCCCAAAAATGGCGGCCATTTTGAATTTTCGCCAAAAATGGAAAAACACAAAATTGCTTGTATCTCCTTAACCGTGCGAGATAGAGCGATTTCGACGAAATTTTCGATCCACAGGGTATCTAAAGAATGTCTATTGGCAATTTTCAGAAAAATTTTCCCCTCCCCAAAAATGGCGGCCATTTTGAATTTTTGCCAAAAATGGCAAAACACAAAATTGCTTGTATCTCCTTAACCGTGCGAGATAGAGCGATTTCGTCGAAATTTTTGACCCACAGGGTATCGAAGAAATGTACTATTGGCAATTTTCAAAAAATTTTCCCCTCCCCAAAAATGGCGGCCATTTTGAATTTTGGCCAAAAATGGCAAAACACAAAATTGCTTGTATCTCCTTAACAGTGCGAGATAGAGCGATTTCGTCGAAATTTTCGACCCACAGGGTATCTAAGGAATGTACTAATGTCAATTTTCAAAAAATTTTCCCCTCCCCAAAAATGGCGGCCATTTTGAATTTTCGAATTTTTGCCAAAAATGACAAAACACAAAATTGCTTGTATCTCTTTAACCGTGCGAGATAGAGCGATTTCGTCGAAATTTTTGACCCACAGGGTATCTAATGAATGTACTCTTGGCAATTTTCAAAAAATTTTCCCCTCCCCAAAAATGGCGGCCATTTTGAATTTTCGAATTTTTGCCAAAAATGGGAAAACACAAAATTGCTTGTATCTCCTTAACTGTGCGAGATAGAGCGATTTCGTCGAAATTTTCGACCCACAGGGTATCTAAGGAATGTATTATTGGCAATTTTCAAAAAATTTTCCCCTCCCCAAAAATGGCAGCCATTTTGAATTTTCAAATTTTTGCCAAAAATGACAAAACACAAAATTGCTTGTATCTCCTTAACCATGTGAGATAGAGCGATTTCGTCGAATTTGTATAAAACATATATTAATTGCTGCACATTTATAGCATGAAAAAAGTATTTGGGTGACACAACCATAACATGCGGGTCGCCAGTAAGCAGTAGGCCTTGGCCTATTTTTCTCAAATAACTCATTTACCTACTTTTGGGAGAGCTTTCACTCTGTGAAGTTTCAGACCCATACCTATTTATTCACCTACTCAAAATGAGTAAATGCTAATTATCTGCAAAAGTATTGCGGATACCCAATTTTTATCAAATACTCATTCATGTACTTGTGGGAGAGCTTTCACATGGTGAAGTTTCAGACCCATAGCTAATTACTCACCTACTCAAAATGAGTAAATGCGAATTATCTCTAAAAGTATTGCAGATAGCCAATTTTTATCAAATAACTCATTCACCTACTTTTGGGAGAGCTTTCACACACCAAAATGAAAAATTGTGAATATCTCGGAAAAGCTATTTCTTCTCCTTTAATGCTCGGTGGGAGATACACACCGCGGCAGTGGTCTTGACAAAAAATTTTTGTCTCCCCAAAAATGGTGACCATTTTGAATTTGCAAAACACAAAAATGCTTATATCTCGAAAACTGTGCTATATGGAGCGAACTCAACAAAATTTTTGACCTGCTGGGTATCTCTGCAGAGTAGGCATGCCAATTTTCAAAATATTTTTGTCTCGCCAAATATAGCAGACATTTTTAATTTTTGCAAAACACAAAAATACTTATATCTTGAAAACTGTGCTAGATAGAGCAGACTGCGCTGACTTTGGTTGCCACAACAGTATAAGGCTAGAAACGAAGCATTTTCTTAATACTTTAGCACTCACCTTTATATCCTTTTCGGGACGCTTTGTTTTTGCTATGCAAAAACATTATCTTTTTTTTTTGCGAGCGATCCTCTAGTTAATAACTGTTCCTTTAATTTCAGTATCAGTATTGCATGTATTTAACAGTTTTAAGTAGGGCTGCGAACGAGTACTCAAGCCTCGATAGACGAGTCGATCTTGGCTAGTACTCGAGTCCATTTTAAGTACTCGGTTACTCGCAAGGCATTGTATTATCGCCCATGTAATGAAACGTTTGTAAAATATGCTGCATTTCAGCATTTCTGTCACATAACATCAATTAAAGTTGATGTTTTCGCTTGATAACCTATAACTTACTCCATAATCTATAATATCTGGCTAAATAGGAGACGTTTTTCTTTAAAAATTTCGTTTCTGGAATCGATTATTTGTTCACAGAAGACTTCTAATGGTGGGAACTAAATCTCGTGGTTACTCGAATTCAGGCCGGTTGTCAGATGGCGAGTACTCGATGCCGTTTTTTTGTACCCATCACAGCCCTAGTTTTAAGGCAGGTGACTAACTTGGGTAGCTGAGCAGTACCCATTCTCTTGGCAAAACACAATAGTACCTTCAGTCTTAGACCTGGTTATCTAGGCTCGTACTGCTCAGCTACCCTAGACAGAGTTTCTGTCCCGTCGCCAATTGCTATTTATATACTGATGGTATGCAATGGCGAGGGACAGAGCTCACATCCACTTGTTTTCTGTGTAAATCTCAAACTGTTGTAAATTATTTCATTTACTTTAAAAAGTCCTTATATCTATATATCTGTGTCCGGTTTACAATGCATATGTTGTTAAACTGCCAGGGTTTTTACGAGCCAGGAATTTCTTTTCTAGATAATTTTGTAATGTTAAAGGTTTGTTTACATTTAAAGAAATAGGCTGAAAAACGTAAATGCCGAACACATACATAAGTTAAAGAATTCAAATATCACTTTATACTTGTGGTATTGTGTGTACAAATATGCAGTTCAAAATTTACACAGAAAACGAGTGAGCTTGTGAATACATAATGGAAGATGAGTTGAAATATTAGAAACATACCCCAAATCTGAAGAAATTATAATCTTTTATCCCCAATTTTCACGCATTTGCAAACTTTATACATTACTAGTGATTATATTGAGCACAACTGCCATGTGTTGGTTACGACAATTTATGACCTCAATCTTGCTTGTCAGCTCAAATAATTGAAAGAAAACTTAAAATATTGGGAACAAACAAGAAAACTGAAGAAATTTTGAGCTTTTATCTCATATTTTGTGCATTTGGGGACTTATATTGCGATGTGGTGAAAAGGAAACGTCCATGTTTGGGGTGTACTAAAATGCGGATTCCCAGAATCGGTATAGGTCCTCAGTGGCCTAGTGGTTAGCAAGTTTGGCATCTAATCATAGGCTGTCACCTCTGTGGGTTCGAGTCCCACAAGTGGCAATTCTGAGGACCTGTCCCAATATGACCCTGGCTGTTGAACGGGACGTAAAACCCCAACTTTGACCCAGAATCGGTACAGTTTTGTATTGGCAAACTCCTGATGTACATCTGGTTTTTAACAAAGGAAAGTGTTCCTCTGATGGTTTTGTTCATAAAATTATTGAATTATTGTTAGTTGTTACAGATAATAATCGTTAAATGAATTTTGTGCTTTTAGGATAAATACATGATTTACCATGTCTGCCGATTTACAATGGATGATAATCAGAAATAACTCCAGCTTCCTGGTGAAGAGGAACAGACATGCATTCAGCCGGGTAATTGTGTTTAACTGCAGCAGTAAAAGCCTGGTTTTTTTTTTTTGGTTTTTTTTTTTTTTTTGCAGTCATTAAACTTTCTGTAATAATTTTGATTCCACAATATGTTTTTACTAGTGCTGGGATGATGCTTGATACTTTGCCAAATATGAAGTTTGGTTTATACTTTTAAAATTTGGACTCCACAAAACATTTAGAAAATACCAACATTACAAACGATGCTATTTTCAGCCACCTATGAAACTTGTCTTTTTACCCCACAGTCCTTAACCGCTGTCTGGGTATTGTTTTCACCCATGGTGTCCGGATAGGCGGGCGGGCGGCGGGAATAAGTTTGTCCGGGCTGTATCTCAGAAACCGTAAGGTGTAGGAATTTGATACTTGGTAGTAGGGACGTCATCGTGTGGAAGTTTGCTGTCTCGATACCGTGAACAAAACAATGGGCGATATTGCGGTTTTAATCGCTAAGTTAATATCTACATTTCAACTTTATATTTTTAATTCAAAACATTATAAACCCTGTAAATTCTCTGAAACAAAGATTTTTACTTTATTAAGGGTAAAATCCAAGGATCTTCATTTTAGAATAAACTGGGAGCCATTTCCAGTTACGAGTTCAGGCTCATGTACACCTACATATTTAATTTTCATTAATGTGTCAACTTAACCCTGGAAATCAGGTTATGAATACAAAGCTCAATATCATGTGCAGACTTGAAACATCGGCGATATGATGATATCACGGTAAACAATGACGTCCCTACTCGGTAGGGACATTAGTTACGATGTGTAGGTGTACAACGTCATGGTCTGACCTTGATTTGACCTTGCCGTAGTGATCTTGAGTTTGAAAATCTTGTCTGGGCTATATCTTGTAAAACCCTAAGGTGTAGGAAGTTGATACTTGGTAGGGACATTGGTTAGGGTGTGTGGGTGTGCAACGTCATGGTCTGACCTTGATGTGTCCTTGCTGTAGTGACCTTGACCTATAAAATCTTGTCCGGGGTATATATCGGAAACCGTAAGGTGTAGTAAGTTGATAATTGGTAGGGACATTGGTTAGGATATGTAGGTGTGCAACGTCATGGTCTGACCTTGATTTGACCTTGCCGTAGTGACCTTGAGTTTGAAAATTTTGTCCGGGCTATATCTCAGAAACCGTAAGGTGTAAGAAGTTGATACTTGGTAGGGACATTGGTTAGGGGGTGTAGGTGTGCAACGTCATGCTGTGACCTTGATTTGACTTTTGACCTTGCTGTAGTGACCTTGACCTATAAAATCATGTCCGGGCTATATCTCGGAAACCGCGAGGTGTAGGAAGTTCATACGTACTAGGGACCTATAAAATATTGTCTGGGCTATATCGGAAACTGTAAGGTGTAGGAAGTTGATACTTGGTAGGGACATTGGTTAGGGGGTGTAGGTGTGCAACGTCATGGTCTGACCTTGATTTGACATTGCAGTAGTGACCTTGACCTATAAAATCTTGTTGCACCTTTGGGTCTGTCTTTTGATGCAGATTAAGGACTGTTAAAGTCATATTAGAATTCATTACGAATTTTACTTTTACAACTTCCCATTGTAACAGATGGAATTTCATCAAGTGAGCCACAGATTTGGCCATACCAGATGTAGATAAAGAGTGTCGTAATGTTTAGTTTACTGATTAATGCTGTCATCTTGTTATTGAATTGTCTTCTTTTAATACTTCATCTTTACATGCATTATCTTTCTCTTAGACATTATTTCTCTGTTTAAACATTGTTTGGACCTTTATATAACTGACAGTGCTCTGAAAGTATCCTGAACTTTGTACTGATACACTACTTCTATATCTCATGGTGTTAAAAATATTTCCCTAGGCTTTGGGGTACGGGCATCTCTGATGCTATTTTATTAATAATATGGTGAAATTTTTCTGAAAGATCAATGGATATATATATATAGTGGTGGTGGACCAATTCACACCCACCCCTGAATTTATCCAAAACAATCACAATTAAACAATATATTACAAATGTATATGATCAATTTGATGATAATCTATGATGTGGAAAACATCTTCTCTATGAAAAATTATAAATCTTCAAGAAAATTGGGGGTGGGTCTGAATTGGTACCCGGGTGTGAATTGGTCCACCACCACTATATACATAAAATACGTTTTTTGGCTTACACCAATTAGTAGTGCTGGGACGAAGTTTGCAAACATTGGTATTATTGCCCCCTGGCTCATTGCCTAGCAGTGATTGGTAAAATTTAATTGTACAACTAATATTTGCTAAACTCATTTCTTTAAATTCTTAGAAGACTTTTTGCCATATTAAATATCAAATTTGGCAAAAGTTTGTATACTTAACAGTTAAAATCACAAAACTAGCCGTAAATGTAAAATTATAAACAAAGGACACTTTGGGGTTTTCGCAATGTTGCCAAGGTGATCATAAAATCAGCTAATCACAAACAAGGATACAGAAAGCATGGCATGGATTGTGTTATACTACTAGATATTTGTAAACAAAATACTTTTAGGTTATATTTTGGTTATATTTGTGATAATCTGTGCCCATTTTCTTTGTTTTTATTTAATATTTGAATTTTTTGTTTGGTTCACTGATGCCATGATCGGCAATGATCAATCTTTGTTCACAGTATTCCGATTCAAACGTCGACAGGTAGCATGAGAGCGATCTCCCAGCACTAATGGATGTTATGTTTTTGTCAGATTTTCAACAAAGTGAAAAGAATTTATGATAGATTTGTCTATTCTGAAAATGTTTTGATGATCAAACTAGATTAAAATTTACTTACTGGTGAAGATGCCAAAAACATCAAACCCAAACTCTGAGCGATTGCGCAGCATTACTTTTTACTATCAAGATTTTCTTTGTACCATATAGTAGACATTTACTTGCCCTGTTCTATGGAATTTACGAAAAAGTGGAGTTGAGACTCTGTACTAACAGGTCGATGTCGAGTAAAAAATGCAACTAATCAAATTTATTCAGGCAGATTTGTCAGTCTATTTTAACTTAGCCAAGCTGTAGCGTGTCATAGTCTTATGTACAGAACTGTAATACTCCCATTTATTAATATGTATTGAACAGGAAGCAAACAACCTAAAGAACAGGAATTCTCAGCGCTTTAATGGGCTGGTGCACAAGCAGACAGTTGGCATTGAGCCGGCAAATGATGGCAAAGGACTTGTGGTGGTGACCAGGAAAAGCAAAAGTATGTCACTTGGAATTTGTAAAAGTTGCCAAAAAATGAATCACAACAACGGAACCCGTGTGAATTATCCAAAAGTAGTGACAAGATTTTATAGGGTTTTATAGTTTTTTACTAACATTATACTAATCAACAGTGAGGGGGGTGTTACTGTTGGTGATTAATGATTTTATGTTTTTTGTTGTGTTCAACCGTTAAAGCTTATATGAGGGGCCACGGTGGCAGAGTGGTGACACTCTCGCCTCCCACCTCTGAGGCCGGGGTTCGATTCCCAGCACAGCCTCAAGTGGGAAAGCTGGTAGTTGCTTGCCGTTGGTCGGCAGTTTACAGTACAGAACCTAACGAACTGTATGTACTGGTTTCCTCTGCCCTTCCAACTACCCATCGTGATATGACCTGTACAGTGTTGAAAGCGACGTAAAACCCCAAATAAATAAATTAAAGCTTATATGAACTTCACAGGTTATAAGAGTTATGGTCCTCTTGTCTGGCAAGATCTAGAAATGTTGCAACTACTCTCTAAACTTTTCAATAGTTCTCGCAATGCACAATGAAATGCTTTCCCTTTTGACAGACATAACTTTTTAAAGATTATTCATCGAAGAGTATTCAGTGTCAGTACAATTATTAGGTACAAGTGTTTTTTGTTGTTGTTTTCAAAAGTAGCTCATCAGTTGATATGTTTTTAAACATGCTTTCAGTGATTAACTTTGGTATGGACGTGCACATTGCCAACTAGATTAAATAACAACTATAAGCGTGTATTTTTATCTGTCTTGCAGATGGTATGAGACCAGCAAAGTCGTACACCAGAACTGAATTCAAGAAAGGTTCCCGAAAAACACTTGGCAGCATCAGGAAAATCATTGGCAATGGGAGATACAGAAAGGACCTGAAGATGGTAATGTCGCATTGTTTAGAGCCACTTTACTCTGGGTGTGAGACAGGCCAAAAATATTTGAGGATAAACTTACTTGAAGTATCAGTAAAGCAAATAGATTCAGTGATGTGGATAAATTTGCCTGAAGGAAAATGTTAAGTATCAATGAAAGTAAGGTCAATAGGCTCACTATTTCATACTTACTTCTCAGTTTCTCCAGTGTTGGCATGTTTTTTTATCTCCCGCCGGGCTTTAGCCCGGGAGGGAGATTATGAAATGATGCCTGCGTGAGTGCGTTAGTTAGTCACGCAGATTTCTCCAAAACTACTACAGCTACAGATTTTTTGTAAATTAATTGTCCCAATGAATTTTTACGCCCTCGAAAATTTTTTTGGTTTTATGGACTGAGGCCTAAAGATAAGTGAGTAATAGCAATCTTAGCTACTTGGAGTAAAGGGCTCATAACTCAAAAACCATTGCAGTTACAACTTTTTCTTCAAATATGTTGTTCAGCTACTTTGTCCTTAGCTATAAGATGGTACATAGTTTGGGGCCCATTGCATGCCATAAGTGAGTAATAGCTATTTTCTTATTTGTAGCAAAATAATGACATAAGTAAATGTCAAATATCTTCAAAAGTATTAAAGTTAGGGAATTCTTTTCAAATATGTTATTCATCTACTTGTTGATAAGCTATCACATAGTAAAGTTTCAGATCTGTTGCACATTGGATACCTGAGTAATAGCTACTTTGAAATTCTACAGTTGAGTAAATCCATTGTAACTCCAAAACAAGTGCAGTTACAGTATTTTCCTAAAATATGTTGTTCAGCTACTTTGTCCTTAATTATAAGATGCCATATAGTTTGGGGTTCTATTGCATGCCATAAGTGAGTAATAGCTATTTTCTTATTTGTAGCAAAATAATGACATCAGTAAATGTCAAATATCTTAAAAAGTATTAAAGTTAGGGAATTCTTTTCAAATATGTTATTCATCTAGTTTTTGGTAAGCTATCACATAGTAAAGTTTGAGACCTGTTGCACATTGGATAGCTGAGTAATAGCTACTTTGAAATTGTGACTGTTGAGTAAATCCATTGTAACTCCAAAACTATTGCAGTTAGAGTATTTTCCTAAAATATGTTGTTCAGCTACTTTGTCCTTAACTATAAGATGGCATACAGTTTGGGATTCTATTGCATGCCATAAGTGAGTAATAGCTATTTCCTTATTTGAAGCAAAATAACGACATGAGTAAATTTCAAATATCTTCAAAAGTATTAAAATTAGGGAATTCTTTTCAAATATGTTATTCATCTAGTTTTTGGTAAGGTATCACATACTAAAGTTTGAGACCTGTTGCACATTGGATAGCTGAGTAATAGCTACTTTGAAATTGTGACTGTTGAGTAAATCCATTGTAACTCAAAAACTACTGCAGTTACAGGATTTTCCTAAAATAATTTGTTCAGCTACTTTTTCCTTAACTATAAGATGGCATATCGTTTGGGGTTCCATTGCATGTCATAAGTGAGCAATAGCTATTTTCTTATTTGTAGCAAAATTATGATGGAAATAAATGTCAAATACCTTCACAAGTACCAAAGTTAGGCAAATCTTTTCATTTGTTATTCATCTAGTTTTTCAAAAGCTTACTTCCCTGTGTCCTTTATATTTTTGTTGCTTTTGCAGATGTAGGTCAATAGCTAAGTGAGTAGATAGCTGAGCAAGAGCTACTAAAATGAGTAAATGTCTTTTATATCTAAAAGTATTATAGGTAGGCAATTTCTTCTAAATAAGTCATTCACCTACTTTTGTGTGATCTACCACATAGTGAAGTTGCAGAACTGTAGCTCTTTGGATAGCTGAGTAATAGCTACTAAAATGAGTAAATGTCTTTTATCTCTAAAAGTATTACAGGTAGGCAATTTCTTGTAAATAAGTCATTCACCTTCTTTTTGGTGATCTACCGCATAGTGAAGTTGCAGAACTGTAGCTCTTTGGATGGCAGAGTAATAGCCACTAAAATAAGTAAATATCTTTTATCTCTAAAAGTGTTACAGATAGGCAATTTCTTCTAAATACGTCCTTAACCTACTTTGGGTTGATCTACTGCATAATAAAGTTGCAGAACTGTAGCTCTTTGGATGGCACAGTAATAGCTACTAAAGTGAGTAAATGCCTTTTGTCTTTAAAAGTATTGCAATCAAACATTAAACTTGTTGTCACTTCTACATGTGCCTCCATCTCACAAGAAAATTTATATTCCACTATCTTTAGTACATCTAATTTATACGGCGGGAGATAAATGCATGCGTCAGAATGCTTGTTTTTCTTTAATCCTGTAATATTCGTGTTGACCAAATATCCCCCCCCCCCAAACATTGTCATGATATTACCTATGAATGTCGAGTTGCATTTTTAAAAAGGGTCAGTAGTGCAGCGGAGGACACACCATACTCCACTTCTGAGTTTATGAGCCAAAATCCCTAAAGTATGAAAGCTGGAGCAGGCATGGGGAAATTCCAAGTGTGGTTACTCTAAGCAGGTGCTTGCTCTTCGCAGGTTGAGTTAAGACGGTCATGGGACAAGATATATAGAGATTTACTTAAAACATGCAAGTCATTTGTACATTTTCATTGTTCTGAATACACAATAAATTTGTTAGCATCAGTCATAACCTACGT
Organism: Sabellastarte sp. h YS-2021; assembly: GCA_964017235.1. Taxonomy (NCBI): domain Eukaryota; kingdom Metazoa; phylum Annelida; class Polychaeta; order Sabellida; family Sabellidae; genus Sabellastarte; species Sabellastarte sp. h YS-2021. The sequence continues at coordinate 83,261,739 of OZ024935.1, read as the reverse complement.
CAATCAGTGTCCTCTTAACATAATCATTTTGTCGACGAGTTCTGTTAGTTGAAAATTTATTGATTGAGGATTGCTATGTTTTTGCTCGACATAACCATATCCACTGAAGATTTCTTATGTCCGTGGCCCTCAGAAAAAAGTACCACATAAACAAGAGAGGTAGTATTTTGACTCTTTAGCTTTTAATGAATTGTCGATTACAGATGCTATGGAATCAACCCAGGAGTGAGTTGTAACTTTAAGTGGATGTAATTGTTAGTCTTTGCAGATTTAATTGCCTTAGGTCAGCAAAATATTGAGGGTGTCCAGCCAAGTGGTGACACAACCGGAGTAATCTTTTAGACAAAAACACATACCTCACTCAAACCGCTTCATTGAAACACAATGCAAGTAAATGGTGCCTTTTCATCAAAGTTGACGTACTAGCAGACTTGCTAACTTTACACACAAAACTACACAAATGATTTCAATAATGCCCTCTTCAAAAAAAAAAAATAATAATAATAATAAATAAATTAAATAAATATATAAATAAAAAATTAAATAATAAGATAATTGTATAATGTACATATGTATACTTAAGTAATATATTTTAGAAGTATATATCAATTTTGATAATTATCAGTCAAATAAGTTTGAATATTTCTCACAAGTGCTGATATAAAAAGAATAATAGTAAAAAAAATTTGCACATTTACATTTTTTGGGAGGGGTGGTCGCTCACTAAAGTTCAGAGCTCTCTTGGGACATAAAAAGGGTGGTTGCTGTTTGCAGTTTCAATTAACAGTAAAATATCATGGGCCATTTCAAAAGCGGTTGCTCTTTGGAGGTGGTTGCTTGAGTAGGTTTGCCACTAGTTGCACACCAAACCGTGACAGTTTTAATGCAGTCTTGACTAGGCCAGGGTCGGTAACACCGATATCGAGACCAATTTACTTCAACACCGTGGTGACACTTTACAGCCGGTACTTCGAAAGTCAGCATATAATATTGTGAGAAAATGTAAAGTATTAGAAACAAACCTCAAATCTGAAGAAATTACAGACTTTTATCCCATATTTTTATATATTTCAGCACCTTTATAGTGATTTCTTTCAGAACTGCAATGTTTTCTTTTTGCGAATCTTACTTCCGGTTGGTGGACCTATTCGATTGGGAATATGCTAGAACGCAATTTCTCCTTTCGGTATATCGGAATCAGTACGGTTTTACACTGGCGGGATACCGAAATGAAAAATCTGCTACCGACCCTGCCCTAGTCTTGACATAGGTTTAAGTGCTGTCCTTCCACAGATACTGTGAAATGTCTTTACACTTGTTGAAAGTGATATTAAATCCATTTAAAGTATTATTGCTGTATTTTGGACAGGTTGCTTTGAGAAGAGCTAGTGCCATTCTGAAAAGTCAGAAGCCAGTGCTGGTCAAGAAGAGTAGAGGAAAGAAGAAAGAGTAAACGTGTTACATAGACACTGTAATAGAAACTCAGATTTTGTTAGCACATCAGTTGTGACCAATAAATATACGAAGAAACTTGACTTTCTAATTGCCAAAACACAATATCACCTTAGTCTGTAACAGGAATTACGCGGGGAAAGTTAATGTGCATTCTAAAATGGTAGGCTGCGCAGTGACTGTGGACATGTCTTTTGCACAGTTATTGAATTGCATATCAAAATTGGTAAATAATGGAATAAAGGCATTGTGCCTTTGCGTACTAATGTAAACAACAAGTTGCAGTAAAATAAGACACAAAATTATATGCAGCAAATATAAGGTCACATAAATCTGTGGGGATTCAATATTTTATGTGAAGGTAGACTACTCATTAATATTCATGAGATCATGGAAGTCGGTGCAGGATTTCCTAAGGCTGCTTGCACATCCATCACTATGTATGTTTGAATGGTGGAACAGCCGTAATGACCTTGGATTGATTTTTGCGTTAGATTACACCTTATTTTGACCAAAATATGAATGTAACACCATTTTAGAATAGGAATAAATGACAAACTTTCATACTTCATGATGTTTCAAAACTATTTGTTGGTTGAATATTAATGGGCTTCTTTGCTTTAATATTCAGCTAATCAATAATTTAAAACCATCATGAAACACTTGAGGATTGTTATGGTAAGCTTGACCTATTCCTCTGCACTTCTTTTCGCCATCCACCAACTGTCTGAGACAAGAAGATTTTAACCCCACAGCCTATAAGGCTGTGTGTGTATTGTTTTCACCCATGGTGTCGGGGTGGTGGGGGGGGGGGGGGGGGACTTGTCTGGGCTGTATCCTAGGAACCCTTCAGTGTAAGATTTTGATACTTGGTAGAGACATTAGTTGGTGGGTGTAGGTGTGCAACATCATGTTGTAACCTTGAGTTGACCTTAGTAGTCACCTTGAGTTTGAAAAATTTTTCCGGGGTATATCATAAAATGTAAGATGTAGGAAGTTGGTAGGGACATTGGCTATGCGTTGTAGGTGTGCAGTGTCACAGTTTGACCTTGATTTGACCTTGTCATAGTGACCCTGATCTTTAAAAACTTGTTTAGGCTATATCTTGGAAGCTGTAAGATGTAGAAAATTGATATTTGATTGGCACATTGGTCAGGGGTGTAGATGTGCAACATCATGTGAGACTGTTTGCTGTGAAAGTCCCTGATTATAGAGTTGGCCACGCACATGGGTGTCCAACTCTATTATAGTTTGTGTTTTTGCGAGTCTTTGTCCTCGAATTTCTGGCATTTCGAGTACTGACTGATTGCCGTTTTCGGTGAGTTTTGAATAACTTTAAAGGATCGTTCAGTTTCTTGGCCATTCTTTCGTCACTTTAATGAAAATATGTAAAATTTCTTTTTTGACATGTATAACACACTAACCTCTTTAAATATAACCTTTTGAACTTAAACTAGTGATAAGATCTATATGGGCCGGCTACAGCTAAAGACAGAATTCATCAAGAATGAATTTAATCCCGGATATGAAAGCTTGTTTTTTCATTAAAGGCTCTTGTCTTCATAGATGTCAGTAACAAACATCTTTTATATAACAACTGATGTACTGCGCACGCTTCAAACTTAAAATACGTGTTCTCCCTTCAAAATCCAGATTAAAATGTGCAGTTTACAGATAATGACCCCTCTTTTTATTGCATAAAAACATACTTACATAATCCCAACAGATGCTTACGTGACCTACCGTTCGGTCAAGGACACAGACAATGTGTCTCACCATTTTTTTACTGAAAGTACACACGTAAACCCCAGCGGGCACCTGCTGGAGGTTATAGATCCTCTGTAAGTTGTCATTCTTATTTTGACCGCCGTCAAGTGCAAATGCATTCTTTAGGCGCTTCACAGTTTCAACATGTCCGGAAAACAAAGAAAATGTTCCATTTGTTCATGTGAAATGTTGCCTTGGGATAACCATCAAGCATGCATAAAATGTAGGAAGGACAAGAAAGGGATGGACAAATGTGTCACTGGTAAGGAGTCCGAGTGCACTATCTGTGCAGGTGCTTTAAAAATTCCTCACAGGAAGAAATCTTCTAAAAGCAAAACTGATGAGAAGTTTGATGATTCTCTGTTGGATGAGCCAACCCCTTCTAAAGCTTCACAGTCTACTACTTCCACTCCCGATTCCTCACTTCAAGATATCATCAAAGCTATGAACAATCAGTTGGCATCCCTGGCTTCTCAGTTTGAGGAGTTCAAGCGCAGTGACAAATCTACATCCTCTCATAAGGGTCTTCCTCTCAGGAGCAGGGTATGTGTGCCCCTGCCTCCCAGGCGAGACCTCCGCCATCAGAAGGGGAGCTGTGTGATGAAGATTCGACCTTAAATGCTAGGAAATGACACAGATCTAGGTCTCCTCAAGGTGAGGCAGATATACATCAACAGGAGTTGGATCCCTCCTGTGTAGAGATGCTGAATGCAGTCAGAGGTCTCCTTGACCTGGAGGTGCCACAAGTAGAGTGCCTTGTGGCCCCTTCTGCTTTCTCTAAGAAGCCCTCCAAGCAGGTGGCGAGAAAAAAAAATCTGGCTTTACCTCCTGTTCAAGATATCCAGTCCATGTGGGACTACAGGTTCAGGAAGGTGTCTGGAACCACAGTAAAAGACAAGTCCAGCTCTGAATCCTTGTCTCTGGGTCAGTTTCTGGCTTTTGAGAGACCTGACATGATATATTACACTACTTCTCAGAATACGCCTTTGAGAGCTAAAAAGAAATCAACAAAGTGCCTTCACATGACATGCTGTTAGTGACTGGCGATCTAAATGCAAAAGTAGGAGCAGACAATTGTGGTAAAGAAACCATACTAGGGAAGCATGGATGTGGAACAAGGAATGAAAACAGGGAGTTACTGTGCGATATATGTGGAATGAACAATCTTGTTATTGGTGGCACAATCTTCGAACACAAAGACATACATAAACTAACCTGGCACTCCCCAAATAGAAGAGACAAGAACCAGATAGATCACATCATCAATGGACGTTGGAAACACTCACTGCAAGATGTTATTGTACGGCGTGGTGCTGACTGTAACAGTGATCATCATCTGTTAGTAGCCAAGGTTAGACTCAAACTGAAAGCACAAAAGGAATACAGCAGGGGGAAGAAGAAAATCGACATAGACCAGCTGCAGAAGAACGACATAAGAGAAAAATTCAAAACAGAACTGAGAAATAGATTTGCTATTCTCCAGGGAAAAGCAGTGAAATAAATAACAATGAACCAACCTTAGAGAAGAAATGGGAAAATATAAAAACAGTTTATAATGAAACAGCTAAAAAGGTACTTGGCTTCAACAATAAACAACGCAAGAAGTGGATCAGGGATGACACATGGAAGAAGATTGAAGAAAGAAGACAGATCAAAGCAAAAATAAACAACACAAGATCAGAATGCCTCAAAGAGTAGTTGCAAACTAAGTACAGCGTAAAGAACAAAGAAGTAAAAAAGTCAGCCAGGCAAGATCGTAAAGTGTACTACAAAGAGTTAGCATCAGAGGCTGAAGAAGCTGCAAGGCGCAGAGAGATAGGAACAGTGTACAAGATAAAGAGCTGGCAGGAAAAGGTAGAGCTGACGACGGGCCAATCAAATCCAAAGTGGGGGAAAGGTTAACAACTGAAAGACAGCAAATGGAGAGGTGGATAGAACATTTCAAAGAGGTCCTCAACATTGACAGTGACACTGGAGAATCATTGTGGCAAAACATATGGGTGGTGAGTTGAACATCAACGTTGAAGAAATATCTATAAATGAAATCAAGAGTGTCCCTAAAATTACTGAAGAATAGAAAATCCCCAGGGGTGGATGAGAGAACAGCAGAAGTTCTTAAAGTTGATACAGAAACAACAGCAACTGTATTTCACAGCCTGTTCCAACATATATGGAAACATCAAGCTATCCCCGCGGACTGGACCAAAGGTATTATAATCAAACTGCCAAAAAAGGGTGATTTAAGTGACTGTAACAACTGGAGAGGTATCACACTGCTCTCAGTGCCCAGCAAGGTTTTCCTGCGAGTGATATTAAATCGAATAGACAAGGCAATAGATGCAAAGCTGAGAAATGAGCAAGCAGGATTCATATCAAACGGAGGCTGTATAGACCACATCTTCACCATCAGAAACATCATTGAACAGAGTATTGAGTGTCAAGGCAAGACCATATTGAATTTTATTGACTTTAGAAAAGCCTTTGACAGTGTTAACAGAGAATGTTTATGGAAGATATTGTTGGCTTACCAGATTCCACCCAAAATAGTCAATATCATCAAAGCCTTCTAGAACAACTATGGCTGCTGCATTATCAACAACAATGAACAGTCAGATTGGTTTAATGTAAGTTCTGGTGTAAGACAGGGATGTATCATATCTCCATTCCTCTTCATCTTGGCAATAGACTGGTGCATGAGAACTACTATAGGAAATGCCAGAACTGGAATTAGATGGACATTAACATCATGTCTTGAGGATCTAGATTTTGCTGATGATATATGTCTACTAGCCAGCAACAGGAAACACATGCAGAATAAAACAACAAAACTTTGTGAAACAGCTGACCAAATTGGCCTTAAAATAAACTCAAAGAAGACCAAAGTAATGTCAATCAATGCACCAACAAATCCTCCAGTATCAATATATAAAAATGAAGCAGTGGAAGAAGTAGATGAATTGAACTATCTTGGCAGCATTGTGAGCAATGATAATGGAACATCTAAAGAAATAAAATCAAGAATAAAAAAAGCAAGAGTCACCTTCTGCCAACTGAAGAACATCTGGAAGAGCACCAAACTAAATACCCACACCAAACTAAAGATATACGAAAGTAATGTGAAGTCAGTTCTCCTCTATGGTGCAGAGATATGGCGAATAACCAACCAAGATTTGAACATACTCTCAGTCTTCCATAACAACTGCTTGAGAAGGATTTGCAAAATTTATTGGCGAAAGAAAATTTCAAACAGAGACCTGCACAAAAAAACATCAGAAAACCGCATAGAAAGTGAAATTTGTAATAGAAGGTGGAAATGGATAGGACATGTACTGAGGAAAGAATCAGGGAATATCACAAAGACAGCACCGAGATGGACTCTGGAAGGTAAAAGGAAGAAGGGAAGACCCAAGGAAACGTATAGAAGAACAATAGAGAAGGAACTAAAGAAGCAGAACTGCACGTGGAAGGAAGCTGAAAAGATCGCGAAGGACCGAGAAGAGTGGAAAAGTTTCGTCCTGGCCTTATGTGATACTAATCACGAAGAGGAAAGGTAAGGTAGGTAAGTTGCCTGACTCTTACTTCAATATAGCTAAAGTGAAATCTTTATCAGCATCTATCTCTGTGCCTTCTAAACAACATATCATTCAGGAGACAGTTTGCAGAGAGAATGTCCAAATCTTAGGCCATGTAGTATGGTTCAAGATGGCCATTGAAGAGCTCAATAATAGGATACAGGAGTTAGCCACTGAAATTAGAAGTTCAGAAGATCTGGACACTGTCAAAGAATCAGCTGATCTCATGATAAAATATTAACAACTCCAGGCTTCAGTTACTTCCTCCTTAGAGATAGCTCTGGACACGGTTCTGAAGCAAAACATGACTGGCCTGCAATATGCTCCTTGTAAGGAGGGACAGTTTATTGAAGGACTGTAGTTCCAAGTTAGGACCTAAGGACTTAGCAAATTTACGTACAGACCACTTTGACCAGCAGGAGGTCTTCAACTCAGATATTTTGTCCCAGGTAGAGGACAATATGATCAAAAGGTTGTCCATTATGAAAGAATCTGATGCCAAGTCATACAGAGATTGTGTCAAGAACTTCGATTTCGGGAGGTCTTCACATCCCAAATCTTCTCAGGAAGGCAGCAGGTCATTTTGTGATAAAAGAACGCAGCCAAACACCTCTTACAGCCTTTTTACAGGCAGGGGCAGAAAGAGGAAGTGACTTTCCAGGGACAAGATTGCAGGATTTTTGGCAGGTATGGGCAAAAAATCATTCACATCCCAGAGTAGTAAGTTTACTACAACATGGTTATTGTCTCGACTTCAAAATTGTCAAAAATTCCGCTCATTTTGAGCGAATATCACAACAAAAACAAAGATGGCACCATCCACGAAGCGGTTCAGGCCATGCTTACAAACAAGGCGATAACTCATGTGAGAAAACCCACTACTCTGGGATATTACAGCAGACTGTTTCCGGTACCCAAACCCATGAAAAGGTGGCGACCAGTGACAGATTTAAGTATGTTGAACACCCATTTACATGTTCCAACTTTCAAAATGGAAACAGCCGAATCTGTCAGGAAGTCGATTCGAAAAGGGGAGTGGGTCACCTCGATAGACCTCACAGACGCTTATTATCTGAGATTTCAAACAAAAAAGGGGTTTTCCAATTTCGGGCACTCCCTTTTGGTGTCGCAACAGCTCCCCTAGAGTTTACTCGCATTGTGAAAGAGGTAAAACTCAGCTTAAGCCAGGAACCTCAGAATCCATCAATATCTGGACGATTGGCTTCTTCGGTCACCAACAAAGGAACAATGTCTTAAAGATTCAGAAAATTTAGTGAAATTGGTCCCAGAAGTAGGCTGGCTTATCAATTTTCAAAAGTCGGAATTGGTGCCCACACAAAAACTAGATTTTCTGGGCTATCACTTTGATCTTCAGAGGGGTCTAGTCTTTCCAACCCAAAGGAAACTCGATCGGTTAAAAGTTCAGACTGTTTCCATCAAAAAGTCATTAGTCTTGACTCCAAGCAAGCTCATGTCACTCATGGGGACATTAGCTTCCTTAGAAAAAACAGTACCACTAGGAAGGTTACACATGAGACCTTTCCAGTGGTACCTAAAGTCACACTGGAAATTTCCCCAGTCACTGGACAAAAGCATCCCAGTAACAGGGAATTTTCTGAATCATCTGAAATGGTGGGAGAATCTACAGAATCTTATGGCAGGTGCTCCTGTCCATCCTCATATTCACAACACACTGGTATTCACAGATGCCTCCCAAAAAGGCTGGGGAGCTCACTTAAACGGAATAGTTCTCAGTGGCCTCTGGTCAAACAAGGAAGCTCAGCTTCACATCAATGCATTGGAGCTAAAAGCTGTTCTCCTGGCCCTAAAGGGTTTTCAGGAGCACTTGCAAGGTCAGAGAGTGCTCATCTGTTCAGACAACAGTACAGTAGTATCTTATCTGAACAAAGTAGGCACACATTCCATAGAAATGTGTGCTATTATTTGGAGAATTCTGGCATCCACAAATTCCAGAAGGATCCAGATAAGAGCAAGACATGTACCTGGATCCCTAAATGTGATAGCAGACTCCCTATCACGAAGGGACAAGGTCATACAAACAGAGGGCCCCCTTCACCAACAGATATTCAACCAAAGTTGCAGAGTTTGGCACACATCAATGGTAGACCTGTTTGCAACTCATCTAAATTACAAACTTCCATTTCATTGCGTTAATACATCTTACCTACCAGACGATAGCTATATGCCGGCGCCAGCCGGTCCCGCCAAACGAAAGAAAAAGACGTCCTGGGTTTCACCCCCGGCAGGACCGGTACACTACACTCCACTCGCCAGGTGGCCTAGTTCCTGCCTCACTCGCCAGAGGGACGTGACGTCATAGCATCTTTTTCGTTTGGCGCGACATTCAAGTTTGAATTTTGTGGAAACACTTTTATTTTTAAAGATATCTTAAGTTATATTGGGTGTTACGTTCTCAGATTTGTCTATTAGTTGGATAAACCACTATGGCATCTCCAGGACAGAGAAAAGGAGCCTGCGGGCATATCATGGCTAATTTTGATCCACACTCTCGATGTGCCAGATGTAGGGACAAAGGTTTGGGGGACGACCCTTGCGTTCTCAAATTAAGTTGTGAGTTTTGTGACAATCTTTCTCCCGAATAATTGCTTCAGCTTTCAACTCCGACTTACAAACTCCGTAAAGAAAAGTTGAAGAGTAAGGAATCACTTGTGGATCCCTCTACTGTTACTGTAGTGTCACAGGTCGAAAAACAGGACGTTGCTCCATCTTCCCCTCCTCATGACACTGAAACGGAGTTCACCTTGCCTCAACCAAACCTCCGTCAAGATTTAAAAGATCTAGATGATAAATGGTCTACTCGCATGGCGCGTTTGGAGGCACTCATCACCATGGGCCATCGTCCCTCTCCACAGCCTTCTTTCACTCCGGTCCAAGCACCGGTCACGCATCAGGCTCCAGCTGGATCTTTGTCACAAGCACCTTTTCTGCTATCCGCCGTTCCTTCCGGCCAAGCCGGTCCGGCTTATGGCCCGGATAGAACAAAGGCAACAGCTACTATCACCAGCTCTATGGATATGACCTCTCCTCTGGAGAATGTTTATCCGCAACCAGACCCGGAACCGGTATTCTCTTCTCAGAGCTCTTCCGGCCCGGTGGCCTCATCTATCACTCAACCACCCCCGGAGCATTCAGAAGAGGGTGAAGTTTCTGATCAAGAAGAAGTACTAGACCCATCTGAACAAGACTCTCCAGACATTGACAAAACAATAAGTGAAGATCAGAACTACAGGGAGACGGTAAGGGGTGTCCGTGCCTTTATGGGCGGGAATCACATTCCGGACCTTGAGTACACTCCTACCTCCAGATCTGACAACCCCTGGGTTGGCCACCGGGCTCAACCGGTTGGAAAAGTTTCCATTGACTTACCACCAGAGGACTGGTTATGCAAAAAATTGGAAAACCTCAATCTAGTACTAATTGAAGGCTACCCGTCAAAATCAACAGAACCGGGCGGTTTACATGTTGATCAATATCTCCGACCACCAAAATCTCAGACAAGATGGTACGGGATACACCCGGCAGAAAACAAAGACATAACTAGGCCTGGTAAATACGTAACTTCCTGGCCCAACGATGCCGCAAAGCTCAATAGTTCCTTTGCCTGGATTGCTAAATCTACTATTGCTTCATCTCAACCTACTTCCCGACCACTGTCTCAGGAAACTCTCCGCAAATGGGAAAAGGCTGCCAAAGAAACAAGCTATATTTGTAACCAGTCAGCTGGTTTCAATAGATGTATAACCAAAGTGCAGGATGCTGTTCAGGAACAGTTAAAAACCCTACAAGCAGAACTTGGCAAAGGTAAATCCTCCGCAAAAGCCCAGGGGGCTCTGGACGAACTTCACTTTTTAACAGCATTTAATCAGAATATCAGTTTTGCGGTCGGGAAATCTCTTCAGCACCTTTCGGACTTTACTTTCGTCCAAATGGCTAACTTGACTCTAGTCCGCAGAGATTCCTATCTGGATCACCTGAGGGCAGGAGTGAAACCGGATACCTTTTCCTCTCTCAGGAATTGCCCTCTTCAAACCCGGGCTTTATTCCCAGATGACATCATAAGAAAAGCGGAAGATGAGATAAACAACTTTGAAACACACAAGCGTACCAACCAGCCCGGTCCGGGCCGTGGTGGGTTCGCGGGTGTACAGAAAAAGCAGCATCGCTACCAGCCTTACTCCACTAGTTGGAAGCAAGACGACTCAAGTACCACCGGTGCTTCCGGGAAAGATCTCCCCGCATGGAAATCGTTTGGTAGCCGGGGCAGAGCACGCGGCAGAGGCAGGGGTGGTCAACCCGGTCGCGGTTCGCGAGGCTCCAAGGATCCCAAAAATTATAAATGACAATTACTGCAGAATTCCTCCGGAGTTACAAACAAAACTGGAGTATTATGTGTCAGATGTAAAACAGACAGATTTTCATGTGCTTGTCAAGAACTCTGTAAAATGTCAAAGTGTTGCTTGTCTTGTACATTCTGTAACAAAATCAAAAAGTGGGCAGCCGCAAAAGAAAGGCGTAAGACCAATATCAAACATGAAAAATACAATAAAGTCTGTGAAAAGTGCTTCTTTTGTAAATCACTTTGTTTTTGCCCCAAATGTGCCAAATGCCCTCAGTGTTGCAAATGCCCAGCCAGTGGGGGGGCGACTACAATTGTTCTGGGAAGTATGGGCACGACTAGGTGCAAACCCAAGAGTAGTGTCCATACTAAAAGAGGGTTATGTTCTCCCATTCAATCTCAGACCTTGCCTAGTGAGGGATCCCCTGATAGTAAGCGGCTATGCCAATCCCATCAGAGACTCCCACTTGCAAGGGGCTCTACAAGCCTTAATCAAGAAGAAGGCAGTAGAGAGGGTCAGGGTTCGAACCTCTCTAGCCTTCTTCAACAGACTATTCATTGTTCCCAAACCGAACCAAAAGTGGCGGCCAATCTTGGACCTCAGTACTCTAAATCAGTTTTTATGCGTAAAAACATTCAAAATGGAAACCCCGGAGACAATTCGAACCTCCTTACAACAGGGAGAGTGGGTGACATCGCTGGACTTCAGCGACGCTTACTTCCACATTCCAATCCATGTCAACTCCCGAAAATACCTCAGGTTCCACTTCCAGAACCAGTCTTACCAATTTCGGGCTCTTCCCTTTGGCCTGTCAACAGCTCCAATGGAGTTCACTTGTGTAGTCAAAGAGGTAAAACTAATGGCTCAGTCTCGAGGTATAAGGATCCACCAGTACCTAGACGACTGGTTGATTCGAGCCCCTACCAGAGAATCTTGCCACCAGGGAACCCAGTCCCTCCTAGCCCTTTGCCAGGAGTTGGGCTGGATGGTAAACATGCAAAAATCAGAACTGGAACCCCAACAAGTCTTCGATTTTGTAGGCTACCAGTACGACCTACTCAACGGATTGGTCAGACCTACTCAAAACCGTTGGGAAGCCCTTCAACAAAAAGTAACAGGGTTATTACAGAACAGATCTTGCCGAGTGAGAACCTTCATGTCTCTTATAGGTCTACTCACTGTGACAGAGAAACAGGTGCCCCTAGGCAGACTGCACATGAGACCTATTCAGTGGCACCTCAAGAAACACTGGAGAGTCCCGGAATCTCTGGAAAAGGAGATTCCAATTCCGAGGTCTCTCCATCAGCACCTGCAGTGGTGGACCCAGGAGGAAAATGTCCTAAAGGGTCAACCCTTACACCCCCTACGACACGCAGTGCAAATCTTTACAGACGCCTCAAAAGAAGGCTGGGGTGCTCACTTAGGCGACTTCACAGCAAGCGGTACTTGGTCAGTGCCCGAAAGCAAGTTGCACATAAACTTCTTAGAACTAAAAGCCGTGTTGTTAGCACTAAAAAGATTCCAACAATTAGTGCAAGGAAAGGTCGTCCTGATTGCCACAGACAACACTACAGTTGTGGCATACATCAACAAGGAGGGAGGTATGAGGTCAGGTTCACTCTGTGCCCTTCTTTGGCGGCTCCTATGTTGGTGCAATCTCAGACAAATAGTACTGAAGGCCAGACACATTCCGGGCCGTCTGAATGTAATTGCAGACAAGTTGTCTCACCAGGGACAGGTCATTCAGACGGAGTGGTCCCTCCATCAGGAGATCTTCGACATCCTTTGTCGAACTTGGCATTATCCCCAAGTGGACATGTTTGCAACAAGGTACAACTGCAAGCTAGTCCAATTTGTGTCCCCAATTCCAGACCCAAAGGCCTGGTCAGTGGACGCTCTGACAATGTCCTGGGAAGGCCTGGACATGTACCTTTTCCCTCCAGTGTCTCTGATGGGGAAGGTGGTCAGCAAGCTGTCAGATCACTGGTATCACAGAGCAATCCTGATTGCTCCTGGATGGCCCAACATGCCTTGGTTTTGGGACCTAGTGGAGCTGTCGGCGATGGTTCCTCTTTGTCTTCCACACCATCCAGATCTAGTGACCCAACCTTTCAACAAGGCACGTCACAGGGATCTGGCAAGCCTAAATCTCCATGCCTGGCTCCTAGAGCCCAGACAATCAGGGAGCAAGGGTTCTCTAGCCCAGTGGCGTCAAGAATTGAGGCGCCTCAAAGACGCTCAACCAGAGCAGTCTACGAAGCGAAGTGGGCCCTTTTTGTTAGATGGTGCGAAACAAGTCAGGTGGACTTCAGGAACCCATCTATAAAACAAATAGCAGATTTCCTCCTGCATCTTTTCCAGGAGAAGAATCTCCAGCCCAGCACTATTGATGGTTACAGGTCAGCCATTGCAGACAAACTGGGAAATACCTCGGTTAATGTCGGCAAGGATGACAATTTGACTAGACTGTTAGACAGTTTTCACAGAGATAGACCCAAAGGGCGCCGGGGGGTTCCTGCTTGGAACCTCTCCCTGGTTTTACACCAGCTTACAAAAGCGCCTTTTGAACCACTCAGAAAGGCTTCTCTGAAGCACCTTACTTTCAAAACTGTTTTTCTCCTAGCCCTGGCCTCGGGAAAACGCAGGAGTGAGATTCACGCTTGGTTAAACAAAAATATCAGACACCAAGCTGATTGGTCCAAAGTTTCCCTCTACCCTTCACCAAGCTTCTTGGCGAAAAATCACTTGGCAAAAGAGGGACCAGAGTGCGTGGCCCCTGTGGTCATCCCGGCCTTAGCCCCCACTCTGGATAAGTCTTTAAAGGAAGACAGATCCCTTTGCCCCGTTCGGGCTCTTCGCTACTACCTGGACAAAACGCAGGACCTAAGAACGGGAAAGGAGTTAGTTTTTGTTTCATTCAAACAAGGTTTTAACAAGGACATCTCTCCTGCCACTATCTCGTCCTGGATCAAACAAACAGTAGTGTTGTGTTATGATCTCTCTGACCAAGATTCCTTGACCTTACATCAGGTTAAGGCCCATGATGTTAGGGCCTTTGCGGCCTCCAAAGCCTTTCAAGGTGGCATATCTCTGGACCAGATTCTAGCAGCATGCCACTGGAAGTCCCACAACACCTTTACACAGTTTTACCTTAAGGATGTTGCCTGGGCAGATAAGGAGCTTTTTCACTTGGGTCCTGTGGTGGCTGCCCAGCAGATCCACCACTAGTCACCTAAGCTTCTTTGTATATAATTATATATAGTGTACATACTAGTTAGTTTTAGGTGTAGGCTCACTTTTAGCCTAGGCCTTGGCTTCTCAAAGTCTTTTACTTCAGAGTAATCCTCTGGGTATAGGACTTTCCCTACTCTTCCAGGTTATCCGTGGGAATCATTGACTTGAACTCTTACTCTCTTCCTCCCCTCAGAGCAGTCAAAAAAGGGGGGGGGGGGGCAGGTGGGTCTAGTTACCCTCGAGACTAACATGTCTCCTCAAAGGACTAGAACCTCACACCTAGGTATAATATAAGAGTTCTCTCCAATCCTCAGAAGGCTGCCCTCCTTCCACTGGGTAGCTATTCTAGCTATCGTCTGGTAGGTAAGATGTATTAACGCAATGAAATTGCAAATTTTAATTAGTAAATTAAATTTTTATTAGTTAATACCTTACCTACCAGACGGGAAATTCCCACCCAGCCTTCCCCGCTTTCAGCCTTACAATTCAACCTTAGGGACGAAAAAGATGCTATGACGTCACGTCCCTCTGGCGAGTGAGGCAGGAACTAGGCCACCTGGCGAGTGGAGTGTAGTGTACCGGTCCTGCCGGGGGTGAAACCCAGGACGTCTTTTTCTTTCGTTTGGCGGGACCGGCTAGCGCCGGCATATAGCTATCGTCTGGTAGGTAAGGTATTAACTAATAAAAATTTAATTTACTAATTAAAATTTGCAAATTTATGTATCTCCTGTCCCAGACAAAAAGGCTTGGAAAATAGATGCATTGAATATCTGTTGGGAAGGCCTAGACGGCTATGTCTTCTGTCCAGTAGCCATCCTGCCACAAGTAATTCAAAAAATAACTAGAGGATCGCTCGCAAAAAAAAAAAAGATAATGTTTTTGCATAGCAAAAACAAAGCGTCCCGAAAGGGATATAAAGGTGAGTGCTAAAGTATTAAGAAAATGCTTCGTTTCTAGCCTTATACTGTTGTGGCAACCAAAGTCAGCGCAGTCTGCTCTATCTAGCACGGTTTTCAAGATATAAGCATTTTTGTGTTTTGCAAAAAATAAAAAAATTAAAAATGTCCGCTATATTTGGCGAGAGAAAAATATTTTGAAAATTGGCATGGCTACTCTGCAGAGATACCCAGCAGGTCCAAAATTTTGTTGAGTTCGCTCCATATAGCACGGTTTTCGAGATATAAGCATTTTTGTGTTTTGCAAAAACTTTGAAAATTCAAAATGGCCACCATTTTTGGGGAGACAAAAATTTTTGTCAAGACCACTGCCGTGGTGTGTATCTCCCGCCGAGCATTAAAGCAGAAGAAATAGCTTTTCCGAGATATTCACAATTTTTCATTTTCGTGTGTGAAAGGTCTTCCAAAAGTAGGTGAATGAGTTATTTGAGAAAAATTGGCTATCTGCAATACTATTAAGAGATAATTCACATTTACTCATTTTGAGTAGGTGAATAATTATCTATGGGTCTGAAACTTCAAGTGAAAGCTCTCCCAAAAGTAGGTGAATGAGTTATTTGAGAAAAATTGGCTATCTGCAATACTTTTACAGATAATTCGCATTTACTCATTTTGAGTAGGTGAGTAATTAGCTATGGGACTGAAACTTCACCAAGTAAAAGCTCTCCCAAAAGTAGGTGAATGATTAATTTGAGAAAAACTGGCTATCTGCAATACTTTTAGAGATAATTCGCATTTACTCATTTTGAGTAGGTGAGTAATTAGCTCAGGGTCTGAAACTTCACCATGTGAAAGCTCTCCCACAAGTAGATGAATGAGTTATTTGATAAAAATTGGGTATCCGCAATACTTTTACAGATAATTCGCATTTACTCATTTTGAGTAGGTGAGTAATTGGCTATGGGTCTGAAACTTCACCATGTGAAAGCTCTCCCAAAAGTAGGTGAATGAGTTATTTGAGAAAAATTGGCTATCTGCAATACTTTTAGAGATAATTCGCATTTACTCATTTTGAGTAGGTGAGTAATTGGCTATGGGTCTGAAACTTCACCATGTGAAAGCTCTTCCAAAAGTATTTGAGAAAAATTGGCCATCTGCAATACTTTTAGAGGTAATTCGCATTTACTCTTTTTGAGTAGGTGAGCAATTAGCTATGGGTCTGAAACTTCACCAAGTGAAAGCTCTTTGGGATAGCTGCTCTGCAGAGATACCCTGAAGATAAAAAATTTCGTCGAAATCGCTCTATGTAGCACGGTTTTCGAAATATTAGCATTTTTGTGTTTTGCAATTTTTGCGCAAAAATTCGAAAATTCAAAATGGCCGCCATTTTTGGCAAGACAAATTTTTTTTTTTGAAAATTGCCATGGCTACTCTGCAGAGATACCCTGTGGGTCAAAAATTTCGTCAAAATCGCTCTATCTAGCACGGTTTTCGAGATATATATAAGCATTTTTGTGTTTTGCAATTTTGCGAAAAATTCGAAAATTCAAAATGGCCGCCATTTTTTGCGAGAAATTTTTTGTTTGAAAATTGGCATGGCTACTCTGCAGAGATACCCTGCGGGTCAAAAATTTCGTCGAAATCGCTCTATCTAGCAGGGTTTTTGAGATATAAGCATTTTTATGTTTTGCAATTTTTGCGAAAAATTCGAAAATTCAAAATGGCCGCCATTTTTGGCGAGACAAAATTTTTTTCAAAATTGGGATAACTACTCTGCAGATATACCCTGCGGGTCAAAAATTTCGTCGAAATCGCTCTATCTAGCACGGTTTTCGAGATATAAGCATTTTTGTGTTTTCCTTATTATCTCTCGACCAGGGAACCCCTACAGCTCCCTCATTGGAAGACACTACGGAAACAGCCACATTCCAACAGGTTCCACAACAACATGGAGTACCTGAACCTACATGTGTGGCTTCTGGATTCCAGAAATCCAATTCTGGAAGATTCTCATCTGAGGTGACAGAACGAATTAAGGCACCTCAGAGGGAATCCTCAAGAAAAGTCTATCAATCAAGGTGGGCCATTTATGGGCAATGGTGCTCATAGAATAAGGTGGACATCACCTCTGCAACTGTTCCCCAGGTAGCTGAATTTTTAAACTACCTGTTCACAGTCAAGAATCTCAAACCAGCCACAATTACTGGTTACAGAACAGCAATTGCTGATGCTTTGGGTTCACAGGGTGAACTCATCTCAAAAAGTCTAGAACTGAATAGACTTGTTGCCAGCTTCACCAGGGATAGACCTAAACCAAATAGGTCCATACCTACATGGGACCTCTCCTTGGTCCTCCTAGGTTTGACAAAACCTTCTTTTGAGCCTTTATCTGAGGCTCCTTTGAAGTGGCTAACTTACAAGACAGTTTTCCTGTTGGCTTTAGCCTCAGGGAAAAGAAGGAGTGAGATACATGTTTGGACTCACTCTTCTGTCTCTTCAAGGAGAAATTGGTCAGAGGTCACTGTTTCTCCTTTTCCAGCATTCCTGGCTAAAAACCAATTGGCTTCGGATGGCCCTGACTCCATTAAACCAGTAATGATACCAGCTCTTACTACCATGTTGGACAGTTCACTGGTGGAGGACAAGTCACTGTGTCCAGTTAGGGCCCTCAAAGTCTACTTAGACAAGACCAAATCCATAAGAAAGGGCAAGGCCCTTCTCTTTGTATCACTTAGGGAGGGTTATTCTAAAGATATCACTAGAATAACCATTTCCCAGTTGATCAAACAGACCATTCATACTTGCTACCAGTCTTCAGATATGACTGATCAACAGGTCACTCAGGTTAGAGCTCATGATGTTAGAGCTATGGCTGCATCACTTGCGTTCAAAGGAGGTATCTCCTTAGAGCAGGTCTTGAGCTCCTGTTACTGGAGGTCCCACAATATCTTTACAAATTTTTATTTGAAGGACATTTGCTTGGGGAATGATAATATCTTTAAGTTAGGTCCCATTGTATCGGCACAACATGTAGTGAACAATTGAGAATAATAGGTTCAACTTTTATATTAGGATATGTGGAGTTGGACTGGACTGGATTAAGACTATGATTTTGGAACATGATTTGGATATGACGGCAAAGTTCATACGGATGGCTTGAGGGACAGCTGCACTCTGACTGTTGGAGTTATATTCAACTGGGCGCAACTGACCTTTGACCCCTGCACAACTGTACAGACAGGGTGATGGGATTGATATACATCATGTTTATGTATGGTACAGCATGCTGCTTTCATAAGTGGATGAGTACCTTTCAGTTACTTTATTACAACTACTTTATCACTTTATCAGTACTTGTAATAATTTAGTAATAATAATAATTTAACTATATGTAATATATTACAGTTGTTTGTAGTATAACATATTGTTTCTATGTATTTTTTTGTATCTGTATTAACTCAAGAACTCTCCTATAGCACTTGACAGTCCTCAGAAGTCTACCCACCATGGACCTCGGGGCTGCATTCAAGCATCTGTTGGGATTATGTAAGTACGTTTTTATGGAATAAAATTGGTTAATTTTATTGTAATTGGAATTTTTATTAATAAAAATACTTACATAATCCCGACAGGGAGAGTCCCACCCTCCTCCCCTCTACCATCTTCTGAGGGTTAGGGTCAAAATTTTTAAGAATGAGAAGTTTTTTAAGAACTTACAGACGATCTATAACCTCCAGCAGGTGCCCGCTGGGGTTTACATGTGTACTTTAAGTAAAAAAAATGGCGAGACACATTGTCTGTGTCCTTGACCGAACGGTAGGTCACGTAAGCATCTGTTGGGATTATGTAAGTATTTTTATTAATTAAATGAACTACTACGACATACTAGTTTGCTCATCCGCTGTGTACGCTTCAAACTTAAAATAGGTCATCTCCCTTCGAAATCCAAATTCAAACTGCGTAGTTACAGCGTAGTTACAGATAAACCCCTGGGCCGGTATTCATAAAACTTGCTGAGACCAAATTTTGTCTCAAGTCTTAAGTTTTGGTCTCAAGTCTGAGACCATTTTTGGTCTCAGACTTGTTGCTATTCACAAAACAGCTGAGGTCAAATTTAGTCTCAGATTTGGTCTCAAACTTAAGACTGGTACATAGTTGTCTTAAATATTTTGTTCAAAGTCTCAAGCATTATTTTATTTTAACTGAGATTCATATCTTTATTTTTTATGGCTTAATGTAAAATAGAAATAATTTACAACATATATACTACTTGGCCTAAACTTTTGTAACAACTAATAGCACAGATTTTGGCTTCAAAATTGTCTTACTTTGAGACAATTTTCAACAGAGTTTTCTGACTGCATAGCAACAAAGAAGTGGATCATGTGACATGCAAAATAAAAAACAATTGATAAAATTTTCTATTTATTTTTAATTTTTATAGACATTATAATTTTTGCTAAGATTTAAAACACATAACAACTATTGATCTTTAAAAAATGTTGGATATATTTGCAAGTAAATGGTTTGTTTACATTGGAAATGCGTGAGACTGGTCTCAGCTTGGTCTCAGCTGAGAACCTGTTTGTGAATACAAAGTTGAGATTTGGTCTCAGCTGAGACCAAATCTCAAAGCTGAGACTATTTTTTGTCTCAGACTTAAGATCTCTTTATGAATACGGCCCCAGGGCCGGTATTCATAAAATTTGCTGAGACTTGTTAGCTATTCACAAAACAGTTGAGACCAAATTTAGTCTCAGATTTGGTCTCAAACTTAAGACTGGTACATAGTTGTCTTAAATATTTTGTTCAAAGTCTCGAGCATTATTTCATCTTAACTGAGATGCATATTATAATTTTTTTTGGTTTAATGTAAAGTAGAAATAAATTTACCACATATATAATACTTGGCCTAAACTTTTGTAACAACGGATATCCCATACTTTGGTTTCAAAAGTACCTTACTTTGAGACACTTTTCAACAGTGTTTTCTGACTGCATAGCAACAAAGAAGTAGATCATGTGACATGAAAAATAAAAAACACTTGACACAATTTTCTATTTATTTTTTATTTTAATAGACAGTATAATTTTTGTTAAGAATTAAAACACACAAAAACTACTGATCTTTGAAAAAATGTTAGATATATTTGCAAGTTTATTGTTTGTTTACATTGGAAAGATTTGAGACTGGTCTCAGCTTGGTCTCAGCTGAGAACCTCTTTGTGAATACAAAGCTGAGACTTGGTCTCAGCTGAGACCAAATCTCAAAGCTGAGACTATTTTTTGTCTCAGACTTAAGATCTCTTTATGAATACGGCCCCTGTATTAGAAATCTATATTTCTTTAGACAAAAAGGGAATTTTATTTCGCTTTAAAATATTTGTAAATGTTAAATACTATAGCCATGAGAAATATTGATGAAGACTGCTCAGGACTTTTTCACTGAATATTTTGTAAAAATACTTACAGTTAGCTAGTTTCAAATATCCATAGAATAATTATGTCTGTAGCCATATTTGCAAGTGTTTTGCAACTGGGCGATAGTTTACAGACCTTAATTCCCAGTGCTCTCCAAAGATTTGACTCCATCTTTGGCAGAAAGCCAGCCACTGCATCTTTGTTTTAAAATATTGCTGGGGGGGCCCACGGTGTCGCAGTGGTAGCACACTGGTCTCTCAACTCTGAGGTCAGAGGTTCAGCCACTGACCCTATGTGGGAAAGTTGCTAGTTTCTTACCAATGGTCGGCAGTTTACATTTTATAAATACAAAAATTGGACCAACTGCATGTACTGGTTTCCTAATAACAACATAGTAAAATTGCAGAGCTGTAGCCCATTGCATAGATGAGCAATAGCTATTTTCATGTTTTCACTGTTGAGTAAATCAGTTGTAACTTAATAACTGTTGCATTTACAGTATTTTGTTTAAATAGGTTATTCATTACTTTCCAGGTAGTAAAATTGCACACCTGTGCCTCGTAACATAGTTGAGCAATAAATACTTTCAGGTTATCACTGTTGAGTAAATCAATTGTATCTTGAAAACTATTGCATTTAGAGTATTTTCTTTAAATATCGTGTTCACCTACTTTTGGGTCAGCTATAACATACTGAAATTGCAGACATGTAGCTCATTGCATAGCTGAGCAATAGTTACTTTGAGGTTTTCACTTTTGAGTAAATCAGTTGTAACTGGAAAACTATTACATTTAGAGAATTTTGTTATAAATATATTATTCCCCTTCTTTGGGGTCGGCTGTAACATAGTAAAATTCCAGACCTGTAGCTCATTGCATAGCTGCGTAATAGCTACTCTGAGGTTATCACTGTTGAGTAAATCAGTTTTTACTTGAAAACTATTGCATTCATAGAATTTTGTTGAAATATGTTGTTCAGCTCCTTTTGATTCAGCTATAACATAGTAAAATATCTGACTTGTAGCTCATGACATAGATGAGCAATAACTACTTTCAGGTTCTTACTGTTGAGTAAATCACTTGTAACTTGAAAACTGTTGCATTAACAGTATTTTCTTTACATATGTTATTTGCCTTCTTTCCAGATAGTGAAATTGAACACCTGTACCTCATTGCATAATTGAGCAATAGCTACTTTCAGGTTATCACTGTTGAGTAAATCAAGTGTATCTTGAAAGCTATTGCATTTTAGAGTATTTTCTTTAAATATGTTATTCACCTACTTTTGGACCAGCTATACCAGAGTAAAATTGCAGACATGTAGCTCATTGTGTAGCTGAGCAATAGCTATTTTCAGGTTCTCACTGTTGAATAAATCAGTTGTAACTTGAAAACTACTGCATTTACAGTAATTTCTTTAAATATGTGTTTCACCTATTTTTCGGTCTTGTATAACAGTGAAATTGCAGCCGCTATACCATAGTGAAATTGCAGACCTGTAGCTCGTTGCATGGCTGAGCAATAGGTACTTTCAGGTTCTCGCTTTGAGAATTTTACAGCTTCATAACTTCATAGTTTACAAATTAAGGCTGTCATTTTATATCGGTCACTGATTGCTTGTTTTTGTACTCCTCACTTTTTCGATATCTTGTGGCATTGAAACTATTTCCCCAGGTTTAGGGGTATAGATATCTGCTATTTCTTACCCCATAGCCTTTGAAGGTGGCCTACTGAATATCCTGCTTGGTATTTATAACTTGTCTTTAAACAATGGTTGTCCCTTTGAACCCAGATTCTTATTAGGGTCTATTGATATGATCTCGGCTGTTTAGAGATGAAAACACCAACTTTCACCTAACAAAGCTAAAAAGGTGACTTCAGATTTCATAAATTAGTAGTGTTAGCTATCTTGTTTGGTTGTAAGTAGAATGGGAATATCTGGCAAAAGCTCAAAATTGTTTTTAAGTTTGTTGTACAGTATTTTTGTCACATCATCAATTGGCCAAGTGAAGACACCAGCTTTCAAAATGTGACGAATAGCAGCACCAGTGCAATTTGCTGTCCAACTTAGCCCAAGGTAAACCTCAATTTGGCTTTCCAGTTAAAATACTGGTCTATATATAATTGAATACCTTCAATCACAAAATTGTGTTGAGGTCTGAATTGTTGAAAAAGCCAGATCTGTATTTACAAAAAATACACTCTGCTTCTATAAGAACACATGTAAATGACAGTTCAATTATATTTTATGAGAAACATGAAATTAGGTTACTGGAGTTTCATTAAAAGAATTTGCCGTGTTAGAGGATTCACAGTAGGGTCATTTGTTGGCGGTTTTCTACATTGAAAATCATTGTGGGACATTGATTGACCTTGGCCTTTAAATTATTGTCCAGGGTAGACATGTATCTCAGAAACTATAAAGTGTAGTATATTACTTAGTTTATGTATTGCCAGTATTGGCTGTAGGTGTGTAATGTCCATGCGACCTTTGAATTTGGCATACTGCCATATTTGAGACATATTTCTATCTCAAAGATATATGGATTGCTGCTACTGATTATTATCCTTTATATAATTTTGCAATATCCAATGACTGATATACTACAATTAATAAAAAGATCAATACATTTTACAGCTTAGTGACTTTTAGTTTACAAATTTATACTGCAATCTTGCTATTGTCTTGTTTTGATACTTAGTGATATTTCATGCACCTTTACATAACACACTGTTGTAAAAGACTAGTATCTTTGCACTTTTTCCCAGTTTTATAGGTTTATCATGGTGTCCAAATCGTTATTTCTCCAGGCTGTGGGGTATGGACATTTTTGATGCTATTTTTTACAAAGGCATATGAAACCATAATTTTCTGTATCATGAATATATATATCTGTAACTCTTCAGAATGACCTTAACTTTCTTGACCATCTTCAGTGACAACTGGGGGGGGGGGGGGGGGGGGGGGCAAAGTGATAACACTTGACTCCCACCTCCGAGTCAGTGGTTCAAACCCCGGACCTTATGTGGGAAAGTCGGTAGCTGTTTACCGATGGTCGGCAGTTTACAGTACAGAACCTTGACCAACTGTATGTACATACTATGTACTGGTTTCCTCTGCCCACAAAAATACCCATCAAGATATGACCTGTACAGTGTTGAAAACGACATAAAACCCCAAATAAAACTGACAAGTGTTCCAGTTTTGTGCCCATTAAATTAGTTTTGTAGTCACTTAAAAGTTAGAAACCAAGTAAAGGCCCAAGTGGTCTACTGAATATTCTGCTTGGGTATTTATAACTTGTCTTTCAACAATGTGATTGTGGTTTGAATCCTGATTCTTATTAGGGTCTTTTGACAAGACCTCAGTTGTTTGATGAAAACGCCAACTTTCACCTAACAAAGCTAAAAAGGTGACTTAAAATTTCATAAATTAGTAAAGTGTAAGCTATCTTGTTTGGGAGTTTGTAAAACCAGAATTTGAATATCTGACAAACACTCAAAATTGGTTTTAAGTTTGTTGCACAGTACATTTGTTTCATCTGATCAATTGGCCCTGTGAAGCTTTTATTTTTTAAAATGTAACAAATGTGAAGACAAATGGAACACCAGTGAAGGATACAGGTTTGATTTTGCTGTCCAAATTAGTCCAAGGCAAACCTCATTTAGGCTTTCCAATATGGGACTATTATGGGTTAATACATATAAATAAATACCTTCAATCACCTAATTGTGTTGAGAAAGGTCTTAATGGCTGCTTCTAAAATCAGAATACATACAAATGAAAATGCACTTAAGTTTGATGAGAAACCTAATGTAAGATGGAAGCTACATCAAAAGAATTTTTCCTGTGCTGAATCCCATTTTCAAAACTGTCTTTTATTTGGCAAATTGAGCAGGCAATCTACCCATAAAAAGTATGACAATTGGAATAAACATAATAATAGTCTAGTTTATAAAAACAATATTTATTCTTAAATTACAACAAAATATTTTATTACAAACTGAATATTTAAAAAATAATATTGCTGTAATTTTCTCTGGTTATTCTTTAAAAACTTAACTATGGGTTCATAATAGTAAATTTCAAAAATAAATACAAAGCACTCTTCAGAATAAACTATGAAAACCCAGAACAGGTCATTACTCATTACAGGATAATTTTAATGTGTTATAAAATATATAATTACATCTGTGAGAGTTACATCTGACTGAATATTAAAGGACAGCAAAATCTGACTAGGTAATACATCAACAATATTTTAGTATTTTTTTTACTCTGACATCTTTGGTACAAAGGCTTGAACCACATCACTAACAACAAAATCCACAATTTCAAAACTTTTCACACTGTTATCAGAATCATTCAAATTATCAAAACTACTCCCACTGATCACTCCAGAGACATAATTAACAGAAACAGATTCAAAATACCTATCATCTATCACATTCATCCTGTTGCCATAACAATAACTTTCACACAAAATCTGCTTACACTGAGCATCACAAGGCAACATACTGACACCAATCCCACTCCAAATACTAGTATTATACCCATCCACACTATTAACAATATCATTGTCACATTTTGTCTCTTGCTCATCATCACTGTGAACATTACAATTCAGTCTCTCCTCACTATAATCAGTGCTGTTCATACACACACTCAGATCAATCACACTACTAGCGCGACAGATACCATGCACAAAGTCTTTCTCACTAAGACTAAAGTTAGAGTCACTGTGACGAGTATCATCACAAAGTCTGTCACTGCACAGTGAACTATCCATACTGATAGTGTCATCATTATATCTGAGTCTGTACTTCACATCACTCACACTACTAGTGCGACAAATGCCACGCACAAAGTCTCTCTCACACAAGTCAAAAGAGGAGTCATTGTCAGTTATATCACAAGTGTCATCAAACAGCCTGTTTTCCAAGCAATACTGCTCCACACATTCAGTCAGTTTCAACATAGCATCACACTTTTTACTTTTCTTAGGACAAACATCTACAAAAACATACAAAGGGGACTTCTAACTCCAGTTTCTTCACACACAAGACCATCATCAATAAAACTTTCATCAGTTAATTATTTCAAAATGTTTACTTATACAAAACAACATGTTTATAACATCATATAACTATTAAAATTAACTATATTTTAACAATACATAGATTTGTAACCTCAGTTTGTGTACATAAATACCATAATTTACAGTATCATTAAAGCAGATGCAGGAATGGAACTCAATAGTTAATACACAATATAATCAAACTCAATCATATCAATCTTAGTTACACCATGTTAAGTTTTCAAAGCAGTTTTCTAAAATTTAATAGTAGAACCTCTTATTATCTCAACATATTTAATAATAATTTATGCAATTAAATTTTGATTGGCTATGCCAAAACGATTGTAATACAAGTATTAAGCAAAATAATATATACCCAAAATGCCAAGTTAAAAAGAGTGTTCTACTTGTTTTAAAAGCAACAGAGATATAGATGTAAAGTGCCTTAATACACATACTTGCTTTTTTGCCCTTCCTTTTGCACATGTTGAACAGCCTGTTTTTGAATTTGCTGTTCTGATTGTCATGGCCAGTAGTAGTTGGACAAGTATCTGGAAGAACCAGAATTGTAAATTATATTTCATGTTATCAGTTCTATATTTATCTAAAGTTTGAGTAATCATTAATTCAGATACATCGACAGTATCACCTAGACTTTAACTTTCTAATCAGACATGGGAGAGAAGTCTTCCTTTCTAAATTTTTTAATATAAGTTATGTATAGTAAAAGAAACTCCAACAGTTCTGCTTTCACATTAACACAGAATTCTAGCAATTTAAACAAAATAAACAGCACTTTAAAACATTGTCATGTGAATTTGTTTATTTCACATCCTAGTATATGCTTTCAAGAAAGACTGCAACTGTCACTTACCCAAGCTTTTGTCATTGGCCTCACATGGTGTCCCCATCGCTTTCTGACTAGCAGTCTTCGCAGATGGGTTGACACCTGCAACAGATATAAATTACCATTAACAGTAGACTGGCGAAAAAAGGAAGATATTATTCAAAGACTTTATGAATACAATTATGAAATCAATTTTTCTTCTTGGGATATTTTTGGTGACTATTACGTACAAACTTTTTTAGAATTTGCAAAAACGATAGGTTTGAAACTGTAATTACATATGAACGTATGTTTTTAGCGAGTGGCTTTAAAAACTGTCAGAATTTGCAAAAAAAAAACGATAGGATTAAAACAGTCATTTACATATGAACGTACTATGCATTCCACATCAATTCCCGCAAAAAATTACAACGCACATACAAAAATTATTTGCACATGATATTTAGGAACATCACCTTATTTACAATCTTACAAATTTTAAAACTGACGTCATAACATTCATATCGCACAATAACATATAAAATTGACAAATTTAAGCTAGGACTAAACTTACTGCGCACAAAATGGCGCCTCATTCGCCTGCCCAGTTTTCTCATTTTCTTTGGCAAGCTAAGCATGCCTTTTGGCAGGTTTGATCTTGCTCTGGCCAAGTTCTCAATGAGAACTAGTGGTTGGCCTAGCATATAGATTGCATTAGAACTCATGGTTCGTCGATAAGCTTTGCTTATTTTGCTTTTGAAATAGCTTTGCTTTCAGAATGGCAAATATCTTGCGCAAACTAGCAAAATGGTGACGAGTCACGCTCCGTTCACGTGACGGATGTGACGTAAATTTAAGGCTGTAAGATATATTATTCATGTTCATACAGTTAGCAACGCATTCGTTTCCAGAACAATTATTAAATTGTTAAAATAAATTTAATAGTATTTCAATTACTTGTACTCGTTCACTGATTGATATACGACAGGAAAGTAAAATAAGTTTACACATTCAAGACACTTAGAGAGCTCCGGCGTACAGATGAAGGATAATTTTATTTGGGCACATGAAAACACCGTGATTTACATTCACCTATTCGTACCAGTTTAGTGTATATGGTTCCTTTTATGGATCCTTTGTAAATGACTGACCCAGACTTTGTAACAGCTTCCCACTTGCTGTATGATCTGCCCCACACTGGCATCTTTTAGATGCAAGCTGAAGGCTTACCTGTGTAATGAAGTCTATCCTCCTTAGCATCCCCTTTTCCGTTCTAATGCTTCTGATGCCAACTTTTTCTGCCCATGGACTTATGATATTTCTTTTACCCATTTTGTTTTCTTGTGCCTTAGAATTTAATATACATCAAAATTAAGCACTTCCACTTGCTGTATGATCTGCCCCACACAGGAATCTTTTAGATGCAAGCTGAAGGCTCACCTGTGTAATGAAGTCTATCCTCCTTAGCATCCTCTCTTCCTTTCTAATGCTTCTGATGCCAACTTTTTCTGCCCATGGACTTATGATATTTCTTTTACCCATTTTGTTTTCTTGTGCCTTAGAATTTAATATACATCAAAATTAAGCACTTTAAAAATTTATAAATAATAATAATAACTACTGACATTCTTATTAGATTTTTCAATGAGGTATTTGTTCAGTCTTCTTAGCCTTTAATATAGCCTACACCTCATTTATATTACAAAGTACAAATTTAAGAACTTGTGGGAAAAGAGACACAAGCAAATATATGACACATATCACAACATAATTACAGCAAGAAAACTAGAATTTTCATGATAGGCATATCATGTATCACTGATCGATCAAATATCACACTTCATGTGCCCTAAGAAAATATGTTTAATTGCTAACATTTCCTATAAAGTTTTAACTATTTTATTGACATACCTGTAGGCCCCAACAGTAAGGTATAGTAATATAACTTGCCCACTCTAGCCTTACAACTTATAATATCCCATGAAAATACTCAATTTTTTCTCTGATTATTCACACTTACACTGTTTTATTTTACAAATTTCATAAGTAACTAGTATCTCATACACATACATTCCCTTCAACATTATCTTTGGACTCCCATGATGTTTGCCTGTGACCATGTGGTGCAATTGACTACATCCTTGGTCATGTGACTGATCAGTATTCCTTTAACTGAGATCTTCAAGGTCTTCAGAGACAGGACTACTCGTATGTATACTTCCTTCACCAGATATTGTCCCCAAAGGAACGCAAGCCATAATGCACACAGTTACCCAGATAGCATTCCGCCATCGGACCAACTTTAGCTGTTGGTTGCATGGTCGGCAGATTTGGTCACCGCTGGGCCAACGTTGGCTGGCCAACCACTACTCAGGTTAGATATCTCTATATTTTGCCGACGTTGGGCCAACAGTGGATTTTAATTCAAGATGGTGGTGAGCAATAATAGGGGATTTGGGGAAAAAGTTATTTATTATGGTATGCTTAAAAATCATATTTCAGTGAGCCGACAAATTTTAACTAACTATTTAACAATTTTAGACATAAAAATAATATTCTCATTATAAATCCACACCAAATAAGTTGTTTGTGAACATTATAATTTTATCACTGGATTATGGACTATCACCTTATGACACTGTTCCAATATTGTTAATGTTTGGTCATGTGACTTATCAGGGATTCTCTTAACTAAGATCCTCCCACAATCTGTCAATCACTTGCCTTCTGTTAAACAATGACCACATAACACCATGCTGCAATCTGATGCTGATGCTATACATTGCATATAATTTTTACCGGTAGCTTGCCGACGTTGGGCCAACATCGCCTCCGCAGGCCAAAAAGCCGCTGGGCCAACGTTGGCTGCCAACGTCGGACCGACGGATGTGCCGACGTTGGGCCAACATTGGCCCAACATTGGAATGCTATCTGGGTAATAGTCACACTTACAGAGATTTCATTCTTATTCGTCAACACACTCATGTAATGTCTCAAGGTCTTCAGAGACATGACTTGCAGAGATTCCATCAATACCTAACACAGCAAAGAGTATGAAACTTTTACTGTTCAGTTTGGAACATTTTCAAGTGCAAATGATCATTTAATGAAAAGAACCTCTATACAAACAGAACGGATATTTGTTAAAAAGTGGCATATAGTATGCTTCAGAAAGTACAACTGTTCTTGCAAATGGATATTTGGAAATAAAAGCAAAACTAGTGCATATCTAGTGCATTGAGAAAAAATATTGACATATATTCAGTCATATACATTACAGGAAATATTTGTACTAAAGTTTGAACATGCTTAGCAAGAACAGGTTTTAGTGTTCTATGTAAAATGGAAAAAGTTGGATCTTAACATTAAAAAAAAAAAACAGTCTGAGGCATACTTCCCTGTGTCGCAAAATATTCACATTATTTAAAACTTAAGTATTACCAAAGCAATCTAAGTATGGATTTATCTATTTTCAGAATAAAAATTATAATAGTCCACAGACTGATGAATTATTTGGCCGACATGACTCTTAATTCTGGAAAATGTGTTACACTCAACTTGTCAATGAAACCTAAATCATTATATATACTTTCAAACTGAGTGAACAAGATGGTATGATAATATAAATTAAACTGTATATACAATAAATTTATATGGATGTAATTCTGATTATGGAAACGCAAGTAACGTTAAACCAAATTACAGTACTGACAAAAGGTAGGGTGCGCCATGTCCGTTTATTGCATCCTGGTTGGGTTTTAAAAAAGTACTTAGGCCAGACTTAGACTTAAACTTAAGACTTTTCCCTTAAAATGTGGCTAAGTATGTGGTCTTAGACTTGGAGGGTTCACAAAGCTGCTGAGTCTAGGCTTTGGCTAAGTCTACCCAGGAGTGGGCCTAACTTTGTAAACAAAAACTTAAATATTTGTTTGTTTATTTGGGGTTTTACGTCGCTTTCAACACTGTACAGGTCATATCACGACGGGTAGTTGGAAGGGCAGAGGAAACCAGTACATAGAGTTCGCTAGGGTTGTGTGCTGTAAACTGCCGACCAACGGCAAGCAACTACCAGCTTTCCCACTTGAGCCCGTGTGGGGATCGAACCCCGGCCTCAGAGGTGGGAGGCGAGAGTGTTACCACTCTGCCACCGTGGCCCCTAAAAACTTAAATATGGCTGCCATATATTTTATCGTTTAAAAATTTTAAATGCTTGAAAATAAAGAATAATTATTTAGGACACCTCCCTAAATAGTCTTTGGACATATTTATGTCGTTTCAAGGCTTTTCATTAAAAACTGTATTTTTTCAAAGATAAAATGAGTTAAACAAAGGATATATGTCACCACTAAAATATTTTGACTAGATCTAAAGGGTCATATGACATAGAAAACCACTGTGGTTATATAAGCTTCAATTTAGCTTAGTCAACATTTGTGAAATCCATTGAAGTCCAGGACCTAGCAAAGACAGAAGGCTCAGATTTAAGTCCTGACTTAGCCTAAGTCCAGGCTAGTCTGAGACCCTTTCTGAAACCAGACCCTGAACTTTTATTCTAAAGTACCAGTTACACAGCCGAGGATGGCCCGCCGGATCGCGCCAGGTTTCCTAATATGGAAACTGTTAAGTGATTTATGGATCATGTTTTCCATCAGTAAGGTCATCTGTAACATCCGTAATGTCCTTGTGAGATCTGTAGCGGCATACTGTGATCTGTAGTGACATACCAAAGAACAGATAAAACTGTTTGATTTTTCTGTAAAGTTCAAATGGACCTTAGTATCCGTAGCTCTTCCGTATCTCATCCGTAGCTCATCCACAAGTGTCCTTATTGTCCGTAAACCCATCCTGGATGTCCTTGTGGCATCCCTTTCATCCTTGACGCTTCCGTGGCAATAATAATATCCATTAAAAACATTGCCGGATCTAACCAGATCTGCTGCGGACTGACACGGAAAGGGTTTGCAGATTAAAAAAGCAGTCATAAGACCAATCCTTTGTGCAATCTTTTCATCCGCAAACCTGTCGGTGGTAGTCCGTAGCAGATCCGTGGCAGTTCCGTAAATCTTTTACATGACCATCCCTTGTGCATCTCTGTCAGTTACCATATATGGAACCGTGGGCTTTTTCAGTGGGATATCCTTGGAAGTGTAACTTGCCCTTATAAAATAAGTGATTAGAAATAACAAAAGAGATAATCATACCATTGTTGTAATCATGTTACCCATACAGATGTGATGGAATTACTGACTGTAAACTGTGTACGGTTAATCTTGTTAACTTTATCAACAAACCTGTGGATTTGTTTATTAGAAATGCAGGGTCCTGAGCAGCTTGGTACATTTCAGATTTTTTTTCCGCATTGGCTTTTTGTATAATTTTTTTTTTTAAGTGAAGAGAGGCTTTTAAACTCCAACCCCAAAACGTGGTTGTACTAGTATCATTTACTTCTTTACATTTAAAATTATCTTTTTGACAATTGTTTTTTGCTCGTTTCACAATCCGTTTATATGTATTGTTGTGAAATGAAATCAGTGCAATTAGTAGACAGTGCATCATATTCCAACAAATAGCACTTGTGGGCCTCAAGCAGTGGCTTATTTGTTTTCAAGTTTGGGAGGTTATCACTTCATTGGCAAATTTTACTGACAAAATGATAAGAACATTACATCTCTGTACAGTATATACTTCGACGGGATTAATTCAGTTCAATACAAAGAGATTTCTCTCAAGTGAGTTTCACTTGGAGCTGCTATGCAGGAGTGATATCATGGGAATTGGAAACAGATCATATGGCAAATCTGACATAGCCAAAAGATTCACAGCCCTCAATTCTTGTAGATATTTTTACATTCCAAATTTTTGGGCCAAAATAATAATTTTTTGGGACAGTAACCTGTTTGATACGCAAGCAGGAGTTTTAGTTGTTTTACATTCCAAACCTTTTCATAAATAAGGCAGGTAAGTCAACCTTTAAATACTGTGCTGGTATTGTCACTCTTATGTCTGCCTTTGTAGGCGGGTGATGGGGAAAACCTCTTACCTCAGAATCCATAGGAAGTTGATGCTTGGTAGAGACATTTGTCAAGGGGGTGAACGTCACGTTGTTACCTCAATTTGACCTTTAACCTTGCCGTAGTGACCTTGAGTTTGAAAATCTTGTCTGGGCTATATCTTGAAACCAGTTAAGGGTCTCTTATATCCCATCGCATGTGCACGTTGATTTGTCACCTTCTATATTAATTAATTCACTTGAGGGTGTTTGTCCAATTAGATGTCAATAGTCAAGTTTCAGTTGATATTTGATTTGACCTTCATATTGAATTGGTAGAGCAATTGCTTGGCATACGAAAGTGGTGACAACACGTTGGGATCTTGTGGAAGTAGTAAAAAGTTTGTTTTTCCACTGGACTTATTTTATTATATCCATTGTATTTATTTCCTTTATTTCACAATGTCTTTAACTATGCCAACTTTGACTCAATCTTAAACGGCAGTTTTTGATAACATGCCCAGTCTTATGACAATAATTACAAGTGATAGTGTGTTGTTTGTGACTCACCGAAGGTCCTGATGGCTGGGCTGAGTTGGATGGCCTATTGTTGTTTTTCTGTTAATGGCGTGGAGAGCTGGTGGCCAGTCCTTCAATTTTGCCCATCAGTACTTTGAGATCAAGGTGTGTGTCATCCACCTTGGGGTCGTTTGATGTGACAATCTCTGCATTCTGGAGTAGTGAGGCGATCTGCTGGGCCTCCTAAAACGTAGTCGTTCCCCGACTGAGGACGGCGCGTTTATAGGCAGGTAGAAGGCCCCTAAAGAATGTCTGCATGCCCTGGTTACAGAGAAAATTGACCAATTTTGCTGGGGACACTTACACGTATGATTTTATAACAAAATGGTTGATGTTGCATAGACCCCATAATGAAAATTGGCATGCAAATTATTTTCTGCTCGCTCGTAGTATGGCTACAAATACATCCATATTTCAAGGGGAATGTACGAAAGACTTGGGCATGTGCGTATTCCTTGCTAGTGTTGCACGTCCTCCCCAATTACTTAAAGGGTTTGCATGTGCTGTAAGATGCACTCACATGTTACTTGCATGTACATAAACCCACTGTGCGGTCTGTAGATAGTTGCACTCTGTTCTTGGATTTTCAAGTAATCACAATTTTGTAGGGAGAATTCAACTTGTTTGGATGTGCAAATCTGTACTACCCCACTACCAGGCTATGTTCATATTTTTCAACAATATTCGTAGTATACCTACGTGTACATACACGTACAATGGGAGAAACTATAGGTGTAGGATGCGGACACTTGGTAAAGACATTAGTTCTAGGGTGTAGGTGTGCTGTGTCATGGTGTCACTTGGTGTGGCACTGATTTGACCTTTGGCCTTGCTGTAGCTACCTTTTTAAAATCTTTTTCAGGTTATATCTTGGAAAATGTATAGGTGTATGGACATTGGATCAGAGATGTAGGTGTGCCATGTCATGGTGTGACCTTGATTTGACCTTTCACCTTGTCGTAGTGACCTTGAGCTGTAAAATATTCTCCCAGCTGCATCTCGTAAACTGTAAGGTGTAGGAAGTTTATACTTGGTGGACCAATGGTTGGAAAGTGTAGGTGTTGAAAGACGTATAATGTTGGTGTGATCTTTGACTTTGGCTTTACAAGAATTTTCTATGTTTGAGACATATTTTTTCTATCACAAAGATACATGGATTACAGCTACTCATCTTTATAGTTATTTTTACCTTACTGTATTATCACCATTTGACAGGTATACTTCAATTAATAAATTAATTTAATTTACTTATTAGTGCTGTCAAGTTGCTATTGAACTATTTTGTTTGCATAATATACACGGTAAGTTCTACATATAATGGTGTTCAATGCTATTTCCCCGGCCTGTGGGGTATGGACACCCTTTACTGCCTTTTTACATCTGATGTTTGATCATTATACTATAGCAAGGTCAAAGGTTCAATCAAGATCTCACCATGACGTTGCACACCTACAACCCCCAACCAATATCCCTACCAAGTATCAACTTCTTACAGCGTACAATTTCTGATATAAACTAGAGAAGATTTAAAGTTCCAGTTCACCACAGTAAGGTTAAAGGAACAAGCCCCAAACAAAGTCCTCATTAACTTCTAACACCTTATGGTTTCCAAAGATGTTCGCGAATGTATCCCGACGCAATGGGAGAAAACAATACCCGCACAGCATTTAAAGGCTTGGGAACAAAAATGGTCGCAAATTTACCTTTTTAATTCCAATCGTACTTTTATGGTGCTTAATCTGTTCTAAAGACAGACTAGGACTTATTCAGTGATGTGGCAACGTGTGGGATCTCAAGCATTACACCAATGGTTTAACTTTTAAGATAAGTACAGGTATACAGACTATGTCTAGGTTTAAGAAAAGCTTTAAGGATAACCAAGTTGTATGAACTTGTAAGGCAGTTAAGCTTCCCGTTGACCTTGATATTGAATTTCAAGGTCACCAAAACTAGGCTCTTTGGCCTTGCCCATGTATACCTGTATTCTTCTTTTTAAAGCTAAGGTCAACCTGTTTTTGACATAATTGCACTAGAAAAGTAATATCTGCATTTGCAAGCTAAAACCAATGCATCCCTTAACTTTCGTCTTGGGATATAATAATGATAACCCTTCAAAGTATGACCATAGACCCTAACTTCAAGATAACAGTGTTAATTTGCAACCCAAAAGTTATCACGCTGTAAAATTATTACTTTGAATAGAAGTAAGGCTGCCAATGGAGAAGGCACAATTAGGTAAAACTACATCTTATGATGAGTTACATGATGAGTTACATGGCTTTGAGACAGGTCAAATATGTCTCAAATGTGCCAGTAGAAAACATTCTGGCAAAGTCAAAGGTTACATCAGATCACATGATGACTTTGCTTTACTCCAATGGACTAACAGTTAGCTAACAGTTCTAGTGATCTGGCCAAGCCAAGATTTTCAAGTTCAAAGTCAGATATGTCCTCACTCCAGGATCCCAGAGCCAAGGTCGAAGGTTGACACAGCCTTCCATGACACTGCAAGGCTATAAAACCCTAGCAATGTCCCTGCACAGTTTGAACTTTTTCCAGCCGCAGGTTTTGGAGATCTGGTCCAGACAACAGTTCCAAGTCTGAAGTCAGATATGACCCACTCTATACTATAGAGTCTATAGTAGAGGATCCACACCCAGGCATTGCACAACCAACCCCCCCCCCCCCCCCGCCCCCCCTACCCCCCATGACTACCCATGGTAAATTTGAGCTCCTTTCTCCTTACGGTCATGTTGATCTGGCACAGACAGCATTTTCAAGTTCAAAGTCAGGAACTTTTCAAGCCCTAGTCCACAGAGCCATTGTATCACCATGATATTGCAAAGCTACATTCACAAAGTAACATCCCTCCAAAGTTTGAAATTCTTTCACCCCAGAATTCTTGCAACATGGGTTGTAAACAAATACCCGCACAGAACTTTTATAGGTTCTGGGGAAAAACCCAAACCTTCTGGCTAAGATGTGGGGAATGAACATTATTTCAGACAGCCTGATCTGCACCCAACACTCCTGGTATGCTTTGTCAGCCCCTTACAATGTAGACACTTTGTTTTTAACTTGGAAATCAATACAAACTTGCAAATTTAATAAGTAAATTAAATTTTTATAAGTTAATACCTTATCCAATGGACAATTGCTTATTGGGTCGGCGCGGACCGGCCCGTCAAACGTCAGAAAAAGACGTCCTGTGTTTCCACCGGCCTGGCCGGCCCAGTACTGTGCACTCGCCAGGTGGCGTGTCGTACTTCCTTCTTGTCTAGACAGCGTGATGTCATAGCATCTTTTTCTATTAGACCCCTAGTAAGTTGACAGCGGGGTCGGTGGGAGGGTCTCGTGTGTCCATTGGATAGGGTATTAACTTACAAAAATTTAATTTACTTATTAAATTTGCAATTTTATTGCGTTAATACATCCTATCCAATGGACAATTGCTGAATAACTACCACTTGGATGGCGGGTAAGTTACTAGGGACTTAGATGAACTCATAAACAAAAACTAACAACCTTTCTCCAAGCCTGGGTCGACCCTGTAGGGAAACCCTTAAAGCTATAGTCGGTCAACAGAGGCCGATTAAACGGTCCAAACCCACTCCCCCCCCCCTCTTGTTTTACAGACCTGCTCTGAGGTAGGGAAAGAGAGGGATGAGTTCAGTCCCATAAGAAGTAAAATAAACCTCCCGAAGGAAGCACGTTAGAGTGGTTTTTTTATATATATATATATATATATATATATGTACACTATTTACATATTTACAAATCTCCTCTAGATCCTGGATTATTGGTGGATCTTCTGGGCAGCCACTACAGGACCCATATGGTAGAGCTCTGAATCGGCCCAAGCCACTCCTTCAGATAAAATTGTGTGAAAGTATTATGAGATTTCCAGTGGCAGGCCGCCAGTATTTGTTCCAAGGAGACCCCCGAAGCAAAAGCCCTGACATCATGGGCTTTAATCTGATGTAGGGTGTGGGCTTGATGATCAGAGAGCTTATAACACAGGATCACAGTTTGCTTGATCCATGAGGAGATAGTGGCAGGGGAGATATCTTTGTCAAAACCCTTCTTGAAGGAGACAAATACTAACTCCTTGTTCTGCCTGAGGTCTGAAGTCCTGTCCAAATAGTAGCGCAAGGCCCTGACTGGACAAAGGGATCTGTCAGACTTGAGGGATTTATCCAGCGTCGGAGCCAGGGCTGGTATGACCACTGGGGCTACACTTTCTGGACCCTCTTTGGCCAGCTGATACTTGGAAAGAAAGCTGTGGGATGGGAACAGGGACACCTTAGACCAGTCGGACTGGTGTCTGATGTTCTTATGCTTCTCACTTCTTCTTTTGCCCGACCCAAGGGCTAAGAGGAAGACAGTCTTGAAGGTCAAATGTTTCAAAGATGCCTCCCTAAGAGGTTCAAAAGGAGCCTTTGTCAGCTGGTGCAACACCAGGGAAAGGTTCCAGGAGGGAATTCCCCTCCTTCCTTTGGGTCTGTCTCTGTGGAAACTATCCAGGAGACGAGTGAGATTATCATCTTTGCTGATATTAACTGTTGCATTTCCCAACTTATCAGCAATGGCAGACCTGTAACCATCAATGGTGCTGGGCTATAACTTCCCTGTCCTCGAAAAGGTACTTTAGGAAGTCAG
Source organism: Sabellastarte sp. h YS-2021 (assembly GCA_964017235.1). Taxonomy (NCBI): domain Eukaryota; kingdom Metazoa; phylum Annelida; class Polychaeta; order Sabellida; family Sabellidae; genus Sabellastarte; species Sabellastarte sp. h YS-2021. Next base: position 83,223,888 of record OZ024935.1, on the reverse strand, counting down.
CAACTGACTTTACAGGGGGAGACCTGAAGTTCACCTGATTAGTGACGCACCACTTTTTAAAAATGGCCCACTTTGCCTCATAGACTGCTCTGGTTGATCTCCTTTGAGGAGCCTCAATTCTTGTCGCCACTGCCTCAGAGAAACCCTGCTCCTTGATTGCTGTGGCTCTAGGAGCCATGCATGGAGATTCAGATTTGTCAGATTTCTGGGAGGGATCTGATTGAAGGGTTGTGTCAACAGATTGGGCAGGTTGGGCAGACTGATAGGGACCTGACTGGACATGGTCACTAGGTCCCAAAACCAAGGCATGTTGGGCCACCCCGGAGCAATCAGAATGATTCTCTTGCACAGGGAGTCCTGTAACTTCTCCACCACTTTGCCCAATATGGCGGTCGGTGGGAAGGCGTATGCATCCAGATCCTCCCATGGCAGAGTGAGTGCATCCACTGCTACAGCCAGGGGGTCCGGTACTGGAGACACAAACTGAGGCAATTTGTGGTTGAACCTCATGGCGAAGAGATCCTGAAAACCCTGTGGAAGGAGGGACCATTCCGTCTGGATGGTCTGACTCAGTCGGGATAGCTTGTCTGCTACCACATTTAGTCGGCCTGGGATGTGTCGGGCTTTTAGAGTTACTTGTCGCTGGGTACACCAGGTCAAGATTCTCCACAGTAGGGCATACAGTGGGTCCGACCTCATGCCTCCTTCTTTGTTTATGTAAGACACGTTTAAGTGAGCGCCCCATCCTTCTTTTGACGCATCTGTGAAAATTTGCAGAGCGTGTTGTAAGGGATGCAATGGTTGACCCTGGAGTACATTGCTTTCCTCTAGCCACCATTGTAAGTGAGGGTGCAGAGACCTGGGTATTGGAATCATCTTGTCTAGTGATTCTAGTACCCTCCAATTGTTTTTGAGATGCCACTGTATGGGTCTCATATGTAGTCGGCCTAGGTGAACTTGTTTCTCTGTGGCTGTTAACAAACCTATCAATGACATGAACTGCCGGATCGGTAGTAATAACAGTGTTTTTATTTTCTCTTGAAGGCTTTGCCACCGGTCCGGTGTTGGTCGGACCAGACCGGACCTGAGGTCGAACTGGTAGCCTACAAAGTCGAAGACTTGTTTGGGCTCCAGCTCTGATTTTTCTATATTCACCAGCCAGTTTCATCTCCCTTACTATTACAGTGAACTCCAAGGGTGCTGTGGACAGACCAAAAGGTAGTACTTTGAATTGGCATGTCCGGCCCTGGGTGTAAAATCTCAGATATTTCCTGGAAGTAGGCGTCCTTGAAGTCTATTGAGGTGACCCATTCCCCTTGTTGGAGGGATGTCCTGATGGTTTCCGGTGTCTCCATTTTGAATTTTTCCACCTTGAGAAAGGGGTTCAGATTGCTCAGGTCTAGTATTGGTCTCCACTTGTTGGGTTTGGGTACCAAAAACAGCCAGTTGAAAAACCCTAGGTCTGATTGTGCACTAATTCTACAGCATTTTTGTCTATAAGCTGATGTAATGCCTCCATCAGGTAGCTGTTCCTGTGGGAATTGACATAGCAGCTTACTGTGGGAGACCTTGTGAGATTTGGCCGGATCCGAAAGGGGAGGGTGTAACCCTCTTTCAGGATTTGAACTATTTTCGGACCGGCACCCAGATCCAGCCAAGTTTGCCAAAAGTTTTGAAGTCTGGCCCCTACAGGCAGATTTGAGGCAACATTTTTGACATTTGTTACAGATTGAGCACAAGACAATTGAGTGACACAAGAAACACTTTTCACAGACTTTAATGTATAATTTGTGTAATGACAACCTGCTGCCCCGGGACTTATTTCTCTCTTCTGGGAATGCCCGGGCGCAGTATGAACACTTGAAACAACAAGAGGCTTTGCATTTAAATGTGAAATATTGTTTATTGTCTGTGGTGAGCTCCCGGCCAGCAGCCATGTCTGTAACATTGCTACACAGTAATTGTCATTTATACAGCTGCTGGCCCTTGGCTGGTCGGGTGGAGTACTGATGTTTGCCTTTTCCTCTGCAGTGTTGGCCATGAGAAGAGATGTTCTTCCAAGCTGGTTGGTCTTGCTTTTTACTGTCCGACTTCTTGTCCTGTCTCTCATACGGGTGGTATCTACCCTTCTTATAAACTGATCCGGAGCGATTTCTATCAAAGGCTGCTATATCCTCCTCTGCCTGTTTGACAATCTTATCAGGGAAGAGGGTATCCAGATCCAGAGGGGCTGCTCTAAGAGCATTTAAAGTGTCTGCTTTTACCCTGGCCTTGAGATACGACAGGTAGGAGTCTCTTCTCAACAAAGTAGTATTAGCTATGTTCACAAAAACAAAGTCGGTTAAATGTTCCATAGCTTTCGCCATGGTATGGCACACACTAGAGTTAAAATCTAGGAGGAACTGCAGTTCATCAGTAGCTGTTGCAATTTTGTTGGAAGACTTGCCTTTGGACTCCGTCCGGAGAGCCTCGAGTTGCGTTTGCATATTTTGCTTGACCTTCAAGAGGCAGCGATTGAATCCAGCAGCTTGATTACATATTACCGAGGATTCTCTGGCCGACCTTTCCCACTTCCTGAGATTCTCTTGAGATATGGGTCTGGACAGAGGCGGATTTGAAGCAATGCCGGCCTGTCGGCTATCCTCAAGTAGGTACTGTTTAGCCGGGAAGATCCGGTATTCCAGGATTTAACAGAGTCACTAGAGTCTTTCTTGGTTTCTGTGTCCAGATTATACCACTTTGATTGAGACTTGGCCGTCCGGACAAACTGGTCCCTTTGAAGTGTTCCTGCCTCAGTGGTACATGATGGATAACCCTGCACTAAAGTGAGGTTGAGTTTGTTCAATTTGCTGCATAGCCACTCGTCGGTGGGGAGGGAAACAGAAACTTTTCCAGGTGTCTGTAGCTTAGGCCCATCAAAGGGGTTATCATCCGATGATTTGGTGCCTGAATCCATGTCAGGGATGTGGGTCCACCCCATGTATGACCGAATCCCTCTCATAGTTTCTGTATATGACTGTTCTTCTGAGAGGGATTGGTCGGGATCAGTGAAAGAAACGTCATGTTCATCGGACAGTTCACCCTCTTCTGGGTATAGATCTACTACAGGCCGGTCAGAAGCTACACTGTCTGAATCCGAAGTGCTAGAGGGGTCGTGCCTTCTGGCGGTATCAAAAGCACTGGACAGACAGTAGACTGGCTGGTCACTCCGGAAGTTTCCGGTGGCTGAGAGGGCTGAGAGGTGTCTGACCCGGCCTTTGAAGCAGCAGCTGAACTAGTAGGGTCAGTAGCCGGTAGCGTTGATGAAGGTCGGTGAGAAGGCTGGTCTGAAAGCTTCAGAAAAGGCGGAGTGCTGATAACATTGGTCGATGGAGCATGGGTCGGTGCGACTTTCAAAGCAGTGAAGACCGGCTCTTGAGGATGGTCCAATATCTTGGCAAGAAGTAGAGCTTCCAACCGGTTGAACCGGTCCGACCATTTCTGTTCCATCACTTCCAGCTTCTGGTCAGTACTGTCTGAAGAGGAAGGTCGGTGAGAGATAGACTTGCCCGACTTCTCTGGTTTAACAGACTTGGAACTTGTAGCCTTCTTGTTGTCCTTCTTTTTCTTCTTCTCTACCGGCTGCTCACTCAAGCCAGGCGACCTAGAGGTGCACTGGCCATCCACAACCCCCACTACCGACACTCGGGCCGGGTCCACAAAGGTGGGATTGAGAGTGGCATCAGAAGATGGAGGATTCTTAGCTGGAGTAGAAGACTTCAACTAATGTTTCTCCTTTTTGATTTTGTATGACGGTGTAGATAAGTGAGCCAACTGCTCTGGGGTGAGGGCGTTACAGTGCAGGCAATCAGAACCTGGTTTCTCTACACAAGGATCTTGTCCTTTTTTTCTTGTCACGACAGCGTGCACATATTGTATGAAAGTCAAAACCTGCCATCATATGGCCACAACTACCCCGTCGTTGGCTGGGAGAAGACAAAACTGGTCTATAAGTCTTCTAGAATCCGTGGAACATAATAAAATATGAAATAACAAAGAGTTCTCCCAAAACAAGAGGAGAGAGCCTGTGAACGGGCACTGTGTCAGCTGACTGAGTGTTTTTGATTTGTGAAGGTAATAATGAGAGGAAAGCATAATTATCAGGGAAAGTGCTGTACAGAAGTACAGTAAATGGTAATTAAACAGCATGTTCAAAAGAAATTCTGAACCTGACAGAAGAAAAGGACAAAAAAGTTGTGCCCTGCAAATGGTATTATGAAGGAAAGTAACAAGGTAACTGTTTAAGTGTAAAGAGTAGGTTAAAACATATTTAAAGAAATACTGCAAATGCAGTATCCTCATACGACCCTGAAGAAGGGGTCCAAGGTCAAATCCAACCACACAAAAATATTCCCAGCCCATGATTTCCTATAGGTTGGTTTACCATCCCAAACCTCTAGGACCAATAATAAGGGAGTTATAAGCACTTTTAAGTTTGGCTGTCCTTATTTGACCTTGAAGGAGGGGTCTAAAGGTCAAATCTGACCACACCAAAAGATTCCCAGCCCATGATTTCCTATAGGATGGTTTACCATCCCAAACCTCTAGAACCAATAACAAGCGAGTTATAGGCACTTTTAAGTTTCGCTATCTTTGTTTGACCTAGATGGAGGGGTCCAAGGTCAAATCCGACCACACCAAATGATTCCCAGCCCATGATTTCCTGTAGGTTGGTTTACCATCCCAAACCTGTAGGACCAATAACAAGCGAGTTATAAGCAATTTTAAGTTTGGCTATCTTCAACTGACCTTGAAGGAGGGATCCAAGGTCAAATCTGACCACACCAAAAGATTCCCAGCCCATGATTTACCATCCCAAACCTCTAAGACCAATAATAAGCGAGTTATAAGCACTTTTAAGTTTGGCTATCCTCGTTTGTCCTTGAAGAAGGGGTCCAAGGTCAAATCGGACCACATCAACTGATTCCCAACCCATGATTTCCTATATGTCTGTTTACCATCCCAAACCTCTAGGACCAATAATAAGTGAGTTATAAGCACGTTTAAGTTTGGCTATCCTCGTTTGACCTTGAAGGAGGGGTCAAAGGTCAAATCTGACCACACCAAAAGACTCCCAGCCCATGATTTCCTACAGGTTGGTTTACCATCCCAAACCTCTAGGACCAATAATAAGGGAGATATAAGCACTTTTCATGACTGACAAAGAAACACCTGTGGTGGCCATCTTGTTTTTCAAAATGAGGCCAAAAATATTCCCAGTCACGATTTTATAATGAGGAACATATCCTGCGAATTTGAGATCTCTACCTATAATACCCTTTGCTCTAGAGGGTCAACAAAAGTCCTTGTTTAAAGTCGAATAAACGTCCCTGGCGGCCATCTTGTTTTTCAAAATGAGGCCAAAAATATTCCCAGGCAAGATTTTATGGTTATTAATATATTCTGCAAACTTGAGAAGGCTAGCTATAATATTTTTTTCATTAGAGCGGTAATGGTGAAATCTCTCTACACACTGCGGCTATCCAGTGGATACAATTATTTACTCAATAGTGAGAACCTGAAAGTAGCTATTGCTCAGCTATGCCATGACATAGAGGTCTGCAATTTCACTATGATATAACTGACCCAAAAGTAGGTGAACAACATATTTAAGCAAAATACTGTAAATGCAATAGTTTTCAAGTTACAACTGATTTACTCAATAGTGAGAACCTGAAAATAGCTATTGCTCAGCTATGCCATGAGCTATAGGTCTGTAATTTCACTATGTTATAGCTGACCCAAAAGTAGGTGAACAACATATTTTAACAAAATACTCCAAATGCAATATTTTTCAAGTTACAACTGATTTACTCAACATACAGTACCTGAAAATAGCTATTGCTCAGTTGTGCCATGAGCTACAGGTCTGTAATTTCACTATGTTATAGCTGACCCAAAAGTAGCTGAATAACATATTTACACAAATTTCTGTAAACGCAATAGTTTTCAAGTTATAAGTGATTTACTCAACAGTGATAACCTCAAAGTAGCTATTACTCAGCTATGCCATGAACTACAGATCTGAAATTTTACTATGTTATAGCTGACCCCAAAATAGGTGAATAACATATCGAAACAAAATACTCTAAATGCAATAGTTTTCAAGTTATAAGTGATTTACTCAACAGTGATAACGTAAAAGTAGCTATTACTCAGCTATGCCATGAGCTACAGGTCTGAAATATTACTATGTTATAGCTAACCCAAAAGTAGCTGAATAACATATTTATACAAAATTCTCTAAATGCAATAGTTTTCAAGTTACACGTGATTTTACTCAAGATGGTAGTTACTGAAAAGCCCAGAAGTAGCTATTACTCACTTAGCTATTGAGACAGACACCCAAGTTACTCACCATGTTGTAGCTATGAAAAAAGTAGCTGAATAACATATTTTAACAAAATGCTCTAAATGCAACACTTTTCAAGTTATAAGTGATTTAGTGCATGATTTCATGAATTTTAATGCATTAAAAATTATTAAAAAAATTTATTAAAAAAAAAATAAGACAGATCCAGGTCTCATACTCACACAAGAGAATCTACCTCTGGCCTAGTACATATATGCAAGATACGAGAGAAATCCCTGCAATAGTCACTGAGAAAATTGTGATAAAGTGTTGAAATTTTCACACTTTTGGTGGGGGTACCTCGCTTGTAACGTCTCTAGCAAACAGACGAACACACAGATTTGCATGCCTTGAACAATTTTTCATCCTCGATAGACAAGGTATCTTTTTAAAAAGACAGCAGGTCTCTAGGCCTTGTAGTTTTGGAGAAGAAGTTGTTCACGCGGACGCCGCAGAGTGACGACATAAAAACTTGAAATTAAAATTCACTCAGATAATCCATGCAACATGTACATGCGCCAAACGAAAAAAAAATGCTATGACGTCACGCTGTCTAGACAGGAAGGAAGTACGACACGCCACCTGGCGAGTGCACAGTACTGGGCCGGCCTGGCCGGTGGAAACACAGGGCGTCTTTTTCTGACGTTTGGCGGGCCGGTCCGTGCCCACCGGATAAGCAATTGTCCATTGGATAGGATGTATTAACGCAATAAAATACAGCAGCGTTTTCCTTTAATAAGCTGATTAGTTACTTTTTCAATCATACAGCATATTATATACATTTCTAGCTGTGTAAGTCTCAAGTATTTTTCACATAAAATGTCTACTGTTATGAGTTCAGTTTGCTAAAAAATTACATAATTGAGCATTTTCACTGAACAACTTGTTCGTGTTTACTAATGTCCAAGTTTCACACCTTGAAGTATACTACCATGAAAAAAAGAAAAGGGAACTGGAAATGTGAAACTTTGAGGTGGAGCCTTGTGTTTGTGTTTACATAAAGCATTTCTGTGTTCTATTTCAAAATCAAAAGTTCACACGTTTGCATACATTCAACTATCATGCATCCATGTTTCCAACTGATTTCCACTACTTTACTAATCTTCTGCTTTTGCTCTTTTTCATCCCTTCTGCCTATGGAATGCTTCAATCTTGTTTTTGCTGAGTTTCTAAAATGTAAAAGAACTTATTTTCAAGAAGCAAGTTTACATAACAGTGAAGATTCTTCAGCGTGAAATCATTCAAGGTAGTTTTCCCGGCAAACTTTATTGGAATACACATTGTTGTACTCTTTTTGTTACAAAAATATTTTTAGTATCATACCAGCAATATTAACTAACATGTTTGGACTGAACATTAAGTTTGCATAATGTGACACAAACTTTGTTTAGCAATGTATACAGATTCAAATGAACTCCTATTACCAGTGTTGAACACTACTCAGACAGACAAGCAACCAATTTAACACTCAGAAACTAAATAAATAAGACCCAATATATATGATTACTAAAACAAACTATATACTGGCTTATTACATGTTGCAATAAATAACAATAAAAAAACTGAATGGTTGGTTTAAAAGAACATGCAATTATGTGTGAACAACAGTCTGACTGCCAACTGTTTAACCTTCATAAAAAGCAGTTTTTCTCTAAACATGTACAGACCTGTTTGAAGTAGTTTGAATGAAAGTAAGCAAGAAGCATTACTTACTAAGCAATTAAAAAAAGAGAAAACCTCATTTTTCAATATATAGTGCCTTGGTGTTAATTTATTTTCAAACAGAAGTAGATCAGTCCTGTACTGTGCTTTTATTCTAAAACTGATGAACATTTTGCTAACTTATGGCACAACTTACACGATTCATATGAGCCTGAAATTTTACACTAGTTATAGAACCCCCCAAAAAACAGGAGAGTTCATAAATACGAAACATGATATCTGCATGCCATGTATAGTAACCTATAGTATGTTAATATACCAAGAGAACACTAAAATGTCACAGAAAGCTTGGAGCTACAGACACAAGTCAGACACTTGAACAAAGGGCCACTTATTTCACATCTTTATATGTTTTAAGTTTCAATTGCATGTCTCGATGTATGTATGAATACTGCTTCAAATTTATGCCTAAAATTAACTGTCACAGTCTTATTCTCCAAAATAAGGGTTCTGATTTTATCTGTACATGTTAAATCGTTTAATCCTTGATTTAAAAGCATTGACAATTCCTGACAAGGGATACACATCTTATATTCATTCGGTGAAACTTACCATTTCATGAAATAGATGATAACCTGGTATTTATCTGCCTATTTCATGAAATGAGCAAAATTGGCATTATTGGGAGAATTCCCCATTTCACGAAATGGGCAAGTTAGTTGTCTATTTTCCAAAATGGGCAGAATTCTTGTACTTTCAGGAAATGGACAATTTCAGAAATAGGGCGTAACATATAAAAGATTGAAAATTATTGTTTTACTCTTTAAACTTCCACTTGTTGTGTTTAATGAGACCAGAATAAAAGTACCTAAATGATTTACATTCCAATGTGGGCATCAAGAGGAACTGAATAATTGTATACTAGGAGTACTGTGTGAGTAAAAAATCTTTATTCAAGTTTACTGCATATCATTGTGCACATATTTACTGCAATCTTTTGTACTGAAAAACTTTCAAGTTTAAGTAATTTGAAAATATTATTGTAATTCTGAAAACATGGGCAATACCGCCTCTGGATCACATTCAACAGATATATCCACTTCCAACAAAATCCAGCATTCAGAGTATCCATTAATTATGAAATATTAAATATGGGATATTTATTTTGAGAACCAGTTAGCATATTGAATCAACAAAATACTATACCTTCATGAAAATCCCCCAGGACCAAATGAAGGCTTAATTTAAGTAAACAGCTGGTAAATAATTTGATCAGATACATGCCTGCTCTGAATGAATGCCTGGTACACTAGTGCTTTATACCACATATGCCTGGCACATGGTTTGCAAAATACAGTATTTTGTCTTACAGCTAAGGAAACCGTTAATAGCTCATTGATATGTGTTTTGAAAGAGATGTTGAACCCTAAAACAATTAATTAAATTGGTCATATCACAAGGAGAAACTGTAAAGAATGATTAAAAACAGTGCAAAGGGTTCAGCTGAACTGCATACAGATAACTCAGAATTTCATTCAGATCATGTAAACTTTAATTACGTTAAAATATTTTTTCATTCCAGGCAAATTACTTAAAAACAGAAGCTTTAAACTGGTCCCCCACATATGTATTTTATTTTTTAACTAAAAATCACTCTGCTATCTTGAAATCTCTGAGTACTTCAGAATATGAGAAAACAAATGACTCATCTCTCATGAAATGGGCATAACTCGACATTTAGATATGGTATACAGTACTATAGAAGATACGCACAGTGTAGCCTCTTGTTGAAACCAAAAGAAGTCAAACACATTTAAAAGGCTGACTGCTCATGAAATAGAGTCTCCCTTGTCCTTGGAACATGCCTTGGAATCGACAGGGTGTTAAATTCTTGAGCACATCACGAAAGAATGGCCAGATGAGTGTAATTATTTATTACAGAACATTAATAATGTTTGGATACACCGAGACTGACCTGGTAAAACTGGTCAACTTTTCTATTTTAACTAAAATTTCAGGGAGTGTTTTAAGTTTCTTGCCACTTCTAAGCACCATACGATAACTACATGTAGTATCATCTTCACCAGTTAATCAAACAATCACAAAGCTATATTTGAACAAAGAGACAGTTTCGGTCATGAAACACTGTGAATATATATATCTGATAAGAAAACTTCACATTCAATAAAAAGAATATTTATGGGCACAATGAACCATTAATACCACACATATACATGACACTGATAGGTAATTGGTAATTAAGTCCTATATAAATTGATGACATCTACTTGAACTCTTCTTGACCTTACCCTTACAGTCAACACAAATGTACATATTTATAGTATTCATATCACACATGTATTTGGGGATAGCACACTCATCAGGAGTATATTTGACATTCCTAGCATTCAAAAGTCAAAGTCAAAATCAATAACTTACAATGACATGGCTGCTGTGTGGTGTAAATTAAAGGGTTATTTCATATTTTAAATCATACGAGACATAAAAGAAAGTTACTGTGTGTATTTACTAGGAGTGAGTATTAAAACAACTACAGAAAATCTACAAAATGTAACCATTGTTTAATGACCTTCGTACAACAACTTTACCATTACTTGATGCACTACTAATGTAGCTGAAGTGTTCTCATACTTAACATTACAAGATCTAAAAACTTCATCCACTGTAATATGTCAAGTGATTTAATCCAAGTTAAGCTGGATATGTTATAAGGTTCATGAAATACACTATAGTAATAAGGGTGAAATCCCAACAAGACCCGTCTTAATTACATATTCATTACTAGTTCATGTAACATGAATCACTTTTGGGATACAAAAATATCTATTTTTATTGAGGTCAAACAATTATCATGGCTTTGAACACATGGCAGAGGTCTTATCACAGTGGACAATTTTGGAGATGAAGAAACTGAAACATACTGGACGGGGAAAGATTCAGCACTGTGAACCACTTGTCCCCCTTGGCATACTACATATTTGTAACTGAATAACACTTGCAGAGAGCAGACCTCTGCTAAGGCAGCCAAGCAACTATTTATTGTAATTTCATCCAAATTCTGCTTTTTTCAAAAATTTTAACCCTCATAATCAGGTAGCACGACCATGAAAAACAGTAAAAGATTGGGACTTATTAAACATTTATGACTTTTTGTATCCAGATTATGATCTGAATCTTTCCTAAAATGTAATTCGTCTTCAGTTAAGGCTAACTTAAATACATAAAGCATAAGAACAATTACTTATAACTCTAACACCAAAAAAAGAAAATAAAAGTACTGAGGAAATGCTAGATTATTTACTCAACAAACTAAGGCACTCTTTTGTGGAAGGAGTTGTCAATAATATCATTAGATTTGGTTGTAAACTGTAGTTTTGCTATTCCTCAATTAACATTGTGTTCTTCTTTCAACCTTCCACACTTTATTTACAAAATTACTTTAACTTACATAATAACGTATATAATTTTTAAACACAATAATTAAAAAAAATACATTATTTTATGACATATGCAACACTTTTTCTTGCTTCAAACTTACTCCACACAAGTCAAATGTTTGTGGTAAGATCATTTCCTACACTTCTTATTCATAATATAGCTGTACTACAGATCATGCAAAAAAAAAACAACTACAAGCTTGTTATCTGACCTTTTCATCTAGCCTCTGGATGTTGACTTAAATTAACCTTACTGATACAAAGAAACAAGTAATATTATGAATTACCTCCAACAAGACATGCACACACCAAAAGCGGACGTGTGCACATGTTCTCTGGTTGTGTTTTGCAAAGGAAAAATTAGTTCTGGCTTCCAGACAGTTTTTTTCAATACTTTCAATTATGCTTCCACACACCAAGGAATTGTACATTTACCTTTCAGGTTTTGCCACTTTATTTGTGGGACATATTTTATCCTCCAATATTGTATAAAAGTATGACACTTAGACCAAACATAAACTTACATGCTTGAGTATACTGAAAGTTTTGGACTACATGGCCATAAAAGTGTTAATTTGTTCAACTTATTGTTTTTTGTCACTTCTGTTTTTTTAATTTTTATTCATTTGGGGTTTAATGTTGCTTTCAACTCTGTACAGGTCATTTCACGACGAGTAGTTTTGTACACAGAGGAAACCAATACATATAGTTGGTCAGGGTTGTGAACTCTAAACTACCAACAATTAGTAAGCAACTACCAACTTTCCCACATAAGGTCCAGCATGTTACCACTGTGCCACCATTGCCCCTTTTTCACTTTTCATGTTTTATTACTTTTACCTAAGAAGCACTTTGGTTAATTCTATTAGCTAAATTTAGTTTAAATTCTATGTCAAACTTCAACTAGACCTACGCATCGGAGAACCAATGCAAATCTGTATCCACCGGATAGACAACTCACCAAAGCCAGTGAACCATCGTTAGACCTTGAAGGAGGGGCTCAAGGTCAAATCTGACCACATCAGAAGATTTCCAGCCCATGATATCCTGCAAGTTGGTTTCACATTGCAAACCTCTAGGATCAATAATAAGCGAGTTATAAGCACTTTTAAGTTTGGCTATCCTCGTTTGACCTTGAAGGAGGGGTCCAAGGTCAAATCTGACCACACCAAAAGATAGGCTGGTTTACCATCCCAAATGTCTTGGACCAATAATAAGCGAGTTATAAGCACTTTTAAGTTTGACTATCCTCGTTTGACTTTGAAGGAGGGGCCCAAGGTCAAATCGGACCACACCAGAAGATTCCCAGTCCATGATTTCCTACAGGTTGGTTTACCATCCCAAACCTCTTGGACCAATAATAAGCGAGTTTTAAGCACTTTTAAGTTTGACTATCCTCGTATGACCTTGAAGGAGGGGTCCAAGGTCAAATCTGACATCAAAAGATTCCCAGCCCATGATTTCCTATAAGTTGCTTTGCCATGCCAAACCTCTAGGACTAATAATAAGCAAGTTATAAGCACTTTTAAGTTTGGCTATCCTCGTTTGACCTTGAAGGAGGGGCCCAAGGTCAAATCCGACCACACCAGAAGATTCCCAGCCCATGATTTCTTATAGGTTGGTTTACCATCCCAAACCTCCAGGACCAATAATAAGCGAGTTTTAAGCACTTTTAAGTTTGGCTATCCTCGTATGACCGTGAAGGAGGGGTCCAAGGTCAAATCTGACCACATCAAAAGATTCGCAGCACATGATTTCCTATAAGTTGGTTTCACATTGCAAACCTCTAGGACCAACAATAAGGGAGATATAAGCACCTTTAAAGTCCACTATGTGGGTTACTTTGGCACTCCGTTGATGACCTTGAATTAAGAGCTTCAAGGTCAAATGTCTGCAAGGTTGTAGACGACATATATATCTGTTATACATATCACCTATGAAGACATTCAACCTTCTACCTTTGACAAACAGCCAGAAGAAAAATGTAGATAATTTTCAAAGAAATGCCCACGGGCCGCGGCGGCCATCTTGTTTTTCAGAATGAGGCTAATTTCCTTCCCAGAAAAGCTTACCCCCCAATGAAGATATCCTGCAAATTTGGTGAACCTAGCTGATGTAGTTTTCCTCTGAGAGCGTTAACGCCGAAAATCTCTCTATGCGCGGCGGCATAGCGAACGCTAAACCAAAGTATCCACCGGATGCCTCCGGTGGATACAATAATTGGTTAAACTTCTGAAGTTTTGGATTATTTTTCAATTTAATTGAGTTTTTCCCTTCAGTGACCTTCAGGTGTATATGGGTCCATTGGAATTCTAAAACAAACTTAAATGCATTTCTTTCTTATTTCTGTTCTCTTTAAAAGTTTTGGGATTATTTTTACTTATTTTTTTTCAGTCTTTTTTTCCAGTTTTTCCACAACTATATTTTTTTCTTTCAGTCTTTTCTCCTGTCTAGCTTTTCTAACTGTACTATAAAAAAACACCCTAAAACACCCTAAAAACTTCCTAACCATGTTTTGTTCTCATCAATATTAAGTTATTAACGAATTAATGCAAGTGTTATACAGTGTCTCACAATAGCATTTTTCAATTATTTCAAAAAGGTTTATTTTATGGCTGATGTGTTTTCTATAGATCATGTATACAAAAAAATATCTATCACCAGAATTGGCAGTCAACCTGTGTAATTACCAATATTCTATTGGTGACAGAAGTTGGATTAGTAAGACTTCTGTTGAAACCCTATCTTCTAAATACTGGTCAACTGAAAAAATGATATTGAAGGTATACCACAATGCTGAATTTTTTTGTCTATCTATTTAGGAGGATTGTACATGCTTAAATTTTTACTATTATATTATTGAAAGAGATTGGATTTACAGGATTTGTGTTAAACCTAAACAAGTCATTTTAACCCCACCACAACAAGATGTGAAGAGAAGCTATACTAGGAAATTCTAAATACCATAAAGCCCATAAATACCATGTCAGACATTGCTGAATCTGTGACTTTATTAGTTCAATGTCTATATAAATATTGGCTGTTTTTTCAGTTTTAGTATAAGGCAAAACAAGCTTTGAAATGATTTTGGATTACAGAAAACTGCAAGATCAGTTGTTATCATGACAATTATGTATTAAGGGGATCAGATAATATAGATTGACAGAAAGTGGACGTCACCGATACATTTTGTAAATATACATTAAAATTGTTATTAGATATATGTATATTTATTGCATCTTTTGTTTAAATTAATGCAGCTGTTCCACTGGAGGCCGACCCTACGACTCTATATATATATATAAGGTCGGCTGCAAAAGCCAGGGGTGGGGGACAAAAATCCACAAAAAAGGCGGGAAATTTTTGGGTCAGCTTCAACACCCTGACAGGACGTGATACATATAGGCTTGTCTGGATCTAGAGGCCGACCTGCCATGGGGTCGGGATGTTTTGTACAGACTGGTCTGGAACCTACCAGGATAAGCGCTAAAGCCCTAACAGACGAGCCCTAAACCCCTAACAGAGAAGCTGTAGCAGGTCCCGAGAAGCCGTACCGACAAACAGACAGGACTGGAGAAATAGACAGAATCACTCCGACCAGATGTGCAGTCGGTATTGCAACTACAGTCCACCAATAAACAATTCTTAAACTAGGTCACTAGTAAATATTTGGATCCCATCACATGACCTAAACGAATTTGATTATTATGTGACAAAATAAAACACTCTATCAAGTTTCTTAATTAATTACCAGATATATGTGGACCTTTCCTAACTGTTAACGTCAAAATTATGATCACTTGCACTGCTTTCTGTCATTCCTGACATAATTGTTGGTGATATTTTCAACTCACATTATGCTGCGAATGGACTGCAAATGAGCAGTACTTATAAATTGCAAAAGACAAGCCGGCTGTGATAACGACAAGCCTGGAAGGGTTACAGACAACCCTGAAGTCATAGGACAAAACGTGAAGTGACTAGGACAAGCTGGTTACCAGGGGGGGGGCGGAGCTTAGGTCGGGAACAAGACTCGGGGAGGGTCGGGGAAATATCAAACATGTTTGATATTTCACCGACTCTCCCCAACCGGCCGGGAACTTACAACCGCCCCTAACCAACCATGTAAACATTGGTCCCGACTTTCCAAAAATGCTTAGTTACTGACCGGTCGGCTCCAGTGGAACACCTACATAAAGGTGAAACTTTTATGTCTGCTTTTAGGCAAAAATTCAAAACATATTTACAAGTATTGACCACTTTTATTAGAGTATTGACGAGGGTGGATTTAACTAGTTAAAACTAGTTCACCCCTTCAACTGACCAGCGAACCCTGTCCATCATGCAAGAAAAATTAAGGAGTAGGGGTGGCAGCAAAAACTACATACTTTTCTTCAGTCCTCCCAGTATTCAACAGATAATAACTGTATCTGACCCAACATTGATTAAAGTGATAAAATTTTTGCAAAACAATTTAATTACTGTTTTTTGGCTTTCCAAAGAAAATATGCATTCACAGGAATGATTTTGTCATACTCCACAAAAATCAAACCACATATCACCAAGTTTAACAACAGTGGTGGTTTTGACTAAGAATGTCTGCAAGATATACAATTAATGATTAAAAACATAAACAAAAACATACTGAAACAACATGAAATTTAAATTAAATCCCCAACACAAACATATAATGATACACTAACAAAACTTCAAAAAATAAAGATATCTCCTGGATAACAATCAAAATTAATACATAATAAAACACTGCAGCTTGTTTAAATATAGCTACTAACAAAAGCAAAAGAAACCAGACTCTTTGAACAAACAATTCCAATATCTGACAACACAGAAATTAAATATATTCTAATTAGATGAAATGAAATGATCGCAAACAGCTCAAACTTGGTGAATGATAAAAATACATGAATTATATGTAAACATCCATAATTGTTTCTATAGCAGATCTACAGAGGGGACATGTTCGTCTCTGTCTATTTCTCTGTGAAACCACTTCATGCGCACAATCTATACACATGCACATGTGCCTACAAGGTAGAACTAACACATTCTTTGGCAATTCTTTGCATATTACACACAATTTTCTCTGATTCTCTGCTTCAATAAAACTCTGAAGTTGTTTTGGTGAAAGCTCCTCAGCATTGGATGAAATAGTTTGCAAAGGTGACTGCTGGGATTGTAATCCATACCTTCCAGTTCTTTCGGGAAGCTGAACATTAATTTGGTTTCTGTCGTTTTCATCATTTTCATCTTGAAAGCCATCTTCGCTAGTGTCTGTATCAATTTCAAACTCCTCCACTTCTGAGTCTGTGAAGTCTGTAGAAATGTCTGAACTTTCTGTTCTACCAGAATTACTCTGGTCATCATTGTAATTATCATCATTATTAACTCCATCTTCTTCATCTGACACTACCATGTCAAAGTCATCTCTTATCTGGTAATTTTGCACACGGATTCCTCTGACATTGACAATCTGTATGGTAGGCACTGACACACCTGACTGATCTAGGATTTTAATGACAAGAAGTACAATTGAAATCATACAAACTCCTAGCAGTATTCCAAAGCAAAATGGCCCTGGAGCAGGAATGTGATTTGTAAGATTGCAACAGAAACTGTTTAAGGATGATATCATCCAAAGACTACATTGGCAGCACAGTTCATGAAAAGCGCTTACACAATTTTCAATCCAATTTTTTGTGAAATATATCCCAACTTTTATGCTTTTGTATGAAATGCCAAGGTATTCACCTGCATTACACAGAAACTGATATGTTAACTGTAACCCTGAAACTATCCATGATGCAATATATTTAGCTGAGAGTTCCAGCCCATTCCAAAATACTAATCCAATATGAAAAACTATCAAAAGGAGCTTCAGTAGAACTCTCCAAAGTGCAGCACCAAGATTCAACAATTCACACAGTAAATCCCAAATATACAACGATATATCCTTTACAGATTCTAGAAAACTGTAACCTACGGCGGCCAGAATTTTACAACTATCCCACACAAGTGCATGTGCCAATGCAACCACTTGGTAGTTGAAACGAAGCAGTGCCTGTGTGGCTTTGAAAAAACCATTTCCACTCTCGATAATGAACGCCACCAACCCAGATTGCATTACTGAGAGCAACAGTGACTCCAAGATTCAGTTTGCTGATCACTACACTGAATAAGATATAACTATTATTTCTACATATTTCATCAATAACAATGTACTGTAAGTTTCACAGCTGTATCAACAATAGTTAAACGTCACGGGGTAATTTCCCGACGACGGAAATCCCAGCGAGCATCAATTATTTCAATTAGCAACGGTTTGTACTAATATCCGAACTCGTTTGATATATGTTGAACCAAACAAATTTTTATATGTAAAAGGAAAAAAAATCATACCTTCTTGTAAATAATTAGAATTGTCACATTTCATTCCTCCTAGTTTTTGGTACTTTGAATAGGTAAGGCATCAAGTTGCAATTTCAAGTTAAAAATGAAACTTAGCTATGGCCTGAATTTAAGTGGTTTTTTTTATTCCACTGCTGCAAAAAGTAGAAGCAGACAATTTGTTGCCACATTTGAGTTTGCCAGAATATACAATGACATATGTAATCTAAGCATTTAGAATATAAAGATAAATTATGAGAAATGATTAGTGTTTATTTCTGCATTAGACATATATCCATTTTGACTTAGACATATGTCAATCTGTCAATAAAGGAAGAATCTTCATATAAGTTCCAGTTATTGTGGCTTATGTGGGTGTTCCAATGGAGCTGACCCTAACCATTGAAAGGTATTGCATCTTATTCAAACAAGCAGATGGAGATGTGCTTCTGAGAATTGACAATGACAACCCCTTGCTTGTTCTTAACCCGCTTGCTTGTTTTTGGCTTTATACTCCACATTCAGTATTCTGGGAAAAACACCTCCAAAATTTCGTCACTGTGAGCAAATTCTCTACTCATTTATATCATATAACTCCTAACCTCTGGGACAAAAATAAAGGGAGAAGCCTTACCAATTAATGTAACAATTCCAAATGGTGCACTTTAAGCTTGACTTGAGCCTTTTGGCTCCTTGAGGGGTATAGGTTACGGGTAATCAAGCCTTCCTTGAAAAGGGCGCTTATTTATTTTTATGTCTAGTTTCCACCACCGCTGTATTATTGTCTCCTTTGAATATTTTCCTTATTAGTGGACAGATTGTAAAAAATATTTGGCAGTTATATATGTTAGGCGTGGGAAAAATGTTTTCACATGCTTATTTTTTACCTTTGTCAAAACCGCATGATCAAAATACGTTTTTTGGGTACACTGATCGTCATTGCCGCTCAGCTGATTACTGTAGGAGGATGTTATTTTAAATATATGTCAGTACTATCAAAATCTCAAGCTGATTAGATTTTGGGAGTGATTGGACCATAATTGAGTGATTTATGAGCGTTTTTTATACCAGGCAGTAGCCAGAAAGCTTAAATTCACCAGAACTCCCTTATTATCTCTTTATCTATTGCATTTAGAGCCATAAAATGTATTGGGAGTCTAAGAAACTGAATATAATAATATAGACACCTGGGTCAGGGGTGCAGTAAGAGGACATAAGCTCACACAAATATGTTGATACCCATTGGGTGGAGGGTGGGGAAGGCCCAGATGTAAAATAGCTCCTGTCTTTTACGCTTGGTGGAGGAATCTAGGTTGGTGTCCTTCCCCTAGCTCTCCATTGAACAATACCGAACTCCATATTCTTGACACTATGTTTGGGTTGTGTAAAGTGTCCAGAGACAGGGGTAGAGGTTTTTTTTGCATTGAATGTTTGGACACTTCTGTAGTGCTCATACATTCTTTGTCTGACGGGTCTTATAGTTTCACCAATGTATTGGGGACAACATTCAGTCCATTTTATAATATAAATGACAATTCTTAATTCACATGTGTATTTGTGCTTGGGTGGTAAGTTTACACATTTGAAGGCCTTTTTAGAGTGGTGACTGATTATGTGATTCACTTTGGGACAATAAGTGCATTTCCGTAGTCTTGTGCAGACAGAACTGAAATATTTTTTATTTCAGTATTTTCAATGAGTGGATAAGTAATTGACGCCTTAGTGAGTAAGTCTTTAAGGTTGGGTAGTCTTCTGTACCCTACCAGTGGTTTGTCCTTGAAAATCTTTTTAAGCTCATCAGTGTTTTGGATAATGTTACAATTATTTCTGATTAAAGGTTTAATATGTGGGTTGCTATGGTTCAACTGGGTCACCAAGACTGGTGTGTCAAGTGTAGGTAATAGCATTGTCTTGCAAGTCGGACTATTTGAACTGATTTGCCCTGTTGAAGTGTCTTTTGATACTCTCTCTAGCATAACCTGTTTTAAGATAGTAACCAGTCAGTTTGAATTTGAGGGATTCATGAAGTGAATTGAGGTACTCAATGAAAAGATTGAGCGAGTCTTCATCATGTTTCCATACCATGTAAATATCATCAGTGAAACGCTTTCAAACTAGTGGTTTTAGACGGTAACCTTCCAGTGCCCTAGTTTCAAACCTATCCATAAATAAATAAGCATAATTTGGTGCTATAGAGAGGTACCTATGGCAGTCCTCTAATTGTAGGTAGTGTTCACCATTGAATTTCAAAATTCATCTTGTGGAGAACAAGTTTCAATAAATCTAAGATGAATTCAGTAATAGGTGTTTTTGATGGATCACTCCTAAGTTTGTCTGCCACTGCCAATATTCTCTCATGGTTTGGGATGTTGATGTATAAGCTGGATACATCCAGGGTGCGTACTATTGTCCCCTTTGGGATGGACCCTAGATCACTAAAGTCTTAGGTCTCTCTAAGTTAAGACTTGGTCTGTGAAACATAATGTTTGATATGTTCATCAACTACTTTACTGATCCTGCTCGTAGGGCGGTTGACAGAGCTACAAATAGACCTGCTTGAGACATTTTGCTTATATATTTTGGGGAGCATGTAAAAGCCTAGCCTCTGTGCAAAACTCAGGTGAATGGTGCTCAAGATTTTTTTTTCAGTAATGAAAACTTTTGTGTGCGTTTGAGTTAATTTGGGTTGTTGGGTCATGATCAAGTTTAGTGTAGAATTTGGGATCACAGAGTTGTCTTTAGCCTTCACTGATGTAGTCAGTTGTGTTCATTAGTAACACTGATGACCGCTTGTTGTCCTTTTTGATCACAATTCTAGGGTTTTGGGATAAATCCCCAAGACCTATCCTAGGGGGCCACGGTGGCAGAGTGGTAACACTCTCGCCTCCCACTTCTGAGGCCGGGGTAGGAGAAGTGCCACTTCCCGGCACAGTCTCAAGTGGGAAAGCTGGTAGTTGCTTGCCGTTGGTCGGCAGTTTACAGTACAGAACCCTAACGAACTGTATGTACTGGTTTCCTCTGACCTTCCAACTACCCGTCGTGATATGACCTGTACAGTGTTGAAAGCGATGTAAAACCCCAAATAAACAAACAAACTAAGACCTATCCACTGTTCTTTTGTGAGGTTGGTTGTCCTCTATTTTTGATTTTGTTTTTAAGCAGCCCATCCTCAAAAGCTCTATGAAAATCCTCTAGTTATTGATGAATCCTAGGTGGTTTCCAATTACTTTTATCCACAAATTTCTTGTGAATATCTTTATATGGGTTTTCACTTTCATCTAAGTCCATATATTTCGATCTGCATGTGACAGTTTTCATCAGAGGCTGTGATTGGGGCAAGATCACTCCCTGAGGTTCTGAATTGGCATCTGCTCAGATCCAGCACATCTGATGTCGGATCTGGAAGATCACACAGTTATTTTGGTGAATAATATAAAAAATTGTCAAATTTTCACAAAAATGACCCTACTGTGACCAATTGTAAATCCAGTAATGTGGATTGAAAAGATAAAAGGGCCATTAACAGTGACTTAGTTTTTGTTTAAGTAAATACTGGTTTCTTCTTAGTCTACGAAACTGATCAGATTTACCCCCTTCCCCCTTATGGGTCAAACTGGGGTCATAAATGACCGATTTTGTGTTTTGGGCTTTTATCTACTTTATTATTGCGTTTAGAGCTTTTGAACGTACTGGAAGGTATTTGGAAACCATATGCAGTGAGTTTAGAAAGCAGAAGTCAGAATAACCCTGGCATACCCTTATGGGTCAAACACAGGGTCGTAATTACAGATTTTGCATTTTTGGTTACATCTCATTGATTTATGCGATGTTTGTCTCACCTTCTCTGTTTGTAAATGGTATGTTGTTTTAACCCATGGAGTCCAGATGGGTGGGTGGCAGCAGGAAAAGTTTGTCCGGGCTGTATTTCAGAAACCATAAGGTGTAAGAAGTTGATACTAGGTAGAGACATTGGTTGGAGGTATAGATGTGCAACATCATAGTGCTATCTTGATTTGACATTTGACTTTGCTGTAGTGACCTTGAGTTAAAAATCTTGCACAGATATATCTCGGGAACCATATGGTATAGAAGGTTGATACTTGGTAGGAACATTGGTTAGAGGGTGTAGATGTGCATCATCATGGTGTCATCTGGATTTGACACGTGACCTTATTGTAGTGACCTTGACCTATAAAATCCTGTCCAGGCCACATCTCAGGAACCGTAAAATGTAGTTAGATGATATTAGGAGGTGTAGGTTTGCAACATCATGGTGTGACCTTGAGTTAACTTTTGACCTTGCTGTAGTGACCTTGAACCTTAAAATTTTGTCTCGGCTATATCTCTGCAACTGTAAGGCGTAGGAAGTTGATACTTGGTAGGGACATTGGGGTAGGGTTGTATGTGTGCATCGTCATGGTCTGACCTTTAACCTTGGCTTTAGCAAAGTGTGTTGACCTGCCATATTTGAAGCATATTTCTCTTATCTCAAAGATATGTGGATTGCTGCAGCTGATCATTAGATGTACTTTTACTTAATTGCACTATTTCTATTGACAGCTATACTTCAATTAATAAATTTTATAGATTTTTAATGTTCAGTTTACTGATTAATGCCATAATCTTACTATAAAATATTGTCATTTAATACTTTATCTTTACATAAACTTTTGTCTTTCTCCACTTAAATATTATTTGGACCTTTACAAAGCTGACATTGTTTACTCTGAAAGTCTCCTGATCTTTGAACTTTTTCGCTTCTTCTATATCTCATGGTATTGAAAACTATTTCCTTTTTCAGAACAAAACATCTGGAAGGAATTATTTTTTACTACCTTTTAAAATTTCAGAGGAACCTTTTTATTGAAGCTTTCAAGACAAAGTTTCACACAGGATCCTAAAGTGTAAAGAAAACCTGTTTAAATGGAAAATAATTAAAAGTTCAACTTGTAGCTTTTGTGGAGCTGTAAATACTTTAGAACATTACTTGTACTACTGTGATGTCAGCACAATTTCTTTGGAAGAATTATCTAAATGAATTAAGAGTCATATTTAAATTTACAGTTTGTGAAGTACTTTTTGGTCTTCAATTAAGGGAGGATCCCATTTTACATATAATAAATTATGTAAATTTAATTGGAAAGTGGTTTTTGAACAATAAAAAACTGAAAATAAAACTGTACACTTTTCAGAATTTCTAGAATGGAGTAAATCAAAGTGAATTATACTAAATGATATCTTTAGAGAGAAAAATAAAGAATTTCAACCTTTTCTTGATAAAATATTAGAAGCCTGCAAGGGAACTTTAATATGATCTGTTGTTACCAAATATATCTTCTTTATGTTCTGGACCTTATACCTATTTTGTACGTGGTTGTAAGTTTGTATATGTCATGTTTGCCAGTCAGTATTGTTATTACCTCCGCCAAGGAGGTTATGTTTTTGCCTGGGTTTGTTTGTGGGCTTGTGAGTTTGTGAACAAGATAACTCAAAAACTTATGGACGGATTTTG
This sequence comes from Sabellastarte sp. h YS-2021, assembly GCA_964017235.1. NCBI lineage: Eukaryota > Metazoa > Annelida > Polychaeta > Sabellida > Sabellidae > Sabellastarte > Sabellastarte sp. h YS-2021. Next base: position 83,200,460 of record OZ024935.1, on the reverse strand, counting down.
ATGAAATTTCAGAATATGTCTGAAAAGGTAAAAGGAAGAAGTGATTCAATTTTGGCAGTGATCCGGATCATCTAGATCTTCTGGATCCATGAAATGTAATTTTTCAAGACAGAGAACTCAAAAAGTTATGGACAGATTTCGATGAAAATTTTCAGGATATATGTCCTAAATGGGACATGGAACAAGTGATTAGATTTTGGGAGTGATCTGGATTACTGTCTGGATCCATGAAAAATAAATTGGGAGTGATCTAGATCACTTTCGGCAAAAATATGAAATAGAGGGGGGGGGGGGGGGGGGGGGGGGGGGGGGGGGAAAGCAGTATCAGTGCTAATGGTAGGTTTTGAAAGTCCAGGAATTGAGCTCCCATGGCAGAGGTTTGCGCTCTACTAGTGCTCTTGTTGTGAATATGTGAATTATGTGAAATAAAAAAACTATATTCACCGATTTTCTCCACCCCCAGAATCATCCACCATCCTTAATCTTTGCAGTGTTTTAAAGGGGTGGTGGTGCAGTTGTGTCACACTCACCTCCCACCTCTGAGGTCTGAGTTCAAATCCCGGCCTGACCTCAAGTGGGAAAGCTGGTAATTTATGGTATAGAGCCTTGACCAACTGTATGTACTGGTTTCCTCTTTCCTTCCAACTGCCGTTCACAATATAACTGATAAGGTACTAGGTGTGATGTAAAACACTAAATAAATAGGACCACTGCCGCGGCATTTATCTCCTGCCTGGTGTTAAGCAGAAATGCAGGTCTGACCACACAAAAAGGGTTCAAAGCCCAAACAGAAACAGTAAGGGAGATAAAAGGCCTTGTCAATATGACCCAACTGAACCTGGAGGCAGGAATCAAAGATCAAATTTGACCCCTCACACAAGATTCGCAGGACATTATTTCTTATAGGTTGTTTTGACAATTGAAGTTTCAAAACCAACTAGAATTGCATCAATTTGACACAGTACATCCCCGAATAGGACATGGATTAATGTAACATATAGAGAATTCAGTCTTAAGATAGCAAGCCTTAATTCGGAAAAAAAATTACATTACATAAACAGTCTGTAGTGCCGCTAAGTACCAAATTTGTTCGAAATTGCTGTATCTCTAACGGCTTTTTGAGATAATTGACATCCAGCAAATTCAAGATGACAACCAGAATTCAGAAATTTTTTTCATAGGCATTATATACAGGGTCTATAGTACAATGTTTGCTCAAAATCGCTTTATCTTTAATGGTTTTTGAGATAATTGACATTTTCCATTTCTGGCAAAACTCAAGATGGCAACCAGAATTTGGAAAATTAAATGTTTGTTCGAAATCGCTCTATCTCTAAGGTGTTTGAGATAATCTAGATTTTCAATTTCCAGCAAAATTCAAGATGGCGGCTGGAATTTGGAGGCATTTTACACAGGGTCTATAGTATCCCAAGGATCCAAAAATTACGTAAAATCCACCTATATGTAACAATTTTTGAGATATTTGACATTAAAGTTACAAGAGATTTACTCAACCTTGAGAACCTCAAAGTAGCTTTGCCCAGCTATGCAATGAGCTACAGGTCTGCAATTTTATTATGTTATTGCTGTCCCAAAAGTAGGTGAATAACATATTTCAACAAAATTCTTTATAAATGCAATAGTTTTCAAGTTACAAGTTATTTACTCAACAGGGAGAACATCAAAGTAGCTATTGCTCAGGTATGCAATGAACTACAGGTCTACAATTTCACTATATATGTTATAGCTGACCCAAAAGTAGGTGAATAACATATTTAAATAAAATTTTCTAAGTGCAATAGTGTTCGAGTTATAACTGATTAACTCAACAGTGAGAACCTCAAAGTAGCTATTACAACAGTTATGCTATGACCTATAGGTCTACGATTTCACTGTTATAGCTGACCCAAAAGTAGGTGAATAACATATTTAAACAAAATTCTCTAAGTGCAATAGTTTTCGAGTTACAACTGATTTACTCAACAGTGAAAACCTCAAAGTAGCTATTACTCAGTTATGCTATGAGCTACAGGTCTACAATTTCACTGTTATTGCTGACCCACAAGTAGGCGATTAACATATTTAAACAAAATTCTCTAAATACAACAGTTTTCAAGTTACAACTGATTTATTCAACAGTGAGAACCTCAAATTAGCTATTGCATAGCTGAGGTGAGAACTACAGGTCTACGATTTCACTGTTATAGCTGACCCAAAAGTAGGTGATTAATATATTTAAAAAAATTCTCTAAATCTAATAGTTTTCAAGTTACAACTGATTTACTCAACAGTGAGAACCTCAACGTAGCTATTGCTCAGCTGTGGGATGAGCTACAGGTCTGAAATTTTACTATGTCATAGTTGACCTAAAAGTAGCTGAATAACATATTTATACAAAATTCTCTAAATGCAATAGTTTTCAAGTTACAAGTGATTTTACTCAATATAGAAGGTACTGAAAAGTCAGAAAGTAGCCATTACTTACTTAGTTATTGGGATAGACACCCAAGTTACTCACCATGTTGTAGCTATGGAGAAAGTATCTGAATAACATATTTTAACAAAACGCTCTAAATGCAATGCTTTTCAAGTTATAAGTGATTTAGTGCATGATTTCATGAACTTGAATGCATTAAAATATTTTAAAAATTCATAAAAAATTATTAAGAAAGATCCAGGATCAATATTCACAGGTAATCTACTTGTGGCCTAGAAAATATATGCAGGATAAGACAGAAATCTCTGCAATAGTCAATGAAAAAAATAAGTGATTTAGTGCCTGATTTCATGCATTTTAATGCATTAAAAATTATTTAAAAAATTAATAAAAAAATAATTAAGCAAGATCCAGGCCTGATACTCTCACAAGGGAATCTACTTGTGGCCTAGTACATCTATGAAAGATAAGACAGAAATCACTGCAATAGTCAGAGAAAATTGTGATAAAGTGTTGAAATTTTCACACTTTGGGTGGGGGTGGGGGGTACCTCACTTGTAATGGCTCTGCAGAACAGACAAACAGATCTACATTTACTCTATCCATGATCCATCTTCCATATTGTATGGTTTCTGTAAACATCAAACATTGAAAGTGGTTCACTGTCGAAATTTAGATATATTATTTTTACACACAAAACGCAGTATCACAAGTGAACTCTTCGACTTCAAAAGATATTTTGGAATTGCTAGTGAAAATCTTTGGGTATTCTCACAAATAATTAAGTTCAGATAATTGTATCCCCAGATGAAAGTCAGGGATACTTGGGATTCAATACGGTCACGCCACCGCCAAGATTTCCTTTTGGACGTGATAACTTAAAAAATATTTTAGTTAGACCTTTCAAATTTGGTATGTGGGTATATATGGGCAATGGTCACTGGTGGCCTCTTAAACGTCATATTTTGGCCATTTTTTTCACATTCTGGCCCAGTTCTCATATACAGAAAGTTAGATCATCCTATGACTGGTATATATAATACATACATATGTCCTCTGTAAGCATGCAGAAATTTGACCTTGAGGCTCTTCACTGAAGGTCATCCTCAGACCGCCAAAGTGCCTCATCGAGGCCATTTTTGGAGATATTTTCACACTTAATGCTGACTATATAGCATGGAAACTATTGAAAATGGCTTTGGAGGTTGAGTACATGGAGTACCAGCATCCAGTTTGTTGATCTTGGCTATTGTTTTCAAGGTCACCTTAGGCCTGCTAAAATGACCCAAAATGGTACCCCCATCCTTCAAGATCAAACAAAAATAGCCAAACTTAAAAGTGCTTATAACTCACTTATTATTGGTTGTACATGTTTGGGATGGTAAACCAACCTATAGGAAATCATGGGCTGGGAATCTTTTGGTGTGGTTAGATTTTACCTTGGACCCCTCCTTCAAGGTCAAATGAGGATAGCCAAACTTAAAAGTGCTCATAACTCGCTTATTATTGGTCATACAGGTTTGGCATGGCAAACCAAATAACAGGAAATCATGGGCCAGAAATCTTTTTATGTGGTCAGATTTGACCTTGGACCCCTCCTTCAAGGTCAAACAAGGATACCCAAACTTAAAAGTGTTTATATCTTGCTTATTATTGGTCCTACAGGTTTGCAATGTGAAACCAACCTAAGGAAATCATGGGCTGGGAATATTTGATGTGGTCAGATTTGACCTTGGGCCCTTCCTTCAAGGTCAAACGAGGATAGCAAAATCTAAAGTGTTTATCAGTTGCGTTTTCTTGGTCCTAGAGGTTTGTAATGTGAAAGCATCCTATGGGAAATCATCCGCTAGGAATCTTTTGATGTGATCAGATTTGAGCTTTGGCCCCTCTTTCAAGGTCAAATGAGGATAGCCGAAATTAAAAGTGCTTATAACTCGCTTATTTGTGTTCCTAGAGCTTTGCAATGTCACACCAACCTATAGGAAATCATGGGCTAAGAATCTTTTGATGTGGTCAGATTTTACCTTATGCTCCTCCTTCAAGGTTAAGTGATGGTTGATTGGCGAGTTTTCTTTCTGGTGGATACATTATAATTTGCATTGGATCTCCGATGTGCTACGTCTAGTAACATTTGTATCTTTCATTAAGCATACATTTTGTTTAATTAGTGTCAGTACAAGTTGCCCTCACATACACTTATGCTCCCTCCCCACAGAGGTACATTTGTGTCAACCATAATACTCTGTATGTCACGCTTCAACCATGTCCCATCCGGGGATACACTGCATCGAGATGCAATCTCTAGTTGAAAACTTGGGATGTTCATCCAGTTTATGAATTAATGTTCTCAGAAAACGCACTGCCTTACACAACTTATTTCATTGTTGGTAAATATTCTTACACTCTTGTAATGTGTAACCATCTTTACTATTTTCTTTTCAGGGGGAGAAACTAATTGTTACACCAAAATGACAGAAAAGGAGTACAAAGAATTATTTTATTGAATTGATTTTAAAAGTACAGCTATAACATGATAAGACTAGAAAACCAAGAATATATGCATAAAATATTCTTTATATTTACATAGACATAACTTTTTTCAAATTTCGTTATCATCTATATCAATGAACACATTTAATATATAGGCTACTTTTACTCCCACAGAAAATCCCAACAAAGAGAATTATATTATCAATGATCATAGTTTGTTTGATCGATGCCAAATAATTTCTTTCCTCTGTGATTAAAGCAGTAGAAAGATGTTCTATTCATGAAATTCTCCCAGGTTTTCTTCTCCACATCCCCAGCTACCCGGATCTCTCTGAAGTTGCTTAGGGTCCGTATAACTGCATGGCAAGTGATGTAAAGCCCCACCACTGATTGGACAAGGATATCCACTGGTAGAGAGGTGAAGTCCTGCTCTGTAAGCCTCAGATATGATCTGTGCTGGGCTGCTGAATACGCTGCATGTAGGAGTGCTAGGAGTCCTACGATCATTAACAGTTTGTCAAAGGAAAAACCCATGATTCTAAACTTGGACCTACTATATCTTGAGTCTATATATGGGCAAAGCAAAGAAAGCTCAGCTGGACAGTAGAGGCCAAAATGTCAGTTCACAGCTTGTTTCTGAAAATATGCAAAAAAATTTCCTTTAAAGTAGGTTTATCCATATTTCTAACAGGTTTTCTAATGTATTAACAGTGTATTATGACACATACAAATATGTTCTCCTTGTGCTTTAGTCCAAATACAACTGGATATATTTTGAAGACTACTTAGATCAGTTTATCAAACACCTCTAATAAGTTGAAGTCAATAAACTGAAATGTTAACAATGGAATTATTTTGCTTTCAATTTCAAGAGATACAGGAGTCGGATTGCATAGATGTGACTATTAAATGCCTACATTTTCTTGAATATGTGACACAAGGACTTCTATTTTACAGTACTGCAAGAAATAGAAAACTCTTAACTGAGTTTTAAACGTAAGATGTAAAACCTGTTACAGTTTTGCAGATTTAAATTTTTAATTAATCATTACAAGTACCACAAATGCACCCTGGCTTCTATTTTGTACAGTAAAATACTTTTGATCAATTTATTTTCTGACATTTTATTCTATGTGAATATTATGTGTCTTTTTAAAGGATTTAATATCAATGAGATTTGAGTACTAAAGGTGTATTACTTGGGTTTTACACCAAGGTCCTGTTTTTGTGTTAAAAATATGTTTATTAATTATGATTTAAAGTAAAACACTTGTCCTGTTAAATAAATTAAGATTAAAAACTCTAGGACACATGTGTAAGCATTTGGATACAGACATTTTTTCATTAAATAGTTTATACAACTATACTATACACAAGTTATTTGAACAAAATTTAAATATAATGTAACAATTTTTCACATTTAATTTAAAGTTGTTTTTTTTTTAAATGATGTTAGCATTAAGATTTGTGGAAATAATTTTGCAGACATTCAGTGCATTATCTTTACAGTATTCAGTGTGAGTCAAGGTTTTCATCGACTAAATAAAATAGGTTTGCTTTACACTACACCAATCCTTTCCTAATATTCTTGTACAGTTGAGGGGATTATGAGGGGTTAAATTAATCTACCTAATATACTTCTTTGTTTATATTTGATTTTATTAATTTCATTTTTAAAGGAAAAATAGGTTTGCTTTAAACTACACCAATCCTTTCCTAATTTTCTTGTACAATTGAGGGGAATATGAGGGGTTTAATCAATCTACCTAATATACTCCTTTGTTGTATATTTTGTATTATTAATTTCATTTTTAAAGGAAATTTAACTATAAAAAATAATTTTACACTGTTAATTTTTATGAGTTGTATAATCATTAGTTTGAAGTTATCACCACTGTGGAAATATCTCCATGTCATAGACTCTATAGAGTATACCACTTTAGTACATAAATAGCAATTCTGTGTATGGTAAGCTTTAAAATTATGCTGTCAAGTAAACTATATTATTAAGTTGTTAAAATTAATTTCATTATATTATTATTAATTTATTAATATGTTGAAATCAAGAAATGCAACAAATGATATTTTTATATTTCAAAAATTTTTGTAAAGTTTAACTTCACCCATCCTTTTTTATCATTGTCTGTTTTTGTGTCCGCTATTGTCAATACTTGTGATACACCAGATATGTTGGTATAAAACAGTGTAGTGATCCATGTTTGTGAAGAGGGGCCAATTTGGACTCATCTTCTTCATGAATATGGACAATTTAGTATACTGTTTTATACAAAAATATCAAGGGTATCTCAGATATCGACAACAGTGGACACAGATATGAAAGATGGGCTAAACATCACAAGGATGGAAACACAAGGCACCTTTTTGTGAATGAAGGAGGTAGAATACTTTTCTTATGAAGGAAGTAATTGTTGTCTGGCTGTTCAGTACAACTATAATGTGTCACTGATACTTAATGATTCAAAATTTTTTTCAGTTTTTCATTGAAAAAAAAAATCACATCTTATACTGTATTACTGGTATATAAATGACCTTTAGATAACACTGTTTCAACAAATGCCAGTTAATAAGTTTTTGGACATTGGATCCAACAGCTTTAAAATCTGCTAATATGCAAAAAAACTTTAACATTAACAAATATTCGCCAATGATTAATTATAGTAAGTGCTTCTGCGAGCTGTCAAAGTACCGACTTGAGTTTATTGCATCACCGACGAGTCAGCCCGAGTTGAACTCGAGTCAATGGCATTATTTTTTTTAAAAGCTAACCTTAAATATATTTGCACTAATATGACTGATTTCATAATGAAATCCATTTTTAACCATATTCCATAAAAAGTTGTCATATTTTACCTGCAAAATAAGGAACAACATCCCTGCCATGTTGAGAAATAAAACTGATGTTTTGATTAGTTGTTTTACAAGGTAAGATGTATGGAGAGAAATCATTGGCTTTACGTCATAATAGGTAAATAATACTAAATATGAAATAAAATATTAAGTAAACAAGTCGAATTGTGCTTTTATTGAATCTTTGTACACTGGCAACTGGTTTATTTATATTTTTTTTTTTGCAGTATTTCAAAGGAACTCGAGTTTGCAATAAGAGTAAACTCATGTTCATGAGTTGATAAAAAACGATAAGAAACTCGAGTTGGCAAGTTGTCACGAGAGCACTGATTATTAAACTGCCGAGTAATAACTAGAAATAGGACGCCCTGTTGCTTGTAGCTGCGACATATGAATAGAAATAGGATAGCATAGAAGAACACACATTATCATGTGTAATGTCCACCCTATCAACCTTTTGCAAAAATTGTACAGTAATCTTACAAGGCCCTGTTTCATCTGTAAAATATATCAATGATGCTTAAATATTTATTAGTATACATGTAAATTATTTCAGCTTCATGCCTTTTTGCATTGGTTGGGTAGAAAATTTTGACGAAATCGCTCTATCTTGCATGGTTAAGGAGATAGAAGCGAATTTCCGTTTTTCAATTTTTGGCAAAAATTCAAAATGGCTGCCATATGTGGGAAGAGGAATATTTTTTGAAAACTACCAAGGGTACACTGGTCAGATACCCTGTGGGTTCATTGAAATCGCTCTATCTCGCATGGTTAAGGAGACAGAAGCAAACTTGCGTTTTTTCATTTTAGGCAAAAACTGAAAAATTCAAAATGGCCGCCATTTTTGGGGAGAGTAAAATATTTTGAAAATTGCCAATAGTACATTGATTAGATACCCTGTGGGTTGAAAATTTCTACGAAACAAGATGACTGCCAAAAGTGGCGAAAATTGAAATGTTTCAAATTCACATAGAATACTCCTCTACTACCATATGGGTTAAAAATTCAGTCGAAATCGCTCTATCTCTTACGGTTTCCGAGATATTAACATTTTTGGGTTTTCCGCAAAAATCCAAGATGGCCGCCAAAAGTGGCGAAAAAATTGAAATTTTTCAATTTTGTATAGGATACTTTGCTATCACCCTACGGGTCAAAAATTCTGTTAAAATCACTCTATCTCTTGCGGTTTCCGAGATATTAACATTTTCAGTTTTCCGCAAAAATCCAAGATGGCCGCCAAAAGTGGCGAAAAAATTGAAATTTTTCAATTTTGTATAGGATACTTTGCTATCACCCTACGGGTCAAAAATTCTGTTAAAATCACTCTATCTCTTGCGGTTTCCGAGATATTAACATTTTCAGTTTTCCGCAAAAATCCAAGATGGCCACCAAAAGTGGCGAAATTGAAATTTTTCAATTTCACATAGAATACTCTCTCCATACCCTGTGGGTCAAAAATTCTGTCGAAATCGCTCTATCTCTTACGGTTTCCGAGATATTAACATTTTTTGTTTTTCCGCAAAAATTCAAGATGGCCGCAAAAGTGGCGAAAATTGAAATTTTTCAATTTTGTATAGGATACTTTGCTATCACCCTACGGGTCAAAAATTCTGTTAAAATGACTCTATCTCTTGCGGTTTCCGAGATATTAACATTTTTGTTTTTCCGCAAAAATCCAAGATGGCCGCAAAAGTGGCGAAAATTGAAATTTTCCAATTGCACATAGAATACTCTACCACTACCATGCAAGTCAAGATTTCTGTGGATATGGCTCTATCTCTTATGGTTTCCGAGATATTAACATTTTTTGTTTTTCTGCAAAAATTCAAGATGGCCGCCAAAAGTGGCGAAAATTGAAATTTTTCAATTTTGTATAGAATACTTTCCTACTACCCTACGGGTCAAAAATTCTGTCCAAATTGCTCTATCTCTTACGGTTTCTGAGATATTAAGATTTTTCCGTTTTTCGCAAAAATTCAAGATGGCCGCCAAAAGTGGCGAAAATTAAAATTTTTCAATTTTGTATAGAATACTTTGCTACTACCCCATGGGTCAAAAATTTTGTCCAAATCGCTCTATCTCTTACGGTTTCTGAGATATTAATATTTTTTGTTTTTCGCAAAAATTCAAGATGGCCGCCAAAAGTGGCGAAAATTGAATTTTTTCAATTGCACATAGAATACACTACCATGCGAGTCTAAATTTCTGTGGATATGGCTCTATCTCTTATGGTTTCTGAGATATTAACATTTTTTGTTTTTCTGCAAAAATTCAAGATGGCCGCCAAAAGTGGCGAAAATTGAAATTTTTCAATTTTGTATAGCATACTTTCCTACTACCCTATGGGTCAAAAATTCTGTCCAAATCGCTCTATCTCTTACGGTTTCTGAGATATTAAGATTTTTCTGTTTTTCGCAAAAATTCAAGATGGCCGCCAAAAGTGGCGAAAATTGAAATTTTTCAATTTTGTATAGAATACTTTCCTACTACCCTATGGGTCAAAAATTCTGTCCAAATCGCTCTATCTCTTACGGTTTCTGAGATATTAAGATTTTTCCGTTTTTCGCAAAAATTCAAGATGGCCGCCAAAAGTGGCGAAAATTGAAATTTTTCAATTTTGTATAGAATACTTTGCTACTACCCTATGGGTCAAAAATTCTGTCCAAATCGCTCTATCTCTTACGATTTCTGAGATATTAAGATTTTTTGTTTTTCGCAAAAATTCAAGATGGCCGCCAAAAGTGGCGAAAATTGAATTTTTTCAATGTCACATAGAATACTCTGCTACAACCCTACGGGCCAAACATTCTGTCGAAATTGCTCTATCTCTTACGGTTTCCAAGATATTAACATTTTTTGTTTTTCCACAAAAATTCAAGATGGCCGCCAAAAGTGGCGAAAATTGAAATTTTTCAATTTTGTATAGAATACTTTCCTACTACCCTACGGGTCAAAAATTCTGTCCAAATCGCTCTATCTCTTACGGTTTCTGAGATATTAAGATTTTTTTGTTTTTCGCAAAAATTCAAGATGGCCGCCAAAAGTGGCGAAAATTGAAATTTTTCAATTTTGTATAGAATACTTTCCTACTACCCTACGGGTCTTTTCTACTACCCTGTGAGTCAAAAATTCTGTCCAAATCGCTCTATCTCTTACGGTTTCTGAGATATTAAGATTTTTTTGTTTTTCGCAAAAATTCAAGATGGCCGCCAAAAGTGGCGAAAATTGAAATTTTTCAATTTTGTATAGAATACTTTCCTACTACCCTACGGGTCTTTTCTACTACCCTGTGAGTCAAAAATTCTGTCCAAATCGCTCTATCTCTTACGGTTTGTGAGATATTAAGATTTTTTCGTTTTTCGCAAAAATTCAAGATGGCCGCCAAAAGTGGCGAAAATTGAAATTTTTTTAAATTTTGTATGGATCTACTACCCTGTGGGTCAAAAATTCTGTCGAAATCGCTCTATCTCTTACGGTTTCTGAGATATTAGCAAACTACTCAAAAGTAGTACTGAAAATACACAATGAAGTACCTAAATGGCTATTACTCATGTACTGACAAAGCTATCAGTCCCAAATACAATACCAAGCGAGCTATGGACATAACAATCTTGTATTCAAAATTGTAGTAAAATATCTTTAATTATTTTGGCTTAAATGCACGGAAACCAATGGGTACTGAAAATAGCTGTACTTAAGTATTACTCGGTAAGCAAAAGAGGTACAACAGCCAAAAGCAATCCCAAGCAAGCTACTGACCCAATAAGCCTGCATACCAAATTTGGTGACAATAGCTCTAATACTTTTCCTTTAAATGAGCGGAAACCATGCGTGACGCCGGTCATCGGACGCCGGACGGCAGAAAAAGCAAAAATAATATATCCACCCCCCAGGGGGGTGGACATAATGTAGTATATGGATAAATTCAAAAGAATGGGTAAAATTCCCACACGTCACTTGTTTTTTTTTTCAGGTGGATACTGGTAAACAAGAACTCCCAATACTGACCATCTCAGTTGTTTGGCGTGGGCTGAGTTGGTACTCTAAAGGGTCAGAGTGTGTATTTAGGGATAGTTCAAGGTTATACTAGTGATGATGGGAATCGCCTCCAAGTTACATGGTTGATTAATCGCCCATTTTTCCGAGCGATGATCAAACCATAATCAATTCCACTGTATGTTTTATCATGAACACATTCTGATAAAGCTAATGTTAATGCGATAGGAATAACGGTCTTCCGACATTTAGAATCTACCAAAAACACTCACTGTAAATATGGCGGTAGATATAAAGAACCCCAAAATTCGTGACAAATCTGTCAGTTTATTCAGGAAATTGCCCAAAATATTTTTTAAAAACATGTGGATATTTAGAAACATAAGGAAAGGTAACAAAATATTATGAATTTTTTAGTGATAATGATGAATCGATGGACACTACTTCCAGATGGATCATCGCTACTACAGTGAATTTCAACCAATCCTTTGATGTCTGTAGACAATCGTTCTACCACTAACTATAACTAAAGCAATTCTGTTCTTTTGTTCAAATTATTTTATTATTATTGTTCAGCAACAATTTTAATTGTAATATGGATAACATAGAGGAGTTATTTGTGCTGATCAGAGTAGGTTGCAGACGACACACTTATTTACAGACTTCCAGTTATCATGTACAGTAAAACCTCAATTATCCGAACCCAATGGGAGACATTCAATCAAGAGGTTCGGATAGATGAAGGAAACCGAAATTCACCATTTATGGTGAAGTGGGCGATAATTGAAGAAAAATAGTTTTTATACACTAAATATAGACGTTGGTGGTCACTGATGAAGTAGTTTAATAAATTTGTGTTATATAATATAACTGACTCTTTAATTTTCACTTATTTGCTCTATATCTATGGATATTAACATGCTTTTTATTTAAAAAGCTGGGTGTGTTCGTTTTATACATGCAGTGTGGACATTTCAATTTTAGATGAACATCGTCATGCATTTTGTCAATTGAAAACTCCGGGAGATTATTTATTGCAAAAATCTATGTTCGGTTGGCAATGCTTTGTTAATATTTTTCTTTGAATAGATGTCAGTCTGTGAATAGACCTACTCCGGGAGATTATAAATTGCAAAACCAAATCGAACACGCAATCAGTGATAAGCGCTTTATCAAAGAAGTTGTGGGGGTAGACTAGTGGGGTCATGTAAATGAATTAATCCCTCCCCTATTGAAACAATGTGATAAAGATCAAAGAAGTTAGGTGTTCTTGTGGATGGTATGTTTTTTAAAGCACTAGAATTAATAATTTCCGAGAATGTGTAAAATCCTGCAATACCGTTAATGCTAGACGTGCATTGTATGTACTGCCAGTAGGGAGACAAGATTTCGGTTAGCTTTATCCAGAAAGTCGGGTATAGAGGGCCGGATAATTGAGATTCTACTGTATTCCTATTACCTTGTACTAGTCTAATCTTCTGCATGTATTAACCATTTCGCTGCTTTGTGACGTACATCATATGTCACATTTCATTAATCCAATGTGCCTTTTTACGTACATTGTGCGCCACAATGTTTTGTTTCTTTTATATTCACGCACACGTGAATACATCCCCCCTCGCAGTGGAAAGGTTAATGAAAATATTCTTTCACGCAATTAAAGAGGAAAATAGATGCGATTAAAATATTTCCCTTTTCTGTAGTGGCTTTCTACCAGTAATCCCTATCTTAATTTTCTTTAAATGCTTCCATAAGTCTGCTTCTATAAGTCTGAAAAAAGGTGTTCACTGGCACTTCTAGTTTTCAGTAAAAACAGCCGATAATTGGGATAAACTTAAAATATAAAACCTTCTAAGAAATACTGGACAATATACTCTGAGGTACTTATTGTAATTCATGTCATTTGACAGTTTCGTCATAAATTTTAGTATAAAGCTGTTAATATAATTTAGTATATATAAAAATATCAATCACAGCATGGGCGTTTAATGGTAGAATGCCACTTAATATTTGACAAGCTTTTTGAAAAGGATGCATGGCGAGTTTGTAAAAGTTAGATAAACTGTAGCATGTGAGGTCAATACTTTTTCTTTATTTTGTGTCACTGTAGGAGAACGGTGCTGTTACTAGGGTCATTCGCGTGGGAAAATATGTGGCAAGTAAAATAAGCTCCGCCCACATGCGCAGTAACAACCAGTACTTACTGGAAACTCGACCACAAAAATGAAAAAAGTAAGTACTTCCCCATGACGTCATTTCTTTTAAATCTGATTGGCAGTTATTTTTATAAATGAGGTTGATTCCACGTGGGTATTTGGAGGTATTAGAAATATGTTCTAAACTTTTTATTTATTTCCTTTGCCCATTTTTAATCAATAACTTTACATATAAACTCACAACTTGTTATGAAAATTGTATAGTTGTTGCATAAACCATTCAATATTAGGGGTGTGTACAAAAAATATTTTCCATGGTTAGTTTTATTAAATTGATTTTGAAGCCTTTTACTTCTGTTTTTTATCAAATGAAACAAGTTATTTAATCTTAATAATTGTGACAAAGGTGTAAATGTTTTCTTTCATAGCTTTCTACTGCTATTGCAATAATAACAAAATAAACAATTATTGTCATGGTCAATAACAAATCTACAATAAAATATGTGATTCCTTCCCTTTTCCTTTGTTTATCACGTGACGTACCGTATTTTTCCAAAATATGTCCCGGGCGTTCATTATTTTCAAATGGTTATCAGACCAGGCGTTAAATTGAACCAGGCGTTTTTTTGAAGTATAAAAACAGTGTCATAAATTGTAAACAGTGTGCTTGGTACCCAGGCGTTAATTTGAACCAGGCGTTTATTTGAACCTGGGCGTTATTTTGGAAATTTACGGTACTTACTATAAAATCAGAGGAGATATGTCGATCACTTCAGTACTTACTTGTTTACCCGGAAGCTACCACACAAATAGAAAAAAGTATCTTCCAGTAACTTCTGGTAAGTATAGTAAGTACTGAAACGCCCACCCGAACGTGGGTACTGGCTCTTCGAAGACATTTACTACATTATAACCTTGCATTATCGCCCGCTATTCTGCTCGTTTTATGGAAATACTCTTGACCCATAGATGTGTTTTCATATCAAGATGTATTTTGTTAAACATTTGTTTGTTTCTGACTGTGAAATCAACCCGCAGTTACAGAATAATGACAAAAATACCTTTCTACACACTACTGCAAGTGCAAACAGCAAGTTCATCGGTAAATATTAAATCCAGAAGTTAATAGCTCGTATTACCGGACGTTTTGATCAGTAGGCGTATTTCACAACCGTAATCCGTCGAATCTAGATTCAGATTTGGATTCTTTGGATTGGCTAGATTTGTGAAATACAATTTTCAGTAGATCTGAATCCAAATTTAAAACATAACATAAACAAACATAAATATCATATATTATTATAAAATATGATGCAGTAATATAATATTATAATGTCACAGTATAATTAAAATTTTCCAAATGTTAAAATTTCCTGCCACATGTTGCCACCATTATTTTAAAAAGAATTATGGGTAATCCAAGCAATCTGAATCCATTGATCTACCTTGAGAGGTAGATCAACGGATTCATAATCCAGATTCAGATTCAAGTCACAACACAAGTGAATCTGTTGATCTGACGAATCTAGATTCGACGGATTACGGTTGTAAAATACGCCTAGTTGCTCGGCGTATTTCACAACTATAATCCATGGAATCTAGATTCTTTAGATCAACAGATTCGCTTGTGATGTCACTTGAATCTGAATCTGGATTATGAATCCTTTGATGTACCTCTAGGCGTATTTCACAACTGTAATCCATCGAATCTAGATTCAGATTTGGATTCTTTGGATTACCTAGATTTGTGAAATACAATTTTCTGCAGATCTGAATCCAAAATGAAAACATAACATAAACCAACATAAATATCATATATTAACATAAATTAATATGCAGTAATATAATATTATCATATTACAGTATAATAAAAATTTCCCAAACATTAAAATTTCCAGCCACATGTTGCCACCATTATTTTACAAAGAATTTTGGGTAATCCAATGAATCTGAATCCGTTGATCAACCTCCGGAGGTAGATCAACGGATTCATAATCCAGATTCAGATTCAAGTCACAACACAAGCGAATCTGTTGATCTGAGGAATCTAGATTCGACGGATTACGGTTGTGAAATATGCTTACTGTAGATCAACGGAGTCAGATTCACTGGATTACCCAAAATTCATTGCAAAATAATGGCAGCAAAATGTGGCAGGAAATTTTAATGTTTGGGCAACTTTTATTATACTGTTATATGATAATATTATATTAACGAATATTAATATATATTAATATATGATATTTATGTTGGTTTATGTTATTTTTTATTTTGGATTCAGGTAAAGAGAAAATTGCATTTCACAATTTTAGCTAATCTAAAGAATCCAAATCTGAATCTGGACTGCACAGATTATTCAGATTTTTTTTTGTGAAATACGCCTACTGTGAATGATTTACCATCAACATATATTTAACTAATAAAGTCATTTAAAGTCTGATGGGTGTTCAACCATATGGGAAATTTTATTGGCTCATTAATTTTTAATATCAATAAATTTAACCATTCCTCTCCTTGTTCTTTCTGATATATACATGCACTGTATCTTGTCCACCACTGACACATGCACGCCTGTCACTAATCTACTTCATAAGTCCTTGGAAACCATGTATGCTTTTCAAAGGGTTGGAAGGTCTTACATATTTTTTAGCCAGGCTGGCCTTCCTGAAGGTGAGAAGCAAAGGTATTGCATTCAGGTCTATTTGCTACTTGACCTCTATTTCTATATCCATGCTAATAACTCAAAAACTATACATCAGACCAGGGTCATATGTCCACACAAAGTAGGGTTTAACCATAACTCTGGCCTCTAAAAAGATGGTCTAGATTCAGTTCTGGATCACAAATCCAGAAACTTTTACATGTTTTTTTTCAGCACTGTCCATCGGTAATGGTTTTTCAAATCTCTCAGACACTGCTTTTTAAATATAGCAGTATACGTCTCCCTCACTTTATGCATGAAAAACTCCATTTCCTTTCATAAAAAAGCTGGATTGCTTCTGGAAGCCATGCACCCTTATTTGTTATAACCTATTCGGATAGATTGCTATGAACGTTTTTCTTAACAAACAGTGCTGTGCAAGAAACCACATATTTTCAAAATCAGAGATTATGCGACGCAGCCAAGCTTTAATACCATTTGTGATTTGATGTGTATGTGAAGGAAACAAAATTGGTAATTGCAGAACATGACTTCATCAGCCTTTGTATCTTGTCCATCACTGATCAATTTACAAAAGAATTGGTGCTAAATGCCAATATTAAGACGTGAAGTTCTAGCTAGGGATGTTTGGTACTTTTCAAGTTCTGGAACAACATCTTGCATGGCCTACTTGATAAGCAGTACCAATGTTGTGTGAAGATGGGGAGTAATGTAGGAAGAGTATATCATTGATACACTTAAGCACATGTAAAACTACCATGTCTGCTTTCTCAGTGCCTTTTTGGAAGACATAATTTTCTTCCATGCTGCCACTGAAACCCCTAGTTAGTAATACATGCAAAGCAATTAATATCTCCTCTAGTTGGGAGGCTAAATGTTTTAAGATATAGTTACTCAAAATTAGAACCAGCAAAACAGACAAATTAGTCAAAAAAAATTCAAATAAATTTTGAAAAATGATGTAATACTAACACGCATTATCAGGTATTTCATAAAATTTAAACCTGCATCTTTATTCCTAGATATAAACGAATGTGTATATAATGTATCAAAATTTTATTGTCCCACAATGGCCGTACATATTGCAATAAACTTTACGATTGAAGACAGATAGACAGGATATCTGGAACAATGGTCATGCAAAGAATGCCAGTGCTATGTTTTGCTGTACAGTAACTTGCACACCTGCTGGCTTAGCGACATGATCTAGGGAACCATCCCATCAGATACTTGCTTTTGCACTTTCTCTTCTTTTTAGAACCCATCTTACATGTCAAGTTGGCTTTCTTGTAGCTCTTAAAAAGTTATCAGTTAATTTGTTATAACTTTTGGTAAATGGGTAAATAAGTTAAATCAGAATACTCACACAACACCTGGTAGTAAGGCTAATGGGATGGCAGCACTGTCATCACTGGTTATCAGTGGGAGCGTGTCTAAGGCCTATGTGGACCTGGTTTCCATTTTTATCTCCCCCCTTAAAAACTTTGTGCTTGTGGGGGATGATTACCTGTGCCATGCTCCCCCAATACTGGAAGCATTTAGAGTAGGCAGTCTTCATGCAGTACCCATTTTTGGGGGAAATTTATTTGACAGGGCTCATAGGCAAGAGTATGAACAACATCTGATCGGACTAGGGATAAAACAAAGATCAAAGAAGGAATGATTCAACCCATATAAAAAGAATAAAAAGGGCATGCGGTGGAGATCAATCAAGCTCCCCAAGGGTGTTTTATTAACCCATGCTGGCATCATAGTACATGTATATGGTGCAATAGCCTTTCTATACACACCCAGGTTGGCCATGCAGGCAAAACCGGCAGTGGCAAGCAGCAAAAGCCTCCTTTATAATTAGTGTTAATCTCAAAAAAAAAAAAAAACCAGTGAAAAGTCACATGTTTAGAACCACCAGGGGGAAAAAGACTCTGAGCATATTATTACTACCAAAGAAGGAAAGAGCTCAATATGCACAGGCCCCATCAGAGAGTAGAACATCTTCATGTGTACAGCCCCAACAGGAGTGGGGACGACTCCTTGTGTACTGTCAAACAATGTATCTTTCCAAGATAAACTCAAAATTTAACAGACCTGCCAATGGGAGGAAAATCAAACATTTTCTTAAGGAGGAATGCAGGTATATGGTCCAGTAAGCATGATTTAGTGGAAGAGTTATTGATACTGATTCATTCTCTGTGATGAAATCCAAACTGGAAATTTTGATGTTTTTGGTCTCACCGAGACCCATATCAAAGCTCTAGACACACCCTCATTTTTAAATGAGTTAACGCCTGAAGATTTTTCCCTTGTTCACACAAATAGAGAAAACAAACGTGGTGGCGGTGTTGGCTTTTTTATTAAATCTGCTCTTGATTTTAAAACCATTCATTCCCCTGAGTTCTCCTCCTTTGAAAATCACACTGTCTGTCTCACTCTTGATGGGCGTCGCTTGTTTCTTGGGGTCATTTACCGGCCCCCTGCCTCATCTGTAGTAAAATTTTTTGAAGATTTTCTGTCATATGTGGGTTTTTTGTCTTCCTTATCCCCCTCCTTTGTCATTTGTGGTGATTTTAATATTCATGGCGACATTATGTCTCCAACAGTCTCTGAATTTAAATCAGTCATGGATTCTTGCTGTCTGTCCCAATACATTGATTTTCCTACTCACCTTCATGGTCATACCTTAGATTTGTTGATGGCTCCATCTGAGTTCTCTGCAATTTCTGATGTGAAAGGATCAGGCTTCATCAGTGATCACAAAATTATCTCTTGTATGGTTGACTTTCTATCTTTGGATACACCGATTCAGAAAGTTGTTACCTTCCGTCAGTACCATAAATTGAACATTGATAAATTCAGAAGTGACCTCCAGACCATTCCGTTTGTTAGCTCGCCATCTGATGACATAGATTTATTGCATGAACAGTACATGTCTGGTTTGTCTAGCCTTCTAGATATTCATGCACCAGTGAAGACTAAACAGCTCATCAAACCAGCCCCAAGCTGGATAACTGATGAGTATAGAACTGCCAAGTGCATGAGAAGGCAGTTTGAGCGTGCCTGGAGAAGAGACAAATCCCCTGAAAATCGTTCCCGTCTTCGACGACAGATAAATAGATGTAACCACATCCTAAATAGAAACAAGGGGTGTTTCTATCGTGATCTAGTCAGTGAAAATTGCGGCGATAGCAAGAGGTTATGGCATGCACTAAACAGAACATTGAGTCGGTCAAATTCTACTGTCCTCCCATCCTTTGATGATGAAAAGTCTTTAGCAAACAGATTTGGTTCGTTTTTCATTGATAAAATTAAAAAGATTCGAGACACCTTTAAATACACCCGATCTCAGGTTCTTCATCCAGACAAGGAGCCGCCGACTTTCTGTTCCTTTCAAGCTGTCACTGAGACTGAAGTCCTTAAGTTTATCAAGGAATCCCCTTCTAAAACTTGCTCCCTTGATCCATGCCCCACTCACATTGTGAAACAATGTATTGACATTCTTCTCCCTTCATTGACTAAACTAGTTAACTTGTCCCTCAAAAACGGCATTTTCCCTAATCCTTTCAAACAGGCTATTGTCACTCCCCTCCTCAAAAAGTCCACCCTTTCAAAAGAGGATTTGAAGAGCTACCGACCAGTGTCCGGTCTTAGCTTCTTGTCAAAATTGGTCGAGCGAATTGTGGCTGCCCAAATTAGATCTCACATGGATTCTCATGATCTTGGTAATACTTTCCAGTCAGCCTACAAGGTAGGCCACTCGACAGAAACTGCCTTGTTGTGCATCAAAAATGAGATTCACTTATCTCTGTCCAAGGGCATGCCTACAGCACTAGTGCTACTTGACCTGTCTGCGGCATTCGATACTATCGATCATGACACACTCCTATCCTGTCTGTCGTCTAGATTTGGTTTTGCTGGATCGGCATTAAAATGGTTTAGATCCTATCTCCAGGATCGTTTTCAGTCAGTCAAGATTGGTTCTTGTCTTTCGAATTTGTTCAAATTGAAGTTTGGAGTCCCCCAAGGTTCTGTCTTAGGTCCCCTTCTGTTTTCCCTCTACACAACACCTCTGAGCCAAGTCATCAGAAAATATACCGGAGTCCGTTACCACTTCTATGCGGACGACACTCAGTTGTTCATTCACTTATCCCCTGATGATAGTCTCAAGTCTTTTGACCGTCTTAAATCATGTTTGAATGATATTCAGGTCTGGATGTCTGAAAACAAACTCAAGCTAAATCCCGATAAAACAGAATTCATAGTCTTCGGTGCCAAAGACAGACACAAATGGCTCAGTGACTCACTACCTGTCAATATCCTGGGAAATTGTCTCTCTCCCGCAGATGTTGTACGCAATCTGGGCGTTCTGTTTGATGCAAAGTTTTGTTTCACCAATCACGTAAATTCTGTTATCAAATCCTGCTTTATCAGCCTCAGGGACCTTCATCGTATCAGGAGGTTTCTTTCTGTGGATACATCAGTGGTGATTGCAAATGCTCTGGTCAGTAGTTGTTTGGATTATTGCAACTCTCTTTTTCGCAGTTTGTCATCCCGAAATGCTACAAGGCTCCAATATGTTCAAAATGCGCTTGCACGGTTTGTCACTGGTGCTTCAAAGTACACTCACATTACATCCACCCTTAGGACACTCCATTGGCTACCCGTTAGACAACGTATTATCTTCAAAACCCTAGTTTTGGTCTATAAGTACCTCACCACTGGCCAGCCTAAGTATTTTGCACCATATCTCCCCTTGTACAAATCTGCCGTGAATACAAGACGTTCCAATCCCAAAAATTTGTTCCTTCTGGTTCCCTCTTACTATCCTTCCATCCATAAATCAAAGGTCCATTTTAACAATAGTTTCTCATATGATGCCCCTAAGTTATGGAATGATTTTCCATATGATATACGCAGTGCTCCAAATCTCTCCAGTTTCAAAAGTCGACTCAAAACCTACCTATTTCAGAAATCATTCCCACCATAGCTTCTTACTACCGAACACCGGACCGCCTCCCTGGCAACGACTCGGAACATGTCTAAAGTCTCATGATTTATGCCTTACGGATTGGATGGTGTGCCTTAGAATCCGTTGATACGGAGATTAAGCACCTGGACAACTGATTGATTGATACTGTTGCAGCAGACTTCATCTTCACTTAAGGAATCAAAGGTATTAAAGGCAGGAACTGTCAAAGTAAGTGCATCAGTAGAAGAGCCAGAAATAGGGACTGTATCCCTAATTGTCTTTATTTTCTGACATAAAAATAAAGCAAACTTATCTGCAAGGAATTTATTAGGCTATGGGCAAGCAGAATAGTTTTTGAGTTGCAGTGCAATACCTTCCTTAGAAACTCCCAAAGCTTCTTGGGGTCATCGATGTTTGTGGTGATGAGACTGGTATCATAAGAATCATTGTGTTTATTGGTTAGTCAGTTAATTGTACCAGGCAATTTGCTTGTGGACCCTTGATCTGTTTGATTTTGTTTTGTGTTTTCTCCATTGAAGTGGCTTTCTCAGAGTGACATGCGGTATGAATCAGACAATCACTCAACTTCATGACTGCTGTTTTGCCATGCATGAGATGATAGGAATAGGCTTCTCAAGCACATGGGTAAGACCGTCAACATACTGATCATATATTTCTGAGATAGTTCATTCTGGATATACAGCACAAATGCATTGGATGTTGTTGAGATCATTGAGGAAATGGTCAATATTGATCATGTGATACCAATGATAAGAGACATATAGTTCAATGCTGGCTGCTGGGCGGGAAAAATTCCATTTATGGTCAGATATGAAGCCACCGACACTAACACACTGGACAAAATCAGAGTCACAAAGAGAGATCAATACATCCATAATGTGCCCAAGTGTATGAGTTGGGCTGTAATACCTTGAACCATGTTGCAACACTGAAGAATATTATTAAACCAAGACCTGTCATAACACCTGACATCCAGATGAGCATTTATGTCACCACAAATAATGAAATTTGAACCAATCAAACACAGAAAAACTTGAGAGCACCAGAAAATCTGTCAAGAACCCAGTAGTACATAAACCCAGTGGAAGGTACAAATGAGCAGCTACAAAACTATTGTGTTTGGATTTGAAAGCTAGTATCATGCTTTCAAATTATCTAAAATCTGGTGAGGTAACAATATTAGACTAGAAGGTTTTTCTACACAAAAAATGAACACAACTGCCTTATCCAGTATTCTGCTGCTTTTGGATGAAGTTATAGTTAATTGGGTAGAAGACCATCAGTATTAAAGGGCCCAAGGAGCAGTGCCTCGAGCAGACAAACAAGCTACCATAGTTGTGATAGATCTAAGTTTTATTGTAAAGCTCCTAAAGTTGGAACTCCTCCTGTCTTAGAGGTTCAACTTCATAGGATACCTTTTACGTTTGGTTTGATTCTTGCAAAGTGCATGCAAGATAGGTGGACCAATACTACAAGAAATGTTCCATCATCTCCCCTTGAAGTCTGTTATCAATGCAAGGACTCTGAAGTCCACCACTGGTTTCCTTGCATCAATGGAGAAGACAATAAAATTGGGACCTAGTGGAAGTGTCTCTGGAAATATCAAGACAACTGACTTCCACCCTCTCATGCCCTGCTAAACCAACCACTCAACAACTAACATCACCACAACCCAGCATCCTTGAACCTCTACATTTGATATTTTCAAGTGCATGTGTTCACTACAGAGGTGGCAGAAAGAATTGCTGCTCCTCAAAGAATCTGCACAAGAGCCATCTTTTACTCTAAAAGGACATTTTCCAAAGAAGGTGTGACCAAAAACAAATGGACTTCAGGTATCCCTTAATAGGTGACATTTGCAACTTCTTCTCATACCTTTTTAATGAACCGAACAGATGCCCTTCCTACCATTATTACTCTTCCAAGGTTACAGAACTACCATTTCAAACACTCTTGAGAAGACTCAACATCAGTACCAATGCGGAAATTGCCAGGCCAGACTTATAACTAACTTCTACAGGGAAAACTCTGAACTTGGATATTCCACTTTCACCCTGTCATGACCCTAAAGTGTTACCTTAATTGAACCAGTGATTTCAGCGTAGGTAAACAGTTATTATTCATTTCCTACAAATTGGGCCACATCAAGGAGATTCATTGTTTTACTACTTCATTATGGGGGGGCCACGGTGGCAGAGTGGTAACACTCTCGCCTCCCACCTTTGCGGTCGGGGTTCGATCCCCGTCATGGCCGTAAGTGGGAAAGCTGGTAGTTGCTTGCCGTTGGTCGGCAGTTTACAGTACAGAACCCTAGTGAACTATATGTACTGGTTTCCTCTGCCCTTCCAACTACCCGTTGTGATATGACCTGTACAGTGTTGAAAGCGACGTAAAACCCCAAATAAAATAAATAAAATACTTCATTATGGATTCAAACACTATGCAATTTTGTTACGTCAACGTGGACAATGCAGACATGCATCTTATAATGGTAATGGTCCATGATTTTAGAGTGTGTGTGGCTTCCAAGGCTTTCTATGGGGGTATTTTCATGAACCAAATTATGTAAGCTTGTCATTTGAAATCACACACCTTCACCAAGGCCTACCTCAAGGACCTTGCAGGACAAGACCAATAGAAGGTGCCCATCATCTGGGTGTCTCTATTGCTGCATAGCAGGTGATGCCTCCCACCTATTGCGTATCTCAGGGAAGAAAAGTGATTGATGACAGGAACCAGTCAGACGGGGAGTATCACAATCTTCTGACACCATAGACCCAGTAAACATAGCAAACGTTTATAAACGTTTTTTAAACCTATAAACGATTTTTAAACCAAATATAAACCTAAATATTGGCAATTATTTAATATTATGGGTTTATAAACGTTTCAGCAACATTAGTTTGGTTTATAAACGTTTTTAAACGTTTATACATAAACGTTTATACGAAAACATTTATAAACGTTTATACATAAACGTTTATAAACATTTTTAAACGTTTACAATGAGTGAAGAATATCTTGACCTCGCTTTCATTTAGGATGATGACATCAGCACAGCCATTTTGAGAGAAACTGGAGAAATATTTCTGTAAGTATATCTTGCTGTATCACTGTTGTTTGAAGCCATCATTATATTCTAAGTAGATATATAAAAGTACATAATATCAAATTATGTACTTTTATATATCTACTTAGAATATAATGATGGCTTCAAACAACAGTGATACAGCAAGATATACTTACAGAAATATTTCTCCAGATTTTAAACACGTGTATAAATGTTTATAAACGTTTACGTATAAATGTTTATAAACGTTTATGTAAAAACGTTTATAAACGTTTATATATAAACGTTTATAAATGTTTATGTTAAAACATTTATAAACGTTTATGTATAAACGTTTATAAACGTTTATGGGCAAACGTTTAGGGACCCTGTTGAGTTAAACGGAAACGTCGTACTTATTCTCGCAATATTTGCAGACTATTAGGTAGATGGTAAATCAAGTACTAAAACTAACGGCACCTTATAAAGAGGGTAAAAACGTGTTCCATCACTTGTGTTGTGTGTGATAGGATGTGAACCTTTGTGTGAAATAAAAACATGGAATAAAAGACAATTAAAACTTATTCTAGATTATTTTTAATCTTCCCACAATGGCTACAAACATACCAACAGGTTATGGGCCCAGACTCCACTTTGATGGAGATCAGGATAAATATGAACTGTGGGAAATGAAATTTTTGGGACACATGAGACTTCAGAAAATGTATGGAATATTTCATGGAGCTGATGAACCAAGTCAAGCAAATAAGGCACTAGCATTTGCACAGCTAATTCAGTACTTGGATGACAGAAGCCTGAGTCTGATTATGCGTGATGCTCCAAATGATGGTCCGAAAGCATTGAAGATTTTGAATGAACATTACATGGGAAAAGGTAAACCTCGTATTATTTACCTGTACACTCAGCTCACATCACTACAGATGGGTGAAGACGAAAATGTAACTGACTACTTAATTAGAGCAGAAACTATCTGCAATTCTCTGAAAACTGCTGGAGAAAACATTAGTGACAGCTTGCTGATGGCAATTACCATGAAGGGGCTACCTGACAGGTTCAACACCTTCTGTACAGTTATGACTCAGAAAGATGAAGATTGTAGTTTCTTGGACTATAAAATAGCACTGAAGTCGTTCGAAGAGAATGAAAGGTATCGCCACAGGACTGCGTGTGAAAAAGATACCATTATGCAACTAAATCCAAGAACAAGCAACCCAAGAAGAAATATAACATGCTACACCTGTGGAGAACCCAATCATAAGTCCTACCAGTGTCACGTCAACAAGGGACAAAACAACGGCAACCAGAGCAACCGTAAGTGGTGTAATAACTGTAAAAGCTCAACACATACAACTGGTGAGTGTCGCAAAAACAAGAAGAAACCAAGCAGTGATACTGTGAAGACCGTCCAAGAGGATGCTGATGATCACTCATTCGTGTTTAAAGCAGACTATGTACAAAATACTGACACTGTTTTGACTGATGTTTGTAACTCTATTTTGGTTGATTGTGGTGCTACTGCACATATTATTACTAGTAAAGAAAGTTTTCTTTCAATGCAAGATTTGAGTACTGAAAAACACGTCATTGAACTAGCAGATGGTAGTAGATCAGATAATGTAGTCCTTGGTAAGGGTAATGCATCAATTTCAGTGCATGACAGCAATGGTGTTAAACATGATATTGTACTTGAAAATGCTTTGTATATACCATCCTACAAGCAAAACATTTTATCTGTACAAGCTGCTGTTAGAAGGGGTGCAAATGTCAATTTTGGTCCAAACGATGCTCAACTAATTGCCCCAGATGGCACTGCTTTTGATATCAATCAATCAGGTCGGTTGTACTATTTGAACTCTGTGAAAGGTTCCGAAAAAGTATCCCGTAGTAGCAAAAATTGGCACCAAACTATGGGTCATTGCAATGTACAAGACATCCTAGCATTAGAAAACGTCGTTGACGGTATGAAAGTCTCAGATAAGTCAGAATTTAACTGTGACACTTGTACTTTGGGGAAGATGCCTCAATACCGAAATCCTGACAGAAAAGCCAGTAAGTTATTTGAGTTGGTCCACTGTGATCTAGCAGGCCCAATTGAGCCTACTGCCCGTGAAGGTTTCAAGTATTGTCTGATGTTTGTGGATGATTACTCGGGTGTATATATGGTGTATTTCCTGAAAGCCAAATCTGACACATGTGAAGCTACTAAGAAGTTTTTGGCAGATATTGCCCCTTTTGGGCAAATCAAAACCTTAAGATCGGATAATGGAACGGAATTCACATGTAGCGGATTTGAGTCGTTGTTGGTTCAAAACAAGGTTAGGCACGAGTTTAGTGCCCCGTACAGCCCCCACCAAAATGGTACTGTTGAACGAGGGTGGAGGACAGTGTTCGACATGGCAAGATGCATGTTAATTGAAGCAAATTTGCCAAAGTTTCTTTGGACTTATGCAGTATATACATCAGTGTATATCAGAAACCGCTGTCTCAATCGGAGACTGGGGATAACCCCATTTGAAGCAGTTACTGGGAAGAAACCAAACCTCAGTAAGATGCAAATTTTTGGTACGAGTTGTTTTGCATACATACAAAATCAGTCAAAGCTAGAACCACGTGAAAAGGGGGTGTTTATTGGTTATGATAAGTCAAGTCCCGCATATCTTGTGTATTTCAAGAGTAAAAATCAAGTCAAGAGAGTAAGATGTGTGAAATTCTGTGACAATGTAGTTCAGAAAACTGAAGCTTGTGCCATTGAACCAGTTCAAAATGTAGAACAAAACATTATTAAACCTTACATACCTGAGAATACTCTTGTTGAACAAGCTCAAGGTAACGACCAAAACAGTGTAGACCCAAACCTATCCATTGATGATGCGAATAGCACTTGTAGAAAGTCAGTCAGAAAGCTTGCTAAACCAGTCTATTTAAAAGACTATGTCACAATGGTTGATGCCCCCACTGATCAAAACATTGACTTTCTATATCAAATGGGTGATTTTGAAACTCCCAAAACTTTTGAAGAAGCAATTCAGAGTGAAAACTCTATGAAATGGCATCAGGCAATGAAAGATGAAATTAGTGCACTTGATGAAAATGAAACTTTTGAGTACACCAAACTACCTGCCGGAGCAAATTTGATTGGTGGAAAATGGGTCTATACTGTCAAAAGAGATTCAGATGGTGAGGAAAGATACAAGGCTAGATATGTTGCAAAAGGGTATTCCCAGATCCCAAATATTGATTACAAAGACACATTCTGTCCAACTGCCCGTATTACGTCCATTCGCATGTTGTTACAGATAGCCATGCAACAAAACCTAAAGGTTCATCAAATGGATGTCAAAACTGCATTTCTGAATGGGCCAATAGATTGTGAACTTTATGTTGAACAACCAAAGGGATTTGAAAAGATGGGAACAAAGGGTGAAAAGCTTGTTTGCAAGCTTAACAAATCTTTGTATGGCCTGAAACAAAGTGGGAGAATATGGAACTTACTGTTGCATGACTATCTCATTGAACAAGGTTTCAAGCAATCTTTGACTGACATGTGTGTGTACACAAAGCAAACTCATGACTGCTATGTTATTTTACTCGTGTGGGTAGACGATATCATAATAGCAGCAAATAGTGAAGATGTATTGCAAAATGAAAAGCAAACACTGAGCAAACGGTTCAAAATGAAAGACCTTGGTCAATTATCTCTGTTCTTGAACATTCAGTTTGACTTTGAAGGTGATTGTGTTACAATGCATCAAAGTAAATATATAGAACAGATGCTTGATAAGTTTAGGATGAATGACTGTAAGCCAAAGGCTGCTCCTTGTGAAATGAATGTGAACAAGTTAAGATCAAGTGACTCAAAGCCACTAGAAGATTCATGTCTGTATAGGCAAATTGTAGGAAGCCTAATATATCTGATGACATGTACAAGGCCGGATATATGTTATAGCGTCAGTATGCTATCTCAGTTTCTAGAACATCCAACAAAAGCACATCTGGAATGGGCAAAGCATGTCCTTAGGTATCTCAAGGGAACAAAATCTCAAAGTCTAAATTTCAGAAAATCAACAGGCGTGAAACTACAAGGCTTTAGTGATTCTGATTGGGGAAATCTAGAAGATAGAAAAAGTGTTAGTGGTTACTGTTTTATTATGAACACAAATAGTGACATGGTTTGCTGGAAGAGCAGAAAACAAACATGTGTTGCCCTATCCACTTGTGAGGCTGAGTATGTGGCCTTAGTTTCATGCGTTCAAGAAGCAAAGTTTCTGAGGTGTCTCTATGAAGAATTTTCAGGGGACAAGGTTAACACTGTTGACATTTTTGTTGATAATCAGAGCGCTATAGCCCTAGCCAAAAATCCTGTGCTTCACCAAAGGACAAAACACATAGACATTAAATATCACTTTATCCGTGTAGAAGTTCAAAAGGGCTATATATTACTGAAGTATATTCCATCTGAACAAAATCTTGCAGATATGTTTACAAAACCAATCACACGCAAGAGATTAGACAACTTATTCGTTTAAGGGGGCGTGTTGAGTTAAACGGAAACGTCGTACTTATTCTCGCAATATTTGCAGACTATTAGGTAGATGGTAAATCAAGTACTAAAACTAACGGCACCTTATAAAGAGGGTAAAAACGTGTTCCATCACTTGTGTTGTGTGTGATAGGATGTGAACCTTTGTGTGAAATAAAAACATGGAATAAAAGACAATTAAAACTTATTCTAGATTATTTTTAATCTTCCCACAATGGCTACAAACATACCAACAGACCCATCATTTTAAACCTAATCTAAACCGTTGCTAGTTAGGTTTATAAACGTTTATAAACGTTTGTAATGTTTACTGGGAGAGCGGGGCTTCCACCCCATTCAAGAATATGTGAGAATATGTGTTATAGTCTACAGCACAGGAAATGACAAAAGAAATAGACATGGGTGGACAATTAAATGTACAATAAGCTGGGTGTTAGAAAAAACGATTGTCCCATAATACAAATGAAAATCCCCACCTGGTCGCACCATGGCCCCAAAACAGTCCGACTTTTTTCAGATACCGGCTTAGTCTGAACCAAACATGGCTGCGCCCTTGAAGATGTTTACGAAAATCAGGCTTTTAAAATATTCTCCTTTATTGAGTGTAGCTAAATCACAATGTAGCAGATTTTTGCCAGGAGGCTATCGATTTCAACAAACAAGTTTCATTGTTAGAAATTTCTTCCAAAGGAATAATCCTTTGCAGAATATGCGGTGAGCGATAATATGATGACAATGCACTGGCTACTCTGCTATTCTGCCGACTGTGTTTCGTAAAATAATGGACCTTTCCACGGTGTCAATCAAAATACCGCAAATCGACATATATCCTGTTTACTACAATGGCAACAACCAATCATTTCCTCCGATTTTCATCGGCGCCATTTTGAATCACAAAAACGTGGCCAATTTTAGGGACATATTTGTAAATATTATTGCTTTCTGACAATGGAACAAAAAGAAACCACAGTGTAATTTCACAAAAAAATTATATCATCAATCCTACCTACTTTAAAATGTCTGAAATGTATATACATGTCTCCAAGCTGCCATTGTTTACATTTTACTGCAATGCACGAGGATTTGTTTTGATCAATAAATTGTTTATTTATTTATTTTATAATTTTTGTCACAATAAAGCAAATATACTTTATTATATAATTTCTAATTATATGCTACATCCAATCATTTAAAATACGTGTTATTTCTCTTATATCTAGAAATACTCAATGTTTACGTTTGATTTCCCGCCATTTTCGCCATTTGTTTGTCAGACAAGGCCTGACATGGAGACAACTAAAATACCGTAAACCAGGAAGTGGGCGTGGCCTATGGAACGGTCCATATCCTGCCTTGCTACCAATTATCGCCGGGTACCAATTACCGCCTGACAAAATTCAGACTGGTCAAATAGTACGTACCTTCCAAGTCTAGTACAGGGGGGGGGGGGGGGGCAGCTTTTCGCCCATAAAAACACCAAAATGCAGTTTCCCGAGAACAAATATGCAGTGTGGTTTTATAAAAGTTGTCAGAATGAAAAGGGATTCCTCAAACTATAAAATGATAGTAGCATCATAAACTATATTTTGTGATAAGTACAAAATACATCCATAGAACTTGTCCTGTGGTAATAAAATAAGGGCTGTTGTAAAGTGGACAGCATTTCGCCAATTATTTTATACTGTTCCCAAAAAATTACAAAGACTGTTAAACACTTTGTATACAATAATTAAAGCTCGATTCTTCTCATTGTATTCTAGAATATGATGAAGTTATAAATAATATTTATATTGACCCCAGACACAGTTTAGAGAACATACAGCTCTTTGCATCAGTCAGATACAGTTTGTTTGGCATATTTTTCACTGACATATGAACTTTCTTATTAATCTTTATAATCCTGCATACTGAAACTTCTAAAATCTTAGAAAAGTATCAAGACATATTGCATACTTTTCTATGCTATAAAGCTCCTTCAGTATCGTGGTAGATGTTAGTTTTAAATGAAGTTAAATAGAAATCGGCGAATTGCTGTCCCCTGCGAATCGCCGTCCCCCCTGTACTGCCTTGCTACCAATTATCGCCACCAGAAAATAAAACGTTCCTATTTCAGTAATGGCCACATATTTTGAAAGCTTTTTTTTCACTTTGGAAATAGTTGTACCTTATTTGCGAGACTTGGGATGCTACTTTTGGTGAAGTACCTATTTGAATTCTGTCTGGCGATAATTGGTACCCGGCGATAATTGGTAGCAAGGCAGTAAATAAGTTACAACTGTTTCCAAACTGATTGGAACAAATACACATCAAAAGGCTTTGAATATATATGGCTGCTAATGAAATATGAACATTTTATTTCTTGGTGGCAGTAATTGGTACCCGGTAATAAGGCAGTAGACCAAAAACACATTCCTTTGTAAGTTTTCCGTAGACTGGACATCAGTAGCCTTTAACAATTCCCACGTTCGGGTGGTTGCTCCAGGGGCTGTATCACAAAAGTGATCAAGTTTCATATTGACCCTTTGCATCTTACGTCAAAAGGGTATCATATTATGCTTTGGATGGCAAAACATCACGCTTGAACGTACATATCTGTGTAACACACACAGGATATAGGAGAAGATATACCATATTTTAAAAAGTAATTATAAAATAAACATGCATCTTATTGATTTCAAAATTTCACACATAAAAGTACAAGCACTAGCCTATCTGGTACAGTTTGCAAAATAACATTAGGATGCAGGACTGTCGAGATATAGATCGCTAAACTTTTAGTAAAATGCAAAATATCCATTTTTTTCTCTAATCTGTGTCTTAAATACAGGCAAATATAAAAATGTTAGGCCATAGACAAATTCCTTATTTTGATTTTACCAAATTGTTGATTTCCTTCACATCAATATACTTTTTACAGAAAAATTATTTAAAGAGAAATAATCATTTTAAAGTTGTGTACTTTTGATATATATTTTTAGTGTAAATGTTTCTTGATTGCAAATGAAACTAACAAAAGTTCGCATAAAATATCAAAATGATAATTAAAGACAAAAAAAAAAATTTTTTTTTTAAGCTGTGCTTTCATTAAGGAAATGTATTTAGAATTATTTCTCTTTTTACAGAACTCAAATCTTTGAATTATCAAGACATAAGTTTAATTTTTTTGTCAAAGTACAGCACTTATAATCTGTGTTTTGCCATCCAAAATGGACGGCGTTCACTGTTCACATAATGACACTGATGCAAAAGGTAAACAAACATCTGTAAACTTGAGCTGATTTTCGGTTCAACTTAAGCTTGATCCCTTTAGTGAATATGGGCCCAGTACATACTGTACTTGGCAGAAGTTACTGAACCATTTGAGTGGTAGCATCCAGGTAAATAAGTGGCAGGGCTAATCACTGCAAGGAGGGAAATACCGCAAGGAGATTAAAATACCGCAAGGAGATTTCAAGACCGTTCAAATTTTTATTTAAAATACACAATCTGCTGCCCAATACTACCTAATAGAAACTAATATACACTTCTGAACAGAAATACAGTTGTTATTGTGATGTTGAGAGTAGTATAGGGATTGGTGCTCGATTTTTCAATATCGATCGATCATCCCACAGAACTGCCGATATCGACACTTACTACTAGTATTTCAATATCGAAATAACATACACCAAACAGACAAAAAAATTTTTAAATGCTTATTTTACAGCTTAAACGTATTTTTATTGCATAAAATCTTTAAAAAGACACAGTTTCAACAAATACAAAACGGTGTCAAGTCTGCCGCCATCTTTGTTTACATTGTCAGTGACCTACTTCCGGTTTCACGGAAGAGAGCTAGTACACAGGAAAGCATAAAAGACCTGTTTTATGTAACTTTTGTTACTTTTCTTTATATTTTCTATTGCAGCAATGTATTTTTGGTGGATAAATAGCATGTTTTATTATTTCTTGAATTAATATGTTCACGTTTTTAAATAACCTGTATTATCGCTCACGGCTTACGTTACCGGTCCCGATATTGAAATATCGATCGATCCACCACCCTAAATTTTCATTCGATATCGATCCTCAATATGGCTCTCGATCCCTATACTAGTTGAGAGCCGATGTAACACAAAGTATGGGCTAGCAGTTTGGTTTGGAATTGTGGACCACGACTAACTTAGCTATAATTCAGTCATTTGGGCTGAGAAAAGTGGTTTTCACACGAGATTCCAACAAAAAGACTGATAAATAGCTAGAAATCTATCACACACTAACCTTTCACACTAACAAACCACAGATTATCCTCATATTTTGTTTATATTTTAAAGAATTGTAGCTTTTGAAGTTTCTCAACTGTCAAACTAGCCACCATTGTTGTACAAGTATATCACGTCTGAAAGACTTTAAAGTAGGCGACAAACCATTGTTTTAAAATATTTGCAGTGTTATAATTTATTTAATTTGCATATTTTATACATTTTTAGGTGATATTATGTTGAATTTGAGTTGAAACTAACAGATTTGCGTTGGAACTATTTGCGGTAGGCTGGCGTACGGATATGTGGCAACGGTCCAGAAATCTATATAAGGAACCACGGTCAGTGGCTTTTTGGCTTTCATATGACGAGGCCGCATTTGGGTAACGCGAAATAAGAGGTAAACCCTTTAATTAATACTAACCGCAAATCTTGCGGCAAGTGACATACAAATCAAAATCACCACAACCGCACTCAAACCGCAACCGCAAATCATTGAAATCTCCAAATTTACCCTTTTAAGCTGGTACCAGTGAATAGAATCAGATAAATTATCACAAGACACTACAACACTAAATTCAATTAAAATAGAGCTGTTTTGGCAGGAACATAGTTTCAGATGATAGAATTAAATAAAATTCTATGTGTAACTCTGAAGCTGTGTCCCTTACTAATCAGCCAATGAAATAACAGATATAATTTAGTGTAAGACTGTAACTACTAGTGCTTGACCTTGACCTGGCTGAACTCACTTTGACCTTGGGTGATTTTTAAACATCTAGTGTACTCAACAATTTTGACTGATAAGCTTCTAGGTTTACTTCAAACTGGGACTAGGTAACTTTTTATATTTTTCTTGAATAGCATAGACCTTCTATATCTAGCTGGCATGCAACTGAATGAGTAATTGTGTATGGGAGACCTTCAGGCTCCGCCGGCTCCGCATTTTGTTTTCCTTATAACTCTGTAACCGTTAGGCGGATTCTTTTCAAATTTGGCAGGTTTAGGCAGTAGCCTTGGGGAATTTTTTTGAATATGCTGCAGTGACATTAAACCAATCAGAGAGGTCACATGACCAAAAATGTCTTTTTTTCGATGGGGAAGCTTGCCGGATGATAACTTGAAAGGAATTTTATCAATTCACCTGAAACTTGGCAAATACATTCATTCTATTAAAATCTGGAAATCATTAGATTTTGGCATTGATTGGTCAAGAAATGGCCGAGTAATTAATGATTAATTAATCATTACGAATTTTCCAAATAAGGAAAACACAAAAATGCTTATATCTCGAAAACCGTGTTAGATAGAGCGATTTCGACGAAATTTTTGACCCACAGGGTATCTCTGCGGAGTAGTTTTCCCAATTTTCAAAAAATGTTTGTCTCGCCCAAAATGGCGGCCATTTTGAATTTTCGAAATTTTCGCAAAAATTGCAAAACACAAAAATGCTTATATCTCAAAAACCGTGCTAGATAGAGCAATTTCGACGAAATTTTTGACCCGCAGGATATGTCTGTGGAGTAGTTTTCCCAATTTTCAAAAAATTTTTGTCTCGCCCAAAATGGCGGCCATTTTGAATTTTCGAATTTTTCGCAAAAATTGCAAAACATAAAAATGCTTATATCTCGAAAACCGTACTAGATAGAGCGATTTCGACGAAATTTTTGACCCACAGGGTATCTCTGCAGAGTAGCCATGCCTATTTAAAAAAAAAAAATTTGTCTCACCAAAAATGGCGGCCATTTTGAATTTGCGAATTTTTCGCAAAAATTGCAAAACATAAAAATGCTTATATCTCGAAAACCCTGCTAGATAGAGCGATTTCGACGAAATTTTTGACCCACAGGGTATATCTGCAGAGTAGCCATGCCAATTTTCAAAAAAATTTTGTCTCGCCAAAAATGGCGGCCATTTTGAATTTTCGGATTTTTCGCAAAAATTGCAAAACATAAAAATGCTTATATCTCGAAAACCCTGCTAGATAGAGCGATTTCGACGAAATTTTTGACCCACAGGGTATATCTGCAGAGTAACCATGCCAATTTTCAAAAAAATTTTGTCTCGCCAAAAATGGCGGCCATTTTGAATTTTCGGATTTTTCGCAAAAATTGCAAAACACAAAAATGCTTATATCTCGAAAACCCTGCTAGATAGAGCGATTTCGACGAAATTTTTGACCCACTGGGTATCTCTGCAGAGTAGCCATGCCAATTTTCAAAAAAATTTTATCTTGCCAAAAATGGCGGCCATTTTGAATTTTTGCGCAAAAATTGCAAAACACAAAAATGCTAATATTTCGAACATAGAGCTACATAGAGCATAAATTTTTGATCTTCAGGGTATCTCTGCAGAGCAGCTATTCCAAAGAGCTTTCACGTGGTGAAGTTTCAGACCCATAGCTAATTGCTCACCTACTCAAAATGAGTAAATGCGAATTACCTCTTAAAGTATTGCAGATAGCCAATTTTTCTCAAATAACTCATTCACCTACTTTTGGAAGAGCTTTCACTTGGTGAAGTTTCAGACCCGTAGCTAATTACTCGCCTACTCAAAATGAGTAAATGCTAATTATCTCAAAAACTATTGCGGATACCCAATTTTTATCAAATAACTCATTCATGTACTTTTGGGAGAGCTTTCACATGGTGAAGTTTCAGACCCGTAGATAATTACTCGCCTACTCAAAATGAGTAAATGCGAATTATCTCTTAAAAGTATTGCAGATAGCCAATTTTTCTCAAATAACTCATTCACCTACTTTTGGAAGAGCTTTCACATGGTGAAGTTTCAGACCCATAGCTTATTACTTACCTACTCAAAATGAGTAAATGCGAATTATCTCTAAAAGTATTGCAGATAGCCAATTTTTCTCAAATAAATCATTCACCTACTTTTGGGAGAGCTTTCACTTGGTGAAGATTCAGACCCATAGCTAATTACTCACCTACTCAAAATGAGTAAATGTGAATTATCTCTAAAAGTATTGCAGATATCCAATTTTTCTCAAATAACTCATTCACCTACTTTTAGGAGAGCTATCACTCTGTGAAGTTTCAGACCCATAGCTAATTACTCACCTACTGAGTAAATGCGAATTATCTCTAAAAGTATTGCAGATAGCCAATTTTTCTCAAATAACTCATTCACCTACTTTTGGCAGAGCTTTCACTTGGTGAAGTTTCAGACCCATAGCTAATTATTCACCTACTCAAAATGAGTAAATGTGAATTATCTCTAAAAGTATTGCAGATAGCCAATTTTTTCTCAAATAACTCATTCACCAACTTTTGGGAGAGCTTTCACTCTGTGAAGTTTCAGACCCATAGCTATTTATTCACCTACTCAAAATGAGTAAATGCTAATTATCTGTAAAAGTATTGCGGATACCCAATTTTTCTCAAATAACTCATTCACCTACTTTTGGGAGAGCTTTCACTTGGTGAAGTTTCAGACCCATAGATAATTATTCACCTACTCAAAATGAGTAAATGTGAATTATCTCTTAATAGTTTTGCAGATAGCCAATTTTTCTCAAATAACTCATTCACCTACTTTTGGAAGAGCTTTCACACACGAAAATGAAAAATTGTGAATATCTCGGAAAAGCTATTTCTTCTGCTTTAATGCTCGGCGGGAGATACACACCGCGGCAGTGGTCTTGACAAAAATTTTTGTCTCCCCAAAAATGGTGGCCATTTTGAATTTTCAAAGTTTTTGCTAAACACAAAAATGCTTATATCTCGAAAACCGTGCTATATGGAGCGAACTCAACAAAATTTTTGACCTGCTGGGTATCTCTGCAGAGTAGCCATGCCAATTTTCAAAATATTTTTGTCTCGCCAAATATAGCGGACATTTTTAATTTTTTAATTTTTTGCAAAACACAAAAATGCTTATATCTTGAAAACCGTGCTAGATAGACCAGACTGCGCTGACTTTGGTTGCCACAACAGTATAAGGCTAGAAACGAAGCATTTTCTTAATACTTTAGCACTCACCTTTATATCCTTTTCGGGACGCTTTGTTTTTGCTATGCAAAAACATTATCTTTTTTTTTGCGAGCGATCCTCTAGTTTTGCTAGATAATGACATTTTTATATATCTTTGAACTGAATTTCTTATTATTTTGAACTCTTGCGGCACATGTGTCCAACTGAAGTATTTATAGACTGATCTCACTCAAGTTGCTGGATTTTACACCATTGAAACATTTTCACTACCCCTATTAGCATATACTTGTTACATTGTGCGACTAAAACATCTGCACGATCCCAGCTAGCACATGAATTGCTACATATTGTGACTCTTTACACATTTTACATGATCCCAATTAGCAGATGAGTTGCTAAATATCCTGACCGTAAACACTTACATGACCCCAATTAGCATTTGATTTGCTACATTTTGTAAATTAGAACATTTAAATCTCCACAATTGTACATGGTTTGCTAGATTTATTACTTTAGTATTTCAATATACCAATATACAATGTTAAACTGTTAATAAATTTATATATATAAGTTTAATTAATCTTTCTCCTCTCTCTTGGCTTGGGTTAACACTTGCATGTGAAGTTAGCATGCATCTTCATCCCACTCCAGATAACCAGCTGAGTGGAGACAGCAGTGAGATTAAATTATACTTATATAATACTTCATTTAAGTATCTTGCCATACATTGTGTGACAACAAAAAGTATAATATCCACCCAGTACTCCTGCTGATGCCTAATTTGCGTTGCCATACCTCGTCATACTGATTGCCCAGTTGTTGAGTTTATATATTTTATTTTTGAACATATAGTTGTTTACTATTAGTGTTTATTGCTTTTTACCCCACAGCCCTTAAGGGCTGTTGGGGTATTGTTTTCACCCATGGTGTCCGGATGGGCAGGCGTCCGGGCGGGCGGGCGGCGGGAAAAGAGTTTGTCCGGGCTGTATCTCAGAAACCGTAAGGTGTAGGAAGTTGATACTTGGTAGGGACATTGGTTAGGGGGTGTAGGTGCGCAACGTCATGGTGTGACCTTGATTTGACCTTTGACCTTGCCGTAGTGACCTTGAGTTTGAAAATCTTGTCCGGGCTATATCTCGGAAACCATAAGGTGTAGGAAGTTGATACTTGGTAGGGATATTGGTTAGGGGGTGTAGGTGTGCAACGTCATGGTGTGACCTTGATTTGACCTTTGACCTTGCCGTAGTGACCTTGACCTATAAAATCTTGTCCGGGCTATATCTCAGAAACCGTAAGGTGTAGGAAGTTAATATTTGGTAGGGACATTGGTTAGGGGGTGTAGGTGTGCAACATCACGGTCTGACCTTGATTTGACCTTTGACCTTGCTGTAGTGACCTTGACCTATAAAATCTTGTCCAGGCTATATCTCGGAAACCGTAAGGTGTAGAAAGTTGATACTTGGTAGGAATATTGGTTAGGGGGTGTAGGTGTGCAGCGTCATGGTCTGACCTTGATTTGACCTTGCTGTAGTGACCTTGACCTATAAAATTTTGTCCGGGCTATATCTCAGAAACTGTAAGGTGTAGGAAGTTGATACTTGGTAGGGATATTGGTTAGGGGGTATAGGTGTGCAACGTCATGGTCTGACCTTGATTTGTCCTTTGACCTTGCCGTAGTGACCTTGACCTATAAAATCTTGTCCGGGCTATATCTCAGAAACCGTAAGGTGTAGGAAGTTGATACTTGGTAGGGATGTTGGTTAGGGGGTGTAGGTGTGCAATGTCATGGTCTGACAAGGATTTGGCCTTTGACCTTGCCGTAGTGACCTTGAGTTCGAAAATCTTGTCCGGGCTATATCTCGGAAACCGCAAGGTGTAGGAAGTTGATACTTGGTAGGGACATTGGTTAGGGGGTGTAGTTGTGCAACGTCATGATCTGACCTTGATTTGACCTTTGACCTTGCTGTAGTGACCTTGACCTATAAAATCTTGTTGCACCTTTGAGTCTGTTTTTTTGATGCAGATTTAGCACTGTTAAAATCATATTAGAATTTATTAAGAATTTTACTTTCATAACTTCCCATTGTAAGAGATAGAATTTCATCAAGTGAGCCACAGATTTTGCTCCAACACCACACATAAGCATTCATTAAATGTATTACCACTTCTGTATGCATGATAATATTCAAACCATCTAAACCATAATTGGGCCATGCAGGTGTAGATAAAGAGTGTTGAATTTTAGTTTGCTGATTAATGCTGTTATCTTGTTATTGAATTATCTTGTTTTAGTACTTCATCTTTATATGCATTATCGTTCTTTTGAACATTATTTCTCCATTTAAACATTGTTTGGACCTTTATATAACTGACAGTGCTCTGAAAGTATCCTGAAGTTTGTACTGGTACAGTACTTCTGTATCTCATGGTGTTGAAAATATTTCCCTAGGCTGTGGGGTACGGGCATCCCTGATGCTATTTTCTTGCAGTATTATACAGCTCTTAACAGTGAAAGTTTAATTATGTTGGTGATTTGTAACTATGGGGATCTTATTGCTCAGTTACCCAAGTTCGTCGCTTGAATTCTATGACAATATTAAAACACCTGACAATTATCTCTTTTTGTAGTTTCACATTAACATCATAAGCACTTGTTAAATTTGTATATATTGCTTGTCCGTAGCAGTTTTTAAGGCAGGTGACGAATTTGGGTAGCTGAGTAGTCATGATTTTTAGCTGCTAGGATCTTACTGATTTAGTCTTAATGTAGCCTTAAAATTTGTACGTAAATAAAATGAATACAGGCTAAATAGATAACTTCAGCATAAAAATACACTAAAAAATCTTATATTGTAGCTTTATAAATCTCTTTGCGGTATTTTCCTTCTTGCAGTAAATAGCCCGACTCGTAAATAAGTACTGAAGTGATTGACATATCTCCTCTGTTTTCTAATTCACATAACAAACCAAAGAAAATGGCAGCAGTCACAGAATTGTTTTGTAAAATTGCTCTTGGATACCCCAGTAATTGTTGATTTTTTACAATTAATATATCAGTGGAAAGCTATGCGTACTGGTATAAATGTACACCTTGCCCATTAAAATTAAATAACATGTTTGCTGAAGTAACAAACTTTGAATTCAATTAAATAAAATTTACCACAGGAAACAAGCCTAATATTCAATGGTTTGTGTAATAATTGTACAATTTTCATAATTGTGAGTTTAGATGTAAAGTTATTGTTGTTCGATTCCAACTCCTCTCTCTCAGACCATGTGTCACAGGTCATGAAGTCCACTAGAGTTCATGCAAGTAAGAGACGTCTACATGGTGTCCAGATGGGTGCGCTGGCGGCTTGAAAAAGTTTGTCCAGGCTGTATCTCAGAAACCGTATGGTGTAGGAAGTTAATACTTGGTAGGGACATTGGTTAGGGGGGTGTAGGTATGTAACATCATGGTGTGACCTTGATTTGACCTTGCCGCAGTGACCTTGAGTTTGAAAATCTTGTCTGGGCTATATCTAGGAAACCGTAAGGTGTAAGAAGTTGAAACTTGGTAGGGAGATTGGTTAGGGGTGGTAGGTGTGCAACATCATGGTGTGACCTTGATTTACCTTTGACCTTGTCATAGTGACCATGAGTTTTTAAATCTTTTCTGGGTTATAACCAGAAAAGATTTATTCTTTGATTGCATTATGTGTAGAAGGTTGACACTTGGTAGGGACATTGGTTAGGGGGTGTAGGTGTGCATCATAGTGTGACCTTTAACTTTGGCTCTGCCAAAGTGTGTTCACCTGCCATATTTGAGACATCTTTCTCTTATGAAAAAGATATATGGATTGCTGCAACTGATTATTATATGCACTTTTACATAATTGTTCTTTTTCCATTGACAGCTATTCTGTAATTAATAAATTTTACAGCTTCATAATTTTCAGTTTACTGATTAATGCTGTGATCTTGCTGTTGAATTGTCTTGTTTTAATACTTTATCTTTACATACATTTTCTCTCTCTTAGATGTTATTTTCTCTACTTAAACATTAATTGGAGCTTAATATAACTGACACTGCTCTGAAAGTATCCAGATCTTTGTACTGTTTCACTACTTCTATATCGCATGGTGTTGAAAACTCTTTCCCCAGGCTGTGGGGTTTGGGCATCTCTGATGCTATTTTACAGACTTTGAACTCCATTTTCATTTTGCCCGATCAATAATCAAGCCAGAGTCGATTATTTTAGGCCATTGTTGGTAACTATACCAAGAAACACTTTCCGAGATGAAGTATATGTCAATCTGGTAAGAATAACATCGTTTTCTACGTTTCTGACAGAATAGAATCTACCAAAAGTACCCACTTCTGTAAATATGGTGGAATATATAAACAATCCCCAAATTCAAGACAAATCTGTCTATTGAATAAAACTACCCAAAATAACAAGGTTAAATCAAGATCACACTGTACTGCTACATAGTTGCTATCCCCAACCAGTATCCTGCCAAGCTTTAATTTCCTACAACTTGAGGTTTACGAGATTAGCCCAGACAAAATTTTAAAGATCAGTGTCACTACAGCAAGGTCAAAGGTCATATCAAGGTCACACCTACGTCAACCCCAACGGTGGTCCCTGCCAAGTGTCAACTTCCTACACCTGATGATTATAAAGGTCAGGGTCACTGGAGCAAGGTCAAATCAAGGTCAATCAAATCATTTTATTCCATTACTTATGTTAGTCTATTTAAAAAATTATGTCTATAACAAAAACAAGAACAGTGATGCATGATGTATATGATACTGCCAAACTGAATATTGCCAACATTTTTATTTAACTTTTTGAATGCCACATCAAATTTAAGAAGTAAAATGAGAACTAACTTGTATGCAAATAATGTATGTGTGTTATTTAAGTTAGAGATTATATGTGATTATGTATGTGTTAAATACTATGCTTTCATTGCTTTGTACCTTTTTTGCAGAGTAAGAATCCCAGAAAGAAAGCCAATTTATATTGGAACCTCACTGGCTGCTGCTGTGCTGGCAAAAAGTAAAGATGATGCTTATGAAGAGGAAATCATTCTGTGCGTAAAAAAAGCCAAGCTTGCTGAAATGAAGGGAGAATTCGATGACGCTGACAAAATGTATCATAAAGCTTTGGGGGTCCTTACTGATTATGAAGAGAAGAAATTGTGGGAGGAAGACCAACTTTTACAGTCGCGGGTGTATATTTATGACAATATGGCAAATCTTGCTCTTTCTCAAGGACGGTTCGATGACGCAGAATCTTTGTATCAAGACACGCTCAAAGGTTTATTACAGCAGGGATTTTCAGAAGAACACAATGCCGTATTAGAGGTTTCTCTGAAATGTGCCATGATATTCGCAATGCGGGGGGAATTCGAAAAAGCTGAACTTGGCTACAAGCATATCATAGATAGACAAAGGCGAAAGGTAGAGTCCGACAATTACTCGGACACCAATTCAGTGTCTTTACTTGGAATGTTTGCAAATTCATATGCTAGATTTCTTTTATTTAGGAAGAGGTTTGAGGAAGCTGAAGTACAGATGGAGGCAGCATTAGATGCTGCCAAGAAATCACTAGGAGAGGATCACCTGCAGATCCCTGTTCTGTATAGTGACATTGGTAATATAGCTTCAATGCAAAACCACCTGGATAAAGCATTACAGAACATGAAAACAGCAATAGACATTGCACAGAGAATAAAGTCGCCAGATCTCCCAGTGTATCTGTGCAATTTGGGTGAGCTGTATTTAAAACGAGGTGACATAAAGCAAGCAAAGAAACACTGTGGAGAATCCCTAAAGCTTGCAGAGAAGAGTGGGGATAAAGAATCTGTGAAAATGGCCAAAATCTGTCTGGAAAATGCAAAAGACAAATGATATATGTATAGTGATTACATTGCCATGAAATATGTTAGTACCAGTGATCCTTTCTAGTGGAAAAGTTAAAAAAAAAATTCCAAACTAGTCATGCTTGTGTTTATTATGGGTATGACTTATTGTAATGAAAGTACCATATTGTGTCTTTCTATGACACATACCTGAATTTTTAAATAGTATCAGTAAATAGTCTCTTCAAAGTGATCAAGTCTCAATTTTTTTTCAGTTATTGTCTAATTTTAAGATATGGCATCTGGTCTTAGTTTGACTCAAGTGACTGGT
Organism: Sabellastarte sp. h YS-2021; assembly: GCA_964017235.1. NCBI lineage: Eukaryota > Metazoa > Annelida > Polychaeta > Sabellida > Sabellidae > Sabellastarte > Sabellastarte sp. h YS-2021. The sequence continues at coordinate 83,156,882 of OZ024935.1, read as the reverse complement.
GATGTTAAGGTTTCAAATGGTAAGCTTGGTCATCCTTATTGTGATACAGATTAAAACTTGCAGGATTGTTAATTTTTGGAGAGGTCAATGACTGCACCTGTAAATATAGGATATCTGTACAAGAGTAGATATGAACCTGATGTACATAGTCCAGGCAATATTCTAGTTTGAATAATCACTACAGTAATAATATAAAGCAAAATTTTCCCCAATTATCATGGAATTATTTAAGTCTATACACTCCAGAGGATGATTTAATAGTGAAGGTCACTGCTACAATTCATGTTTTATAAGAATCCATTCTTCCGGCAGATTAAAGAGGTCATTTAGAAAATTACAATCACACTACAATATTTATAATCCTACCTTCTGTTATCCAATTATGCTGTTTTGTTTTCTTATTTCCACTCTGATAACTTTATATTTCCCTATTGTTTAAAACTGAACTGCCTCTTTTATTAGCTAACCACATTTCTCCCAACATGGTTGTATAATAGGGGTTTCACTGCATGTTTTACATCTACAAGTGGGGGCCACGGTGGCAGAGTGGTAACACTCTCGCCTCCTACCTCTGAGGCCGGGGTTCGATCCCCGCACGGTCTCAAGTGGGAAAGCTGGTAGTTGCTTTCCGTTGGTCGGCAGTTTACAGTACAGAACCCTAACGAACTGTATGTACTGGTTTCCTCTGCCCTTCCAACTACCCGTCGTGATATGACCTGTACAGTGTTGAAAGCGACGTAAAACCCCAAATAAATAAATAAATACATCTGCAAGTGACTCGCTCCTTCAGTCCAAATTGGAAATCTGTAGTGCTTTAAATTACTTCTATTTCCAAACATACAGTTAATGATTTCATATGTACGGGCTTCAAACTAACCTGAAAAATAGCATCAGAGATGCTTGTACCCCACAGCCTGGGGAAATAATGTTGGGACACATGAGATATAGACTAGATGAAGCAATACAAAGATCAGCAGACTTTTAAAACAGTCTAAGTTATGTAAAAATGCAGGAAAAATAATGCTTAAGAGAGACAAAAATGCATGAAAAAACTAAAGGAGAAAATTCATTAGCAAGATGACAGTATTAATCAGTTGCAGCAAACAATATATCTTTAGGAGAAATATGTCTCAAATGTAGCAGTAGAAAACTTTCTGCTAGAGACATGTTGAAAGGTCACACCAAGACCATAGCATTTCTCCTCCCTATACTCTCCGTTTAATGGACTGATGCATTATCAACTTCCTACACCTTTCGTTTTCCAAGATGTAGCCAGGACAAAATTTTATAGGTCAAGGTCATAGTGTCTTGTAAAATCTAGAGGAAAATATTCCACATCTTGAAGCTATGCTATTTCCAGCAAGCTTTCTAAAACATTAATAACCAACTAATATACAGAATGATCGGCTGTTGGGACGTCCAAACTGATATAACTGCTGCCGAGTTCTGCATTGCACTTCATTGGTTCTTTCCTTCAAATTTAGATCAGCAGTTTAAACAGTGATCTTCCATGTTTGAAGTACAATCCAAATTGTGACCACAAAATAATCCCAGCTAGTGAAGCTAGCCTATGCCACTTAAGCATATTCAGTTGATCTCAAAATTGAATTTTTGCCTAATTTGTAGCCTTGATAGAATGAAAACATTCAGCATAAGAGAAGATGAAATAGTAATTTGGAAGAAGAGAATTACATTCTATTTAGTTCTTGTCAAGCAGAGGTTAATGTCTGGTTCAGATTGCCCTTTTGCCACCGAGAGTTAAGCTGTTATTTGAAATTCCTGAATAAATCAAAGTATTTCTCTTGTCTGACCTGATATTTTCAACTGTCATTGCAAAGAAGAGGTTCTGACAAATGGAACGGCAAATTCAGACGGTTGAACACTGGACTTGTACAGAGTCCTCTTTATGTAAATCTAGAGATGATTAATATTTCTGAAGAAAGCAGAACTGTTTTTAAACGTTTTAAAATGTTCTTTCTTGTTCATTTGTTCTGTAGTTAAATCATTATATAACCAAAATTATTAGTTGAACTGTTTCACAAGTACCCAGAAATCACAATGCATCTATATTGAAGAATAGTTATTTATTAAATAAAAGCAACACTAACAAACTGATTTCTGCTTACGAAATCCATTTACTCTAAAATATACAAAGAAAAACAAACCTTATGCCATTGGAACAAATAATTATTAAACAGCTTATACTGAAATTCTTTCTTATTTTTCATTTTATTGGACTAAATATGCCAAATACACAAAATGTTAAGTTCATATTTTTCACCATTCACCAATAACAAATATTTCTGTGTATATTTCAAAAGACTAACATGCAAAGAAAGAAAAGGATACATTAAAAAGAAGTTATACTATTTTTACCACTATAAAATATTGTCACCAGCAAATGAAAGATATTTGATCTTTGAACTCTCTTTAGAAAAAGTATCTATCTGGTCCTTGACAATCCTCAATCCTTGAGTTTGTACAGTGGTATTCAAAATACGTTGGCATTACTTGGTTATGCAAGGATTTATGCCATGAATTTCCTAGAATTTTCTAATAATGCTTTCTTACAAATAGCAGCCTCACCATTATGAATGATGAAATAACCCGAATAACCCAACTTTCTGAAACATGACCTCGCCACTATAAGGAGACCAGACATTTACATGAAACAAGATCTGTTTGACCTGTGAAAACTAGTGCTTAACATTAAGAAAAACATCGTCTGTTAAACCAAGCATTAATTTGAACTTGAGTTTATATTCACCAGCTTGCAGGAGTTGGCTGAAGTATCTGTAAATTCAAGAATTAATTGTAGCTTATAGAGTAATACCATTAATAAAGCAAGGTTCTATGTTGTACATAATGCAAAAATGTCCCAACTGGGATGACTTTCCGGATATCATTCTGTAAAACACCGTCAGAGACAAACCATTTGCATACCTGACAGCTTAGAGGAAAATGTCTATATAAAAAGTAGCCTGTATAACAATCTTTTTTCACAATAATACAGTTTGCGTTAATGCGGCAAGGTCAAATAAAGATCACACTACACTATGTGCACACCTACACCCTTCCACCTATATTACTACCTGGTATAAACTTCTGGCCCCTTACAGTTTCTGAGAAACGGCCCAGAGGAGATTCATATTTTGCCTGACTGCTGCTAAGCCAGATGCATTGGTGAAAACCATACCTTCACAGACTTCAAGCACTGTGAGGTGAAAACCTTTATGTTACTATTAAACTTTTACTGTATAATTAAAATAACACAAACACTTTAAAAATGTTGAGACACCAAAGTTTTGCTGTGTATAAGAAGTAAATGATTATAAATGTCGTATTATAATTTACAAGTTGTTGCTCTAAATTTCACCTGGGATGCTAACAGCATCTGTGGCAAATGAAACGCTTCTGAAGATGTGCTGTCTGTTCTACATATTTGGTCAAAAAAAGAAAAAAACATTTTTTTCCATAACTTGAAAACATTACACACAATAACTACTAAGTCAACTTTTTTAAGTTACCTTTAAAAATGTGTCTTAAAATTTATTTTCTCTAAGTGAGTTGTAAGTACCCAAACAAAGTACAAGAGGACCTTATAGTTCAATAAAAGTTACCTTCTCTACAACTGTATTAATATTCCCATAGGTATTACAATCAGAACTTGTAAAATTTATTGGGATTTATAACAGCTTAAAAGTGATAAGTCTTGAAAATGTGAAGGTTAAATTGTGGCAGAAATATGGGAAAAAGTATTGCAAATAACGATGGAAAACTAGTCACTAACGAACCTTGCCAAAGTGAGTGAACCACATTAATTCATTTTTGAGAATACAATCAGAGAATGTGAAAAACATGTTCTAACAGATGGTGCCATCACATCCTGACCCACTCATTTGGAATGATTGTATGGAATTTTCTTCTCCATTCAGCAATTGTCTTCTTTTTTGTCTAAGAAGAATGGCACAAACTCTGTTGCCACTTAAAACTTTTTCACGCAGGTATTTTACAAATCTTTCAATAAAATATTTGTTCCTCTACCTCTAACATTGATTGGACAGTAACATCACGAATACACCAAAAATTTTGTGTTTTATCACAATATTCATACGCCTAACATAAATATTCTTTGTGCTCATAATTTTAAAAACATTTCCTACTCCAATTCAGCTATAACCACCATCATCAGTATTCCCACAAACATAGCAGCGATCTCTTTGACCGACTGCCAGATCTTGCTGTCCTCTAAGAGTTCAGGTATTACAGAGACAGTTGCTATGTAGATGAAACCCCCAGCAGTAAAGGGAAGAATCCAGGCCACAGCAGCATCACCAATACCCTCAGCCATCAGGCTGCAGAGTGTGCCAGTCATAGCACCCAGGGCAGTGGAGAATTGCAGCATCATGGCCTGAAATACAGAGGAGTTGATGTTATAAACTGCAAGGCCAATGTTGATCTCCATCCAACCTCAATTTGCACAGTCTATTAATAGTCACAGCAGCCAGGGCAGTGGAGACTTTCAGCACCATGACGTAAAGTATAAAGCCAATATATTGATATTATAAGGTGGATGACAGCAAGATACAGTAAACTACACCACCGTTACCTTAAATACGAAACCAACATGTTGATATTATAAAGTGGATAACAGTAAGATACACTAAAATAAACAACAGCATCATGACCTAAAGTACAAAACAAACTGATTATTACAAGAGCACTTGGAGAGCAAATACCTCTGCCAAGGCACATGATAATAAGTAAAAGGAAAAATCTGGATTATTTTTTATATCCAAAGATCCAAATAATTAGCAATTTAATGGGATCTAAGATAGACCCATGTTCTGGTTTTTTTTTCTTCAGAAAGATCCAACCAGTAGTATTTGCTAATTCCTGCTAATAAACAGACAGACAGATGGATGATACAGTAAAACCAGAGGGTCAGAGATGCCCCAAAAGGTGGGTTGCACAGGAAATATTGACGGACAGACAAACGGACAAAAAATGGACAAACGAACAGACAGAAGTACACCAGTTTCGAAAGCAACCTAGCTATGAGGATCTATCTCCCTGTCAAGCTTGAATGAGATTGGACAAAGCATTTTTGAACAAGAGTCCGGAAATGAAAATGTTGACCCACAGACAAACGGATGGATAGAGTTACACCAATTTCGAAAGCAACCTAGCTATGATGGTGATCTATGTCCCAGTCAAGTTTGAATTTGATTGGACAAAGCATTTTTGAGTTTGAGTCCGGAAACGGAAATGTTGACAGACAGACAAAAAACGGACAAACGAGCAGACGAAATTTCACCAATTTTGAAAGCAACTTAGCTATGATGGTGATCTATCTCCCTGTCAATTTTGAAAGCAACTTCGCTATGATGGTGATCTATCTCCCTGTCAATTGAATAAAGTGTTTTCGAGTTAGAGTCCGGAAACGGAAATGTTGACGGACAGACAAACGGACAAAAGAACAGACGGAATAACACCAATTTCAAAATCAACCTAGCTATGATGGTGATATATGTCCTTGTCAAGTTTGAATTCGATTGGACAAAGTGTTTTTGAGTTAGAGTCCAGAAGCAAAAATGTGGACAGACAGATGGACAACAAACGGACGGTATTACGCCAATTTCGAAAGGAACCTAGCTATGATGGTGATGTATGTACCTGTCAAGTTTGAATTAGATTGGACAAAGCGTTTCTGAGTTAGAGTCCGGGAACGAAAATGTGGATGGACAGACAGACGGACGTTAGACACATCAATATAATAGGTGGGTTGGTTACATGCAACCCGCCTAATAAACTACAGCATCATAGTCCTTGGGCGCAAAACATATGGTCGACATGGTACAACATCATAAGAAGGTTTCTGGAAATAAAATATTAAACAATAAACCTTCCAAATAGTGTTCTGCTCTAGAACTCTAGACTTTCAACAGTTCTGTGGGCTAAAAACATAAAAAGGCAGAGTGGAAAATCCTATGAAAACCCCACTTTCACAGAAATCTACCTCTTACTCAGAAGTTTACAATATTTTGATATTTCAATACTGAAAGATGTAGTTTCCTGAATTTCAATATAAATATTGAAAGTGTTCAGTTTAATATCATTTCTAACATCATCATTCACTATTTTCCAAATGTGTTATTAGGACATCCGATGAATTTAGGTTTCATCAGAATGTGTTTTTTTTTGCCTTCACTTTCTACTTTTCCTCATTACAGCAATCAGTTCAAGCTATCATCTTCAGGTTTTCTGTGTTCATTTGGGGTCAAGGGGGACAACTTTTGAATTTTTTTTTTTTTTTTACATCTGCTATCTTGTTTCCAAGATGGCCACCACCTATTTTTAAAGGTCGTGTGTGCTCTAAGTCCAGATTGCTTTGACCGATTATCTTAAAATCTTGTACAGTCATTGATATTACTCATGGGAAGAAGCCTAGTGATTTTGGGCAAAATTGATTTTAAAACATGGCCGCCAGAGGCGATTTTGTAAAATGCAACTTTGCCGATGCAATTGTAAGTACCACAAGGCTTCAAATGTCTCAAAAATGTTCCCATTATGTTTTTCCAACATGTTTTATCCCAAATAGAAAATGTTTTGACACATTACAAAAAAATATGGTTGTTGTAATAAATTTTGACATTTTGCGGACTCTGCACTTTTCAACCCTATAGCACATCATTGTTTATTTTAGGGTCAAGGTGAACAATTTTTGAAAAAAAAAAATTTTGTGTCCGACATCATTTTGTAAAATGCAACTTTAACAATGCGATGCTAAGTACCATAAGGCTTGCTTCAAATGTCTTAAAAATGTTCCCATTATGTCTTTTCCAACATGTTTTATCCCATATGGAACATTTTTTGCCATATTAAAAAAATATGACTGTTGTAATAATGAAAACTGACTTCTGAATGTCTCTGGAGGACATTCCCAAGGCCTGCAGGGCTTTTTTTCTAGTTTATTCATATGTTGCAAGACTTACTTTGAGATCTTTAAGGAATTTGATTACTTACCACAACAGTCTTGTGTTAAACTTATGATCTTTATCAAATATTTTATATATTTTTGGTAAATGAGGCACCAGTGGCAATAACATGATGTATTTTCCAGCATGAAACAATTTGAAAATCAATCTATACATAAAGTCAAATTATAGTTTGACATTAGTATAGGGATCGAGAAGCATATTGAGGATCGATATTGAATGAAAATTTAGGGTGGTGGATCGATCGATATTTCAATATCGGGACCATTAACGTAAGCCGTGGGCGATAACTGAGGTTCTTTTAAAACGTGCACATATAAATTCACGAAATTATCAAAAGATGCTATTTATGCAATAAAAATATATTTCTACAATATAAAATAAAATAAAATGAACAAAAACACACAAGATTTTCTATGCTTTCCTGTGTACTAGCTGTCAGTTTTGTTTCTCTTCCGTGAAACCGGAAGTTGTCACTGACAATGTAAACAAAGATGGCGCCAGACTTAAACCAGTTCATTTCGGTTGTAAGTGTGCTTTTTAAGGCGTTTATATAATAAATGTTTATTTAAGCAGTAAAATTACTCTGTTTATATTATTTTGGTGTGTTTTTTATATGAGGTTTCGATATTGAAATGCTGGTAGCATGTGTCGATATCGGCAGTTCCGTGGGATGATCGATTGATATTGAAAGATCGAGCACCAATCCCTACACTATTTGACATCCATATTGAAATGGCATTATATCCCTGTACTACTTGCTGTAAAGTCAATGCAACAACAACAAAAGAGTGTCTTTACCATACAAATAGATAAACTAATTCTATTCATTAATAAGTGCCATCAATACAAACTCGTACATCTGTTACAAAATGCTGTGTTACTTTATTGTTCAACATTGCCGTATTTGTGATATTACTGTGTATGGAGCTTTGTAAAAGAGTTTTAATTGCTGCAATTTCAAAGAAACTACCACAGAAGTAAGAATAATCATTACTACATACACTGCAGTAATTTTCCCATCTCACAAGAGAGATGTTTTAAATCTATTTAGTGACAAAAAGACCAATGCCAAATCTGTTGACTGCATTCCTAATTTCCTATATATGAAAAAAAAAGATGTTCAATAGAAAAATTCTGTTAAGAAACTTTTCTTGACTTACACTGGTTTCAGATGACTTACTGAAGGGGAAAGTTTTCGTCCCCGGGAGGAAAATCTCCTCAAATTACAAAGATCATATATTTAGAGTCATTATATACAAAGATCAACAAACACCACAGCTTACTGGGATATAACCTATCACCTTTTGACAGCACTGATAAACTTTTCCTTCCAGACTGAAAGGGCCTAAGTCCTCAAGGAATTTTATTACTTGAAGAAGTTGTTTTACTGTTTTAAAGTACACAAACTTTAGTTGAAATTTCAACAGTAGATTCCTACATAAGCCCCTCTGTAAACAGCAGTTGTTAATTATCTGACATAGGTGTACATTACAATGCACTTGCCATGCAACATTAGTTTGTTTACTTTAGCAACATACTTGACAGAGGAATGAAGGTTCCTAAATGCTCTTTGACCCCTCAACTTTGGGTTTTAAAAGGAAATATCAAATTAAAATACATACTACATTTGATGTGTTTAATCCTTCTGGAAATTTGGTAAAAATACATACACAAAATATAAAAGCTTTGTTGGAACTAACTTGGAACTAACTTGTCTAAAAGTGCTCACTTTATACAACTCAATTCATGATTATTCAAAATGTGAACTCCCTAGGAATCAGTGGGTATATAAGATTATAGCAATATGGCACAAGTCTAGTCCCATGAATCAGCTACCATTGTGTATCAATCTAAGTGTTCCTATGAACTTGACCTGCTACAGATAGTTTTAACGTTATTGTAAAGTCGTAAAGAGTACCTTTTTTTTGGAGCAACCAGATTGGACTAGAATAGCAAAGTCTCCCACTTCATGAGGAACTTCGTGCAGGAGAATGGTAACTGTGGTGATTATACCCACATTTCTCCCTGCCAGATATGAGGCACCGATAGCGAGGCCATCAGTGAAGTTATGGGTGAAGTCTGCAGCAAGATTCAAATAGCCTGCCACTTTAATGTCACCCTCATCTGAAACAGAGAGATTAGCTGATACAGTCAAAATTCAGCTTTTATAGAATTAAAAGGAAATATCTCTTCATATATTTGGGTACATTCTAAAACTCGGACTTCTGTCCAACTTGGAATTCTACTTGAACAAAGCGGCAATAGCAGCAATGGGATTGGGGTGGGGCAGCGATGATGGAGGGGATATTAAAACCCCATCCACCAAGGCAAGTGGAGATGGGTGATGTTTTTTATTGATAAAATATTGCTTATATGTTGGATATTGGTGTACAACTCCACGATGGGATAACTGTCTATCAATAAAATAGAAAATCATATGTTGGTTATCGGGTGTACAGTTTACGATGGGATGCCTTACTATTTATAAAATATTGTTAGAAAAACACCCTGCCAGGTGCCTTACATCTCCATTTAGGCCAAGGGGAAGGGTTGTGTCACACATTCTTTCAGCCAATCAAATGCATTGCCATTTAAGTTCAAGAACATTTGATTGAAGTGTATCACCGCTTTCCTTGGACAATAAATTAAAATAAGTGAGGCTCCAGGTGGGGGTTTTCTAACAATATTTTATAAACTAACAGAGATCCTTATTGACGTCTCCCACAACCCCTCCCCATTTCCAAGTTCGACAGAAAATGAAGGCCATCGCCGCGCATGACTGTTAATTGACGAAACACCAGGCCCCAGGTGGGGGGTTTTCTAACAATATTTAATAAACTGACAGAGACTCCATCGAGCAGTTGTACACCCAGTACTTTGCATATGTTCTAGAGAAAACATGAGGCTCCAGAGGGGGTTTCCTGCAATATTGTACAAAAAAAAAAGATATTACATTGAACGATAAAATGCTAGCCAACTACCCTTTCGCCCCTGCCACCCCCCCACCCCCCACCCCCGCCATCGCCACTGTCGTCACCTTACTTGGACTGTCGCCGCTATTGCTGCTGGCCATCTGCCCCTCCTCATTTCTTCTCAATTAAAATTAACATCGCCACTTTTGTCCAATTTTTAGGAAGGACCATATATCTGAACATAAATGGAAAAGAATACACATATGGCCTATATAAGGCCTTACAAGAGGTTTTTTTTTTTGGGGGGGGGGGGGGGGGGGCGACGGTGGCGCAGTAGTAACACACTCAACTTACACCGGATGTCTGTGGTTCAAACCCCAGACCTTATGTGGGATGTTGGCAGTTGCTTACCGATGGTCGGCAGTTTACAGTACAGAACCTTGACCTGCTGTGATATGACAATAAATAAAACAATAAATAAATACAAGAACTAAATTTTAAATGGCAAAACATCATGATAACACACATTCTATTCATCTATGGGTAATATGTATATTAAATTTATCACGATTATTTTGCTTCTGCTCTGGATTCAGTTACTTCAATGACTAGTATAATCAATAAACTATGTTACTTTTCACACACAGTCAAAGTAAATTTTAACATCTGATTGAATATAGCATAGTACCTTCATTACTTGACTTATTTTCTTCTTTGTCTTTCCCTTCAGACATTTTTCTTTGTCTTACTGCACTATTTGTGTCACTATCTGTATCTTTCTTCTCTTCAGGTTCTGATTCGTCGTCTCCATCGGTCTTTTTGTGCTTCGCCATATCATCCTTCACTGCAATCCCAACAGGACCATGGCTATGTCCGTGACCACCTTTCACATATCTCACAAACTTTTCCACAATCAAAAACGCAACAATTCCACCCAAAACCCACAGTCCTACAGACATATCATGAGAGTGACTATGCCCATCGTCATTGCCATGACTGTGTGAATGACTGTGTGTGTGTTCACCTGAGTGGGAATGAGGCGATATAGCATGTGGGATGAGATGCAGAAATGCATCTCCCAAGAGTCCACCTGATGCAAAACTCAGGAGAACCTTCAACAGCGGCTGTTTTTCTTGGGTGTGATCCAGTGGGATGAAAAGCAAAATAAGAACAGGTGCACAGCTTACTAGGGCAGTAGATCCAAGGGCCCACAACCACAGCATAGCTCCACTGTCCTTCTGCCTTCCCGAACTTCCTCCATGGGAATGACCGTGTCCACTTCCCCCATTATGTGAGTGGCTATGCGAGTGTTGGTGACCATTGGGTGGCCCATCTGCTTTGTTTATATCTGCACCAGGATCATTTGCTTGTTGTGAGTACTTAAAACTGGGTGGTTCTTCCGTGCCATGACTGTGGGAATGTGTATGTTCCTGTGAGGCACTAAATATAACCTCTTGCAAAGCTATTATCAGCACAATCACAGATAATATGCTCACATACCGGCTTACTTTGACTGCCATGTTTACGTCTGAAAACGAGACTACACAGATTTACACGTGTCGTGTGGGAACCAGTCAAGAAATCAATAATCCATATTCCCAAACAAATTTCTAGACTGGTTCTCACAATGCACAACTTTGTGCGATGAGGGAAAAATCAATAATTATTGATTTATTTTGTATACTGGTTCGTGAGCAACCCGCACAAAGAAGTCGCAAACTAGAACCAGTATAGTCACAAGGGCTAAAAATCAATATTATGTAGACTGGATTTTTAAAAATGTCGACCAGTGTGAAGAAAACAAGAACCAGCATGAACGTTACAGATATCTCACGTGACTGTGTAAATAAATGGGTCATGTGAGATCGTACAAGATATTGGCAAGGCTCACATTTAGGACATTTCCGAACATTTCATTTAATATCAGCATTTTTTAATCTTGTGCTCTCAGTTTTGATATTGTGGTATGAATAAAGATGGCAGTGAAACTGCCTGCTATAATATTTTTTGTTGGATTTTACGTATTTGGAGTGAAGGGTCAGATACCACCTGCGGAAAAGGCATTGATTGACCTTGCACCCAAAATACATACATTTTTAAACTCTGACAGTGAAGAAAGTATACTTTATCATCTGAAGAAGGATTTCTTTTATGAGAAATTGGCGTCAATTTCTTCTACTCATCATCTGAAAGACGCTTTAGACTTACTGGAGAGTGATAGTGTGTCTCCTACTGAGTTACATTTAGAAAATTTGGAGAAGTTCTCACAGACAGCTCCAATCTACAATGTCTCCAAAGAATGCAGTTTTGATAATGCATATATTATAGAATCCACTTTAGGCAAACAAACATGGGCAATAGGCTGTAAGTATGGTCATCTTTGGTATTTTTGTGTCAATCATATTCTTGTGCATCCTGTTTCCATGCAGTGGGTTTGTAACTTTGCATGTAATTATACTTAATTTCTGCAGTCATCAATCTTTTTTTTATTAAAAATTGATGTTTTGGTGAAATGTAAGTTTTAAAAAGTTCTGCAGAAGAGTACCGCTTGGCACATTTATTATTATGCAATTAATATATGTTACTTGCCATTTTGAAGCTATTGGTTGTTTTAACTAAATAAGGACAGGTTTTGAAATGGCTTTGCCATTTTTAACATTTTTAAACTGGCCAATTAAACCTGTTGGCTCTTTCAAAACCATCTCGCTTGTTTTAGTCAACATTGAAAACCACGAGAACAATTTTCTGAAAAAAAAAGGGTTACTTAAGTTGATCAATTATAATGTTTCAAATATAGTTATAGAGCCCAATTGAAGATGATATTTTTACTGCTCACTTCATTGATTGTATACATGTACTCAGAAAATCATTATAAGTGAAAGGTTCAAATCGATGATCAGATCTTAATTAAAGCTTTGAGTACTTTTTGTCGTTACCACACTACAGATCATGCAAGTCCTATTATATGATGATGAAGAAAAATTGCTCACATTTGTTTAAGTACCATAAGTTTGTTATTTTGTGCTAATGTATGAATAATTAAACTGGCAATATATTTAATCGGAAAGTGTGTTTCTTAGCCAATTCAGGTATCTTTAATGAGTAGTCGAGTATTTTCTTAACTGCCCTAATAATTCGTAGAATACTTCATATTCCATCGATTCTTGGAAATTGGATTTCACTGGATCAAAATTGGTAAATATTAAATTGAATTTAAAACATTTTCCATGTTGAACTCTGAAAATGGGTATTCTGACAATTTAGGTCCTTGTGTACCTTTTGAAAAGCAAGAATTAAAATGAATTAACTATCCATGTTGCCATAGAACTACGGAAAAATGCAAACACTGCCTTAATGCTATTGTATAACCTTTTAGAAAGACAAGTTTTGACCAGGTAGCTAATGATAGTAACAGATTTGTGGTCTATATACCAGTATTACTGTAACAGGTACAGTATCAAGATTTACCAGCAAATCTGCCTTTCATCCCATTTATTCACCTGCACAGTGCTGGAGTGGATAGCAGTTAAGTTTGACCTTTTCATTGATGAACCATTTTAAGCTCCCACTCCCAGTATTAATTCATTTGGATTCAACTTGTGTGACAATATTTGGGAATCACTGAGGCCTTGCGGTGATATGAATTTTGCTGTGGTAAGGGGCATAACACCTCATATCACCATTTCACCATTTGCCTCTTGACCACCTCTTTATTGTAGTCTTGACTGTAATCTTATTGGTCATCCAGCTTATCTCTTTTTTGTGAAGGTTGGGAGCATATTCATGGAAAATGGAGATTTTTGTCAGAAATATTAAACTTCGTTAACAAGACTGAATATGATTAGCAAAATCACTATTCAAATACCAGTATTCGAATATTTGGTGTCTGTATTGAAGTTTTATAACATACCTGCTTTCTCGTACAAAAACTGTCTTTTTGTATAGAAAAATGTAAAGAATAGCACATTGGATGTATTAATTTTACAGGTAATTAAAACTTACAAAATATTTGTTATTGTCAAATGGTATTCGAATAGTACTGAATAACAAATATCTGGTATTTGTTTTTTCAACCTCACTGTCTTAAACCTGTGCTATAATTTATCTTTATTAATTTATAACTTATTGTTTGGCTGCTGCTAACCATATCTTGTCCAGCGATGGTAATTAAGACTTCTAGGTATCTTATTTGCTCCATGTTTTCTGTTGGAGAGCATAAATTAACATCCATTGCTTACACCAGAAGCAATTCATTTCAAATATTCCACAGACTTTAAATGGCAAGAAATTGGCCAACTGTACTTTGTTGATTCACATTGATCGAGTTCTGGAGACTTTATATAGACTTAGTATTTTGGGCCCCTCAACAACACTGTTGTGCATTCTTCTGTGAAATTGGAGCTGAGTGATCTTACTCTAAGAGAAGATTCGGTGTAGTTGTCACTCATTTACTACAAAAGAGTCATTGGAACTTAGAGATAGGAGTGATCTTTATAAATCCTAGCAGTTGGCATCAAGTGGTAAGGCTGATCTTGTAAGACTAATCTTGTCTCTCTGGACAGGTCACATGGTTTGTCAGTGTCCTACCCTGCTTGACAAGATCAGCTGCAGCAGTCCTCCAAGTTTAAAATAGCCTTGGTCTCTTGATAAGTTTTGAATGTGGATTTGGCCTCTTCGAATTTAATACATCTTTACATTGATTTTGTTACCTTCACCCCCAGAAGGTGGATTTGTCTGTCCATGTGCAAAACTTGAAAACTACATTAGACGTGGGTCATATTTCTACATAGAGTGGAGTCTAACTATGGCTAGGTCCCCCTGAAGATGTTCTGGATACTGATCTGGATCATGAATCCCCAATTGAATAAATGATTTTCAGCACTTCCCATGACACAAGGTTTGTGTGCATTTCCAGCTACTGTTTTTCTTAGTATTGTTAGTTTTAGCACCATGTTTTGTTGTTTCTTTTCAGTTTTGGATTCATGGGGGAAGTTGGAACCAGGTGTCATTGAGGGAGCCACCAAATGGACAGGGTCTTTCCAGCAATGTAAAGCCCTGGTGTCCACTCCACACACCGCTGAAAATAAAACCAAGCCGCGAGACTTTGTGGGAAAGTACTGCACTGCCGGTTTGACCCCGCTCACCCTTGCAGTGAGTACTCGTCAGATATTCACAAAAACGAGTGTGAATCAGTTCCTGTTAAACCTGTAATAAGGTTGCTAATAGAAAAAAATGGATTATCTGCTTTGGTTTTGCCACAAAAAAAAACAACAACTTAGAAATACAGTGTACTCAAAAATCAAAACCGTTTGTTGCTTTTGGTATTAAATATACAAATTTTTGGCCAAGTTTTTTGAAGGTTTCAGTTATTATAATTCATGGTTACAGTAAGATCCACTTTGGCATGAAATGGAACTATCCTGTTCTTCAACCTTTATTGGCTTTTTATTGTTAGGTAATATTATTAGAATCAATTCAAACCAGATGTCACTTGCTTAAACAGGATATCAGTTCTTTTTAGAAACCCACTTTCAGTTTTAAAAATTGAAAACCAACTGCCAATTTAACCTTTAATGTAGTAAAACCTGTATTATTCAAACTTTTATTGTCCAAATTTTCAATTTAATGAATATATTTTAACTCTATCAAAATTACTCTTAACTGCTGCTTTGTAATTTTGTATCTTCTATTTTATGTAACTTTCTATATTCCAAACAGAATCTTCATGTTATATTTTTGGGTAAAAGAGGTTTCATCACATTGAAACATAAGCTATACATATTTCATTTGATAAACATCTATGGTTGGTGTGTGCATTGTTTACAATGGTATCTATCACATGCAATGAAAGTGAGCTGTTTGAGCCTGTTTCTGAAAATGTTGTGTGTAGAATTTCTGTAGATATTGTCTGAAATAAGTACACTCTATCAGTCAGCAAATCAGTCATTCAATCTGTTAGTCACTCAGTTTGTCCAACTAGTCAACCAAACTGTAAATTAATTAATCATTCTATAAGTCAGTTAATTATATCCCCAGACGAAAGTCGGGGATATATTGGATTCAGGTCCGTCGCGCTGCCGCCGCCGCCGCCGCCGCCGTAGAAATTTCCTTGTGGACGCGATAACTCAAAAACAAATTAATATTTTTTTTTCAAACTTGGTACACATGTTAAGGGTGCCCAAAGGAAGATCCCTATTTTAAGGTGACCTTAAACTCCCAGTAAAAAAGAACTTATGGCCACCTTAAGGTCAGAAATTGCACTTTTGGCCACTTAGAGCCCTGTAGGTCACAAACTATGATGCTCAGCTGGCTGAAATTTTACCTGACAACACATTAATATGTTCTTAGTACATGTGCCGAAAATCATGACTTTAAGTTGAGGAGAAAATTGTGTTTGAGGCCCATAAATACCCCCACTTAGGGATTTTTTGCTATACTTTACACATATTTTGCCCTATAATTTGGAAGTGATAATTCTGATGAGTCTCAAACTGCGCTAGGTATAACTTTGATATGTAATCCTTGTCTGTAGAAAATTTTAGGGCTGTAGGTTTACCCAAAGGGGTCGACTTAAGGTCTCAAAAGTGCCCACAGAGACCCAATTTATGCACTTTTTGCCACTTTCAAGCACTGTAGCTTTCAAACTATGTCTCTCATCTAAGTTAAATATCATCTGGGAATATATCTATGTGTTTTCTTATATGTGCCCCAACATTTAGGCCTTTAATAGACAGTTAACCTGTGTATCAGGACCATAAACACCCACCCGAGTGACCCTTATAAGACATTTTTCACATCTTTTTCCCTGTAACTTGGAAATGGTAAGTCTGAGAAGTTTCAAACTGTATTAGATATATATTCTGTGTGTAATCTTAGTATGTAACAGATTTTAAGTCTGAAGCTTTAATTTTGAAGGTCAAATTGAGGTCTCTAAAAGGCTCCCAAAGACCCAATATTTGGACTTTTTGCTACTTTTAAGCCCTGTGACTGTCAAACTATGTGACTGATAGAGCTCAAATCCTATCTGAGAAGATATTAGTATGTTATCTTTATATGTGCCAAAAATTAAGGCTTTAAGAAGACATTTAACCTGTGTATGAGGACCATAAATCCCCACCCGAGTGAGCATTTTTAGACATTTTTCACATATTTTTCCCTGTAACTTGGAAATGGTAAGTCTAAGAAGTTTCAAACTGTATTAGATGCATATTCTATGTGTAATCTTAGTATGTGACAAATTTTAAGTCTGAAGCTTTAATTTGAAGGCCACATTTAGGTCTCTAGAAGGCCCCATAAAGACCCAGTATTTGGACTTTTTGCCAATTTTAAGGCCTGTGACTGTTAAACTATGTGACTGATAGAGCTGAAATCTCATCTGGGAATACATTATTATGTTTTTTTTACATGTGCCAAAAATCAAGGCTTCAAGTAGACATTTAACCTGTGTATGAGGACCTTAAACACCCACCTGAGTGACCCTTTTAAGACATTTTTCACATATTTTGCTCTGTAACTTGGAAATGGTAAGTCTGACAAGTTTCAAACTTTATTAGATACATATTCTATGTGTAATCTTAGTATGTAACAAATTTTAAGTCTGAAGCTTTAATTTGAAAGCCACATCGAGATCTCTAAAAGGCCCACAGTGACCCAATATTTGGACTTTTTACCACCTTTAAGCCCTGTAACTGTTAAACTATGTGATTGATGGAGCTGAAATCCCATCTGGGAATGCATTATTATGTCCTTTTTACATATGCCGAAAATCAAGGTTTTTAGTAGACATTTAACCTGTGTATGAGGGCCATAGACACTCGCCCAAGTGCCTTTTTTGACATTTTTTCCGTATTTTGCCCTGTTATTTGGAAATGCTTAGTGTGACAAGTCTTAAACTGTATTATATATAATTTTTGTTTGTTATGTATGTCCCCCAAAAAGTTTCAGATCTGTAGTTTAATTGCTAAGGTCTCTTTAACAATTGTAAAATGCCCACAGAAACCCAATTTATGGATATTATGCCACTTTAAAGCCCAGTAACTGTCAAACTATGTGGGTTATAGAGCTGAAATCTTTGAATTTTTAAAAGGAAATGCCTGTCTATTTAAATTTTGAATATTAATAATGTTATGGCTATCTTAGTCTTTTAAGAACTTATTTTTGTGTGTTATACCTCTGCTTGCTGAGTTTTTCACTTTTTAAAATGAAACTGGTTAAACATATTCAAGTAGACAAAATGGACACTTTAAGTGAGCTTTAAGTCCCAATATTAATGAAATTATATCCTTATGTAGTAAAACTAGGGGATTTTTAACCCTCAACTAGCCCAGTTTTATTCAACTTGCCTCAGTTAATTTTGGCACAGCTCCTACAGTTATGAACTCATTTCAGTTGATAATCACATACTTAAAATTCTCAATTCTTTTTGTATTTGAGTACCCCTTTTATATAGATTGTTTGTTTACCATTTATGCTCAACCCACACCCCCCCACCCGGATTCCCCCCACCCACCTCTGGGACCTCCAGCTATATTGAGTGACACTAAATAAACAAAGGTATTTAGTGATATCAGATGAGAAACAAAGAACTCAATGGGGTTGCAGATCTTGTGTAATAGTGAGAGAGGTGTGGAGAAGGGGAGAGGGGTGGGGGTGGGAGGTGGTGGGCTTCATTACATATAACACAAAGGGGAGTCAGAACTGAGATTGTGTCACATATTTAGGTTGCATATATATGGACCACATATATAGGTATAGAGGAAATGAATAACTGAAAACAATTTGCAAATTCTAAAAATAATATAATAAAATAATAATATAAATAATTTTTTTTTAAATAATATTTTATTTGTGAACAAATATAGAAACAGATATGCGCTTTTGGGATTATGAATTTTAGAATGGACATTGAATCATCAATCATTTAAATACTTTGAAGGAAGATTGAAAAATATGATGAGTTGAGTTAAAAATAATATTTTATTTGTCAACAAATATAGAAACAGATATGCTCTTTTGAGATTATTAATTTAGAATGGACATTCAATCATCAATCATTTAAATACTTTGAAAATAGGTTTAGAGTTATCATTGCAGGAAGATTGAAAATATAATTTGAGGTATGTATTCGGCGTCTGGGGATACACCATCTTCCTTGGGGAGATATAAACAGAGTAGATTGATGTGCTGAAGTTCATATAATAATGGGTAATTATGTTTTAAAAAATTCCCGATCAAAACCTGTGGCGTGAGTGATGACCTGTCTGGGGATATGTTGGCGCCGAGTTGGCCCAATCTAGTTAATCAGTCTGTCACTCCCTGATATGTTTTTGATTTCAGCCCGGAGCTACATTTGCATTTTCAATAGATGTATGTTTCCCAAGTTCCTGTTCAGACTTGGATATTGCTGTCTTAATCAATACAAGTGAGTGCTTCTGTCTAATTGGGGACCTAAGTTAACATTGTATTACTTGCAAACAGTTACCCTAATCTTGGAATCCTAGACTTTGATAGAAGGAGATTCTCACTTTTATTGTGGTTTTAGAAACCAAAAACAAACAAAATATGATAAAAGATAAAGGTAAATATTAAACTCTGTTTACTTTTTACAGAAATTAACCAACCTGTAATCTAGCCTAGGCAGATTAAGCAGGAGGACAAATAATATGTATGTATGACTTTTACTTCAAATTGTTTTGTGGGTATATCTGGGCAAAGGCAAAATCCATATCTTGGTGACCTTCCTTTTCAATTTTAAATGTCAATGGCAACCCTGAAAAGGTCCATGTGTGGCTATTTTTTCACATTTTTTCTAGCTCATATTATACTGTAGCTTGGCCATGTTTTGATTAATGTGTATAATAGTATATAACAGTATATATTATATATCCTCTATATATGTACATAAATCTTTTTGTTTGAGGTCATCCAGATTCTAGAGAGTGCAAAGGCCTCCCACTTAGATCCCTTTATCCATGTTCTGGCATATTTTAGCTTGTAGTTATGGAAATACACAATGGAAGCTATCCATTTCAGCAAGTGAACATGGGAAAGCTATGAAGTATTTGATATCCAATACCTAGGACTTAGGCACCTTTATGACCCGATTTTTGACCCCTTTTTAAGGTCAAACAGGGTGCACATACCAAAAAATCCATTTATCTCCCATTTTATTAGTCTTAGTAAGTTTGAAAACTTTTCACAGGGTCAGATTTGACCTTTTCCTTTGAATTCTGCTTCAAGGTCAAACATGGTCTTCCAAAGAAGCCTTATATCTCCTTTATTATTGGACATAGGGTGTTGGAATGTCAGGCAAATTTGTTGAAAATCAGGAGCTGCATCACCACATCTTTTCATACTGTCATATTTGACCTTTGACCCAGATCAAATGGGACTGCTTTACCAAGAGTGCCTTATTTTTCTATTTTTATGTATTCTACATGTTTGGAATGTGAAAACCACTTTCAGGAAATCATTTGCTGCAAATATTTTTACAAGGGCAGATTTAAGACTAGAGTCTTGTTTCAAGGTCAGATGAAGTACACTTGTATCTGACTTGTTCAGGGATATGCTGTATTGAGGGGCAATATCTAGTTGATCTTCGGGGTTTAGAATATGGAAACAGTTAATATTAAATTATGGGCTAAAATTTTTTTGGAGGGATCAGATTTGACCTGTAAAGAATTGTCTCACTTAGAAGAATTATCTTAAATTTGTTCCATTGAAGGATATGCTACAACAAGATACAATGACTAGTTACTTGCATGACCTATTGAAAATGTGAACAAAATTATATATGGGAACAAAGTCTGTAAACAAAATTCTTTTTGGGAAATGCTTTTGAATTTTTTTACTGCCATTAGTGATTTATTTGTACCTGCCACACTTAATCGGTTCATAATTCACCTTGTAAAAGACTAATTGCATGCTACAATTATTGCTTAATTACTATATGTTTAAATCAAGCACTTTTTCTCTTTGTTCTAGTGATCTATGAAATTGATAAACAGAGTCCCATCTGGGTAAAGAGTATGGGGTGTCAACCCACCAGTAGAGACAGTGTCAAACTCTCCACCTCTGCTGTTGCTATGATGTGAGTATGTAGGATTATACCAGACAATGAAAAATATACTGCTTGGGGACTATATTCTTAAAGGAATCAATTTAACTTTAGTATTAAAATCTTAGGCTTTAAGTTGGCTATATTTGTATATAAAACTTAATCCAAAGACTTGACTAAGACCTTTTATGAATGCTGCTCCGTACTCTTGCATATTTTTTGTGCTAGTCTTTTGGTTCTTTTCTCAAATCTAAGTTTTTCTCAAAGTTAAGGTTTCTGTCAAATGTAAGTTGCTATTTTTTTCTCCGATTTAATTTTTTTTCTCAAATATATGTTTTGTTAAATAAGACTATTTTTTTTCTCGGTTGGTATTCACTGAATACGTTAGAATGACTGAGTTTCACTTTAGTTTTGTCATAAGTACTAAGCATGCTAAAAAGGAGAGTTTAGGTACTCACTTTGTCACATTTCATGTACAAAAAAAACAACTTGCAAGCATTTAATTAACAGGCAATATTTTTATGTTGGTACAGCTGGGAAAACCTGTCAAATTTCAGTAAAACTCACCTGAGTATTGTCTAGAACTGAAGGCCTTCATGAGTCTAGCCTAATGAATTTCATTTAGAATGAAACTTCATTGTGATGTACTTTATCATGAGAAACAGATTAATGACAAGAGTTAACTGACCCTTGGTACAGTTATTTTCATGTTGAGTTTCTTTGCAGCTGGGTTATGGTCTCCATTATATGACTGTGTGGTTCAATCTTGTCACCACCATTTCTTTTTCCAGCTGTCATTGATCAGCGTGTGGTACTTGTCAAAGTGATTGTACAAGTTTTTACTGTCCCATAAACAAACTTATTATTGATAGTAACTGTACAGTGTGCACTAAATCAAGTACAAGTGAACCAGTGACTGTGTGGATTTTGTGTACTTTTAGCTGTGTACTGTCTGTCATTGGTCTGCTAATGGTACTTGGTACGGCATATGATGTGCTGTTCTACCAGAAAAAGATCACACGCATGCAAGAAATAAAGACAGCCCCTCCAGGTCTGTATTAAAGTGCACTTTACTTGAGAAATTGAAAAGATAACTTTTATTTTATTCTTATTATCAGTCACAATTGTACATTTAAATACCAAAGTAGTGGTATGTAATATTGGATGAATAAAAACAGTTTGACTCAATTCCCTTGACAGAACTAGATACATTTATTTATGGTATGGATAATACATGCATGGAGTAACAACTGTTTACACCTAAGATTGATGTTATATTGGTATTTGGGAGTGCAATTCAAATTAATTTTAAATTAACTAAAAAAAGTCATGTAAGTTTGTCTAAATCATAAATTTTCTCAAAACTTAAGTACATAGACAGATGCTAAGTAGGCCAACATGCTTACTGTCAGTGGCAAATGTGCCTGTCCTCTCAAAAGGGATCAAACTCAAGTTGAACCAAAAATCAGCCCACGGTCAGCTGAAAATGGGTCAGGATTAAGTTTGTATTCATAAAGAAGTTGAGCTAATTTTTGGTAGTGGTCGGACCGGTTTTGAAAGTAAAAAAAGAACCAGTTTCTGGGGCTTTGAAACTGAACAAAATCTGGGATTTCGACAGTTAGCACTGATAATGGTGAAAAATTTTACGTGAGCATACATGAGCTTTTATTGCTAAGAGGAAATATGTATTCGTGAGATATTTTGAAGTTTATAAACTTCATTTACCATGAATATAAAGTAAAAATGTAAGATGTTTCCTTTATTTTATATGTTCTTTATTGTTTTAATGAAGTATTAACCAGTAGAAAGCTTAATATAATGACGTTTTCAATCGATTTTCGATTTCGTCATTTCTACCTAAACAAAATCAAATGTAGTATGCCGGTTTATTGCTCACACCACTAATTTTTGGCTCAACTTTTTAATTAAGTTTCATCCAACCAGGTAGGTGGTTTAAATTTTGGATGAAATATGGTTGAATCTTCTGACTTGATCCAAAAACATCAGCTTACCTTTGTGAATACGGAGCTATTTTTTGGAAGCTTTAAACTGATTTTTGGTTCAGGATGATCTATTTTTGTGAATATGCCCCCTGAGAACATATTCATAAAAGAGATCAAAGAAGGAGGGGCAAAAAATTAGCTGAAGTTTAGTATAAAACAGTTGTATGCTTGAACTGATATTAGCTGATCCCTTTTATGAATGTCGAACTTCGTTTTGGTTTTGATATTTTTATTTATCTTGGGCTACCCTGGTTTTCTGTGACTTCAGAGAATTTTGCAAAAAAATTAAGAACAAAGCCTATTTCCATACAAGCTTGAATCACTGAATGACATGATTGCTTCTTAATGTAAGTCAACGGATGCTGTGTACTCTCTTTGCATTTTAAACTAAATATATCTCTGCCTCAGAAAAAACAAGACTAATATCTGTTAAATATAAACCACACCCCCACCCCTCCTAAAAATAAAATAAGTAAAAAATAAACCTTTATTTGTTAAAAGGGGACCACGGTGGCAGAGTGGTAACACTCGCCTCCCACCACTGAGGGCGGGGTTCGATTCCCGGCACAGCCTCAAGTGGGAAAGCTGGTAGTTGCTTGCCGTTGGTCAGCAGTTTACAGTACAGAAACCTAACAAACTGAAGGTACTGGTTTCCTCTGCCCTTCCAACTACCCGTCGTGATATGACCTGTACAGTGTTGAAAGCGATGTAAAAAATAAATAAATAAATAAAATTATTTGTTAAAAGCAAGAAAGCCTGTTTATTATTTCAATTTACTGATTGATAACGTAGTACAACATCCTGTTGTGTTAATTTCAAAGATCTGACTGTCCAGGCTGGTGATTCTGGTGAGTATAGACAGTCTGGCCCATCAGCAGATCATTTTATCATTTTGTTTTCAATTGTAATAATGTCAAATTTTATAATGTAAAGATCTTTCTATTAATCTTTGATTATTTTAAGTTGCAGGGAGAAAGAGATTTTTAGTTACATTGATTTGATTCTAATTGATTATAACAACTAATTGAAATGCTTGCTACTAGTTTGGGTGAAAGATAGTTCAGAATTGCATACAAAATCCAAATAATAACCAGTTATTGAAATTAAACAATACATATATATTTGCACATGATTAATTTGAAGTTGTAAAGTATTCAGATAAAAATCTTAATTTTTACAAAATTTTAAACATGTTTTGCTGGCCAAAAAGGCTGTATATCTTAGCTTCTTGGTTTTTGACTTCAGTACAATGATCTTGATTTATAAAATATTTGTACAGGTAGTATCTTAGGGCATATCTAAGATTACATCTTAGGTTGTATTAGACAGGCTCAACTTAGCTTGAGAAACACAAATAATCTGTAATCCTGTGATTACCTGCTGATTATTGTTTATAACTATTGAATGCATAGTGTACTTTCAACTCACTAAGTAAGGCTTAAACGGTCCATATGGTTTCATATTTTTCACCAATTAAACTCACAATACTAGCAGGAAATACTAAACAAAGTAAATATGCAGAGCCTGGGTTTTTACCACTGTGGTCAAGGTGATTTAAAAATCGGCCAATCAGAAGTTGACAGAGGTAAAGCACAGTGTGAAATCATGAAGAAGTGTGAGAAAAGCTTTATAGTGTTCGAGTTATTTTGATTATGTTTGATGTGTAATTTTACTTGTTTGAGTTCAATATTATAGTTGCATCTGTTAAATCTGAGTTCTTAAAGCAGAACCGACTATAACATTTTGGCATAGGTTAGTGTTTGTAAAACCTAAAAACTTGGTATCATGATTAACCGTTTCACTATTACAAGCTCACTGATATCATTACCCTGCAAGTCTACCCCTGACCTAATGAACATGTAATCTAACCAGACTCTTTATGCTTAATCTCTATAGCAGAGTATATCAATCCACAATAAATGGGATAATACTGATTGTGCAAAGTCAAAATAACAAAAATACCTTATTTGTATTCTGCAAGCTATCTCACCTCAAGTGAAATAATATAACTGCTATAATTACTGTAACAGTTCTGTTTTCTATTTAATGCTACCTCCTGCTTGTTACAGTGTAAAATAGCCGAGTATTGTTGTGTGTCTTGGGTTGGTGGCCTTTTCTCTTACTGAATGTAGAGCCAGCCTTAACTTAATTACACTCATATCAGTAATGCCTAATTGGCTGTAGAATGTGACCTGCATTTCCTAAGATTGTCATTTTCTTTAAACAACAAAGGTGACAAAAAGATTTCCAAAAATTCAGTTTAAGTGTGAACTGTTAAGGTTTTTTTTTTTAATTTTCAAACATATGTGAGGATAAACAAGTAATTGAAGATATAAAACAGTATGTAACAAAATTTGAAATACCAGGTTGACCTTTTCTTTGAATGTTTAACTGCGTGAACAGATATATGAATTTTAGAATTAGGCTTTCTTTGTTGTGTACATTTAGAATATTAGAATAACTTGGACAACCAAGAATAAAGTGCACACTCTGAATTACTGGGACCACCCAGATTATAGAGCATATTTAGAGCCACTTGGATAACTGCAATTATAGTGAACATTTACAATAAGTTTGACAACCCAGATTTAAGTGTACATTAAGATAACTTCAATAATCCAGATTATATTTGAGAACGAGGCTAAAGTACCGGGCAATTTCCTTTGACACGTCTAGCTAACTTGTGTGACCATGTTTGAATGACCTTTACTTTGTCATTTGTTTAGGTAACCAAGGTGAGAATCCCTTTGGGCCAATTATATTAAAGTATGACCTAGGTAAACAGTCATTGCTAGGGTGACTGATGACACTGGACTATGATGTCATGAAGCTTTATGACATCACAGTGCAGTTGTTGTGGACTTAGTATGGTTTTGGTGGCCACATAAACTCTGAATTGGGGGTGATATGTGTTTATATTTCACGGTTTCACCTGGGGAGGCTCATCAGACGCACTAAATTTGTTGTTGCTGTCGTGTGGAGGTAATATAGGTGTTACCTGGTAGTGGAAGGATACTTATGGAGTTGCCTTACAACAGGTGGCTCTTGCCTAATACTGTTGTTGAGGGCCAAAAAAAAAAATCTACATTATAGTATACATTTAGAATAACTGTGACCAATTTTTATCCCACAGCCCTTAAGGGCTGTCGGGGTATTGTTTTCACCCATGGTGTCCGGATGGGTGGGCGGGTGGTGGGAAAAAGTTTGTCCGGGCTGTATCTCAGAAACTGTAAGGTGTAGGAAGTTGATACTTGGTAGGGACATTGGTTAGGATGTGTAGGTGTGCAACGTCATGGTCTGACCTTGATTTGACCTTTGACCTTGCCGTAGTGACCTTGAGTTTGAAAATCTTGTCCAGGCTATATCTCGGAAACCGTAAGGTGTAAGAAGTTGATACTTGGTAGGGACATTGGTTAGGGGGTGTAGGTGTGCAATGTTATGGTCTGACCTTGATTCAACCTTTGACTTTGCCGTAGTGACCTTGACCTATAAAATCTTGTCCGGGCTATATCTCGGAAACTGTAAGGTGTAGGAAGTTGATGCTTGGTTGGGACATTGGTTAGGGGTTGTAGGTGTGCAGTATCATTGTGTGACCTTGATTTGACCTTTGACCTTGTCGTAGTGACCTTGACCTTTAAAATCTTGTTGCACCTTTGGGTCTGTGTTTTGATGCAGATTAAGCACTATTAAAATCATATTAGAATTCATTAAGAATTTTACTTTTACAACTTCCCATTGTAACAGATGGAATTTCTTCAAGTGAGCCACAAATTTTGCTCCAACACCAAACATAAGCATTCATTGAATGTATTACCACTTCTGTATACATGGGAATACTCAAAACATCCAAACCATAATTCGGCCATGCCAGATGTAGATAAAGTAAAGAGTGTCGTAATGTTTAGTTTACTAATTAATGCTGTCATCTTGTTATTGAATTGTCTTGTTTTAATACTTTATCTTTACATGCATTATCTTTCTCTTAGACATTATTTTGTCTATTTAAACATTGTTTGGACCTTTATATAACTGACAGTGCTCTGAAAGTATCCTGAACTTTGTACTGATACAGTACTTCTGTATCTCATGGTGTTAAAAATATTTCCCTAGGCTGTGGGGTACGGGCATCTCTGATGCTATTTTCATTGAAGTGTTTGTTTATAGTAATGTTGAATAACCCAGATTGATATTTTTGTAATTGAGACTTTTGATTTTGTAATTGAGACTTTGGATTCCTGCTGATTATATTTGTTAATCATTGAAACAATATTAGACTTTCATCTAGTCATTTTGTCTTTTGTGTAATATATGGGTTCAGAGACTATCCCCCACCTTTCTCCAGAATGCTTGTGGTATAATGAACTGTATGTTTCCAATTTAAATTTAACTGTTCAGGTTACTGATGGATATAAATACAAAGACTTGGGGCAAGTCTTAAACAATATGTACCCACTGTCTGGATCCATGAAAAATATATTGGGAGTGATCCGCATTGAGCTCCCGTGGCCGAGGTCTGCACTCTCTGAGTGCTCTTGTTCTTTCTTTATTTTCCCCACAGCCTTTACAGAATGTACGTATTGTTTTCACCCATAGTATCTGGTTGAGCAGGTGGATAGTAGGAAAAAGCTAATCAGCTAATATAGTATATCTCTGAAACCATAAGGTTTAGGAAGTTGATACATGGTAGGGACATTGGTTGGGGGTGTAGGTGTGCAGTATCATGGTATGGCCTTGATTTGACCTTTTCTTCGTGCTATAGTGACCTTTGAACCTTAAAATCTTGTCCAGCCTATATCTCAGAAACCGTAAGGTGTAGGAAGTTGATACTTGGTTGGGACATTGATTGGGGGGTGTAGGTGTGATCCTGATTTGACATTTGACTGTGCCATAGCGACTGTGACCATTAAAATCTTCTCTGAGCTATATCTAGGAAACTATAAGGTATAGGAAGTTTAAAATCAGTAGAGATAATGTTTCCAGGGGTGTCCGTGTACTACATTGTAGTCTAACCCTGTTTTCACCTTTGACTTTGGCTCTGCCAGAATGTTTCAACGGCCATATTTCAGGTTCTTAGCTTTGCACTTTTTCACTTGCTGTATGTCGCATGGTGTCCAAGAGTGTTTCCCCAGACTGTGGGGGGCAGGCATCTCTGATGCTATTTTCCTAATTTCCCACTATATTCTCTCACAACATTTGTTAGATTTCTAGGCACTAAATTTATAATTCCCCCAGCCTGAGGCCAAGTTATAAAATAGGCTTATTTTCACCCAAAAACCTCTGGCCAACAAGTTTACTATTATTTACCCAATGTAATATCCTCACATATATCAGTTCTATTAATACCTGGGCTTCTGGGGATTCCCCTTTAGCTCAGCTGGTTAGAGAGCTAGACTTGTGTTTATATCTGTGTGTAATCAGAAGGCTGTAAGTTCGAAACACAGCAGAACCAATCAATAATCTCTCCCTTCCCGCTACATGGTGGAGATGCCAATTTATCCATACCATTTATCTCCTGATAAATATTTCTTTTCTTCGCGTGTGATCCGGGAATTAGAAAGTGAAAGCTGTACTGTGAAAGCTGCATGTCGTAAGAGGCGACTAAACGCTTATTTTTTTTTGCAAAATTCAGTACTTCCATTGTAAAAAACAGTTTAATTAGGTAAAAAGCTAATTTCTTAGTAAACGTAAATTATTGGTAAAGTAATTATTTATTGAATGTAACTGAGAATATTTACATATATCTTGATTAAAAAAAAAAAGAAAAAAAACCCCCAAAATATGGCATCAAACAATGTCCCCAATAGCAAAGGCATCAGGTCCCATAAAAACCAAAATAGGGGAACACTTCAACATCCGACCAGGCCCCAGGCTTTTGTATTGGCTGCACAGTGCATTCATTTTGATGATAGAGTGCAGGCACCATATTTGGGAACAAGTAGGACTAACTGCAGAATTTTGATGAGCAGTTACTCACTCACTGTGTCTTTGTACGGTTTTTCTGTACTAAAGGTATTCTCCTTTGTACAACAAAGTTTTGACTATCACAGATCTGAGGAATGCAAGATACTGGCACCTCTCCCTGAATGTGAAATTGTGCCAATTGTTCACATAAGGCCACAACACACTCCACCTAACATTTTGACCCTTATTTCATGTGGTGAATTTTCAATGGCACCAATCCAGTATCTACACGGCAACCCGTTAAACTCTGTTAGTGAAAGGGATGCCCAAAATTTTGCATACAATGGGTGGAGTCAATTTTGGAATGGAACTTTTGGCATGTTATTAAATTAGGTGTTTGACTTCAATGATCTCATGCCTCTGATCGGTGGTCCCAATGACCTACCACCGGTTCACAATTTTGACCCAAGCACCTCGACAATACCAGCCATAATAAGGTATGGACTAAGAGTTCCGGAGCTTGTAAATTGGCACGACCTCTCAGACATAAATGAGGACAACTGGTCACTAATGAGTGACGAGTCGGAGGATGACAGTGAAGATTTGAATGTGCACTCACTGCTCCTTCCTCTTGAACATGTGGGGTCACCGATTGAACCAGAAAACCCACCACCACCAGAACCTTCGACCTCAAATTTGGCACCCTCAACTTCCTTTGGACCTCCCCCTGTACAACTCCTTGGTCGTGGTGCGCAATTACTTCATGCGTTCCAACAACTACAACAAGCCACTCAACCTGCCACTGGATCCAATTCCCCATTTGCTTCGTTTGGAAGAGGCAGAGGCAGAGGCAGGGGCTCTTTTCAGCCATCTCTAGGCAATTGGCCAACATCGGGACATTTTGACCAAGATCCTGATGCATCATTTTCGGACAACGAACATGATTGGGACTAACATGCCTTTAGCTCCTAGTGGAAACCCCCATAGGGACACCACACTTATTGGCCCTAAATTCTTTGTTTCAATGTCAATTTTGGAAACATTGAAATAACACAATTTGCAATAAAACTGAGAGACTTATTTTCAGCTTTTCTCTCCTGCAAATTTTTGAAACAAAACTGTCCCTCCCGGGTTCCCTAGCTCCCCTGAATGCCATTGGTCCGCTGGGCCGACCCAATTGGGTCTAAATGTTGTTATTGTCCCTTTTATTCTTCCAGTTTGTTTTCAAATGGTTGGTTGTGTTTGCTGTGTTTTGTTAAGTATATATAAACTCACTGTGTCATCATCATCATATGTTTTGGACTTGTGGTGTGAATTATATTTTACCATTTGGAGCAAAATTAGAGGTAATAGTATATTAAGTATTGTATATTCAAGAATATGTGTTAAGTATTTATCAAAATTGATCAAAATATTCACATCATTCAAAATTCACATTAAATGCATTGTTTCATATGCACAGATTTTAAAATGTTAATTTGAGGTTCTAATGTTTATATTTGTCCTTTATCTACTACGATCGACCTCATTCCTCTCAAAATTTCCTCTGTATCATACAAACATTTTCAAATTAGGAAAGAACAATAAAACACAAACAATGTAAAGCCCACAAGTCATCACTCCCCCATTTATTTAAATTACTTAAAGTTAAATCCTTGAAAATAATTTAGAACAAAACAATTCAACAAATCAAATATCACTATGCAAAGCAATATCTTAATTTGGAATCCCCGCACCCCTTTTGGTATGTAATATCACATTTTTTTTAACAATTCACGAGGTCGTGAATTCCGCGCCCCCTTGGTATGTAATATCACACTTTCCTAAGAAATGTGGCTGTCCTAAAAATAGATTCCACAATGGAGCTATGTTACTCCTGTTCATCTCTAAGCAGGCAGAGCCTGCATTTTTGTCAAAAATCACTATTGGACAATCTCAGCAGCCAATCAAAGGAAAGGTGTTCCACAGAAGCTCAGAGCTCTGGAGCTGGGCACACTCACACTTTACTCTTGGCCTTCCGTCTATTGAGACGTCAAAATTCTAAATTCAGTGGAACTTGGGGGCAGATATTGGACTTGTTGCTTTTGTTGTTAAGAACAGGGAATAAAGATAAATAACCCTAATATTCTGCCTTTCATTCTACCCAGTTACACCCTCTAGCCCTTAGGGGTAAAGCACCAAGTTTCTGGGTTGGTCATTTCAGCAAGCTTATAATTTGCCCAAACATCTGGCTTCAGGCTAAGTCATCCCTAAAAGTAAGCCTTGCTGGCCCAATTATTAAAGTGAGTTTGTTACTTGACCAAGTTTCTGGCTAACTCATCCCAGTAAGCTTGGGATACTTTGACATGGCTAATGGGATAATGGGCTCAAATTACTTCCAGTAGTGGGTAAAATAAGCTATTATCAGAGAAGCTGATGAAAGCCCCATTGAGTTACCTCAGCAGGGAAATTTAGTAGTGCTGGTATTGTTTATCGATATTGAAATATTTATCAGTTCTTGCTAATTATACCGATATTGATAATGCAGGTTACAATCAATATCGGAACATAGTACTAAATATATGCATCTCTGCTGTCTTCCATTCCTATAAAGTACAAAATTTGAAAATTATGTTGATTTTCACACCATTTTCTGTAACTTTTACTTACTGCGAAAACAGAACTGCTGTATCTGTTTACGTTTCGGGACACTACTAAACATTGCCAAAGAGTTTGGAAGGTCTCCCCCAGGAAAGCATCTCATGCCCCAATATTTCAACATCGATCGATACGGAAGGCAAAAATATGGTTTGATATCGATATACATGTTTTTATTTGATACCAACACTAAAATTTGGTATAGAGATAGTTAATATAATAATCAAGTATGAGAAACTTATAATGTTCCAGCTTCTGTAGTAAATGGGAGTTCGTTTACTTCATAGTGGAGTGCTCCTGAGTCAGATATACAAGTCATGTACTTTGAATGGAGTGAAGACCCTATTGATTGTCCAAATGGTAATTTACAGCAGGGGCCTATAGCCTTGTGTTTTTGATTGTTAACCAGTGTGAGAGATGACAGGTACAAGGAATTCTGACATTTTCCTGTATCTTTCCCAGCTCCTCAGGAAGTGAACAATGAAGCAGAGAATCACCTGGAGGTTGAGGATTACACGCCTCTCGTCAAACAGCTTGACAGAAACGAGGCCAAAATACAGGTCGATGAGAAAACACGTAAGTTTTATTGGCCTATCAGTTGATATTAAAAATCATCTCCTTTTGATGTATGATGAGTGTGTGGCAAAATCGCTATGATTACTGAGTTGAGTTAATAAAAAAATTTATCAAATTTGTAATTTTATAGTGCAGATTCTGAGATGCATAAAACAGAAATCGTTGTTGTTCAAGGTGATATACTAGTCTATGGACAAGCATGGGCCATAAATCCATAACAGTCACTGGGACTATTCTGATGGAAACACTGAAACAGGGACATACTGGGTTTACTGAGCAATGTACTGAAATAGTGTTCATATCTATATGTGCAGGTGACACATCTTGTAAATTTCAATCGCCAATGAAATATCCGGGATATTTTCAAATATTATTTTATGTGGCTTGCATAAATTTCATCCAAACAGTGAACAATTTTTGCCATATCTGCAAGCTCCCGTAAGCAAGTGTTTGTCATACATTTTAGCACATATTTCATCTCTCTTGGTATAAAAATTTGTGTTTCATTCAACTGATTTCAGTGATTAAAGAAAATAGTAACAAAGTAAATCTAAATTGGTTTTCCATTGAGGAAATTTATGGCCATTATTGTATCCCCGACGCGAAGCGGGGATACTATGGATTCATCATCGTTGTCGTCCGCGTCCGCATCCGCGCCCGCATCCGCAGAGATTTCTTTCATATTTGGCAGGTGGCTTGATATGGTAGAGGACTCGCCACCCCATCTTTTTGGTAGGCTTTATGTCTAAATTAGGCCTGTGGTAGACAAAAATGTCTAAAATGTGGAATATTGCTTGTTAGCGACCTACAGTCCACATTTCTTTCCAGATTTCTTTCATATTTGGCAGGTGGCTTGGTATGCTAGAGGACTCGCCACCCTATCTTTTTGGTAGGCTTTATGTCTAAATTAGGCCTGTGGTAGACAAAAATGTCTAAAATGCATTAAAAGTCATGAAATCATGCACTAAATCACTTATAACTTGAAAAGTGTTGCATTTAGAGCATTTTGTTAAAATATGTTATTCAGCTACTTTTTTCATAGCTACAACATGGTGAGTAACTTGGGTGTCTATCTCAATAGCTAAGTGAGTAATAGCTACTTTTGGGCTTTTCAGTAACTGCCATCATGAGTAAAATCACTTGTAACTTGAAAACTATTGCATTTACACAATTTTGTATAAATATGTTATTCAGCTACTTTTGGGTCAGCTATAACATAGTAAAATTACAGACCTGTAGCTCATGGCACAACTGAGCAATAGCTATTTTCAGGTACTGACTGTTGAGTAAATGACTTGTAACTTGAAAAATATTGCATTTGGAGTATTTTGTTAAAATATGTTGTTCACCTACTTTTGGGTCAGCTATAACATCGAGAAATTACAGACTTATAGCTCATGGCATAGCTGAGCAATAGCTATTTTCAGGTTCTCACTATTGAGTAAATCAGTTGTTACTTGAAAACTATTGCATTTACAGTATTTTGCTTAAATATGTTGTTTCAGCTATAACATAGAAAAAATCCAGACATGTAGCTCATTGTATAGCTGAGTAACAGCTACTTTGAGGTTATCACTGTTGAGTAAATCAGTTATAACGTGAAAACTATTACATTTACAGTATTTTGTTTAAATATGTTATTCACATAATTTTTGGTCAGCTATAATAGAGTGAAATTGCAGACCTCTATGTCATGGCATAGTTTACCAATATCTACTTTCAGGTTCTCACTGTTGAGTAAATCATTGTATCCACTGGATAGCCGCAGTGTGTAGAGAGATTTCACCATTACCGCTCTAACGAAAAAAAATATTATAGCTAGCCTTCTCAAGTTTGCAAGGTATATTAGAGGGTGCACCACAGTATTCTATTGGTAGGCTTTATGTCTAAATTAGGCCTGTGGCTAAATTACTTGCCTACTAAAAATGAGTAATTCTGCATTTTCTCTAAAAGTATTGCAGATAGCAAATTTTTCTTAAATAACTCATTCACCTACTTTTGGGAGAGCTTTCACATGCTGAAGTTCCAGACCCGTAGGTAATTACTCACCTACTCAAAATGAGTAAATGCAAATTATCTCTAAAAGTATTGTAGATAGCCAATTTTTCTCAAATAACTCATTTGCCTACTTTTGGGAGAGCTTTCACTTGGTGAAGTTTCAGACCCGTAGGTAATTACTCACCTACTGAAAATGAGTAAATGCAAATTATCTCTAAAAGTATTCCCGATAGCCAATTTTTGTCAAATAACTCCTTCACCTACTTTTGGGAGACCTTTCACTTGGTGAAGTTTCAGACCTGTAGCTAATTATTCACCTACTCAAAATGAGTAAATGCTAATTATCTCTAAAAGTATTGCAGATATCCAATTCTTATCAAATAACTCATTCATCTACTTTTGGGAGAGCTTTAACTTGGTGAATTTTCAGACCCGTAGGTAATTACTCACCTACTCAAAATGAGTAAATGCAAATTATCTCTAAAAGTATTGTAGATAGCCAATTTTTCTCAAAATAACTCATTCGCCTACTTTTGGGAGAGCTTTCACTTGGTGAAGTTTCAGACCCGTAGCTAATTATTCCCCTACTCAAAATGAGTAAATGCGAATTATCTCTAGAAATATTGCAGATAGCCAGTATTTCTCAAATAACTCATTAATATGAAAACAACTTATAGGAAGTCATGGGCTGCAAATCTTTTCATGTGGTCAGATTTGACCTTGGGCCCCTCCTGCTTATTATTGGTCCTAGAGGTTTGCAATGTGAAAACGACTTATATGAAATCATGGGCTGCGAATCTTTCGATGTGGTCAGACTTCACCTTGGGCCCCTGCTACAGGGTCAAATAAGGTTAGCCAAACTTAAAAGTGCTTTCACCTTGCTTATTAACGAAAAATGCTGTTTATCTTCCAAACTATGTTAGTTGGCCTTTGTCGGAGGATACATCCAGCATCTGGCCACAGATGCGTCCTTGGTCTAGTTAAAAATCTTATCTTCTAGGTTAATTTATTTGGCTCGAAAATAAAATGCATAATTATACACCTGCAGTCTGCACACATGAACACATACACAAAAACTGTTTAACCTTGAAGTCCTTTCCTCACTCCCCAGACAAACCCAATCAACTTTTATAGTTTATATAGTGACTGGAGATCATAATGACACTGAATTGATAAAATGCAAATGTTGTATTGTAACAGTTATATTTTATATATATATTCTATTTTAAAGCCTTGGTAAATATATAAAATAATATTTATGTATGGTAAATATATCAGAAGAAAATAATATTCAAGATACTGCTGTGTAGAATGTGCATAATCATTAACCAAATCATATAATCTAATTTAAAGACATTTAGTCTCTATGTTATTCTTGCATTAAAAGAATGTAGAGTTTTATATAGCAAAAATGTAAATCAATAAACACATGTACTTCAGATGTATTTGGCACCATATTTACAATAAATGTTTTTGTGTATGCTGAGTTTATCTATTTCAGTATGGACTTCTTCAGTATATAATGTGCATTGACTTGGTATAACTTAATATACCGTATTTATCCATATTAACGCCCCCCCCCCCTCATGTCTACCTTTGCAAAGTTCATATTTTGCGGGGTTTTACATCCCTCTAAACAGCCAGCACCTTTGCGATTCCGGGATTCCGAAAAATGCGTTTTAGTACTTCCCCAATCAATACCGCTTACGAGAAATAAAGAAAGTTACAAAAAAACGTAGCAATTATGACCAGAAACGCAATGAAATCTGGAAAAT
The DNA here is from genome assembly GCA_964017235.1 of Sabellastarte sp. h YS-2021. Classification (NCBI taxonomy): domain Eukaryota; kingdom Metazoa; phylum Annelida; class Polychaeta; order Sabellida; family Sabellidae; genus Sabellastarte; species Sabellastarte sp. h YS-2021. Next base: position 83,121,023 of record OZ024935.1, on the reverse strand, counting down.
ATGAGATAAACTTTATAATTTCTTCAAATTTAAGGTTTGTTTCCAATATTTTAAGGTCTCTCGCCATTATACATGCTGGCAAGCGAGATCAAGGCTGTAAATTCCATTATCGCCCATTGCCACTGGACTCGAGAGTTGATTTTTTATATAGGTAATAGTCGCCCGCCTTTTGAAAAATACATCGCCCCCGGGGTGTTTATACGAATAAATGTGGTATATTCTATGTCAGTGAACAAAATAGCTATACTTTTAGATTTATTGAGTGCTGTAAATCAGCATAGATGAATGTTTCGATGAATCTGATTGGTTACAATTTTCCTTAAACTGCATCTCTGTATTTATCACTTATTTTGATTTTGATATGTCCCAACTTATCACAGAAAATATTTTTAAAGAATAATGATAATAAAAAGTCTTTTTTCGTGCTCATAATGACTGTGGTTAATGGAAGTTATTGTTATTTTCTTAGAATTTTTGAAATTCTTTGAAGTATTTTTGCAAAGTTTTACTGGAAATGTGTTAAGAATGGTCTTTATAATTTTTTCAACTGATTGGTGGCTTTTCCTTGCTGAATTTGTGTCCAGATTTTGAATGTTATGACTTTGTGTCAGTGCCACAGTTCAAACTACACCTGTTTAAATGACCTGGTGCTAAATAAATACCTGTTGGGCTTGGATTATTGCCTGCTACCTATTTTCATCATGGTCTTTGAAAGGTGAAAAGTAGTATGTCACCTTTTGTCATCTTCTTGTTATTGAAACACCAGAACTTTAGTTTTTCATCGAATTTCACTTAAAATTTTACGATTAATTCCGAACTTTTGCAGGTTTCAGGTTGTGTCATGAAAGAGGTCCTCAGCGGCCTTGTGGGTTAGCAAGTTTTGCATCTAATCACATACTGTTACTTCTGTGTGTGTTTCACTTCCACGAGTGACAGTGCTGGGCACTTGACCTGGCCGCATGTGACATTAAATGAGACGTAAAACTCCAACTGTGACCTTTGACCTTTGTATTATCTAAGTTTCAGGTGAATGTTGGCTATTCATACATGTCAGTTTGATAGAGCTGAAGCTTTTTAACTTGAATCTGAAAAGATCAACTTAATATGCTCCTGTTCCATATGTGTGGGTTATTGAAAGACCTTTTCAGTTTTAAAATCAAGGCCCTGATATAACATATTCTGTGCAAAAAGCCATGGAAATTGCAAGGTATACTATCCCTGGAATTGTTTTTATGTGGTCACTCTGCGTGTTAGCATACACGTGAACAACTTCTCCTCCAAAACTACAAGGCCTAGAGACATGCTGTTTTTTTTTTAAAAGATACCTTATCTATCGAGGATGAAAATTTTTCAAGGCATGCAAATCTGTCTGTTTGTCTGTTTGCTAGAGCCATTACAAGGGAGGTACCCCCACCAAAAGTGTGAAAATTTCATCACTTTATCACAATTTTCTTAGTGACTATTGCGGGGATTCTCTCATATTTTGCATATATGTACTAGGCCACAAGTAGATTACCTTGGATCTTTTTAAATTTTTTTTAGGAATTTTTAAATTAATTTTAATGCATTAAAATTCATGAATTCATACACTAAATCACGTATAACTTGAAAAGTATGGCATTTAGAGCATTTTGTTAAAATATGTTATTCAGCTACTTCTTCCATAGCAACAACATGGTGAGTAACTTGGGTGTCTATTGAAATAGTTAAGTGAGTAATAGCTACTTTCTGATTTTTCATTACCTTTCATAATGAAAAAAATCACTTATAACTCAAAAACTATGCATTTAGAGAATTTTGTATAAATATGTTATTCAGCTACGTTTGGGTCAGCTATAACATAGTAAAATTGCAGACCCGTAGCTCATTGCATAGCCGAGTAATAGTTACTCTCAGGCTATCACATTGAGTAAATTGCTTGTATCTTCAAAACTATTTCATTTAGAGTATTTTGTTTAATATGTTTTTCCTTTACTTTTAGGTCAGCTATAGCATAGTAAAATTGCAGACCTGGAGCTCATGGCATAGCTGAGCAATAGCTACTTTCAGGTTCTCATTGTTGAGTAAATCAGTTGTAACTTGAAAACTATTGCATTTAGAGTAATCGGTTTAAATATGTTATTCACGTACTAATGGGTCAGCTACAACATAGTGAAATTGTAGACCTGTAGCTCATGGCATAGCTGAGCAATAGCTACTTTTAGATTTTCACTGTTCAGTTAATCAGTTGTAGCTTGAAAACTATTTCATTTACAGTATTTTGTTGTATCCACTGGATGCTATCCGGTGGATACCATGGATTTTGCTTCGTTGCCACCGCCGCCACCGCAGTGTGTAGAGAGATTTAACTGTTACCGCTCTAACAAAAAAAAATATTATAGCTAGCCTTCTCAAATTTGCAGGATATATTCATAGCCATAAAATCTTGCCTGGGAGTACTTTTGGCCTCATTTTGAAAAACAAGATGGCCGCCACAGGCGTTTTTTCGACTTTCAGCAAGGACTTTTGGTGACCCTCTAGAGCAAAGGGTATTCTCAAATTCACAGGGTATTTTCCTTATTACAAAATCTTGACTGGGAATACTTTTGGCCTCATTTTGAAAAACAAAATGGCCGCCACAGGCTTTTCTTTGTCAGTCATAAAAAGTGCTTATATCTCCCTTATTATTGGTCCTAGAGGTTTGGGATGGTAAACCAACCTATAGGAAATCATGGGCTGGGAATCTTTTGGTGTGGTCTGATTTGACCTTGGACCTCTCCTTCAAGGTCAAACGAGGATAGACAAGCTTAAAAGTGCTTATAACTCACTTATTATTGATCCTAGAGGTTTGGGATGGTAAACCAACCTATAGGAAATCATGGGGTGGGAATATTTTGGTGTGGTCTGATTTGACCTTGGACCCCTCCTTCAAGGTCAAATGAGGATAGCCAAACTTAAAAGTGCTTATAACTCGCTTATTATAGGTTGTACAGGTTTGCAATATGAAACCAACTTATAGGAGATCATGGGCTGGGAATCTTCTGATGTTTTCAGATTTGACCTTGGGCCCCTCTAAATTTCAAACGATGGTTCACTGGCTTTGGTGAGTTGTCTTTTTGGTGGATACAAATTTGCATCGGTTCTCCGATGCGTAGGTCTAGTTTAAATAAGTTATCAACCTACTTTTCCGTCAGCTATAAAATAGTATAATTGCAGACCTATAGCTCCTTGCATAGCTCAGTAATAGCTACTTTCAGGTTCTCGTTGTTGAGTAAATTAGTTGTAACTTGAAAACTATTTCATTCACAGTATTTCTTTAAGTATGTTATTCACGTACTTTTGCGTGAGCTATATCATATCAAAATTGAAGCCCTTTAACTGATTGCATAGCTGAGCGAAAGCCACTTTGAGATTCTCACTGTTCAGTAAATCAGTTGTAACTTGAAAACTATTGAATTTGTAGTATTTTCTTTAAATATGTTTTTACCCTACTTTTTACACCTTAACAGTTACCTTGTTACTTTCCTTCTGAATACCATTTCCAGGGCACAACTTTTATGTCCTTTTCTTCTGAAACTTCTACTCTGAAAACACACAGTCAGCTGACACAGAGCCCGTTCACTGATTGCTTGTTATAACATACTTATCAAAAGCATAAGTCTTGTGATCTGCTTTCACTCGAGAGATTGATAGAAGATAACCCGTTAAAACTAAGGTATTATCACTTTTGAAAACAAGGAGTTCAGTCAGAGGACACATAAGATGTTACAATATCATCCTCAAAAATGTTGTGTTTTTTATGCCACTGTTGCCACAATTTCGTCTCTGGCTTATTGTGATTAATGCTATATACTGTCCACTGTTTCAGCTCTGTACATTGGGCTTTTGGTGGGTTTCTCTGTGTACACCAATGGCTCCAAATTACTGAAAGGTTCCCAAACTCAGGACTTGGGTTGTTTACACGGTATTAGGTTTTTAAGCATGACCTGGGTGATATTGGGACACACCCTGGTGTTCCCTTTAATAGCAGGAAGTTTTCTCTTCAGTAAGTTAATTGATGTCCCTCTTTGACTAGTGGATAGTGTGTCTATTTGATGTCTTTATTATTATAGTAAATACTTTCATTTCAGAGCCTGTAAGAGATTCTTTTAAACATCAATTTGTAATGTTGGTTAACTTCCTTTTTTGGCACTTAAATACTTGTAAATGATTTAGTTTTCTTTTAGCAATGAAAGAGACTCAAATGTGGCTATTTTAAAATTGACAATATTAGCTAGTAACTTATTTGACAACATCTGCATTTGAATGTCAACAAATAGTATTATTTTCTGTATTTTGCACACAACCAGTAACCACTCAATCTTTCATGCTGTAAAGAGAACTGGAGTGCTCCCATATAGATAGATGTATTTCAACTTCATCAGAAATTATAAAAAAAAATTCAGAATTAGTAGGATGGGCTCTCAGTGAAAATATTTACTGTATTTTTATGTCTTGTATATAACAGCGTTATCTGGTAGATAAGATGACTCACATGTTTAATTGTTTGCATGTTATTTTCATATGTTCAGGTAGCATTGAAATTCTCCTTTGTTGGGAGCCTAAAATCTTGAATGCTATGTGTAAGTGTAAAAGATCATCAGAGTAATAAATTGTTTGTATTTTTAGTTTTGTACAACATATTTCCTGTTTACTGTTAAAATAGTTTGCCAATTATGATAGCAGATATAAATATCAAATTTAATAAGCAAAAATATGCTGGAGTTGATTGATAATTAAGTCAAGTATACAATGAGCAGAAGCATGATTCTGTTTCACCAAGACATCCAAAGCAAAAAAATACTCAGCATATGTCAGTGGAAACTGGTTTCTAGGAACCAGGTATTTCTACTAATTATAGAAAAATATTATGAACTCCACTTAAACAATTTTAATTAGGTTTTTATTGAAGTACATTGCATCAGCTTTGTATCATTGCATCATTATTTCTATTTTTGTTTATAATTTTCTATGATATTTGTAAAATGGGCATCCCCATTATATACTTTACTCTGGTGTCTTTTACTCATTTAGATGTAAAAACTCGGCTGAGAAAAGTGATCTTGTACATCAGATATAATGTTATTGTACATAGTGCACTCTGTGGCCTGATGTATGTTTGTTGAGTCTTTGTGTTCATTCGCCTGTGGGTTAGGTTGTTGGGTTACTGATTTGATTACTTACAGATTTACAAGTATGAATTAATATCTGCATGTTTTGCATGTTTATAAATCATTGTTTGAATTATTTTTTTATATTAATCAATTCAGTGTTTTTAAATGCTACTTATGATGAATTTTCAAAAATTTCTTTCTAGGTTCCCGGGAAAATTGATATCTGGTTCCAATTATGGGTTGGGTCTCATACACATTGATATTCTTATTCGTAAAGGTTATTTATATTCTTCAAATATTCTTATATTTCTGAAAAATACAGTCATTAAATGAAGTAATTAAATGCAACTTCACTTGAAGAGTACACAATTACCTTCACCAAGGATTGTGCAAGAAAGCAAACATTTCATGTGAAGTACATAACTTACTTAGTACAGTTGTCCTGATCATTTTGTGGATCGATATCCATTGACAGAGTATGTTTATTTTGCTCATAATCTTGCCAACAGAGAAACAGTGGCTGCAGATGACTGTCTTCATACCCAACTTGAAACCACACAAATTTATAATTTATTACATTGTGTCACAATGTTAACAGCTTGTTAGAAAATAAAATTTTACAAAGATTCCACTGTAGTGATTTATCATTAACTGCAACTCCACTGAGACCAGTGACAAGTTTTTCTCAGAAAACAGTGCTGCAAAAGTAAGGGGCTTTTGAAGCTAAAATTTGGGCTTTAAATTGTAAAAGAAGTGTAGGCCAAGTGTTCCTATATGTTATAAACAATAAAAACATTTGTTATAAAGATGTTCTATTCTTGAGACTAAAATAGAGATTCAGTTTTGTCTCAACTTTTTGGGGAACAGCCAACAATATTAAGACCATAACGTGTCATTCAGTGGATAAACAGTACAACTAAAAAGAATATTATAAAATTATTGTTGTCTTTAAGAGCTTCGTATTTGTAGCCCCATAATTGCCCGCATGTGTAGATCCCACAATCAGATGAGTATCCAAGTGAGGCATCTTATAAAATGTTAAAAATTAAATAAAAATTACCTTGATGAGTTGACTCACTCGGTTGACGAATTAAAGGTCTGAATTGTATATGTCACAGGAGAGACTCCGAGTCAGGGGAATACTTGATTTCACCAATGGAGATGCTGGTTGGGGTTTCTGTTTGTGGAGATTCTCATCCATTATATTGTAGTAATTGTGGTTTCCACTCGGAAACTCTTCCTCCACCATGACATCTACTTGGTATAGTGAAAACTTTTTTTGAAAACATTCCATTTCAGCGATGAGCATGAAGGCACTACTGGGTCTCTCAGTTTGCAGCTATTGATCCAGATTACTAATGGGTTGCCAGAATGTGGATCTGGGTTGTATTTATGGCATACTTCAAAGCAATTTTTTTGAAAACATTCCATTTCAGCGATGTACATGAAGGTACTACTTGGTTTCTCTGCATACAGTAACGGGAAAAAATTACTGATGGGTTGCCAGAGTAGAGATCTCAGTTGTATACACGGAGTCCGTTTTCTGAGCATGGCCTGGATCATTCTAGCTCATACATTGATGTTTACACTAAATTATTACAACTTCTGGAGTAAGTACTTGTCATAAAGCGTTATGACATGTTAACAACTGCTAAAGTAACATAGTCGCTGCTCAACTTCTAATTATGCAAGATTCATCAGACCCATGTGTATCTTAGTAAAATTAATGTAAGTTGTTGTATAAGAATCAATTTTGACACCCAGCAAAAACAAACCTGGTTGAGGTATGTGCTAGTGAAGGGATTGCCATGCAATTTTAACATCGTTATTAAATTCTGAGGTGACTTTGTACATCAGTTGATATTGTTTCACGCCGCAAAATATGTTTACTGTGCACCTGCTGATCCTTCAGTTATCAAATTCAGTTTTGTTAATGTATAAGCATACATAACTCTGACCATGAATTTAATGTATCAATATTGCTGTTCAAACTACAGCGAACTACTAAACTACAGCACAGCAAAATGTATGCAGCTATAAGGACTAAATAGCCATTTGAACTGGAGATCTGTCTTATACAATGCCCATACCTTCTAATTCAATTAAATTTGGTGAGTTCTTGAAAGTAAAAATTGTTCTGTACTGGCTTATATAATTGTATCCACCGGAGGCATCCGGTGGATACTTTGGTTTAGCGTTTACTACGCTGTAGAGAGATTGGGGGGGGTGTGTGTGTGTGTGTGTGTGTGTGTGATGGCTGCCGTGGGCATTTCTTTGAAAACAATCTACATTTTTCTACTGCTGATATGTATAGCAGATATACATGTACTCTACAACCTTGCACACATTTGACCTTGAAGCTCTTAATTCAAGGTCATCCACGGAGTGCCAAAGTAACCCACATAATAGACTTTCAAAGTGCCTATATCTCCATTATTATTGGTCCTAGTGGTTTGCAATGTGAAACCAACCTATAGGAAATCATGGGCTACGAATCTTTTGATGTTGTCAGATTTGACCTTGGACCCCTCCTTCAAGGTCAAACGAGGATTTCCAAACTTAAAAGTGCTTATAACTCGCTTATTATTGATCCTAGAGGTTTGGGACAGTAAACCAACCTATAGGAAATCATGGGGTGGGAATCTTTTGGTGTGGTCTGATTTGACCTTGGACCCCTCCTTCAAGGTCAAACGAGGATAGCCAAACTTAAAAGTGCTTGTAACTCGCTTATTATTGGTCGTAGAGGTTTGGGATGGTAAACCAAGGTATAGAAAATCATGGGCTGGGAAACTTTGTGTGTGGTCAGATTTGACCTTGGGCCCGTCGTTCCAGGTCAAACGAGGATAGCCAAACTTAGAATTGCTTATAACTCGCTTATTATTGGTCCTAGAGGTTTGGGATGGTAAACCAACCTATAGGAAATCATGAGCTGGGAATCTTTTGGTGTGGTCAGATTTGACCTTAGACCCCTCCTTCAAGGTCAAATGAAGATAGCCAAACTTAAAAGTGCTTATAACTCGCTTATTATTGGTCCTAGAGGTTTGGGATAGTAAACCAACATGTAAGAAATCATGGGCTGGGAATCTTTTGATGTGGTCAGATTTGACCTTGGGCTCCTCCTTCAGGGTTAAACGATTATAGCCAAAGTTAAAAGTGCTTATAACTCACTTATTATTGATCGTAGAGGTTTGGGATGGTAAGCCAACCCATAGGAAATCATGAGCTGGGAATCTTTTGGTGTGGTCAGATTTGACCATGGGCTCCTCCTTCAAGGTCAAACGAGGATAGCCAAACTTAAAAGTGCTTATAACTCGCTTATTTTTGGTCCTAGAGGTTTGGGATGGTAAACCAACCTATAGGAAATCATCAGCTGGGAATCTTTTGGGGTGGTCGGATTTGACCTTGGGCCCCTCTTTCAAGGTCAAACGAGAATAGCCAAAGTTAACAGTGCTTATAACTTGCTTATTATTGGTCCTAGAGGTTTGGGATGATAAACCAACCTATAGGAAATCATGGGCGGGGAATCTTTTGGTTTGGTCAGATTTGACCTTGGGCCCCTCCTTCAAGGTCAAACGAGGATATCCAAAGTTAAAAGTGCTTATAACTCGCTTATTATTGATCGTAGAGGTTTGGGATGGTAAGCCAACCCATAGGAAATCATGAGCTGGGAATCTTTTGGTTGGTCAGATTTGACCTTGGGCCCCTCCTTCAAGGTCAAACGAGGATATCCAAAGTTAAAAATGCTTATAACTCACTTATTATTGATCGTAGAGGTTTGGGATGGTAAGCCAACCCATAGGAAATCATGAGCTGGGAATCTTTTGGTGTGGTCAGATTTGACCATGGGCTCCTCCTTCAAGGTCAAACGAGGATAGCCAAAATTAAAAGTGCTTATAACTCGCTTATTATTGGTCCTAGAGGTTTGGGATGGTAAACCAACATGTAGGAAATCATGGGCTGGGAATCTTTTGATGTGGTCAGATTTGACCTTGGGCTCCTCCTTCAGGGTTAAACGAGGATAGCCAAAGTTAACAGTGCTTACAACTTTCTTATTATTGGTCCTAGAGATTTGGGATTATAAACCAACCTATAGGAAATCATGGGCTGGGAATCTTTTGGTTTGGTCAGATTTGACCTTGGGCCCCTCCTTCAAGGTAAAAGAAGGATATCCAAAGTTAAAAGTGCTTATAACTCACTTATCATTGATCCTAGAGGTTTACAATGCGAAACCAACTCATACGAAATATTGGGCTAGGAATCTTCCGATGTTAGATTTGACCTTTGGCCCTCCTTCAAGGTCAAACAATGGTTCACTGGCTTTGGTGAGTTGTCTTTCCGGTGGATACAAATTTGCATCAGTTCTCTGATGCCTAGATCTAGTTTTCTTTTGGTGTGTGTAGTCAAGGTGTGTTATTCCAGTTCCAACTTCAATATGCATGTATAAAGGCCTTTAGACTTCAGAGTTATACAGTACCTACTATGGCTTCCATTATGCAAGATTCAGTAGACTCTGTAGTATTCGGTACAGGTTAGGTGAAGGTATAAGTAAGAAACAGTGTTGTTGGTTCACCATCTGGATACAGTGCTTAGGTGTGTGCCTTAACTAGTACTAAAACATGGATGATTTAATATGACTTTGGATTTGTTTGGAACATTGACAAAGTGTCTGGGCATCTCTTCATCATCCAAATGTCTCTTCACTCCACTAGATTATGGTTTCTGACAACAAGCTCGATGTAAGAAGCAAATTCCTTGTTCCCATCCATGTTACATAAAAGCTGTTTAAAGTACCCACAATCCAGCCAAACATTTTTGCCTCCAATGATATATTTGTATCCCCGGACGATAGTAGATTCAGTACGGTCATGCCACCGCCCCGCCGCAGAGATTTCCTTTCGGACGCCATAACTTAAAAATATTTGAGTTAGACCTTTCAAATTTGGTATGTGGGTATATATGGGCAATGCCACGAATGCCTTTGTTTTGTGACCTTGACCTTCAATTTCAAGGTCACTGGTGGCCTCTTAAAGGTCAGATTTTGGCCATTTTTTCACATTTTGGCCCAGTTCTCATATACAGAAAGTTAGATCATCCCATGGCTGGTATATATAATACATATATATGTCCTTTGTAAGCATGCAGAAATTTGACCTTGAAGCTCTTCATTGAAGGTCATCCACAGACTGCCAAAGTACCTCACCGAGGGTCATTTTTGGCCTTTTTGGAGATATTTTCACACTTAATGCTGACTATATTGCATGGAAACTATTGAAAATAGCTTTGGAGGTTGAGTACATGATGGAGTACCATCATCCAGTTTGTTGACCTTGGCTATTGTTTTCAAGGTCACCTTAGGCCTGCTTAAATGACTAAAATGATACCTTAGACTGTGAGGCCATATACCTCCTTTATTATTGGCTGTTACTGCTCTAACAAACAAAATATTATGGCTAGCCTTCTCAAATTTACAGGATATATTCATAACCATGAAATCTTGCCTGGGAATATTTTTGGCTGCATTTTGAATAATAAGATGGCCGCCAGGGACGTTTATTCGACTTAAAGCAAGGACTTTTGTTGGCCCTCTAGAGCAAAGGGTATTATAGGTAGAGATCTCAAATTCGCAGAATATGTTCCGCATTACAAAATCTTGACTGGAAATATTTTTGGCCTCATTTTGAAAAACAAGATGGCCACTACAGGCGGTTTTTTGTCAGTTATGAAAAGTGCTTATATCTCCCTTATTATTGGTCCTGGAGGTTTGGGATGGTAAACCAACCTATAGGAAATCATAGACTGGGAATCTTTTAGTGTGGTCAGATTTGACCTTGGACCCCTCCCTCAAGGTCAAGCGAGGATAGCCAAACCAAAAAGTGCTTATAACTTGCTTTTTATTGGTCCTAGAGGTTTGGGATGGTAAACCAACTTATAGGAAATCATGGGCTGGGAATCTTTTGATGTGGTCAGATTTGATCTTGGGCTCCTCCTTCAAGGTCAAACGAGGATAGCCAAACTTAAAAGTGCTTATAACTCGCTTATTATTGGTCCTAGAGGTTTGGGATGGTAAACCAACCTATAGGAAATCATGGGCTGGGAATCTTTTGGTGAGGTCAGATTTAACCTTTGGCCCCTCCTTCAAGGTCAAACGAGGATAGTCAAACCCAAGAGTTATAAACAAGTAACTCGCTTATTTTTGGTCGAGAGGTTTGGAATGGTAAACCAACCTATAGGAAATCATGGGCTGGGAATCTTTTGGTGTGATTGGATATGAAATTGGGCTCCTCCTTCAAGGTCAAACGAGGATAGCCAAAGTTAAAAGTGCTTATAACTCACTTATTATTGGTCCTAGAGGTTTGGGATGGTAACCAACCTATAGGAAATCATGGGCTGGGAATCTTTTGATGTGGTCAGATTTGACCTTTGCCCCTCCTTAAGGTCAAACGAGGATAGCCAAACTTAAAAGTGCTTATAACTCGCTTATTATTGGTCCTAGAGGTTTGGGATGGTAAACCAACATGTAAGAAATCATGGGCTGGGAATCTTTTGATGTGGTCAGATTTGACCTCCTTCAGGGTTAAACGATTATAGCCAAAGTTAAAAGTGCTTATGACTCACTTATTATTGATCGTAGAGGTTTGGGATGTGCTTATAACTTGCTTATAACTTGCTTATTATTGGTACTAGAAATTTGGGATGGTAAACCAGCATATTTTGCTATGGTCAGATTTGACCTTGGACCCCTCCTTCAAGGTCAAACGAGGATAGCCAAACTTAAAAGTGCTTATAACTCGCTTGTTACTGGTCCTAGAGATTTGGGATGATAAACCAACTTATAGGAAATCATGGGCTGGGAATCTTTTGGTGTGGTCAGATTTCACCTTGGGCTCCTCCTTCAAGGTTAAGTGATGGTTGATTAGCTCTGATGAGTTTTCTTTCTGGTGGATACAATTTGCATCGGTTCTCCAATGCGCTACGACTAGTTACATTTGTATCTTTCATTAAGCAAACATTTTGTTTACTTAGTCTCAGTACAAGTTGTTCCCATAAACACTTAGGCCCCCTCCCCACAGGGTTATATTTGTATCAACCATAATACTCTGTATGTCACGCTTCAACCATGTCCCGTCCGGGGATACACTGCATCGAGACGCAATATCTAGTTTAATTTTGTTTTCTTATTTCAAATAGGTAGTTAGTTTAAAGTCCTATTTGAACAAACTAAAACCCCACTGTCAATGTGTATTATTGAAGGCATCATTTTAATCAAAGCGAACTTGGTCAATAGTCAGTAGTGTCTTATCTGTTGAAATTTGTTTGTGTTTGCTTGTTGATGCTTGTTGGCCGAATTTGTCATTTCTGTGTTTGTTCGGGTTAGTTCCTTTAAAATATTTCAATGAGGTTTAATTTTTTGCTTAACTTATTACATTAAATTTTTAAGAAATGAGTTCCACAGAAGAAATATCACTTATCTAATAATTTGAATGAGAGCTTAATTAAGCGTCCCGCAAGGGACGCTTGTTTGTGTATGGGAGACCTTCAGGCTCCGCCGGCTCCGCATTTTGTTTTCCTTATAACTCTGTAACCATTAGGCGGATTCTTTTCAAATTTGGCAGGTTTAGGCAGTAGCCTTGGGGAATTTTTTTGAATATGCTGCAGTGACATTTCAACCAATCAGAGAGGTCACATGACCAAAAATGTCTTTTTTTGATGGGGAAGCTTGTCCAGATGATAACTTGAAAGGAATTTTATCAATTCACCTGAAACTTGGCAAATACATTCATTCTATTAAAATCTGGAAATCATTAGATTTTGGCATTGATTGGTCAAGAAATGGCCGAGTAATTAATGATTAATTAATCATTACGAATTTTCCAAATAAGGAAAACACAAAAATACTTATATCTCGAAAACCGTGCTAGATAGAGCGATTTCAACGAAATTTTTGAGCCGCAGGGTATCTCTGCGGAGTAGTTTTCCCAATTTTCAAAAAATGTTTGTCTCGCCCAAAATGGCGGCCATTTTGAATTTTCGAAATTTTCGCAAAAATTGCAAAACACAAAAATGCTTATATCTCGAAAACCGTGCTAGATAGAGCGATTTCGACGAAATTTTTGACCCACAGGGTATCTCTGCAGAGCACTTATTCCAATTTTGAAAAAATTTTTGTCTCGCCAAAAATGGCGGCCATTTTGAATTTTCGAATTTTTCGCAAAAATTGCAAAACACAAAAATGCTTATATCTCGAAAACCGTACTAGATAGAGCAATTTCGACAAAATTTTTGACCCACGGGATATCTCTGCGGAGTAGTTTTCCCAATTTTCAAAAAAATTTTGTCTCACCAAAAATGGCGGCCATTCTGAATTTTCGAAATTTTCGCAAAAATTACAAAACACAAAAATGCTTATATCTCGAAAACCGTGCTAGATAGAGCGATTTCGACAAAATTTTTGACCCACAGGGTATCTCTGCAGAGTAGCCATGCCTATTTTACAAAAAAAATTTTTGTCTCGCCAAAAATGGCGGCCATTTTGAATTTTCTTCGAATTTTTCGCAAAAATTGCAACACATAAAAATGCTTATATCTCGAAAACCCTGCTAGATAGAGCGATTTCGACGAAATTTTTGACCCACAAGGTATCTCTGCAGAGTAGCCATACCAATTTTCAAAAAAAATTTTGTCTCGCCAAAAATGGCGGCCATTTTGAATTTTCTTCGAATTTTTCGCAAAAATTGCAACACATAAAAATGCTTATATCTCGAAAACCCTGCTAGATAGAGCGATTTCGACGAAATTTTTGACCCTCAGGGTATATCTGTAGAGTAGCCATGCCAATTTTCAAAAAAATTTTGTCTCACCAAAAATGGCGGCCATTTTGAATTTTCGAATTTTTCGCAAAAATTGCAAGACATAAAAATGCTTATATCTCGAAAACCCTGCTAGATAGAGCGATTTCGACGAAATTTTTGACCCACAAGGTATCTCTGCAGAGTAGCCATACCAATTTTCAAAAAAATTTTGTCTCGCCAAAAATGGCGGCCATTTTGAATTTTCAAATTTTTGCGCAAAAATTGCAAAACACAAAAATGCTAATATTTCGAAAACCGTGCTACATACAGCGATTTCGACGAAATTTTTGATCTTTAGGGTATCTCTGCAGAGCAGCTATCCCAAAGAGCTTTCACTTGGTGAAGTTTCAGACCCATAGCTAATTACTCACCTACTCAAAATGAGTAAATGCGAATTATCTCTAAAAGTATTGCAGATAGCTAATTTTTCTCAAATAACTCATTCACCTACTTTTGGGAGAGCTTTCACTTGGTGAAGTTTCAGACCCATAGCTAATTACTCACCTACTCAAAATGAGTAAATGCGAATTATCTGTAAAAGTATTGCAGATAGCCAATTTTTCTCAAATAACTCATTCACCTACTTTTTGGAGAGCTTTCACATGGTGAAGTTTCAGACCCATAGCTAATTATTTACCTACTCAAAATGAGTAAATGCTAATTATCTGTAAAAGTATTGCAGATACCCAGTTTTTATCAAATAACTCATTCATCTACTTGTGGGAGAGCTTTCACATGGTGAAGTTTCAGACCCATAGCTAATTACTCACCTACTCAAAATGAGTAAATGCGAATTATCTCTAAAAGTATTGCAGATAGCCAATTTTTATCAAATAAATCATTCACCTACTTTTGGGAGAGCTTTCACTTGGTGAAGTTTCAGACCCATAGCTAATTACTCACCTACTCAAAATGAGTAAATGCGAATTATCTCTAAAAGTATTGCAGATAGCCAATTTTTCTCAAATAACTCATTCACCTACTTTTGGGAGAGCTTTCACTTGGTGAAGTTTCAGACCCATAGCTAATTACTCACCTACTCAAAATGAGTAAATGCGAATTATCTCTAAAAGTATTGCAGATAGCCAATTTTTTTCAAATAAATCATTCACCTACTTTTGGGAGAGCTTTCACTTGGTGAAGTTTCAGACCCATAGCTAATTACTCACCTACTCAAAATGAGTAAATGTGAATTATCTCTAAAAGTATTGCAGATAGCCAATTTTTCTCAAATAACTCATTCACCCACTTTTGGGAGAGCTTTCACTTGATGAAGTTTCAGACCCATAGCTAATTACTCACCTACTCAAAATGAGTAAATGCGAATTATCTCTAAAAGTATTGCAGATAGCCAATTTTTCTCAAATAACTCATTCACCTACTTTTGGGAGAGCTTTCACTCTGTGAAGTTTCAGACCCATAGCTAATTACTCACCTACTCAAAATGAGTAAATGCGAATTATCTCTAAAAGTATTGCAGATAGCCATTTTTTTCAAATAAATCATTCACCTACTTTTGGGAGAGCTTTCACTTGGTGAAGTTTCAGACCCATAGCTAATTACTCACCTACTCAAGATGAGTAAATGCGAATTATCTCTAAAAGTATTGCAGATAGCCCCATTTTTCTCAAATAACTCATTCACCTATTTTTGGGAGAGCTTTCACTCTGTGAAGTTTCAGACCCATAGCTAATTACTCACCTACTCAAAATGAGTAAATGCGAATTATCTCTAAAAGTATTGCAGATACCCAGTTTTTATCAAATAACTCATTCATCTACTTGTGGGAGAGCTTTCACATGGTGAAGTTTCAGACCCATAGCTAATTACTCACCTACTCAAAATGAGTAAATGCGAATTATCTCTTAATAGTATTGCAGATAGCCAATTTTTCTCAAATAACTCATTCACCTACTTTTGGAAGAGCTTTCACACACGAAAATGAAAAATTGTGAATATCTCGGAAAAGCTATTTCTTCTCCTTCAATGCTCGGCGGGAGATGCACACCGCGGCAGTGGTGTTGACAAAAAATTTTGTCTCCCCAAAAATGGTGGCCATTTTAAATTTTCAAAGTTTTTGCAAAACACAAAAATGTTTATATCTCGAAAACCGTGCTATATGGAGCGAACTCAACAAAATTTTTGACCTGCTGGGTATCTCTGCAGAGTAGCCATGCCAATTTTCAAAATATTTTTGTCTCACCAAATATAGCAGACATTTTTCATTTTTTAATTTTTTGCAAAACACAAAAATGCTTATATCTTGAAAACTGTGCTAGATAGAGCAGACTGCGCTGACTTTGGTTGCCACAACAGTATAAGGCTAGAAACGAAGCATTTTCTTAATACTTTAGCACTCACCTTTATATCCTTTTCGGGACGCTTTGTTTTTGCTATGCAAAAACATTATCTTTTTTTTTGCGAGCAATCCTCTAGTTTATAACTTGGCATCTCCACCACAGTAATACCTAAGAAGAGATAATTACTCGATAAAATTATGAGGTGTGTTACCGTGTAAGTTTAATGCTTACCTATTCATAAGATAGTTATCCATAAGAGCTGTAATGACACACTGTTATTTTGAGAATATAACCAAAGTATAAATCTCATAAAAACAGATATTTACGCAGTACAGTGTACGTTATATGTCTTCTAGTTCTCATTCTCAGTCAGCTTGTATTTGGTGATGGTTGTTCCTCAGTTATTAATTATTTAAATCTTTGGCTTCTCTGTCTTCATTTCCTCTGTCTTTAATTACTAACTGAAAGGCCATGGTTTTATGATTTGCCAAAAAAAAAAAAATTATTTGTGGTATCTGTGTACCATTGTGGTCAAATGGTTGCATGATTTGAACAAAACATTAACACCCTCAATTTTACAGAATCATTCATAAAATATTTTCAGAAGAAAAAAAATTATATTCTCATATAATTTTTATAGCGTATGGAACCAATCGCAGGTCACTTTTGGATGCATAGAAAGTATTGGAAATACTTTTGGTCAAGACAAAAAAACACTATAAAATATAAAGACACCAACAATTTCTTATATCATTCTATGAACAATTGAACATACAGTTTGAAAGTATTAAGATTAAATATGTGTGATCACTCAAGTGACAGAAATTAAAGAATTTGCAAGATATTTTGATTATGTCAAAAACGTTCCTATTTATTAAATTTAAGTTGTGTCTAAATGTATTTCAGTGAGATTTACCACTGGATCATATATTCCATATATGGAAATTAAACATTAACCATAAAGTTCAGATAAGGAGATAGTCATAAGCTGTTTACTTGCAATAATCATGTTGTCTCTGATTCACTACGTTATATATAGATATGTGAAATACATTGGCCCAAATTTGGATATTTGCATTGCTTTCTCAGTCCCATATGACTGTGTGTACATTTGTTTTTATTCTTTAAAGATAGAGCAGCAATAAAAATCATCAGTAAATTGTCAGTAAAAACAGAGTTCAAAAATGAGGATGTGCCCCTATGTAGATTGTAAATGATGTGTCACTGATGTTGACTGAGTTTATATTAATGATAAGCAAATAAGAGAACGAATTAAATTATTTTAATATTTATTGAATAAAGTAAAGAAGATAGGAATAACATTTGTCCTTTAATAAGATTATATGTAACAATACAGAATTTGTGGTTCCATATCTCTGATGGTCAATCCCAATATGGCTGTCAGTCTTAAAAGGCACTTAAATAGCCAATTTGATTCCAAGTCTTAAATCAAAGTAAATCAGTCAAGCAAGGTACAAGTTCTTTAAACAGCCAGTTCACTTGGCAAGTTGTTTATAAAAGACAGTATCTCAGTTTTCTCAAGGGACTTTTTATTACAATACTTGAATACACATTGGTCTTCCTTTTTGGTGTGAATCTTTTCAGTTACATATCTTTATTACACCGTTTCATGATTAACATGATTACCTACATTCCATTGTGTGTCAGTACTCGGTTTATATAGTTTGAATTTCTCCCCTCTCAGTCAAGGCAACCATTAATAAACCAAAACTTCATATATTTCTTGGAATGTTTTTATATTTGTTCTTCTGTTTAAAAGGGCCTTGTATTTGGTTTGTCACACTGAGTAAATACAACTAAAGTCAAACATATAGGATTAAACTAAACTTTTAATGTCATATCTGGTCAATATTGTCATCAGTGCGCAGTGGTAAGGGATGTCCCGGTAGTTCCAACATTATCATTGTGTTGGATCGGTCTGATGCGTGTGAGCCCGTAAGACCTACTTTAATTTTATTAAGTACAGAGAAAGAAATGGGTAATTGGCCACAGAATGTAAAACAAATGCCACTGGTAGTGGGACCCTTTAAAATGCAAGACCACTGCCGCGGTGTTTATCTCCTGCCAGATATTAAGGAGATTTGATGTTAAACATGTGATGTGGCAGCCATTTTGTTTTTGAAACTGGGCCGAGTTACTATCAGACTAGCTTTCCTAGCCACATATATTTTTTTATGATGCTTACTGCAATATTTGAACATTTTGAGCATCTTAATGATTTTCAAACAATCAGCTATGGTGGCCATTTGGCTTTTCAAAATGAGGCCAAAATTTTGCATAGAGTGATATTTAGCCATAAACATTCCCTGCAAATTTGGTGAAGATATCTTTATAAATGAATGAGGTTTAAGGTTTATATGAAAATGTGATGAACGGATGCACGCACATATGGAAGGCGTTTTCGGCCGCTGGCGAGAGATAATAGGACAAAATAAACAGAATTTGTGCCAAATTATGTCAGGGAAGTCCAGAGGCCTATTATAGTCACAGAAACCACAAATGTGTGATAGATTTCCCACAAGTCAAGGAAATAGACAGTGGAGGTGGATCTCCTCACTCGCAAAATTCACGTACTTTTACAAATTTCACATAATGTGGGGAATGTCACATTCTTAGTGTATATAGCCCAGGACTTGAGTGTATTATCAAACATCAGTAGAACAGCCAATAATTGGAACCAGATAGCTCCATAGAAAGTAAAAACAGTTTTTGAAATGGTAATCATGGTGTAAATATTCCCAGACATTTATTTAAACATGAGTTTAGGTGCACAAAATGACACGTTTATTTTAATATCTTGATAAAAAAAACCACTGGCATTGATCAATATACACTATGATGAAGCCTCATGAAGGTTTACATTTATTCAGATCTTTTCAATGACATAATCTTTCACATGTCCTAGATAAGATCCATTCACAGAGTGCCTCAAAAACACTAAAGATCACCATATAGAGTGAAACAATGTTAATTAAGCGTCCCTGAAAGGGCGCTTCTTTGTTTTCACCTCAGTTTCCTCGCCGCCGCCGCCGCATTATGGTCTCCCTTGAATATGTGTCTTATTATTAGAAGGTTTCAAACCATATTTGGCACTTATATACCTTAGGCGTGGGATAATTTTTCTGCATGCTTAAATTTGACCTTTGACCTTTATGAAGGTCACATGATCAAAAACAATTTTTTTAAGCTTTTATAGCTTCAGAATGTATTAAGAGGTATTGGGAAAGCATATGTGGAGAGTCTAAATAGCCGGTCAGTTTTACCCCTGACCCCCCTTATGGGTCAAACTGGGGTCGTAAAATAGCTGATTTCGAGTTTTTGCCTTATATCTCCTTTAATGTTGCTTTTATAGATTGAGAATGTATTAAGAGGTATTGGGAAAGCATATGTGGAGAGTCTAAGTACCCAGTCAGTTTTACTGCCTGACCCCCCCCCCCCCCCCGACCCCCCCCCCCCCTTATGGGTTAAACTGGGGTAAAAAAATAGCTGTTTTGGAGTTTTTACCTGATATCTCCTTCATTGTTGCTTTTATAGCTTCGGAATGTATTAAGAGGTATTGGAAAACCATATTTGGACAGTCTGAATTAAGCCGGTTAGTTTTACCTCCTGACCCCCATGTATGGGTCAAACTGGGGTCATGAAATAGCTTTTGCCTTTATTGTTGCTTTTATGCTTTCACAATGTATTAAAACCTATTGCAAAACCCTGTGGACAATCTAAATAGCAATACATACTTGCACACATGATTATATATGAAGTTATCAATACTCGTTACTGAAATGCTTTGTAGCATTTACACAAAATTTGCTAAAGTTACATCCAATGTTGTACATCCAATGTACAACACTTTCTCCAGCTTGTCTATGTCTACAACGCTTGTTTATGTTAATTAAAGAAGACCTTTGTAGGATTTTTCCTGTCATGATATCACTAAGGGGGTTGGTTTATGTAACAGTACGGTGATGCCTTGTGCATTCTTAGCTTTACAGCATGCTTATTAAGACCACAAGGCATTTTAAACTCTCAGGGACGCTTCGCTTTTGTTAGCAAAAGCATTCATCTAGTTTTTACCCCACAGCCCTTAAGGGCTGTCGGGGTATTGTTTTCACCCATGGTGTCCGGATGGGCGGGCGGGCGGGCGTCCGGGCGGGCGGGTGGGCGGGCGGCGGGAAAAAGTTTGTCCGGGCTGTATCTCGGAAACCGTAAGGTGTAGGAAGTTGATACTTGGTAGGGACATTGGTTAGGGGGTGTAGGTGTGCAACGTCATGGTCTGACCTTGATTTGACCTTTGACCTTGCCGTAGTGACCTTGAGTTTGAAAATCTTGTCCGGGCTGTATCTCGGAAACCGTAAGGTGTAGGAAGTTGATACTTGGTAGGGACATTGGTTAGGGGGTGTAGTTGTGCAACGTCGTGGTCTGACCTTGATTTGACCTTTGACCTTGCCGTAGTGACCTTGAGTTTGAAAATCTTGTCCGGGCTGTATCTCGGAAACCGTAAGGTGTAGGAAGTTGATACTTGGTAGGGACATTGGTTAGGGGGTGTAGTTGTGCAACGTCATGGTCTGACCTTGATTTGACCTTTGACCTTGCCGTAGTGACCTTGACCTATAAAATATTGTCCGGGCAATATCTCGGAAACCGTAAGGTGTAGGAAGTTGATACTTGGTAGGGACATTGGTTAGGGGGTGTAGTTGTGCAACGTCATGGTCTGACCTTGATTTGACCTTTGACCTTGCCGTAGTGACCTTGACCTATAAAATATTGTCCGGGCTATATCTCGGAAACCGTAAGGTGTAGGAAGTTGATACTTGGTAGGGACATTGGTTAGGGGGTGTAGTTGTGCAACGTCATGGTCTGACCTTGATTTGACCTTTGACCTTGCCGTAGTGACCTTGACCTATAAATTCTTGTCCAGGCTATATCTCGGAAACTGTAAGGTATAGGAAGTTGATATTTGGTAGGGACATTGGTTAGGGGGTGTAGGTGTGCAACGTCATGGTGTGACCTTGATTTGACCTTTGACCTTGCCGTAGTGACCTTGACCTATAAAATCTTGTCCAGGCTATATCTCAGAAACCGTAAGGTGTAGGAAGTTAATACTTGGTAGGGATATTGGTTAGGGGGTGTAGGTGTGCAACGTCATGGTCTGACCTTGATTTGACCTTTGACCTTGCCATAGTGGCCTTGACCTATAAAATCTTGTTCGGGCTATATCTCGGAAACCGTAAGGTGTAGGAAGTTGATATTTGGTAGGGACATTTGCTAGGGGGTGTAGGTGTGCAGTATCATGGCCTGACCTTGATTTGACCTTGCCGTAGTGGCCTTGACCTATAAAATCTTGTCTGGGCTATATCTCAGAAACCGTAAGGTGTAGGAAGTTGATACTTGGTAGGGATATTGGTTAGGGGGTGTAGGTGTGCAATGTCATGGTCTGACCTTGATTTGAACTTTGACCTTGCCATAGTGACCTTGACCTATAAAATGTTGTCCGGGCTATATCTCGGAAACCGTAAGGTGTAGGAAGTTGGTACTTGGTAGGGACATTGGTTAGGGTGTGTAGGTGTGCAACGTCATGGTCTGACCAGGATTTGACCTTTGACCTTGCCATAGTGACCTTGAGTTTAAAAATCTTGTCTGGGCTATATCTCGGAAACCGTAAGGTGTAGGAAGTTGATACTTGGTAGGGACATTGGTTAGGGGATATAGTTGTGCAACGTCATGGTCTGACCTTGATTTGACCTTTGACCTTGGCATAGTGACCTTGACCTATAAAATCTTGTCCGGGCTATATCTTGGAAACCGTAGGGTTGAGGAAGTTGATACTTGGTAGGGACATTGGTTAGGGGCTGTAGGTGTGTATTATCATGGTGTCACCTTAATTTGACCTTTGACCTTGTCCTAGTGACCTTGACCTATAAAATCTTGTTGCACCTTTGGGTCTCTCTTTTGATGCAGATTAAGCACTGTTAAAGTCATATTAGAATTTATTAAGAATTTTACTTTCATAACTTCCCATTGTAAGAGATAGAATTTCATCAAGTGAGCCACAGATTTTGCTCCAACACCACACATAAGCATTCATTAAATGTATTACCACTTCTATATGCATGGTAATATTCAAACCATCTAAACCATAATTTGGCCATGCAGATGTAGATAAAGAGGGTTGAATTTTAGTTTGCTGATTAATGCTGTCATCTTGTTATTAAATTATCTTGTTTTAATACTTCATCTTTATATGCATGATCTTTCTTTTAAACATTATTTGGACCTTTATATAACTGACAGTGCTCTGAAAGTATCCTAAAGTTTATACTGATACAGTACCTCTGTATCTCATGGTGTTGAAAATATTTCCCTAGGCTGTGGGGTACGGGCATCTCTGATGCTATTTTTTAAATTTTAAGTTCAGATATGATGATATTATACCTCAATCTAGAATTCTAGATCTACTTAGTTCTTAAGTAATTCTTATTTGATAGAATGTACTACCACACCTCTAAACATGGACAACAGTGCTCTTGAGTAACAAAAGAAAAAACAACATGCACCTCATTGGTTAGGCTCAGTTGTAGATGACCGACTTAAAACACATCTGAATGAATACATACATGTTCATATTCTTTGCGTGTGGTAGGGGTGTTGTTAGAAAAAAACAAAGGAAAACGATGAGATAGTGGTTTAAATAGACGTGTATCATATATATATTTTAGGAATTACAGAAAATAAGTAAATTCTCCCTTTCCAGTCAATCCTGTGTGTAACAACCTCATCATTAGTCCGTAAAGACATGTCTCTCTTTTGTAGATTAATAGCATATTATTAATGTTGATGAAGTGATATTTTAATGTTTTAAGCCTACATCCATCAGTCATCAGATAACACCATGTGATTCATCAGTTTTATAATGACCCATTTAAATGGACTCAGATGATTTTGTTAAGTTTGGCCAATTACAATGAGATTACTTTTCAGAAAGACAATTTTCTTTGAATTTGTTAGCTGACACCATGCCCAGAGGGCTCTCTGTTCTTCTTATAGAGCCAGATCATCACTAGTGGCTGCCATTGCTTCAGATGATTCATGAAAGCACAGCTAAAACAATTAAGTAAATAAATTTTTTAAAAAAACACAAAGCTATTTTTGCATTCCCATCTTTTCAATTTCAACAGATTTCCTCTGGAAATTCCTTCTCAGCTTTTCTGTTCTTATCAATGGGAAGAAGGTGTTGTCAGTTGCCACGGCAACCACCACAGGGCGCCCGGACACGGTGACCTTAACCTGTGTTCACGGCATCAGGTTTTTCAGCATGACGTGGGTTATACTGGGGCATACTTACTTCTTTGCCGGGAGTACAGTGAGTAAGTGTCTCCAAGCACTGTGGAAGAGCCACCTTTGTGTTTACTTTGTATTTTCAATTAAACTGACACCTTGGTCTATTTTTACTACCCTCTGTTTGCATAGGGTATAGGATACATATGAATCCAATCTCAAAATGCTCATTAAAAATCAAATAATAAAAAATGGAAATGGTGAAAGTATGTGCAGTAGTACTGCACTTTGATCAGGTGATACCAATTTTGTACGTACTAGTTCCCCATTGTGATGATTTCATGTGTAAACCAGTAACCTAGTCATCACAGTCTTAATATAGATACTGAGCAGTGACTATGTTCATTTTAGAATACTGATTGTTCTTACCCTTTTCAGTTTGTTCAAAGCAACTTTAAACTCAAAATTAGATAATACTTTGCTACAAAAATTTGATGCCTCCAGCCTTCAATATCCAGTCTGAACCATTGTGCTGTTATCTATTAATGTGTTTGCGTATATAAATTAGAGACTTTTTATAACCTCTCTGGTTTACCAGGTGGCACACTAAGTGCTAAATGTTACTAAATGTTCACATTTGGATAATAGACTTGCCTTCCAGCTCTCAGGTTCTGGGTTCCATTCCCGACATGAAATGGGAAGGTTGGTAGTTGCTTGCCATTGCCTCCAGGTCTTTAATGCAGAACCTTGACTAGATACTAGTGTGCACTCCTTTCTTCCATCCCCCTCAACTACATGTCATGATCTGACCTGAACACTGTGTTTAAAGCAATGTTTAACTAGTGAATAGAATGATTGTCTGTAGACATCGAATGGTCGGTCAAAATTCACACGAGTAGTGGGGATAGACCTGGAACTAGTCTCCATCGATTCATCGTTATTACTGATAATTTCATAATATATGGTTACCTTTTCTAATGTATCTAAATATCCACATACTTCTTAAAATATTTGTTGGCAGTTTTCCTTAATAAATTCATAGATTTGTCACGAATTTCGGGTTTGTTTATATCTACCGCCATATTTACAGGAATGGAGTTTTTTTGGTAAATTCTAAAAATGTCGGAACACTGTTATTCATACACTTCATCCTGGAATGTGTTTCAAGATATATCCAACAATGGAATCAATTATGGCTCGATCATTGCTTGGAAAAATGGATCAGTAATCGACCATGCAACTTCAAGGTGATTCTCATCACTGTGTTGAACCCAAAGCAATCAATCGCACGTCCATGCCTTATTTCAAAACAGTGGTCATTAGTGCACCTCAATTGATATGTGTGACCAGAATCCTTAATGCAAAATAAACAAAGAAGTTCACCTTTCAACCAAATCATTAAGACAGCACAGATGACATACAACAACTCCCAACAATGATACACAAAACCTCTTAAAGTGTGAAAGGGCAAAGCAAATCATATACAGAATATATAGGGGTACACAACAATTTTCTTTTCATTATCTATGTCCTTAATCATTTGCAATAGAAACTAAATTAGGTTTGTAATTTCATCATCAACCCACAGTCAGTCAAAAATGTTGTTACTTTGTATTTCACTTTTATTTATTCATTTTGAGATGCAGCTGTGTACAGTGGAACCTCTATAAACCAAAAGTTCTGTGTGAATGACTTTTTGGTTGAATAATAGAACATTAATGAAATAAACACTTAATACTTCATTGACAAAGATGAGAGCATGGTATATTTGGGCAGATAACATTGTGTTTAATATTGGATAATAGAAGTTTAGATAATAGAGATTCTACTGTACTAAAGCCAATGGTATTGGGTGTGGAAAACTAAATGTGATTTCTGGTGTTTTTTAATTAATGTTTGTATAAATATTTTGTTTTATGTTTGCCTGTTATGTCTCTTTGCCTTTTTGTTCATGTGTTTTTGCATGGTGTGTGGTAGCTTGCTAGTATGTACATGTAAGTCATGTATGTGTTTTTTCATATTGACTAATAACCTTCTGCTTAACTTAACTTCATTTATATGGCTACTACACTGTAGACAATGCCAGTTAATCAAACACTAGTAGTAATTAAGCGTCCCTGAAAGGGCGCTTATTTGTTTTCGCCTCAGTTTCCTCGCCGCCGCCGCCGCATTATGGTCTCCCTTGAATATCTCCCTTATTATTAGAAGGTTTCAAACCATATTTGGCAGTTATATACCTTAGGCGTGGGGAAATTTTTCTGCATGATTAAATTTGACCTTTATGAAGGTCACATGATCAAAAACTATTTTTTGAAGTACACCCCCCCCCCGTCATCACAGTTCAGGAAAAACTACTTGCTACAGAGCCTTATAATTTGACACACCTGTTCATACTATCGAAAACGCGAGCTGATTAGATTTTGGGAGCAATCCCTTGAAAAATGTCTCATTTATGAGTGATTTTCTGACACTTTCCAATCTGAAAGCCTTAAATTTAGGTCAACCCCCCTATTATCTTCTTAAGTATTGCATTTAGAGCTATAAAATGTACTGGGAGGTAATAGGAAACCATATGTGGAGAGTCTAAAATCATAGAGAGTCATAAAATAGCTGATTTTGAGTTTTTGCCTTATATCTCCTTTATTGTTGCTTTTATAGCTTCAGAATGTATTAAGAGGTATTGGGAAAGCATATGTGGAGAGTCTAAATAGCCGGTCAGTTTTACCCCCCGGCCCCCCCTTATGGGTCAAACTGGGGTCATAAAATAGCTGATTTTGACCTTTTGCCTTGTATCTCCTTTATTGTTGCTTTTATAGCTTCAGAATATATTAAGAGGTATTGGGAAAGCATATGTGGAGAGTCTAAATAGCCGGTCAGATTTACCCCCTGGCCCCCCCTTATGGGTCAAACTGGGGTCATAAAATAGTTGCTTTGGAGTTTTGCCTTATATCTCCTTTATTGTTGCTTTTAGACCTTCGGAATGTATTAAGAGGTATTGGGAAAGCATATGTGGAGAGTCTAAATAGCCGGTCAGTTTTACCCCCCGACCCTCCCTTATGGGCCAAACTGGGGTCATAAATAGCTGCTTTGGAGTTTTTGCCTTATATCTCCTTTATTGTTGCTTTTATAGCTTCAGAATGTATTAAGAGGTATTAGGAAAGCATACGGTGCAGCTTTGTGCATTCTTAGCTTTACAGCATGCTTATTAAAACCACAAAGCATTTTAAACTTTAAGGGACGCTTCGCTTTTGTTAGCAAAAGCATTCATCTAGTTTGTCATTATCTCTATATTAGTGTAGTTATGTGTAGCAGTTTTGCAAATTATTTAATTTGAATAATATTAAAGATCATTATGAACTAGATATTTGGAATTGTTAAATCAACTAATTAACTGTCTTTAATAATAGTGTCACATTCAATAAAAGTATAATTTTCATTTTGGATAAGAGAAAGTGTAATATAAATTGAGGTAGTGTGTATATCTTAACTTTGAAAATGTTCCTACTTCAAATTTTTAAAAATTTTACTTGAGTATTAATGTAGCATGGAATTCTATATATATATATTGAGCATATTTTATCTATATAAATCTTTCAAAATCTGTATTCCTAATATACTGTGTGGTATTATTTTCTGTCAATAATAAAGTCTTTTAATAGGAACCATTTTGATGACCTGAAAACTGAAAAGTGCAGTGGCAAATGTTTTGAACATGCACGCTTGTGAAATATGTTAAAAAAAAATTTTATGACAACATAATTATTGTAAAAGTCAAAATATTGTTTATTATTTTACCAGTGTACTTCTTTGGAATAATCTATTTGCAAAATCTTTAAACAATTTTGGGATTTGGCTCCTTCAGTACCCCAGTTTCTAATCCAATGGTGGAACTGGAGATATATAGATTTTCTGATATTTACTTGGAGCTTTTGCTTAACTGGATATTGCATGAGGCTGGATATTCAAGATAGCTGTTTATTCATCGGTTACAGACAGAAGCTTTTATCTCCCCAGCTTGATAAGATGAAATCATCAATGAAAATTGAGTGACAAGAAGCAAAATTGTCTTTAATCTCATAAATTAAAAAAAATATATCCCACAATATAAATTAAAGGGATTTCTTCTGTGGTGAATGTCACACATACCTGATTTGATTGTAAATTGCAAAATTCACTGCAATGCAGTTAAGTATACTGTGCAATGCAAAGTAAAGTAGGGGGTAAAACCCAGTATTTAAGATCATGTATACCAAAGGCTTGCCAGCATAACACTAAATTTTCTGCAATTTCTGGTGAATCTACCTTGTAAAACAAAGTAAAAATAAGGGCCTTTTCTCAAAAGTGAATGACATGTATATGATATATAACAGGCTTGGTTGTAAATTTACTGCAATCTATTTCTGGTTGTGTTACCACAAACAAGTCATATTGTGTACTGGTTGCAGATAACCTGGCATACTTTGAGGTGTTACTCAACAGGTTCACATTCCAGACTCTTCTCGGTGCTACAGTATCTGTGGATTCATTCTTCTTCCTCAGGTAAGTTTTTATTGCTCAGGTAAGCACTCCATTCAGGCAGACTTTTTCTTCAGGAAAAGTTTCTTCCTGAGAAAGCTAGGGATGAGTAAGTAGACCCAGTATCTCAGTATCGAGAACATTTTACTGAAATACCATGAAGAAATTATACAACCACCATCTCGCTTGTCAACACCTGTAATGGAAAGAAAACTTAAAATATTGGAAACAAACACTAAACCAGAAGAAATAGCTAACTTTTATCCTATAGTTTTTATGTCAGCTGACTTGTCAGTCAGCTGACATTATGTCGTCACTCTGCGGCGTGGGCGTACGCGTACGCGTCCGCGTACGCGTCCGCGTGAACAACTTCTCCTCCAAAACTACAAGGCCTAGAGACGTGCTGTTTTTTTTAAAAGATACCTTATCTATCGAGGATGAAAAATTGTTCAAGGCATGCAAATCTGTCTGTTCGTCTGTTTGCTAGAGACATTACAAGGGGGGTACCCCCACCAAAAGTGTGAAAATTTCAACACTTAATCACAATTTTCTCAGTGACTATTGCAGGGATTTCTCTCATATCTTGCATATATGTACTAGGCCAGAGGTAGATTCTCTTGTGTGAGTATGAGACCTGGATCTGTCTTACTTTTTTTTTAATAAATTTTTTTAATAATTTTTAATGCATTAAAATTCATGAAATCATGCACAAAATCATTTATAACTTGAAAAGTGTTGCATTTAGAGCATTTTGTTAAAATATGTTATTCAGCTACTTTTTTCATAGCTACAATATGGTGAGTAAGTTGGGTGCCTGTCTCAATAGCTAAGTGAGTAATGGCTACTTTTGGGCTTTTCAGTAACTTCCATCATGAGTAAAATCACTTGTAACTTAAAAACTATTGCATTTAGAGAATTTCGTATAAATATGTTATTCAGCTACTTTTGGGTCAGCTATAACATAGTAAAATTTTAGACCTGTAGCTCATGGCATAGCTGAGTAATAGCTACTTTTAGGTTACCACTGTTGAGTAAATCGCTTATAACTTCAAAACTATTGCATTTAGAGAATTTCGTATAAATATGTTATTCAGCTACTTTTGGGTCAGCTATAACATAGTAAAATTTCAGACCTGTAGCTCATGGCATAGCTGAGTAATAGCTACTTTTAGGTTATCACTGTTGAGTAAATCGCTTATAACTTGGAAACTATTGCATTTACAGTATTTTGTTTCAATATGTTATTCACCTATTTTGGGATCAGCTATAACATAGTGAAGTTTCAGATCTGTGGCTCATTCATAGCTGAGTAATAGCTACTTTGAAGTTCTCACTATTGAGTAAATCACTTGTAACTTAAAACCTATTGCATTTAGAGAATTTCGTATAAATATGTTATTCAGCTACTTTTGGGCCAGCTATAACATAGTGAAATTTCAGATCTGTAGGTCATGGCATAGCTGAGTAATAGCTATTTTAAAGTTCTCACTATTGAGTAAATCAGTTGTAATTGGAAAACTGTTGCATTTAGAGAATTTCGTATAAATATGTTATTCAGCTACTTTTGGGTCAGCTATAACATAGTAAAATTTCAGACCTGTAGCTCATGGCATAGCTGAGTAATAGCTACTTTTAGGTCATCACTATTGAGTAAATCAGTTGTAACTTGAAAACTATTGCATTTACAGTATTTTGCTTAAATATGTTGTTCACCTACTTTTGGGTCAGCTATAACATAGTAAAATTTGAGACCTGTAGCTGATGGCATAGCTGAGTAATAACTACTTTGAGGTTCTCACTATTGAGTAAATCAGTTGTAATTGCAAAACTATTGCATTTAGAGAATTTCGTATAAATATGTTATTCAGCTACTTTTGGGCCAGCTATAACATGGTGAAATTTCAGATCTGTAGGTCATGGCATAGCTGAGTAATAGCTACTTTGAAGTTCTCACTATTGAGTAAATCAGTTGTAATTGGAAAACTATTGCATTTACAGAATTTCGTATAAATATGTTATTCAGCTACTTTTGGGTCAGCTATAACATAGTAAAATTTCAGACCTGTAGCTCATGGCATAGCTGAATAATAGCTACTTTTAGGTCATCACTATTGAGTAAATCAGTTGTAACTTCAAAACTATTGCATTTACAGTATTTTGCTTAAATATGTTGTTCACCTACTTTTGGGTCAGCTATAACATAGTAAAATTTGAGACCTGTAGCTCATTGCATAGCTGAGTAATAACTACTTTGAGGTTCTCACTATTGAGTAAATCAGTTGTAATTGCAAAACTATTGCATTTAGAGAATTTCGTATAAATATGTTATTCGGCTACTTTTGGGCCAGCTATAACATAGTGAAATTTCAGATCTGTAGGTCATGGCATAGCTGAGTAATAGCTACTTTGAAGTTCTCACTATTGAGTAAATCAGTTGTAATTGTAAAACTATTGCATTTAGAGAATTTCGTATAAATATGTTATTCAGCTACTTTTGGGTCAGCTATAACATAGTAAAATTTCAGACCTGTAGCTCATGGCATAGCTGAGTAATAGCTACTTTTAGGTCATCACTATTGAGTAAATCAGTTGTAACTTCAAAACTATTGCATTTACAGTATTTTGCTTAAATATGTTGTTCACCTACTTTTGGGTCAGCTATAACATAGTAAAATTTGAGACCTGTAGCTCATTGCATAGCTGAGTAATAACTACTTTGAGGTTCTCACTATCGAGTAAATCAGTTGTAATTGCAAAACTATTGCATTTAGAGAATTTCGTATAAATATGTTATTCAGCTACTTTTGGGCCAGCTATAACATGGTGAAATTTCAGATCTGTAGGTCATGGCATAGCTGAGTAATAGCTACTTTGAAGTTCTCACTATTGAGTAAATCAGTTGTAATTGGAAAACTATTGCATTTAGAGAATTTCGTATAAATATGTTATTCAGCTACTTTTGGGTCAGCTATAACATAGTAAAATTTCAGACCTGTAGCTCATGGCATAGCTGAATAATAGCTACTTTTAGGTCATCACTATTGAGTAAATCAGTTGTAACTTCAAAACTATTGCATTTACAGTATTTTGCTTAAATATGTTGTTCACCTACTTTTGGGTCAGCTATAACATAGTAAAATTTGAGACCTGTAGCTCATTGCATAGCTGAGTAATAACTACTTTGAGGTTCTCACTATTGAGTAAATCAGTTGTAATTGCAAAACTATTGCATTTAGAGAATTTCGTATAAATATGTTATTCGGCTACTTTTGGGCCAGCTATAACATAGTGAAATTTCAGATCTGTAGGTCATGGCATAGCTGAGTAATAGCTACTTTGAAGTTCTCACTATTGAGTAAATCAGTTGTAATTGTAAAACTATTGCATTTACAGAATTTCGTATAAATATGTTATTCACCTACTTTTGGGTCAGCTATAACATAGTAAAATTTCAGACCTGTAGCTCATGGCATAGCTGAGTAATAGCTACTTTTAGGTCATCACTATTGAGTAAATCAGTTGTAACTTCAAAACTATTGCATTTACAGTATTTTGCTTAAATATGTTTTCACCTACTTTTGGGTCAGCTATAACATAGTAAAATTTGAGACCTGTAGCTCATTGCATAGCTGAGTAATAACTACTTTGAGGTTCTCACTATTGAGTAAATCAGTTGTAATTGCAAAACTATTGCATTTAGAGAATTTAATATAAATATGTTATTCAGCTACTTTTGGGTCAGCTATAACATAGTAAAATTTCAGACCTGTAGCTCATGGCATAGCTGAGTAATAGCTACTTTTAGGTCATCACTTTTGAGTAAATCAGTTGTAACTTGAAAACTATTGCAT
Source organism: Sabellastarte sp. h YS-2021 (assembly GCA_964017235.1). NCBI lineage: Eukaryota > Metazoa > Annelida > Polychaeta > Sabellida > Sabellidae > Sabellastarte > Sabellastarte sp. h YS-2021. Next base: position 83,089,083 of record OZ024935.1, on the reverse strand, counting down.
GTACAGTATTTTGCTTAAATATGTTGTTCACCTACTTTTGGGTCAGCTATAACATAGTAAAATTTCAGACCTGTAGCTCATGGCATAGCTGAGTAATAGCTACTTTTAGGTTATCACTGTTGAGTAAATCGCTTATAACTTGGAAATTATTGCATTTAGAGTATTTTGTTTCAATATGTTGTTCACCTATTTTGGGGTCAGCTATAACATAGTGAAGTTCCAGACCTGTGACTCATTGCATAGCTGAGTAATAGCTACTTTGAGTTCTCAATGTTGAGTAAATCACTTATAATTTGAAAACTATTGCATTTAGAGAATTTCGTATAAATATGTTATTCAGCTACTTTTGGGTCAGCTATAACATAGTAAAATTTCAGACCTGTAGCTCATGGCATAGCTGAGTAATAGCTACTTTTAGGTTATCACTGTTGAGTAAATCGCTTATAACTTGGAAACTATTGCATTTACAGTATTTTGTTTCAATATGTTATTCACCTATTTTGGGATCAGCTATAACATAGTGAAGTTTCAGATCTGTGGCTCATTCATAGCTGAGTAATAGCTACTTTGAAGTTCTCACTATTGAGTAAATCACTTGTAACTTAAAACCTATTGCATTTAGAGAATTTCGTATAAATATGTTATTCAGCTACTTTTGGGCCAGCTATAACATAGTGAAATTTCAGATCTGTAGGTCATGGCATAGCTGAGTAATAGCTATTTTAAAGTTCTCACTATTGAGTAAATCAGTTGTAATTGGAAAACTGTTGCATTTAGAGAATTTCGTATAAATATGTTATTCAGCTACTTTTGGGTCAGCTATAACATAGTAAAATTTCAGACCTGTAGCTCATGGCATAGCTGAGTAATAGCTACTTTTAGGTCATCACTATTGAGTAAATCAGTTGTAACTTGAAAACTATTGCATTTACAGTATTTTGCTTAAATATGTTGTTCACCTACTTTTGGGTCAGCTATAACATAGTAAAATTTGAGACCTGTAGCTCATTGCATAGCTGAGTAATAACTACTTTGAGGTTCTCACTATCGAGTAAATCAGTTGTAATTGCAAAACTATTGCATTTAGAGAATTTCGTATAAATATGTTATTCAGCTACTTTTGGGCCAGCTATAACATGGTGAAATTTCAGATCTGTAGGTCATGGCATAGCTGAGTAATAGCTACTTTGAAGTTCTCACTATTGAGTAAATCAGTTGTAATTGGAAAACTATTGCATTTACAGAATTTCGTATAAATATGTTATTCAGCTACTTTTGGGTCAGCTATAACATAGTAAAATTTCAGACCTGTAGCTCATGGCATAGCTGAATAATAGCTACTTTTAGGTCATCACTATTGAGTAAATCAGTTGTAACTTCAAAACTATTGCATTTACAGTATTTTGCTTAAATATGTTGTTCACCTACTTTTGGGTCAGCTATAACATAGTAAAATTTGAGACCTGTAGCTCATTGCATAGCTGAGTAATAACTACTTTGAGGTTCTCACTATTGAGTAAATCAGTTGTAATTGCAAAACTATTGCATTTAGAGAATTTCGTATAAATATGTTATTCGGCTACTTTTGGGCCAGCTATAACATAGTGAAATTTCAGATCTGTAGGTCATGGCATAGCTGAGTAATAGCTACTTTGAAGTTCTCACTATTGAGTAAATCAGTTGTAATTGTAAAACTATTGCATTTACAGAATTTCGTATAAATATGTTATTCACCTACTTTTGGGTCAGCTATAACATAGTAAAATTTCAGACCTGTAGCTCATGGCATAGCTGAGTAATAGCTACTTTTAGGTCATCACTATTGAGTAAATCAGTTGTAACTTCAAAACTATTGCATTTACAGTATTTTGCTTAAATATGTTTTCACCTACTTTTGGGTCAGCTATAACATAGTAAAATTTGAGACCTGTAGCTCATTGCATAGCTGAGTAATAACTACTTTGAGGTTCTCACTATTGAGTAAATCAGTTGTAATTGCAAAACTATTGCATTTAGAGAATTTAATATAAATATGTTATTCAGCTACTTTTGGGTCAGCTATAACATAGTAAAATTTCAGACCTGTAGCTCATGGCATAGCTGAGTAATAGCTACTTTTAGGTCATCACTTTTGAGTAAATCAGTTGTAACTTGAAAACTATTGCATGTACAGTATTTTGCTTAAATATGTTGTTCACCTACTTTTGGGTCAGCTATAACATAGTAAAATTTCAGACCTGTAGCTCATGGCATAGCTGAGTAATAGCTACTTTTAGGTTATCACTGTTGAGTAAATCGCTTATAACTTGGAAATTATTGCATTTAGAGTATTTTGTTTCAATATGTTGTTCACCTATTTTGGGGTCAGCTATAACATAGTGAAGTTCCAGACCTGTGACTCATTGCATAGCTGAGTAATAGCTACTTTGAGTTCTCAATGTTGAGTAAATCACTTATAATTTGAAAACTATTGCATTTAGAGAATTTCGTATAAATATGTTATTCAGCTACTTTTGGGTCAGCTATAACATAGTAAAATTTCAGACCTGTAGCTCATGGCATAGCTGAGTAATAGCTACTTTTAGGTTATCACTGTTGAGTAAATCGCTTATAACTTGGAAACTATTGCATTTACAGTATTTTGTTTCAATATGTTATTCACCTATTTTGGGATCAGCTATAACATAGTGAAGTTTCAGATCTGTGGCTCATTCATAGCTGAGTAATAGCTACTTTGAAGTTCTCACTATTGAGTAAATCACTTGTAACTTAAAACCTATTGCATTTAGAGAATTTCGTATAAATATGTTATTCAGCTACTTTTGGGCCAGCTATAACATAGTGAAATTTCAGATCTGTAGGTCATGGCATAGCTGAGTAATAGCTATTTTAAAGTTCTCACTATTGAGTAAATCAGTTGTAATTGGAAAACTGTTGCATTTAGAGAATTTCGTATAAATATGTTATTCAGCTACTTTTGGGTCAGCTATAACATAGTAAAATTTCAGACCTGTAGCTCATGGCATAGCTGAGTAATAGCTACTTTTAGGTCATCACTATTGAGTAAATCAGTTGTAACTTGAAAACTATTGCATTTACAGTATTTTGCTTAAATATGTTGTTCACCTACTTTTGGGTCAGCTATAACATAGTAAAATTTGAGACCTGTAGCTCATTGCATAGCTGAGTAATAACTACTTTGAGGTTCTCACTATCGAGTAAATCAGTTGTAATTGCAAAACTATTGCATTTAGAGAATTTCGTATAAATATGTTATTCGGCTACTTTTGGGCCAGCTATAACATAGTGAAATTTCAGATCTGTAGGTCATGGCATAGCTGAGTAATAGCTACTTTGAAGTTCTCACTATTGAGTAAATCAGTTGTAATTGGAAAACTATTGCATTTACAGAATTTCGTATAAATATGTTATTCAGCTACTTTTGGGTCAGCTATAACATAGTAAAATTTCAGACCTGTAGCTCATGGCATAGCTGAGTAATAGCTACTTTTAGGTCATCACTATTGAGTAAATCAGTTGTAACTTCAAAACTATTGCATTTACAGTATTTTGCTTAAATATGTTGTTCACCTACTTTTGGGTCAGCTATAACATAGTAAAATTTGAGACCTGTAGCTCATTGCATAGCTGAGTAATAACTACTTTGAGGTTCTCACTATTGAGTAAATCAGTTGTAATTGCAAAACTATTGCATTTAGAGAATTTAATATAAATATGTTATTCAGCTACTTTTGGGTCAGCTATAACATAGTAAAATTTCAGACCTGTAGCTCATGGCATAGCTGAGTAATAGCTACTTTTAGGTCATCACTTTTGAGTAAATCAGTTGTAACTTGAAAACTATTGCATGTACAGTATTTTGCTTAAATATGTTGTTCACCTACTTTTGGGTCAGCTATAACATAGTAAAATTTCAGACCTGTAGCTCATGGCATAGCTGAGTAATAGCTACTTTTAGGTTATCACTGTTGAGTAAATCGCTTATAACTTGGAAATTATTGCATTTAGAGTATTTTGTTTCAATATGTTATTCACCTATTTTGGGGTCAGCTATAACATAGTGAAGTTCCAGACCTGTGACTCATTGCATAACTGAGTAATAGCTACTTTGAGTTCTCAATGTTGAGTAAATCACTTATAATTTGAAAACTATTGCATTTAGAGAATTTAGTATAAATATGTTATTCAGCTACTTTTGGGTCAGCTATAACATAGTAAAATTTCAGACCTGTAGCTCATGGCATAGCTGAGTAATAGCTACTTTTAGGTTATCACTGTTGAGTAAATCACTTATAACTTGGAAACTATTGCATTTAGAGTATTTTGTTGCAATATGTTATTCACCTATTTTGGGGTCAGCTATAACATAGTGAAGTTCCAGACCTGTGGCTCATTGCATAGCTGAGTAATAGCTACTTTGAAGTTCTCACTGTTGAGTAAATCAGTTGTAATTGGAAAACTATTGCCTTTACAGAAATTTGTGCAAATATGTTATTCAGCTACTTTTGGGTCAGCTATAACATAGTGAAATTACAGACCTGTAGCTCATGGCACAACTGAGCAATAGCTATTCTCAGGCACTGACTGTTGAGTAAATCGGCTATAACTTGAAAAATATTGCATTTGGAGTATTTTGTTAAAATATATTGTTCACCTACTTTTGGGTTAGCTATTACATAGTGAAATTACAGACCTATAGCTCATGGCATAGCGGAGCAATAGCTATTTTCAGGTTCTCCCTATTGAGTAAATCAGTTGTAACTTGAAAACTATTGCATTTACAGTATTTTGCTTAAATTGTTGTTCACCTACTTTTACGTCAGCTATAACAGAGCAAAAATTCAGACATGTAGCTCATTGCATAGCTGAGTAATAGTTACTTTGAGGTTCTCACTCTTGAGTAAATCAGTTGTAACTTGAAAACTATTACATTTAGAGTATTTTGTTAAATATGTTTTCACAGATGTTTTGGTCAGCTATAACATAGTGAAATTGCAGACCTCTATGTCATGGCATAGCTGAGCAATAGCTTCTTTCAGGTTCTCACTGTTGAGTAAATCATTGTATCCAACCTGTAGGAAATCATGGGCTGGGAATCTGTTAATATGGTCTGATTTGACCTTGGAACCCTCCTTCAAGGTCAAATGAGGATAGCCAAACATAAAAGTGCTTATAACTCGCTTATTATTGTCCTAGAGGTTTGGAATGAAAACCAACCTATAGAAAATCATGAGCTGGGAATTTTTTGGTGTGGTCGGATTTCACCTTGGACCCCTCCTTCAAGGTCAAATGAGGATAGCCAAACTTAAAAGTGCTTATAACTCGCTTATTATTGGTCCTAGAGGTTTGGAATGGAAAACCAACATATAGAAAATCATGGGCTGGGAATCTTTTGGTGTGGTCGGATTTCACCTTAGACCCCTCCTTCCAGGTCAAACGAAGATAGCCAAACTTAAAGTGCTTATAACTCGCGTATTATTGGTCTTGGAGGTTTGGGATGGTAAACCAACATATAGGAAATCATGGGCTGGGATTCTTTTGGTGTGGTCAGATTTGACCTGGGACCCCTCCTTCAAGGTCAATTGAGGATAGCCAAACTTACAATGGCTTAGAACTCGCTTATAATTGGTCCTACAGGTTTGGGATGGTAAACAAGCTACAGGAAATCATGGGCTGGGAATTTTTTTGTGTGGTCGGATTTGACCTTGGACCCCTCCTTCAAGGTCAAACAAGGATAGCCAAACTTAAAAAGTGCCTATGACTCACTTATTATTGGTCCGAGAGGTTTGGGATGGTAAACCATCCTAAATTCTTTGGCTGGGAATCTTTTGGTATGGTCAGATTTGACCTTTGGACCCCTTCTTCATGGTCGAACGAGGATATTGCATTTATAGTATTTCTTTAAATATTTTTAACCTACTTTTTACACTTAAACAATTACCTTGTTACTTTATTTCATAATACCATTTGCAGGGCACAACTTTTTTGTCCTTTTCTTCTGTCAGCTTCGGAATATCTTTCGAACATGCTGTTCAGTTACCATTTACTGTATTTCTGTACAGCCCTTTCCCTGATAATTATGCTTTCCTCTCATTATCACCATCACAAATCAAAAACTTTCAGTCAGCTGACACAGTGCCCGTTCACGGGCACTCTCCTCTTGTTGTACAGTTGGGGACTTTTAGTGTGAATTCGTTGAGAGGAAACTGCCATGTATTGGTTCCATGAGCTTCACTTCCTGCCATTGGCCTATTTGATTGAGGTGTACTAAAATGTGGAATCCTGAAATCGGAACGATTTTGCTTGGTGGCATCTCAATGTACACATTTTTACACCAACTCAGCGTTAAAGAGAATTTTTATTCTTGTACATTTTTTGCTTTGGTAAGCTATACTGGTCAGTCAAAAATAACTGCAGTCTTTTATATTCAATGAGACTGAATCCATTAACACTTTCTTCTATCAGAAGTGAGATTCCTTTCTTTATGGTTGAAAATTATCTCTCTTTTGGATAAGGCTGTGATAGGTTAACCAAAAACAGTTCAAATTCTTTGAGAAACCGAGTACAAATTGGCGAATTGGGTAACCAAAAAAAATAATATATTATGCTGTAAAACAGTGAAAACCTTTGGTAAACCTTAGTATTCTGTCAGGTTTCTCTAACAAAGTCACAGCCTTACTTTTGGATTAAAAGCTAAATCAGAAAAGAATTGTCAGCCACTGGACCTGGTGATTATTTGTGGTGCTTGCTGTGATTGATTGTCACATGACAAACAAAACCAGTCATTCAATCAAACACTCAATTACTCCATTTGCCTGTCCATTCATCTAGTATTTGGTGAGTGAACAGTTTATTAGCTAAGCAATCGATTAGTCATTTTACCAACTTTGTAGTCAGTTGATCATTATTCACTTATTTGGTCAATCAATCAATCAGACTTGTATTCTGTATTTTCAGTGGTGTACTTTTGGCTCATCAGCTAATAGTCAATCAGTTGATCAATCAGTCAAGCAGTCTGTCAATCAGTTATTGATTTTTATCAGTAATTATTGATCAGTGAAATCTCTCAGTCCTATACTCTGTTTTTTCAGTGGTCTGCTTGTGGCTTATCTGTGCCTGAGAGAACTAAAGAAGAATGAGAAAATCCTCAACTTTAACTGGGCAATGTTCTACATTCACAGATTCTGGAGGTAAGTTGCTAGATGGGAGATGGAAAAAAAAAACCCTTGCTTGTAAGGTCCTCAGAAGAAAAGCCCTCAAATTTCTCATTGGGAGAAACTCCTCACCCAGTTTTGTAGCCTGTGGAGAAAAGCCCTCACCCTCTTTTGGGGCCTCAAAATAGCATGAGGGCTTTTCTCCTGAGGGCTTTTCAAGTGAGGGCTTTTCTCCTGGATTTGGCTAGATTGATCTCTTCACCCAGGGTCCTAGGTGTCACAGCCTTGTGTATATCAGTGTTAACAACCAGTGTCTGAGAAACCATCTTGAGATTCCTCAAAAATAGTCTGACAAATCTAATTTAATCACTTGTACAGATTCCTTAAAAAGTGCAGAACAAATCAAACATACCCTGTAATCAGACTTTCATGAATTCCCCCCAAAAATACAGAAGCAATATAAGCACACTTTTATAATTAAGCTGGACATTTTGTTGAGGACCAGCTATTCCTCAGAATTCTGTCTTGTTATTTTATTGCTATATAGAATTTATTTGCCCAGTAACTGTGTTGTTGACTGAATGTTTTAGACCCACATCTCAGTGCATGTTACTGGGTTCTATGCTTTTTCTGTGTTTATAGCTGGGTAGTTAAGCTCATTGTTACTCTGTATAATACAGTTATGCTGACTTTGGTTTTTCAATGTAACTCAGTAGGGCTCTGTTTACACACTGTTTCAGACTCACCCCGCCATACATGTTACTACTGGGCTCTATGGTTGCACTGTTCCCTTACATGGGAAGTGGTCCTTTCTGGTTCACAGTAGACATCAACGCCAACTGTAACGAGACCTGGTGGACCAATCTGCTGTATGTCAACAACTTAGTGAAACCCACAAAAATGGTGAGTGGAACTTTGTTATATATCCTTCTACTGATTGATACTCATAGTTGTACTTTTGATACTCCCAAGGTTTGGAATGATCTTCCTAATGATGTATGCAGTGCAACATCTATTGCCTGCTTTAGGAAAAAGCTCAAAACTTACCTCTTAGCAAAAGCCTCTCTGCCATAGCCTTCATGTCATCCCTGTGTCTTCTTGGTGTGACCTGGCTATGTTAATGGACTTGTGATTATTCACATTGGCTTCATTAAGTTGCGCCTTAGAGTCTGTCAGTTGATGGAGATTAAGCGTTATAAAAATCCACTTTAGATTAGATAAGATCATTTGTACTTCTTGATTTGGCTGTTGATGAGAAGTTAAAATCATCTATTTAAACCACAAAACAGTCTGCGGTGGAAATGTAAAAGGTCAAAGCTCATATCTGCAGAATGAATTGTGGCAAGTTGGTTAACTTGTTGGTTGACTGAATTCAAATGGACATGTAAGCGTAGCATATTATAATATTCGCATCACTATAGCTATCAGTGCATGACATAAAATTGATAAATTGATGTGCGGTAAAATTGTCAAGGCCGACTGATTGACTTAATAAGTGTATTAACTTTAGGATCATCTACTATACACACGTGTTTTGTATTGTATACATATTTTCAGTGTATGGGATGGTCCTGGTATCTGGCTAATGACATGCAGTTCTTTGTGATCAGTCCCCTGTTTCTCATCACACTGTACATGTAAGTAATACATCTTATTTCTTGCTTTATAGTTTGTCCCTCTCTGTAAGTATGAAGCAACTCTGTCAGGTAGAAGTCCAGTTCAAGTACAAATGGACATGAGTCCCTTTTTGAGCTTTTTCATTAAAATTTGTCACCATATCTGTAATCCTGGGTTGAATAGAAGTATTTTTTAGTTACTTCTAAGGCTGTAATTTGGGGAGAAAGATGAGTCCAGGGACCACATTCACAAAAGGTCTCAGCCAAATCTTGGTCTTGTTGGCTATGTTTGAGCCAAATCTTGGTCTTAAGTTGGCTATGTTTGAGCCAAATCTTGGTCTTAAGTTGGCTATGTTTGAGCCAAATCTTGGTCTTAAGTTGGCTATGTTTGAGCCAAATCTTGGTCTTAAGTTGGCTATGTTTGCATACAAAAGTTAAGTCTAAGACTTGGCTGAGAACTTTCATGTTTTAATTGTAATCTGTTTGAAGTACCAGTGCTGGAAATATGATAGTTGATTTAACTGGTGTTAATATCTATAATTATTTGGACAAAGTTGATTGAATTTTATTTACCGGTATTTATTCGTTAAGTTTAACAATAAGCACACATAACACCGAACACATAAGCAAAAAATGTTAATAAATGTACAGCTTTACCAATGGCCATGTATAATTGTTTAAATGTGCATATTATCATACCAAGCCCAAACCCAGTGAGCTCTAAAGTTATTTTCTACATCTGGTGACTATGACACATATATGTTAAAGATAGAAATGTGAAATTTGCCTCACTGTTTGAAATTGCCGCACTGTGAAATTTGGCATATTAAGGAAACCCCCTTCTATTTCTTTAACTTGTTTGTAAGTTTTGTGATTAATTAACCCTCCAATCTCCCTTGTTGCAATCAGGTGAAATTTTGAATATTTTGGTTAATTTATTTATTTATTTGGGGTTTCAACACTGTACAGGTCATATCACGACGGGTAGCTGGAAGGGCAGAGGAAACCAGTACATACAGTTCGTCAGGGTTCTGTACTGTAAACTGCCGACCAACAGCATGCAACTACCAGCTTTCCCACTTGAGGCCGTTCCGGGAACCGAACCCCGGCCTCAGAGGTGGGAGGCGAGAGTGTTACCACTCTGCCACCGTGGCCCCTTGAATATTTTGGTTAAATGTGAAAGGTGTTCTCAATGGCAAATTTTGCATACTGTGTCGAGTCAAATACTGTGGTGAATTCTACTAACTGAATACTCTAATTGACTTGCCATCACAGTAGTGTATATCATCACCTATCCTCTCTGCTTTCAGTCATGGTATCCTTGGCATGTGTGTCACTATGGTCGTCATGTTGGTGAGTTTTATCGCCACAGGAATTATCTCCAGCAAGAACTACTTCCTGCCAATGCAAGCGAGTACATCTCCGTATGCAGCTCACCTCGCTCACAACCACTCACAGTGAGTATTGAAATGTAAAACAAAATACCACTCACAGTGAGTATTGAAATGTAAAACAAAATACCACTCACAGTTAATGAAATGTAAAACAAAATACCACTCACAGTTAATGAAATGTAAAACAAAGTACCCCTCACAATGGTGAAATGTAAAACAAAATACCACTCACAGTTAATGAAATGTAAAACAAAGTACCCCTCACAATGGTGAAATGTAAAACAAAATACCACTCACAGTTAATGAAATGTAAAACAAAATACCACTCACAGTTAATGAAATGTAAAACAAAGTACCCCTCACAATGATGAAATGTAAAACAAAATACCACTCACAGTAATGAACTGTAAAACAAAATACCAGTCATTGTGAATACTGAAATGTGAAACCAAATACTACTTGGGTAAGTAGTGAGATATAAAACAAAATGCCACATTCAGCTGAATTTAGGGACATACCCACCATATTCATTGACATTAAATATTTGCTAGTGATTAAATTTAGGCATGCATGAATCGTCTTCTTTACAAAAGCATTTTTTCTAAACAACAGGTATCCATATATTACAATTACACTAGCTTATTATAAAAACAAACTGTATAATAGGTACTTTAACAAACAACATTATAGAAAAATGTATATGTACTTTGCTTGGTTTAAGGACTGTCCCTTTTTGGATTCCAGTGCATTAGAGCATTTTCACCAATTTTGCGCTGTACAAATATTTCTATTATTATCATTATTATTATATCCCCAGACGAAAGTCGGGGATATATTGGATTCAGGTCCGTCGCGCCGCCGCCGCCGCCGCCGCCGCCGCCGCCGCCGCCGCCGCCGCCGCCGTAGAAATTTCCTTGTGGACGCGATAACTCAAAAACAAATTAATATTTTTTTTTCAAACTTGGTACACATGTTAAGGGTGCCCAAAGGAAGATCCCTATTTTAAGGTGACCTTAAACTCCCAGTAAAAAAGAACTTATGGCCACCTTAAGGTCAGAAATTGGACTTTTGGCCACTTAGAGCCCTGTAGGTCACAAACTATGATGCTCAGCTGGCTGAAATTTTACCTGACAACACATTAATATGTTCTTAGTACATGTGCCGAAAATCACGACTTTAAGTTGAGGAGAAAATTGTGTTTGAGGCCCATAAATACCCCCACTTGGGGATTTTTTGCTATACTTTTCACATATTTTGCCCTATAATTTGGAAGTGGTAATTCTGATGAGTCTCAAACTGCGCTAGGTATAACTTTGATATGTAATCCTTGTCTGTAGAAAATTTTAGGGCTGTAGGTTTACCCAAAGGGGTCGACTTAAGGTCTCAAAAGTGCCCACAGAGACCCAATTTATGCACTTTTTGCCACTTTCAAGCACTGTAGCTTTCAAACTATGTCTCTCATCTAAGTTAAATATCATCTGGGAATATATCTATGTGTTTTCTTATATGTGCCCCAACATTTAGGCCTTTAATAGACAGTTAACCTGTGTATCAGGACCATAAACACCCACCCGAGTGACCCTTATAAGACATTTTTCACATCTTTTTCCCTGTAACTTGGAAATGGTAAGTCTGAGAAGTTTCAAACTGTATTAGATATATATTCTGTGTGTAATCTTAGTATGTAACAGATTTTAAGTCTGAAGCTTTAATTTTGAAGGTCAAATTGAGGTCTCTAAAAGGCTCCCAAAGACCCAATATTTGGACTTTTTGCTACTTTTAAGCCCTGTGACTGTCAAACTATGTGACTGATAGAGCTCAAATCCTATCTGGGAAGATATTAGTATGTTATTTATATATGTGCCAAAAATTAAGGCTTTAAGAAGACATTTAACCTGTGTATGAGGACCATAAATCCCCACCCGAGTGACCATTTTTAGACATTTTTCACATATTTTGCCCTGTAACTTGGAAATGGTAAGTCTAAGAAGTTTCAAACTGTATTAGATGCATATTCTATGTGTAATCTTAGTATGTGACAAATTTTAAGTCTGAGGCTTTAATTTGAAGGCCACATTTAGGTCTCTAGAAGGCCCCATAAAGACCCAGTATTTGGACTTTTTGCCAATTTTAAGGCCTGTGACTGTTAAACTATGTGACTGATAGAGCTGAAATCTCATCTGGGAATACATTATTATGTTCTTTTTACATGTGCCAAAAATCAAGGCTTCAAGTAGACATTTAACCTGTGTATGAGGACCTTAAACACCCACCTGAGTGACCCTTTTAAGACATTTTTCACATATTTTGCTCTGTAACTTGGAAATGGTAAGTCTGAGAAGTTTCAAACTTTATTAGATACATATTCTATGTGTAATCTTAGTATGTAACAAATTTTAAGTCTGAAGCTTTAATTTGAAAGCCACATCGAGATCTCTAAAAGGCCCACAGAGACCCAATATTTGGACTTTTTAACCACCTTTAAGCCCTGTGACTGTTAAACTATGTGATTGATGGAGCTGAAATCCCATCTGGGAATGCATTATTATGTCCTTTTTACATATGCCGAAAATCAAGGTTTTTAGTAGACATTTAACCTGTGTATGAGGGCCATAGACACTCGCCCAAGTGCCTTTTTGGACATTTTTTCCGTATTTTGCCCTGTTATTTGGAAATGCTTAGTGTGACAAGTCTTAAACTGTATTATATATAATTTTTGTTTGTTATGTATGTCCCCCAAAAAGTTTCAGATCTGTTGTTTAATTGCTAAGGTCTCTTTAACAATTGTAAAATGCCCACAGAAACCCAATTTATGGACATTATGCCACTTTAAAGCCCAGTAACTGTCAAACTATGTGGGTTATAGAGCTGAAATCTTTGAATTTTTAAAAGGAAATGCCTGTCTATTTAAATTTTGAATATTAATAATGTTATGGCTATCTTAGTCTTTTAAGAACTTATTTTTGTGTGTTATACCTCTGCTTGCTGAGTTTTTAACTTTTTAAAATGAAACTGGTTAAACATATTCAAGTAGACAAAATGGACACTTTAAGTGAGCTTTAAGTCCCAATATTAATGAAATTATATCCTTATGTAGTAAAAGTAGGGGATTTTTAACCCTCAACTAGCCCAGTTTTATTCAACTTGCCTCAGTTAATTTTGACACAGCTCCTACAGTTATGAACTCATTTCAGTTGATAATCACATACTTAAAATTCTCAATTCTTTTTGTATTTGAGTACCCCTTTTATATAGATTGTTTGTTTACCATTTATGCATCCCCCACCCGGATTCCCCCCACCCACCTCTGGGACCTCCAGCTATATTGAGTGACACTAAATAAACAAAGGTATTTAATGATATCAGATGAGAAACAAAGAACTCAATGGGGTTGCAGATCTTGTGTAATAGTGAGAGAGGTGTGGAGAAGGGGAGAGGGGTGGCGGTGGGAGGTGGTGGGCTTCATTACATATAACACAAAGGGGAGTCAGAACTGAGATTGTGTCACATATTTAGGTTGCATATATATGGACCACATATATAGGTATAGAGGAAATGAATAACTGAAAACAATTTGCAAATTCTAAAAATAATATAATAAAATAATAATATAAATAATTTTTTTTTAAATAATATTTTATTTGTGAACAAATATAGAAACAGATATGCGCTTTTGGGATTATGAATTTTAGAATGGACATTGAATCATCAATCATTTAAATACTTTGAAGGAAGATTGAAAAGTATGATGAGTTGAGTTAAAAATAATATTTTATTTGTCAACAAATATAGAAACAGATATGCTCTTTTGGGATTATTATTTTAGAATGGACATTCAATCATCAATCATTTAAATACTTTGAAAATAGGTTTAGAGTTATCATTGCAGGAAGATTGAAAATATAATTTGAGTTATGTATTCGGCGTCTGGGGATACACCATCTTCCTTGGAAGATATAAACAGAGTAGATTGATGTGCTGAAGTTCATATAATAATGGGTAATTATGTTTTAAAAAATTCCCGATCAAAACCTGTGGCGTGAGTGATGACCTGTCTGGGGATATGTTGGCGCCGAGTTGGCCCAATCTAGTTATTACATAGCTTTGTATACAAATGTATTTAAGTTATGCAGTCCCCACATACCACAATTGTAAAAGCGTTTTATAGACTAAAAAAATACATTTTATGTATTAATTTCCATAATTGAAATCCTGAAAGCCAGTAACCAGATTTATTTTTTAAAATTTTTTTTTTTTTAGTTCAGTTTTACTGTGTGTATTTTTAGAGTTGATATGTTCAACCACATGTACATCACGCCCTGGACCAGAATTGGCCCTTACCTTGTGGGCATCCTCGTGGGATATGCCATTTATGTCACCGACAGGAAGTTTAAAATGCACTGGGTAACGTGATACTTGGCATATTTTGATGTCAGTAGGGGAGACACATGAACATACGCTAAGTTTTACAGTTTCAGTGGTTTACAAAAATGATTAAGTGGATACTATAAAAGGAAATGCCTGAATACTTACTAATAGTTACATTTTATCAAATTTAAGAAAAAGGATATTAAGTCTTACTAAATCATGCAGTGTTTAAACAACTATCTGAAAGATATTTATTCTCTTTCTAAATGGATTTGATGGATTGTTTTGTCACATTTTGAAATTCTGACAAAATCATTTGTGAGAAAGTCCACTTGGAAGTTCTGATGCCATTAAGTGCTATTCTGTTATTTAATTAGATAATTGCTCTGAGGTATGAAATATGAAGTTATAAAATTTTGAGTAAAATAATGAGTAGAATTAACCCTATCAAAGACAATTTGGTACTCAGGAAAACAGACTCATCAAAGGTCCATGGATTAATTGTTTTGATGACAATAGTGAATAGATATTCAAGCACATCAAAGAAGGTTTTCCTACTCAGGAAAAACATACACATGAAGTGAAATGAAATATCAATACTAATCTGGATTTCAATTTTAAATCTTAATAACAGAATTTTACACCTCAAATTTACTAATGTGGACTTCAATTTTAAATTTTAATAACACAAATTTGTACCTCAAATTTGCATCTTAAAGAAATATCTTTTCAAAGAAATAACACAATTGGACTTTTTAATGGATAAGACTTTCTGATTCTCCAGTGTCAGAAAGTCCAATCTATAACAATTTCAAATCTTGATAACAGAACTTCAAATTGTGTACCTCATAGCATTTCATAATAAAGATAGAACAGAATTGGACTTTCCGATGGATATGCCTTTCTCATTCTCCAGTGTCTAAAAGTCCAATCCATCAGGTTAGAACTCCAAGTTCATAGCTTGGAGCAATTTTCTTATTAAATAGCGGGATTGGACTTTCTGATGACAGGATTTGAAATTCTGATGGATTGGACTTCCTGACACGGCATATATATTTAAAAGTATATTTGGAAATAAGTATGACACAATATTTAGCATAATCACATGGTAAGGTATTTAACACCCCTAATAGGATGGGTACATTTGTTAGCACTAGAGTTATCTGTACAGTGGTGTATTCTTCTTGTCTCTCCTTTAGATCTTTGTAGTACTGGGCTGGATCATGGCCGCGGTGTGTAACCTGGCCGTTTTGTATGGGATGTACGATGTCACTAGGGGTCACTGGGATATCAGTAACAATGTCATGGCACTCTACAACACAACCCACCGCACTGCATGGGCCATTGGACTTGGATGGGTGGTGTTTGCCTGCGTGAATGGCTATGGAGGTAAGATAGACAGATTAAAAGGATGACAAATAAACTAGTCTTAATGATGGATTTCAAGAAAGACCACAAAATTATGATTGACTTAGGGATATAAACTTTTTCGAATTATAATCTTAAACAAAAAAAATTATGATTTACAAATCTGTTACAGCAACATTATTATGAAATTAGTGGTGTATGCAAATTTTGTAGTCTGCTTTTCGATCCTATTAGGTTTTAGTAGTTTAAGTAAATGGGCTTGTCAGATAAGGTGTTTTTTCGCTTAGCAGTGGCTTAGTAGTTATATTAGTGTAGACGCCATTAAATTAAAATAGATAAAAAAATAAAAACATTCAAAGACCAGCTTGTTAATTTAAACTCTGTTTTGTTAAATCACGTCTTCACACGCAAGACAAGACTTGATCTCAATATGACCTTGGCTTAATATTTAGAATACACTGTCATGAGATTTGGGCACAACCATAGAACTCCTACCATTGTTTTGTGATAAAGTATGTATCACATCATTGTAAATTTATCGTGGTGAACTGTCTGTTATAATTACCCGTATATTTACAGGCTTTGTGAACACTCTCCTGTCCTGGAACGGTCTGGTACCCCTGAGTCGACTCACCTACATGGCCTACTTAGTACACCCAATCGTCATGGAGATCTATTACTACTCTATGCCGAAACCTCTCATCTACACTGACTTGACTTTTGTGAGTTTTTATTTCGCTAAATAACCTCCCCATCGCACTCTTCTGGTGCCCCCAACAGCCCTCATTTCACAATGTATTATATACATGTGAGTCTGTCCCTTAACATGCAAATGTGATACATTAGAACCTCTATTATCCCCTCCCTTGGGGAGTAACAAAGAGATTGGATAGTAGAAAGGTGAGATAATAGAAAGGCTAAAATAACAGGTTTAAATGGAGCTGGGAGAGTGAGTTTGAGGTTGGATAATTGAATATTTGGATAATAGAGCTTCTACTGCCTTCAAATCCCTGCTGCTTACTTATTTACACTATTGAACCCTTAGGAATAGAATCTTAAGGTACTAAAAAGATGTTTGTGGTATAGTGGATGATTGTAAAGTCTGTCACTTAAGGGAGACTTACAAAGTTCTCACTTAATAAAACTAAAATCAACCTCAAAATAATAAGGTACATTGAAGTATACGACTTCACAAAGTAAATAAACTAACAAACTGCTGCAAGATTTCTAAGATTTTTTTTCAACAGAAAATTCAAACTTGGGTTTGAAAATGCAGAAAAAAGATTGTCATTTGTAAGATTAACCATTAAGTCGATCACCTATTACCACCACTTTCATTGAGATCAAAAAATAAAAGATTTGTTACAAGATGATCAATTTTATCTATGGAACAAAAATTTGTACACAAATTTTATATTAGTTATATTATAATAAACTGGATGGTTTATTTCTGTTTTGAGGTAATATTTAATGTTTATTTCAGAAAATATGACAATAAATCTGCTTGGAACACATTGCACAGCTATTTTTTAGAATATATTCAGGAAAAGGGTGTGTGTTTATTTCCAAATTCAAATAAAGTTTGCTATGTGCAGTAAAGCTGTTAATGCTGATCGATCGACTTAACGAGTATATCGACATTATGATCATCTACTATACTTAACCAGGAATTATTGATAATATGGTCAGATTTAGTAAAAATACCCTCCACACAGGTTCAACTTCTCATTTTGCCCATCAGATAGGGCTGCTAATCACAGTTAAAAAGGCTTCCATGCTTACAACATTATGTATTACAATTATAAATTACCATAAAATCTACGTAAGCATAATCCCCATAACACTGTGTCCATATCAACGCAAGTATAATCCGCATTACACAGCTGTGTCCGTATCACTTAGTGTTGGTCTCTGGGACCTCTCTGCTCTGGATGTTAGTCTTTCAGAGGCAAGTCTCGACTTAGATCCTCTTTTTGGGCAATAGAGTATTGTACATGGTACTTAACATAAAGGTGTCCCTTTATACTCAGGATAATAAGTCAGTAACAATTGGGGAGGTGAAACTAAATTACACTGAGATTATGGAAGTAAATCTGTGACAGACTGGCAAACTGTACAGGGATGGAAAAATAGCTTGAACAGTTTTATGCCATAAAAACAGGAAATAAGCACAAGCCATATGGGTACCAGAAAATAATCTCTGTGACTTTGTGGTTAGATTTCAGAGCATTTGGTCTGGGGTTCAGTCCTTGGCCAGGTCATTGAAATTGTAACCTAGAACAACCTTTCTTTACATGTGTGTCTTCCTTCACCCAGTAGTACAAATGGGTAATGATGCTACTCCTACTAGTAGGGGAGGTAAAACAGCAACAGACTGGTATCCTGTTCATGGGAGTAGTATATCATGTGAATTGCTTCCATCCCACAGAATCCTGAAAATAAGCATCAGACATGTGGGCCAAAGGACCCAAACGATCACCTTACTTAGTAGTGTTGTGGTTAATTTCAAATTTTAGAACCAGTTCCCGAAAGCGGAAATATTATGAAAATCTGGGTGCATTTGATGTAGTTAATGCCATTACATAACTTTTCAAAATGTGACACATAAAAAAAAAACTTGCATGTAAATATTAACACTGATGATCTTTTAAAGACTTTTATTGGACAAAATGTCTAATATATTGACATTGTGAATATATTTATTGTGAAATACTTTCTTTAGTTGAACATTTTGGTAAACTTATGTTAAAATAGTGAATATGTGAGGAATCTAGTTTTGGTTACATGCACATGGAATGTAGCCATATCATTGTCTTTTGGTCAGCAAATAGGTTTCCATATGACAGTCTTTCTACACAATTACTTAGTTTTATAGGCACCACATAAAGAAGTTCTGTGCCTTTCCTTAACCATAACCCTGTAAGTATCACATTCTGTGTTTTAGATCTACCTGTTCTTTGGTCACCTGGTTTTCTCGTACCTGGCAGCCTTTGTGATCTCCCTGGCCTTCGAGTCGCCCATGCTCGCACTGGAGAAGTTGATAATCAAGCCACTGGCCAGAGCAACCAGCAAACTCTGGCGCTCTGTTACAGTAATTGTCTGCAGGATTGAGTGCTGTGTTTAGAGTTGTAATGGGTGCGACACAATGTCACAAGTTCATCAGATGTAAAACTTTGATGTTAAATTCCGCCTGTAAAGTTTATATCACAATCTCATCATGTTATTGTGTTTTTTTTACCCCCCACCCTTGAGGCCTGTCGGGGTATTGTTTTCACCCATGGTGTCCGGATGGGCAGTCAGGCTGGCGGGTGGCGGGAAAAAGTTTGTCTGGGCTGTATCTCAGAAACTGTAAGGTGTAGGCAGTTGATACTAGGTAGGGGCATTGTTTGAGGGGTTTAGGTGTGCAACGTCATGATGTGACTTTGATTTGAACTTGCTGTAGTAACCTTGACCTTTAAAATCTTCTCTGGGCTATATCTCAGGAGCCATTAGTTGTAGGAAGTTGATACTTGGTATGGACAATGGTTAGGGAATGTAGGTGTGCAACATCATGATGTGACCTCGATTTGACTTTTGATCTTGCTGTAGTGAAAATCATTTCCGGGATATGTCTCAGAAACTGTAAGGCGTTGGTTAGCGGGTGTAGGTGGGCAATGCCAGGTTGTGACCTTGTTTTGACCTTTGACCTAGCCATAGTGACCTTGACCTTAAAATCTTGTGCTGTCCATATCAGAGAAACCATAAGGTGTAACCAGAAACAGTAGTTTGGGAGTGTAGCTGTACATCGTCATGGTGTATTTCCTCTCTCTTAAACGTTATTTTCTCTACATAAACATTATTTGGACCTTTATAAAGTTGACACTGTTTGCTCTGAAACTCTCCTGATCTTTGTACTGTTTCACTTCTTCCGTATCTCATGGTGTTGAAAAGCTATTTCCTGGGCTGTGGGGTACGGGCATTTTCAAAAAAGTAAGAAAAAATCATTGCCTTAATGCCTGGCCAAACATATTTTGTGCTGGAAAAGTAAAAATTAGCAACAAAACAACAACAACTTAATCCCTATTATATAAAATCTGGCAAATTTAGCCCAAGTTTACATGTCTCAAATGGGTACATTAAATTTGTCTGTGTGTTAAAGTACTTTGTGCTCTTATCATATTTCAACTCTGAAGTTGTAATCGCGTCACAATAATGTCACTATAATACAAATGTAAAAAATCTTTGAGGGAGAATTTGTCGTCATTATGATGATTAAAGAGTGTTTTCAGCACATTCGTTTCATGAGCAATAGCTTCAATCAGGTCATTTAGACAGAGTGCTAAAATCGTGTATGATAGCTTTGAAAACTCTTAATTTTGAGCTTAAATTGTGTTTGATTCTTATCTGTGTGAATTCAATATGCAAAGTGTAATGTGCTTATATCAGGATCTGCAAGTGCTACAAAAGTCAAATTGAATCATATTATTGTATATTTAACCTAACAGCAGGGGTAAATTGTGTAAAACCGACCCACCTCAACTGTGTTAAACTAAGCTCTCATCAGGATAATGTGTATGTGTACACAGCTTGTATGGTAGTGTCATAGTTTTTCAACGCATAGATTAATTCAATGCAATTTTCTGTAACCAATGCAAATGCAGTAGATTTCATATTGTCTATCTGTCCTTGTCCCTGAAAAAGCCTGGAAAGCATGTGTTCCATAAATCTGAGAGGAAAAGATATCAAACAGCATTTGCCTGACCCATTTCAAGGAATTTCATGAAAAAAAGCCTTGTATATACATTTTCTGGGTGAAAGTTTTAACAGTTCACCAAAATTTGTCACATTTCTTGTGCTAAATATGTATTTACTAGCTGAATATCAAATACAATAGACTCTGCAGAAATAATACTTTCAGTGTCCAAAAGATATAGATTCTAGTTGTGACTTATTTACACTGGTCTTATACCTACAAAAAAATACAGTATTTGTCTGATGTTGGCACTTCCAAAATGGTTGTACTACAAATATCCCCTACTGCAGAAACTTTTACCAATGCATTCAGAGACAGTGATTCCATGACACAGAGTGTTTAGATTATTAATCCTGACATGTATAGCTTATGGATTATTATATCCCCAGACGAAAGTCGGGGATATATTGGATTCAGGTCCGTCGCGCCGCCGCCGCCGCCGCCGCCGCCGCCGCCGCCGTAGAAATTTCCTTGTGGACGCGATAACTCAAAAACA
Source organism: Sabellastarte sp. h YS-2021 (assembly GCA_964017235.1). NCBI lineage: Eukaryota > Metazoa > Annelida > Polychaeta > Sabellida > Sabellidae > Sabellastarte > Sabellastarte sp. h YS-2021. The sequence continues at coordinate 83,067,934 of OZ024935.1, read as the reverse complement.
AATTAATTTTTTTTTTTCAAACTTGGTACACATGTTAAGGGTGCCCAAAGGAAGATCCCTATTTTAAGGTGACCTTAAACTCCCAGTAAAAAAGAACTTATGGCCACCTTAAGGTCAGAAATTGGACTTTTGGCCACTTAGAGCCCTGTAGGTCACAAACTATGATGCTCAGCTGGCTAAAATTTTACCTGACAACACATTAATATGTTCTTAGTACATGTGCCGAAAATCACGACTTTAAGTTGAGGAGAAAATTGTCTTTGAGGCCCATAAATACCCCCACTTAGGGATTTTTTGCTATACTTTTCACATATTTTGCCCTATAATTTGGAAGTGGTAATTCTGATGAGTCTCAAACTGTGCTAGGTATAACTTTGATATGTAATCCTTGTCTGTAGAAAATTTTAGGGCTGTAGGTTTACCCAAAGGGGTCGACTTAAGGTCTCAAAAGTGCCCACAGAGACCCAATTTATGCACTTTTTGCCACTTTTAAGCACTGTAGCTTTCAAACTATGTCTCTCATCTAAGTTAAATATCATCTGGGAATATATCTATGTGTTTTCTTATATGTGCCCCAACATTTAGGCCTTTAATAGACAGTTAACCTGTGTATCAGGACCATAAACACCCACCCGAGTGACCCTTATAAGACATTTTTCACATCTTTTTCCCTGTAACTTGGAAATGGTAAGTCTGAGAAGTTTCAAACTGTATTAGATATATATTCTGTGTGTAATCTTAGTATGTAACAGATTTTAAGTCTAAAGCTTTAATTTTGAAGGTCAAATTGAGGTCTCTAAAAGGCTCCCAAAGACCCAATATTTGGACTTTTTGCTACTTTTAAGCCCTGTGACTGTCAAACTATGTGACTGATAGAGCTCAAATCCTATCTGGGAAGATATTAGTATGTTATTTATATATGTGCCAAAAATTAAGGCTTTAAGAAGACATTTAACCTGTGTATGAGGACCATAAATCCCCACCCGAGTGACCATTTTTAGACATTTTTCACATATTTTTCCCTGTAACTTGGAAATGGTAAGTCTAAGAAGTTTCAAACTGTATTAGATGCATATTCTATGTGTAATCTTAGTATGTGACAAATTTTAAGTCTGCAGCTTTAATTTGAAGGCCACATTTAGGTCTCTAGAAGGCCCCATAAAGACCCAGTATTTGGACTTTTTGCCAATTTTAAGGCCTGTGACTGTTAAACTATGTGACTGATAGAGCTGAAATCTCATCTGGGAATACATTATTATGTTCTTTTTACATGTGCCAAAAATCAAGGCTTCAAGTAGACATTTAACCTGTGTATGAGGACCTTGAACACCCACCTGAGTGACCCTTTTAAGACATTTTTCACATATTTTGCTCTGTAACTTGGAAATGGTAAGTCTGAGAAGTTTCAAACTTTATTAGATACATATTCTATGTGTAATCTTAGTATGTAACAAATTTTAAGTCTGAAGCTTTAATTTGAAAGCCACATCGAGATCTCTAAAAGGCCCACAGAGACCCAATATTTGGACTTTTTGCCACCTTTAAGCCCTGTGACTGTTAAACTATGTGATTGATGGAGCTGAAATCCCATCTGGGAATGCATTATTATGTCCTTTTTACATATGGCGAAAATCAAGGTTTTTAGTAGACATTTAACCTGTGTATGAGGGCCATAGACACTCGCCCAAGTGCCTTTTTGGACATTTTTTCCGTATTTTGCCCTGTTATTTGGAAATGCTTAGTGTGACAAGTCTTAAACTGTATTATATATAATTTTTGTTTGTTATGTATGTCCCCCAAAAAGTTTCAGATCTGTAGTTTAATTGCTAAGGTCTCTTTAACAATTGTAAAATGCCCACAGAAACCCAATGTATGGACATTATGCCACTTTAAAGCCCAGTAACTGTCAAACTATGTGGGTTATAGAGCTGAAATCTTTGAATTTTTAAAAGGAAATGCCTGTCTATTTAAATTTTGAATATTAATAATGTTATGGCTATCTTAGTCTTTTAAGAACTTATTTTTGTGTGTTATACCTCTGCTTGCTGAGTTTTTAACTTTTTAAAATGAAACTGGTTAAACGCCGGTTAAACATATTCAAGTAGACAAAATGGACACTTTAAGTGAGCTTTAAGTCCCAATATTAATGAAATTATATCCGTATGTAGTAAAACTAGGGGATTTTTAACCCTCAACTAGCCCAGTTTTATTCAACTTGCCTCAGTTAATTTTGACACAGCTCCTACAGTTATGAACTCATTTCAGTTGATAATCACATACTTAAAATTCTCAATTCTTTTTGTATTTGAGTACCCCTTTTATATAGATTGTTTGTTTACCATTTATGCTGTAGCACTCCATCTCTTTGAGAGAACATGTAAACTGTGTAAAAAAGATGTAGAAGATGAGATACATTTTGTTTGTGTTTGTCCAGCTTTAGAGCTGATTCGTATGAAATATTTCAAAATTTTAAATATAGATAAATCTGAATTATTAATAGATCAATTATCAAGGGTATTAACTCATATGAATGTCAATATGGTTATTAATTTTATTTTTGATTTGTGGCAAGAAAGAAAAAGTAAATTATATTGGTAATTTTTATGTATTGAATTGCTGTCTTTATTTACTGTATCTTACCTCAAAATATGTTTGCTCTGTTTGTTATTAACTCTCTATTTAAAGTGACTTATAAGCCCATATAGGGCTGGGTATTACTTCAATAGTTTTTGTATAATCCTTGTCAACATAATACATGTCACTATAATAAACTAATAAACTAAACTAAGTCCCAACCCACATCCCCCACCCGGATTCCCCCCACCCACCTCTGGGACCTCCAGCTATATTGAGTGACACTAAATAAACAAAGGTATTTAATGATATCAGATGAGAAACAAAGACCTCAATGGGGTTGCAGATCTTGTGTAATAGTGAGAGAGGTGTGGAGAAGGGGAGAGGGGTGGGGGTGGGAGGTGGTGGCCTTCATTACATATAACACAAAGGGGAGTCAGAACAGAGATTGTGTCACATATTTAGGTTGCATATATATGGACCACATATATAGGTATAGAGGAAATGAATAACTGAAAACAATTTGCAAATTCTAAAAATAATATAATAAAATAATAATATAAATAATTTTTTTTTAAATAATATTTTATTTGTGAACAAATATAGAAACAGATATGCGCTTTTGGGATTATGAATTTTAGAATGGACATTGAATCATCAATCATTTAAATACTTTGAAGGAAGATTGAAAAGTATGATGAGTTGAGTTAAAAATACGGAGTGGCTGCTGATCCGTGTTTCGCGGTTCAATAGTTTAATGGTCTGTTGGTCCGTGTAGTTTATAAACACTTACAGTTCCATGAATTATGAGAAATAAAGGCAGGAAAATGCTAAACACAACCACTGTGATAAGTTTGACACACAAGAAGATTTGAAATATTACATGACTGTAAACTCACAACACTGTCACTTTCACTTCAGCTGATAATTGCAATTACCAGCCGGTTAAATCAATGGAAGGGATATTGCACTGAAGATGATGGCATGTCATTTTTAAAAGTGTTAATAATTCCACTCATCAGTCTAAGGAAAAACTTCAGTTGGAAATTTTAAGCCTATCTGAATGTATCTGACTGCCTGCTGTTAAAAACCATAAATCTGTCAGTCCTTGTGTTCACGTTTATTTTGAAAGTAGACTTATGTGTACTTTGTAGTGTCTGAAAGTTGGCAGATAATATAAGTCCCAGTTTCACCTATGCATGTAATGTGAAGTATATGTTACTTCTGTGTCCCAGCCTTGTCCCAGGTGTTAATGTATAGTATAGACACAACTGGTTAATTGCATTATAATTATTTTTCATAATGTTCTCATATATTTATGTAGCTTAGCTAGCTGATGAGTCTCCCAGACAGGAAAGGCCTCTGATACAATTTACATTATGGCAAAAATATTTCGTGTTTGCATTCTGGTTTAGACAGCCTAGAAGGCAGGGCTAGCCTACATGTGTTTTTAAAGTAAATATTGTGGTCATATTCCCCGGTTGTAAATAAAAGTCAGTTGTACAGAGTGCTATTTTTCGTAAGATATACAGGGAGTGCTTTTGTGTTTCAGTGTATATCATCAATTAAAATAGTTACAGTTATTGCTGTTTCTGTCACTATTTACTCAAAATCACGGATATATTAGCACTATTCAACCGTGAAAACACTACACTGATCGATAGACTGGTAAGCTATTGAACCGTGACACACGGATCCATAGCCACAGCGTTAAAAATAATATTTTATTTGTCAACAAATATAGAAACAGATATGCTCTTTTGGGATTATTATTTTAGAATGGACATTCAATCATCAATCATTTAAATACTTTGAAAATAGGTATAGAGTTATCATTGCAGGAAGATTGAAAATATAATTTGAGTTATGTATTCGGCGTCTGGGGATACACCATCTTCCTTGGAAGATATAAACAGAGTAGATTGATGTGCTGAAGTTCATATAATAATGGGTAATTATGTTTTTAAAAATTCCCGATCAAAACCTGTGGCGTGAGTGATGACCTGTCTGGGGATATGTTGGCGCCGAGTTGGCCCAATCTAGTTATTAAATGTGACACGTTGAGCTTATGGATTATTATTAAACGTGACACGTTGAGCTTATGGATTATTATTAAACGTGACACGTTGAGCTTATGGATTATTAATCATGATGATTTACAAAGTTATTGTGACGTTTGCTACTTCTTTATGCCGCTGTAATGTATAATGCCGTGTTTTATAAGAAAATGCTTTGTTAAAAAGTTGGGATATTTGTAGAGATAAAAAATACTAGAATGCTACAATAAAAAACAAAAAAAAAATTGTAATGGTACCAGTCAAATTTTACCATTTTACAATATGAAAAAAAAAAATAATTTAAAAACTTACTATTTAGGTGATCAGTTTTGGACTATTGCATTAAATAAATGTTAATAAGTATTGATGAATGTTTGCAGCAAATTTTTTAAATTGTGTAAATGTTGTAAAAATGCTACTGATTTGGTCAGTAAATACCAATATTCCCTGAAAATTTCAGTAAATACGCGTATTTACTGGTTTTTTGGTCCAGTAAATACGCGTATTTACTAAAATCATAATGAAGACTTTATATCTTTAATAGTTTGGAGTTATCTGCTATGTCGTCATATTATATCTTTAATATTTGGGTTTTTGTATGCTCTGTCTGAATATTACAGTTATTTAAAACTTTAATTGTGTCATATTCAAAGTTTGATACATGTTTACAATCCAGCACTGGGATAACTATTTTACATCACTTTATAATTTCAAAAGCAATTGCATGTGATATGTGATACAAACTTGTAATTATGTCCACCCCCCTGGGGGGTGGATATATTATTTTTGCTTTTTTCGCCGTCCGATGTCCGATGTCCGGCGTCCGGCGTCCGATGTCCAGCGTCACGCATGGTTTCCGCTCATTTAAAGGAAAAGTATTAGAGCTATTGTCACCAAATTTGGTATGCAGGCTTATTGGGTCAGTAGCTTGCTTGGGATTGCTTTTGGCTGTTGTACCTCTTTTGCTTACTGAGTAATACTTAAGTACAGCTATTTTCAGTACCCATTGGTTTCCGTGCATTTAAGCCAAAATAATTAAAGATATTTTACTACAATTTTGAATACAAGATTGTTATGTCCATAGCTCGCTTGGTATTGCATTTGGGACTGATAGCTTTGTCAGTACATGAGTAATAGCCATTTAGGTACTTCATTGTGTATTTTCAGTACTACTTTTGAGTAATTTGCTAATATCTCAGAAACCGTAAGAGATAGAGCGATTTCGTCGAAATTTTCGACCCACAGGGTATCTAAGGAATGTAATATTTGCAATTTTCAAAAAATTTTCCCCTCCCCAAAAATGGCGGCCATTTTGAATTTTCGAATTTTTGCCAAAAATGGCAAAACACAAATTTGCTTCTATCTCCTTAACCGTGTGAGATAGAGCGATTTCGTCGAAATTTTCGACCCACAGGGTATTTAAGGAATGCAATCTACAATTTTCCAAAAATTTTCCCCTCCCCAAAAATGGCGGCCATTTTGAATTTTCGAATTTTTGCCAAAAATGGCAAAACACTAATTTGCTTCTATCTCCTTAACCGTGCGAGATAGAGTGATTTCGTCGAAATTTTCGACCCACAGGGTATCTAAGGAATGCAATCTTTGCAATTTTCCAAAAATTTTCCCCTCCCCAAAAATGGCGGCCATTTTGAATTTTCGCCAAAAATGGCAAAACACAAATTTGCTTCTATCTCCTTAACCGTGCCAGATAGAGCGATTTCGTCAAAATTTTCGACCCACTGGGTATCTGAGCATTGTACTCTTGGTAATTTTTAAAAAATTTTCCCCTCCCCAAAAATGGCGGCCATTTTGAATTTTCGAATTTTTGCCAAAAATGGCAAAACACTAATTTGCTTCTATCTCCTTAACCGTGCGAGATAGAGCGATTTCGTCGAAATTTTCGACCCACAGGGTATCTAAGGAATGTAATATTTGCAATTTTCAAAAAATTTTCCCCTCCCCAAAAATGGCGGCCATTTTGAATTTTCGAATTTTTGCCAAAAATGGCAAAACACAAATTTGCTTCTATCTCCTTAACCGTGCGAGATAGAGCGATTTCGTCGAAATTTTCGACCCACAGGGTATCTAAGGAATGCAATCTTTGCAATTTTCAAAATTTTCCCCTCCCCAAAAATGGCGGCCATTTTGAATTTTCGAATTTTTGCCAAAAATGGCAAAACACCAATTTGCTTCTATCTCCTTAACCGTGCCAGATAGAGCGATTTCGTCAAAATTTTCGACCCACAGGGTATCTGAGCATTGTGCTCTTGGTAATTTTTCCAAAAATTTTCCCCTCCCCAAAAATGGCGGCCATTTTGAATTTTCGAATTTTTGCCAAAAATGGCAAAACACTAATTTGCTTCTATCTCCTTAACCGTGCGAGATAGAGCGATTTCGTCGAAATTTTCGACCCACAGGGTATCTAAGGAATGTAATCTTTGCAATTTTCAAAAAATTTTCCCCTCCCCAAAAATGGCGGCCATTTTGAATTTTCGAATTTTTGCCAAAAATGGCAAAACACAAATTTCCTTCTATCTCCTTAACCGTGCGAGATAGAGCGATTTCGTCGAAATTTTCGACCCACAGGGTATCTAAGGAATGCAATCTTTGCAATTTTCCAAAAATTTTCCCCTCCCCCAAAATGGCGGCCATTTTGAATTTTCGAATTTTTGCCAAAAATGGCAAAACACAAATTTCCTTCTATCTCCTTAACCGTGCCAGATAGAGTGATTTCGTCAAAATTTTCGACCCACAGGGTATCTGAGCATTGTACTCTTGGTAATTTTTAAAAAATTTTCCCCTCCCCAAAAATGGCGGCCATTTTGAATTTTCGAATTTTTGCCAAAAATGGCAAAACACTAATTTGCTTCTATCTCCTTAACTGTGCGAGATAGAGTGATTTCGTCGAAATTTTCGACCCACAGGGTATCTAAGGAATGCAATCTTTGCAATTTTCAAAAAATTTTCCCCTCCCCAAAAATGGCGGCCATTTTGAATTTTCGAATTTTTGCCAAAAATGGCAAAACACAAATTTGCTTCTATCTCCTTAACCGTGCCAGATAGAGCGATTTCGTCAAAATTTTCGACCCACAGGGTATCTGAGCATTGTGCTCTTGGTAATTTTAACAAAATTTTCCCCTCCCCAAAAATGGCGGCCATTTTGAATTTTCGAATTTTTGCCAAAAATGGCAAAACACAAATTTGCTTCTATCTCCATAACCGTGCCAGATAGAGCGATTTCGTCAAAATTTTCGACCCACAGGGTATCTGAGCATTGTGCTCTTGGTAATTTTAACAAAATTTTCCCCTCCCCAAAAATGGCGGCCATTTTGAATTTTCGAATTTTTGCCAAAAATGGCAAAACATTAATTTGCTTCTATCTCCTTAACCGTGCGAGATAGAGCGATTTCGTCGAAATTTTCGACCCACAGGGTATCTAAGGAATGTAATATTTGCAATTTTCAAAAAATTTTCCCCTCCCCAAAAATGGCGGCCATTTTGAATTTTCGAATTTTTGCCAAAAATGGCAAAACACAAATTTGCTTCTATCTCCTTAACCGTGCGAGATAGAGCGATTTCGTCGAAATTTTCGACCCACAGGGTATCTAAGGAATGCAATCTTTGCAATTTTCAAAAAATTTTCCCCTCCCCAAAAATGGCGGCCATTTTGAATTTTCGAATTTTTGCCAAAAATGGCAAAACACCAATTTGCTTCTATCTCCTTAACCGTGCCAGATAGAGCGATTTCGTCAAAATTTTCGACCCACAGGGTATCTGAGCATTGTACTCTTGGTAATTTTTAAAAAATTTTCCCCTCCCCAAAAATGGCGGCCATTTTGAATTTTCGAATTTTTGCCAAAAATGGCAAAACACTAATTTGCTTCTATCTCCTTAACCGTGCGAGATAGAGCGATTTCGTCGAAATTTTCGACCCACAGGGTATCTAAGGAATGCAATCTTTGCAATTTTCAAAAAATTTTCCCCTCCCCAAAAATGGCGGCCATTTTGAATTTTCGAATTTTTGCCAAAAATGGCAAAACACCAATTTGCTTCTATCTCCTTAACCGTGCCAGATAGAGCGATTTCGTCAAAATTTTCGACCCACAGGGTATCTGAGCATTGTGCTCTTGGTAATTTTTCCAAAAATTTTCCCCTCCCCAAAAATGGCGGCCATTTTGAATTTTCGAATTTTTGCCAAAAATGGCAAAACACTAATTTGCTTCTATCTCCTTAACCGTGCGAGATAGAGCGATTTCGTCGAAATTTTCGACCCACAGGGTATCTAAGGAATGTAATCTTTGCAATTTTCAAAAAATTTTCCCCTCCCCAAAAATGGCGGCCATTTTGAATTTTCGAATTTTTGCCAAAAATGGCAAAACACAAATTTCCTTCTATCTCCTTAACCGTGCGAGATAGAGCGATTTCGTCGAAATTTTCGACCCACAGGGTATCTAAGGAATGCAATCTTTGCAATTTTCCAAAAATTTTCCCCTCCCCCAAAATGGCGGCCATTTTGAATTTTCGAATTTTTGCCAAAAATGGCAAAACACAAATTTCCTTCTATCTCCTTAACCGTGCCAGATAGAGTGATTTCGTCAAAATTTTCGACCCACAGGGTATCTGAGCATTGTACTCTTGGTAATTTTTAAAAAATTTTCCCCTCCCCAAAAATGGCGGCCATTTTGAATTTTCGAATTTTTGCCAAAAATGGCAAAACACTAATTTGCTTCTATCTCCTTAACCGTGCGAGATAGAGTGATTTCGTCGAAATTTTCGACCCACAGGGTACCTAAGGAATGCAATCTTTGCAATTTTCCAAAAAATTTTCCCCTCCCCAAAAATGGCGGCCATTTTGAATTTTCGAATTTTTGCCAAAAATGGCAAAACACAAATTTGCTTCTATCTCCTTAACCGTGCGAGATAGAGCGATTTCGTCAAAATTTTCGACCCACAGGTATTTCAGCATTGTATTCTTGGCAATTTAAAAAAAAATTTCCCGTCCCCTAAAATGGCGGCCATTTTGAATTTTCAAATTTTTGTCAAAAATGGCAAAACACAAATTTGCTTCTATCTCCTTAACCATGCGAGATAGAGCGATTTCGTCGAAATTTTCAACCCACGGGGTATCTAAGGAATGTAATCTTTGCAATTTTCAAAAAATTTTCCCCTCCCCAAAAATGGCAGCCATTTTGAATTTTCGAATTTTTGCCCAAAATGGAAAAACACAAACTGGCCTTAACCGTGCCAAATAGAGTTATTTCGTTGAAATTTTCGACCCATAGGGTATCTAGAAAATGTACTCTTGGCAATTTTCAAAAAAATTTCCTTTTCCCAAAAATGGCGGCCATTTTGAATTTTCAAATTTTTGCCAAAAATAGAAAAACAGGAATTTGCTTCTATCTTCTTAACCATGCCAGATAGAGTGATTTCGTCAAAATTTTCAACCCAACCAATGCAAAAAGGCATGAAGCTGAAATAATTTACATCTACACTAACAAATATTTAAGCATCATTGATATATTTTACAAATGAAACAGGGTCTTGTAAGACTACTGTACAATTTGGGCAAAAGGTTCATGGGTGGACATTACACATGATAATGTGTGTTCTTCTATGCTATCCTGTTTCTATTCGCATCTACTATCAACAGGGCGGCCGATTTCTAGTTTTTTTTTATTTCATTTAAAATAAATTGTAATGTTAATCAACAAGTTTTAGAACTGAACTTCAATGTAGTTTTACCAATGTATCTTAACAATGTATAAATACGCGTATTTACTAATTTCACATAGTTACTGTAACATATATAGGACTACTTTATGAATATGGTCTTGTGTGATTTCACCTCAGTGTATTACTATTGTGATCTGCTGTATGTTCAGTAGAACCTCTATTATCCAGACATCCAGGGAGGGTGAAATTGTGTTCTGATAGTGGAAGGTCCAAACAGGAGGGAGAGTTCAGAATAAAGGAGTTGGAAAATAGAGTAAGAATATGTGACTTTTGACCCACCTTTTTGAAGGTGACCACAGGGGAGGCGGCGCCCTGTAAAAATTAGGGCTTTGACTTGGTCAGAAAAAACAACACCAGGTATTCGCCTTAAAAAAAAAAAAAAAAAAAAAAAAACTATCAGAATTCAGGTAACCATGTTTTAGTTGTCACCCAGTGGAAGTAGATGCAAAGCAAACATGGCAGATGATGTAAACAAAGCGTTACGAAAAATAATGTTAAATATCTATATAAATAAGGAAAATTATGTGAAAAACCTGATATAAGTAACTGTTTAAGAAATCTGACAGAATACCAAGGTTTAGCCAAGTATTTCATTGAGTTTCACTACATTTAATGTTTCTTCGGTTACCTGCTTTGCCACTTTGAACTCAGTTTCTCAAAGAATTCGAACTGTTTTCAGGTAACCAAGCACCCTGTTGAACCCCTAGTGAAAATAAGGAAAAATAATCCGACTTTGTGTTCATCTGCATTACGGGAGATGAAAGGCCTAATGTTGTCAGAAAAAAATTACAAATGAGTTGAAACATTTCCCACAAGTCAGTGAAATAGAATGGGTTTTCCTTACTGGTAAATTTCATAAACTTACTTTGGAGAATTGCACAGTTCTGACTCTCAGACTAGTAATATTTAGGGGAATAGACTAAATGAAATTGAACGTTCAGATTAATGGGAGTTTGGATAGCAGAGTTTTCTACTGTACATACTGTAAGCAAAGCTTCTGTAAATGCATTTAAGCTCTGAATATCACTGCTTGGGTAACAGTCTGTGCTCAAAGATAACTTGTAATGGACCTGTATTTTGTCAAATCAACATTTTATTGTGGAGTGTTCAAGAGGATCCACAAAAAAATGTAAGGTGTGTTTTTGCAGGCTTTTTATTTTTTATTTGAGAGTGTATATTTTGTACAAATTTTTGAAAATTTCCACAGAAAAATATGAAGTGCACAGTAATTTGAAACACATTGTAAAACGGGTATTAATTGTGTATGTGGACATAACACAGAAAATATGGGTTCTCAAAGGTTGTGTGTTTTGGCTCATCTGAGGACATTACTGTTTTAATTTGGCACATGTCTCAATTTGGCATAAAGTTAATAAATTAAATCTGTAGCCAATCAATGATAAATCGTTGTAACCTGTATGTTGATTGGCGCCAGATGAGCGCATCATTTTCATGCAGGAATATTTGTTATTTCTCCCTTAAAAAATCTTCGGAGAAGTTTAATGAGTTGACTGGTCTTTGTTCAGACTGTACAGCGTGTCCCATACTTACAAATAGTTCATTTTGTATTGTTTAAATACAGAACTCCCAAATCAGCAATATTTCCTGTCACTAGCATGGGAAAGATTTATTGGGAGAGATTTATTTGTTTAAAGAACATTTTGTTTCACATTCATACAAAACATATCAGAGTTCTTGTCATACATTATGCGGCAGGTATGTCCACTATCCTGTATGTTTTTGTGTATAGTAATGCAGCTCCCTGTAAAGTCAAGACCATTTCCGCCCTGAAACCCTGACATTCATGTATTTTACTATGAACATTCCAAAACCTTTCCCACTATGTGACATAGAAAGCGCTTTTACTAATGTACACAGCTGAACTTCAACAAACGAACGAAACTAGCATCAGATGTAATTGATACATGAGCAAAATGTAACATGTTTTTTTTTTTTTGTTTTTTTTTTTTTGGGGGGGTGGGGGGGTGGGGGTGGTTTTATGTGCAGAGGAACCCACTACATACAGTTGGTCAAGCTTCTCTACTGTAAACTGCTGTCCATCGGTAAGAAACTACCGTCTTTCCCACATAGGGTTTGGGTTTTGAACCGCCGACCTCAGAGGTGGAAGTCAAGTGTGTTACCACCGTGCCACTGTGGTCCCCTAATCATAAAAATACGCCCGATGTACAAACCAATAGAACATTTTTCCACCTCTTTCATGTGTGTTTTGTTTATATGCCTCTTTACTTTCTAGATATTACTTTTTGCTTGGAATCTGTTAGGATGATGGAGTTTTATAAGATGACAGACGACTCGGTGATAAACAAGTTTGACATCCAGTTAGCTCTTACCACTTCTATTATGGGTTCAAATATCATTCTTACGCCATTTAAAAAAAAATTTTTTTTTGGACAAATTTCTATCATTGACACACATGATTGACCTACATAAAAAAATGGGAACAAGCCATGAAAACTGTACTGATAGATCTATCTGTACTGACATTCAACAAATGTAGGAAATCATGGGTTAAATTTTGGAAAACAACTATAAAAGGAAATATTATTTTAATTTTGATCGACGATATTAAGGCCGATGTCAACATGTGGAAATCACTGAGAGCCTGATCTTATGTAACCTGTTGAAATTAGTGGAGGTTTTATAATGTGACCATTAAAGCTTGGAGTTCATCCTTGTTGCTATATTAAGAGATATGTTGTATAAGGTTGTTTTCTGTAGTAAAGCTTCAATCTTTCTAGTTGCCTTACAGTATACATGGGTTAGCATGAAGTGGGTCGACTTTTTCAAGTGTTTTAGTGCTATGTAAAAAGTAGACTGGCTAGAAACATTATATTTGGCAGACATACAGAAGAAAGTGATAGCAGCAACATAATGCAAAAATTGTTCATAACTTTCTTCTCTCAAATGTAAAATTGTACAAAATCTTTGAAAAATATCTGCACCAAACATTCATGAAGTGGGTCGATGTTTCAGTCAAAAATACCTCTCCGATATTCATATTTTGACCATATCAATGTGTTGCTTGGATTTATTATATTTAAAGGTTCACAAAAAATGTTCTAAAGAAAGACAATAGGAATAAATCCATGATCAGTAGATTTGGTTTGTGAATGTGCCATGATGTAATAGCCGTCAGGATTTTCCCTCCCATGAGAAGGGCAATAAAATTCATTTTTAACAATTTAAATTATTAAATTGAACAGACATCAAAACATCTAAATCTGATCTTTTGTGATGTAACTAAGTACTGTAAAACCTTCCCCCAAAATTATGATACAAGAATACAGCAAACTTTTATTTTGGCAGAATTTCTTGAAAAAATGACCCACTTCATGAATCAACCCACTTCATGCTAACTCATGTAGTGTTGACAGAATGTATTTTGTCATGTGACATATTGTTTGGCCACACAATCGTTTCCAGGCATCCTCTATATGTATGTGCAATCATGCTGTCATTGCTACGTGCACTTGATTAAAGCCATGACACCACAGATAAACAACTTTTTAATTGATAGAAAATATATTAAGAGAAAATATAAGCTTTTAATGTTGTGTTTGTGACATGTATAACTGAACCTAAGTAACGGCATTTTTGCAATTGTTTAGGAAGAGTAAATTGTACAACACCATCCCCATTTTATTTTTATTTATTAATTTTTTTTGTGTAAATTTTTATGAAGATATAAATGTCTACATACATTATACTGAATGTTAGTATATCTGTGATTTAAAACCAACGTTAGCAATGCAGGTCTTAATATCTTGTGTACTGGTGTACAGTCATTGATTCTGTTAAGATTATTGAAATACAGATTATTTAATTTCTTACCAGTTAAATAAACATTATTTTTGGTACATTTTTCTGCAGTAAAACTGTAAAGTCTTGTTAACCAGCTAATGCTAAAATCCCTTATGTCATTAATAAATAGTCTAATTAAATGGCAAGGACAATTGCCAAATTGATGTAGCCACAAAGATAAACTGGGTTTTATTATTTTGAACATCTTTGTTCAAATAATCATATTTTGAAGACTTTGGGTGTAAACTAAAGCTTATCCTGGTGGTATGACATTCTAGAACCATGATGTTATGTTTGCAATGATTTCTACTCAGTAGTAACCATTTTTTTGGCTGTATCCTCTTCCTTTTTACATGAATGTATTTGCATGTGGCTTAAAGTCCTTTACACTGATCAGAACCTTGTTAAAAGTTGTTTTATAAAATTACATCTTATTTCAGCTGTAATGCAGTTTTTCACCATTGCTTAAAAGTAGAATAAATGTGCTTTTTCACATCCATGTGTTTATTTAATTGATAATAACCTTGTTTATGCATGTTAAGGACTTTTAATTTTAGCAATATTTTTAGTCGATATAAAAGAACATATTTTATTTAAAGTTTTCTAATTTATGTACTAAATAACCCAACTTTCATAGTCTTGTAGCAATGACATATACCGTAAATAACCTATTTAGTGCACAGTGTGCTAAGCAAAGTCTATTTTTATTCAATATTTGTTGGGAAAAAATTCCCTTTTAGCGCACCCATCATGAAACACTTTCCGGGATGAAGTTTCGGTCAATCCGGTAGAGAAACGGTGTTTCGACATTTAGAAATACCCACTTCCTGTAAATATGGTGGTAGATGAAAACAAACTCGAAAGTCGTGATAAAAATGTCAATTTATTAAGTAAAAATACGTAAATTATATAGAAAAATATGTGGATATTGAGAAAAATTAAGAAAGGTAAGATTTAAGCTGAATAATCGATCATTAGTAACCTTTTATAACCAACCGCGATTGTGCAGTAACTGTCTGATCGGTCACCCACTAGAAGTTGTCAAGTATATTGCTTTGAAAAGAGATAGGGTGCGGTTGCAAGGGCGGATGCGCTAAATAGGTCATTTACGGTAGGTCCTGAACTTCTGGGTAACCATAATATATCTGCATGTGCTGATTATTTAATAGAATATTGCTGCAGAAGGTGTTTCTTTACACTGTCAAGTCAAATCTCACTGTACCAGAATAATACTTTCACTCAAGCAAACTTTCTAGATAACCAGTAAACTGCAATGAAATAGATACTCACATCCACTCTATGGAGAATTCTCTTAGCCAAATTTGCAGATGGATATAGCAAGGATAGCTAACAGGGAATTCCAGTAGTCTCAACCCAATTGACATGGTTTGGTGACACAAATACATCTGTGTACACCTACACATAGTGAATGTTCACATCAGCCATCAATAAGCTTTTCAAATCAAATTAACTGGGAATTGTGTCTGACATTAACACACCAACTGAGATGTGGAACTGTTTTGTCTGCCTGCCTTAACTTGGCATTACATATTGCTTGTAGCATCTAAGTCTGTCCCTTTATTTCCACAGCTCTTTAAAGTAAGCAAATGGGGAAAGTTTTCATTCTGACACAAAAAGTTTACTGAATTACACTGTTCATGCACCTGGAACTCTTATCTAGAAATACCAACTAACACCACCACATTCTGAGGTAACCATAAGCTGTAGGAAGTTGATACTTGGTAGGGCCATTGGTTGGGGCTTTTAGGAGTACACTGTCATGGCATGACCTTGAATTGACCTTTGACCTTGCTGTAGTGCCCTTGACCTTTAAAATGATGCCTGGGCTATATCTTGGAAAACATAAGGTGTAGAAAGTTGACACTTTGTAAGGACATTGGTTTTGGGGGTATAGCTGTGCAATGTCATTATACATAGTGATCTTGACCTTTAAAATCTTGCTGGTGCTACATCTAAAACTGTCAGGTTTAGAGAGTTGATACATTGTAAGGTCATTAATTTGGCATGTAGGTGTATGTCATGGTTTGACCTTGTTTGACTTTGCTTTTGTACTGCCATATTTGAGACATATTCTTATCACAAAGATATATGGATTGCTACAACTGAATATTATATGTAATTTTAAATAATTGTTCTATCTTTGAATGCTATACTTCAATAAAGTAAGTTTTCACATGGAAATTTTAATGTGACAATTGAACAAATTGAAGTATTTTTGAGTCAGTGCTAGAATACTTTGTAAAGGAATCTGGATGGCTTTAATAGTTTTACAGTAGCCACGTGTCCACACCTTCATTCTCGTCTATTTATATTCTTTTGTACATAATCCCTTCTTGCGAGAAGGCACATTATTACCTTTTTTGGATTTTTGCCTAATTGCTTCAATCAAATAATGTTTATGAAAAAAAAAATTTTACAGCTACATAACTTTTAGTTTATTACAGTAATTAATGCTATCATTTTGTTATTGATTAGCCTTATTTTGACTCTTTGTCTTTACCTCTATATTCTCTTGCATGTTATTTTCTCCTGAACCTTCACATAACTTTGACTGTCTATTCTGAAAGTCTCCTGACCTTTGTACTCTCACCTCTCCTATCTGTCATCGTGTTCAATGCTATTTCTCTGTGCTGTGGGATACAGACAACTCTGATGCTATTTCAAAGATATAGTCGTCCCTTACTCCAGGTGGCATTGGTGGGCAAAAAGCTTGTGGGTGTTCCACAGCCTAAACCTATACATGGATTTTTTATACTTGTACCTTTGTGGATGCTGAGTGATTGCCACTTTACGGATATCCATTTTGCTCTCCCATTATACCCGCAGGCTAGGGTTCCCTCCTGCTGGGCTGGCTATTGTTTTTCTGTGACTGTTTGAAGAAATACGTCTGATGTTATGTTTTTGTGTAAAATATACTCTTGATGCTTCATCCCATGAGAGGTGATTAGCCTAATAAGAGATACAGGGCTTAATTATGAGTTTTTTTTAAAGAAGAGTGTAATTTCATAGGCCCAGGGCTTTAATAATTTCCAAAATTTCACAATTCTTTGTATTTTATGGCAATATTGGATTGCTACTTATTATGTTGCTATTTCAGAATGATTATCGGAATTACAACTCTAAGAATTGGTGAGGAAGAGCTATTTGTGGATCATTTTCAACTGGAGGAAACCTGTGGAGTGCCTAGTCTTCATTGCCAAATTAAAATAATTATATCCCCAGACGAAATTCGGGGATATATTGGATTCAGGTCCGTCGCGCCGCCGCCGTCGTAGAAATTTCCTTGTGTACGCGATAACTCAAAAACGGATTAATATTTTTTTTTCAAACTTGGTACACATGTTAAGGATGCCCGAAGGAATATCCCTATTTTAAGGTGACCTTAAACTCCCAATAATAAAGAACTTATGGCCACCTTAAGGTCAGAAATTGCACTTTTGGCCACTTAGAGCCCTCTAGGTCACAAACTATGAGGCTTACCTGCCTCAAATTTTACCTGAGAACACATTAATATATTCTTAGTACATGTGCCGAAAATCAAGACTTTAAGTTGAGGAGAAAATTGTCTTTGAGGCCCATAAAGACCCCACTTAGGACTTTTTTCCTATATTTTTAACTTATTTTGCCCTATAATTTGGAAGTGGTAATTCTGATGAGTCTCAAACTGCACTAGATCTAACTCTTATATGTAATCCTTGTCTGTGAAAAATTTAAAGGCTGTAGGTTTACCTGTTAGGCCGACTTAAGATCTCAAAATTGCCCACAGAGACCCAATTTATGGACTTCTTGCCATCTTCAAGCACTGTAGTTTTCAAACTATGTCTCTCATCTAAGTGAAATATCATCTGAGAATATATCAATATGTTTTTCTTGTATGTACTCCAAAATTTAGGCCTTTAATAGACATTTCTTATTTATATATTTGATTTGATTTTAGTGATAAGATTAACTGAGCTTTTTGTATTTGATTACCCCTTTTATATTATAAGTGTTTGTTTACCATTTGTGCTGCAGCACTCCATCTCTTTGTAGTCCCACCCCCCATCCCCCACCCACCTCTGGGACCTCCAGCTATTGAGTGACAATAAACAAAGGTATACAGATCTTCTGTAACAGTGAGAGAGGTGTGGAGAAGGGGAGAGAGGTGGGGTGGGGGTGGGAGGTGGTGTTTGCTTCATTATCTAATTATCTAAGACAAAGGGAGTCAGAACTGAGATTGTGTCACATATTTAGGTTGCATATATATGGACCACATATATAGGAATTGAGGAAATGAATAACTGAAAAACAATGCAAATTCTAAAAATAATATAATAAAATAATAATATAAATAATATATGATTTTTAAATTATATTTTATTTGTGAACAAATATAGAAACAGAGATACGCTTTTGGAATTATGAATTTAGAATGGACATTCAATCATCAATCATTTAAATACTTTGAAAATAGGTTCAGAGTTACCCTTTGTAGGAAGATTGAAAAGTATGATGAGTTAAAAATAATATTTTATTTGTCAACAAATATAGAAACAGATATGCTCTTTTGAGATTATTAATTTAGAATGGACATTCAATCATCAATCATTTAAATACTTTGAAAATAGGTTCAGAGTTATCATTGCAGGAAGATTGAAAATATGATCTGTTGAGTTATGTATTCAATGTCTGGGGATACACCATCTTCCTTCGGAAGATATAAACTTAGTAGATTGATGTGCTGAAGTTCATATAACTTTTCCCAATATTTATGGCATACAACAAATGGATTAAATAAAAAATTCCCGATCAAAACCTGTGGCGTGAGTGATGACCTGTCTGGGGATATGTTGGCGCCGAGTTGGCCCAATCTAGTTTCCATTCATTTTTAACCCTAGAGCTGATTAGGATTTGGGGGGTATCCAGTGGCAACTGTTGCCATGGCCATGGCAACACTTGCCCATGGCAACACTTCTAAAATTTTCGGGTCTTCTTTCTGTAACCTAAAATATTGCAGCTTGCTTCATCAGATTTGAACAAAATGTAAATGGATAGGAAATCTTGCCTGAGAGTAATTGTGTCCTTGTTTTGGAAACAAAATGGCCATCGTGTCATATCTTTAATGGCAAATAGGAGGGTCATCATATCTCCCTTATAATTGTTTCGTTGGCTTCAAAGTATGAAAACTACTTTTAAGAAATCATGGCCTGTGAATCTTTTGTAAACATCTTGTGGGTTCTTTATACTTCTTACAACAGAAGTTGTTCCTAAGATTTTCCCAAATCTCAATGTTGTTGGCCATTTAGCTGTACCTGCGGGCTGGGGTTCTTGCCTGCCGAGGCTGGCTATTTTTGTGGTTGACATCTTTAACTTTTAAGTAATCACAATCATCAAGGAAGCTATAAGAGACTTAGCAATGTCAACTTTATTTATAAGCTATAGCTAGGTTTTTAACCCCTACCCGTAAAAGCTGGGGTTATAGTTGTCCCCTGTGCCACCCCGGGCGGCGGCTGCAGGCATACAGCTTGTGGGTGTATACAACTACATGTCCCAATGAGGAGATTAATAAGGCAGTATGCATGGAGCACAATGTCAGTGTACTTCTTCAAACATAAAGAACATATATACTGTTGTGTTCTATTTACAGAAAAAAAAATTTTTTTTTAAGATATGTTACTGTAAAACAATAATGGTAATAACAATGTTTAAATAAATCAACCCCGCCAAAACCATACATAAACTCCTAGGCAATCAAGGTTATCGAATGCAAAAGACAAGCAAAAAGGCCTTTTACTGTATTCATTTATGTGGGTGTTCCACCACACGACTAAGGCTCCCGATTAAGGGTTTTGGGGGGTCGGTTTGAAATATTTGCTTAGTCCCAGACCTTCTGTAAGGGTCGGTTGTGGTCGGTTGGGGCCGTGTGAAAAATCAAACATGTTTGATATTTCACACGACTACAACCGATTCATATTTCCCGCCCTCAACAAAATGTCCAGTCCCAGGCGTCCTCAGGCCTCCTCAGACCCAAATTTACACAGTCGTGTGTTGTCCCAGGCCGCCTGCGACCCTTAGTCCCAGACCTCCCTAGCTTAGTCCCAGGAGGCCAGTTGTTAATCCCAGACTCAAATATGATGCGCATGAATTTCATGCGTCTGAAAGTGGGTCGGTTGCATTAGTCCCCGGAAGCCTCAGACCATCTGCGGTGTCCTGGGACCCAAAAATCAAGGTCTGGGACTAAGAACCGACTAAGGGTAACCGACCCTAACCGATCCAAGCCGGCGTCCTCAGGCTGCCTGGGACAACACAAATTTTGTCTGCGACGGTCTGAGGACGCCCCAGGAGGCCTGGGACTAACAACTGATTAAGACCCGACTCTTTTCCATGCGTCGGAAATTAAAATGAGTGAATGAGGAGGTCTGGGACTATATAAGCGACCGCGCACACATTCTCGTTGTTACTGACTGTTTGGCTAATGAGAGACGTGTGTCACTGATTTGTAGGGGTTTTCAGTTTTTATTTTACATTTTATATACTTGAGCTTAGGGCAAATTTCACAGTTAGGAGACACATTTTACTATTTTTTTATTATTTTGTCGACTGGATTATGAGGAAAGAGAAAGGAGGGAAGAGAGGAAGGAAAAAGATGGATGAGAGGGAGAAGGAAAGTCCAGTAGAGGAGAGGAGTGAGGTTATTACAGAAGAAGGAAGTGAGAGGAGAGAGGAGGAGGAGATTCAGGAAGATCCAGCTATTGGGGAAGCTGTGGCAGAAGAAGAAGAGAGGTGTGAGGAAGATCCGGAGTGCCATTCTTCAGCCAAGAGAGCCAGGGTGTGTGCCACTTTTACAGACAGCCAGGAAGTTTCCATTGTGGAATTTGTAAAGCTGCACCCTGAACTGTATGACAAGGAACATTCACGTTTCCACGACAGGACCAGAAGAGAGGCTCTCTGGGCAGAAATATCTGCAGAACTCAAGCTCCAGCCCTTTGATGTCAGAAGATGGTTCGAGTCCCAGCGAACCCGTTATGGGAAGCTGTCTAAGCTCCAATCTGGCCAAGCCCCGAGGGAGATGACCAAGAGACAGTCCTGGGTGTACCAACAGATGGGTTTTCTTAAGACCCACATCAGAAGAAAGGGGGCCAATAGAAGTTCAGGTTTTGAGGCCAGTCCAAATACCAGCAGGCAGGACGAATCACGTGGCTCAACTACTGATACAGAACACCTCGAGTCCAGTGTCCTGAGGGAGAGGAATCAGTCCATCATTACATCAACGCCCGTTTCAACTACAGACTCCAAGATTCTCGAACACTTTGAGCAGATGAGGACACTTATCTCTGGTTTTCTGCATCAGAAGTCAGACAGGCAGCCCTTCTTTGACTACGTGGCATCAGAGGCCGAGAAGATGACTCAAGAAGAATTTGAAGAATTAAAGGGCAAGATTTTTAGAGACATCGAAACTATTAAGAGTAACCGCAGACATCAACCATTGCCCAGAAGATCAGCCACTGTTACCACGGAGTCCCAGAGGGTCGGCCTACTGCCAACAACCACTCCACAGGCGTCTAGTTCCACTCAAGCAGCAGCTAGCAGCAGTTTTGTGTACTATACACCAAGCCCCATTGGCTTCAGCAACCCGACATCTGTCCTAACTGTACAGGATGAAGGGAGCAGACACAATCTGAGTGGAATCTTATGCCAGCTACCAGATCTGACATCAACACAGATCGTCGAGCAGCCTCAGCAGCAGCAGCAACAACCGCAGCAGCAGCTCCTTACTATCACCACTTCAGCACCGCCTCAACAGCAGCAGCAGCCTCCTCAGTAGCCATCCAGTCAGGGCGGGTCTTTGACCTGCCAGGCCCTTTTCAGGGCCACCAAATCTTCCAAAAACAATTATTCAGCTACGTGTTCTTCCAATTCCCCTCCCAAAACAAAAAAAGTTCAGTACAAATACTTATTAAAAAAAAAAAAAAATTAAAGTCCAACACCTACACCACCCCAAACATGAAACAAATAACCCATGGTACCACACATAACAAAAAAGGCCACATAAAAAAAATTAAAAATAACTCCCAATATGGCCATTAATCAGTCCATTTTTAGATTAAAATCCATGGGATAGTTTAAAATCTGTAATTGAAAAGTCCAACACTTCCCTAGAGTTAAAAGGCATTATCACATACTTACCAACCCACAAACAGACAAACCCAACACCAAACATAACCCCCAAATAACAAACCCAGTACCAAACCTAACACCCAACTACCAAAAATAAACCCAACCCCAGTAACCACCAACCAACAAACAGACAAACCCAAAAGTAAATAGGACCCATGCCAACAAACTGACAAAGTATTTTGCAAACACAATCCCCCATTATTGAAAGCAAAACTAGTTTCATGGTTATATTTTCCCCATTTTTGTGATTATAAGTGAAGATTTAAAATTGAAGATTTCCATGAAAACCTTTGTGCTACAAATAAATTTGCAAGCCATTAACAAGAAAAATTGGTGAAATTATGATGTGGATTTCAAAATATATAAAAAATAAAATTCAATTTCGGATATTATGTGTGACTTTGTGTTTGGATTTTGTTTCACAGTGGGTTTGTCTGTTTGTTGGTGAGTAAGTAGTGTTTGTCTGTTTGTTCGTCTCAACAAGTTATGTTTGGCATGGGGTTTGTCTGTTTGTCCGTCTGTACAAGTTATGTTTGGCATGGGGTTTGTCTGTTTGTCCGTCTCAACAAGTTATGCTTGGCATGGGGTTTGTCTGTTTGTCCGTCTCAACAAGTTATGCTTGGCATGGGGTTTGTCTTTTTGTCCGTCTCAACAAGTTATGTTTGGCATGGGGTTTGTCTGTTTGTCCGTCTGTACAAGTTATGTTTGGCATGGGGTTTGTCCGTCTGTAGCAAACATAGCTGATTAATTGTTTTTGGAATATTTGGTAGTCCTGAAAAGGACTGTTTGTTAGTCCTGAAAAGGACTGTTTACTGCAGCAGGACTTATATTCTGCCATCTTGCCAGGCCACTGCTCCATCATTGTTGAAGTAGTCCTTCAGGTAATCCCTCTGTCTCTTGGCTTCTCTGGCAGGATTCTGTCTTGGCCACCACCAGCAGCACCACCAATCAATCCACAATCATCAGGTACATCATCATCATCATCCTCCCCAGGCTGCTGACCACCAGGTTGACCTTGATACTGGCTTCTCAGTATATTGTGTAGAACAACACAGGTCAAGACCACTTCCCTGACTGTTGCTGGGGGTAGTTCAATGGTGGTCCTCATCACCCTGAATCTTGACACAAGGATGCCAAAAGCGTTCTCCACCACTCTTCTGCCCCTTGAAATTCTATAATTGGCAATCCTTTCCTCTCTTGTTAACATCCTTCTGCCATAGGGTTTCATGAGCCAGGTCTTCAGGGCAAAAGCATCATCTGCCAGGATGATGTAGGGGACATCTCTCCCACCCTGGGTTATAGGAGCTGGGTCAGGGAAGCCTATCCTGCCATCCTCAATCCTCCTCTTCAGCTGAGAGGCATTAAATATCTGGCCATCCGAGCAGGATCCTTCAGTACCCACATCCACCCATCTAAACTTGTACTGTCCATCTACCAGGGCCAACATCACAATGGAAAAGAACCCCTTATAGTTGTGGTAGAGGGCTCCAGTGTTCTTGGGCTTCTTCAGGGCCACATGCTTCCCATCCAGAGCTCCCAGGGCATGTGGAACATTCCACCTGATCCTGAATTCCCTCTCGAGTTCTTTCCACTCATCTGGGGTTGTAGGACATTTCAGGTACTCCCTGGTGAACTCATCCTGGATGGCCCTGCAGACCTCTGGTATAAACTTGGAGATGGTGGATCTGCCAACCCTGAACTGACAGGATAATGATGTGTAGGACTCTCCAGTGGCCAGATATCTGATGGTGAGGGCTAACTTCTCCCCAACACTGATAGGAGCTCTGTAGTTGGTGGCCTGCCTGGCTAGGTGTGGTTCCAGTCTGGTCTTAATCATTTCAAAAAATTCTGGGGTCATCCTCATGTAGTTGGTGAATCCTGGAATATCTGTGGCATAAAGATCAGCCATAATGTTGTGGTAGGCCCCCCTCTCCTCTCTCTGCAGTAGCCATGGCCTGACCCACATGTTGTGCCTTCTTCTAGGTCTCTGTATGGGTGCTGGTGGTGCTGGTGGTGGTTGCTGTGGTCGACGTAAAAAATGGAAATACATGATTATTTGTAACTGAATAAAAACCAAAAAAGCCCTAAGTTGTTGTTGAATCTGTCTTCCATTAAAAGGTGGCATCCTGCTGTGTCCCCAGAAAAGCAATGATGATTAGATCCCGAATTTTATATATATATACCCAGAAAATCCAGCAAGTTTGGAAAACAATAATCGGGGATCCTGGTCTGGGGAAGACTGAGGAGGCCTGAGGACGCCTGAGGACGCCGGTAGTTAATCGTGTGTTAGTCGGCTCTTAGTCCCAGGAGGCCTGAGGCGTCCTGGGATCCAGTCGGTATGTGTACGACAGGATCGTGGTTGAAACCGACCTGAAAACTGGCTTAGTCGGTTCTTAGTCCCAGACCAGTCGGGGACTGTCTGCGGCCGCCTGAGGCGTCCTGGGGACGATCTGTTCTTAATCCCAGACTTCAGTACCGACCCAGTATTCCCGCCCATTTTGGTTATTTTCCCACCGACTGTCCACGATTAAGGGTCGCCGACAGGATCGGGGCTTAATCTTTTGGTGGAACAGGGGCATTACAAAACACTCTTGAACCTGTTAATCTCAAGTGGGGAATGTACATACATTATAAATATGCATAATATGAATTATATTTCATCTGATATGTCCAATATGTGTAATAATCTGGTGGCGTGAATATTGGAAATACCACAGGAATTATGACAAGAGTGACATCCTGGTGATAGTGGCATTTTATCTCCCAAATTATGCCATATACATGTTATTATAACCCAATGTGTTGGAAGCAAGTAACTGTTAATTACAGAGTAGATGAATTGCTTGAGTAACCATATCAGCAAACTTGTATTTGTTTTTGAACTGGTTTGTCCCACTGTTGAGATAATATGAAATCAATGTGAAATAGACATTATTATAAATAGTACATAGACATGTTATGTCAATGAGGTATTTGTTTGGAATATAATCGTGATAAGAGTTACAACCAGGGGCCACTTTCACATAGGGTCTTAGACTTAGGCCAAGTCAAGGATCTAAATCTGAGCTCTTTGTCTTAGCTAAGTCTGGGACTTAAGTGGATTTCATAAAGGGTGACTTAGCTGAGACCAAGGTTATCAAATAACCACAGTGGTTTCTATGTCATGTGATACTTTATTTCTAGTGAAAATATTTTCTACTGGTAAAATATATATCGTTTGTTGACAGAATTTGTCTTAAGTTTGCTAAAATGCTACTTTTCAATGGAAAATCTTGTAACTAAATATAAATGTCCAAAAACTAATTTAGGAAGATATAGGCATTTCAAATTTTGAAGTGAGAAAAATTTACAGTGGACATATTTAAGTGTTTGTTACCAAAGGTAAGCCCACTCCCAAATAGACTCAGGCAAAATGTATACTTAGCAGCTTTGTGAAACTCTCTGAGACCACAGACTTAGCCTGAATTAAAGACAAAAGTTTTAACTTTAAGTCCGGGCAAAGTCCTTTTGTGAAACAGACTTGGTTAAGACCCTTTGTGAATAAGGCCCCAGGTATTTATCAGAACCAGACATCAATTTTTACCAAGATGAAATTTTGGACATTTACAGTATTATAATTTTAAAATAGGTTGATTTGCTCCTTAATTGATCAATAATACTTGAATAATGGAGAATTATATAATCTATAGATTTAAAAAATTTGAAATTGTGAGTGTGAAAATGTATTAAGTTACAGTTAACTTTAGATAACTTTTAGCCATTGAACTAGAGTAAGTAAACAAGAAAGTTACCACAGTGTATGAAATTTTTCAGTGAGGAAATCCCCTTCTAATTCCTTGACTTTTGAGGAAAATTTTACCACAATTTTTTTTTTGTTCCTAGATCAGGCCTCAAATCTACCCAGATACAAAATTGGCACAAATTTTGAATTGTTTTCTGTCACATCCAAAGGTCTCAGTGTGTGGCAAATTGTCATATTAATTTTATAACTGTTACAGCAGATTTCATATTCATTGCATTGAAAGGTATGGTTTGCTAATACCAGTTGTAATTTCTCTTCCTTTAAACTTTTTGGGTATTTTATATTCAGGAAGAACTTTTTACTTGTTAAAATGTTCCCTGCAGAGCATTACCGCTATATATTGTTTGTTGATATTGAGACCTGCATTATTTCCTTATAAGGAAGTACATCAGAATCCATTTAAAGCGTATCTAAAATATAATACCGAAATAAATTTCACCACTTGGGTGACATAATAGAAATGGGGGAAGAAACGAGTATCTACAAATTCTGAAACAAATTATATAAAAATGACCTAAAAATGTTTCCCCAAATCACAATTTTTTTGTTAAAAATCTACCATTATTTATAATAAAATAAGGTGTGTCCTGACAGTCACTGGGGTGAAATTTACATACTATGGTGAATTGACATTTCTTACTCTACATAATATAAATCTTGGTGTCAATTGTGTTCAACACATTAAACCAGAGTTACCTCTGAACACTTCAATTCATAATTTACAGGAAACATTTCTTAAATAACATTACTGTATAAAATATATGTATATATATATATATCTCTTAATGTGTCATATATACAGATGTAAAGCTACTGGATAGTGTGTTAAAATCTACTGTTGTAATATACAGCTGTTGACAGTGTAAATCTATTGGATTCCAACTGATAGATGATTTCTGAAGACTATTAACAGCTTATGAAGAATAATTGAGTTTTAATATACCTGTTACCTGTAATTAAACAAAATTGGTGAAACTTTGTTGTGAGACATGTTACCAGTAGATTTTGGATTTGGATTTTTAACTCTTGTTATAACAGAGGATTTCTGTAAATTTTCAAAATATCTCCCAGGCTTAGACAAAGTCAGATGACCTCTTTCATATTGCATAAATACATCAAGCCTGTTGAAACTCAAAAATACTGCCAATACAAGAAGGAAACAGTTGAATTGCAATATAGCTTTAAACTAAAATTTAGAACAATTATATTTTGTAAGATGTAAGAAAATAGAATATTAGGTAGCCTAAAGTTGGAAATCATATAGTGGATATTGGAAGTTTAACTTGGGACAGAATTCTTGAATAAAAAGCCTTTAAGCATGCTTCTGTCTAAAATGTATTCTTTAATAGTCTTTTCTGCGCTGCTCCAAAATTTCATCGTGGTCCAAACCTATGACACTACAGACCAGGAAGACTCGCTGTCTCCCAACTACCATTGGCTGTACAACACGGCAGATAGAGAGTATATCCAATTCATGATGTCACCAGACAGGTTATTGAGTAGTGTTACCATGGTGAATGGTAACCAAGGCAATGATGATGGTACACAGTATAATACGAGTACTAAATGTCGTAGAGATGTAGGCTCGATAGTAGAGTCTGCTGTGTTAAAGAGGGAAATCTGGGCAATCAAATGTGAGTATGCAGATATGGTTTTAATGCATGAAACTATATGTCTTTGGACCTAAGCGCACACTTTGTACTACATGTATATACCTGTATTACAGGTATACGCATCATTTTGCCTTTGTGGCCTATGATGGTAACACACTGGCCTAAAAAGAGAGGAGCCGGGTTTGATCACAGGTACAGGCAGATACATAGTGGCTCAAATGACCAATAGGAATCTGCTGTCATTAGATTGTATCCCCAGTGACAGGCTAAAGACCTTTATGGATGTTGATAAATGGTCATCCCTGAGTCTCTGCCTTTAAGTTAGGGGAATGTCAGTCACTATAACTTGGGCTATACTTCTGTAGTCAAGATGGGTTAAATAGTCCTATAGAACGTGAGGCATTATGCTTAGTATGAACGCAATAATAATAAAAAAGATAGACATACAGGGACGTGCTGGTGCCTTTTCCTAATAATAGCTATTTTTGGAGCCATCCAACCTATTGGCTAATGTAAAGATGCAAATTTAATGTTTTATGACAACTTTAACCAAGTCTATGAGTTACAGTAGAGTCCTGACAGGTCTTAAAGAAATTTTGACAACAGGAAATAAACAAATAACTTGGGTATGTTCATGAAAGTGCATGTATAAAACATAGAATTCCCCTGTTCCTTCTCTGAACAGTATCGGCAGGTAAATTGTTAAATTTGCGATTTAGTCATTGTGTGTGTCCTATGGTATGCCTGAAATAAATGGTTATTTTATGTACTGGATTACCTTTTTTTCACAATTGAGGCAAATTTTATGAAAATATTTACAAAATTTAAAATACTGGACAAAAAACAAGTAAGTTTGTTATTATGTCCACCCCCCTGGGGGGTGGATATATTATTTTTGCTTTTTCCGCCGTCCGATGTCCGATGTCCGTTGTCCGATGTCCGGCGTCCGATGTCCGGCGTCACGCATGGTTTCCACTCATTTAAAGGAAAAGTATTAGAGCTATTGTCACCAAATTTGGTATGCAGGCTTATTGGGTCAGTAGCTTGCTTGGGATTGCTTTTGGCTGTTGTACCTCTTTTGCTAAGGAATGCAATCTATGCAATTTTCCAAAAATTTTCCCCTCCCCAAAAATGGCGGCCATTTTGAATTTTTGCCAAAAATGGCAAAACACTAATTTGCTTCTATCTCCTTAACCGTGCGAGATAGAGCGATTTCGGCAAAATTTTCGACCCGCAGGGTATCTGAGAATTCTACTCTTGCCAATTTTAAAAAGTTTTCCCCTCCCCAAAAATGGCGGCCATTTTGAATTTTAGCCCAAAATGGCAAAACACAAATTTCCTTCTATCTCCTTAACTGTGTGAGATAGAGCGATTTCGTCAAAATTTTCAACCCACAGGGTATCTAAGGAGTGTACTCTTTGCAATTTTCCAAAAATTTTCCCCTCCCCAAAAATGGCGGCCATTTTGAATTTTCGAATTTTTGCCAAAAATGGCAAAACACAAATTTCCTTCTATCTCCTTAACCGTGCGAGATAGAGCGATTTCGTCAAAATTTTCGACCCACAGGGTATCTAAGGAATGTAATATTTGCAATTTTCAAAAAATTTCCCTTTTCTCAAAAATGGCGGCCATTTTGAATTTTCGAATTTTTGCCAAAAATGGCAAAACACAAATTTGCTTCTATCTCCTTAACCGTGCGAGATAGAGTGATTTCGTCGAAATTTTCGACCCACAGGGTATCTAAGGAATGCAATCTGCAATTTTCCAAAAATTTTCCCCTCCCCAAAAATGGCGGCCATTTTGAATTTTCGAATTTTTGCCAAAAATGGCAAAACACAAATTTGCTTCTATCTCCTTAACCATGCCAGATAGAGCGATTTCGTCGAAATTTTCGACCCACAGGGTATCTGAGCATTGTACTCTTGGTAATTTTAAAAAAATTTTCCCCTCCCCAAAAATGGCGGCCATTTGGAATTTTAGAATTTTTGCCAAAAATGGCAAAACACTAATTTAATTGCTTCTATCTCCTTAACTGTGCGAGATAGAGTGATTTCGTCGAAATTTTCGACCCACAGGGCATCTAAGGAATGTAATCTTTGCAATTTTCCAAAAATTTTCCCCTCCCCAAAAATGGTGGCCATTTTGAATTTTCGAATTTTTGCCAAAAATGGCAAAACACAAATTTGCTTCTATCTCCTTAATCGTGCGAGATAGAGCGATTTCGTCAAAATTTTCGACCCACAGGGTATCTAAGCATTGTACTCTTGGTAATTTTTAAAAAATTTTCCCCTCCCCAAAAATGGCGGCCATTTTGAATTTTCGAATTTTTGCCAAAAATGGCAAAACACTAATTTGCTTCTATCTCCTTAACCGTGCGAGATAGAGCGATTTCGGCAAAATTTTCAACCCACAGGGTATCTAAGGAATGTAATCTTTGCAATTTTCAAAAAATTTTCCCCTCCCCAAAAATGGCGGCCATTTTGAATTTTCGAATTTTTTCCAACAATGGCAAAACACAAATTTCCTTCTATCTCCTTAACCATGCGAGATAGAGCGATTTCGTCGAAATTTTTGACCCACAGGGTATCTAAGGAATGTAATCTTTGCAATTTTCAAAAAATTTTCCCCTCCCCAAAAATGGCAGCCATTTTGAATTTTCGAATTTTTGCCAAAAATGGCAAAACACAAATTTGCTTCTATCTCCTTAACCGTGCGAGATAGAGCGATTTCGTCGAAATTTTCGACCCACAGGGTATCTAAGGAATGTAATATTTGCAATTTTCAAAAAATTGAAGCTGAAATAATTTACATCTACACTAACAAATATTTAAGCATCATTGATATATTTTACAAATGAAACAGGGTCTTGTAAGACTACTGTACAATTTGGGCAAAAGGTTCATGGGTGGACATTACACATGATAATGTGTGTTCTTCTATGCTATCCTGTTTCTATTCGCATCTACTATCAACAGGGCGGCCTATTTCTAGTTTTCTTTTGTGAGTATTCAAGTTTATAGCACGAGTCTTGGTGAGCATTCTAGTATTACCCAACTGTTGAAGTGTGTCATCTGCTGTTAAAAACCGCCAAAAACCAGCAACATTTGAATTACACAACCCTTCATTACAGTCTGACAAAATGTTGAATGTTTTTTCTCCCCAAAATTAAACCAGAAATAATGAAGTTGTGGCCATTTTCACTGGCGATCTATGCTATATGCTGATGATGCTTACCAATAAGATAAACTTGAAAAATTTTTCAAAATAAAAATTGCTTTGTATTGTTTATGGTGTATTTAGGCAAGATTCGTTATTTCCAACTTTTTTATCTGATCGTAATGGCTTGTATCCTGTTGTCATTCGTATATATGAACCATTATTCTGTATATACCATATCTTGAAATTAAATCTCACAAACCTCAAACATGTCAAACACAGTTCTGGATGCCTGGGGCAAACTTCCTCCTGGAGTGTTTCTGGGAAATCTGGTCTGGTCTGGATCATATGGAGAATGCATTGGATTGACCTCACCAACAACCCAAAGCACTGGACATCAAAAACAACATCAGTACCAGGGATTTGTGGGAAAGTATTGCAGTGTCACTTTTAGAAACTTCAGCTGGGTACCAACAAACCTGGTAAGTGCAATTAGTCTTGTGTGCTTTTGACACAGAAACTACAGTATTTTCTGTGTGGCATTGGTATTAGTTGACCTTGTCTGATGTGTCAGATTTTTTGCTTTACCAAGAGTTGACTGAATGTTAAGTAAAATTATGAGAGTGATTTTTGATAGGAATGTAAACAGTATAACAATTGGAATAAATTTGTCAGGGTATTTGTAAGATGAAGCAAAATTTGTGGAAATTCTGCAGCAATTTTTATAATTGGCTAAAAATAAAAAAAAATTAACAGTAAAACTATCAAGATGAGATAGTTGAGTCAAATATCAAATGTTAATTAAAATAGGCCATCTAATGAAGTGATATTTATTGCATGAAGTGATGTTTATTGCAGAAATAGAGTTGTAATGACATTGTACTTCATTGGGGAATTAAGGATGGCCTTGCTGAGGATTAATGTAAAATGACAGCAAGGCTAGAAATACATTATGCTAGACTGATATCCTTATAATTCACCAACTAAGTCAAAGCCGAAGACCAACTCATAAGCAGAGGGGGTTTGAGGGTAGTGTAATTTTCACACAAGATGGGATCACTGTGGCTCGTCCTCCACTAACATGATCCAGTCTCGGTATCCACACTTTTGCGATGGGGGATTTTATTCCAATATTTGGTTGCAGATCCCCAGGGAAGGGGCTGTTTGCCCTTGTTTTTGTTTGTTTTTGTTATAAAGATCTTTAAAGACTTTTTATTATTAATATCATGGAAGAACAATAGGTCCAAGTAAAAATATGTCTATTTATTCTTTACTTCAGAGTGGTGGGTTCAGTACAAAGCTGACAGCAGGAGTGTGTTTTCCTGACTCTTGTTCTGGTGAAGATATCCATACTTTCTTTGCTACAGGTACCTAATTAAACCAATTAAATAAATAGTGCTTAATGGCTAGTGAGTAGAATAGCTAAGTGCTTATTCTCTGTACTAATATAGTCTAAGACTCAAACACTACAAGTATTTCAAAAGTAAAGATTCATTATGCCTTTCACAAATCAGGGCTTGGGTTCACGTGCCAGCCTATTGTTTAAATGGGAAAATTGGCATGTGCTTGTTGATGTCCTAGCATTTCTACAGCACTTGGTCTGTGTATCTGCAACATTTACTGATAGTAATGAGATGTACAAAACAATGTCATTCCTTCAAAATATTTAAAGCAGAAAACAAAATTTATATCAATTGTCGTTTTGAAAATTATCACTTAAAAGTCAAAGTATTACCAAAGGTTTACTTTATAAGCTATTATGTTGTTAACAGAGATATTAAACCCAGTATACAGGTATTACCAGTTATTAGTGTCATGTTCCCTCAAAATATATATCATGTGATGAAATGTAGCACCCATATACTAAAATTAATGAGGTCACCACTATGCGATTGAAAACTAGAGCATCTTCTTTGTTTATTACCTACCCCAGTGGAGATTATGTAATCATTGGGGTTTGTCTGACTGTCTGTTTGTTTGTTAGTGAACAGCATAACTCAAAAAGTTATCAATGAATTTTCTTCAACTTTTCAGAGAAGGTATATACATGCTTGAGTAAGAAGTGATCAAAGTTTGGAGGTGTCAGTGCCACTTGCAACCAGCGTTAGGCCACCTTAAAGTCGAAAACTGAGGTTTTTATCCCATATGTCGCATTGTGGCTCATTTTGGTCTATCATACCTGGAGTATATGCCAAAGTATCAGAAATATGTAATTTGACTTTATGGTGACCTTAAAATTCCATTTTGTTCAAGTTCTGGCCACCTTAAAGTCTCATAATTTGTTGTTACCCGCTGACCTGGTGGAGGTATGCGCTCTTTGAGACTCAGTGTATTTTCTAGTGGTTATTATGAAAGACAGGTATTTGTGTAAACACTTTACAATGTTTAGCATAATGAAAATTGTGCAAACTGACAGATTGATACAGAAACCTATGAACAATGATGACTGACTTTCTAGCTTCTCTTCTTTATATTATTTGTAAGTCCATCTTCTTTTTCATTACAGCCTCCTCTCTGGTGAATGGCAGTTATGTAGAGGTGTTTAAGAATGTGAAGTGCCAACCCACTGTTACAAGTGTTGTACATTACACAACTGGAGCCATTGTCATGCTGTATGTCCTTTTATGGTCACGGCAAAAATTAAGACTGCAATTTTCAAGCATGTTTGAAAGATTCTTCTGAAAATTCTTTCAAGCCATTTTTGAAAGATTGGTGGATAAATAATGCTTTTCTACTATTGTGAATAATCGTAAGACCTAGCTAATGCTAGACAGCAGGTAGGGGGAAAACATATGTGACACTAAGCCCTGATCAGATGCATACAGTAATCAAAGCATTTCTGTATATCTTCCCTTGGATGCAAAATGATTCCACTCCATTTGATAAAAAAGTGTACAAGATATGTACAAAGATTGGTTTTAATACCATAAAGATAAGTCATAGCATCCTAAAGATAAGCCTTAACTGCTTTAGATCAGTCACGAGTCAGGACATGAATGCTCATTCACAAAAGTCTATATAAACATCTATTTTATATTTTTAATGAGCATCTATCATTCCTATAATTACTCTTGCTACCTAGCACTGATAAGTTGGAACACAAATCTAAGATAATTATGCTCTGGGCAGCATTATTGGGGTACATGGTTGGCAAGCTAATTCGTGACACTGGAACAGGGATATAAAATTAAGGCATTAGTTAATGCAAAATTAGGTAGAGTGATAAATCTAAAATTCGCCACATATCTGAAATTTGCCACATGTTGAAATACTAGTAAAATGAGTGAACTGAGGTAAGATTTGTTGAATGTAAATATAGGCTTTTGGTATTGAAAAATTTCAATTTTAAGACAAAACATCATTTTCTTTGTAATATTAATGAAGGTTTTACAAGTGATTCCTGGCCAATTTAAAATTTCTTGCTCTAGCTGTAATAAAAATTGTTCATGTAGACTAATTGTTGCAATTTTTTATACTAATGAGCATGGGTTGTAGAGCATTAGTCTAATTTAATCTAATGTGGACTTTTATAGCGCTTAATCTCCGTCACTGATGGACTCTAAGGCGCATCTGAACATAAAGCAAGGCAGTTAACATTGATCGAAGGACATAGCCAGGTCATCCCAAGGAGACACAGGGGTGATGGGGGAGGCTATGGCAGATAGGCTTTTGCAAACAGGTAAGTTTTGAGCTTCTTTCTGAAGGGGGCAACTGATGCTAAACTGCGCACATCATGAGGGAGTTCATTCCAGATCTTAGGAGCATCAAAGGGAAAACTATGGCCAAAATTTTTGACTGACTTAAAGACTGATGAGTGGAAAGGAGGAACTGTAAGGTATTGATGATCTGGGTGACTACGCCTGGTACTATAGGGACAACTGCTGAGAGACAAGAACGGTTCAAAATAAGAAGGAGAACCACAATGCAAAAATTTATACACTAGTGTTGCAGTTTTGAAAATACATCAGTACTTAACAGGCAACTAGTGGAGTTGCTTTAGAATGGGTGTAACATGAGTATACTTTCTATGATTTGTAACAATACGAGCAAGGGTGTTCTGAATACAATTTGTGCTGATTGAAACATGACAAACCTCTAAACAGAGAGTTACAATAGTCCAGCCAACTACTAACCAAGGCATTTGCAGCAAGGACTGCCATTTCAGGAGTAAGATACTGTTTATTCTACAAAAGTCACGCATCTTCTGACATTGAGCCTTGGAACCAAAGACAATAAATTCAGTTTTTTCAGGGTTGAGCTTCAGTTTATTAAGAGACATCCATCTTTGCACATCCTGAAGGCAGGCATTTAGCTTGGCGAGAGGAGAACAGGCATTCTTATGGGAGAGATGGATGTATAACTGAGTATCATCCGCATAGAAATGGAATTTGATATGCGGATGGAGGCGGATGATTTTACTAAGTGGTGTTGTATGGAGTGAAAACAACAATGGACGCAGAACCTTGGGGAATCCTGTAGATGAGCTTGCTTAATTTAGATAGTGTGGAGCCTATCTTGATGGCTTGGCAACGATTACTCAAGTAGGAAGCAAACCACTTTAGAACAGTTCCACCAAGACCAAACCAGGATTTAAGGTAACAAAGGAGAATATTATGATCAATAGTGTCAAATGCGGCTAATAAGTCAAGAAGTACTAGAGCAGTGGTTCACCACATGCCAGAGAGAGATGGACCTCATTTTTTATTGACAATAAAGCAGTTTCCGTGGAATGTCCTGGCTTATATGCTGACTGATGAGGATTGTCCAGTTTGTTGTTTTTGATGTGTGATGTTAGTTGATTGGCAACGACTCGCTCAACCAACTCTGATAGGAAACCAAGACCAGACACTGGGCGATAATTCTTAAGGTCATTTCTGGGAAGAGAAGCCTTTTTTATGAGGGGGGCGACAACCGCCTTTTTGAAAGAATTTGGGAAAGAGCCTTCAATGAGAGAATAATTTACCAACTTGGTAATAGATGGGAGGAGGATATCAAGACAATCCTTGAGGAGGAATGTTGGTATAGGGTCCAGTGAACAAGATTTAGTGGGGGATTCACCGATACACTTATGGACCTCGTCTTCAGTAACAGGCATAAAGGCATTGAAGCAGGAGGCACCGAATCAGGTGCATCATTGAAAGAGCCAGAAGTAGAAAACGTGTCCCTGATTTTGCTGATCTTATTGCAGAGAAAGAAGCAAACATGTCCGCAAGGCTTTGTCTCAGCTATGAGCAGGCAGAACAGTCTCAGAGGTGCGATACAATACCTTCCTTAATGACTGCCATAGCTTCTTGGGGTCATCACTGTTTGCTGTTATAAGATTAGTATATTAGGAACCCTTGTCTTTATTGGCCAGTTGATTGCACCAGGCAATTTGCTTGCGGAGCCTTGACCTGTTCAACTGTGTTTTATCTTTCTCCACATTCATTCAAATTGCCGCCTTAGAGAGCAAGCTATGCGATATGAATTGGACAACCACTCATCTGACTGCCGTTTTGCCTTGCGTGATAGGAGCATGCTTGTCAAGTACCTGGGTTACACCAACCATGTACTGATCATACAGTTCTGCAGCAGGTCCTTCAGAGGACCGTACAAATGGTATATTATTAAGGTCATTTCAGAACTGGTTGATATGGATCCTGTGATACCGACGATAAGAGACCAATTTTTCAATACTGGTTGATGGGTGGGAGAAATCAAGTTGGCATCTTATAGCAGCATGGTCAGATATGAAATCTCCAACACTAACATTACAGACAAAATCGGAGTCACAAGGAGATATCAAAACGTCCAGAGTGTGACCCAGTATATGAGTCAGGCCGCTGACACTTTGAACCAAACCGCAACAATGAAGGATGTCGTTAAACCTGGACCTATCACCACACTCAACATCCAGATGAACATTTATGTCACCACAAATGATGAATTTGGAACCAGATGAAGACAGAAAGCCAGAAAGAGCCAGAAAATATTCCAGAAACTGAGTAGTACAAGAACCTGGGGGATGATACACACAAGCAGCAACAAAGCTATTGTAGTCGGACTTGAAAGATAGTATGATGATCTCAAATGATCTAAAAACTGGTGAAGAGACAATACTGGGAGAAAAGGTTTTTCTACACAGAAAGCCAACACCACCGCCCAAACCAGTACACCTTGGTTTTTGGATGAAGTTGTAATTAGCTGGTGTGAGAGAATTCAGGAGCCCATCAGTGTTATTTGGTCTAATATAAGTCTCAACCAGACCCAGGATATCCAGGTCACTGCATTTTATGAGGTTGTGCAGGAGAGGGCCTTTATTACGAATGGATCTACAATTGACAAATCCAAAATTGGTCGGACCAGGGTTTGAAGCAACATCGCCACACAATAAAAGGAGTAGTAGTAGGTTTTTTAGTTTCAATTGTGGAGGAACCTGTTTTGTAATGCCAAGGTAACAATATTTATTTAACAATTAGCAGCAGTGACCACAGTTCATATGTAAGCAGTACATAATCACAAAGTTTCCTGTGTACAGTGTGTGTACCTGACAACAAGTTGTATGTCTCTTTCTATATATAAGCTTACCATGAGTAGTTAATTTTGTACTCTCGGCCCGTATTCACAAAGGAGATCAAGCTCAAGCTGAGCCAGAAATCAGCTCAAGTTCATAGCTGTTTATATGAAACTTGAGCTAGTTTTTGGTTCATTTTGAGCTTGATCCCTTTGTGGATACGGTGCCTGAGACTCTTTCATCAGTACTTTATACTCTTCAGCAAGTATTTATTTTAGCAATTCAAGTTACTAATCTCCCAATTTTTTACCAGCAAAGTAACTGAAATTAACAAACTTGATGTTAATTTTTGGTGAATATTTTGAAAACTTTTAATATTCAAGTGCGAAATAAGAGGCCCTCAATGACCTATTTTGTGGAATAGCAGGTTTGGGATCTAATCACAGGCTGTCACCTCTGTGTGGGTTTGACCCCCACAAGCAATAATGCTGAGGACCTGTCTGAATATGACCCTGGCTGTTGAATGGGACTTAAAACTCCAATTTTGACTTCAAGTGGGAAAGAGCACTCTTCTTAATTCTTTCCTCTAAATATTTCATTATTATGTTTTTAATGAGGACTATTTATCAGTCCAGTGGTACATGTGTCCAAGTACACAAATCATGGCCATATAGTGACAATACTGTTTTTATACTTACATTTTCAGCGTATTACTTTCATCAATCGTTCTTTTAATCATCCTTGGCACATTTTATGATGTGGTTTTCCATCAACCAAGTTTGAAGAAAGATGCAAGGACATTGGAGCTTTCAACTGGTATGAATATTTTTATAAGTCTCTGTGTTTGTGCAGAATGAACCTTGGTTATATATATAGTGGCTCTGCTATTCAAATTTCACCAGTTATTGGTAACAACTCAAAAAAAGCTGTTCCTGGGATATGTTTTTGAATTAAAAATTTTTGTTGTCGTATGCCTTGGAATTTTCTTGGAAAGAATAGGAGTAGAGTAAGAAATCTAAAATTCGCCACCTCTAAAACCTTAGTTAATTTTATGAAGAAAATGATGTTTTTGTCTAAAAATTGGTATATTTCAGTTCAAAAACCCATAATTTACTATACATTCAACAAATCTCACCACAATTCATTTATTTTATTAGTATTTTCACATGTGGCGAATTTTAGATTTCTTACTCTATATAAATTATGTAGATTAACAGATTATTATGAGACTGGGGTCATGTGACACTCAGCTTCATTTTTACAGGAGTCCATTATTCAAAATCAGACTGATATCTTTTGCACTGCTCACACTGCAACAACCTTCTGCCTTCAAAATATGTGGTTGTCATGAACTATCTCTTCAATTTTTCCTTCTGTATTGTTCCATAAGTCACTGTTTCAGTTATTTTTATTTTATCCAATTTATAAGCCATTTTTTTTGGTTATTTCTATTTTATCCACCCTTTTTTTTACAAAAAAAGAAAATGGCCTTAATTATCCCCATGAGATAAATGCTACGGAATAGAATTAAATTACAACAACAGCTTACTGTAAAACATGAAAATACCTTGTTATCTGGAAATCTTGAACTGTTTTCATTCCCTTGTAACTTAATTTTATGTTTTTGACTACTTTTACAAAGAACTATTTGCTTTTGTAACTGTATTTAATTACTTCAGCCGTGGATGTTATTTTCATAACTGTCTGTTTGTCCATTGGTCTGTTTGTTTGTTTGCAGGATTATGCTAACGCTATTGGTTGGATCTTAGTGAAAAAAAAATCAGAAGATGAGTCTTAGTCCTACTTAGATCCCATTAAATTTTGAGAGTTGTCCGGATCACTGCCTGGATACAAAAAAAAAAATAATTTGGATTTTCGAATCTACTTATTATTACATGCCTTGGTGGAGGTATGTGCCCTCCAAGTGCTCTTGTTTTTAACTGTTTTTTCAAAAAAATTTTACAGTCAAATTACTTATCAAATATTAACATTATTATACAGTAGCTGATCTGGATGCAGGGCACATTGCAAGAACACTAGATGAATACAGTCCTCTTGTAGCACCAAGTCTGCCAGAGAAAGAGCCAATCAGTAAGTCTGAGACAATGGGATGAAATATACTATATATTCCTGTTACAGCTAAATGCCAAGGCTTTTCCCTTTTAATAAGACAATAGTATCTGATTCTAAGAAATCCTCTTGAATTGTAGTTGACTCTACTTTGTGGAATGTCTGTTTAAGTAGAAGAATATCACAAGTCCCTTCCAATTTGATGAAACTATGTTCAACTTTACATTCAGATTGTCACATAACATTGAACACCCATTACTTTACACATGTCCCATGTGAACTGCATCAGCCGGTCTTGTTTCCTGTTTCAGGTTTTCTCAGTCGTTTTGTGCTGTGTTTTTCTGTCTACACCAACGCTCTGAACATCCTGTCAGTGGGTCAGCAGGCCGGCCAAGCAGGCAGACCTTCACTACCTTGTCTGCACGGTATCCGTGTCCTCAGCATCAACTGGATCCTCCTCAGTCATCTCTTCTACTACAGCTACCGCTACTCCAGCTTTGGTCAGTAAAAATACAATATAATTAGACTTCAATAGGGCTTAATCTCTGTAAATATACATATTAAATGGCACATAAGACAAAATTATTGTGGCATATTATATAAAGTAATGGTAAAGTCATTCTTCAGGCCAAGTGGTTAGTGGCCAGTGCTTGTTTCTGGTTTCTGTTGCATGAAGGGACTCAGAGTATTTCTACTGAACAAGATGCCAGTCTGTCATTGGTTTACCTCCCCAACTAGTGTTGGTTTCGATTTCTATTCCTGGGTGAAGCGGGACACTTGTTTGAAGAACCCTGTACAATTTAGTGTACAATCTCCATGACCAAGCCAAGGACTGAACCCTAGGCCTTCTGCTCTGAAGTCCAATGTCCTATCATTTTATTGCGTAAAATAGCCTTACCTTATCCTCACAAATGCTTACTTGGTTTTGTGGAGGCAAAACGCGGCGACCAACAAGAATATTTAAAAATTATTCTTGTTCGAGAGGTGAACCCCGTAGTTAGTGATAGGTGCGCATGCGCACAACACATTGTCGGTTGGACTTTGTCGAGAGATCCTCATTCAATTTTTGGTCGTCGTGGAGGCTGCGCGTTTTTCTTTGGAAGGTCATCATGGCGGAGTCACAGTTAAAATCTACGAAACGTGCTGCTGGTTGTGGTCACCCACTGTACGATTGGGACACACACCTTTTCTGTTATCCTTGCAGAGACAAGGGCAAGGGTCAGGACGTCTGTGTCACTTCAAAAGAAGATGATTGCTTCAACTGTTTACAGTTCACTTCTGAGCAGAAGAAAAAGCTTCGTTCCAAGTCCAAAAAGAAATCTAAAGATATTATTGTGTCCAAAGAGGTTGAAGACTCCCTGTTAGGGCAGGAATCTGACCCTATTCGTTCCCCTACAGCTGAGAAATCTCAGCCTGTAGCAGAGGACTCCTTGCTAAAAATTCTACAGAGATTAGAAGATATGCAGTCACAAATTACTTCCTTGAAGACGAATGCGTCTTCCTCATCATCTTTGCCGACACCCCATCAGCCTCGCCCTAGAGCTTTGGAATCTGGTGAAGATGCGTTCTCTGATGTCAGCTCGGTCCATGAATCTACGAGCATTTCCTCACGCAAAAGGCTTAGATCTCCATCTCCTCATGAGGAGGTTGAAGAAGATCCCACTTACAGGGAAACTCTGGCTGCTGTCAGAACTTTACTGCAGGTTGAAGTTCCAGAAGAATCCTCTGACCAACCTACCAAAATTTTTGGTTCCAAGAGCAAGGAATCAAAGAGGAAACAAGTTCTTCCCATGGTCATGCCACCTTTGGAAGCCATAGTTGAGCGTTGGGATTTTTATGAGGCCAAAGCTTCTGGTAACCCAAAGAAAGGTGAGCCTGAGAGGTTACAGTGCAGTCCTGTTAACACTGACAATTTTTTACAATATAACAGGCCTCCCATGAAGTTCTACAGGTCGTCCACGGTAGAATTCTCGAACTCTGCACCCAAATGTCAAGATGCCTTCAGATCTCTCTTTCCAAAGACGATTCCATCCTCTGTTCATGTACCTATCAAGCAGCATACAAGTATGGAGACCGTATCTAGAGAATGTGTGCAGATTTTATCTTATGTCAATTGGTTCATGAGGGCTATTGGCAAAACTTCATCTTCTATGGAGGAGTTGCTTCAACAGAGTGGTTCAGATGTGTTCAGGGACTCTGATAAGCTGTTATCTCACCTACAAATGCAGTCAGCCTGCCTTACTTCACTTGATAAGGCTTTGGAGTCTGTCACTGATCTCTCTATTGCGTTGGCCTGTAACTTACAGTTGGCCAGAAGAGATTCCATCTTGAAAGTCTGTGCTTCTCACTTGCAGGAGCACGACTTCAACAAATTGCGAAGAACAGGATTCAAATCTGGGGACTTATTTTGTCCCACTACATTGGATCAAATACAGAAAAAACAGGACAGATCCCCTAAGAGGTTGAAGACTGATAACCGCCAGACTTTCCAGTCGAACAGTCGCTCTGATGACAGGCGTTCTTCTGCCTCTTACTCCTCTGGTTCAAAATTTTTTCGTGGCCAACCAGATAGATTCAATAAGAAGCCCTACCAATCGTCTTCAAGACGAGGAGGCAATAGACGCAAGTGACTACCCACTTCTATTACATGGAGGCCGTTTGCAAAGATATTGGCAGGTATGGCAACACCTTCATTGTCATCCAAGAGTTGTGCAGATCTTGAGATTCGGTTACCAAATTCTTCCCCAATCGAATCCGCCCAAGTCAGTGCTTCCCACAATTCGCAGTGGTTACAGCACACCGGAAAAGCATCGCTTTCTCACAGATTGCGTAGAAGATATGCTCAAAAAAGGGGCTATTTACCCTCTCAAGGTATGCACAACTCTAGGTTTTTGCAGCAGATTGTTTCTTGTACCAAAACCCGGGAAAAAATGGCGCCCAGTAATAGACTTAAGTGTACTGAACAGCTTTCTGCAGGTTCCGACTTTCAAGATGGAGACTGCAGAGATCATCCGAAATTCGCTTACAAAAGGGGAATGGCTGGTTTCCATCGATCTCAAAGATGCGTACTTTCATGTTCCCATACACCCGGCCTCTCAGCATTTGCTTCGCTTCCATGTAGACAAGCGAACGTACCAGTTCAAAGCTCTGCCATTCGGGCTAGCAACAGCACCTCTAGAGTTCACGCGAATCGTACAAGAAGTAAAACTTGTTCTTCAGTCTCGCGGAATTCGTGTTCACCAGTATCTAGACGACTGGTTGTTAAGAGCAAATACCAGCCACCAATGTCGTTCACAGACAAAAGAACTCATTCAGGTGGTACAAGATCTCGGCTTTGTGATAAACTTCGAAAAGTCAGAGCTCGAACCTACACAAAAAATCGACTTTCTGGGTTACAATTTCGATTTGATTCAGGGAAAAGTCTTTCCAACCGAAAAGAAGTTGAAAATTCTAGAAAAAGCTATTCAGGACATGGAGGTCGTATCACAAACAACCCCAAGGTCGCTTATGTCCCTGATAGGTGTACTAGCATCCCTAGAAAAAACAATACCAATGGGCAGGCTCCACATGCGTCCGTTTCAGTGGTACCTGAAGACACATTGGCATTATCCCCAGTCTCTAGACCTGAAGATTCCGGTGTCAAATCTTCTGAAAAGCTATCTTCAGTGGTGGAAAAATCCCAAAAATCTAGAAAAGGGTTGTCCTTTACATCCTCAGGAACACAATACCCTTATTTTCACAGATGCGTCAAACCAGGGTTGGGGAGCTCATTTAGAAAATCTGACAGTCAGTGGCAATTGGACAGATCAGGAAAAATTGCTTCATATCAATGTCCTAGAGTTAAAGGCAGTGTTTCTGGCCTTAAAAAGCTTTCAAAACAGTATTCTAGACAAGAGGGTTCTTATAGCAACAGACAACGCCATTGTAGTCAGTTATCTGAACAAACAAGGGGGAACACACTCGTGGGACATGTGTCTCCTGGTTTGGCGCATCATGGCCTACTGCAATCCTCGAAACATACTCATAAGAGCCAGACACATTCAGGGTTGCCTCAATGTCATAGCCGACAGTCTCTCCAGGAAAGACAAAATAATTCAGACAGAATGGTCTCTTCATCCTCAAATGTTCAGTCTTATTTGCAAAGTTTGGCACACTCCAATGGTGGACATGTTTGCCACCAAATTGAATCACAAACTACCAATCTATGTCTCACCAGTCCCAGATGCAAATGCTATGAACATAGATGCATTGAACATCTCCTGGGAGGGTCTGGACGGCTATGCCTTTTGTCCTGTAGCTCTCATACCAAAGGTCATACAGAAAATGAACACCTACAGGTGCAGAATGATAGTAGTAGCACCAGGGTGGCCCAGAATGCATTGGTTTTGGGATCTAGTCAATCTGTCAACCAAGCCCCCATTACAACTTCCTCATTGGCCTCATCTGCTAAAACAACCTTTCAGTCAGAAGTTCCATCAGAATCTCATGTTTCTGAATCTGCATGTTTGGCACCTAGACACCACTCAGAATCACTTGAATCATTCTCTGAGCAGGTGGCAGATTGAATTAAGGCACCTCAAAGACCCTCATCTAGAAGATTATATGAGTCAAGGTGGCCCATTTTTGAACTCTGGTGCCAACAGAATAAGGTGGTCAGCGCAGAGCCTTCTATCTCAGACATAGCAGAATTTTTGAACCATCTGTTTACTGTCAAAAATTTGAAGCCTGCCACAATTGCTGGCTACAGAACTGCAATTTCTGACCATTTAGGACCTTTTGGTCTGGAAGTGGGCAAGAGCATACACTTGAATAGACTTCTTGCAAGCTTTTATAGGGACAAACCTATTCTCAATAGAGGTATTCCCTCTTGGGACCTATCCTTGGTTCTTATGGCTTTGACTAAGGCTCCTTTTGAACCTTTGAAGGATGCAAGTCTTAAGGTTTTGACTTTCAAGACTGTTTTCTTGATGGCTTTGGCATCTGGCAAAAGGAGGGGGGAGGTGCACGCTTGGACATTCTCTTCCCTCAGACATAAGCCTCACTGGAGGGAGGTCACTATCTCTCCTTCTCCTGCCTTCTTGGCTAAGAACCAGTTAGCTTCTGAGGGTCCAGATTTGATCAGACCTATAGTCATTCCAGCTCTAAAACCATTTTTGAGCTCCGATCTGTCTGATGATATGACTCTGTGTCCTATTAGAGCTCTTCGGTACTATTTAGATAGGACTTCTACTCTAAGAAAGGGCAAAAATCTTTTGTTTATCTCCTTTAAGGA
Source organism: Sabellastarte sp. h YS-2021 (assembly GCA_964017235.1). Classification (NCBI taxonomy): domain Eukaryota; kingdom Metazoa; phylum Annelida; class Polychaeta; order Sabellida; family Sabellidae; genus Sabellastarte; species Sabellastarte sp. h YS-2021. The sequence goes on along the minus strand of OZ024935.1, from coordinate 83,023,164 downwards.
GGGCTTTGACAAAGATATTCAAAGATCCACTATTTCATCTTGGATCAAACAAACTGTTGCTTTAGCCTATCAATCTTCGGATTCTATGTCCGACAATGTTCATGTAAAGGCTCATGACATAAGATCCATGTCAGCCTCTTTGGCCTTTAAGGGTGGGGTCTCATTAGAACAAGTTCTAGGCTCATGTTTTTGGAAGAGCCACAACACTTTTACCACTTTTTATTTGAAGGATGTAGCTTGGCAGTCCACCGACCAATCAGATTTCAAGTTAGGCCCAGTGGTTTCTGCTCAACATGTGGTGAATTTTTGAGTATGTTTTCCATGTTTTTCATATGTTTTACATACTTACATGTCTTCAGCCATACCAGTAGCTTGTACTGACATTTATCTTCTTTTTTCAGATGGCCCCATGACTGTATTTAAGGAGCCATAGAAGTCAGCTTGGGGGTGCCTTTCTGGTGGATGACAGCATCTTGCTCGAGGGACCCAGGAAGCCATCCCCGACCATTCAGTTAATCGGTGATGGGTAGCTGTAAGATAGCACATACCAATTGAATCAAGTGTCAACAACAACAGTGCATCATGAATATTCATGAGGTTAGCATTCATTACTTATCTTCACAGATTTTCACAGTAATGAGTAATCTTAGTGCAGCGTTCTTAAGCTTATCTTATCCTCTCCTTCAAATGCTTTTATGGTGAACCCCATAGTCTATTAACAGGGAGGTTTCAAAACAAACCCCTCCTCCTGTTAGGGTTGGAATCAAGCATTTGTGAGGATAAGGTAAGGCTATTTTACGCAATAAAATGTAACAAATTTTATTGTAATTTAACTTTTTCTAAGTTAAATACTTACCTTATCCTCACAAGGACAGACCCACCCTTCCTCCCCTCACAAGTTTGTTTTCATAGGGGACCAAAAATTAAATGAGGATCTCTCGACAAAGTCCAACCGACAATGTGTTGTGCGCATGCGCACCTATCACTAACTACGGGGTTCACCTCTCGAACAAGAATAATTTTTAAATATTCTTGTTGGTCGCCGCGTTTTGCCTCCACAAAACCAAGTAAGCATTTGTGAGGATAAGGTAAGTATTTAACTTACAAAAAGTTAAATTACAATAAAATTTGTTACAATTTGTCACTTTTGAGAAAATGATAAATTAAACACATAGTCAAGTGTATGCATGTTTCTATCCAATCAACTTGCACTTAAGGTCTATACCTATCTGCAATAAGATGATCCAATGTTATCAGATAATAATGTAAGAACTCATATGATATACCTAATTGTCTATTCACACAAATTATGATCAGATAACATGAAACAACACTTAATTCGAAGAATTTTAGCCATAAGTAAGGCTACACAACCACTTCAACTACCACTTATGTCTTATGGCATGACCAGTACAAAGTTTTCAAGAAAATTTTGTTCTATTTTATTCTAGTTGACTTTTATGGTATTTAATCTTTGCACAGAGGTAGAGCTCTTTGGTTCATGGATATGGCAAGGGTCATTTATAATGCCACATGAGTTAAGAGGTAAGAACCTATGGTGGGAATGCCCTGTAAACAGATGTGATGTTGGCTTCCCTTTATAGGAGACAACAGAGCTGACAGTACATCTTCAGGCAGCTCATTTCAGACTGTATGAGCATCAAAAGCAAAATTTTGAGCAAAATGCCTCTTGGAATAATGTCCAGATGGACAAAACTCAGAAACCTCTGAGAACTTTCTATCAGGTGTACCACAAGTGTGTGTTAAATTTACTGCTAAAAGGGAGCAGAAATAGGTGAGATAAGCTGTATGGCATAAACTAATAAACTGACATGGTAGTCTTGAACAAACAGGAGTAGTTACCAGGCAATCAATGTGGGCTTTTGAGAAATGGGGTCGCCCAAGTGTACCATTTTTGCTTAGTGACAACTGTTTCAAAAATCCACCCCATGAACTGAAGTTTGTATTGGTTGAACCAAGGTAGACTACAGGGGCCCGGTTTCAAAAAGGGTCTCAAACTTCACCTGGACTTAGGCTAAGTCAGGGATTTAAATCTGAGCCATTTGTCTTTGCTAAGTCGTGGGGCTGTATTCTCCAACAATACTTAGATAGATATTCTACATATTTATTCTTTATTTTCAAGCATTTTAAATTTTGAAGTGAGATAAATATATGGCACCCATAATTAAGTCTTTATTTATAATTAGGTATGCATACTCCCTAGTAGACTTAGCCAAAGCCTAGATATAGCAGCTTTGCGAAACCCTCAAAGTCTTAGATCACAGACTTAGCCTCATTTTAAGACAAAGTCTTTACTTTAAGTACATGTCCAGACTAAGTCCTTTAGTGAAACTGACCCCAGACATGTCAAACTCAAGTGAAATGAAACATAAATCAGTGATATTTATTTAATTAGGAGACATTCAAGAGGTTATTCGTGCAGCCTACCGCCTGTCATTTCAGCTGGTTATTGGTGGTTCCTTTGCGGTAGATACATTTTTCTTGATCAGGTAAACAGATTTAAACATTTATGGTTTCAGCATGATCAATATTATCCAAGCTATTGATAAAAGAGACAGGAAGGTGATTAACTGTAAATGATACAATTTAAAGTTACGCAATGAAAATGTACCAAATTCTCATTGAAAGTCATTTACACGGGAAATATAGAACTCTAATTATACTCATCTACTTCTCCCTCACTAACTCTTCCCCTCCCTCCCCCACCCACTTCATTTACTTCAAGTTATGGGACATATCTATCAACTGTGGTAGTTTAATAAAATAAGTATTCATTTTGGTTATCTATCCAATAGGTTTCTTTTATTTGACCACATGAGAAAGGTTAACATTATGGATACCCTGACAATAATACAAATTACAGATACACTGAAATCCACATCTCTCAACTGTTCCCAGAAATGCTGTATAGTTGCAACTATTTTTGTTCTGTGGCAAAGTCGCATTTATTGCTGTGCTGTTGCAGTGGGACTCTTGTTGCCTATTTGAGTCTGAAGAAACTTACAGACAAGGGTGGACCGAGACACTTCAACTGGGGCCTGTTCTATCTGCACAGGCTATGGAGGTAAATGTGAAGCCTGATACAAATATTAACAAATATTTTACATCATGATGACTGGCAGTTGAATGGGACACAAAATCCTGACTTTGACATTCCACATCATGGTGATTGGTTTCAAAATCAGCTGTAGTTACACAAAAACTTTGTCCAAGTCTCTGTTTTACATTTTAGCAAACTGTATAATAATGAAATTGTGCATACATGTCAATTAAGAAAGTTTTGTTTGTAGCATTTAAGGAGAAATTTAATTAATCATATTTGCTTCAAAATAATATAATGTCCCTACAGTGACATTGTAAGGGGTTGGAGTTTACCACAAGATGACAAGAGAGTCACTACAAAATAGTATCTTGTTACCTCAAGGCAGTAAGTCCTCACCAACTTAGAAGTGCAAGTTGTTCCTCAACATACCATTTCTTTCTCTCATGATACTATATTCCATTTCTTGAATATAATAATATTTCCTCTGGACACCATCTAATTCCCTCAAGATAACAAGTCCTTCCTTTGACAGGGGTAGTCCTTCCCCAAAGAATAGTAAGTGGTTCCATCAAGATAAAGTTGTACAAATTTAAGGTTATAATTACTAAGTTGTTCCTTACCTTGAATTGATAAGTCATTTCCTGAAGATATAGTCAGTGGTTCTCTAAATCTTGTGTACCGGTATACTGTACAGTAGCTACTAGCTGCACAACCTTCTGTTTGCTGAGAGAGATAGTTTTCTTTTTGAAAAAATATCTCATGAGGATAGTGATTTGGGACAACAAGCTATAAGACATTGATAGTATTAACATGATAGGCAGTAACGTTTTTCATTTACAGAATCAGTCCTCCTTATATGCTGTTACTGGGTCTATATACTTGCTTCTATCAGTACATGGGAGAAGGACCATTTTGGACTGGGGAGGAAGTTTCTGCTCAATGTAAGAAAACTTGGTGGGCAAGCCTTCTATACATAGACAACTTCTGGAGACCAGACCAGCAGGTATAATTGTAACCAATTTTATGATGTATTACAAAGTAATCTAAGTTTTACAGCACTTAATCACAGTTGAATTCTATAAAGTCATTTCTCTGGGGATCAGAAAAATACTAACTTTTCCAAAAATTCCCATCATGATATATAAATATTCAATGAAATTATTCAGACATTCCATCTAATGATCTAAATAGTCTTTAAGGGAACTTGAAATAGAGTTCTATTTTACATTGTACAAACTATGAGGTTTTGCACAGAAAAACTTTGTTGTGACTTCATTTTTATAACTTTGTATTGTGGTATAACCTGTTATGTGTATTTGGAGTTAAACTGTTGTTTTTCAACAAGTATACATAAATAAAAGCAAGTTGATAATGTATAACTTTTAATTTTTATTTGTTAATTAGCCCTTTTCAAAAAATATTTGCAACGTAATTTGAGAGGGTGAGGGCAGTGGACCCAACATCAGATTTGTTATGTAAGTGCTTTCATGCACGGTATGAATTTCAGTACAATCGAAACTATACACAATCATCCTTTTATCCTCCCTCCATATATTTCTCATTTTATCATTCTTCGTACATTTGTAACTTGTTCATCTTGCAAAAGGGGACATTGTACTCTGAATTTTGCCTGATTTCATTAGCAATTTATTAAAAATATTGTTTACTAAAAGTTTTTTGTTACTGTTACAAAATATATCATGGAAAAAATGAAACTTTCATTAAAATTTGAACCCAATTTCTACGAACTCATGTTTTATGCCAATTCTAGAAAAGGTAAAGTATACTGAGTTGCAACAGAAATATGTACACTTTTATTGCAAAGAAATAGGCCCTTAACCCCTTGACAGCCAGTGTCACAAATGTTGGCATGGAGTCGATGCCCCCAGTATATAGTTATCTTAATATGTTCGTTTTGCAAAATGTAATTAAAAGTGTTGGTATATTATAATTTGTCATCTTAAATATTTCTTCCAAGGATGCTATAGATGATGGGGAACACCCTCTAGTGTGGGTTTGGCAACTTTAGCTGTCCACAAACACTTGTACCCCAACATTTCATTTGATAGGGTTCAGTGCCACTCTGTTGGCGGCAAAAAGGTTAAATTACATATTATTAAGGCTTCATTGTTTCATGGGCCAGTAATAAAGATGGTACTTTGTTGGTACCTAATGGACTGGCGTTTTGATGACCTTCCAATATTCTGCTGTAAGGCAGTCCTTAATTCTGCAAATAAGTGTGCTCTTTTTAACTTGTCTTTTTGGCAAATACTCGGTGTATTTTCAGTGCATGGGTTGGACATGGTACCTGGCCAATGACATGCAGTTCTATGTAGTGAGTCCTCTCATACTTGTCCTGATGTACTGGTGAGTATTAGGACAACTAGGTATTCTTATGTCAGCTGATAAAATCGCTGACTTATTTTCATGTTTTTAGATACTGATTGGTTTACCTGATATGCATATTAATGCTATATGTATTTTTGCAATATCCAGGTCCACTTTCTGCATAAACTTTTAACATTCATTAGACCATTTTCACCCTGTGCATTGTATTAATTGGTTTGATAGTTTGGCTTTGGAGCTTTTCTTTCAAAAATCATGTTACCGTAATTTTGCAACATATAATAATGTGCCCAAACAGTGTCACCGTCCAGCATTCGAATTTGAATTAATGTTCCTTGGTTCTTGTTAAACCAACAGTTATTTTTAGTGGCAAATTTTACATTTCTTACTTTGTACAGATTCCTTTAAACACAGACATAGATTAATACTTGTAACTCAAAGACTTCTATGGTAAGTTAAAGACCAAGGGTTATGCACACAAAAATGGGGACTTAAATCCTGACTTAGTCTAAACTTCTGAGCTTGTTATCATTCCAGTCAAATGAAAAAAAAAATTACATTAATATTTCATGATTATGTTAATATTTTAAATAGATGTATGTTCCAAAGCGTATTCATTGGAAACAAACTGAACTAATGTAATTGAAATAGATTATAGTTGAGACTTTTGACTCAATTTAGGTGGTTGTGGAACTATTTTGAGCCAGTGGCTCAGCCTGAGATCTTTGTGAAATTAGCCCCTGGTGTACAGACATTAAAGACTTATCAAACATTTTTTTTCTGTTTAGGCGCCCAAAGCTTGGTGTCATTGTGTGTATCTTTCTGCTTGCTGGGAGTTGTCTTTCTACTGGCCTCATCTCCTCAATATACCACTATCAGGCTGGTATACCGGGTCTCGTCCACAGCAGCCTCCACTCACACAGACCTGCTATTGACATCCTGTAAGCACTTGATTTGTGTAGTTTAAAAGTATTGAAACAATGGAAAGATTTCCTCTTTATTAGTTCAAGTACATTATGTAGAGCCTAGAAAATCTGTTTCATTGACACTAGGTTGCCTCAATCTTTAAAAGGTCTTAATGAGTTTCAGGTAACTATACAGTCATTTGGCTCTCTGTGGTTTGAGTGTTGGGCTTCTTAGCAGAATGTCTGGGTTTGATCCTTGGCTTGGTCATGGATATTGTATCCCTAGACGAGGTATTTTACACAAGTCCCCTTTCACCCAGCTAGGTCAAGGTCAAAGTTGGGGTTTTATGACCCATTCAACCCCTTTCACCCAAGAGTACTTGGTACCAATACTAGTTTTGGAGGTAAACCTGCTACACTACATTCTGGCATCCTATTGAGGATAGTAGAAAATACTCTGAGTCACTTCATGCAATGGAAACCAGATGTTAACATTGGCCATACTGATCCATTGGGCTGAAAAATTGCTTTTCCTTTACTCGCTTGGGTCTCAACTCTATTCTTATGGGATTGTATCTAGGGTCCATATTCAATTAAACATTCCCACAGATAATACCTTCATGTTGATTAACGACTAAAATACTAATATTACATGACTCTGTCCTACATAATTATTGCGTCCATTTTGTCATTATTTTCTTCAGAGAGTCTAATACATCACAAGAATTTCAAAATTCTTGTTCTTAGAAATTCTTATTTTAAGAATTATTCTTAGAAAATGTCTGTTTTCTTCTAAAATTCTAAGAATAAGAGTAGTTCTTATAATGTCAGTAAATAAGAGTCCTGATGTTGTCCAATGCATGTTGCTGAAAGTGTCCACCTTCCTGTGTAGCTGGCAGTTGCTTACACCCTTTCAACTATCTGTAACAGTTATAAAATAGAACCTCTACCGTGTAAAACTAAGAGATACTGAAGGATGTACAGTAAAAATCATGAAAAGCCCCATGGAGAAGTTTCTTTCATAAACATATGGTTCCTTTTCTATTGACATTAACCCCAATTAATTATAGTTAAGATCCATATTTATCAAAATACGACCCATGTATTTGTAAGTCTTCAAATGCTTGAACAGCTGTTATTTATTTGAACCTCTGTACAGTTCTTACTTGATATGGTTTGTAATACAATACAAATTTTTAAAAATTGTATTTTGTGGACTTAATCTAGCTATATCCTATTTTTCAGCAATGACTTCTTTTCAGATATATACAATCGGCCCTGGATCAGGATAGGTCCATACTTGATTGGGTTATTACTGGGATTGCTTCTGCATAAAACAGAGCTCAACCTCAAACTGAACAGGGTGAGTTGTTTGTATGTTTGTCATATTGAGCAAGTTGTTTATCTGATAAAAATCCAGATACCGTGTGTTTACAAGATACACACTGGCTACCAGAAGACATACCAGATGTAAGACAAAATGTGGGATGGGGAAGGCATTATACATGGCACTAAAACAAACTCTCACGGTGTGGCCATACTTTTCGGAAGTAATTGTGAGTATAAGATTAAAAATATAGAAACTGATGATATTTGAAATATGATGGCTGTTAATCTCAAAATAAGTGATGTAAGTCTACAACTAATTAACTTATATGGACCAAATAAAGACAATCCTCTATTTTATAACAATATTAGTAAAATACTAGAGGTAAGTGATGAGATGTATGCGCTTTTATGTGGAGATTTTAATTTGGCCTTGAACCCGGAAAAAGATATACTTAATTATCATAACATCAACAATCCTAATTCAAGAATGCTTGTTCTAGAGACCATAAAAAATTATAGTCTGGTTGATGTATTTAGAGAGCTACACACAGAGATGCAAAGGTACACTTGGAGACGGAAAAAACCATTTCAACAGGCAAGATTAGATTATTTCCTGGCGTCATATACTTTTATGGACTTACCGGTAATACACAATTGTAAAATTTTACCGGGTTATAGATCTGATCATTCATTACTTGTACTTGATATGTTAATAAACAACTTTGAACAAGGAAAGGGCATATGGAAATTTAACACATCACTCCTGAAAGAACAAGCGTATATTACTATGATCAATAATACTATAACTGATGAGGTTTTCAAATATGCCCTCCCAGTGTACAATTTGGAATTTTTGGAAAATACTTCACCACAATATCTCCAGTTTACTATAAATGATAATTTGTTCTTAGAATCTTTACTTGTACAACTACAGGGTGAAATAACATATAAAATTTGCCTCTCAACAAAAAAATAATCAAAAGCTAATGGGGAAGAAAAACTAATAGAAGAAATAAATGACTTAGAATCCAGTAGAAATATTTTTGCAGTATTACATCTATTGAAGGGCAAAAAAGATGAACTAGAATCATTTTGAGCAGAAAAACTAAAAGGGCATATTGTAAGATCGCGAGTTCAGTGGTTACAGCAAGGTGAAAAGCCAACAAAGAACTTCTGCTCTTTAGAAAATAAGAAATTTACAGAGAAAACCATTAAATGTATTTAAAAGGAAACGGTCGGGTGATTAATACTCAAGAAAAGATTCTAAAAGAGGCAAGAATATTCTATGAAAAATTATTCAGCTCCTGTGACTGCCATTATTTAGATGATACTAATTTGGAAGAAAGTCTGAAGCTGTATCAAATAAAAAAGCTTCCTCTTGAACAGTCAAGACAATTATAAGGTCAACTTACCTCAAAAGAGTTAGGAATTGCCTAAATGTCAATGAAAAATGAAAAAACACTGATGGGTTACCAGCTGAATTTTTTAAAGTTTTTTGGTCAAAACTGAAATATTTTATTCAAAGGGCTCTTAATTACAGTTATGAAAGTGGCCTCCTACCACTAACTTTGAGACAGTGCATTATTTCGTGTTTGCCAAAAGGCTCAAAAGATCGTTCCCTATTAAAAAATTGGCATCCAATATCATTACTATCAGAACTATATAAAATTGCATCAAGTACCATAGCTAATAGAATCAAACCCACTTTAAATGGTTTAATTGATAAAACCCAATCTGGTTTTATTCAAGGTAGATACATTGACCATTATACTTGGCTTGTGTTTGATATCATGCACCACACAGAGAAATATCACATGGATGGCCTGTTGATGCTAATAGACCTCGAAAAAGCATTTGGTTTTGTCTCATGGAAATTTTTATATAAGTTCTTTCCTTTTTAGGCTTTCCTGAAGGTTTTATCAAATGGATAAAATTATTCAATAATAATATCCAAGCCTTTGTAATTCAGTGTGGCGTTTTGTCCCAGATGTTAAGTATAAATCGCAGATGTAGACAAGGCGACCCTAATGCAGCCTATATGTTTATTCTTTGTGGCCAGATACTCTCCATCCTTATCAAGAACACACACGAGATTAAAGATGTAACTTTAAATAATATAGAATACAAACTTACTCAATTTTCCAATGACACCACTCTGTTAACATGAATGGGTTCCAACAATGCTTGCAGACTGCTTTAAATGTTCTAGAAATATTTGGTAATATGTCAGGCTTGAAAATGAACACAGAGAAAACCAAAGTGATATGGATAGGACGTAAAAAACATAGTAAAGATAAATTACATGTTGACTCACGACTTGAGTGGTGCATCACTGAGTTCATACTATTAGGCATAACTTTTAATGTAGACTTAAACAAGATTGTAGACATTAATTTTAATAATGCAATTGAACAATCTAAATCTGTCCTAAATAATTGGAAAAAATGCTATCTCACGCCTTTTGGTGTGACAAAATTATGGCAAAATTTAATAATTTATTCTTATCACTTCCAACTCCCACATCTACTATAATTAAGACATTAATTAAGACTTAATTTTTTTACATTTCCATGGAAAACCAGATAAGATTAACAGAAAACAAATTTGCCAAGATTATTTAGACGGAGGGCTAAAAATGATTGATATCGACAAATTTATAAAGTTTGTAAAATCTACATGGGTTAGACACTTGATCACTGACTTTGATTCGCCATGGACCAAGATCATTAACCACAAATATAATGTAGCTGATAACCTGATTTCTCTATGCCCGGCTTGGTGCAAATATTTATGTGATAAGATTACAAACCATTTTTGGAAAGACGTTATAAATGCATGGCAGGCAGTTGCAGAATCCTGCCTGGTCCGTACACTAGATGACCTCTTAAACACCCCACTCTGGTATAATAAACATATTAGTAAATCTACACTATATTATCCAAAGTGGCATGAAAAGGAAATTAGATTTCTAAGAAACTTTCTTAGTGAAAGAAATGCACCATTGCCAATGGAGGATTTGAAAAAGAAATATCATCTGCAAAATATTAATTATTTAGAATATTATAGAGAAAAACTGCTTGTTAAGTGCTACTTAAGCAAAAACAAACAAAAAGTTCATGAATCAGAAAGGTCCAATTGTCCCCTCCCACATTTTTCAACTTATAAAATGCAAGAAAGGGGCACAAAATTTGTACAAAAATTTAAATCAAATGTATCCTAGATCAAAGATCAAAAATAGCCAACCTCAGCAGGCAAGAACTCTAGCCCGCAGGTACAGCTAAATGGCCAACAACATTGAGATTTGGGAAAATCTTAGGAACAACTTCTGTTGTAAGAAGTATAGAGAACCCACAAGATGTTCTACAAAAGATTCACAGGCCATGATTTCTTACAAGTAGTTTTAATATTTTGAAGCCAAAGAAACAATTATAAGGGAGATATAAGACCTTTTTGATGTGATGACCCTCCCATTTGCCATTAAAGATATGATATGGCGGCCATTTTGTTTCCAAAACAAGGACACAATTACTCTCAGGCAAGCTTTCCTATCCATTTGCATTTTGTGCAAATCTGATGAAGCTAGCTCCAATATTTTAGGTTACAGAAAACATTAAAGATTTTAGAACAAACTTTAAGACCCGAAAATTTTAAAAGTGTTGCCATGGCAACAGTTATCGCTGGATACCCCCCAAAATCTAATCAGCTGTAGATCCTCTTGGGGTAAACATATCCTGAAAATTTGGTGAAAATCCATGCATGGGTTTAGGCTATGGAACACCCACAAAGTTTAAGACCTGAAAATCTAAAAGTGTTACCATGGCAACAGATATTACTGGATACCCCCCAAAACCAAATCAGCTCTAGATCCTCCTAGGTCCTCTTGGGGTAAACATACCCTGAAAATTTGGTGAAAATCCGTGCAGGGGTTTAGGCTGTAGAACACCCACAAACTTTAAGACCCGAAAATCTTAAAAGTGTTGCCATGGCAACAGTTGTTACCGGATACTCCCCAAAACCTAATCAGCTCTAGATCCTCTTGGGGTAAACATCCCCTGAAAATCTGGTGAAAATCCGTGCAGGGATTTAGTCTGTGGAACACCCACAAAGTTTAAGACCCAAAAATCTTAAAAGTGGTACCATGCAACAGAAAACTGCGTGACACACTCACGCATGCACGGACGGACGCACGTATGCACACACATGGTGCAAATTATAATCTCCCGCCAGCGCTCTGGGCGGGAGATAAAAATCATAATATTCCATTTGCCAATAACCTTTGTATTGTTATGTCAGCTGACTTGTCAGTCAGCTGACATTATGTCGTCACTCTGCGGCGTGGGCGTCCGCGTCCGCGTGAACATCTTCTCCTCCAAAACTACAAGGCCTAGAGACATGCTGTTTTTTTTAAAAGATACCTTATCTATCGAGGATGAAAAATTGTTCAAGGCATGCAAATCTGTCTGTTTGCTAGAGACATTATAATGGAGGTACCCCCACCAAAAGTGTGAAAATTTCAATGCTTTATCACAATTTTCTCAGTGACTATTGCAGGGATTTCTCTCATATCTTGCATATATGTACTAGGCCAGAGGTAGATTCTCTTGTGTGAGTGTGAGACCTGGATGTGTCTTATTTTTTTATTAATAAAATTTTTTAATAATTTTTAATGCATTAAAATTCATGAAATCATGCACTAAATCACTTATAACTTGAAAAGTGTTGCATTTAGAGCATTTTGTTAAAATATGTTATTCAGCTACTTTTTTCAGAGCTACAACATGGTGAGTAACTTGGGCGTCTGTCTCAATAGCTAAGTGAGTAATAGCTACTTTTGGGCTTTTCAGTAACTTCCATCATGAGTAAAATCACTTGTAACTTGAAAATTATTGCATTTAGAGAATTTCGTATAAATATGTTATTCAGCTACTTTTGGGTCAGCTATAACATAGTAAAATTTCAGACCTGTAGCTCATGGCATAGCTGAGTAATAGCTACTTTTAGGGTATCACTGTTGAGTAAATCACTTATAACTTGAAAACTATTGCATTTAGAGTATTTTGTTTCAATATGTTATTCACCTATTTTGGGGTCAGCTATAACATAGTGAAGTTCCAGACCTGTGGCTCATTGCATAGCTGAGTAATAGCTACTTTGAAGTTCTCACTGTTGAGTGATCAGTTGTAATTGGAAAACTATTGCATTTACAGAAATTTGTGTAAATATGTTATTCAGCTACTTTTGGGTCAGCTATAACATAGTGAAATTACAGACCTGTAGCTCATGGCACAACTGAGCAATAGCTATTTTCATGTGCTGTATGTTGAGTAAATCAGTTGTAACTTGAAAAATATTGCATTTGGAGTATTTTGTTAAAATATGTTGTTCACCTACTTTTGGGTCAGCTATAACATGGTAAAAATTCAAAGATGTAGCTCATTGCATAGCTGAGTAATAGCTACTTTGAGGTTATCACTATTGAGTAAATCAGTTGTAACTTGAAAACTATTGCATTTAGAGTATTTTGTTTAAATATGTTATTCATGTAATTTTTGGTCAGCTATAACATAGTGAAATTGCAGACCTGTATGTCATGGCATAGCTGAGCAATAGCTACTTTCAGGTTCTCACTGTTGAGTAAATCATTGTATCCACTGGATAGCCGCAGTGTGTAGAGATTTCACCATTACCGCTCTAATGAAAAAAATATTATAGCTAGCCTTCTCAAGTTTGCAGGCTATATTAATAACCATGAAATGTTGCCTGGGAATATTTTTGGCCTCATTTTGAAAAGCAAGATGGCCGCCAGGGACGTTTATTCGACTTTAAACAAGGACTTTTGTTGGCCCTCTTGAGCAAAGGGTATTATAGGTAGAGATCTCAAATTCGCAGGATATGTTTCTCATTATAAAAGCTTGACTGGGAATATTTTTGGCCTCATTTTGAAAAACAAGATGGCCGCCACAGGTGTTTCTTTGTCAGTCATGAAAAGTGCTTATATCTCCCTTATTATTGGTCCTAGAGGTTTGGGATGGTAAACCAACCTGTAGGAAATCATCGGCTGTGAATCTTTTGGTGTGGTCAGATTTGATCTTTGACCCTCCTTCAAGGTCAAACGAGGATAGCCAAACTTAAAAGTGCTTATAACTCGCTTATTAATGGTCCTAGAAGTTTGGGATGGTAAACCAACATATAGGAAATCATGGGCTGGGATTCTTTTGGTGTGGTCAGATTTGACCTTTGCACCCCTCCTTCTAGGTCAAATGAGGACAGCCAAACTTAAAAGTGCTTATAACTCGCTTTTTATTGGTCCTAGAGGTTTGGGATGGTAAACCAACCTATAGGAAATCATGGGCTGGGAATGTTTTTGTGTGGTTGGATTTGACCTTGGACCCCTTCTTCAAGGTGGAACGAGGATATTGCATTTGCAGTATTTCTTTAAATATGTTTTAACCTACTTTTTACACTTAAACAGTTACCTTGTTACTTTCCTTCATAATACCATTTGCAGGGCACAACTTTTTTGTCCTTTTCTTCTGTCAGCTTCGGAATTTCTTTCGAACATGCTGTTCAATTACCATTTAATGTACTTCTGTACAGCACTTTCCCTGATAATTCTGCTTTCCTCTCATTATCACCTTCACAAATCAAAAACACTCAGTCAGCTGACACAGTGCCCGTTCACGGGCACTCTCCTCTTGTTTTTTGAGTATTCCCATGCTATTGTAAAAATTACTGGAGAAGAAAAAATAAAGGAATATAAAAAAAAAAGTTGTTTACCTGTATACTTTTCACACTAGGAACGTTATTTGCATAGTTTTCTTTCATTAAACTACCAAAAGTGGAATGTTAGACACTATATGAAGAACATACTTTGATATCTGATTTGTGATGTAACTTGTACAATATCATGGATAGGATTTAAAACCTGAATTATTCAGCCAACGATTTTACTTAAAACTGCAGAGGTTTTTGGTGCTGGGCTGGTCACTGATGGCACTGTGTTACAATGTCTGTATTACTATATTTGTAGGGAGTCATTCTTATAATATTTCTTATGAATTGTATTTAATATAATTTCAGAGGTTTGTAGTTCTGGGCTGGCTACTGATGGCTGTCTGCACACTGTCTGTACTACTGGGTTTGCAGGGAGTCATTCAAGGCAGCAGGTCCCCCAATAACCATGTCAGTGCTCTATTCAATGCTCTGTCCAGACCTGTGTGGGCTCTGGGTGTTGCTTGGCTGCTCTTTGCATGTGTACATGGCTATGGAGGTATGACATGCTTGCTCCTTATATTCTTTATAGCCTGTAATCAAGTACTGTTAGATAAATGGTTCGTGTCTGGTGGTAGCAGATTTTGACAGACTGTACCTAAAATCTATTTGTATCAGAGTGGATATATCTAGTGCTAAGTTCAGGACTCCTACTGAAGCCAGAGATATACCAAACGTGTATTCAGAATGATATGAATTCTCACGATTCTACATTCAAGGATATTTCCAGTATATTTCTGATTTGTAGTGTGTTTTTGGCAAATAAGTCTCCATCAATGTCAATTAGCATCTGTTTGTCTGTTTCAGATACTTTTCAAATAAGTAACATGCCCATTGCTATTTATCTACATTTGTGTTAAAAATTTGCCATGTCTAACCTCTTTTCATATCTAAAGGTAACTTAATATATGTAAATGCTAATGTTTCTTGGCATTTGAAATTGAATTACCACTCATAGGAATTATTAGGTTTTATTTTTATCAAGACATCAGGAAATCAGTGTCCAATGGATTTCAATACACACACAGCATGGCTAATAACTTCCAGTGTATTTTTAAACTAGGTATAATCAACAAAATCCTGTCATGGTCAGCATTTGTACCTCTGAGTCGTCTCACATTCATGGCCTACTTAGTGCACCCTATATTCGTCACCGTGTACTTCCTCCAATTGAAACAGAGGTTACTTTACGACACCATGACAATAGTAAGTACTGCTGAGAGTACAGCTCTGTCTCACCTGGACATAATGGGAGGGGAAAACTTGTTCAGATAACTGAAAGTTTATAATAAAGAACAGGTAATTCAGTAAATAATATAGCAATGAAGTGAGGTTGTGGGAGGAGAGAAATGGGTTTATAGAACTGCATATTTGGCTAACAGAAGTTCATATAATAGGGATTATACTGTACTTTTAAATCAGATCTGGGCCCGTATTCACTAAACCTCCTTTATTCCAAGGAACCCTTAAAAAGTAAGGATTTCCTTTATTTCTTGCCCCTTCCTTTGTTTTTGTATTCATTAAACTTCCCTCAAACAAAGGAGCCTAACTTTCTTTCCTTGACTTTCAAGGAAACCTTAAAAATCTAGGAAATCCTTAACTTTCAAGGGAATCTTGAATTTTGATATTCACTATAACCTTCCTTTACTGAGGAATCCTTGGTTTTTTCCCTTAATTTTCAAGGTAAGTGTGTGACTACCTTTATGATAAAGGGGAGTTTTGGTGGTTTGACTTTTTACGTAAAAATTCAGGTAATTGGTGAAATGTTATGACATTTGCACCTTTTTTGTCCATACTACATCATTTATATCACCATATGTCTTTCTTTGAAATTTTTGGGATATTGAGTTAATATGTGGTCAAACCCAATGAAAATGTATTTGACGTGTCTCACAGTATCTGCGTGAAAAGTGGTTATTACCACAATAGGAAAACTTCCCGAATGACTATTATATTGTTTATCTTCATGAGTGATATATATATTTTCTGTGTATGTCTGATGAGGGATGTTTTACTTTTATTACCCACCATTTTGTATGATTTATGGGTTAAATTGTATGAATATTTAATGAGAAGATGTGAAAAAGCATGTCAAACAGCATGGCCACCAGTGAATATAAAAACTGCAATCTTTAATCTGCAATACATATGCAATACAAAAATCTACAAAAGTTAGATATTTATTTCTTAAAATATGAAATATCATCTTAAACGGCAAAAGAAAACACATCATAACAATAATCTTATACTAATAATATACATGGAAAGAAGAAAATACAAAAGTAAGGGAAAGATAAAGGAGCCTTTATGAACAAACGTTTTTAACCAATCAGATGACTGGATGCACTCCTTTAATAAAGGATCCTTTATTTAAGGTCTCCTTTGGTAAGGAAACCATAAGGGAGGTTTAGTGAATAGCAATTTAAAGGTCACCTTACCAAAGGAGATTTTTGACCTTCCTTTAATAAAGGGACCTTAAAAATATAGGAGGTTTAGTGAATACGGGCCCAGTTCTCATTCGTTTTTCCACAGGTTGGGAGATCTTTCTGCTTCAGTAAATGTCACAAGTTATTGCATTTTATATATGTGGATGCATGATAGGTTAACAGCTTTATTGAATGTACTGACCTGATAAATCATCAGTGCATGTAATTGAACTGAAGACCAAGGTTCTGACTGAATGTTTACATACAGTTTTACATACAAGATGACAGAACTATTTTATATTTTAGGGCACGGAGGGAAACATTGCACTTAAACTAAAGAATGTCAATATATTTCAATATAAGATAGGGAGTGAATTTCTGTGCCAATGTTTCTCACTGTTTAATCATATCGGGGGCGAGTAGATGTTTTCAATAAATTATATATGTCCCAACTTTTTTTCTCACATTTACCACCATATCGGTATAGCAAGTATTTTTCAGACCACTGTGGGTGCAACTTTTTTTCAACATGTTGCTCGCATTGTATTATTTTCAGATCATCATCTACTTCGGTCAGTTGGTACTAGCCTATCTCGCAGCTTTCATTCTCTCTCTCATGTTTGAAGCACCAATGATTTCACTGGAAAAACTACTGATGAAGAGAAACCACTAATGGTGTGTGTGTGGAACAACTCGACATGCACCATGTTTTTTGCATAATGTGGTAATTACTTTCAAATGCCAATAGAACAAGTGCAAATTTACATTGGCTTTCACTTATCTGTTTGCACTGTAGATTTAATATTTCTAAACCATTTGTAATTATGGTGCTCTGAACCAAGCATAATTATGGTGCCCCATATCCAGCACAATTATGGTGCCCTGTACCAAGCATTATTTTTGGTGTATGCGTCACTTTGAGCATAAACCTTATTTTCTCATTTTCTCTAACTTTTTCATCCTCTCTAGAGGTGGCTCAAATGGCTAACCTTGAAACCTTTCTGTTTCATTGGTCAATGATTTCTGGATCCTTTATGACTCATTTTAAGTGATTCAAACACAGTTCTGTGCACCATTTACATTGTGTTTTATGAGTTGTAAATGCTGTAAAATAGCATTATGATCATATTGTGGTGGTTTACACCATTTACATGTGTTTTATAAGTTGTAAATACCATAAAGTTTTTCCAGTATAGGTTTATGGCCAACAGTCCATTATTGTCAAATATTGGACACTTATGAGGCTATTAGCATGTTTAAATTACACCTATTATTTCATTTGTAATTTTAAAGATGTTTAACATCCTTACATTTCATTCCTACATTTCTGGTGTGTATTTTTGGGTTTTTCTGATCATTGATGTTGAAATAAATGTAGGTGGGTAAACATCACATTTTACTAATATATCCCCTGTAAAAAAAAAAAACAATTTTTTTCTTAACTTTAATTGATTAGGATAACCCTAATATTTTCATTTATGCAATAAGGATTTGTAGAAGGATAACCAACTCTCATATTGAACACAATTATCAATGTTATTCTAAATACAAAGAAGGAATTGTGATGGCATTTTATTATAAATGTTGGTGCTTGTATATCAATTCTGTATTCAAATTGATATTGTGTTATATTTCCAACCAATGGGGGAATCATAGACTTTAAAATATACACCAGGTATGATAGACCAAAATGAGCCACAGTACGAGTTATGTGATAAAAACCTCATCTTTAAACTTTAGGGTGGCCCTAACACTGGTGGCAGTTGCACTGACACCGCCAAAATTTAATCACTGCTTACTTAATCATTTATGGACACTCTCTGAAAATGTGAGGAAAATCCATTCTTAACTTTTTGAGTTACGCTATTCACTAGCAAACAGAAAAACAAACCCCAATGATTACATAACCCTGCCAAACAACATCCCCATATTCTCAAATCGGTTTTACAACAGAAAAGTACATCTTTTCAAGAGTTCTTCTAGGAAGTTTGAATTTTATCATCTTGAACATATTTAATCTCTTTTCAGCCTTGGTAGAATTACTAGTATTTTGTGTTTGTACATGCCAACCTAAGTTATTCTCAAGCCATGCAGATACCAATGTATTTAGGTCAGTGACATCACCCATTGGTTTGTTATGAAGGTATACTCCAGCGTGTTCCTCTTTGTTGTGCTTTAGACCATTGACCTGAGATTCAGTTTTTGAAGAGTTAAATGTGATAAGCCTTAAAAATTTTGTATTCTGGCAGATCAGTTAGTAGATTTATAAGTAATACTGAGGCAAAGAGTGTTATGAGTTTTAATACAGATTTATGGTTGGAGAGAAATGTGTCAATTTTACTGCTAAATATCTTCAATTGTATTCTCCCTTTACTTATTGCAATCAATCTAAAATGACCTTTTAAGCCCATATATAGAACTACGTGTTTGATACATAAACTTATGTTTGTATTTGACCTTAAGTTACTGTAGAATAAATGTCACTACAATAAATTACCGAGTAATTAATAATAATAATAATAACTTTCAGTTTCTGTATGTAGATTTTATCAAGCATGGGAATAATGTTTATAAGTTATAACACAAAATAATACATCACATTTAAAAAGACTAAATATTTATTTCATAAATAACATCAACATATTTACATCATATAATTTTTTTTTTAATTTAACAATGTGAACTTCAGATATACCCAGTAATCTAGAATACATAGTTAAAAATACTATGGCATAGATGTTCTTAAAAAAAAGATAGAAAAAACTAAGCCCAAAAATATGTGATTAATCACATTTAACTTCAAGTCAAATATTGTTTTAGTTTTTTTTTAATAAGTATGAGAATAATGTCTTTAAAGTTTTTAACCAAACACATATTAAAAAGACTTATCTCATACCAGCAATTATCAACATATTTATATCATAAACTGACAGTGTGAATTTCATATATCGTCTACAAGTAGACATGCTAGAAATAATAAAGAAATAGATTGAGCCAAAATTTATGTACAGTAAAATATAATTTTAACTACAAGTCAACAACATTTAAATTTTCCAGCATGGGAATAAGGTTTTCAAGGTCTTAACCAACATAAATACACCATATAACGTACCGGGTATATACAATATAATACTTGAAAGACACGATTTTCTGATATCCCCACATACACACATCAACATTTAAAAAAAAAACAAAAAAACTGATAATGCGAAATTCATATATAATCTAGAATAAGAACATAACGTCATGAACTAATTTTTTAAATACTAAAATACTGTGACATGTTGGGAGAAGCACAGAAAATTTAAACAAATACTTGTGCAGAGTAACAAATAACTTTTAGTCACAATAAAGTCAATGACATATTATTACTATTATTATTTATTATTTACCATAGTAAAAGCAATATTTTTTCACCATCAGAAAATAAATGCAATCTGGCAATTAACTAAGATTTCATTAAAACACAATTAACACCCTTTATATGCAAATCTATGTGCAAATGGACATCATACATTGCTTAAATGTTTTTACGTTTGACTAATGTTTTATTCTGATACACTAGAAAGAACTCATAGAGTACAGACCTCTACCAGGGCACCTTTCCAAAAATTCCAGATTCCGGATCTTTCCCAAAATGCAACCACTTCTTTCTTTGATCAGGCTCCCTCTATCCATACAAAAATTTCAGAAATATTTGTCAATCACACTTGGAGTTCTCATAAACACAGACAAACAACCAAACACAATCAAAAACATAACCTCCTGGAGGAGTTAATAACACAAATTACTCTCACCACATAATTATACCAATATCTTATACTGAAACAAAGTTCATCCCACTCAGTCAGCATGGAAGTCACATTCATTCATGTATAATCTTCAATGTGTGTGATACTGACTTGTCTGACTCCTCCAGTGCCTTTCCCTTGACTTCAGCCTGAACTGTAAGCATCCCATCTCCCGATAAAGCTGACCTGATAGTCTGTGGATCCACATGACTGGGAACTGAGATGACCTGATGGAATTCCCGATATTCCTGGCCATTTTCTGAACACTCTTCATGCCTGGCATGGACATCTATGTACCTATCATCCTTTATGTTTACGCTGATCTCTGATGGTGAAAAGTCAGCGAGATTGAACTGAGCATGAAAGTTTCTCGCTGATGTATCCGTTGCAACCACATTCTGACTGCCAGGTGATTTGGAAACAATATCTGAAGGTTCATCTGTGATGTCAGTCTGGCTTTCATCTCGATCTTTACAATGGCATCCAGCACAGTCACTATTAACACTGTCGGGTTTACAACAAGAGTCACTAGCAAAATCAGCTTCACTGCAGCTTCTCTGACTTGGGCAGAAACATACTTCTTCATCAGAATCCATGTCAGAGTCATTGGATAAGGTCACATCATGTAGTATTTCATTCAAGAAGCCAGCTAATCCCAAGGTGTCTTGCATGGATGGTTTTTGTCTTTGGAGAAATGACTGCAGTGGATTTCTAAACTCAAGCAAATCATAAGGTGAACCATAGAACTCACACATCATGGGTGTCCAGATTTCTGCTGCCATCTTATTATTTACAACTGCTTGTTGATACGTAAAATCTGGAAGTTGGTATGCTTCTTTACTTCAAAAGTACAGTTTTTGCAAGTTAAATTTTATTGTAAAACCACAGTCAGTCTGGTTCTGTTGGCAAATTCCTTTCTTATTTAATGTTTTTGTTAAAACTTTTATCTGTTCTGTGACAACTATATACTGTACTATTGGAATGAACTGCCAGATGATATCAGGAACATTGAACTTCCATTGGACATCTTCAAAAAGAAACTAAAAACTCATTATTTTAAAACGGCATATTGTGGAGAAAAAGCGCAATGATTGTTTTTCTCTTAAGTAGAATTGCGCTATATAAATATGTTATGTTATGTTAAATATAGTTTGTATCTGACAAGTAAACTCCCTTTACTGTTATTTATACAGTTTCCTCTTTTTCTGGTATATTCTGGTTCATAAACGTTGATAATACGTGAAAGGTTCTCTGGAATACATTAGAAACTTCCTGATAATTTCTTTCTCAGTGTGTGTGTAGAATCCCCATATAAGGCAAAATAAACGAATCCCACAATTCCTACCAAAATGTTGATCAATTGTTTTGGATAATGTCATCATATAGGAATAAGATATCACATTAACAGAGATCTATATGAGAACGCATTCAATTTATTGATCTTTCATAAGTCACCTGCCTTTTCCTGCAAAACAATTATTCATTCTTCAAAAGCTTAAAATTATACTTTATTCACTACAGTAGTGTTCAAATATATTAGAACATAAATAAAGTTTAAAAGTTAATGTTGAATTGGTAATATATATATTGATCGGGTCTACTATTTGAATCAACTCTACATGAGCGCATATTGACCATGTAATCATGTGTTGTGGGTAATCTATTGATCTTTGTTCAACATGTTCTAGATCATTCATGAATGGGACAGAACTGAACGAAGTGTGTACGTAGTAAACATATGAGTTGGAAGATAATTCTGGAAATGAACCCTAAGCTGTATATAAAGGCCACTATATTCTGGCGATATCTTCAGTTTGCAACTGAAAGACAACAAAATAACAAAACCGAAAAATAGAAAGCAACTTGTTGACTGTGGAATTAAGCATTAAGTACCAAACAAATTGAAGTGAGAAGATAAGAAGAGGACATTACAAAATCAGTGACAACATTTTGAAGGAGACAAGAAATCTATTGCAATTCAAAGACAGTGCCAGTCATGTCTCTGATGTTTTTTCAACCAGTTCCACATGAAGTCTTCTACCCACGACGAGCTTCAAGGGTGTCCTGTCATTGTGGAAGGCCTGATGTTTATGGACCTTACAGAGTTCCAAGTGTGTACAGTTACAGAAGACCACAGCCAAGACCAAATCATCAGGTCCCCTTGTTGGCTTACATACTAAGCAATCTCTTACAGGAAAGCCAGGCAGAAAATGAAGACAAATCTCACCAGAAAGAAGAGAAAGAATCAACACCAAGTGGTAAGAAGGAAGTGATGAGACCTGAACAGTTCGAAACTAAAGTCAATGTCAAAGGTTTCAGTCCTGATGAAATTAGTGTGAAGATCAAAGATGACAGATATGTGGAAGTTCTAGCAAGGCATGAAGAAAAATCTGAAGATGGGCACACATATAGGGAAATTAAGAAGTTTGTCCAACTTCCAGAAGGTGTGGATTCACAGCAGGTCACTCCAGTATTATCCACAGATGGTGTCCTTACTGTCAAAGTACCAATGTCTCTGACTTTAACAAAAGAAGAGCCTATCACCCAGGATATTGAGCCGGAAATGAAACCAGAAACTGTCGGCATCAGTGGTGACACAAAAGGAGATTCTGAAAGGCAGAGGAATGTCTTTCTTGAACCTACAGTGTCAGAAAGTGAAGTAGTTCACACAGTTGAAGAAAATGCCAATGATGAACACAAAGTTGATGATGACAGTGCAAAGAATGAAGATAGAGTTGAAATGGGCAGTGTACAGCTGGATGAAGTAAAGGAACCAGAAGTCACTCGACCAAGTACACCATCCAGTGCAGCCCAAGTAGATGAAGTTGTTATGGAAGGAAAGCAAGATGAATGTGTACAACACAGAAATAGTCAAAGCACAGGGGAGACTGAGACCAAGTTGGAAGATGCATCTGTATCTAAAGAACTGGAGGGTGAAGAATTGCAAAGTAAAACAGGGAAGATTGACATTATTCATGAATAAATGTCAAAAATACTGGACAGTGACTCTGTGGACTGAAGACGAATATTGTCATTATTAAATCATTAATTTACACTACTTTTTATGTAATCAAAGTGGTAAGCTGTAAGTAGATTTTGTATGAGCAGAAGTTTTTCTGATATTATAAAATAAAACATAAAATCTTTTACAATAGTAACATTTTAAGCCTTGCAAACATTTTATTAGAGTTATAGATTTATTAAAATTAATGTTCTGTGTTTTTTGTTGAAATTGTTGAGAGAAAATTACAAATATATGGAAATAAGAATATGAATTTAAATACAGTATATGTTAACAGAATATAAATATGTACAAAAGTCTTGTAATATTCAAAATATTTTGAATATCCGTTGTAAATATTCCTCATAAAAATAAACCAGCTTTTGTTTAGTTTATGCCAATGATTTTTCAAGATCCAAGAAAGAAAAAAAAAGTTTCAATGTAACATTGTGAAATGTTGTCAATCAATTTTTGTTAAAACTTTGTTTTGCTGTAAAATAGTAACTGTATGTATAGAGGAATTGCATTTATATTCTGTAATAAAAGGTAAAGAATTATTTTACATTCTTCTTTTTTAAATTTATTGAAAAACAAGACCCACAGCAGTTGTATGATATCCCGATGGGGATTAAGTAATATATTACACAAAAATATGAAGTTACATTGACACTCAAAGAATGATTACGTGTAAACTTATTTGATAACTTCAGTACAACAAAATACATATCCAGATGCCACAAACACATACCACAGCAAATGTCCAAAGGAATCTGTAAAACAAATGATTTACTTAATGACTGACCTGCATCTGTGAAAAGTTCCCATGACACTGTACATCATACAGTGAGATAATCAAATATCTAACACAAATTCTCAAATTTAACAGTTTCGCAATTGTAAGCAATTTACTCAATAGTGGCAGAATTAAAGTACATATCACTCAGCTATGGAACTACAGCTCTGATGATTTTGCACGACACAAAAATATGTGACAAGTAACATAGTTTATGAAAATGTTCTCAATTCAATAGTTTTGTTGTTACAAGTAATTAACTTAAAGCTGAACTATCAAGGCAACTATTACTCAGCTATGGAGCTAGAGCTCTGAAAATATGCCCGGACACAGATCAACTAGAAGTACTAGGTGAATAATAGATTTTGATGAAAATCCTCTAAATTCAGTAGCATTACTCAGTTATGAAGCTACAGCTTAGACAGTTGGCCATGATACACATCACAAGGAAATAGGTGAAAAACATATTCGAAAAAGGTCCTCTAATGAAAAAGTAACTATTACTTTACTCACTGGTGAAGTATCAGATTGGCTGTTACTGAACTGGCTAGGGAGCCACAGATCTGACTGTTGGCCATGACACAGTACATGAAAAAGCAGGTGAAGAACATATTTTGTAGTTACAAGTAATCTACTCCAAGCTGAATTATCCCAGTAACTATTAATCAGTCATCTATGGAGCTAAAAACTGAGATAATATGCCAAGACACAAAACATGAAAAAGTAGCTGTGCAATATCTTCAAGCGCTACCCCTTCAGTCGAAACTCACTTAGCTACTGATGTAGACCTCTGAAACAGGTACCATCTTGAAGCTACAGAGAAATTAGCTAAACAATATATAATGTGCGAAATGCTCTAAATGCAGCCACTTTGGAGTAAAAAGCAATTTATTTGAAGCAGCAAGTGCTATTATTTACTTAGCTATGGACCTAGATTACAAAAGCAGCATTGCCAAAAAGCAAGCATAAGAGAAACTAAGGTAAAATTATTAAAGCAAAAGACCACTCAGCAAACCTCTTTAATAGAGAAAACTAAAGATATACACAAAAACATGAAGACACATGCTACCTGGCTGGCCGATGGGAGATAATAAATGTACAGCATAATGCCAGTATAATAATAGAAATATAATCTTTGTCTATTCTTTCTCGCTTAATGTGTTACAAGATTGGAACTTTCATGTAATGCTTATTTAAGAAAACGACTGCAGGACAAAAAGCAACTGTATTGCACCCAGACAAGAAGTAACTGGGCAAAAAGTATTTCATTTTTTTTTTTATTTAGAACTTTTTTTGTACATATAAACTAAATTATATATTACATAACATATAAACTAAATTATATATTACATGTACTTTATGTATTTTTATGTAAGTTTTATATTTTCCATGTGTGACATTTATTATACTGGCATGTACTATAAAGGCGGTCAACAAAGAATCTTATGTTAGGCTTAGAGATTAACTAACATTAGTCCTTGGGCTGTGGTTTCCCTGTAGTGTGTGGCATCAAAGCAAAATTTGTTGTCTTTGTAGCATGAAAGCATAGTTTGAATAACAAGAAGGAAATGATGTAGTTGTAATTAAGGCCATCTTTGAAATGTATTTCAATGATTATTAAATGTAATTATCCTTAGAGGTAAAACATGAAAGGTAACAGTTAATTGTAATTCTGTCTGGTTTCAAAGCATATGGGCCTGCTCAGGAAGATTAAAATTCTTTTAGAGTATGCTTAGTTATAAATGTTAATGTAAAATATATTTTTAATGTTAGTGCTTACACATGTTCCAATTTGTTACCTCCGTCAAGGAGGTTATGTTTTTGCCTGGGTTTGTTTGTGGGTTTGTGAACAAGATAACTCAAAAACTTATAGACAGATTTTGATGAAATTTTCAGGATATGTCTGAAAAGGTAAAAGGAAGAAATGATTCAATTTTGGGAGTGATCCGGATCACTATCTGGATCTTCTGGATCCATGAAATGTAATTTTTAAAGACAGATAACTCAAAAAGTTATGGACAGATTTTGATGAAATTTTCAGGATATGTGCTCCCTTGGCGGAGGTCTGTGCTCTCCGAGTTATCTTGTTTTTAATACAAACATATAATACTTTTTTGTCCTAGTGTGCAATACTTTTTGTCCTAGTCATTTTTGGACCAATACTTTTTGTCCAGTTACCTTTTGTCCGTACCCCAAGAAAACAATATTCATTTTAATAGCAAAGCAACTTCAGTAAATCTAAAGGTTGTGTATAAATTGTAAAAATTTTTATTGTAATTTAACTTTTTGTAAGTTAAATACTTACCTTGTCCAGACTGGAATGGAAATGGGTCTGTGTTGTCTCTGTGTGCTTGTTCTTCAATATAATTGTTAGACTTCTGGGGCTGAGCTTTGTCCTTGCTTGGAATGGACACAAATAGGTATTCACAAAGTAGGTTTCAGCTAGGTTAATAACCATGAAGTTTTGATAAAGCACCAGAGATTTCATCTCTTGACAATGTCTGTAATCACCATAGTAACCAACATGTGGCCAATGCCTTCTTACTGACAAAAGTTTGGATCTCTTCTCTGAAAGGCTGGTCCTATATTCTGCATATTTTCAAAAGATGTAAAGTATACAGTCTTATTTAAAACACATTAAAACAATTTGGTTTTGTACGTTATTCTAGTTTTAATACTTTGTACAGATATTTACATTGTATGATGATGATGTACATAATATATACAGTTTGTAGAATTATAACATATTCCAATAGTTCAATGTGAAGTAAAAATTTCTTAATACTACAATGATGTGACTGAAGGATGAAATTAAATGGTTTACATGCATGTCTATATTGCTGATAAGAAAATATACAGAAGTTATATATATGGTATGAATATTAAACTGTCAATAAATAGACCTACTAGCTTTTCTAAGATGCAGTAATATATGGATGACAGTTGATTTTATGGCTTCATATTTCTGACTAAACATTGTACATGGGAAACAGGGTATGATAAAACTTTACATAAATAAACAAATGAATTTACTCGTGTATCTGTCTGTTAAAATGCATGCATCATGCTTGCTATTTACATGAGTTTAGCATACAGATACAGCAGAGTAGTCAACTGCCAATAAATATATAAAAGAACCTCTCTTATCCAACCTTTATTTGATTTCATGTACTTATTTTTACCCTCAGTTAACTGGTTTCTCCATACTGTTTTATACTAACCTACCTCTCCCATGGTATGACCTTCCATTATCCAAACAAATTAATAACCATCCAATACATTCCATTAATAGAGGTTCCAGTAAGAATATATTTATTGCTTTAAGAATTCACCTCTGTGTTTTATACAAAACACAAACAACAAATTTTTGTTCCAGTTGCCTTGAAATTAGACAAGAATCGGTGATAATACTAAAGAGTACTTGTAGAGTGCATACCTCAACCAGGGATGTTTTTTTTTTACTGTTGTATCCAGGTTATGATCTGGCGATTTCCCAATATGTAATCACTTTTTCCATTTGGCCACATCCAACCCACATAAACATTTCAGCAAGATCTGTTCATTAATATTGGAGTAATGTCAACGTTAAAGCAAAAGTCCATGAAAATAGGAACTTGGAAAATTTGTGACATTTTTCAATATCCAGAAAGTGATCTGGATCTTTCCCAAAAATTTAATGATTTCTTCCTTTGGTTAGGTCCAACCCACATAAAAAATTTGAGAAATATCCGTTCATAACTTCTGGAGTTATCACAAACACTGATAAACAGACAGACAGACCCAAAAACATATCGTCCAGGTGGAGTCAATAATACACAAAAGGTATAACTACTTTCATCATACAAGTAGCTGATCTGAAGTTTTGTCTACAATCTCTTCAATGGACGGCCGTTTGTCTGAATCTGAAGGGTTGTATCTTCCTTTGAATCTGTCTCTAGATTTGATGCAGCAGATGATGGATATGGTTACCACGACAATGAGAATTACAGCAACAATGGCAGATATGATAATGGCTAACATATCCGGATCTGAGAGAGATGAGGATGCTCTGGTTACAGGAAACTGGTCATCTGGATCTGGTAGCAAGGTTTCACAATATATACCTACAGTAGCAACACAGAATAAAATTGAATTGAACTGTACATTGTTCATAAACAATAGTTTTTTTGGTATGAATTAGGTATAAAATCAACAGAGATCCTAAAAAGGCTTCCTACAAGAACTATATAGAACACCACATGATGGTTTGATCATTATAAATTGTGTAAGCTGTGCTGATCTAGTTAAAAATTCTTGAAATTAACTTCCCTGTTTTGTTCAAATGCCAAATTAATAATCTCCACGTGACAAAAGATCAGTGGTTAAGCCACAGATTAATATTGCATCCCCTTTTATTTTGACTCAAAAACAAAACATGAATAATTAAGATTACTTCTTATAGCTGCTTGAACATTGATGGAATTCATTGAAGAATGATGAATGATAAAGTTTGCAACAAAAAAAAACCAAGTAAATAAAGTTGGGGCTGTAAAGAGGGGAAGCTACGCTGGTTACAGTTACAGAAAATGAACCCCACGCATAGTCTATTATAGTACATACTCAAAAAAAAAAAAAAGGGTGCACATCAAAGTATAACTGATAAGGTACTAGGCTTGATGTAACACACAAATTAAAGAAGGCCAACAATGGATCACTGTATAACGTATGCACTCATATATGATACCTCACATTAAAGAGGCTGTATTTTAAGAGTACACTGTTATTATTTAAAGAAGAGGGTTACAAACAGGATATACAGGTACCAGACGTTATTGAGAAATTGAGTGAGAAGTTGTAAACTTGGCACTCTGCACACGAGTTTATTATTTTATATATGGGTAAAACTTTATTTTCACTTGGATTTGTCTCTCTAATATTCATTTTGCACACAATTTTCTTTAATTTTTCTAGACATTTCACTTTTATTTTTTATAAATACGTTTTACATCAACTGTGATATCTGCTTTACCAGGAATTGTATTTAGTTCATACTAAAACACAGGTATCCCAATTCTGGTCAGTTTTTTAAAAAGGATATCTTGCGCCAACCCTAGATGACCCATGAAAACAAATTAATTATAGGAAGATTAGTCGTAGAATATCAGACAGTAACAGACAGGAATGACCTTGCCTTGTGTCAAGACATGGGAAATAGTGACCACCTCTTCCTAATGAAAAAGCTAGCTGTTGAAAAGAAATGCAAAACACCCAAACATGACCTTGACCTTACCTGTGTAGTTGTCATGACAAACACATTTGAATCCAGGGGTGAGGTCCTCACACTCCAGGGTCCCATTTTCACATGTGTGAGAGCCACTAGTGCACTCATTGACCCCCTCAGTGCAGAACTCTCCCTGCAACACAACAGACATGTACTCAGATATTTTTTAACACAGTTGAACCCCAGTTAATTCGAATCTTAAGGGACCCAGACACATACTTCCAAGGCGAACATTCACTGACAATCTTTTATTATTATTAGAATTATTCTTAGAAATTTCTAAAAGAGCAACTATTTTCCAAGAAAAATTTTTGATATAAGAAAAAAATCTAAGGATAAAACTTTTTATTAATTAATATAAATATGGACCCGGGTTTATAAAAAATTAGCTGACCTGGTATCCAGTCTCCTTACAGTCACACCTGTATCCAGGTAAATCCTCTGTATCCACACATAACCCTCCATTCTCACACTCCCTGGTTCTTCTGCTACTGCATGTTTCCATACGCTGACCACAGGTGGTGCCACTCCAGCCCACTGGACACAGACAGCTGTAGGAACTGGCATAGTTCACACATGTACCTTAATGTAACATAAAAGAATGCTTTACACATTAAACTAGTGTTTTGGGGCGACTCCTACATACTTCATCAAAACGTGTTAGTTTACTCATTTGTTTTGTTTCCTTATATAAAAGTACTCTTAGTTGAATTATAGCAATAAAGAATTTCTGAACTTCTTCAAAAACTGTTAAAGCAAAGACGTATTGTGGAGAAACTTAACAAATAATTTCTGTGAACTAGGTAATTTTGACACCCTACTTATATATCTGTACTGACAGATTCTAAAATTTATTGTAAATTCCAAACAGACAATGGAAAAGTCTTATAATGTTAAGTAAACTGGGGAATCTGCAAAATTTTAAGTAGTATACCGCCAATCCACTCAAGTTTAATCAAGTGTTAAAAAGAAATCCTTTTCTCAAGCTTCGAAAAATAGTATCAGATATGCCTGTACCCCACGGCCCAGTGAAACGGCAGTGAACACCACGAGATATAGAAGAGGTGAAGCATTAATATAAAGGTCAAGAGACTTCCAGATCAGCCAGTGTAACCCATGTAAAAGTGCAGGCTTCTGGAGAAAATAACATGTAAGAAAGCAATCCAGTAGCAAGATGACAGCATTAATAAGTAAACTAACAGTTAAGAAGCTGGTACATTTCTTCATTGAAGAATGGCTGTCAAAGGAGATAGTATTATAAGGAAATAGTTGGATCATAAGCAGTTGCAGCATCCAGCAATCCATTTATCTTAGTGATAGAAACATGTCTCAACTATGGCAGCAGAAAACATTTGGCCAAGCCAAAGTCAAACAATTCAAAAAAGTTACACCATAACATGGCACACCTACATGCCCCAATCAACCACCCTAGAAAGTGTCAACTTTCTACGCCTTACAGTTTCTGAGACATAGCCCAGACAAGATTTTTAAGGTCAAGGTCACTACAGCAAGCTCACAGGTCAAGCCAAGGTCACACCATATGACGCTGCAAACCTACACCCCCAATCACTGTCCATACTATGTAGCAACTTTCTACACCTTACAATTCTACAGGTCAAAGTCACTACAGCAAAATCAAAGGTCAAATTAAGGTCACACCATGACACTGGACATCTATACCCCCAAACCAATGTATTTACCAAGCATCAACTTCCTACACCTTATGATTTCAGAGATAACAGACTGAACAAGATTACTGTTGCGCCACCTACCTGCCAGCTCACCAACTCAGCTGGTCACCATGGGCGAAAACAACACAATAAAGAAGTCTTAATTTACCTCCATTAAAGCATGGCTCCTGCAGCTCATCACACTCATCAATGTCCGTATCACATGTCTCTCCTCTGAAGCCTGTGTCTTTGCAGTTACACCTAAATACATATTCATCAATGCCTAGTTCATCACCTGAGTAGGTAGAAATACAAAGCTAAACAAAGTACAGCTTAAACATGGGATTACCAATCAGGTTAATTAAGGTTGCGTTTCATCAGCGCCAATATAAAAAATTTTATAATGTAGAAACGCAATAACAGATATAGTCAATTAACAGCATACACAAGCACAGGTATTTCCAAAAAAATAACAAAAAGAATTCCAAATTTGTGATCACTGAGAAATGAGCCAAAGGTAGACCCAGCCTTGTGTGAAAAACATGACCCAGATTTGAGGTATAGATTTTGATGAAGTGCATAAACAGACAAACAAACATGACAACAATGCCCTTACCCCTCCCCTTCAGGGGCGAGGGTAATAAATAGAGATAAAACACAAACTTAAGCTGGTTCATTACTGAACAGGAGTACATGTACTACTACAATAGACAAAATACTCTGAAGTTGTACATGTCTCTTCAAACTATAAAGCAACCATCTTTTACATGGTGTAATAATTTGAACTGCAGTGTCTTCAATGTCATTAAACAAGATTGAGTGATAATTCAGGCTGTTACTTCATTAGAAAAACGACACCAGGTATTCGCCTCGAAAGAACCAATCCGAATTTGGGTAACCATGTTTTAGTTGTCACCCAGTGGAAGTAGCAGAGAAGCAAACCTGGCGGATGATGTAAACAAACCGTTATGAATACGAAAAATAATGTTAAATATTGGTATAAATAAGGAAAATTATGTGAAAAACTAATATCAGTTAAAGAAATCTGACAGAATACTAAGGTTTATCCAAGTATTTCATTGATTTATGCTATATTTAATACTTTTTTGGTTACCCGCTTCACCAGTTTGTACTCGGTTTCTTAAAGAATTTGGACCGTTTTCGGGTAACCGGGTAACCTATCACAGCTTTAGTGATAATTTATTTTAGATATAAATAAAATAGATTCTAAAGGTGTTTTGGAACTCTTCACTCTTTCATACAAGGTCATAATACAATATCATACACTTGGTGCACTGTACCTGACTAAGTCATACATTTATTGCAATATAACTAGCAAATGTAATTCTGTTGTACACTTACTGCACTCTGGCTGATAATGCAATTTAGTTCATTTACAAGGTCTTATATTTTCTGCAGTTTGCTTGACAAGATCATTTACTTATTGCACTTTTTAACTGACAAGATGGTAGGTTTCTGGTAGTACACCTGACAAGATCAACACCTATGTTACTCTACCTGACACACTTATTACCCTCGGACAAAGTCACACACTTATTACCATCTATCTGACAAGGTCATACACTTATTACCCTTCATCGGACAAGGTCATACATTTATTACCCTCTGACAAAGTCATACACTTATTACCCTTTATCTGACAAGGTCATACATTTATTACCCTCAGACAAAGTCATACACTTATTACCCTTTATCTGACAAGGTCATACATTTATTACCCTCTGACAAAGTCATACACTTATTACCCCCAGACAAAGTCATACACTTATTACCCTTTATCTGACAAGGTCATACACTTATTACCCTTGGACAAAGTCACACACTTATTACCCTTTATCTGATAAGGTCATACACTTATTACCCTCGGACAAAGTCACACACTTATTACCCTCTATCTGACAAGTTCATACACTTACTGCACACTACCTGACAAGGGCAAATACATTGCACTCTACATAACTAGGTAACACTCACATTTTGCTCTCTACATTACAAGATTACACACTTATTGCACTCTACATAACAGGGTGACAGACTTAATCCTCTCTACATTGCAAGTTTACATTACAAGCTTACACACGTATTGCACTCTACCTGTAGCTTCCAATGGTGTTCTGGCACTCTCCCCCATTCAGACATGGTTCGGTCAAGGTCACACACTCGTCTAGGTCGTGTTCGCACAGTGAGCCCTTGTAACCTGTCTCTTTGCAGTCACACAAAAATGACAGGTAGTTAACATAGCAACTGGGCCTTGTTTTGCACCGAGCAACCTGACAGTCATCGTCATACCAACCACAGAGCGTGACCACATCTATACAGGAACATTTTCCGATGTAGATACACTGGCCCCCATTGGAACATGGCTGACTGCAAACATAGACAAATAGTGGAGCATAGAGTACAGAGAACAGTGCTATAAGGAGGACTCAAATAAAAGAGTACAGTAATTTACTACACATGTTTGGACTGTAAAAATACAAGACAAGTACCTTTAGACAAGTGTCTTTAATATTGACAGTTTTGAGAACATCGAATTGTCCTCAAATGAGTAAGTTCATGTAACTTTACAAGAAACCAAAGTAAAACTCAGAAGAAAAGAAAGTAGCTGCTATTTTTTATACTGAAAATTGTACTTTATTGGTTCAGTTATGTGTTTCCAAATAAAGGATAATCCAGATTACCTGCTTTGGAAGGATGTTAGTGTAAACTGAATTTTCTGTGAATGTATTATTATGTCTAATAAAATAAGGAGATTTTCTCAGTAGCAAGTTTCAAATACCTTACTTTCTCTTATGGCTGTAACAAGTTTTATTTCTTTTTTTTTCTTTGTCAAATGATTAAAATTCATGTTAACAGTCAATATTTTCATAAAAGGAATCAAGTTTGGTTGGAGGTAGTTAACCTGGGACAGTTTTTTGTTCATCATATGAAAATCCATGAAAAATCAGAAATGTGTGAATAGTTTTATGCCATTATGTATTCACACAAGTATACTCTATTGACCAAACACACTCCTTTCCCCAGATATATTTAATAAAGGCATTAACTTAAAGAGGGTGTCCATTTATAATAATTTATAACAAAGAATCACAATCCAGGTATTCTGTATCAGGTTTTCAGCTGATGACTCAGTGACTGAGTGGCTGTAACAAGTTTGGCATTTAAGCAGATGGATTTGAGTCTCAGTTGCGTATTCTAGGATTTGAGTGCTGGGGCCGGTTTCACAAAGCCTCCTTAAGATAAAGGTCACCTTAAATTCTAGGATTTCCTTGAATTTCTCCGTCCTTCAAAAAATTGCAAATTTAATTAGTAAATTAAATTTTTATAAGTTAATACCCTATCCAATGGACAATTGGTTCACCAGTCGGTGCGACCGGTCCCGCCAAACGCCAGAAAAAGACGGCCTGTATATAATACCGGCAGGACCGGTCAGTAGTATGCATTTGTTAGGTGGTGCATCATACTTGCTTCCTGTCTAGACAGAATGACATCAGTTCATCTTTTTTGTTGTCTAAACAGATTTAGACCACTAGTAAGCTGGTAGCGGGGTTGGTTGGGAGGGCCTTGCCTGTCCATTTGTTAGGGTATTAACTTATAAAAATTAAATTTACTTATTAAATTTTGCAATTTTATTGCGTTAATACATCCTATCCAATGGACAATTGCTGAATAACTACCGCTTGGTCAGAGAGTAAGTTACTAGGGACTTAGGTGAACTCATAAATGATAAGAAAATTCCCTCTGGCCTAGGTTGACTTTAAGTCAGGAAACCTGTAGGCCTATGGTCGAATACCAGTGTCCGGTTGCCGGGACGTATACCGACCATGCCCCCCCTTTTTAAACAGACCTATTCTGAGGTAGGGGAAGAGAGGGATGAGTTCAGTCCCAGAAGGCAATAACCTCCCGAAGGAAAGCACGTCAATTAGTTCCATGAACCATTAACACTACATATATACAAATCTCAATATAAGGGCTAATTGTGGATCTGCTGAGCAGCCACGACTGGGCCCTATTGAAGGGGCTCTGAACCAGCCCAAGCCATATCCTTCAATTAGAAACTGTGTGAAGGTATTCAGGTTACTTTCAGTGGCCGGCTGAAAAAAATTATTCTAAGGAGACTCCCAACTGGAATGCCTTAGAAGCAGCAAGGGGCCCTGACAAGATGGGCTTTAACCTGATGTAGGGTGAGGGCCTCCTGACCAGAGATCACATTTGCTTGATCCATGAGATAGTGGCAGGTGAGATGTTTTGTCAAAACCTTTCTAAAGGGAGACAGACTAACTCATTTTTCTGTTTGAGATCCTGTCCCAATAAGTAGCACAGTGCTGTGAACAGAAACAGGACCTATCAGACTTGAGGGACTTATCCAGAGTTGGGGCCAGGGCTGACATAACCACTGGGGCCACACTGTCCGGACTCTCCTTGGCCAGCTGGTTCTTAGAAAAAAGTCTGGGTACTGGGTACAAAGACACCTTTGACCAGTCTGACTGGTGTCTGATGTTTTTGTTTTGCCAAGCATGGATCTCACTCCTGTGTTTGCCAGAGCCCAGGGTCAAGAGGAAAACAGTCTTGAAGGTCAATGCTTCAAAGAGGCCTCTTTAAGGTGTTTGAATGGAGCCTTTCCAATTGGTGCAAACACCAAGGGGAGGTTCCAGGAGTGGATGCCCCTCTGACCCTTTGGTGTGTCTCTATGTGAATTGTTCAAGGGACGAGGGAGATTCTCATCTTATTGACATTTATTGTTGAATTACCCAGTTGTCAGCAATGACCGATCTGGTTGATCCTCTTGAGGAGCCTCAATTCGTGCTGCCACTGCCTCAGAGAAGCCCTGCTCCTTGACTGCTAAGGCTCTAGGAGCCATGCATGCAGATCTAAGTTTGACAGATTCCTGTGAGGAGTCTGATTGAATGGTTGAGTGAGCAGGTTGGGCAGGTACAAAGGAATCTGACTACACATGGCCACAAGATCCCAGAACCAGACATGTTGGGCCACTTTGGAGCAATCAGAAAGAATTTTCCTGCATGGGTAGTCCTGCAACTTCTCCACCACTTGCCCAAGATGGCTCCCAGTGGGAAGGCATATGGGTCCAGATCCTCCCATGGCAGACTGATTGCATCACTGTCCATATTGGGTGTTGGACCGGTGAAACAATTTGAGGCAGTTTGTTGTTGAGCCAGGTGACAAAAACAGGACCACTTTGGGCTGGTGCCACCAGAAGTGGGCATTCAGCCACCTGGAATGTGTCAGGCTAGAATCACCTGCTTCCTGGAGGACCAAGTCAGGATTCTCCATAGTAGGGCACTGAGGGCCCAACTTCATCCCCCCTCTTCTTAATTCAGGCAACCACCATGGTGTTGTCTGTAGTTATGACAGCAAA
Source organism: Sabellastarte sp. h YS-2021 (assembly GCA_964017235.1). NCBI lineage: Eukaryota > Metazoa > Annelida > Polychaeta > Sabellida > Sabellidae > Sabellastarte > Sabellastarte sp. h YS-2021. The sequence continues at coordinate 82,986,410 of OZ024935.1, read as the reverse complement.
ATTGTTAAACCAGAGGTCTTGGAACTCTTAGGGCCAAAATACCACCCAAGTTCCAGATAGTTTAATGTATAACTTGCTTCTGGAAGGGACCAGGTTCCTCTTGCAGTGTATTCTCCTAAGTGAGAACCCCACCCTTCTTGATGCATCTGTAAGGATTGAAGAGCATATTTAGCGGGTGTTATGGTTGACCCTGAAGCACATTGTCTTCCTGCAGCCACCATTTAAGATGGGGGTGGAGGGAACTGGGGTCACCTTTTCTAGTGATTCTGGTACCCTCCAGCTGTTCTTCTAGTGCCACTTTATCGGCCTCATGTGGAGGTGAACTAGGTTCACTTGCTTCTCTATGGCTGTCAGTAATCCTATCAGGGGCATCAGCTTCCAGACCGGGCATGTAGGTCCGGGGAGAAGTTTCTGGATAAGCATTCAAGGTCTACCAACGCTCTAGGGTAGGTCTGACCTTACGCTCTTCCAAGCTAACTGGAAGCCTACTAAGTCGAAGACTTGCTCGAGGTCCAGTTCTAATTTTTCATGTTTACCATTCAAACTTACTCCTGACACTTAGCTCCTAGAGACTGTGTATGCTGGAGACAGGCTTGGTGGGAACTGGCTTTGACCAACCAGTCGTACTGGTGGATTGTGGTACTTTGTAATGCCATAGTTAGACCTCCTTTGCCACCACCGAGAGAAGACTCCCATTGTACTGTGAACAGACCAAAGGGGAGTGACTGAACTGGTGGGGAAGACCCTGGACATGAAAAACTCCGGTACTTCCTTGTTGGTGGAAAGGGATGAGGGAGTAGGGAACCTTGAAGTTATACACTCCCCTTGCTGAAGAGAGGTTGATATGGTTCCCAAAGTTTCCCAAACTGAATTATTCAGGGTACTGGGCCACTTCCCCAGCCTGGAGATCTGATCAAGCCGGTCATTTCCGTAAGGTGAGGGTGTAGCCTTCCTGGGAGATTTCTTATGAACTTGGGCTAGCCCCTAGGATGGCCCAAGTTTTGGGCAGGCAGATTTAGCCAAAAAACAGTGTCAACACTGGTGACAGGCTAGACCTGACTGATCCACATAGCCATTTATAACATCAGTGACCCCTGGTCTGATTAACAGATATTTTTCCCATTGCTTGAGTTTTGAAAACTGGCAAAACGGGTTATAATCTTGAGCAGAAAACTGAGCTTGCAAACTCAGGCCCCCTTGTGGCAGCTGACACTGATCACAGGCTGGGTAAAAAGGCAAATTGGATGGCCAGTCTAATAGGTGTGAGGCCTGATAAGGGGAGGTTGACTGGTAGTTGTTGGACTAGTCTTGCTTGACAGTCTTCCTCTTATCTATAGCTACTGTCTGACCAGCTAGGTCCTGAAAAGGTAGGCTGGCTGACTGGTCCGGTAGATTGACAGATATTTCACCGGGACCAGTGACTGGTCCAAGAATTCCTCTTTGACAAGTTTCCTTAGGCAGCCACTGGTTGGCCTAAACAGCTACTTGGACCCTTAAAGAACTTCTGCTGGTCTGGATAATCTAGGGTGGGTAAGAAACTTCCTGTCCAACTAACTTTTCACCATCAATTCTCTGTAACCGGTGAACCTGTTGTCAGCACTGGATTTGAAGCTGCCTTCTTGCCAGTAATGGTGGGAATAGCAGGTTTCTCTGTAACCAGTAATTCTCTGTAACCGGAAGCCCTGCTGTGTGCCGCCAGCAACTCTCTGTAACCGGTAATCCTGTTTAACCGGTAGCCCTTGCTGGATCTCTGTGACCACAACCGGCAGTCTGAGCAGAACTGGTGCTGGTACCCCTCATCACTGGCTGGCTACTGACCCTACCAGTAGCTGAACAGGACTGGTACTGGTCCAAAAATCTGCACTGGGGAGATAAGGGTCTCAATGGTCACAGCAACTTCTGGTAGGTGAACCCTCTGAGCAGCCTCACCGGTGGCCTGAACAAAACTGAAACCGGTACCCCCAACAGTCACACCACAGGACAGGCCACTGTTGGAGGTTCCAGGATCAAAAAAGGGCTGATCACTGGTAACCACTGAAGGAGGAACATCACTGGAACCGGTACCCCAACAGTCACACCAGAGGACAGGCCACTGGTGGAGGTTCCAGGATCAAAAAGGGCTGATCACTAGTAACCACTGAAGGGGATTCTTCACAGGACCACAGGAACACCACCCACCGGTAGTCTGAACAGAACTGGTACCGGTAAAACAGCCATCACTTCTTGCTAGCTAGCAGGGGACCCCACCGGTAGTCTGAACAGACTGGTACCGGCAAACTCATCATAAGGGGTCCCCACCGGTAGTCTGAATAGAACTGGTACCGGTAAAAACACCATCACTTCTTGCTAGCTAGCAGGGGACCCCACCGGTAGTCTGAACAGACTGGTACCGGTAAAACTCATCACTAGGGGTCCCCACTGGTAGTCTGAACAGAACTGGTACCGGTAAAACTCATCACTTCTTGTAAGATGAACCAGTCACACTTGGGGATCCGCTTGCCGGTAGTTGTGTTGAGATCTGTGAAGTCACATGACCGGCACTTCTAAAACTAGCAGATTTCTGTGACCACTTGTCATCTAATTCTTCAGGCCAACAGACGAGTTGCTGGATTTCTTTTTGCCAGTTAAAAATGGGTGTTGAGTAATAAATGGTCATCTTCTTCTGATGAAAACTTCTGTTGAAAACACGATTCCTCCAGTGTTGAATGCGTATCGCGTGACCAGATCTGTCACGTGACAAGCGTAAGCTGGAAGTGATGACGTCAGACGAAGCATTCTTCTTATTCTTCTAATTTCTTCTTGTTGACATACAGGCAGTGTTACTCGACTATGTAGAAGTAAATGGAGGGTGAATCGTGGCAAATATACACTTCTGTTCAGAAGAAGGAATGCTGCAGGGACGACACATGAGCTCTCACCCACGGATTCGTCTCGACAAAAAGTACACAGAAATTCTTCAAAACTGGCCATAAAATGCTGAATATTGCCTCATTTAAGTCCTGGAGAGGCCATGATATGTAAGTAACACAATATATATCTTTTCAGATGAAAATAAGCTTTAAATTCATAGAAAAAAAACGTGTTTTCTTCAAACTTGGAGATCACTTCAAAAACATGTCTGCACACTACATGCGCCAAACGAAAAAGATGAACTGACGTCACTCTGTCTAGATTGGAAGCAAGTATGATGCGCCACCTAGCGAATGCATACTACTGACCGGTCCGGCCGGTATTATATACAGGACATCTTTTTCTGGCATTTGGCGGGACTGGTCGCGCCGACAGGTAAAGCAATTGTCCATGGGATAGGATGTATTAACACAATAAAATCTCAGTTTCACAAAGCCTCCTTCCTTAAAGGAGAAATTGAAAACTCCCTTAAATTTCACGGAAGCTAAGGACCTACCTTAAATTTAAGGAAGTGTCTTTCAAAGAATGCTTAATAATTTTAAATTACATTTGCTCCCTCCTTAAGTTTCAGGGGAAAACCTGAAGGGCAGGGCAGTCTTCTAGGAGGGCACTTTTCCGTGCACCAAATTCAATAGTCTTGAAGCTTGAAGTGATTTACTCATTTGCAAAATGTCATGTCATATGTCATCAATTAGCTATGGAGCTACAGCTCTAAAAATTTGCCATGACACAGATCACGAAAAAGTAGCTCAACAACATATTTAACCAAAGCTTTGTAATGGTTACAAAGAAAAACAAGCAATCAGTGCCCGTGAACGGGCTCTGTGTCAGCTGACTGTGTGTTTTGAGTTTCAGAGTAGAAGTGGCAGAAGAAAAGGACACAAAAGTTGTGCCCTGGAAATGGTGTTCAGAAGAAAAGTAAGAAGGTAACTGTTAAGGTGTAAAAAGTAAGTTAAAAACATATTTAAAGAAAATATTGCAAATGCAATAGTTTTAATTTTACTATGTTATAGCTGACCCCAAAATAGGTGAATAACATACTGAAACTAAATAATCTAAATGCAATAGTTTTCAAGTTATAAGCGATTTACTCAACAGTGATAACCTAAAAGTAGCTATTACTCAGCTATGCCATGAGCTACAGGTCTGAAATTTTACTATGTTATAGCTGACCCCAAAGAAGCTGAATAACATATTTACACAAAATTCTCTAAATGCAATAGTTTTCAAGTTAGAAGTGATTTTACTCATGATGGAAGTTACTGAAAAGTCAAAAAGTAGCTATTACTCACTTAGCTATTGAGATAGACACCCAAGTTACTCACCATGTTGTAGCTATGGAAAAAGTAGTTGAATAACATATTTTAACAAAATGCTCTAAATTGAAAATTTTAATTACTTAAATGTAGCTTTTATAAGCTACAAGCTTACCATGTGGGACTTAATGCTGTTCTCGGGTTGCCACACCCGGGGCCAACGTCTTAGAAAAAAAGATCGTTCTTGTTAGCCACCGGATATACTGGTAGTTGTCGTCACGTGATATCTTCTGACCAATCGCCCTACTTTCTCGTTGAAATTTTTTATTAAACCTACCCCTCAGCTGTAAACAGCGGGGAGGCAGGGTGGGACTCTTCTAAGTCCCACATGGTAAGCTTGTAGCTTATAAAAGCTACATTTAAGTAATTAAAATTTTCAATTTTATTACGCTACAATAGCTTACCATGTGGGACTTAATGCTGAATTCAACCACCCGGTGGCGGGATTACAGCTGAGACTGGAAGATATGTAATTTTTTTCTAAGATTTGAATTAATATATATACAGAATAGTGCCAGAAATGCCAGTCTGAGTCCCTTTTACAGAGCCCCGATCCCGAAGATCGGGCCTGTAACGAGCCAAAAACCTGAGTAAAAAAGGGACAGTGCTAAAACTGTCCAGATGTTTGGTAGTAGGACGGAAGTGCAGCGGTGCTCACTTCGAGGTCTAAGGGTCCCTATTAGACCTTCACGTGTGACTGACCAACCCAGTGGTTGGGCATCTCATGAAATTTGTAACCTGAAATATGAGATTAACGACAACTGACTAAGTCCTTAATAGAAATTACCTGATAATTAAAAAATAAAATGACCTTACCCGTAACATCTTGAAGGTAAAGGAATACCTAGATCCTGGGAGAGACTCCTGAAGACTTGGTTGTAGCGGATGTGCCCCCCCCCCCCCCCTTTTTTCTTTCCGAGGACAACTGGTTTGAGGGGAAGGATCTAGGACTTGTTGTGCCGCCACTACGGGTCCCAGATACATATTGTTGTCGGTGTCCGACCAAGTAAGGTCTTTTAGGTAAAAATTTGTGAATGTGTTGTGAGCTTTCCAGTGACAGGCTTGCATGATTTGGTCCACCGATACTCCACCGTAAAAGGCCTTAGAGGCCGCGAAGGCCCGGATGTCATGCGCTTTGACTTGGACCAAGTCCAAGGCTTGTTGATCTGCTTGTTTGTAACAAAGTAGAATGGTTTGTTTCAACCATGAGGAGAGTGTAGCGGGTCTGATGTCTGAGGTATGTCCTTTCTTAAAGGAGATGAAAAGGAGAGAACGAGACCGTCTCAGGTCTTTAGTTCGGTCCAAATAGAACCTCAGGGCCCGCACGGGACACAGGGTCCTGTCTTCCTTAAACTGTCTATCTACAATGGTAGTCAAAGCAGGGATAGTCACTGGTGACACACTTTGAGAACCTTCTCTTGCTAGTTGGTTTTTGGCTATGAAATCAGAAGAAGGGAACAAGGCTACCTTTTCCCATTGGCCTAAATTAGCTACTTTGTTAGCGACCCAGGCATGGATTTCGCTGCGGCGCTTGCCGGAGGCCAAGGCTAGCAAGAAAGCAGTTTTAAGAGTAAGATGTTTGAGGTCTGAGTCTTTCATGGGCTCAAATGGTGCTTTGGTGAGCTTGTTAAGGACAACAGAAAGGTTCCACTTGGGTAAATTTCTGGAACTTTTAGGACGATCCCTGTGAAAACTGGAGAGTAACCTATGAAGGTCTGCATTGTGCGCAATGTGTTGGGCCGTTGGGCCCAGAGTGTCAACGATGGCAGTCCTGTAACCATCAATGGTCGAGGGGCGCCTGTTTAGGTCTTGGTACAGGTACATGAAAAAATCTGAGATTTGTTTCACAGATGGAGTGGAGAAATCCACCGAATTTTCTCTGCACCATTTTTCAAATAGGGCCCACTTTGACCTGTAGATGGTCCTTGTTGATGACCGCTGAGGGGCAGCAATTCTCTCTGCCACCTCCACAGAGAAGCCTTGTTCTTGGAGTTGTCCGCTCCTAGACACCAGGCGTGGAGGTTCAGCTGTTGTGGATTGTTGTGGAACACGTAGTTGTGGGACTGTTTGAGTAGGGTCGTTGACACTGGGAGTTGTAGTGGGATCTCTGTTGAGAGCTGCACTAGGTCCCAAAACCAGGGCATCCCTGGCCAGCCTGGGGCTATCACGATGATCAGGCAATGGCATTGCTTGATCTTTTGGATCACCTTGTGAAGGAGAGCCGTAGGAGGGTAGGCGTAGGCCGTGAGGTTGGTCCAGTTTATGTTCAGAGCATCTATGTTCCAGGCCCTTGGGTCTGGGATAGGAGACACATATAGAGGGAGTTTGTGATTCAGGTGAGTGGCGAATAAGTCTACATGAGGGGTGAACCACTTTCGGCAGATTTGCTTGAAGACCTGAGGGTGCAGAGACCATTCTGTTGACTGCACTTGGTTGGACCTGGATAGGAGGTCGGCCATCACATTCAGACACCCTGGAATGTGCCTGGCTTTCAATGTTATATGGTAGTGATGGCACCAGGTCATGATTTTCCACAGGAGAGCGCACATCTCTGCTGAGTGAGTTCCCCCTTGCTTGTTGATGTAGGCTACCACTGTTGAGTTGTCCGTCGCAACTAACACTGTTTGATTCTGGCACTGGTCCTTGAAGTCTCGAAGGGCCAGGGAGACCGCCTTCAATTCTAGGACATTTATGTGTAGCCTTTTTTCCCACTCTGACCACAGCCCTTTTGTAGAATTTTGATCTAAGTGAGCGCCCCAACCTTCGTTTGAGGCGTCGGTAAAGAGTTGGATACTGTGGTCCTTGGGATGAAGGTCTGCGCCTTTCATCACATTTGAGGGGTTTTGCCACCAATCTAGGTGGGCTACAATGGCTTCTGTCCAAGGAAGGAGGTTGTCCAGCGACTGAGGATATCTCCAGTGCTCCTTGAGATGAAACTGAAAGGGCCTCATGTGAAGGCGTCCCTCCGGGACCATTTTCTCCGTTGAGGCTAGCAACCCAATTAGAGACATCAAACATCTTGCAGTCAAAACACGTTTTGACTTGAGTCGTAGGATCAAATCCTGAAGTTTGAGCCATCTCTCGTGAGTGGGTCTTACAAGGGCTGAATCTAGGTGGTATTCGTAGCCCACGAACGAAAACACCTGAGTAGGTTTCAGTTCTGATTTTTCCTGGTTGATTATCCAACCCAAGGATTGGGTTAGGTCTACCACTGCCTGTGTGTCCCTTTGAGATTCCTCCTGGGACTGGGACCTGATCAGCCAGTCGTCCAGGTATTGGTGAATTCTGAGTCCTCTTGAGAGGGCCATTAGTTTCACTTCCTTTACGATCATCGTAAAGACCTGGGGGGCTGTGGCCAGTCCGAATGGTAGGGAGGTGAACTGGAACACCTGGGCCTTGTAGCAAAACCTTAGGTACTTCCTTGAGTTTGGATGGATAGGGATGTGAAGGTATGCGTCCGACAGGTCTATCGACGATACCCACTCCACTGGGACCAGGGAAGTCCTGATGGACTCCGGGGTTTCCATTTTGAACTTTTCTACATGTAGAAAAGTGTTGAGCCTGCTTAAGTCTATGACTGGCCTCCACCTTTGGTGAGGCTTGGGTACTAGGAACAGGCGACTGTAAAACCCGAGAGATTTTACGTTTTCCACCCTTTCGATGGCGTTCTTTGACAAGAGAGACTGGATACAAGTGGCCAAGGCTTGGTCTTTTTGTTGGGCCTTGTACTCTGATAGAATCAGAGGAAATCTGATCAAGTTTGGCTTTGAACGGAATGGCAGAACGTAGCCATTGGTGATAATGTTTAACACGTTTTGAGAACATTTGTTTGTTAGCCAGTCTCTCTTGAAAGAACGGAGGCGACTTCCTACTGGTGGACTGAATGAGGCTTTGGAGGAGTCATTGTGAAGGGGGGTTTCCACGCCCCCTTCCCCTATTGTGGGGTCGAAAACGACCCCTGGAGCCTCTGAAGTTGGATTTTCCTCTTCCCGAGGGAAAGGATTGGTTACTGCTTTGAGAGGAATTGCCCCCATAGGGGCGTTTCCTGTAGGAGCCTCTTTTCTTGTGGGGGCCACGAAAGGGCTTATTCTGGTAGGGTGCAAAACCCTGAGAATCTTTTGAGGTGCCTTTTTTGAGAAGGAAGTCCTCACCTTCCTTAACAAGTTGAGACTCGAACAAGGAGGAGTCCCAGAAGGACGAGTTCCTAAGTTATTGGCGTCTCGTTTCCCCTAGCTGGGGATGCAATAGAGTCATTTCGGCTTCGCGCCTAAGCAAGCCGGTATTAGCCATAGAATATAATTCCCTCTGGAGAATATGGGCTAGCGATTTGCTGAGACAGGTAAGAGCTCTATGTTGGACAAGAACCGTCTTGTTCCAAAAATCCAAGTACTCAGCAACTTCCTCATATCCGCGCTTTGCTGCTTTCTCAGGATTGGCACCTTTCTGGATCTGAGACTTTATCTTCTTGACAGTTGACTTGATGCTATGTTGGCACTTTTCCAAAGAAGCATTGCAAGAAGAAGAGGTTTTGGCAAAGGCAGCGGTGAAATTGAGGGTTGAAATATTCTGTCTAGCCTGATGTTCCAGCTCCTTAATGACTGGCATAGGGACTTTGGCTACTGGTGCCCCAGGAGGTCTAGGAGTAATACAGATCTTAGCAAAGTCCGTATTCAACTCCTGGATTTTGTCTTGAAAAGTGGGCTGTCCAACCTTATACCACTTAGACGTGGATGGAGGAGGCTTGACATATTTTCCCTCAGATAAATTGGCAGCTTTGAAATCATGTTGAAATTTATCAAAGGCGTCCTTGATAACTGAGCTAAGTGGTAAGATAGAGGAAGGACCTCTAGGTCTGAGCTCTTGACGGCCTTTTTCGTCATCCAGACCCAACACTGAAGTTGACGACCTAGGCATAGAGTCCCTGGGGTCAGGGAGAGAAAGAATGCGTCTGAAGGTGTCTACCTCTTCAGAGTATTGGGAGGGAATGTCAGACAGGGCTACTTCCCTATAATAAGGGGGGTCTGGATCATGTTGTGGGAGGTCTTGATCAGAAGCTGCGCCTGAGGGCTGAGCCCTAGAGGGCTTAGAAGACCTGTGTCTGGCCACAGGGGAGTGATCTTCCTCTGAAGATGACACATATCTGGACCTAGATTTATGCTTGCTCTTGTCAGAGTGTTTCTTAGGTCTAGGATGGATCCGAGGTTCGTCGGAATCCTCATCCAGTTGATCCGAGGCAGAGCTCGGTGCTACTGTTTGCCTGTGGCTTTGTTTTTTGTGTGAGTACGAGGAATCCATCGGTATGGCTTCAGAAGGGGCAACGTACTGATCCGAGGAAGTTTGGTTAAGTACTAGTCGAGGAGGGAGTGCTGGACCAACGTCCACATCCATTGCCTCGGACTGTGCATTAGTACTTGACCTCGGAGGGGGTAGGTCCAGATTAGCAGCAGACTTGCTGGATGGACCAGCTTTTGAAGCATGAGGCGAGGGATCAACCTCGGCAGGCTTTTTAACTGCCAACTCCTCTCGGAGTGATTGAAATGCTTCTAACATGGATGCCTGGAAGGAACCCATTTGCTGCTGTATATGTATATTTAAGGAATCACCCAGGGATTTCTCTAGATTTCTTTGAATTTTGTTTTGCAAAACAGTACCTGGGGTGGGTGGAACAGCTTTTGCTGGGGGTCTTTAGTGATAAAGAACTGAAGGCGAGAGGTTGAGGACGGGGGGTGAGGTAAAGAGGTTATGGGCAGCACTCTCAAGGTCTGCATTAGAACCAGTAAAAGAGTCCCCATCGCCTTCACCCAAGAGATCTAGTTCATCTTTGGAACTAGTTTCCGCTTTTTGCTTTTTTAAGTACCGCTTCCTGTTTTGAATTTTTTGCAATTGTTCATCAGAGAGAGACGTGCAAATATGGCAGGGTGCTTCAAAAGTGACACAGGGGTCATCTCCCTTGCCAGCCTCCCTACAGGTAGGGCAGAAATTATGAGTATCAAAACTGAAGCAAAAATGGCGGCATTTCTGAGCTCTCGGTTTGTCTTTGTTTGCTTGATGAAGAGACATTTTAACGCAATAAAAAGACGTACAATTGAAATTGCCTGGACCGAGAAAACTCAAAACACGCGGATTGAAGGGAAAATACTTAAGCTGTGAAATTAAAAATTTTACAGTATAATCTATGAAATATATTTAAGGAAATGTCCAAATATTAGCCTCCAACAATACGTGAATACTGAGAAATAAATGAAAATGTCTGTATATTTACAAACTGCTACCAGTCTTCGTGGCCAACGAGAAAGTAGGGCGATTGGTCAGAAGATATCACGTGACGACAACTACCAGTATATCCGGTGGCTAACAAGAACGATCTTTTTTTCTAAGACGTTGGCCCCGGGTGTGGCAACCCGAGAACAGCATTAAGTCCCACATGGTAAGCTATTGTAGCGTAATAAAATGCAATACTTTTCAAGTTATAAATGATTTAAAGTTGAGTAAGAACCTCAAAGTAGCTATTACTCAGCTAGCTATGCAATGAGCCACAGGTCTGGAATTTTACTATGTTATAGCTGACCCCAAAATAGATGAATAACATATTGAAACTAAATACTCTAAATGCAATACTTTTCAAGTTATAAGCGATTTACTCAATAGTAATAACCTAAAAGTAGCTGTTACTCGGCTATGTCATGAGCTACAGGTCTAAAATTTTACTATGTTATAGCTGACCCAAAAGTAGCTGAATAACATATTTACACAAAATGCTCTAAATGCAATAGTTTTCAAGTTACAAGTGATTTTACTCATGATGAAAGTTACTGAAAAGTGTAAAAGTAGGTATTACTCACTTAGCTATTGAGATAGACACCCAAGTTACTCACCATGTTGTAGCTATGGAAAAAGTAGCTGAATAACATATGTTAACAAAATGCTCTAAATGTAATACTTTTCAAGTTATAATTGATTTAGTGCATGATTTCATTAATTTTAATGCATTAAAAATTATTTAAAAACTTCATAAAAAAATAATTAAGAAAGATCCAGATCTGACACTCACACAAGGGAATGTACTTGTGGTTTAGTATATATATGCAAGATATGAGAGAAATCCCTGCAATAGTCACTGAAAAAATTCTGATAAAGTGTTGAAATTTTCACACTTTTGGTGGGGGTACCTCCCTTGTAATGGCTCTAGCAAACAGGCGAACAGACAGATTTGCATGCCTTGAACAAATTTTCATCCTCGATAGATAAGGTATCTTTTAAAAAAACAGCATGTCTCTAGGCCTTGTAGTTTTGGAGGAGAAGTTGTTCACGCGGACGCCCACGCCGCAGAGTGACGACATAAAAAACTATTACTCAATTTCCTCAAATTTATTACTTACTTAGCTATTGAGGTAGCTCTTAAAACATTTACTGTCTTGTAGATACAGAGAAAGTAGCTGAACAACATATTTTTGCAACATGCTCTAAATGGAGTCATTTTGGCATTATAAACAATTTACTCAAAGTAGCTACTAGTGCTATTATACACTTAAGCTATGGATCTTGATCTGCAAAAACAGCAAAAATAGCAAAAATACAGTGGACATAAGAAACAAAGCTAAAAGTACTTAAGCAAGAAACCCCACAGCCCAAAAAACTTTAAATTCAATATTGTTGAAGTTACAAGTGATTTACTCAAAAAATATTTTGCAACCTGCTCTAAATGCAGTCATTTTGGAGTTATAAGCAACTTACTCAAAGCAGCTACTAGTGCTATTACTCACTTAGATATGGATCTGGATCTGCAAAAGCAGCAAAAATATGGAGGACTTAAGAACCCCCCAACCCCCATTTAGAGAAAACTGCATGACACAGACACACTGCCATAAGAGGTTTTAATAGTTAAAATTAACCAAATGCTTGTTGTAATCAATCATATGTGAAAGGGGTCTTCCTAAAAGTTGGACAAAAGTAGCGATTACATCGCCGCTCGGACTAATATTTATTTATTTGGGGTTTTACATCGCTTTCAACACTGTACAGGTCATATCACGATGGGTAGTTGGAAGGGCAGAGGAAACCAGTACATAGAGTTCGTTAGGGTTCTGTACTGTAAACTGCCGACCAACGGCAAGCAACTACCAGCTTTCCCACTTGAGGCCATGCCGGGAATCGAACCCCGGCCTCAGAGGTGGGAGGCGAGAGCTCGGACTAATAGCGGCGACGTTAATTTTAATTGAGAAGAAATGAGGAGGGGTAGATGACCAGCGGCGACAGTCCAACTTAAGCGGCGATAGCGGCGATGGGGGAGTTGGCCAGCAGTTTATTGTTCAAGGCAAGCGGCGATGGCCGTGATGTCTATTTATTTGTAAAATATCGCAGGAAACCCCCACCTGGAGCCTCATCTTTCCTCAATTAACAGCCACAAGCGGCGATCGCCTTTATTTCTGTCCAACTTGGAAATGGGGAGGGGGATGTTGGGGGACGTCAGTGAGGAAGGGTAGTTGGCCAGTAGTTTTAATTGTCCAAGGCAAGCGACGATGGCTGTAATGTCCTTTTATTCAAAAATATACTTAATACTGTAAAAATATAAAAAGTTGGACTGTGAAATCTTGTAGTGCAATAGATAAGTATTTTTTCTATTTATATTCAACAAAAGTATGACATGTTTTACAAAGTTAATTGTGCTGTAAAATTGACAAAAACCAAAAAGTGGCGAATTTACATCCACTGGCGAATTTACATCACTTGCTCTACAAATGTGTGATCTCTGTCAGTTTATTAAATATTTCTAGACCCCCCCCCCCTGTCCAAATAGAACAGGACAGAAGTCCAACTTTTAGAATGCATTTGTGAAAAGTAGCACCAGCTAACAAATGATATTGTTCAGATATTTTCCTTTCAGCCTAATAAAAAAGTAATGATTATAAATCTCCATAAAGACATTGAGCTGTAAGTGTTTCCATCAAACAGTAATGCATGTTCACTGGTGAAATTTGGGAACTTTTGGGCAATCAATTCCTTGGCTTAGTTTTTCTCACTAAAGACCAAATGTTTTTTTTAACTGGAGTATTGATATTTCCCTGTGTTTACAGACTGAATCATTCTGTGTAGTTTTCCATAGTTTTATCTGCCATTGAGAAGTGGTTATATGTTTTTGCCTATAATTACTGTATAGGTGAAAAATTTCACTAGGCATTAATTACACTATTTTACCTGATGAGTTGGATAGTGAAAATTAATTCCTAGTAAAATTTACAATGTCTATGTGTGTCTGGTAGAAACTGACCATTAGTGATAATTAACTGCAGTGAACTCCTTAGAATCTGAAAATTAGTGAAATTTTATTCCAGTCAAAATGTCTCCTTACACTCTATCTGTGGAGCAAGAATCTGTTTAAAAAAAACAAAGTCCAGTCTTAATTTATTGCAACATACATGTGATGAGATATATCACATGATATCTTATGGAAACAACTAGTACTTCAAAAGCTCACTGTGAATGCTGGAAGATCATTGTTGTAACATATTTACAGGAACAACATATTTCATACACACATTTCATGTGAAAAGGATATGTCAGAAAAGCCAACATGCAAAATTAAGATGAATTTTGGGAAAGGTAAAAATAATCACACAGTACAAGATGAAGAAGAAGGAATTACACTAACTAAAAGCACAGGTGAACTGTTAAAAGATGCACTTATGCATCCACCTAAGAACTGTAGCCTTTCTGGGCCTCTCGCAAAGGTCACAGGGCCTTCAATATATAATCGAATAAGAGATGACCTGAAGAAGTTAAAATCTTGTGGTAATCATAATTTAAAAACATTACAGTTGTATCTGGAAAATGTTTACACATTGGTGTCACCAGGACAAAGGCAAGATGATGATGTGAAGGTAATTACACACATCCATGCCAACCATGCTAGGATATGGGTTATGGGGAACACAAGCGAGGCACTGAAGAATGTGAAGAAACTCATGGCGAATCTAGGGTCATTTAAGAATATAACACACAAAAACCATGTCATGGCAGTATTCATGTATCAACTGTGCTGGTGTTACATCTATAAGAAGAAGTTGGGCAAGGCATGGTGCTGCTTACAAACTGGAAAAAACCTCTTGCAGAATGCTACTCCAAATGCCTGGACAGCTGAGATATTTGAACGGGAAGGTCTGTTTCTGTTGATATTTGCTCAGAACGTGCAGCCTGATTGGCGAGAACGGCTGTATGAAAGGGCGATAGAGAGTTACCGACTGGCTGCCGAACATTGTCTTTGCCACCAAGATGACCTTGATAACACAGGAGTTCACAAAGCAGCCTTTAACTATGTCCATATGGTGTACATCATGCTGAGGCTTCCCTCGCCTAACCTCATAATCATGCTCAAATCCAGGGATATCCTTCTCAACAATGCCAACAGTTCCTGTATTGAAGCCAGTGTCTTACACCAGACCCATTCTTTGCTCTGCACTGCAAAATCGCGCATCAGTCAAAGTAGTTACAAGAAGGCCTACTACATGAACAACTACATCCTCCTGGGAGAAATGTACTGGTACTTCAGAAAATCTCAACGCGTCATCAGAATAGACAAAGACTTACATGGCGGAAGTGACAATCTATTGGAAGCATTTCGAAAATATAGAATCTGGAATCGCAGCTACGGAATGGTCACCAAGAACTTAGCAGTACCCGTCATTCAGGAACAATTTCCTGCCCTGCTGATCAATCTGAACTGGGAAAATGTCACAAGAGAAATCAAAATGGCCGTAAAGAGGACTGAGACAACAAGTGAGGAAGACTAAAAAGAGAGGTGTGTGGAAATTAATGGGACGGAAAAGCATCCACATTGGTCTCTCTGGCCTTGTGGTAAAAATTAAAGTGTTGGAATTGAAAGTGGAAGGTTTGGGATCTGACCCTTGGCCAGATCATGGAGATTGTAACCTTTGATAAGATACTTTATACGATTGTTGTGTCTATTTCCAGTCTATTACCAAAATTGTGAGGTCTTTTTTTGCTGTAACATTTAAAACATTTCAGCGCACTTTTCTTGTTCTACAAAATCGTGTGTATACCCAAAAACAATTCTATGTTAAGGATATATAGCTTCTGTTTATATATGGCACAAAACATACATAAGTCTGATTTTAAAATCATTTAGACCGGAAAGTGGAATGGACCGGATTCTGGTTCACAAAGGATACAGATGTTTCCGTTTCAGCCAAGGAGTACTACTTGGTACCAGTACTAGTTGGGGAGATGTTTAGGGGAGTAAAAATACTCAAATTACCTTCATGCCAAAGAAACTGGAAAAATACATTTGGCATATGGTTCACTATCCCCAAAGAATAAATTTACATTTTTAAAAGCATCTATCCATTTTTAACTTTGTATTTTATAGGGCATAATGCTCATGGTATTTACAAAAATATTATCTGTCAAAATTTTATGCTGTATCTACATTTTTTGTTTGAATTTTTATAAAATGCTATGTAATTTTACCTTGTCCGAGACATACAGCAGATTTCTTTAATCACAAAAGTACCGTACGTAAACAATTTTGTATAAATTCTTTTGAAAAAAATTAAATATTTATTTTACAATTAGCTTATCTGATGGACAATTTTCCTAGCAATAGCACTTTCTGGGTGCATAGCTCTACAAAGGTCCAACACATTTAACATTGCTGGAAGCTTATGATAGAAAATCCTTTAAAAAATTCCTGGATCTAGACAGTGATCAAATTCTAATCATCTGTTCCTCGTGCCATTGTTTATGTTTCCTGAAAATCTCATCCAAATCCATGCACAACTTTATTTTGCCAACAGACAAACAAACGTCACAAATTACATAACCTCCTTCATGGAGGCGACAATAACTTTTTATGGATTCAATTAAGGTTTATTGACTACAGGTACATGTACCTGATGGTAAAGCAAAGTAAGAATACAGTAAAACTCCTATTATCTGAACATACTGGGACAGTGGTATTGTGTTCAGAGAGTAGAAGATTCTTAAGCTTTGTAATTATTTCTTCAATATGCAAACATAGAGACATACAAATTTGGAATCAAGGAAATAAGTTGATGAAATTAAATATTTTGGATAACAGAATATCTGATAACAGAGATTGTACAAATACAAGGTTTCTTGTGTAATTTGCAACTTGTACAAAATCTCAACTTGTACATGATTTATATACAGTTATGTTCACAGAAAAATTATATCATGTTTATATTTCTGTTTCTAAAGAACAAATCAATAGCAGTCATGTACTCAGATGGATCAGTCATTTAATCTCAAGGTTTAGGAATGAAAATATGCAGAATATAAACATATGAAATATGAAGAACTTTTGACACTGGGATATGAATATATTGTTGACTTTACATACAGTATTTATTGATATTATATAGCCATAATGACATACTTTATAATGTTATTTATTGCTTTACGTATAAATTAGTTATCTACACAGCATTTTTTGTTCATTATATTATTTATATGTATTAAAAATATGTAATAAACCATTACTTTACCCAGTATTTGGATGTCTGTGTTTTATTCTTTTAAATGCGGTAATATTTTTAGTATAAAATCTCCTGTATTTTTTGTACTGTTTCTAAGAGCTACTGATATGTAAAAGAACAGCAAAAATATTACAAATATCAAATATATTGATTTTAAGGCAATAAATGCAACATGAAACACATATCTGATGATGGTTCTTAAGCAAGCGATAATACGTATGGCAAGTAAATCTAGATAATAATAGATTTAAATATCCCAATCCTCAAAATTGTGCCCTTGTTTCATGACACACTAATAACCATAGATGTTATGATGCAGATACCATACATGGATCTCATAAAATAAAAAAGCAGATTCTGTGAACCAGGCTAGGTATCTTTTTCTTCATTGATGTGGTACCTTGGTACCTTTGAGTACTAAACCTGATATCACTTGTACCTTTGACACTGAACCCTTGTTAGTAGTAGTGGCTATATCCTTTGTTACTCAACCTATAAAACAGTCATAACTCTGCATTCTAAACCTTTATAACACATGTACCCTTCAGTACTAGGCCTTTATTACACATGTACCCTTGAGTACTAGACCTTTATAACACATGTACCCTTCAGTAGTAGGCCTTTATTACACAAGTACCCTTGAGTACTAGACCTTTATGACACATGTACCCTTGAGTACTAGACCTGTGTAACACATGTACCCTTGAGTACTAGACCTGTGTAACACATGTACCCTTGAGTACTAGACCTTTATAACACATGTACCTTTGGGAACTAGACCTTTATAACATATGTACCTTTGAGTACTAGACTTTTATAACACATGTACCCTTGGGTACTATATGTTTATAACACATGTAGCTGTGAGTACTAGATGTTTATAACACATGTACCTCTGAGTACTAGACCTTTATAAGACACTGACCTGTAGCATGAGTTGTCAATGAACTCACACATTTCTCCACTGTAACCAGGTTTACAGTCACACTTGTACCCTTCCACCAAGTCTGTACAGACGCCATGATTTGCACAGCGGTTACCCACGCACTCATCTATGTTCTCTTCACAAAACTCCCCTGTAAATACACAAGAGCAGGCTTTTATAAAAAAAACATGAAATCATGTACTCTGCTTACATATAGAGTAAGAAATCTAAAATTCGCCAGGAATCTAAAATTCGCCACCTCTAAAACCTTAGTTAATTTTATGAAGGAAATGATGTTTTTGTCCAAAAATTGGTATTTTTCAGTTCAAAAAGCTTTAATTTACTATACAGTCAACAAATCTCACCACAATTCATTTATTTTATTAGTATTTTCACATGTGGCGAATTTCATATATGTGGCGAATTTTAGATTTCTTACTCTATAGCTTCCAAAAAATGTATTTTTTTATATTGGTAAAAAGCTGTGTAAAATTCTTTTGGGATTACACTGGTTACCTGTGAATCCTTTAGAACAATTGCAGATGTAAGTTCCATCATTAAACTGCAGACACTGGCCACCATTCAGACAAGGGTCTGAGCCGCACCTTCTCTGATCTATATCACAGTGATAACCCACAAAACCAGGAGGACAGTCACACTGGTAAGAATCCACCTGTACAAAGAGAGTATGTGAAGAAATAGAGATGAAATTAGCTTTAAGAAATACCAGCATGTGGAACGAGTCTCAGCAATGACGACAAATTTATGCCAATATATTGCATCAAGGGTAGACCTTGTGCAAGGTCCTTCCCTTAGTGCACTATGATTATCTGAGAGCATTTACCTCTAGAAGGAGCTTCCACTGACACTCCTTCATTGTCTCAAAACACTAAGACTTGTAAGCAAGTCTACATCAAGGGCGATCAGAGACCTAACACAGTCTCGAAAATCTCAAATGTTTAAGTTTCAACTAGTCAAAGAAACAGAAAGGCACTTCATCACTCATTATACAGGATGGCTGGATGCACAAACTGCCTCATCACTGTGTCGATTGTGGCTGGAATTTTTGCATATCTCATTTACGTCCCATTACCTCCGCAAGGTTTAAGCCATCCATGGACATTTAGAATAGAACTGGCTCTCACTCAACTGATTGATAATATAGTAAGACTGCTTATGTACACAATAAAATACTAGATTAATTCCCAATAAACATTTTTGGTTTTGAACGCCTGGCAAATGTTAAAAAATGATGGGTACAAAAACCACTGTTACTGGGTCACTTGGACAGAGAATGTGGAGATTTTTATTATTCCCCCCCCCCCCCCCCCCCCCCCCCCCGAACCCCAGGAGTAACATCCCTCTGAGGACTTACCATATCCACACATCTGCCAGCATTCTGACACGGTTCAGAGGTGCACTCATTGACCTCCTGCTCACATTTCTCTCCAGTAAAACCGGGCGGACATTGGCAGACATACCCTGGACAAACATCAAGAGTAGACAAGAAGTATAACAGCTCGAGCACAACACATTGCACAGGTCATCTTAAACATGTCATAAAGTTCACTTTCATAGTGGACTAGTGAACAGTAGTCTCTACATTTAATTTACTAAAATCATCAATATCCACTGATTCATTCACTAGTTTCTCCTTACAGCACTAATATTACTTCCTAAAAAAATGAACATTTTATAACATGGTGATTCAAAACTGGTTATGCACCCCACCTACACATTCGATTTGCACTGTTTAAGGAACTCAGTAGACTTGCTCCAAGTCTTTGTATTTCTTGTTCCCCCAAATCTGACATACATGGAATCATTATGAATCCACCTGATGGGTGGGAATCCAACTGTATGATGAAATACACTTTTGTCAGCACCAAATTGTAGAAAAAAAGTCATTCAGTCCTCATATAATGCCTAACACGAAAGGAGTTGAGGAAAGTCTAGGTTCTCAGTGATCAAGTGGTTAAGTTAAGCTTGGCGTCTAATCACAGGCTGTCATCTATCTGTGGATTTGACTCCCAATATGATCCTACCTGTTGAACAGGATGTAAAACCCTTAAAAACTGAGCTTTGAACTTACACTGTCTATGTTCTACTAGTAAAGAGTATTCTGTATTTCATCTAGACTTGCTCACAAGTCTCTACTTTGGGTTTTTTTGAGACAATGAATGAGTGCATTTTATAACAGTCTGGATTTTACAGTCTCAGTGGAAGTTTCCTTCCTTCTGGAGGGAAATGCTCTCAGAGAATCATAATGCACTAAGGAAGGACCTTGCACAAGGTCTATATTTCATCTGATGGGTTTAATATCACTTTCAACAAAGGACTGGTATTCACAAAAGGAACCAGTCAAAGATCAACCAAAAATCAGCTTAAATGTATGGCCTTTGTGATGAAATATGTGTCGAACGCTTTTAGCTTATTTTGCAAGTAACCTGCATTGACAGCAAATTTGCACATGACTTTAAAATATGGGATTTAATATCAGTTTCAATACAATGTACAGTTCTATTCAGTGTCAGGGGCCACTACATTAGTGACATCACTTGGGGAATTTGATGCAAATTTATGACAAAGAGGTTAAACAATGCCAAATATCTGAAATGTTACCATGAATACGCAGGTTTCATTCTGTGGTTGACTGCAACTTAGATAAAATCAACCATTATTAAAAAAAAGGCACAAAATGCAAAAATGGCTACTGGTCATTTGAATATTCTTGGTGGAATATTGTCAGGGGCTAATGAAAACTATGTTGACACAAATTAAAATAAATCATTAATACCATGAAGTACCTGCATACGGAACGGTCTCCCAAGTGACTCCCTCTCTGTCACTATTTTCTCTGCATGTGGCCCCATTAGTACAGGGATCTGACTGACATTCCTTTATATCCTCCTCACAGAGTGGCCCCTGGAATCCATCCAGGCACCTGCAGCTAAAGCTACTCACTGGGTCACTGGTATTAAAGTAGCAGTCTGCACCATTCTGACAGGGATTCACTGTACATTTGTCTATGGCTGTTTCACAGTTCTTGCCTGTATAATGCTCTATACAATCACAACGATAGTCGGTGTCAAGATTTGAACAAATTCCATTGTTTAAACAAGGTTCACTGTTACAGTAGTTTATGAATTCACATCTTCTACCAGTGAAATCAGGAGGGCAGTCACATGTATAATCATCCTCTGTAATGACACATAGTCCATTGTTCACACAAGGATTATCCAGGCAAGTATCCACAGTCTGACACTGGGAACCAGTGTAATATCTTGTACAGTTACATGTAAATGCCGAGTTCTCTTCATCTCTCACACAAGTCCCTCCATTATAGCAAGGTTCAGATATACATATACTTGAAATTTCACAAGAAGCACCAAAATAGTGTTTATCACACTGGCAAGTATAATTCAAATCTGAATCAATACACGTTGCCCCATTTAAACAAGGGTTGCTTTGACATTCATCGATATTAGAGCTGCAGTTTTTGCCGCTGAAACCATCTTTACAGGTACAATGGTAGTCAGAGGGAAATAAGGAAGTGCAGAGTTCTGTATTGGTCTCAACACAGGGATTCTCATCACAGGCCATCAGGACCTCATCACACATCTCACCAGTGTATCCTTCCGCACACTTACAGCTGTAACCCAAATGTAGGTCCAAGCAACCCGCACCATTTTGGCACCGATGGTTGGTGCAATCATTGGAACTGATGTCACAATATGGAGCATTTTCCCAACCCTCTAAGCACCGGCATTCATACTTGTTCCAAAGGTCGACACAGAAAGCGTTTTGGGAACAGTCATGGTTGTTGCATACACTGTCACCTTGACAACCTGTTACCACAGCAATACGTTCTACTGTGAGACCCTCTGGGGATGGATCGGTGAGATAATGAAACTGATATCCATTAAACTGGATGTTTCTAATACACCCTTTGTAGTAACCTATCATACTCGAAGCAGATCCTGAAAAATTATCAATAAAATCTGGGTCAGTCGCAGAAAATTTCATTTCACCTTTTAGTGTTGATATTTAATAGCTGTGACAGAACCTTCTAAAATGAAATAATTCAAATTGAGCACAACCAGTTGAATAGACCTAAACTAGTGGTGGCATCGTTTACAGAAATCAAAACCGGTTACTGGGGCTTTGAAACGAAACGAAATCCGGTATTTTGTATGCTTGTTTTGTGCATTGAAAATTATTCGCAGGCGTACCTGAGCGATTACTTGTAAATGGAAGTGGCTTTCGCGAGATATTATTATGTATGTAAAAATGATTTTTGCTCAATATTAAGTAAAAAATATGACATATTTTACAAAATATGTATATTTTTTGTCGTTTTGATGAAGTATCAGCCATTAGAAAGCCTAAAACAACAACGTCTTCAATAACCGGTTCCCAAATATTCTTTGTGGATTTCGTTTTTTATACCAAAACGAAACGATATTCCGCATACCGGAAAACTGTTAACAACACTAACCTAAACCCCAACTTTTGGTTGTTGAATGAAGTAAGTAACTGATAGATTCCTTGACTGTACTTTCTAAGTATAGTATTTAACAAAATGAGACATTCTTTTACAAACTTTGCAAAATCGTCCATATGTAAGACATCAAAATACTTCATCCGGTATAATCCTACCAACCTGGGCTGAAAGGCCTTGCACCTAGGTACACATGGATATCTTCCCTCATATTATCTTCATGAAATACAAGCCCTGCCTCCATGCTGTCAGTTATAGCTGGGTTACCTATAGCAACTGTCAATCTCCCACCTGACCCATCCCAATTCACTTTGTACCATTGTCCATCTGAGACATCCAGTGGTAGGGTCATACTTTGAGCTGTGATGAACAACAAACAGAAAGTGTGAAATTTGCAGATTTTTGTCAATCTGGCCAATATGGTAATATTTGGTAAATTCACCTAATTGTATGCATGGATTTTAAAAATTTGAACTCTTTATTTTTCATAATTTTTATGTGCACCTAAACTTGCTCCAAGTCTTTGTATTTGTATCCATCAGTAAAATTTAAATTGGAAACTTATTGGAGTTCATTATACCACAAGCATTCTGGATTAAGGGGGAAAATTTCTGACAAAACTAACAAACAAAGGCTGACTGTTTCTCCAAAGTCATACAGTACCCATGTATTACACAAAAGACAAAAGGACTCAATGAAAGTTAGCCTTGCTCCAAGTATTTGTATTTGTATCCAAAAATAACCTGAACAGTTAAATTTAGATAAGAAACTTACAGGAGATCATTATATCATAAGCATTCTTGAGTAAGGTGGGTAGTCACTGAAAAAAACATTTTGTCAGGGATGGCTGTTTTTCAAAAGTCATACAGTGCCCATGTGTTACACAAAAGACAAAACGACTTGGTGAAAGTCTACTGTGCACCAAGAGTTTAAAAGATTTGCAATTATTATTAAATTTAATATTAAATCCTACCTTCCCCAAAATTTGCATTAACCTGCAGGTTCCCCTGATAGAGCTGGAACTCCATGTAGTGTGAAGGTTGATCAGATGTGTCATATAACTGCACAAATAATAGTTTGCCTGAAGATGATAGGGTCCTGACAAAAATGAAATGCATACTTAATACTAGAAAGCACTAGTAGAGCACAAACCTCTGCCAGGGGGTGTTTCTGAAAAATTCTGCAAGGGACTGAAACATTCCCAAAATGTAATCACTTCTTCCTTTGGCCAAGCCTTACCCATATTTCATAGAGATTCATTCATTACTTTTGAAGTAACCATGAACACAGACAAATAGATATACAAATGAATGCACCCAAAAACATAACGTCATGGGAAGAGGTAATACATTTTGAAACATTTATTCACAGCCTGTAATTTAAATACATTAATAACCATATTTAAAGCATACACTTGATTATATGTTTGATCCCAAAGAAAGATGTGTTTATAATTGTTAGAATTGTTAGAAATGTTTGTTTTTGAGAAATATAATAAAACAGCTAGTATTTTAATATTTCCACATGTGCATAATTACCCCCACCCACCCCCACCCACTTAAGTTTTTACATAATTTTTCATCTGAACATTTTTGTTAATGCCCTTAATTCTGTTGTTAGACTGTATACTGCTGAAACGTTTGTCTCAAAGTATAATACATAGCAGAACTGATTTTATGCAGAACTCTGATTAATATAATTTAAGTAATTTTAAGTAGAAGTAAACATCAGTTTCAGGAAACATGAAAGTCTTTTTTCCCCATTAACACTATCCTGTTATTTAGAAATCCTAATTGAGTAGAAGTATCTGGTTTCTTGAGATTTTAATTCAGAGGGTTTATAACTGTCTGTCATGCAAATACTAGTACATGAAATGACAAACACTGATGCCTTTATGTTTTGGACTATTCATGTTAATCTCTTTAAGTCAATTTCTCTCTGCTCTTTCACTGATACTGTTGTGAATATTTCTATGAATTTACCTGAATTCCAAGCTGCCAGTTTGTCCAAAGGAGTGGATACTTGTGTCCATCAACACTTCCACATAACTTGTTTGTCCATTGAAAGTAGATGCAGACACTACAAAAAGACAGGTCAGTGAAATAACAAACCTAAAGTTGCTCACAATAACTAGCAATAGAATGTAGATTAAACATGTGTTTAGTTTGTAATCAATACAGGAAAATAAGCAGTACCACATGGTTCAGGAATCTGAAACTTATATAGTAATATTATAACTAATTCTCCTGAACCTGACAGTTAAAGAATTATGTTAGTAATTTAAAGTTTTGACAGGAAAAAAAGTTTTAATTATAATAAGTAAGTCCAGCAAATGTTTTTCAATTAAGTGAATTTTCCAAACATTGACCCTGGTTAAAATGTTAGATGATCTCGATGAATTAATGCTGCATCCAAAGAAGGTTTAGGAGACATGACACAGTTAATTGTCAGAGAAAAAAACACACTGGCATTTCTACTGTATGTTACAACTGTTACATAACACCGGAGTGAATAAAAACACATGTTGTAGCCTTGAAAGTAGGGTGCACAAGTGAAGCTGGAATGCTATCCCATGTAGTTACTGTGAGGTAGAATGCAAAAAAAATATGGTTAGAAATTTTCCAAACACTCACCATTGTCACAAGTTGCCCCTTCATAATCTTCCTCACAGGTACAGGTGTACCCTGCCCATCCACCTGCACAGGACCCTCTGGACTGACACGGGTCAGGCTGACAATGACCCTCTCTGGGACAGCCCACATCTGGTGGTGGGGGGTCATTGCCAAGGTCAGATGGCACTTGTTGGTTGAGGTACTGTAGTTGTGAATTTATGGTTATATTCTTAACACACCCTGAGAAGCTGAAATTGCAGGAGATAAACATCTCTCTTTTTTTAAAATGTTCGGTGTATCGTATTTTAATTGATTTCAGGTTTATGACATGGAAGATGTGCTTTAGTTTCAATGTAATTTGTGCCAATTTTATCAACCTTGAAAAGCAACAAATTACAGTCATACATGGAAATAAAAGAGTGTATTTCTAAATCACACACCAAGAGTGGCATTGCTAAGGGTCTGTTCCAATATTACCCTGGGAATGGGATGTAAAAATCCCAACTTTGACTTTGTAATCACACAGTTTTAAGAATTACCAGGTAAGTAGTTACTGCAAAATTGACAGCTTACATCTTTGGGAATGTAAAATTTGTTTTGCAAATATGGCAATACTATAGACGACATTCACTAAGAAATATATGTAAAGTGAGTTGCTAACAGACTTTTCACTTTGCTTTTAGCATGAAATTTCACAATTACTGGAGTAATATTTAGCTTTCTCACACAGAAATACTCGCCTCCCACCTCTGAGGCCGGGGTTCGATCCCCGCACGGGCTCAAGTGGGAAAGCTGGTAGTTGCTTGCCGTTGGTCGGCAGTTTACAGTACACAACCCTAGCGAACTCTAAGTACTGGTTTCCTCTGCCCTTCCAACTACCCGTCATGATATGACCTGTACAGTGTTGAAAGCGATGTTAAACCCCAAATAAACAAATAAATAAACAAACACACAGAAATAGTACATGTGTGAGCATGAAGCAAGGCTAATGTGTGTGAAGCTGGAATGTATATCACTCTCCAGTTTGATTCTTTATTTATGTTTCTGGTGGCAATCTAAAACTTAATGGTCTCAAGTTACCATAAAGATTCTTAACAGGTGTCCCAATGGGCTTTTCAGTATCATATAACCTTCCCAGCAGGCACAGGTCCAATTCTTGACATCATGTTTTGGTCATGTTAGTATATGACATCAAGTAACTATCACTCGGACATGATTTAAGGTGGTCACGTCATCTGACACAAATCTGACATCCAGTTTATGTGACATGACATGACTTTATGTCAATAACATACCTACAATATCAACTAGATGACAAAATGATAACCAGACCTAATGTGATTGTATTATCCTATTCAATGACATAAAATTGACACCATCCCAACATGACTTTTTGTAGTCATGTCAAATGATGAAAATATGATGTTCGAATAATATGATGTGACCTGATATTCTACTCGGGCATTGTTTCTGACATCTTAATGATATTAATATGATGTCACTTTGTTAAAACATTTCAAGTGGAGTATCATCATATCATTTGAGATCGGATTAACATCAGTATTCTATAAAATTATATCATTTTTAGGAATATTACAAATGTAATATCATCCTGTACACCAGCCAGGGTCATATTAGGACAGGCCCTCAGCTTTTTCACATGAGTAGGGTCAAACCTAGGCAGAGGTGACAACCTTTGATTAGATGCTGAACCTACTAACTTGGCCTCTAGTCTCTGTGATGTTGCTTTGACAAAAATAATTAAGTTTTGGTACAGACAAAACAATTATGTTTAAAACTGTAACTAAAATGCTGTGTGACAGCAAAAATTTACAAGAAATATGTTGTTTTGTAAACAAATGTATACTTTAGTGTTTGCAACCAAGCCAAAGATTGAATAAATAAAGATAAAAGTTCAGAAAAAGGGCTTCTAATATTCAAACTTTTCTACCCATAATTTGTATCTTTACAAATGGTATAAATTTTTGAACTGGTTCCCACTGAACATTAATTATTTTCTCCCATGGAATAATCTTTATAGTACATGGAAATCACTTAAGGCTGTGTCAGGTAAGTGTACACAAATGGTAGTTAAAGCAATGCAATGTGATATTAACTGTGAAAACAAAATGTTATTAACCAATATTTTTATTACTGAAAATTAGTTTCAGCACTTGTGAAATGATGTCAATCAGATTTTTATATCAGTACATCAAATTGATGTCAGTTTCTGATGTCATATAGACATTAAGTCAGTCCAAATTGGGCGATCATATTGATGTCTTATGCTGATATCAAATTTATATCGGCTACTAGATGTCATTTTTATGGCTTTTGGAGATGTCAAATAGACTAGGCTACTAAAGATCTGTTTGACATTTAACATATGATGTCATTTCGAATTTCAAATAAGCATCAGTTTCTGATGTCTTGCCCAGTGTCTTTTTGATTTCTTTTTGATATCCTATTGCCTGCTGGGTTGTCTGAGACTCATTTTTGTCAGATAACTCCTCTGATTTACAAACTGGTTGAATAAACTCTGCATGTCACAAATATCATTTAATATGAGTACTTTCAAACTGTAAGTAAATTCTCCTTGTCTGCAAAACAGAAAGACTTTGACAACAGATGAGTAAATTAAAAATTTTGGACGAATTATGTCAATAAGAAACTTTAATTGTAAAAAGTAATTGGCAAAAATGATGTCTGAAGGCTATTTATTCATCAAAGCAGGACATGATAAAATTGTGACATGAAAAACACCATTGTGTGGAGTAGCCTTTGTTCAGGCTTAAATTTGTATAATATCTTTTTCTAACATGAGAATGCATACATTTGGCATTTATAAAGCACTCATACATGTTAGGAAATATAAGCTCATCAGATTATGTTTTAGTAGTATACTAATGTAAAAGGCAGCATATATAAGAGTACATTATATAACTGAAACTTTATTATTAGAACTGGTTTTGCCTCACTATAAAGAAACATGAGCCTTCAGAAAGGCTATATGTGGAAAATAATCCTTCTGCAGCCGCTTCAGAGAATCTTTAACATTTTCAATTGCCCTCATAAATTGTAATGTATAAGCCTTGCTTCAGACCCGTTTTTAAAGCTACTTATTACCTCCGCCAAGGAGGGTTATGTTTTCGCCTGGGTTTGTCTGTCACTCTGTTTGTTTGTGAACAACATAACTGAAAAACCTATGGACGGATTTTGATAAAATTTTCAGGATATGTCCGAAATGGTGATTTTGGGAGTGATCCGGAACACCTTCTGGATCCCTGAATTTTTTAAAGGAAGATAATTTGAAGAGTTATGGACGGAATCCGATGAAATTTCAGGACATGTCCAAAATGGGACAAGGAAGGAGTGATTAGATTTTGGGTGTGATCGGGATCATTGTCTGGATCTTCTGGATCCAGGTATTTTTTAAAGGAATATAACTCAAAAAGTTATAGATGGATTTAGATGAAATTTTCATTAAATGTCTGAAATGGGACAAGGAACAAAGCGTAAAAAAACCCCAATATCAATGCTAATGGTAGGTTTTCAAAGCCCAGGAATTATTTTATGGAGTAGACACAGCGTTGGGGGACTGAGCTGCCTTGGCGGAGGTCTGCGCTCTCTGAGTCCTCTTGTTTTAAAATTGTTATCTTGCTTTAATTATTTCTTTACCAAGACCTTCTGACCAACTCATTGTTGTAAACTATAGCCAAAGTACATCTCTATGTCATATGTACCGGTATGTTAAACGTCAAAGCTAGGGTTTTATTTCCTGTTAAACAGACAGGATCGTATTGGGACAGGCCCTCAGCATTGACACTCGTGACAGTAAAACCCCACAGCCTATGTTAAAGATATACCATTTATCAAAAACTATGTACGAAATGGCTATTGTAGCACTAGAAATACATAAACTTAATATAACAGCTTTTATATAGCCAATACCAATCATATGTATGATATCAGCGTGTCATACGAAATAAGCCCATGTTTTTTGTAGAAGTTTCCCATCTCATTTGTGGGGAGTAACCAGTTTTCTCACATCTGTGTGTCTATTTTTTTAAAAGTAAATTTTACGGAAGGATAAACTTGTGATTTTAAATGTAACTCACTGTTGACACATACCTGGTTTGAATGTTTGCCATACATGAGTCTCAGGAAGTCTATAAACTTGTACCTCTGCATGTACAAAGCAGAGGTTTTGTTTACAATATGTAGTTCACAGTACATCATGATACATACGAAAAAATACTACTTCAATGGATATGTGGCATAAATACCAAAATATTGTGATTCCTTTATCCAGTGTTTATCTGTTATGTTCTATTTGCTGCGATTTGAGATAATTTTAAGCAAGCTTTAATATTGGAATAATCGTGAATAGATGAACTAATTGCATGAAAGTAACAAATTCCCCACAATGTGAAGAGGGGGATTACACAATGAATAATAAAAAAATATATGTGTGCGTCAGCCGGGAGTCGAACCCGGATCGACTGCTTGGAAGGCAACCATGCTAACCGCTACACCACTGACGCTTCATGTATAGCAAGAAACATATCGCTTAATTTATAAAGATCGTTTCTCTATTCAACCATTGTAAAACTTGTTCAGAACCTCATTGTGTAAGCATATAGTGCTGCTTCCCCCAACTTGATGTACTGCGGTCAGAAATGAGACATTTTAGACAATTGGAACAATAGAGCTACCTTTTAGACCATTGAAAACTACTTTTTAAATTGGCGCATACAAACCTCTGTGTATCTACTGAATCCAGTTTGTTTCGCCACAAATCTGCCGCCAAGTCTGGATGTAGTTGACCAAAAAATATTGGCAAAGACACGGTTACAGCCCCAGGGATAAACTCTGACCAGGTAATTGGATCTGCTTTATCCTTTTTCACTGTAAGGAGCAAACGGGAAGTTAGGGAACTAGACATGTCCTTTTTTCTTCACCCGTTATTGGTGATATATAGATTTTGGTATGAAACAGTGTACTATAGATACGTCCGTGAAGAACGAATTTTGTCCTTCCTATTATCACGGACACGGATGAGTACACTGTTTTATAGCAAAATATCTAGGGTATCACGGGTATAACGGACACGGGTACGGATGATGAAAAAAAGGACAGGTGAAGTTCCTACATTAGCACAAGGTTTTTTAAAAACAATTTAAAGAAACGTATATTATTACAAGTTATAATTGTGCATTACGTATAGTGCATGTGGCATAATATAAGTAACTGTGCAAATGACATATAAACTGTATATTGCGTTTGTTAATTTTGCTGGGATTACTAAAATACAGTGATGTAAATTCGCCAGATGACCGAAATGTATTTACGTGTTTTTGTTTTCAAATATGACGCCATATAATACACTACAATACACAGTTAAAAAGATTGTTACGTCACAATAGGTAAACGTCACAAAAACGTATGCAGTACATACACGAGAGTCGGCAGTAGCGTTCAATGCAGGATCCATGGGGTTTTCATGTTGAGTTTAAGAAAATTGTAAACAATATGTGACATCACTTATGTTTAGTGTAATAAATACACAATATTATTGGGCCTGGGAGATTTTTTTGTAGTGTTTTTCATTTTACATTTGCAAATAGAATTAGTGATTATAATATATTTGTCTATTTTTATAGTAATGTTGATTAAAAATGTCAATTAAGTTGGAAGTGTTATATGTCTGGGACAAGCTTTGGGTGATTCTCTATATAAACACATGGTAAAGCATGGAGTGGAGAAAAGTCTGTTTAGTAGCTCTGACGTCACTCAAAGTGCAGACACTCGGGGAGACTGGATTGGCCTTGAGAAGCACATGTGCTTGTTCAGCTAAACATTTGCTGCTGTGATTGTTTGTGGTGTGTTTTATTACTTCTAAATAGATGTTTGGGATATGTTACCTCCCTACCAAAACACTAAAGCAAAAAAAAAAAATCTTTTCCTGTGACCTTTAAAGTTGCAAAGTGTGTTTTGAACTAAAAAATTGAATGATATCGGTAATCTCTGGTTTTACCCAAAGATCTGACAAAAGTTTTTGTTTGAAAGTGTATGGTTTGACAATTACTGTTGTATGGTTTTAAAAATTACTACATAAATTAAACTTAATAAAAATGAGATTTATTGAAGGATTTACTGTAAAACATTAATTTGGGGTTTTACCTTGAGATTTATTTTCTTCGTGTATTGATATATGATATGCAATATACATATAAATCAAATATACAAGAACTTACACTGATATTTGTGAAACAATTACATGATCAATTCAATGTTTTTATATGAAACCACAACTAGCATGAATCACCTTTAACAAAAATAATTACGAATAGATAAATGGTGCATACCTTGTAATCCGACTTCATTCCTTGATATGGAAACAATTATGTGATACCATCTATCTTCCGTCATAATTTCACCAGTATTTATGATCACATCCCCTGATAAACTAATAAGGTATAAAGATAGGGATCCACCTGTTGAAATTATTGCCATTGGCTGACCATGAAGCTGCAATATTAACCAAACATTTGTTCTGAACAGAGAATTACGAGTTATCAAACAATTGTGAAGTTAAATTTCCCGCGAAATATGCGTCCACCAATAAAAAATTTCAGCCACAGCAAAATAATATCGACCGGTTACAATGCATCAGCCCGGTTAGCTCAGTCGGTAGAGCATGGGACTCTTAATCCCAGGGTCGTGGGTTCGAGCCCCACATTGGGCGGATCAACTTTTTTTCATTATATTTTAACATTTTTAGTTTATATAAATTCATACAGTAGTCAACATAGTGTGGTAATCGATTTACAATTAGATTATTGTGTGCAATTTCAATGTCAAAGTGGATATTTCCGATGACCTTAAATAATAAACCGTTTACAAAATCACAAAGCCAGGGAAAATGCATTTCATACAAGTTTTTACCACATAGAAGGTTTTGACATACCGTGGAACTATGTGTTTTCCCCACGATGATTAAATGAAAGCTTTAAAGAATACTTTCTTCTGTTTTCGCCATAATTAAAATTCATTAATTAAAAGGCAAGATTCATGGATAATATATACCAAATCAGGACTAGTTATATTTTCGATGTGAAACGTATATTTCCTGCACTCAGAGAAGGAATTAAGCCTCTGTAAGGTTAATTTTAACACAAGTTGACTTGTGTATGTGAAATCTGTTTTAACTTTTATCATCACCCAACACTTTTGATAACCACAGACGTTTGTCTCTTATTTTTTAACACATTGATTTTTTTTTTTAGAATTCTATTTTTTTCTTTTGGGAACAAATGCCCAGTAAATTGCATAGTCTTGTGTAAATAAAGGTGGATAAATAGTCTCACACACAAACACTGAATCTTGTGGGCATTTATTTAACAGAGTACACACTTGTTTGTAAATTTTATATTGGCATGTGACTAAATTTCATGTATATACCAGAGAATTTTCTGGATATAGCCTATGTACAGTACGCAGTCTTGCCATAGATCTACCTGATTTTCCATTCGGTTACTTTTAACTGAATCAAATTAAAGTCACTGGACACAAATAGAAACTCTATCTCTAAAATTGATCTAGATATTCTGATACTAACTTAATTATCAGCTGTAATCGTGTGTTAACGGTACAGTACTATTTTAGCGTTGATATTGCTTTTTGTTTGAAGTAGCTAAAGGTTTAGGATACGATCGATGAGGTAGAGAGAGTATTTCGGAAAGGCTATACTTGTGCTATACGCCAATAATAAAGATGCAATTCTCCACTTTGATTGCAGGTTTATTGCTTTTGTGTATTGTGTATATTTACAAAGCTGCACTGTATATCCATGTACTTTTTTCACCATGAATTAAGTCTTTTTATCGGTTTTTATGTATTAAAATGTCATTATAGCAGGCTGCATACAGCTGTTCGAGGCTATATTAAACATTCTAATAAAAAAAATCTCCCAAGTTACCACGCTGTATTAAATAGTGTGTGTGGTTGCATACACGTGTGCATTATATGTGTTGCTTTTGTGAGGATTTAAAGTTCGCATTTGTCTGCTTTTGTTCGGATTTGTCTGGACTTCTTTGGAAGTGTTTGGATTAGTTAGGATTTAGTTTTAGAGTCTCTTCGCTGGGTCATGGACTGGTTATGAGTCTCTTGCACAAATTGTTGCACAAGATATGGAAACCTTAGTCCGAAATTAAGGATGTTTTAGTTTAGTTCCTCCAGCTGCGAGCAACAAGAGTTCTCCATTTGACTCTTTTAGCAGCTGTGGTCTTGGGTTCTTCCCAACTAATCCCCCATGTCTCACTAGTCCCCATTGCTTTCCACGTGGTGATTCATCAGCCCCAGTCTCTTTTACCTCCAATACTTCCAGGTTAATATAAAAAAGGCAGCAGAACAAGGTCCCGTGGTGTAACGGTTAGCACTCAGGACTCTGAATCCTGCGATCCGAGTTCAAATCTCGGCGGGACCTTATTTTTTTCACGCAGATTTCGTTCCTTGTTTTGCAGTTCTCATCGTTGTGTTTGTCTGAAGGGAACCTTTTCCATTCCGAGTTGAGATCGCCTATTTCCTATCCTAAGGATACTTTTTTTTTTAAGACAATGAACGAGCGATTTTATAACAAGTAAAGGAAGAAGGGAGAAAAAAGGAATTCGCCCAATGTGGGGCTCGAACCCACGACCCTGGGATTAAGAGTCCCATGCTCTACCGACTGAGCTAACCGGGCTGCACATTCGCCACTCAGAATGGTTTTATAAACCAACCTTTTCATATTTATTAGTTTTTCTATCTAAATTTAAGGAGAGTTTTTATAGCACTACTGAATGTCTATGAAATAACAGACTCGGGGGTGCTAGAGCCACACTACTAGGTAACAGGAAAAAAAATAATTAGAATCCAAAGACATACTGTAATACTCAAAAGTAAATATCTTCTCTTATCTTTGTGTAATCGTTTCTTAGTGCCATGTCAGCTAATCTCAGTATGTATATGTTGTATTGAATGTGGATAACCATTGAATGTATACATTCAATGGGTGAAGCTATTGAATGTGTACATTCAATGGGCAAATCATTGAATGTGTACATTCAACGGCTGAGCTGTGGAATGTGTACATTCAATGGCTACACATTCAATGACCCAAGGCATGGAATGTATAAATAATTAAACATGAAATGCTGATATAGATTGCAAAGACTTAATATTAATTTATAACCTAGATTGGATATTTTCTACCATAATAATAAGCAATTAACTGGAATAAAGGTGGTACATTTCACGAATTAACTTAAGGAAGGATCAGTCTACAACATTAAAATTAATCAACATATCTGCCATGACATAAATTTCATATATTCCATTACATTATTTTCCTTACTGTCTTTACACTTTGAAAATCACTTATTATTACACAATAAGCTTTTGTGGCATCATTCTGCTATTGCATAAAACATTTACTATTTTTGCACATCAATCCTTTCTGGTCAAAGTCATTATGAAAGCTGTATAATAAGCTCTAATTTAATCCACAAATATAAAACATTTTGCCTCTCAATCAAAGAATGGAAGAAAAACAGTTTAAGCCTGAGTAGTAATTTCATATATGGGATTTAATTGTAATTAGCCCCACAATCGCACCATTGAATGTACACATTCAATGGCTGCTTGCTATTGAATGTGTAGATTCAATGGCTTGGCCATTGAATGTACACATTCAATGACTAACCCATTGAATGTATATTATCTACATTCAATACAACATATAGATTCTTTTCACAACTTGTAAAATTCATCTGAGTCCTTCCAAGGCAGATTAGCTTACAAGTACTGTTTTGTGTTTATGTTATCCATTGTTACGTTTCATAACCAGTGATAGCTTATTACAGCTTGTCCTATTTCCCGCCACGCATTATAATTATTTAGTTACCCAGGTGATGAGCTTACAGGTTTAAATATACCCTTGTTCACGAGTTTGTAATGCAACAGACTACGTACATAGATCAATACAATGCACCAGCGGATCCAGCGGGGTGGGAGTTCGAACACCCCCACCCCTGCTCTGAAAAATAATGTAAAGGGGTTCAACCCAAAGTACAAAATTATTTGTTGAGGGTGGTGTTAAATTTACAGGAAATGCACGATATGTTTTTACCAAAAATTAATTCTATATATTCCATTATAACTATAAAATACTAGTTAAAAGAATGAAAGCCTTTAGTAAATCCCCTTGACGAAGATGCTATACCTTCTCCTTTGATTTTTTATTTAAATTTAGACCACTGCGCCATATCTCACAATGGTTGTATGTATAGTCATTCCTGAATGTTCTCAATCATTATGAAGCATTCTTAATGTTCAGGGTGTGAAACAGCCACACGTACCCTTCAAAAGTTTAACTAGACCTTTAGCGCATCGGGGAACTGATGCAAATTGTATCCAGCGGAAAGACAACTCAAGTCCATGGATAGACTTGCTCCAAGTCTTTGTATTTGTATCCATCAGTAACCAGAACAGTTAAATTTAAATTAAAAACTTACAGGAGTTCATTATACCACAAGCAGTCCGGAGTATGGGGGATACGTAGTCTCTGAAAAAACAGGCTGGTTATTGCTCCAAAAGTCATACAGTACCCATATATTACACAAAAGACAAAAGGACTTGGTGAAAGTCTATTCCATGGATGGCTTCAGATTCTAAACCTCCAGGGCCTTGAAGTTAGACGGGGAACCAGTCAACCTTTAACAATAAAGGGACTGGTTATCGCCCACGATGACCTTCTCTTATTAATGCTGCATTCTTTTTCACGTCGTGAGACGGTGCTAATAGAGAGTTTGCGAACAACGTTTCACAAACGCCCCTTGCAAAAATACGCAACATAATTAATCAATATGGGAGAAAGCCATTGAGGGGGACAGTTTTGTTTGCGAACAGCGTTTGAACTATGATTTTTACAAGCTTTTGTTATAAATAAATTAGGAGTTATACAAGTCAATAAAGATAAATACACTGGTTTTAATCATCTACAGTACTGAATGAACTGGGTACTGATATATATTACAAACTTAATTGACTCAACAACCAATAAACCCTCAAGTTAAATAGCTTATAAAACACACGTACATAAAACTTTGGAGGATTGTGTTGATTACTTCAAAAAAGTTTATGACAGGGGATGAAAAAAGGCTGGTCGTTGTACACTTGGGTTTTTCAAAAATTGACAAAGTTGCTAAAAATAGTCTACAGTCTCTCAACAACTCTGTACTGACATGTATAACACACCTTATTGCTCCAATAATTAATAAATCCACAAGGGAAATAAATTACGTGGTGAAGCCATTTGCCACGTTAAAAACGTAACCTTGTGCAGCTAAAACCTTATGAAATGACATCACACACAGAAATCAATGACGTGTAACGTAGCGGAAAGTAGATACGGACATGAAAAACGCTGTTCGCAAACTCTCTATTTTCCCGTGAAACAGCTCTTTGCAATTTTAACCGCATTATTCCGGAATGTGAACTACACGGGTGTCATTAATGTTAGACTGTGATAAAAACAGGTAGCTAAACCAATTTTATGTGATACATATATACATATAAACTAGTGTTTACTTGTTGCAATTCTTACTAATTTACGGTAATTAAGTAAACTCAGACAATATAATTAAGCGTCCCTTGAAAAGGGGACGCTTATTGGTTTCACCCCCGGTTTTCAGTCAGCCGCCGCCGCCGCATTATCGTCTCCCTTGAATATCTCCCTTGTTATTAGGCCTATCCAAATGATATGTGGCAGTGTTCTTCTATAGGCGTGGGGAAATTTTTTGACAGGCATAAATTTGACCTTTCACCTTTATCAAGGTCACATTATCAAAAATTCAAAAAAAAATTTACTTCCTTTTCACTAGATTTCCTCAGAAAGTACTGGGTGTGGGCCAACCAAATTTCGTATGCACATTCCTGAGGGAAGAATCTAGGCGCCAGTCGATATTGGGATCAGTCGGGCCATAATTGACCGATTGACGGGCGATTGATTATAAGTTCATAAAAATTTTGCTAAGATTAAGCCTTGAACTCGCTTATTATTGGTCGTAGAGGTTTGGGATGGTATACCAACATATAGGAAATCATGTGCTGGAAATCTTCTGGTGTGGTCAGATTTGACCTTGGGCCCCTCGTTCAAGGTCAAGCGAGGATAGGCAAAGTTTTAAGTGCTTATAACTCGCTTATTATTGGTCCTAGAGGTTTGGAATGGTATACCAGCATATAGGAAATCATGTGCTGGGAATCATCTGGTGTGGTCAGATTTGACCTTGGGCCCCTCGTTTAAGGTCAAACGAAGATAGCCAAACATAAATGTGCTTATAACTCGCTTATTATTGGTCCTAGAGGTTTGGGATGGTATACCAACATATAGGAAACCATGGGCTGGGAATCTTTTGGTGTGGTCAGATTTGACCTTGGACGTCTCCTTCAAGGTCAAACGAGGATAGCCAAACTGAAAAGTGCTTATAACTCGCTTATTATTGGTCCTAGAGGTTTGGGATGGTATACCAACATATAGGAAATCCTGTGCTGGGAATCTTCTGCTGTGGTTGCATTTGACCTTGGGCCCCCCCTTCAAGGTCAAACGAGCATAACCAAACTTAAAAGTTCTTATAACTCGCTTATTATTGGTCCTAGAGGTTTGGGATGGTATACCAACATATAGGAAATCATGGGCTGGGAATCTTCTGGTGTGGTCGGATTTGACCTTGGGCCCCTCGTTCAAGGTCAAAAGAGCATAGCCAAACTTAAAAGTGCTTATAACTCGCTTATTATTGGTCCTAGAGGTTTGTGATGGTATACCAACATATAGGAAATCATGTGCTGGGAATCTTCTGGTGTGGTCGCATTTGACCTTGGGCCCCCCCTTCAAGGTCAAACGAGGATAGCCAAACTGAAAAGTGCTTATAACTCGCTTATTATTGGTCCTAGAGGTTTGGGATGGTATACCAACATATAGGAAATCATGTGCTGGGAATCTTCTGGTGTGGTCAGATTTGACCTTGGGCCTCTCCTTCAAGGTCAAACGAGGATAGCCAAACTGAAAAGTGCTTATAACTCGCTTATTATTGGTCCTAGAGGTTTGGGATGGTATACCAACATATAGGAAATCATGGGCTGGGAATCTTCTGGTGTGGTCGGATTTGACCTTGGGCCCCTCTCCTTGAAGGTCAAACGAGGATAGCCAAACTGAAAAGTGCTTATAACTCGCTTATTATTAGTCCTACAGGTTTGGGATGGTATACCAACATATAGGAAATCATGTGCTGGGAATCTTCTGGTGTGGTCGCATTTGACCTTGGGCCCCCCTTCAAGGTCAAACGAGTATAGCCAAACTTAAAAGTGCTTATAACTCGCTTATTATTGGTCCTAGAGGTTTGGAATGGTATACCAACATATAGGAAATCATGGGCTGGGAATCTTCTGGTGTGGTCGGATTTGACCTTGGGCCCCCCTTTCAAGGTCAAAAGAGCATAGCCAAACTTAAAAGTGCTTATAACTCGTTTATTATTGGTCCTAGAAGTTTGTGATGGTATACCAACATATAGGAAATCATGTGCTGGGAATCTTCTGGTGTGGTCAGATTTGACCTTGGACTCCTCCTTCAAGGTCAAATGAGGATAGCCAAACCTAAAAGTGCTTATAACTCGCTTATTATTGGTCCTAGAGGTTTGTGATGGTATACCAACATATAAAAAATCATGGGCTGGGAACCATCTGGTGTGGTCGAATTTGACCTTGGGCCCCTGCTTCAAGGTCAGACGAGGATAGCCAAACTTAAAAGTGCTTATAACTCGCTTATTATTGGTCCTAGAGGTTTGGGATGGTATACCAACATATAGGAAATCATGTGCTGGGAATCTTCTGGTGTGGTCAGATTTGACCTTGGACTCCTCCTTCAAGGTCAAACGAGGATAGCCAAACTGAAAAGTGCTTATAACTCGCTTATTATTGGTCCTAGAGGTTTGTGACGGTATACCAACATATAGGAAATCATGGCCTGGGAATCTTTTGGTGTGGTCGGATTTAACCTTGGGCCTCTCCTTCAAGGTAAACGAGGATAGCCATACTGAAAAGTGCGTATAACTTGCTTATTATTAGTCCTAGCGGTTTGGGATGGTATACCAACATATAGGAAATCATGGCCTGGGAATCTTTTGGTGTGGTCGGATTTAACCTTGGGCCTCTCCTTCAAGGTCAAACGAGGATAGCCAAACATAAAAATGCTTATAACTCGCTTTTAATTGGTCCTAGAGCTTTGGGATGGTAAACTGACATGTAGGAAATCATGGGCTAGGAATCTTCTGGTGTGGTCGGATTTGACCTTTGGCCCCTCCTTCAAGGTACAACGAGCATAGCCAAACTTAAAAGTGCTTATAACTCGCTTATTATTGGTCCTAGAGGTTTGGGATGGTATACCAACATATAGAAAATCATGGGCTGGGAACCATCTGGTGTGGTCGAATTTGACCTTGGGCCCCTCCTTCAAGGTCAAATGGGGATAGGCAAACTTAAAAGTGCTTATAACTCGCTTATTATTGGTCCTAGAGGTTTGGGATGGTATACCAACATATAGGAAACCATGGGCTGGGAATCTTTTGGTGTGGTCAGATTTGACCTTGGACGTCTCCTTCAAGGTCAAACGAGGATAGCCAAACTGAAAAGTGCTTATAACTCGCTTATTATTGGTCCTAGAGGTTTGGGATGGTATACCAACATATAGGAAATCATGTGCTGGGAATCTTCTGCTGTGGTCGCATTTGACCTTGGGCCCCCCTTCAAGGTCAAACGAGCATAGCCAAACTTAAAAGTTCTTATAACTCGCTTATTATTGGTCCTAGAGGTTTGGGATGGTATACCAACATATAGGAAATCATGGGCTGGGAATCTTCTGGTGTGGTCGGATTTGACCTTGGGCCCCTCGTTCAAGGTCAAAAGAGCATAGCCAAACTTAAAAGTGCTTATAACTCGCTTATTATTGGTCCTAGAGGTTTGTGATGGTATACCAACATATAGGAAATCATGTGCT
Source organism: Sabellastarte sp. h YS-2021 (assembly GCA_964017235.1). Taxonomy (NCBI): domain Eukaryota; kingdom Metazoa; phylum Annelida; class Polychaeta; order Sabellida; family Sabellidae; genus Sabellastarte; species Sabellastarte sp. h YS-2021. The sequence continues at coordinate 82,946,546 of OZ024935.1, read as the reverse complement.
GGGAATCTTCTGGTGTGGTCGCATTTGACCTTGGGCCCCCCCTTCAAGGTCAAACGAGGATAGCCAAACTGAAAAGTGCTTATAACTCGCTTATTATTGGTCCTAGAGGTTTGGGATGGTATACCAACATATAGGAAATCATGTGCTGGGAATCTTCTGGTGTGGTCAGATTTGACCTTGGGCCTCTCCTTCAAGGTCAAACGAGGATAGCCAAACTGAAAAGTGCTTATAACTCGCTTATTATTGGTCCTAGAGGTTTGGGATGGTATACCAACATATAGGAAATCATGGGCTGGGAATCTTCTGGTGTGGTCGGATTTGACCTTGGGCCCCTCTCCTTGAAGGTCAAACGAGGATAGCCAAACTGAAAAGTGCTTATAACTCGCTTATTATTAGTCCTACAGGTTTGGGATGGTATACCAACATATAGGAAATCATGTGCTGGGAATCTTCTGGTGTGGTCGCATTTGACCTTGGGCCCCCCTTCAAGGTCAAACGAGTATAGCCAAACTTAAAAGTGCTTATAACTCGCTTATTATTGGTCCTAGAGGTTTGGGATGGTATACCAACATATAGGAAATCATGGGCTGGGAATCTTCTGGTGTGGTCGGATTTGACCTTGGGCCCCCCTTTCAAGGTCAAAAGAGCATAGCCAAACTTAAAAGTGCTTATAACTCGTTTATTATTGGTCCTAGAAGTTTGTGATGGTATACCAACATATAGGAAATCATGTGCTGGGAATCTTCTGGTGTGGTCAGATTTGACCTTGGACTCCTCCTTCAAGGTCAAATGAGGATAGCCAAACCTAAAAGTGCTTATAACTCGCTTATTATTGGTCCTAGAGGTTTGTGATGGTATACCAACATATAGAAAATCATGGGCTGGGAACCATCTGGTGTGGTCGAATTTGACCTTGGGCCCCTGCTTCAAGGTCAGACGAGGATAGCCAAACTTAAAAGTGCTTATAACTCGCTTATTATTGGTCCTAGAGGTTTGGGATGGTATACCAACATATAGGAAATCATGTGCTGGGAATCTTCTGGTGTGGTCAGATTTGACCTTGGACTCCTCCTTCAAGGTCAAACGAGGATAGCCAAACTGAAAAGTGCTTATAACTCGCTTATTATTGGTCCTAGATGTTTGTGACGGTATACCAACATATAGGAAATCATGGCCTGGGAATCTTTTGGTGTGGTCGGATTTAACCTTGGGCCTCTCCTTCAAGGTAAACGAGGATAGCCATACTGAAAAGTGCGTATAACTTGCTTATTATTAGTCCTAGCGGTTTGGGATGGTATACCAACATATAGGAAATCATGGCCTGGGAATCTTTTGGTGTGGTCGGATTTAACCTTGGGCCTCTCCTTCAAGGTCAAACGAGGATAGCCAAACATAAAAATGCTTATAACTCGCTTTTAATTGGTCCTAGAGCTTTGGGATGGTAAACTGACATGTAGGAAATCATGGGCTAGGAATCTTCTGGTGTGGTCGGATTTGACCTTTGGCCCCTCCTTCAAGGTACAACGAGCATAGCCAAACTTAAAAGTGCTTATAACTCGCTTATTATTGGTCCTAGAGGTTTGGGATGGTATACCAACATATAGAAAATCATGGGCTGGGAACCATCTGGTGTGGTCGAATTTGACCTTGGGCCCCTCCTTCAAGGTCAAATGGGGATAGGCAAACTTAAAAGTGCTTATAACTCGCTTATTATTGGTCCTAGAGGTTTGGGATGGTATACCAACATATAGGAAACCATGGGCTGGGAATCTTTTGGTGTGGTCAGATTTGACCTTGGACGTCTCCTTCAAGGTCAAACGAGGATAGCCAAACTGAAAAGTGCTTATAACTCGCTTATTATTGGTCCTAGAGGTTTGGGATGGTATACCAACATATAGGAAATCATGTGCTGGGAATCTTCTGCTGTGGTCGCATTTGACCTTGGGCCCCCCTTCAAGGTCAAACGAGCATAGCCAAACTTAAAAGTTCTTATAACTCGCTTATTATTGGTCCTAGAGGTTTGGGATGGTATACCAACATATAGGAAATCATGGGCTGGGAATCTTCTGGTGTGGTCGGATTTGACCTTGGGCCCCTCGTTCAAGGTCAAAAGAGCATAGCCAAACTTAAAAGTGCTTATAACTCGCTTATTATTGGTCCTAGAGGTTTGTGATGGTATACCAACATATAGGAAATCATGTGCTGGGAATCTTCTGGTGTGGTCGCATTTGACCTTGGGCCCCCCCTTCAAGGTCAAACGAGGATAGCCAAACTGAAAAGTGCTTATAACTCGCTTATTATTGGTCCTAGAGGTTTGGGATGGCATACCAACATATAGGAAATCATGGGCTGGGAATCTTCTGGTGTGGTCGGATTTGACCTTGGGCCCCCCTTTCAAGGTCAAAAGAGCATAGCCAAACTTAAAAGTGCTTATAACTCGTTTATTATTAGTCCTAGAAGTTTGTGATGGTATACCAACATATAGGAAATCATGTGCTGGGAATCTTCTGGTGTGGTCAGATTTGACCTTGGACTCCTCCTTCAAGGTCAAATGAGGATAGCCAAACCTAAAAGTGCTTATAACTCGCTTATTATTGGTCCTAGAGGTTTGTGATGGTATACCAACATATAGAAAATCATGGGCTGGGAACCATCTGGTGTGGTCGAATTTGACCTTGGGCCCCTCCTTCAAGGTCAGACGAGGATAGCAAAACTTAAAAGTGCTTATAACTCGCTTATTATTGGTCCTAGAGGTTTGGGATGGTATACCAACATATAGGAAATCATGTGCTGGGAATCTTCTGGTGTGGTCAGATTTGACCTTGGACTCCTCCTTCAAGGTCAAACGAGGATAGCCAAACTGAAAAGTGCTTATAACTCACTTATTATTGGTCCTAGAGGTTTGTGACGGTATACCAACATATAGGAAATCATGGCCTGGGAATCTTTTGGTGTGGTCGGATTTAACCTTGGGCCTCTCCTTCAAGGTAAACGAGGATAGCCATACTGAAAAGTGCTTATAACTTGCTTATTATTAGTCCTAGCGGTTTGGGATGGTATACCAACATATAGGAAATCATGGCCTGGGAATCTTTTGGTGTGGTCAGATTTGACCTTGGACTCCTCCTTCAAGGTCAAACGAGGATAGCCAAACTGAAAAGTGCTTATAACTCGCTTATTATTGGTCCTAGAGGTTTGTGACGGTATACCAACATATAGGAAATCATGGCCTGGGAATCTTTTGGTGTGGTCGGATTTAACCTTGGGCCTCTCCTTCAAGGTAAACGAGGATAGCCATACTGAAAAGTGCGTATAACTTGCTTATTATTAGTCCTAGCGGTTTGGGATGGTATACCAACATATAGGAAATCATGGCCTGGGAATCTTTTGGTGTGGTCGGATTTAACCTTGGGCCTCTCCTTCAAGGTCAAACGAGGATAGCCAAACATAAAAATGCTTATAACTCGCTTTTAATTGGTCCTAGAGCTTTGGGATGGTAAACTGACATGTAGGAAATCATGGGCTAGGAATCTTCTGGTGTGGTCGGATTTGACCTTTGGCCCCTCCTTCAAGGTACAACGAGCATAGCCAAACTTAAAAGTGCTTATAACTCGCTTATTATTGGTCCTAGAGGTTTGGGATGGTATACCAACATATAGAAAATCATGGGCTGGGAACCATCTGGTGTGGTCGAATTTGACCTTGGGCCCCTCCTTCAAGGTCAAATGGGGATAGGCAAACTTAAAAGTGCTTATAACTCGCTTATTATTGGTCCTAGAGGTTTGGGATGGTATACCAACATATAGGAAACCATGGGCTGGGAATCTTTTGGTGTGGTCAGATTTGACCTTGGACGTCTCCTTCAAGGTCAAACGAGGATAGCCAAACTGAAAAGTGCTTATAACTCGCTTATTATTGGTCCTAGAGGTTTGGGATGGTATACCAACATATAGGAAATCATGTGCTGGGAATCTTCTGCTGTGGTCGCATTTGACCTTGGGCCCCCCTTCAAGGTCAAACGAGCATAGCCAAACTTAAAAGTTCTTATAACTCGCTTATTATTGGTCCTAGAGGTTTGGGATGGTATACCAACATATAGGAAATCATGGGCTGGGAATCTTCTGGTGTGGTCGGATTTGACCTTGGGCCCCTCGTTCAAGGTCAAAAGAGCATAGCCAAACTTAAAAGTGCTTATAACTCGCTTATTATTGGTCCTAGAGGTTTGTGATGGTATACCAACATATAGGAAATCATGTGCTGGGAATCTTCTGGTGTGGTCGCATTTGACCTTGGGCCCCCCCTTCAAGGTCAAACGAGGATAGCCAAACTGAAAAGTGCTTATAACTCGCTTATTATTGGTCCTAGAGGTTTGGGATGGCATACCAACATATAGGAAATCATGGGCTGGGAATCTTCTGGTGTGGTCGGATTTGACCTTGGGCCCCCCTTTCAAGGTCAAAAGAGCATAGCCAAACTTAAAAGTGCTTATAACTCGTTTATTATTAGTCCTAGAAGTTTGTGATGGTATACCAACATATAGGAAATCATGTGCTGGGAATCTTCTGGTGTGGTCAGATTTGACCTTGGACTCCTCCTTCAAGGTCAAATGAGGATAGCCAAACCTAAAAGTGCTTATAACTCGCTTATTATTGGTCCTAGAGGTTTGTGATGGTATACCAACATATAGAAAATCATGGGCTGGGAACCATCTGGTGTGGTCGAATTTGACCTTGGGCCCCTCCTTCAAGGTCAGACGAGGATAGCAAAACTTAAAAGTGCTTATAACTCGCTTATTATTGGTCCTAGAGGTTTGGGATGGTATACCAACATATAGGAAATCATGTGCTGGGAATCTTCTGGTGTGGTCAGATTTGACCTTGGACTCCTCCTTCAAGGTCAAACGAGGATAGCCAAACTGAAAAGTGCTTATAACTCACTTATTATTGGTCCTAGAGGTTTGTGACGGTATACCAACATATAGGAAATCATGGCCTGGGAATCTTTTGGTGTGGTCGGATTTAACCTTGGGCCTCTCCTTCAAGGTAAACGAGGATAGCCATACTGAAAAGTGCTTATAACTTGCTTATTATTAGTCCTAGCGGTTTGGGATGGTATACCAACATATAGGAAATCATGGCCTGGGAATCTTTTGGTGTGGTCGGATTTAACCTTGGGCCTCTCCTTCAAGGTCAAACGAGGATAGCCAAACATAAAAATGTTTATAACTCGCTTTTTATTGGTCCTAGAGCTTTGGGATGGTAAACTGACATGTAGGAAATCATGGGCTAGGAATCTTCTGGTGTGGTCGGATTTGACCTTTGGCCCCTCCTTCAAGGTACAACGAGCATAGCCAAACTTAAAAGTGCTTATAACTCGCTTATTATTGGTCCTAGAGGTTTGGGATGGTATACCAACATATAGAAAATCATGGGCTGGGAACCATCTGGTGTGGTCAGATTTGACCTTGGGCCTCTCATTCAAGGTCAAACGAGGATAGGCAAAGTTTAAAGTGCTTATAACTCGCTTATTATTGGCCCTAGAGGTTTTGGATGGCATACCAACATATAGGAAATCATGGGCTGGTAATCTTTTGGTGTGGTTAGATTTGACCTTGGGCCTCTCCTTCAAGGTCAAACGAGGATAGCCAAACTGAAAAGTGCTGATAACTTGCTTATTATTAGTCCTAGCGGTTTGGGATGGTATACTAACATGTAGGAAATCATGGCCTGGGAATCTTTTGGTGTGGTCGGATTTAACCTTGGGCCTCTCCTTCAAGGTCAAAAGAGGATAGCCAAACATAAAAATGCTTATAACTCGCTTATTATTGGTCCTAGAGCTTTGGGATGGTAAACTGACATGTAGGAAATCATGTGCCAGGAATCTTCTGGTGTGGTCTGATTTGACCTTGGGCCCCTCCTTCAAGGTCAAACGAGCATAGCCAAACTTAAAAGTGCTTATAACTCGCTTATTATTGGTCCTACAGGTTTGTGATGGTATACCAACCTATAGGAAATCATGGGCTGGGAACCTTCTGGTGTGGTCGGATTTGACCTTGGCCCTCTCCTTCAAGGTCAAATAAGGATAGCCAAACATAAAAATGCTTATAACTCGCTTATTATTGGTCCTAGAGCTTTGGGATGGTATACCAACATATAGGAAATCATGGGCAGGGAATCTTATGCTGTGGTCGGATTTGACCTTGGGGCCCTCTTCAAGGTCAAGCGAGGGTAGTCAAAGTTAAAAGTGCTGATAACTCGCTTATTATTGGTCCTAGAGGTATGGGACGGTAAAGCAACATGCAGGAAATCATGGGCTGGTAATATTTTAGTGTGGTCGTATTTGACCTTGGGCCTCCCCTTCAAGGTCAAATGAGGATAGGCAAACTTAGAAGTGCTTATAACTCACTTATTATTGGTCCTAGAGGTTTGGGATGGTAGACCAAGATGTAGGAAATCATGGACTTGGAATCTTTTCTTGGGATCGGATTTGACCTTGGGACCCTCCTTCAAGGTCAAATGAGGATAGGCAAACTTAAAAGTGCTTATAACTTGCTCATGAGTCGCTTATTGTTGGTCCTACAAGTTTTGGATATTAAACCAACCTGTAGGAGTTCATGGTTTGCAATTTTTTTTCATTTGTGATTTTGAAATGTTTTGCAGTTGGCCTTCATATCTGTGACAAGTGTATTTACTTTGCAACCTCTTGCTTTTGACTAAAGTTACATATATTTTTTCCTGTAGAGTACAACAACTCTATATATTACTTTGTTCTCTTTCTTTTATATTTGTAAAAAGGAATTTATAATCTTTCCCCTTCATTAATCCAACAAACAGAAACTTCACTCAGTTTACCATATTTTGAAGTGAATTACCACTGAATTATGTTCTAATGATATATATTAGGATAGTAAGTTGTTACAGTTGTAAATGTCTGATGTACTGCATATATTCAAAAAGTATACAGATCCATGCCACCTTAATAGTAGATTCAACCTTTTCTTTACACTCACTCAGAGCCTTGCTTAAGGCTCAAGTACCCTAGTAATTAAGAGAAAAGATACAGAAAACATGGTCATTTTGCATAATGTACTCTTACAATTAACATGTACTGGATTTTACACATGATATGTCTGCTCAGTTTATATCTCAAAACATGCATGAGTGCTTTATGAATACCAAATATCTGTGTACAAGTATGAAAACATATGGTACAAATTTGAGCCTTAAGCAAGGCTAACTCACTCAATGAGAATTTGGAGAAAAGACACTGTTGTATACTTCAAGGATGAAAACAATCATGTAGCCTTGTTCAGGTGCACAGATTGTTTCTGTTGAAATCACCATTTTTATCACCTTTTTAATATCACATCACTTTGTGGCATTGTCTGATGGAATATTGGTGATCGATGTGCCCAAGATGGGCATCATATTTAACAAGTCCCTATAATAATATACATTGCATCATACTCGTTTTATTTCCTGTAGTATGTCACAGAACATTGTAGAAATAATATCGTGTGCTACTGACATTATCTACATATAACATAGCTTTCAGATAATTTGTTTTTTTATACACCGGACACATATTTTTGTTAAGGAAAACAATGACCTACAATATTATAATTGTTTCATTTTTAAAGCTGTAGAACTGTTTTTGAAATAAGTAAGGTTAATTGCTGGTGGTTTATATTTACAGTAACCTTGACCAAACATCCTAACCTGTAATGACAAATTTTAAAGTGGTTATAACTCACGTATTATTGGTCCTAAGGTTTGCAATATGAAACCAACCTAAGGGAAAGCATAAGCTGGACTTGGGTCCTGTTTCGAGGTATATAGTTATAAATAGAGACTTTGGGAAAGACTAAGATAGTTGTAAAATACAGATGTTAAAAACACAACAAATGTATCAGTTTATGGGAATGATCTCCTCTTGAACTCTAAGATCCTTTTATAAAGGTAAACAGCAATAAAACCACACACATTGTGCAGAACTATGTATAAACATGGTCTCGGGTGTTTTACTATTATGGAGGAATACATAGATAGATAGATCTTTATTCAGCATTACATTACAATGTAATAATACAACAATTTAAAATAAATGCTGAAAGTAAATGTCAGAAGTTCAAATGAACTTATAACTAGACATCCCTAAATTTGGAGAGAACTGACAACATAAAGTTAAGAACATACAATAAATACTAAACAGAAGTGCCTGAAGTTCAAATGAACTTATTAGTAAATATTACTTAACTTGGACATAACTGACAACAGAAAGTCAAGAAAGAAATACAGCAGATAAAATAGATTTCGATTTGTGACACAAAGAAGCTATTTAGCAATGAATATGCTAATTTGAACTGTTTGTCTGTTAATTAAATTTTAACATACTTGACAAAGTACTTAATGGTAAAAATATAGATTAAGATACACACAGATTTAGTACACAGATCCGTAACTTCCATTTGTCATACCATAATTTGTTGGATAGGCAATGGGTTTTTATATTTAGTGAGGAATTCTTCTTTTAATCTCTTTTTGAAGCTTATTATAGATGGAAACAATCTTACATGTGATGGAATTTGATTGTACAGTTTAACCCCTATAATACTAGGACATCTACTTTTCTGGAAAGTTTTGGGGATATTTTGATAAATGTTTCCACAGTTCCTTGTATTATTAGTTATGAACATGCTTGACATATCTATATCGTTCCATTAGTTTAGGTGGTATCAAATTCCTATCAGCTTTGAAAATATGAGTACATGTTTTGAATTTTATTATATCCCGTAACTTTAAACATTTGAATGCATTGTATGTGTTGCTTGTTGAATCTCTGTATCTTAAGGAGCCAATCAGGCACATTCCTCACAGAGGAATCTAAGCGCCAGTCGATATTGGGATCAATCGGGTCATAATTGAGCGATTGACGGGCGATTGATTATAAGTTCATAAAAAATTTACTACGATTAAGCCTTGAACTCGCTTATTATTGGTCCTAGAGGTTTGGGATGGTGTACCAACATATAGGAAATCATGTGCTGGAAATCTTCTGGTGTGGTCAGATTTGACCTGGGGCGCCTCGTTAAAGATCAAAAGAGGATAGGCAAAGTTTTAAGTGCTTATAACTCGCTTATTATTGGTCCTAGAGGTTTGGAATGGTATACCAGCATATAGGAAATCATGTGCTGGGAATCATCTGGTGTGGTCAGATTTGACCTTGGGCCCCTCGTTTAAGGTCAAACGAAGATAGCCAAACATAAATGTGCTTATAACTCGCTTATTATTGGTCCTAGAGTTTTGGGATGGTAAACCAACATATAGGAAACCATGGACAGGGAATCTCTTGGTGTGGTCAGATTTGACCTTGGGCTTCCTCTTCAAGGTCAAACGAGTATAGGCAAACATAAAAGTGCTTATAACTTGCTTATTATTGGTCCTAGAGGTTTGTGATGGTATACTAACATATAGAAAATCATGGGCTGGGAATCTTTTGGTGTTGTCAGATTTGACCTTGGGCCTCTTCTTCAAGGTGAAACAAGGATAGCCAAACATAAAAGTGCTTATAAGTAGCTTATTATTGGTCCTAGAGCTTTGGGATGGTAAACCAACCTGTAGGAAATCATGTGCTGGGAATCTTCTGGTGTGGTCAGATTTGACCTTTGGGCCTCTCCTTCAAGGTCAAATGAGCATAACCAAACTTTAAAGTGCTTATAACTCGCTTATGATTGGTCCTAGAGGTTTGGGATGGTAAACCAACATGTAGAAATTAAGGGCTGGTAATCTTTTGCTGTGGTCGAATTTGACCTTGGCCCTCTCCTTCAAGGTCAAATGAGCATAGCCAAACTTAAAAGTGCTTATAACTCACTTATTATTGGTCCTACAGGTTTAGGATGGTAAACCAACATGTAGGAAATCATGTGCTGGGAAGCTTCTGGTGTGGTCAGATTTGATCTTAGGCCTCTCCTTCAAGGTCCAACGAGGATAGGAACTTTAAAGTGCTTATAACTCATTTATTATTGGTCCTAGAGGTTTGGGATGGTATACCTACATATAGGAAATGATGGGCTTGAAATCTTTTGATGTGGTCAGATTTGACCTTGGGCCTCTCCTTCAAGGTCAAACAAGCATAGCCAAACTTTAAAGTGCTTCTTCTTCTTTGCAGCTGAAAACACACAGTCAGCTGATACAGAACCCGTTCATAGGCACGGAGTGTTTTTTTCGTTTTAAGGTCACTCTTGTGATCCTAACATGGTCCTTTTCACGAACATTTCTCTTCACCAATAACATTTACCTCTTCACATTAGTCCTTTAGCATTTTATATAAAGCTTAAAAGCTGTAGGGACGCTTTGTTTTTGTGTACAAAAACTTTTGTCTAGTTACAACTTGTCTAACATTAATGACATCTAACATTAATGACAACCATGTAGTAAGTACCATAGCTGAATAACCAAAATAATGCATTATTGCTATCTATCATGTATTGGGAAATCTCGATCCTTATTTTAATGAAGTATCCCTTGAATAGCTTATTGTTTTCGCCCCTCAGTTTTCAGTCAGCCGCTGCCGCATTATCGTCTCCCTTGAATATCTCCCTTGATATTAGGCCTATCCAAATCACATTTGGCAGTTTTCTTCTATAGGCGTGGGAAAATTTTGACAGGCATAAATTTGACCTTTATCAAGGTCACATATCAAATATTCAAAAAAAAAACACAATATATTCACTTTCTTTTCACCAGATTTTCTCAGAAAGTACCAGGTGTGGGTTAACCAAATTTGATCTGAATATTCCCGACATAAGAATCTAGGCGCCAGTCGATATTGGCATCAATCGGGCCATAATGGACCGATTGATGGGCGATTGATTATCGGTTGATAAAAAATTTGCTAAGATTAAGCCTTGAACTCGCTTATTATTGGTCCTAGAGGTTTGGGATGTTAACCAACATATAGGAAATCATGGGCTAGCAATCTTTTGGTGTGGTTAGATTTGACCTTGGGCCCCTACTTCAAGGACAAACGAGGATAGCCAAACTTAAAAGTGCTTATAACTTGCTTATTGTATCCACCGGAAGCATACGGTGGATACTTTGGTTTAGCATTCGCTATGCCGCCACCGCCGCACATAGAGAGATTTTTGGCCTTAACGCTCTAAGAGGAAAACAACAGCAGCTAGCACCAAATTTGCAGGATATCTTCATTGGGGGGTAAGCTTCTCTGGAAAGGAAAATAGCCTCATTCTGAAAAACAAGATGGCCGCCACGGGCATTTCTTTGAAAATTATGTACATTTTTCTACTGGCTGTTTCTCATAGGTATAAGGTTGAATCTCTTCATAGGTGATATGTATAACAGATATATATGTCCTCTACAACCTTGCACACATTTGACCTTGAAGCTCTTAATTCAAGGTCATCCACAGAGTGCCGAAGTAACCCATGCACATAGGGGACTTTAAAAGTGTCTATATCTCCCTTATTATTGGTCCTAGAGGTTTGCAGTGTGAAACCAACCTATAGGAAATCGTGCTGCGAATCTTCTGATGTTGTCAGATTTGACCTTAGACCCCTCCTTCAAGGTCAAACGAGGATAGCCAAACATAAAAGTGCTTATAACTTGCTTATTATTGATCCTAGAGGTTTGGGATGGTAAACCAACATATAGGAAATCATGGGCTGGGAATCTTCTGGTGTGGTCGGATTTGACCTTGGGCCCCTCCTTCAAGGTCAAATGAGGACAGCCAAAGTTAAAACTGCTTATAACTCACTTATTATTGCTGCTAGAGGTTTGGGATGGTAACCAACCTATAGAAACTCATGGGCTGGGAATCTTTTTGTGTGGTCAGATTTGACCTTGGGCCCCTCCTTCAAGGTCAAATGAGGATAGCCAAACTTAAAAGTGCTTATAACTCGCTTATTATTGGTCCTAGAGGTTTGGAATGGTAAATTAACCTACAGGAAATCATGGGCTGGGAATTGTTTGGTGTTGTCAGATTTGACCTTAGACCCCTCGTTCAAGGTCAAATGATGGTTCACTGGCTTTGGTGAGTTGTCTTTCCGGTTGATACAAATTTGCATCGGTTCTCCGATGCGTAGGTCTAGTTATTGGTCCTAGAGGGTTGGAATGGTAAACCAACCTATATGAAATCATGGACTGGGAATCTTTTGGTGTGGTCGGATTTGACCTTGGGCCTCTCCTTCAAGGTCAAACGAGGATAGCCAAACTTAAAAGTGCTTATAACTCGCTTATTATCGGTCCTAGAGGTTTGGGATGGTAAACCAAGCTATATGAAATCATGGGCTGGGAATCTTTTGGTGTAGTCTGATTTGACCTTGCGCCTCTCCTTCAAGGTCAAATGAGCACAGCCAAACTTAAAAGTGCTTATAACTCGCTTATTATTGATCCTAGAGGTTTGGGATGGTAAACCAACCTATAGGAAATCATGGGGTGGGAATCTTTTGGTGTGGTCAGATTTGACCTTGGGCCCCTCCTTCAAGGTCAAACGAGGATAGCCAAACATAAAAGTGCGTAAAACTTGATTATTACTGGTCGTAGAGGTGTGGGATGGTAAACCAACATATAGAAAATCATGGGCTGGGAATCTTCTGGTGTGGTCGGATTTGACCTTGGGCCCCTGCTTCAAGGTCAAACGAGGATAGCCAAACTTAAAACTGCTTATAACTTGCTTATTATTGGTGCTAGAGGTTTGGGATGGTAAACCAACCTATAGGAAATGATGGGCAGGGAATCTTTTTGTGTGGTCGGATTTTGCCTTGGGTCCCTCGTTCAAATTCAAACAAGGATAGCCAAACATAAAAGTGCTTGTAACTCGCTTATTATTGGTCGTAGAGGTTTGGGATGGTAAACCAACCTATAGGAAATCATGAGCTGGGAATCTTTTGGTGTGGTTGGATTTGACCTTGGGCCCCTCCTTCAAGGTCAAACGAGGATAGCCAAACTTAAAAGCACTTATAACTTGCTTATTATTGATCCTAGAGGTTTACAGTACGAAACCAACTCATACGAAATCTTGGGCTAGGAATCTTCTGATGTTAGATTTGGCCTTTGGCCCCTCCTTCAAGGTCAAACGATGGTTCACTGGCCTTGGTGAGTTGTCTTTCCAGTGGATACAAATTTGTATCGGTTCTCCGATGCGTAGGTCTAGTTTTTGTATGTAGTCTCTGTATATACAAAACTTAAAGTCTGTAGTTAAGCGTCCCGCAAGGGACGCTTGTTTGTGTATGGGAGAGCTTCTGGCTCCGCCGGCTCCGCCGGCTCCGGCGGCTCCGGCGGCTCCGCCGGCTCCGCATTTTGTTTTCCTTATAACTCTGTAACCGTTAGGCGGATTCTTTTCAAATTTGGCAGGTTTAGGCAGTAGCCTTGGGGAATTTTTTTGAATATGCTGCAGTGACATTTCAACCAATCAGAGAGGTCACATGACCAAAAATGTCTTTTTTCGATGGGGAAGCTTGTCCGGATGATAACTTGAAAGGAATTTTATCAATTCACTTGAAACTTGGCAAATACATTCATTCTATTAAAATCTGGAAATCATTAGATTTTGGCATTGATTGGTCAAGAAATGGCCGAGTAATTAATGATTAATTAATCATTACGAATTTTCCAAATAAGGAAAACACAAAAATGCTTATATCTCGAAAACCGTGCTAGATAGAGCGATTTCGACGAAATTTTTGACCCGCAGGGTATCTCTGCGGAGTAGTTTTCCCAATTTTCAAAAAATTTTTGTCTCGCCCAAAATGGCGGCCATTTTGAATTTTCGAAATTTTCGCAAAAATTGCAAAACACAAAAATGCTTATATCTCAAAAACCGTGCTAGATAGAGCAATTTCGACAAAATTTTTGACCCGCAGGATATCTCTGCAGAGTACTTTTCCCAATTTTCAAAAACTTTTTGTCTCGCCAAAAATGGCGGCCATTTTGAATTTTCGAATTTTTCGCAAAAATTACAAAACACAAAAATGCTTATATCTCAAAAACCGTGCTAGATAGAGCAATTTCGACAAAATTTTTGACCCGCAGGATATCTCTGCGGAGTAATTTTCCCAATTTTCAAAAAATTTTTGTCTCGCCAAAAATGGCAGCCATTTTGAATTTTCGAAATTTTCGCAAAAATTGCAAAACACAAAAATGCTTATATCTCGAAAACCGTGCTAGATAGAGCGATTTCGACGAAATTTTTGACCCGCAGGGTATCTCTGCAGAGTAGTTATCCCAATTTTGAAAAAAATTTTGTCTCACCAAAAATGGCGGCCATTTTGGATTTTCGAATTTTTCGCAAAAATTGCAAAACATAAAAATGCTTATATCTCGAAAACCCTGCTAGATAGAGCGATTTCGACGAATTTTTTGACCCGCAGGGTATCTCTGCAGAGTAGCTGCCAATTTTCAAACAAAAAATTTCTCGCAAAAAATGGCGGCCATTTTGAATTTTCGAATTTTTCGCAAAATTGCAAAACACAAAAATGCTTATATCTCGAAAACCGTGCTAGATAGAGCGATTTCGACGAAATTTTTGACCCGTAGGGTATCTATGCAGAGTAGGCATGCCAATTTTCAAAAAAATTTTGTCTTGCCAAAAATGGCGGCCATTTTGAATTTTCAAATTTTGGCGCAAAAATTGCAAAACACAAAAATGCTAATATTTCGAAAACCGTGCTACATAGAGCGATTTCAACGAAATTTTTTATCTTCAGGGTATCTCTGCAGAGCAGCTATCCCAAAGAGCTTTCACTTGGTGAAGTTTCAGACCCATAGCTAATTGCTCACCTACTCAAAAAGAGTAAATGTGAATTACCTCTAAAAGTATTGCAGATGGCCAATTTTTCTCAAATAACTCATTCACCTACTTTTGGAAGAGCTTTCACTCGGTGAAGTTTCAGACCCATAGCCAATTACTCACCTACTCAAAATGAGTAAATGCGAATTATCTCTAAAAGTATTGCAGATAGCCAATTTTTCTCAAATAACTCATTCACCTACTTTTGGGAGAGCTTTCACATGGTGAAGTTTCAGACCCATAGCTAATTATTTACCTACTCAAAATGAGTAAATGCTAATTATCTGTAAAAGTATTGCGGATACCCAATTTTTATCAAATAACTCATTCATCTACTTGTGGGAGAGCTTTCACATGGTGAAGTTTCAGACCCATAGCTAATTACTCACCTACTCAAAATGAGTAAATGCGAATTATCTCTAAAAGTATTGCAGATAGCCAATTTTTCTCAAATAACTCATTCACCTACTTTTGGGAGAGCTTTCACTTGGTGAAGTTTCAGACCCATGGCTAATTACTCACCTACTCAAAATGAGTAAATGTGAATTATCTCTAAAAGTATTGCAGATAGCCAATTTTTCTCAAATAACTCATTCACCTACTTTTGGGAGAGCTTTCACTTGGTGAAGTTTCAGACCCATAGCTAATTACTCACCTACTCAAAATGAGTAAATGCGAATTATCTCTAAAAGTATTGCAGAGAGCCAATTTTTGTCAAATTAATCATTCACCTACTTTTGGGAGAGCTTTCACTTGGTGAAGTTTCAGACCCATAGCTAGTTACTCACCTACTCAAAATGAGTAAATGCGAATTATCTGTAAAAGTATTGCAGATAGCCAATTTTTCTCAAAGAACTCATTCACCTACTTTTGGGAGAGCTTTCACTCTGTGAAGTTTCAGACCCATAGCTAATTACTCACCTACTCAAAATGAGTAAATGCGAATTATCTGTAAAAGTATTGCAGATAGCCAATTTTTCTCAAATAACTCATTCACCTACTTTTGGCAGAGCTTTCACTCTGTGAAGTTTCAGACCCATAGCTAATTACTCACCTACTGAAAATGAGTAAATGTGAATTATCTCTAAAAGTATTGCAGATAGCCAATTTTTCTCAAATAACTCATTCACCTACTTTTGGGAGAGCTTTCACTTGGTGAAGTTTCAGACCCATAGCTAATTACTCACCTACTCAAAATGAGTAAATGCGAATTATCTGTAAAAGTATTGCAGATAGCCAATTTTTCTCAAATAACTCATTCACCTACTTTTGGGAGAGCTTTCACTCTGTGAAGTTTCAGACCCATAGCTAATTACTCACCTACTCAAAATGAGTAAATGCAAATTATCTCTAAAAGTATTGCAGATAGCCAATTTTTCTCAAATTAATCATTCACCTACTTTTGGCAGAGCTTTCACTTGGTGAAGTTTCAGACCCATAGCTAATTACTCACCTACTCAAAATGAGTAAATGCGAATTATCTGTAAAAGTATTGCAGATAGCCAATTTTTCTCAAATAACTCATTCACCTACTTTTGGGAGAGCTTTCACTTGGTGAAGTTTCAGACCCATAGCTAATTACTCACCTACTCAAAATGAGTAAATGCGAATTATCTCTAAAAGTATTGCAGATAGCCAATTTTTCTCAAATTAATCATTCACCTACTTTTGGGAGAGCTTTCACTTGGTGAAGTTTCAGACCCATAGCTAATTACTCGTCTACTCAAAATGAGTAAATGCGAATTATCTCTAAAAGTATTGCAGATAGCCAATTTTTCTCAAATAACTCATTCACCTACTTTTGGGAGAGCTTTCACTTGGTGAAGTTTCAGACCCATGGCTAATTACTCACCTACTCAAAATGAGTAAATGTGAATTATCTCTAAAAGTATTGCAGATAGCCAATTTTTCTCAAATAACTCATTCACCTACTTTTGGGAGAGCTTTCACTTGGTGAAGTTTCAGACCCATAGCTAATTACTCACCTACTCAAAATGAGTAAATGCGAATTATCTCTAAAAGTATTGCAGAGAGCCAATTTTTGTCAAATTAATCATTCACCTACTTTTGGGAGAGCTTTCACTTGGTGAAGTTTCAGACCCATAGCTAGTTACTCACCTACTCAAAATGAGTAAATGCGAATTATCTGTAAAAGTATTGCAGATAGCCAATTTTTCTCAAAGAACTCATTCACCTACTTTTGGGAGAGCTTTCACTCTGTGAAGTTTCAGACCCATAGCTAATTACTCACCTACTCAAAATGAGTAAATGCGAATTATCTGTAAAAGTATTGCAGATAGCCAATTTTTCTCAAATAACTCATTCACCTACTTTTGGCAGAGCTTTCACTCTGTGAAGTTTCAGACCCATAGCTAATTACTCACCTACTGAAAATGAGTAAATGTGAATTATCTCTAAAAGTATTGCAGATAGCCAATTTTTCTCAAATAACTCATTCACCTACTTTTGGGAGAGCTTTCACTTGGTGAAGTTTCAGACCCATAGCTAATTACTCACCTACTCAAAATGAGTAAATGCGAATTATCTGTAAAAGTATTGCAGATAGCCAATTTTTCTCAAATAACTCATTCACCTACTTTTGGGAGAGCTTTCACTCTGTGAAGTTTCAGACCCATAGCTAATTACTCACCTACTCAAAATGAGTAAATGCAAATTATCTCTAAAAGTATTGCAGATAGCCAATTTTTCTCAAATTAATCATTCACCTACTTTTGGCAGAGCTTTCACTTGGTGAAGTTTCAGACCCATAGCTAATTACTCACCTACTCAAAATGAGTAAATGCGAATTATCTGTAAAAGTATTGCAGATAGCCAATTTTTCTCAAATAACTCATTCACCTACTTTTGGGAGAGCTTTCACTTGGTGAAGTTTCAGACCCATAGCTAATTACTCACCTACTCAAAATGAGTAAATGCGAATTATCTCTAAAAGTATTGCAGATAGCCAATTTTTCTCAAATTAATCATTCACCTACTTTTGGGAGAGCTTTCACTTGGTGAAGTTTCAGACCCATAGCTAATTACTCGTCTACTCAAAATGAGTAAATGCGAATTATCTCTAAAAGTATTGCAGATAGCCAATTTTTCTCAAATAACTCATTCACCTACTTTTGGGAGAGCTTTCACTTGGTGAAGTTTCAGACCCATAGCTAATTATTCACCTACTCAAAATGAGTAAATGTGAATTATCTCTAAAAGTATTGCAGATAGCCAATTTTTCTCAAATAACTCATTCACCTACTTTTGGGAGAGCTTTCACTCTGTGAAGTTTCAGACCCATAGCTATTTATTCACCTACTCAAAATGAGTAAATGCTAATTATCTGTAAAAGTATTGCGGATACCCAATTTTTATCAAATACTCATTCATCTACTTGTGGGAGAGCTTTCACATGGTGAAGTTTCAGACCCATAGCTAATTACTCACCTACTCAAAATGAGTAAATGCGAATTATCTCTAAAAGTATTGCAGATAGCCAATTTTTCTCAAATAACTCATTCACCTACTTGTGGGAGAGCTTTCACTTGGTGAAGTTTCAGACCCATAGATAATTATTCACCTACTCAAAATGAGTAAATGTGAATTATCTCTCAATAGTATTGCAGATAGCCAATTTTTCTCAAATAACTCATTCACCTACTTTTGGAAGACCTTTCACACACGAAAATGAAAAATTGTGAATATCTCGGAAAAGCTATTTCTTCTGCTTTAATGCTCGGCGGGAGATACACACCACGGCAGTGGTCTTGACAAAAATTTTTGTCTCCCCAAAAATGGTGGCCATTTTGAATTTTCAAAGTTTTTGCAAAACACAAAAATGCTTATATCTCGAAAACCGTGCTATATGGAGCGAACTCAACAAAATTTTGGACCTGCTGGGTATCTCTGCAGAGTAGCCATGCCAATTTTCAAAATATTTTTGTCTCGCCAAATATAGCGGACATTTTTAAGTTTTTTATTTTTTGCAAAACACAAAAATGCTTATATCTTGAAAACCGTGCTAGATAGAGCAGACTGCGCTGACTTTGGTTGCCACAACAGTATAAGGCTAGAAACGAAGCATTTTCTTAATACTTTAGCACTCACCTCTATATCCTTTTCGGGACGCTTTGTTTTTGCTATGCAAAAACATTATCTTTTTTTTTTGCGAGCGATCCTCTAGTTTTAAGTTTAAGGTCACCTCAAGGTTTCTAAAGTACCCACAGAGACCCAATTTATAAACTTTGTGCCACTTTTAAGCCCTGTAACTTGGAAATAGTAAGTCTGACAAGTCTCACACTGTATTAGATATAACCTCTTATTCTAATCTTTGTGTGTGGACAATTTAAAGTCTGTAGTTATAATTTTAATGTCACACTGAGGTTTTTAAAATGCCCAGAGAGACCCAATTCATGGACTTTTTGCCACTTTTAAGCCCTATAGCTGTCAAACTATGTGACTGGTAGAGCTGAAGTCTCATTTGGGAATATTTAATATGTTCTTTTACAAGTGTCAAAAATCAAGTCTTTAAGTAGGCATTTAACCTGTGCATGAGGATCATGTTATTTGCCTTGTAATTTGGAAATGGATGGTCTTACTAGGTCCTTGTTCTATCTCTGCCTCATCTCAATCAATATTAAGAATTATCAGATGATAAATGATTATTCAGAAAGTGATTATTTGTTTATGTACAATTTTTCTTAGTTTTATTTTATCTTGCTCACAACTTATAATCTAAAATAACCTGAGTTATCCTTCTAAATGGTATTGTTAATAGTATTGTATTGGGGATTTTTATGCTGGGGACTTTTATGTTGATACAAGTACCTGCAGTACTAATTGAGTATCATCAACCAGCTGGAATGAATGAGAAAAGGATAAATCTAATCATCGCAGGAAGATTGGCATAAAAAAATGAAAAATGGTTTATGATAATTGTGAATCTCACAAAATGGGTGCTACAAAAATTATTCAATGAGTACCTGTGGTGTGACAGAGGGCCTGTCTGGAGATATGTTGGCATCGAGTTTGCACCGTCGAGTTTTAAAGAATTTTGGCAATGTGACCTTCCTTTTGTCAGTGAACACAGCTCCATATTTTCATGTGAGGTGATGATATTGTCACTATCATACTTTCATGGTTATGCAATCATATTCACATTATAACCTTGCTGATGTCTTAGTGTGGGAACATTTTAAGGCTTGAATGAAAATGGTCCACGAAAACCAGATTTATGTGTTGGCCTATTTTTTCACAGTGCTTTTAAAACTAGTGCCCTGCACCCACCCCTCATGCCCATCTTTTCTTGTTGTTATATGACCACTTGTTGGTCATCTCTCCATCTGTGAGTTACTGTTCATTGACTGGCCATTTTTTCCTGTGAATCTGTGAATATTTGACTGAGATTTATTAGTTAACCTACCATCGTTAAACTGAGGGCTTGATAACAATTTGTGTGTGTCAGTGCTAAGAAGGAGGTTAATTTATACTTTCATTGCAATAGTCTTCATATTGAAAGCTGTTGTGATAGTGACCTACTTGCCTAGCTCATGTGACTGTCATTGTGCAAATGTTTTAACATACATGGTACCCCTCCAACCATTTTGGGTGGCACCTCAATTTTCTCTTTCAGGGAAAAATAAACTTGCAATATAGGCAACAACAGGAGTTCTGCTTTGGAAGTTACAACAAAATTTTGCATACAGAGGTTTGAAAATCATACTCCATGGAAATGCAGGTCCTTGGTGGCCCAGTTGTCAGAGAGTTTGCAATCTAATCATAGGGTATCACCTCTCTCTGGATTAGACTTGAACAAGTGGTAGTGCCTTGGCCCTGACCCAAAATGACCTTGACTGTTGAATGGAAGTTTGATTTTACTTCATGAAAATAGCATTATCAGTGCAAATATGTTATGTATAGCAATAAATGAAGTGACTTCAAGATATGTTTTAGTAATCAGTTATTCCCAGCACATTACCGTGTAAGCCATTATTCCTTCTGCTGATCCAGGCATCACAGTGAGCCAAAAATCCAGGGTCCCTATAGAGTTCCCACTGTCTGCTGCAGCTGTGGGTCCAATGTGTAACATTGTGTTGTCATGGAAATGTGACATAACCTGGTTACTGCAACTGTCTCCTGTGTAACCTGTAAAAATCCCAAATATTAACCTAAATGGGGATTGTATAGAGCACTTGATTACTAGTAAAAGGATAGAGAGGGATGAATCATAGTAGTATAAAATTCAAACCCTCCTCTTATTTAATATCAGCAATTTTGCAAATTTGACCCAAAATACAGGATGTCATGCAATTATCAAAAATAAAAGGAATTGAATTTTTTACTCTGCCAAAGAAAAAAAAAATTTAAGCAGTAATGCTATTACGAGTGCCTGAATGTAAAACTTGCTGCTCATTTCAATGTTTATCTAGACATCAATGACATGGCCAATCATCATCAGTCGAGTCTTATAAATGCCTGGCTGTTGAATGGGACATAAAACCTTAAACTTGGACTTTATAAATGCATGATGTTTCACTGCTATAAGTTTACCTAAATGCCGCATGACAATGCAGTTTGAACAAATGTACAAATCTGACAGGTTTATTCTCAAATTTGTGGTTTTTTGGTGCCAATTTTAAGCTGTATTCATGTATTGTCAAATTCTGTTTCAAAATTTCAGGCAACCTGTCATCTTGTCACTGTATTTCAGGGATAACCCACTTTGTGACGAATTTCATGTATTGTAGCAAATTTTATTTCATTATTATAATATAATTTGTGAGACACTTTTAGGCTTTTTAACTACTTTCAATTATATTTTTTGTGTAAACATGGACTTTTTGTCACTCAGTTCATTAAGATCACCAAAATGGCCAAGTTTAACCTTTTGGGCATTATTCACCAGTAATATTTTATTTCAAACTGACAACTTCTTCTGCTGTTAACCCTTACAGTACCCGCTGCCAAATACCGAATGAAATATATACAGCAAAGTAAATATCCTCTGCATGTTTAAGTCTGGTATTCCCCTCACCTGGCTTGCAGAGGCAGTTTTTCTCAGTCCACAGGTCCACGCATTGTCCCGCATTCTCACAGTCTGCTGGTACACATGGCTGGTGTTGAGTACAGCCGGGTATAGGATGCCGACCGCTGGTAACTGAAGACAGAGTACTCAGTGAGCCAGCAGTTACAGATGCACTCACTGAACCCAAGTCTATCACAGCTCCATTCACCTTCACATTCTGAAAATAAGTGGAGAAAATCCATTTTGATGTTCTGTTATACAGATGGAAGGTATACCAGTGTCTCGGTCCATTGCCATATCCATGGACTGATGAATTTTGTAATATTACTTATGATTGTTGCACCTTAGAGCCTGCTTAAATGCAGAGATTAAGCAGCATAAAAGTCCGGAGTAGAAGAGAATAGAACCTTTACATATACATTTGTGTAACTATGAGTTTTAGACAAAATGGTAAATTTAAATGGGAAAACACTCCAGTTAGGGACCTGATAATTAGTTCTAGCTCACAAAAATTCTACTTATCACAGTAAAATAAGGGTTGAAATGATCTGGAGAAGATGTTGAAATATGATTCTAACATGACACAGCTATGTCTGTGATGTTGATTGGCTAATCGAGGAAAAATTTCATCAGTAAAAACAGCATTTTTACCTGTGATTTCCATTATTGCTCATAATGGCTATTTCAACAATTAATCCAATTTCATCAAAAAAATGCAAACAATAAATGATAATTATAAAATTTAAATACCTGTCATGTTAGAATAGGAATAACCCCCTCAAAAACTTTGTTTTTAACTTTGATGTACTCATCCAGAAGTCATCAAATCTTTTTAAAAATTGAGAAATGATAAGTTGATTTGTGACTTTATTATGATGAAAAATAAGTGAAAATCGTCTCTTTAAAATATAGGACGCATCTATGTTCTATTAAAAATATTATCCTTTGTTTAATATTACATTATTATGCCTTTGTCATAAAAGTCACCCCTTGGTAGCTTCTTTATTCTGATATAGAATATGCAAAAATAGTCTCACAAAAATATAACCACTGCTCATACAAATAGCATCGAAAGTCCTTCCAGGTCTTTAATATTACATAAATGCATTTTTTTTGTTATAAAACTCACCCCTAAACATCCTCTAAAGCCAGATAAAGTTGCAATCTTACTTCTCACGTACGGTGTTACCTCTGGCAAGCCCCCAATGTACAGTGATCCATTGACCACTGCAATTTGCTGCACTCGATTATCCAGCATAGTTGTTGACTGGCAGTGTGTACTGCTGCCTTGTGTGGGACAAGTGGCTGGGTCTTTGATCAAGGTCAAGGATATCCCTGAGAGCTCTACTTTAAGGTCAAGGTAACTGGCGGTTTCAGAAGGGCTGATTGTTAGACTGGCTTTCACAAACTCTCCTGGTATGTCTGTAGAAACCTGAACCAGTCTATCTTCTAAAAGTTCAATAGATAGAAATATACGCTGTCCAGTTGGGTTTTCCTGAAATTAAACAAAAATCTTTAGAATACTCTACAAATGATTTGCTGTGGCGAACACACAAATGGTTCACAGATCTCGATACCACAAGGTTTTTGAAAGTAAAATTAACTAGACCTAGCGCATCGGAGAACCGATGCAAATTGTATCCACCGTAAAGACAATGCACCAAAACCTCTAGGACCAATAATAAGCGAGTTATAAGCACTTTTAAGTTTGGCTGTCCTCATTTGACCTTCAAGGAGGGGCCCAAGGTCAAATCCGACCACACCAGAAGATTCCCAGAACATGATTTCCTATATGTTGGTTTACTATCCCAAACATCTAGGACCAATAATAAGCGAGTTATAGGCACTTTTTAGTTTGGCTGTCCTCACACTTGACCTTGAAGGAGGGGCCCAAGGTCAAATCCGACCATGACAGAAGATTCCCCGCCCATGATTTCCTGTATGTTGGTTTACCATCCCAAACCACTAGGATCAATAATAAGCGAGTTATAAGCACTTTTAAGTTTGGCTGTCCTCATTTGACCTTGAAGGAGGGACCCAAGGTCAAATCCGACCACACCAGAAGATTCCCAGCCCATGATTTCCTATATGTCGGTTTACCATCCCAAACCTCTAGGACCAATAATATGCGAGTTATAGGCACTTTAAATTTTGGCTATCCTCGTTTCACCTTGAAGGAGGGGCCCAAGGTCAAATCCGACCACACCAGAAGATTCCCAGTGCATGATTTCCTATATGTTGGTTTACCATCCCAAACATCTAGGACCAATAATAAGTGAGTTATAAGCACTTTTAAGTTTGGCTGTCCTCATTTGACCTTGAAGGAGGGGGCCAAGGTCAAATCCGACCACACCAGAAGATTCCCAGCCCATGGTTTCCTATACATTGGTTTACCATCCCAAACCTCTAGGACCAATAATAAGCGAGTTATAAGCACTTTTTAGTTTGGCTGTCCTCATTTGACCTTGAAGGAGGATCCCAAGATCAAATACGACCACACCAGAAGATTCCCAGCCCATGATTTCCTATATGTTGGTTTACCATCCCAAACCTCTAGGAACAATAATAAGCGAGTTATAGGCACTTTTACCTTTGGCTATCCTCGTTTGACCTTGAAGGAGGGGCCCAAGGTCAAATCCGACCACACCAGAAGATTCCCAGCCCATGATTTCCTATATGCTGGTTTACCATCCCAAACCTCTAGGAGCAATAATAAGCAAGTTATAAGCACTTTTAAGTTTGGCTGTCCTCATTTGACCTTGAAGGAGGGGCCCAAGGTCAAATCCGACCACGCCAGAAGATTCCCAGCCCATGATTTCCTATAGGTTGGTTTACCATCCCAAACCTCTAGGACCAATAATAAGTGAGTTATAGGCACTTTTACCTTTGGCTATCCTCGTTTGACCTTGAAGGAGGGGCCCAAGGTCAAATCCGACCACACAAGAAGATTCCCACCCCATGATTTCCTATATGCTGGTTTACCATCCCAAACCTCTAGGACCAATAATAAGCGAGTTATAAGCACTTTTAAGTTTGGCTGTCCTCATTTGACCTTGAATGAGGGGCCCAAGGTCAAATCCGACCTCACCAGAAGATTCCCAGCCCATGATTTCCTATATGTTGGTTTACCATCCCAAACCTCTAGGACCAATAATAAGAGAGCTATAGGCACTTTTACCTTTGGCTATCTTTGTTTGACCTTGAAGGAGGGGCCCAAGGTCAAATCCGACCACACAAGAAGATTCCCACCCCATGATTTCCTATATGCTGGTTTACCATCCCAAACCTCTAGGACCAATAATAAGCGAGTTATAAGCACTTTTAAGTTTGGCTGTCCTCATTTGACCTTGAATGAGGGGCCCAAGGTCAAATCCGACCTCACCAGAAGATTCCCAGCCCATGATTTCCTATATGTTGGTTTACCATCCCAAACCTCTAGGACCAATAATAAGAGAGCTATAGGCACTTTTACCTTTGGCTATCTTTGTTTGACCTTGAAGGAGGGGCCCAAGGTCAAATCCGACCACACCACAAGATTCCCAGCCAATGATTTCCTATATGCTGGTTTACCATCCCAAACCTCTAGGACCAACAATAAGCGAGTTATAAGCACTTTTAAGTTTGGCTGTCCTCGTTTGACCTTGAAGGAGGGGCCCAAGGTCAAATCTGACCACGCCAGAAGATTCCCAGCCCATGATTTCCTATATGTTGGTTTACCATCCCAAACCTCTAGGATCGATAATAAGCGAGTTATAAGCACTTTTAAGTTCTGCTATCCTCGTTTGACCTTGTTGACCTTGAAGGAGGGGTCCAAGATCAAATCAGACCACATCAGAAGATTTGCAGCACATGATTTCCTATAGGTTGGCTTCGCATTGCAAACCTCTAGGACCAATAATAAGGGAGATATAGGCACTTTTAAAGTCCGCTATGTGGGTTACTTCGGCACTCTGTGGATGACCTTGAATTAGGAGCTTCAAGGTCAAATGTGTGCAAGGTTGTAGAGGACATGTATATGTGTCATACATATCACCTATGAAGAGATTCAACCTTCTACCTATGAGGAACAGCCAGTAGAAAAATGTAGATTATTTTCAAAGAAATGCCCGTGGCGGCCATCTTGTTTTTCAGAATGAGGCTATTTTCCTTCCCAGAGAAGCTTACCCCCAATGAAGATATCCTGCAAATTTGGTGAACCTAGCTGCTGTTGTTTTCCTCTTAGAGCGTTAATGCCGAAAATCTCTCTACGCGCGGCGGCGGCGTAGCGGACGCTAAACCAAAGTATCCACCGGATGCTTCCGGTGGATACAATAAGCCAAGAGAAAAAAAAACATGAAGTATTTCTGTAGATGTTTCAGTTTTATAAAGACAATATGTCAGCAAATGTTTCAGCTTTCATAAAAACAATTTTATAAGGGCATGTGGCAAGGACATGAAACATTCTAACATATGCCAAACACAAGCATAAGTGAGGTAAGGCAAGGCTAAAGATATGGTAAAAACAGCAACATACATAAGCTGATGCTCCAGTATGAAACAAATGTCTAACTATTTGAATGCAATGTATTGTAACATTTATTATAAGTCATCAGTTCACCAGGTGCAATTTTGATTTTTAAGAAACTAATTTAAATCACAGTGAACATGAAAGGCCACTTACATCCATGTAAAATACCAGCACCCCTTGTAGCACTGTTGTCTGGAAAGTGAGGTCAAAGGTCAAGGTCTCCATGACAACCTGCCTTTTCATTCTCAGACCATCACCATGTGCAATGTCATGGCTGACTTGACCAGCAAAACCATGTACTATGTCGTCCACACTCCTCTTTTCCCTTTGTTGTCCATTTTGTATAATAGAATTCAGGATTACTGGGGACACTTGTAAGAAACTGGTCTCTACAAAGGTTGCAAAGGTCACAACCTCACAGTGAAGGCCAGTTACACCAGGAGGGCATCTGCACTGGTAGGAGTTAGGTGTCGGCTCAGTACAGGTGGCACCATTGAGGCAGGGAGAGGAACTACATTCCACAATATCCTCAGCACAGGTTACACCTACAAAAACATATTGTACATGTGCATCCAGATGATCTTACATGGCATTGACCCTTACATTGAGACAATATTACACTGGGTTTTACCTTACTATGTTGACATGCAAACAAATCCGCTGTCACACAGCTTGTAGTCGCATATTAAATCAATCATTGTCACACTGTTTACCTAAATGTACATCTAATTGAACAGTATTTAACTGTGTGTTCACCTGCATATCCAGGCTGACATTGGCATACAAATGCGTTGACCTGGTCCACACAGACACCCTTCACACAGGGAGAACTGGAGCATTCATTGATATTGACATTACACACTCCTCCTGCAGTAGAAAGCACACCATTATCACATGTTATTGCACAATTTGTCATCAAGAACAGCCATAAGGCGAAAGTTTTTTGATTAATTGGATTTCAAAAGTTTTTGAACCCTAGCAAAGCGAGTCGGTCGGACGGAAGGAAAAAAAAAAAACATCACCACCAAGGTCGGGAGGTCGGTTGAAAAAAAGAGTGCTCACCTTTAAGAACAGACATATTTCATTTAAATGACGTTCCCTGGATTGTATTAAAAATAGCAGATATTTGGATACATAAACAGGCCTTTCAGATGTATTCTTCAACAAGATTTTGAAAAAAGGAATGCTGTAGTTCACTGTATAAAGTTACTTCTGATTATAATAATATGATGAACTTCAAGAAAGAAAGGCTACCTCCTGCTCTAAAACTGTGCTGTTTAAAATTTTGTGTTTGACTGCAAGTACAGTGTTTTATGACTGTGGGTTAGTCGGTGGTTAGTCTCAATTGCTGCAGACACTATCAGAAGGACAAAACCTATAGGCCCCTCCCTTTGTACTCATACATGTACTGGCTTTTACATTAGCATACAGCTATCTCTGTCTGATAAGCATATATCCCACTACATGTATCAGTGCTTTATGAATACCAGATATCTGTGTGCATATTTGAAAAAGATAGTCTGCAAATTTGAACCTTATACAAGGCTACTGTCGTATCCATACTTCAACATCCAGCAGCTCACAAAGTATGAGGGGGTCGGAAGGGGGGGGGGGGGGGGGAGCTGGGAGGAGGTGTAAAGAATTCAAATACTTTGTTGCAAGTATTTACAAAATCATCTGTGAGTTTAATGTCTGTTACTTATAACTTAGGTAAAGTTTATTCTCCCTTGAAATATTTAGACCCCTTAAATTTATTGTAATTTGCCCTAACAACCGCAAAATAGAATGCACGTACCGGTCTAATTATACTAACTACAAGGCTTGTATCTTAATATTTACAATGCATTTAGACTGTTTTAAATGCATAAACAGATCGGAAATTTAATGATTTTCCCCACATTTAATCAGTACTTTTTCAAAATTTGTAGCAACACAAGACACTGTCATTGGAGGGAGGAGGGCAGATAAACAAAATGAACAAGCTGTCTTGTAAACCTTGATGTCAGTGTTCTCACACTTGAAATACAGCCTAGACTTTCATCAAGTCCTTTTGTCTAAGGTATTATATGAGGACTGAATGACTTTTTTACCAGAATGTGGGGCTGACAAAAGGACTTGTATTTCTCTAGACAGAAGCTTTTTTACTCATCAAGTGGGTTCATAATGATTTCATGTAGGTCAGATTTGCTGGAATGAGAAATACAAAGACTCGGAGCAAGTCTAAACACAGCCTTATGCTGGCTGTAAATAAGTGTAATTATTTTTTAGAAAGAAGAAGGCCTTTTCATTTCACAGATAAAGAACTTGCAGTATTGATAGATCTTTGTATCTTGTTTCATAGCTCACCATTATGTACTCATACAAGACAGTGCTGATTATTTTATTGATTGGGCCATTTGCTTGGGCCTGTATTCACAAACACATATCAAGCTGAGCGAAAATCAGCTCAAGATCATTGCACCCGTGGACAGTGAATCGGACAGGACAGTGGAGTCGGACACCAATATAAAAAATGTCAGATATATTTGTACTGAATATCAGTGTTGAAAAGAAATAGAGACATACAGCAGCAGTATAAAACACAAGAAGCATGAATGTGTTCACATGTGTGTTTATCCTTTTAAACAAAAATCTAGTACAATTTATATTGGTGTCCGACTCCACTGTCCTGTCCGATTCACCGTCCGCGGGTGTAGGATCAAGAAAAATGGCTCAGCTGATCTTTGGCTCAAGTCTATATCCACAAAGGAAGGATCAGATGAGTAAAAAAAAATGGAAAACATCTCATTTAGCAATGCATAAGTTAATTAATTTTTATACATTTTAAACAGTTTTTTATGTCTGAATTTCCACATAATGTATCAATATTAAATTGGTTCATTATTTTCTTGCAATGGAACATATTAAGTATTTCCTATTTAATCAGGAAATTTAGGCTCACCCACTTTTAGTCCAGAATAATAAATGTATTTGGTTAAAACAATTTTTTGTGTGCATCTTAAAAAATATACAAATTTGAGTCTTAAGCCAGACTGCTTTTAACTGTAACACAAAGGATAAATATTCATCTTGCCAAACCCCTATTCCAGAAGGTATCTGTGGAGCCATACACACAGCCACACATAAAAAAATCAATACTGGCCTTTGCTGTGGAAAAAAAACGGAATCTCCAGTTTATGTGGGTGTTCCACCACACGACTAAGGCTCCCGATTAAGGGTTTTGGGGGGTCGGTTGCAAAAATTTGCTTAGTCCCAGGCATCCTGTAAGGGTCGGTTGTGGTTGGTTGAGGCCGCGTGAAAAATCAAACATGTTTGATATTTCTCCCGACCCCAACCAATTATTTTTTCCCGCCATAAACAAAATGTCCAGTCCCAGGCTTCCTCAGGCCTCCTCAGACCAAATTTACATAGTCCTATGTTGTCCCAGGCCGCCTGCGACCCTTAGTCCCCGACCCTTAGTCCCAGACCCTTAGTGCCTTAGTCCCAGGCCTCCTGCGACCCTTAGTCCCATTGCAAAACAAAAATCGGCCATCTCAGTCTGGGGAAGCCTGGGGACGCCTCAGGACACCTTGGAGGGTCGGGACTTAATTGTGGGTTAGTCGGGGCTTAGTCCCAGGAGGCCTGAGGCGTCCTGGGACCCAGTCGGTTTGTCTACGACTAGAAAAATGGTTTAATCGGTTCTTAGTGCCAGACCAGTCTGTTACTGTCTGGGGCCGCCTGGGGCCTCCTCAGGCCGATCTGAACTTAATCCCAGACTTTCAGTAGTCCCGCCCATTTTACCTTTTTTGTCACAGACTGTCCACGATTAAGGGTCGGGGACAGGGTCGGGCTTAGTCTTTTGGTGGAACAGGGGCATTAACTAGAGCAAGAGATGTAAATTCGCCAGTGGATGTAAATTCGCCACTTTTTGGTTTTTGTCAGTTTTACAGCACAAATATGAAAAACATGTCATAATTATGTTGCATATACATAGAAAAAATAATCATCTATTGCCCTACAAGATTTCATAGTCCAACATTTTATGTTTTCACAGTATTAAGTATATTTTTTAATAATCCTTTTTTTTACTAATGACTTTAGAGAGTGTAAATTATGCAATATTTAACAAATACCAACCAACATTTCAAACTTCTCTGGGACAAACTTTTGAAAATTTACATCTATGTTAATAATAATTTTTGGCTAGAAAAGATGTAAAATAATTATTTAGGTTAAATTTTTCACAGTATGGTAGGTATTATGCTTGAAAAACAGTTTTTTCAAACAACGGCGAATTTAGATCCATTTTCATAAATAATAGATATTTTTGTATGAAATAATAACAGCTCTCTGAGTGAACCTATGTCCAAGTGAGTTAATTTTTTTTCCAGGTTTGGATAATGCAGGGATGGGCCATATTTATTAAAACAAAAAGTTGAACTAAAAATTTGTGATTTGATGTAGCACTCCCCACTGAAAGGACTCCAAATCCTTGACCAAAATAACTCCTCACACACGTATTTAGTAAACGAAAGCCATTCATACTTCATAGTTGAGTCAGGGCTACCGACTGGCCGCGTGGCCTAATGGATAAGGCGTCTGACTTCGGATCAGAAGATTGCGAGTTCGAGTCTCGTCGCGGTCGTGATTTTTCTTCATTGATTACTTATTTTCACCGACTTTTTCCTTGAGGTGTGGTTTTCTTATAAGACCAATCAATTTGTCCGGATGTTCTCTTTTCTGTGTTGATCATACTTGAAAAGAGGAATCGATATTCAATAATTGTAATTTTTAAGGCTGGAGCTACTGTGCAGAAAACGTGAGCCAGTGTTGTGGGGCAAAATATTATATGAAGCACTGGTCAAAGAATGTTCAACGATTTTCATAAATTTTATTTTTAACTTAATTTACACCCAAAAAAGATGAGATTGAAAATATGCATTTTTAATTTGTACAGCCATGCCATCCTTGTGAATCACACTGAATTCTGTTGGTTACTGTACAAGAATTGATTTATGATGTTATTATTATTATTATTTTTTTTAAGCAAGCTGTTGTCTCTGATATCCATGGAATATAGAAAGGAAACACTAGAGGATAAAGTGACCTGTAGTGTAATTAGGGATGCTATCCAGCTCAGATGAAAAAACTTCAAATTTTACACAAGCTGAATTGACATTTCTCATTGATCAGTTGTGCACTGAGTGATAGTTTTTGGAATAGCCACTATTTTTGTAATGTTGTATGTAAATAATAATATGGCGTGGGTATGTTTGTGGCAAGCATAGTGTACATAATGTTTAAGTTTACACTGTCCTGTTTGAAATCAATATTGTTTAATGTACTTGTACGAAATAAATAAATAAAATAAATTAAAAAATAAATAAATAAGTATTTGTTCACACGCTGGTGAGAAATAAGTGAAAACGAAAAGTGGAGATGCCGGGTATCGATCCCGGTACCTCTCGCATGCTAAGCGAGCGCTCTACCATTTGAGCTACACCCCCAACTGGTATTCAAGGCTCTGAAACACATTTTAAAGCAAAACGTACATTCTGTGAAAAACATTCACCTAATTTAACAGATGTAACCATTGGAATGCATCAGTAACTGTAAAATTAATCATATTTAACATTTGTTAACTCGTCCATTTACTGCAATCAACATAACATACAATGTTTTATGAAAATTAAAAGTGGCAGTAAAACTGATAAAAGTGAGGCCCAGCCACGAAACAGGCAATAAGTATTATTTTTACAAACACGTACTTCCAAGTGATGAACTATAAAATATTTACAACTTGTGCAATATAAAATAACATTTTCAAGCAGGTTTT
This sequence comes from Sabellastarte sp. h YS-2021, assembly GCA_964017235.1. Taxonomy (NCBI): domain Eukaryota; kingdom Metazoa; phylum Annelida; class Polychaeta; order Sabellida; family Sabellidae; genus Sabellastarte; species Sabellastarte sp. h YS-2021. Next base: position 82,914,395 of record OZ024935.1, on the reverse strand, counting down.
ATGAGAACTGTTGAATTAAAAAAAAAAAAAAGATAGAGAGAGGGGGGGGAAGTACAGCGACAAAATGGAAGATGGAAACCCCAAATGTCCCTCTTTGTTAGAGCAATATACTTGTGAGGTTCGATGTAGGAAATATTAAAGTGCTTTACAAGGCTAACATGCATTAATCCACGAAAGAATATGACAAATGTCCCAACAGCGCCTCTTTGCATGCTGAAACCTCATGGGTTGATATAGTTTACGTCACAGAAATGATCAATATGCTCTAGTATATAAGAGGTGCCTCCTACAGAAGTTACCACAAGACTGAAATCCTCACAACCACTCAACTGATATACATACGAGGAATTGTAAATTAAACGAGACTTACCTGTAAGTTGAAGTTTGATTGAAGTTCTACGAGTCCTAAACAGGAACAAAGGAATTACATGAGATAAGGAATGTTGGTAACCCAGTCAGACTTTAACAACAGTGGATACATGGCCAGATATGGGTGGGATTAGAATCATTCTTTATTGTAGTGGTGGGCATGTAATTCCTTTGTTCCTGTTTAGGACTCGTAGAACTTCAATCAAACTTCAACTTACAGGTAAGTCTCGTTTAATTTACAATTCTACTCATCCCAAACAGTCACTACGGATTACATGAGATTTGAAAGTAGCCATGGAGCCACTGTTAAAATACAGTCAAACCCCACACAATGACAAAAACAGACATGTTTTAATACCCGACTGTTTTTAATTATGAAATCAGTTTCTAAGACGTCACAATGTAAAGTCTATATGTTTCAATACACAATCTGTTTCTAGGACAATGCAACTGTACAAGCTAAATACAAAGTATTACAAATCCTGGTTAATAGTATGAACATTATCCAGTAGGTTTTTCCCAAATGTAGTAGCAGAAGTTATGGGTTTATTGTAGAACCTCGCAAAAGTCTTAGCATTTGACCATGATGCTGCCTGCATTATTTTTTCTATTGGAATTCCAGTTGCTAGACCCTTAGAAGTGGAAGCAGACCTCGTGCTGTGTGTTGTAAATGTTGTAATATCCACTCCACTAGCTTGAAGGACAGTCTTCACCCATCGGCTGATTGTGTCTTTAGAAATGGCACCATACGGTTTAGTGTAGGAAATAAATAGCTGGTCACAAGAACCCCGTCGAAAGCTGGAAAGCTCAATGTATTTTTGTAGGTGTCGAATAACACACAAGTTAACACTCTCATAAAATTCAAAACGAAGCACATTTGTGTGAGCTGTAGGAGAAGAGGTCTTCAATAACCGGTCTATGTATATGACACAGTCAGTAGCAGTTATTTTTATGTTTGACAATTTAATGACATGTAAGGTCTGCAAGCGTTGGCCTGACAGTAGTAACAGCAATGTGGCAAGTTTCCTGGACAACACTTTCAAGTCAATATCTTCCAATTTGATAGTCTGTAGATAATTGAGTACTATTTCAACATCCCAGGTACATGTGTACCTGGGTAAGGAGGGACGCAAATTAAAAATTCCCTTCATAAAGCGTGATAGAAGAGGTGTACCCTGTAATGATGGGTGGAGAGCAATAATAGCTGATTTGGCAGTATTAATTGAACTGTAACCTAAGCCTTCATGATACCGCTCTGTTAAATATTCCAAACAAAGATTCAGAGACGCCTGAAAGGGAGAGACATTCCGTGCAGTGCAAAATTGTGACCATTTATTGATGTGGCCAGAGTATTGTTTTCTTGTGTCAGCTCTCCAGGAGTGCAATATAATGTTTTGAGCGTCTTGAGAAAGGCCTGATGTTTGCAGGGATTCCCTGATATGACACATGCCAGCAACTGCAGTTTGTGGTGTAGTGGGTGTTTTAACTGTGGTTGAGATGGAAGGTGTAGTAATCCTGGTCTTCTGTCAATAAACACAGGAAAAGATATCAACATTCTCAGTAAAGTAGGGAAAAATGCTTGTGTGGGCCAAAATGGAACTAATATGACCCCTGTAGCACTATCTTCACTGACTTTTTGTAATACACGACATATGATGCTGAAAGGTGGGAAAGCATAAAATTTAAGGTCATTCCAAGGCAGAGAAAATGCATCTACAGCATAAGCCTCAGGGTCTGGCTTATAGCTCACAAAAGTTTTCAACTGACAGTTTATTCGAGAAGCAAATAAATCAATTTCACAATTAACTTTCAAACATGACAGCATATCTTTGAAGACTTTGGGGTTTAATTTCCATTCTAACTCTCTGTCGAAAGATCTACTCCTATGATCTGCTATGACATTAAGTGAGCCCTTAATATAAGCTGAACTTAAGCACAAGTCCCTTTCTTTTGCAAATAACCACATATCTCTTGCTATGTCATTACATTGTTTACTTTTGCTTCCCCCCATTTCTCTGAGATAAGCAACAGCTGTGACATTATCCATATGGATCCTGATATGTTTATGTGTTAAATGTTTACAAAAGGATTGGAGACCAAAGAGAGCTGCCTTTAGTTCTAAGACATTGATATGCCTATTTTCTATATCACTTGGTGTCCATTCTCCCCCAATAGCAACTTTATCTGATTGATTATAACATCCCCAGCCACTGAGAGAACTATCTGTTTCTAGAATTACATCTGGGTGATCATGACAAATGTTACAATATGCCTGGTGAACATTTTCTTCCCACCATTGTAGTTCAGATTTTGCAGCCTTGCTAAGGCTCATACTAGCATCATAATTGCCAAGGTTTTGTTTCAAAGCATGGGATTTGTCACTCTCCAGTTGTCTATAAAATAGTGGACCATACATTACTCCTGGAAATGCCGCTACTAACAAGCCAATGACATGACTGACAAATCTTATAGTTGGCTGAGTATTATTTAACAAAGCATGGCATTTTAGTTTAATAGTTTTGACCTTTTCTGTTGTCAAAGACACTGTCATTGCAACTGAGTCAATAACAAAACCGAGAAATACCATTTGTTGAGTTGGAATAAGAACAGATTTCTCAGGATGTATAACAAAACCAAGACGCTTAAATAAGTCTACAGTTGCTATAACATTTGAAGCACACTCATCAAAGTCCTGACCTTTCAAGAATGAGTCATCAAGATATCCTATACTTTCAAAGGCATTTTTACGTAAACTTGCATAAACTGGCTTTAACAACTTTGTAAATTTCCTTGGACAGATTGATAATCCATTTGGAAAAACAGTGTATTTATAATACTGGGAACACCATTTGAATTTCAAGTACTTTTGATCCTGGCTATAAACAGGCACAGAATAGTAGGCATCTTTCAAGTCAACAGAAGCCATAAAGCAACCAGGTCTGACCATTGAAATAGCTGATCGTAAGGTGTCCATTTTAAAATGATGATACTGCAAATTCTTATTTAAGTTCTTAAGATTAAGAATCATTCTATGGGTACCATCTTTCTTTGGTCTCAAGAAAATATTTGACAGGAAATCACCATGATCTCTTTTACAAAGTTTAATGGCACCAATATGTAACAATCTATTGATTTCATTTTGTATGAATGACTTTTCACAGTCAGAAAAAGAAATAGAACTTGGACTATGTAACTGAAAAGGCATTTGTTGAAATTCTAATTTACAGCCTTTGATTGTTGTAAGAATTTCTTTGTCAGATGTGATAGCCAACCAGTTAGAATAATAATTTTTGATCTGACCTGCTTTGAAGTTGGTTATTTCCATATGAGAATTGTCAATGGTATTCATTACAAAGTCATGAAATTGCACATTCGATGTTACATATGACAAATCATCTTGTTTAGACATACAACTCACCAGAGGTCTTGGTGGGTCTTTTGAGTGAGGGCCTTTCATTTCCTGTCCTCGATGGGATGTTTTCTGGCCCTGTTGTACCACTGTTTCTTGCGGTCTTTGTGGGTGAAGCGCTTCCCGTTTTTTGACCAGTCATTTCGACGGCCAGCCTCTCTGCTTATGTATGAGGTCTGCTTTAGGTCACGCATGGTTTTTGAGAGGTCATCTCCAAACAAACTATCAGTAACAGAGATACTAGGGGATATTAATCCAGCATACTCTTTTTTGAGTACAACTGCCATTTGTTCCCGTCATCTGAAAGACAACTCATGTGATGCATGACCCATTAAGGCCAGGGCATCTGTAGCTTTGCTGATAAGTGTAGGCAGATTCAGGTCACCTTTGTTCTTGACACACTGGAGCAATGCTTCTGTCATCTGGATAATAGCAGTGGCACTGGCTGTGATAGCTCTTTGGGTGTTAGCCAATTTCATATCTTTCCTCCTCTGGAAATGATTTAGCCGTTTCCAAATGTCATCATTGCATCTTGGTACCACAAGATTACCACAATTCTCTGGTCTAAGATAAGCTGCCTGTTTTTCTTTAATTTTGTCATGGTTTAATGATGTTCGAAAACGAGCATTGACCTTTTCAGCCAGTTTAGTTTTAACTGGAGCCCCAACAGCATTAGTAGTGCTAAAACTGTCATCTATGCCATGAAAAATGTCATCATCATCATTAGGCACCTGCATAACAGCACTTGCTGTGTCAGTACCATCATCAAAAAGGTCAGAAATATCATCGGTCACTTGGACCTTTTGAACAGGGGGTTCATCATCTGAGTCAGAAGAAGCACTACTACATCGACCCCGTTTCCTTGACATGTTCTGCCAAGCCTTGTCCATGTTACTGAGGACCTCAAACATTTTATTCATACTGTCACTTATTTTGTCCAGGGCACTGTCATTACCCCTGGAAGGTCCAGCATGATCTGGGTGTGCTCCCCCCTCAGCACTAAGGTCTGAGTCAGACATTTTACAGTGCTATGAAGGCACACTAATACTCTGTAATCAGTTTACAATACAAGTATTTAATATGGCAATACCAATGTCACAACTGTAGTACAGTTGAAATTAACAGAACAATAGTCTGTGACAGTTTGCAGTGCAAACTGAAAATGATCCTGCAATGAACACAATTATCCCACAATGAACATAATTATTATATCACTATTATATCACCAATGCAATACTCCAATGAACAGAATATCCACTGAATTGTTATCCTCAGAATTAACACACATACACACATGCAGAAAAACAAAACACACATCTGCACTGGGCAACAACAAACCAGAAACTGACTGGGTTACCAACATTCCTTATCTCATGTAATCCGTAGTGACTGTTTGGGATGAGTAGAATACCAGATTGATTTGTACAAGAGGGAATCTGTAGTTAGATAAATTATACATATATAGTTACAAAGCATATTGATCAAGTGAATCATTCCCAAAATGAGTTCAAGGAGATCAAGAGCGTCTAGATGCAAAAACTTTAGGCTTTCAGTGACACAAAAACGTCAAGAAGAAGGTGAAAAGTTCAATTTCACTGCATCCTTCATGCCAGAGCAGTTGGATTTTTCTGCTTATCTAGAAAATGTGAAATCACAAAGCTTGGAGCTGACAGATTTAAACAACAAAGACACTGCTACATCTAAGGAAAATGAAAAGCTTCATGAAAGTCCAACTGAAACTGAAGCACCTACCAAACAACAACTGAAACCCCAAAGGTTGGTATAGTTATCAAAATTGGAGAAGAACTGTATTGTAATAAAATTATTTATTTGTTTAAATAAAATTTTAAAAAAAGAAAAAAAGAAAAGAATGCATATGAAACCTTTAACTGAAGATTATAATTTACAGCTAGATTAATAGACACAAATTTATTTTGTACGCTTCCAAGTGAGTTGGAATTCAATTAAATTCAAATTCATTAAATCTTTTTATCTGTGACAAAATAATTTCTAATTTTTATGGTATTTTTAAATTTTGGAGGGAATCAAGTAAATACACATCTTTTGAAAGTTTTCAAGTTTTAACCATTGTTTCACATTAAAATTGCAAATTTAATAAGTAAATTAAATTTTTTGTAAGTTAATACCCTATCCAATGGACAATAGCTTAACCGGTCGGCGCAGACCGGCCCACCAAACGTCAGAAAAAGACGTCCTGTCTTTCCACCGGCTTGCTGGTCCATAGTACTAGTGCACTCGCCAGATGGCGTGTCATACTTCCTGTCTAGAAAGCGTGACGTCATAGCATCTTTTTCGTTGTCTAAACCTATTAGACCCCTAGTAAGCTGATAGCGGGGTCGGTGGGAGGGTCTTGTGTGTCCATTGGATAGGGTACTAACTTATAAAAATTTAATTTACTTGTTAAATTTGCAATTTTATTGCGTTAATACATCCTATCCAATGGACAATAGCTGAATAACTACGGCTTGGTCAGTGGGTAAGTTACTAGGGACTTAGGTGAACTCATAAACAGAACTAACAAACTTTTCTCCAAGCCTGGGTCGACCCTGAGGTCAGGAAATCCTTAAGGCCATAGGAAAAGATGCTATGACGTCACGCTGTCTAGACAGGAAGGAAGTACGACACGCCATCTGGCGAGTGCACTAGTACTACACACCGGCAAGCCGGTGGAAACACAGGACGTCTTTTTCTGACATTTGGCAGGCCGGTCTGCGCCGACCGATTAAGCTATTGTCCATTGGATAGGATGTATTAACGCAATAAAATCTCTTTTTTGGCAGAAAAGTAAGATATTCTTTAATATCTTGTGTTACAGAAGTCTGATTGGAGCAGTTTCTTCCAAAGATCTCGAGCTACTGAAACAGATTCTTGATGAATCCAATTCTGCAGACATGCCACCAAATCAACTGAATCATGCACTCATGTTCAGTATCACCATGCGAGAGGCTTCAATAACTGAGACATTGCTGAATGCTGGTGCAGATATGCATGCTTTTGACAGCTGGTATCCAGTTCTGTTGACTGCAATTGATATCAAGGCAAATGATATCTTTGAGATTTTGATCAAGAACTGCAAAGATATCAATGTATCCAGTAACTATGGCAACATATTGCATTCAGCAACAAGGACTGGTGACATAAACTTAGTCAGAAGAGCATTTGAACTAGGAGTAGATGTGAACTTGCAAAGCAAAGCTAATCAGTCTTCTCCACTGCATGAAGCTGTCAAGAGTGTTAAGTTCAATGGCAAAGGTATTCTACAAGGGTGTGGAAACTTTTCATTCAAGAAAAACAAAAGAAAGGCTGATCATCTGGAAGATGATGATACTTTGGATGCCAAACCAGATCAATCATCTGGAAACAGGCAACAGACATCAGAGAATACCAAAAAGGAAGACATGGATACTTCTCAAAAGTCTGAGAAGGGAAACTATGACCTGGAAGTAATATCATTCCTTATCTCAAAGAACTGCAATATCGATGCCAAAGACATAAAGGGTAAAACAGCTTTGCATCATGCGTGTCAGCTTGGAAACCATGAAGTGGTGGAGTGTCTCATCAAAGCTGGAGCAGACCCACACATCATGGATGAGTCCAACAACATCCCAGTCATGTATGCTCTGAACCAACACAGCAACATCCTTGTGAAGAGGCTTATCAAAGAGGACAGCTTGAACAAACCAGTCGCAGGCTCACAATACTATGTCCACATGACAAGTCGCTGTGGTAGTGTCAGATGCTTGCAGTATCTCATAAACAATGGGGCTGATCTAACAGTAAAGGATTCAAATGATCATGGCAACACAGCTCTCATGATAGCCATTTGCAATGGTGCCAGTAAAGAGTACCTCAGATGCCTTCTCAGTACAGATTGTGCCATCGATGACACAAATACAGACAATGAAACTGCCTTCTCCATGTTACTTTCAAGGTACCATAGCCTCAAACATCCAGAAGAATATGTTGAACTGATGCTGCAGGCTGGGGCTGATATTAATCAAGTTCACGTTGAAACAGGATACACACAACTTATGACTCATGCAACTGATGAGGCTATCACACAATGTCTGCTGAAACAAGGAGCAGATGTGAACATAGTGACAAAAACAGGGGATAATATCTTACTACAGGCCTGTGAGTCTGGCAGTTCAGACATTGTAAAGGAGCTTTTCAATCATAACTTGGATCTCAGACTGACAGAACTGGTGAAAACTGAAGGAAATCTTTCAGATATGACCCCTCTCAAACAAAGTATGCTTAATTCAGACTTTATAGAACTGACCGAACTTTTGCTCTGTGCTGGCGCAAGTCTCAGAGATTTGCATGTCTGGGTGAAGGAGTCAGAACATTGTAAAACAATGAGGAGTGACTGCACTAGATTCGATGCTGTCTGCAAATACATAGAGGCCACCACAAGGGGCCCTCCAAAGTTAAGTGAACTTTGTAGAATATCTATTCTTAAAGGCCTTGGACCAGCCCCATCTGAAACAAGTTTCAGTGAACTGTGTCTCCCAGCAAGTGTCAAGGAAGAACTGCCCTGGAATGTCTACTTGGACATCAGACTACAAGAACTGAAATCTATAAATAGCAGTTAGGGACAGCAGTGAGATTAGACAGAATAGCATTATTTGAACAGTACAGTCATTAAAAGACTTGTAAATGTATAGTCATGTCTACCAAAACATGAAAAAATCAATTGGTGCTTTACTGTGATTGACTATAACTATTTCAATTTCACTTCTTTTGTCTTTCATGCAATTTATGTTAATAAATACATGTATCCAAATGTGATTAACTTGAATGTTCTTAAATTAGGAATGAATTACAACCAGTTGGTCACTCCAGGATTGACCACCCAAATTAACATGCTGAATCATGTGATTAGCTTCTTTGGCTAAACTGTGTCCAATCCTGTGTTACATGTACAGTCATGATTCATAGCGCCGCTGTACCATTTAACAGGAAGGAGTTTGTCATCATGATGTCATTACAATCACCTTTCATGGTAAAATGTCTTTTTTATAATCCTCAACTTCACTCAGGTGATAAGGTTTCACTTCAGGAAACTTCAAATTCATTCTTCACATCATTACAAATTCAAGGTCAACACCTATGACATATATATTGTCATTTAAACATTGTCACACCAACAGTTAAAATGTGTTTCAGGAGGTAGGAAGCAGAATTGCCATATTTACCCTTAAAGTGATCTCTGACCTGTGGAAAATAGCAATATGTTGCAAGCGGTAACCCCATCAGTTGTCATTCCAAATATTTCCACACTGGATGTGTAGATGGCATGCAATAGAAATCTTCACACACACATTCAAAAGTTTGAAGTGAACTTGTATAATAATTCAGAGGATAATAAACTGGTTCTAATATGTCATTTTTGTCTTTTGAGAAAATCAAATTCTTTTTTCTGGGTCAAGTATATTTCTCTATTGTAATTTTGAATTTAAAAAGTAATGAAAAATATTTCAGGCTGTAACAATTGTTAATGTATTGAAACATTAAAACGGCATGAGGGTTGAACTTAATGGCCATAGACTTGACTGGAATATTGGCAAAGGTAAAATACAGATCCCAGTTTGCTACACAGAAACTACTATGCATAAAATCAAAAAAACTTCAGGATACATAAAAGCAATACACTGCACACTCTTTGGAAGTGATACATTTGCTCCTTCATATCTTCGATATATGACAAAGTTAGGCATGAAAATGCCAATCTCGAGTAAATTAGCACTGCTATCTGAGGTGATACACCAATGTGTTCATGGATGATATAAAACAAGCATTCTGACGCATGCATTTATCTCCCGCCGTATAAATTAGATGTACTAAAGATGGTGGAATATAAACTTTCTTGTGAGATGGAGGCACATGTAGAAGTGACAACAAGCAAGAGGCACTTGTTTGATTGCAGTACTTTTAAAGACAAAAGGCATTTACTCATTTTAGTAGCTATGACTGAGCCATGCAAAAAGGCTATAGATCTGAAACTTCACTATGTGGTAGATCACCCAAAAGTAGGTGAATGACTTATTGTATCCACCGGATGCATCCGATGGATACTATGGTTTTCGTGGGGGTACGCCACTGCCGCCACTGCCGCAGTGTGTAGATGATTTCTCGTTACCCCTCTGCAGCCAAAAGTATTAGCAGTAGAGGCCTCAAATATACAGGATAGATTTAATGGTACAAAAGCATTTCATTCAAATTTTTGCTGCCCCAGTATATTAAAGGGCATGCAATGTACACTTTCCAAATTTGCAGGATATGTTCATCATGGTCAAAACTTCCTTGGGAATTATTCTGGATATCTGGACAAAAACAAGATGGCCGCTGTGGGTGTTTCTTTGACCGTTTTTTTACAAAATACAAAAATAGCATCAGAGATGCCCGTACCCCACAGCCTAGGGAAATATTTTCAACACCATGAGATATAGAAGTACTGTACCAGTACAAAGTTCAGCATACTTTCAGAGCACTGTCAGTTATACAAAGTTCCAAACAATGTTTAAATGGAGAAAATAATGTTTAAAAGAAAGATAATGCATGTAAAGATGAAGTATTAAAGCAAGATAATTCAATAACAAGATGACAGCATTAATCAGTAAACTAAAATTCAACACTCTTTATCTACATCTGCATGGCCGAATTATGGTTTAGATATTTTGAATATTACCATGCATACAGAAGTGGTAATACATTTAATGAATGCTTATGTGTGGTGTTGGAGCAAAATCTGTGGCTCACTTGATGAAATTCTATCTCTTACAATGGGAAGTTATGAAAATAAAATTCTTAATAAATTCTAACATGAATTAACAGTGCTTAATCTGCATCAAAAGACAGACCCAAAGGTGCAACAAGATTTTAAAGGTCAAGGTCACTACGGCAAGGTCAAAGGTCAAATCAAGGTCAGACTATGACGTTGCACAACTACACCCCATAACCAATGTCCCTACCAAATATCAACTTCCTACACCTTACAGTTTCCGAGATATAGCCCGGACAAGATTTTATAGGTCAAGGTCACTATGGCAAGGCCAAAGGTCAAATCAAGGTCAGACCATGACGTTGCACACCTACACCCACTAACCAATGTCCCTACCAAGTATCAACTTCCTACACCTTACAGTTTCCGAGATATAGCCCGGACAAGAATTTTCCCGCCGCCCGCCCACCCACCCACCCGCCTGCCGGCCCTCCCATCCGGACACCTTGGGTGAAAACAATACCCCAACAGCCCTTAAGGGCTGTGGGGTAAAAAGTGCAAATATCTCAAAAACTGTAAGAGATAGTGTGGCGGCATGGGAAATGCCTTGTTATTATTCTTAAATTAATTCATTAATTTTGTGTATTAATTACATACAAAAGTAAGTCTTTGATGAATCATGGGTCTTGGACAAGACTACAAAATGTCCACTGGCTATACCTTTCACAAAGGCATAGAGCTGTTGATATTGTTTGGGTACATTCTCATCATCTCCCATTTCACCCTCAATTAAATGCACACCTGGCAGAAACTATAACAGTTCCCATGTACATCTAAATTGAACTTACTTAGTTTTAAAAACAACCAACAAGCTTTGAATCCTACTATAAATATACTGATTCATTTGTTCATTTTATTAAACATTACATTTATTTTATAAATTTACTAGTTGACCATAACTAAAATAAACTCTTTTGTGTTGTCTTTTGAACAATGTCAGTGCCACTACATGTAATGAGTTGTGATATTGTTTTAACTTTGTGAAATGTTCTGTATTGATGCACACAGCTGCATGCACGGTTATAAATTTGACAGAAAGGACACCTGACCACCCATCAGTGTCAGGACACAGATCCATAAGTAACTGCTTTTGTTTTCGAAGTGATATAAGTATTTGAAATGTAATCCTTTGGCCTGGGGAATCTATTTTTCAGTTTTGGGTGGTCAAATTTGGGTATAAAAGGGGCAGTTTCTTTGGAAAAGGGAGGTTTTTGGGACTGCCAAGAGAGGGGGTGTTTTGTGATCCAGATTCTTGGAGACTGTTTTGTTTCAACATTTTTGCAAGTGTTCACTATTTTTGGATTGGACAGTCACCAAAAGGGGTAAGCATGGTTACTTAATTTATATTCATTTTACTTAAGGTTCCTTGTAAATATGTAGATAATGTGTAAGCTTACCAATGTTAATGTGTGTAAATATAGTTTTGTGTGTAGTTGATCATGTTTTTGTTTTAAGTTTAAATGGTATAATCTTTTACAAGTTTAAGGTCTGATTAGTATAATCTCAGTGTACAATGTGTACTGTCATTCAGGCTGTGTACATTGTACATGAAGTATAGGTTCAAATAAGGTGATAGGACTAAACTATGGGGTGTCTGTGCAGGCAGCTCATGCAAACAATGATGTTGTTAATGTTTTGTAAACTTAGAATAAACAGCATGTACAATGTGTACTTTCATTCAGGTTGTACACACTGTATGTTATAGGTTCAAATAGTGAGATAAGTCTAAATCATGGGGTGTCTGTGCTGGCAGCTCATACACAATATGACTTTATTAACTGTATTGAAAGCTTAGTTTAAACAGTATATAAAAATGTGTACTATCATACAGGTGTAGGCATTGTCTAAAATGTAGGTTATTATGATAAGGGTATATTATGGGGTGTCTGTGCTGGCAGCTCATTAATATATAATGACTTTGTTAAATGTGTTATTTCATGTAGGCCGTACATACAGTATATACTGTCATTCAGGCTGTATATATTGTATACAAATATAGGCAAAATTAATCTGCTTGGCTTAGAGTCCTGACCATGCAGGCTAGGCTTCGAGTTAAGTGGATACTTTAGATCAACTTCAAGTCAGTTCTCCAGTTTATTGAAGTTAAGTATCTTCTTTCACATATAAGGTCACTAGGGTTGACTTAACATAAAGCCACGGGAAAGACATATAGTCGCCTTCACTGGGAACTCTGACAACATGCAGTTGTCCTGAGATCATGTAAGTCAACAATGGTTCCTTAAATTAGTAATTCTATAGTTTATCAGGCCAAATTCATGCTGAAGATAACTGTTCAAGGTAATTATATAATTAAATCTGACCTATATGTTAAATTAGTATGAAAGGTACGACAAGTGTGTTAAATGTCACTTTGTTTAGAATTTATTTGTCAATTTAAGTTTATAGTTTAATGTTAGTCTGTCTCTGAGGCTAGTTTTATCAGTGTAGTCAGTCATGCAAATGAGAATGAGAAGTTCAAGCTTATCAGTTTAGTTAAGTTTATATTCTAAGGATTTGTTGATGTTACCATGGCTTTTGAAATGATAACATTTTGGTTCTGCATTCCACTTAGTTTCACTAGTGAATCAATTAGTGTCATTTGGGAATATTTGGGGATTACATTCTTGTTCAACAGTTTCTTGTAAGTTTAATAAGCATTATTCTGAACTCTTAAATGGGATCGTGTGTCCATTCAGTTAATGTAAACTGTGTATCTACAATATTTTATTGATTTATTCTGTTCTATGGCTGAATCTTGTTCGACTGTAATGACTGTATGGTTTGGAAGGGGTAATTTTGGTGAATAAATGTAATTATAGTTAAACTATGGTATTTCTGTTGATTGTTGTCTCTGAATACCCTACCTTATGAATATGAGGCACAGCCTCCCTATTGACTTAGGATGACCACTGGACCTGGGCATGTTGCAGAAATGATCTGACATGGGAAGTTTTGTGTCAACTGCTGTTGACTGGGGGCTCGAGCCGGAGGGCCACTTTGGGGTCAGTTTGACTAATTAGTGGTCTTGTTGAACCTGGTTGTAATTAAACAACAACCAAGCAGCCCCCCACAGAATGGTATTGGTCAGGCCAACACATCTGCCACATTTTGTGGGGGCTCGTCCGGGATGTCATGTATTTTGTAAGAGTAGGGTCCTCTTAGAATGTTATTTCATGTATTTTGTAAGAGTATGGTTCTCTTAGAATATGTTGTTTAAGGTTATTTATGATTCAGGTAATGATGTCAGGTATTTTGTAAGAGTAAGGTTCTCTTGAAATATGTTGTGCTTATGGTGACATGATTAAGGTTATGATGTCATGTATTTTGTAAGAGTATGGTTCTCTTAGAATATGTTGTTTGAGGTTATTTATGATTCAGGTGATGATGTCATGTATTTTTGTAAGAGTAAGGTTCTCTTGAAATATGTTGTGTTTATGGTTACTGGTGATTAGGGTGAGATGTCTCATGAGCTTAAGGCCTGGGCAAGGCTAAGCTTGAGATGGTTTTGTTTATTATGGCTGTAAAGCTACTTGTTTGGGAGCTTTTGGCTTTGTTGTGAGTTAAGGTAAGCTTAACCAATTGGTATGTAGTTTTTCTTGAATTTAATCCTGGATTATTCAAGAACTGGTCTGTTTTGTGTTTTGCTATTTTGCTGTTGAATGGTTTGCTCATTATTGGAGTTCTGATGTAGTTATGAATCCATTGTGTTGATCTGTCAAAATTTTATTATAAGCTGTTAAAAGGCTTGATCTTAGTGTGTGTGCCTAGTCGAACGGTACGTCATCCTGTATTATTGTACCTTGAGCTCAGCAGTATGAGGGATGATATAAACTTATATTTCAAACAGCACTCACACTCTTTAAGGGATAGTTTCATTATTTGATAGAGAATTACCGGTGTCACTTCAAATCTTGATTCTGTTCTCTGGGCTTTATTTTGATTATCTTGGATTGGAGCATTTAGTAGAAGGTGTGACCTTTGGTTCATTTGGGAGTAATTGCTTTTGTGATTTAATTTACTTGCCTTAATCATTTCATGCTCATTATCATTTCATCTCACTTAGTTTAGTATATGACAAAGAGTATCTTAATATAGCAATTGCAAGGAAGCTCGAATGTTACTAAAGACACTGTAAACGGTGCTCAACTTTGGTTTGGTAAGGGGTGTGCACCGAGGCATCTGTTGAGGTCCTACACCCCACTGAGTGGTTCTAACTTACATTAAGGTATCCAGAATGGCTAACTATTTCTGTCAGATTTTAGGGACATGGAAAGAAATGTTTTTCTTAACAAAGTGACAAGCAAAAAAAAAAAATTGTTATACTGAAGTCTTCGTGCAAATGTGGTATTGTGGAAAAAAACAATAATAAATGTGTTGCACTAAGTTTTCAGGTGATTTCAAGCTTTCAGCATGGCTGAAACGATAGAGGATCAGCTGATGGTTCAATTCAGTCAGTAGGTATATATACTCAATCAGGGAATGAATGGCTGCTGATTCAGGTAAGAAAAAGATGTTAGTGCATACTAATGAGATCTAAAATGCTATTTTTATTATCGAAGGGTATTTTTCATATGAATGATCTATGAGCTTAGTTTCATGGACTTTTGAAGTAGAATAAATTCTACAAGGTTACTGTTGGGGTTGTATCCTAACAGGGTAATCTCTATAGAATTTGTGGAATCAATAGAAATTATGAACTTTTTTTTTTTATGTTTGGTGAGCTTTAAAAAAAAATACACTCAAATGGGTTGAGTTAATATGGTAAACTTGTGTTAGAATTCTTGGGAGTTCTTTCTGAGGTAAATTTTTGTGACTTACTTTGCAATCTTTTGTTGCATGAATTCACTGTATTTAAATTGAATTGCTGGGATTCATGCAATTCTTTCTGATATAGGTTGTAACTTTTAAGAATCATTTTGAATTTATGGATTGTTTTGAATTTACGGTTGTGCTATTAGAGTTTGTGGCATTTTTCTATTGTTTATTTTGGAAACTTGGGGATCTTTCTTAAATTTTAATATGTTATGACAAACTCAGTTATGATGACCAGGACACATAGCTGCTGGGTGGGATATTTTGGTTCTCCTCTTGAAATCCACACTGATCAAGGGTCAAATTTTGATGGAACACTTTTCTCTGAGACATGTAGGCTATTGGGTATTGAGAAAACACGCACCACTCCAATGAGACCACAGAGTGATGGTTTTGTGAAAGGCTAAACCAGACCCTCTGTAACATCCTAAATTGTACCATATATGAAAATCTATTTGCTTGGGATGAGGTTGTTAGGCTTTGCACCTTGGCATATAACTCGAGTATACAAGAATCAACTGGGCAAACTCCTTATTTCATGGTTTATGGCCGGGAAGCAACTCTACCAATAGATCTAGCAAGTCCAACTGTAAGCACAAACAGAAGTTCTTACAAAAATGTTTCAGAGTATGTCCAAAATCTTAAAACAAAACTCAAGCAGGCCCATAATTTGGCACGTGGTCAAAACCAAAAAGCATCTATCAGACAAGAGAAAAATTATAACAACCGGCTGAAAGAAACTTCCTACAAGGTAGGCTCACTGGTATATTACTACAACCCAGTCAAAGGAAATTCTGGGAAGGAAAGGTTTTATAAATGGAGGGGTCCATTTGTAGTTGTAACAAAGATATCAGAAAGGATTTATAGGCTGCAGGAAAACATTAACTCCCAACCTTTTATAGCCAATCACGATAGGTTAAAACCAGCTCACACAAGAAAAGAAGTCGATACTTCTGGGGCCCATACTTTAAGGCAACAAGTCCCAAAAGTGGTACTACCTTCTGAGGCTGAAGAAATTTTAGAAGAAAACTTAAGACCAAATGAGGATAACCAAACTAGACCCCAGAGAACTAGGAAATCCCCTGACTGGTATGGCCACAAAATCCCAGATACATAATAAATGTCATCCGTTGTGCAGATTATAAATGATGTTTTTTTTTCAGGATATGAAGGTTGCCAAGACTCAAAGTGAACTAGCTGATCTGGAAAAGAGTCTGAAATTGTGCCCTAAGTGTGGCAAATTAGTGACAGATTTGTCTCGCCACAGGAGGAGAATGCACGAGTTCCAGTCATGGGGCTATAAATGCCCCTTGTGTTGTCATTTTGAAACAAGATTTAACAAAAGTTACATGGTCCAACACTTGAAATTACAACACATGTCTGACATCAATGTAGTGTCCTGCAAATTTGAGGTTCCACAGGGCTACTCACAACTTTTGACCTGTGGAATTTGTAACTTCAATTGTTTGAACAAAGAGATCCTGGCTACACACATGTCTATTCATGACAAGGAACCCATCAAAATTTGTACTCCCAGTTTTGGGGATGAATTTCAAATTTCCGATCAAAATTGTGAACTCGGCCAAAATTTTGAAAACCTACTGGAAGAAGCTGCTGAAATGTTACAAAAAACCAAAATTCAAAAGTAGGCAAATTTGACACGTAAATAGTAAGGCACAACATTCAGAATACTCTTGTTCCATAATGAGGATCTGCTGTCAGAAGCTATGTCCTGAAGCTTGTGTGCCTCGACAACCTCTGGTGTTTACAGCCTAATTGCAGCCATCCTTTTGCCATCGATCCTTTCCTGATGTCTCAGAGCACACCATCCTACTTCTCAGGTCTCAAGACATACAGTCCTACTTCTGATGTATCAAAGCGCTCCATCTTGTTCCTGGTGTCTCAAGTGTTCCAAAGCCTCTTTGTGACCTCTTATATCCACAACTTCTCATGGCAAGAAAAGTATGTTGAAGCTTGTTTAGTACACCTGATGTCCCAGACCAGACAAGTTCCTGGAAATCCATCTACTCAGGATTCTATTGTTGTTATCTCTAATACAATGACACTGGAACATTTGTTTAAAAAAAAAAATTTTTGTATCAAAACTTGACTCTCTCTGGATGGTATAATTTAATAATTTTAATTGGTTGGAAGATTGTGTTATCTACATTTCATTTGCTTAAATTTTGATTATAGTCAAATATTTCATGGTTTATTAATTTTCTCTGAGATGTTTGCAATGAAGTAATGGTGGATGGCGATTTAAATGTCATTCTGTTGAATCTTGATGTTTTATCACATACTGAGTGGTATATTCGACTAGCTTATTATGATTATTGTCAATGGTTATATTTCATGTTCTATTAAATATTTTTGAGAGATGTTTGCAATGAAGTTATGGTGGATAGTGATTTAAATGTCATTCTGTTGGATCTTTATGTGTATCACATATTGAGTGGTATATTCTACTAGCTTATTATGATTATTTGTCAATGGGTATTTTTGTTGTATTAAATGTCATTCTGTTGCATCTTGATGTTTATCACAAGTGAGTGGTATTTTCTACTAGCTTATTATGATTATTGCTTGGGTATTATTAAAGTTGTTTGCAAATAGAGACTTGGATGTATATATGTGTTTGCATCAATTAAGAGATAAAATGGGAATAATTAATTGGGTCAATTTACAAATGTTGGGTTAAATGTTTTGTTCATTATGAGGCTGTTCTTATAGGCAGTGATTTCAATGTCTTTAGTGTAATTTTGGAAATATTTTTCTTTTATGTGTTTACATGAATTAAGTGACTTAATGAGAATGATTCTTTGGGTCAACTTACAAATGTTGGTTATTTTATGCATAATTAAACTGATCTTATAGCCAGTAATTTCTTATTTTAAAAAGGAGGGAGTGATGTGGCGGCATGGGAAATGCCTTGTTATTATTCTTAAATTAATTCATTAATTTTGTGTATTAATTACATACAAAAGTAAGTCTTTGATGAATCATGGGTCTTGGACAAGACTACAAAATGTCCACTGGCTATACCTTTCACAAAGGCATAGAGCTGTTGATATTGTTTGGGTACATTCTCATCATCTCCCATTTCACCCTCAATTAAATGCACACCTGGCAGAAACTATAACAGTTCCCATGTACATCTAAATTGAACTTACTTAGTTTTAAAAACAACCAACAAGCTTTGAATCCTACTATAAATATACTGATTCATTTGTTCATTTTATTAAACATTACATTTATTTTATAAATTTACTAGTTGACCATAACTAAAATAAACTCTTTTGTGTTGTCTTTTGAACAATGTCAGTGCCACTACATGTAATGAGTTGTGATATTGTTTTAACTTTGTGAAATGTTCTGTATTGATGCACACAGCTGCATGCACGGTTATAAATTTGACAGAAAGGACACCTGACCACCCATCAGTGTCAGGACACAGATCCATAAGTAACTGCTTTTGTTTTCGAAGTGATATAAGTATTTGAAATGTAATCCTTTGGCCTGGGGAATCTATTTTTCAGTTTTGGGTGGTCAAATTTGGGTATAAAAGGGGCAGTTTCTTTGGAAAAGGGAGGTTTTTGGGACTGCCAAGAGAGGGGGTGTTTTGTGATCCAGATTCTTGGAGACTGTTTTGTTTCAACATTTTTGCAAGTGTTCACTATTTTTGGATTGGACAGTCACCAAAAGGGGTAAGCATGGTTACTTAATTTATATTCATTTTACTTAAGGTTCCTTGTAAATATGTAGATAATGTGTAAGCTTACCAATGTTAATGTGTGTAAATATAGTTTTGTGTGTAGTTGATCATGTTTTTGTTTTAAGTTTAAATGGTATAATCTTTTACAAGTTTAAGGTCTGATTAGTATAATCTCAGTGTACAATGTGTACTGTCATTCAGGCTGTGTACATTGTACATGAAGTATAGGTTCAAATAAGGTGATAGGACTAAACTATGGGGTGTCTGTGCAGGCAGCTCATGCAAACAATGATGTTGTTAATGTTTTGTAAACTTAGAATAAACAGCATGTACAATGTGTACTTTCATTCAGGTTGTACACACTGTATGTTATAGGTTCAAATAGTGAGATAAGTCTAAATCATGGGGTGTCTGTGCTGGCAGCTCATACACAATATGACTTTATTAACTGTATTGAAAGCTTAGTTTAAACAGTATATAAAAATGTGTACTATCATACAGGTGTAGGCATTGTCTAAAATGTAGGTTATTATGATAAGGGTATATTATGGGGTGTCTGTGCTGGCAGCTCATTAATATATAATGACTTTGTTAAATGTGTTATTTCATGTAGGCAGTACATACAGTATATACTGTCATTCAGGCTGTATATATTGTATACAAATATAGGCAAAATTAATCTGCTTGGCTTAGAGTCCTGACCATGCAGGCTAGGCTTCGAGTTAAGTGGATACTTTAGATCAACTTCAAGTCAGTTCTCCAGTTTATTGAAGTTAAGTATCTTCTTTCACATATAAGGTCACTAGGGTTGACTTAACATAAAGCCACGGGAAAGACATATAGTCGCCTTCACTGGGAACTCTGACAACATGCAGTTGTCCTGAGATCATGTAAGTCAACAATGGTTCCTTAAATTAGTAATTCTATAGTTTATCAGGCCAAATTCATGCTGAAGATAACTGTTCAAGGTAATTATATAATTAAATCTGACCTATATGTTAAATTAGTATGAAAGGTACGACAAGTGTGTTAAATGTCACTTTGTTTAGAATTTATTTGTCAATTTAAGTTTATAGTTTAATGTTAGTCTGTCTCTGAGGCTAGTTTTATCAGTGTAGTCAGTCATGCAAATGAGAATGAGAAGTTCAAGCTTATCAGTTTAGTTAAGTTTATATTCTAAGGATTTGTTGATGTTACCATGGCTTTTGAAATGATAACATTTTGGTTCTGCATTCCACTTAGTTTCACTAGTGAATCAATTAGTGTCATTTGGGAATATTTGGGGATTACATTCTTGTTCAACAGTTTCTTGTAAGTTTAATAAGCATTATTCTGAACTCTTAAATGGGATCGTGTGTCCATTCAGTTAATGTAAACTGTGTATCTACAATATTTTATTGATTTATTCTGTTCTATGGCTGAATCTTGTTCGACTGTAATGACTGTATGGTTTGGAAGGGGTAATTTTGGTGAATAAATGTAATTATAGTTAAACTATGGTATTTCTGTTGATTGTTGTCTCTGAATACCCTACCTTATGAATATGAGGCACAGCCTCCCTATTGACTTAGGATGACCACTGGACCTGGGCATGTTGCAGAAATGATCTGACATGGGAAGTTTTGTGTCAACTGCTGTTGACTGGGGGCTCGAGCCGGAGGGCCACTTTGGGGTCAGTTTGACTAATTAGTGGTCTTGTTGAACTTGGTTGTAATTAAACAACAACCAAGCAGCCCCCCACAGAATGGTATTGGTCAGGCCAACACATCTGCCACAATAGAGCGATTTCGAGTGAATTTTTGACCCACAGGGTAGTACAGGAGTATTCGGTTGCAATATGAAAAATTTCAAATGCTACAACTTTTGGCGGCCATCTTGAATTTTTGCGGAAAATGAAAAATGGCAAATATCTCTGAAACTGTCAGAGGTAGAGCGATTTCGAGCGAATTTTGGACTTGCAGGGTAGTAGAAGAGTATTCTGTTGAAACATGAAAGTTTTCAATTTTTACAACTTTTGGCGGCCATCTTGAATTTTTGTAAAAAATTAAAAATCGCAAATATTTCTGAAACCGTCAGAGATAGAGCGATTTTGAGTGAATTTTGGACCCACAGGGTAGTAGAAGAGTATTCTGTTGAAACATGAAAATTTTCAATTTTAACAACTTTTGGCAGCCATCTTGAATTTATGCAGAAAATAAAAAATCGCAAATATCTCTGAAACTGTAAGAGACCTACAGTCCACACTTCTTTCCACATTTCTTTCATATTTGGCAGGTGGCTTGGTATGCTAGAGGACTCGCCACCCTATCTTTTTGGTAGGGTTTATGTCTAAATTAGGCCTGTGGTAGACAAAAATGTCTAAAATGTGGAATATTGCTTGTTAGCGACCTACAGTCCACATTTCTTTCATATTTGGCAGGTGGCTTATCGCTTAAAAGTACTGTAGTTAGCCAATTTTTCTCAAATAACTCATTCATCTACTTTTGGGAGAGCTTTCACATGGTGAAGTTTCAGACCCGTAGATAATTACTCACATACTCAAAATGAGTAAATGCGAATTATCTCTTAAAAGTATTGCAGATAGCCAATTTTTCTCAAATAACTCATTCCCCTACTTTTAGAAGAGCTTTCACATGGTGAAGTTTCAGACCCATAGCTAATTACTCACCTACTCAAAATGAGTAAATGCGAATTATCTCTAAAAGTATTGCAGATAGCCAATTTTTCTCAAATAACTCATTCACCTATTTTTGGGAGAGCTTTCACTTAGTGAAGTTTCAGACCCGTAGCTAATTACTCACCTACTCAAAATGAGTAAATGCTAATTATCTCTAAAAAGTATTACAGATAGCCAATTTTTGTCAAATAACTCATTCACTTACTTTTGGGAGAGCTTTCACTTGGTGAAATTTCAGACCCGTAGCTAATTATTCACCTACTCAAAATGAGTAAATGCTAATTATCTCTAAAAGTATTGCGGATACCCAATTTTTCTCAAATAACTCATTCATCTACTTTTGGGAGAGCTTTCACATGGTGTGAAGTTCCAGGCCCGTAGGTAATTACTCACCTACTCAAAATGAATAAATACGAATTATCTCTAAAAGTATTGCAGATAGCCAATTTTTCTCAAATAACTCATTCACCTATTTTTGGGAGAGCTTTCACTTGGTGAAGTTTCAGACCCGTAGCTAATTACTCACCTACTCAAAATGAGTAAATGCTAATTATCTCTAAAAAGTATTACAGATAGCCAATTTTTGTCAAATAACTCATTCACTTCCCAGCAGGCAATAGGATGTCAAAAAGAAATCAAAAAGACACTGGGTATGACATCCAAAACTCATGCTTATTTGAAATTCGAAATGACATCATATGTTAAATGTCAAATAGATCTTTAGTAGCCTAGTCTATTTGACATCTCCAAAAGCCATAAAAAAGACATCTAGTAGCCGATTATAAATTTGATATCAGCATAAGACATCAATATGATGACCCAATTTGGACTGATTTCATATCTATGTGACATCAGAAACTGACATCAATTTGATGTACTGATTTAAAAATCTGATTGACATCAATTTGCAAGTGCTTTTTAGAAATACAGTTAAAAATATTTTTGGTTTCAAAGTTAATACTGTGTTACATTGTTTAAACTCCCAACATACAACTGCCATTTATGCACACTTACCTGACACAGCTTTAAGTCATTTCCATGTACTATACAGATTATTCCATGGGAGAAAATAATGAATGTCATCTGGGAACAAGTTGGGAAAATTTATACCACTTGTAAAGATACAAATTATGGGTACAAACGTTTGAATATTAGAAGCACTTTTTCTAAACTTTTTTTCTTTATTTGTTCAATCTTTGGCTTGGTTGCAAACACTAAAGAATACATTTGTTTACAAGTCAACATATTTATTGAAGGTTTTTGCTGTCACACAGCATTTTAGTTACAGTTTTAAACATAATTGTTTTGTCTATACCAAAAATTAATTATTTCTTTCAAAGCAACATCACACAGACTATAGGAAAAGTTGGTTAGTAGGTTCAGCATCTAATCACAGGTTGTCACCTCTGTCTGGGTTTGCCCCTACTAATGCAAAAGAGCTGAGGGTCTGTCCTAATATGACCCTGGCTGTTTTCAGGATGTAAAACCCAACTTTGACTTAACACAGACTAGATAAATTATTCCGACTTAGGCATGATTTAGACATCCAGACGATGTATTGGTAATATTCATAAAAAATGAAATCATAATTTTATAGAATACCAATGTCAATCTGATCTCAAATTATATGATGATACTCTACTTTAAATGTCTTAACAAAGTGACATCACATTAATATCATTAAGATGTCAGAAACAATGCCCGTATATTATTCGAACATCATATTTTCATCATTTGACATGACTACACAGAGTCATGTTGGGATGGTGTCAATTTTATGTCATTGAATAGGATAATACGATCATGTCAGGTCTGGTAATCATTTTGACATCTAGTTGATATTATAGGTATATCACTGACATAAAGTCATGTCATGTCACATAAACTGGATGTCAGATTTGTGTCAGATGACTTGACCACCTAATATCATGTCCGAGTGATAGTTAGTTGATGTCATATACTAACATGACCAAAACATGATGTCAAGAATTGGACCTGTGCCTGCTGGGTTACTTTTGGGAGAGCTTTCACTTGGTGAAATTTCAGACCCGTAGCTAATTATTCACCTACTCAAAATGAGTAAATGCTAATTATCTCTAAAAGTATTGCGGATACCCAATTTTTCTCAAATAACTCATTCATCTACTTTTGGGAGAGCTTTCACATGGTGTGAAGTTCCAGACCCGTAGGTAATTACTCACCTACTCAAAATGAATAAATACGAATTATCTCTAAAAGTATTGCAGATAGCCAATTTTTCTCAAATAACTCATTCACCTACTTTTGGGAGAGCTTTCACTTGGTGAAGTTTCAGACCCGTAGCTAATTATTCACCTACTCAAAATGAGTAAAGCAAATTATCTCTAGAAGTATTGCAGATAGCCAGTATTTCTCAAATAACTCATTCACCTACATTTTGGAGAGCTTTCACATGCAAAAGTGTTTTTATGAATTTTTAAAATAATTTTTAATGCATTAACATTAATGAAATCATGCACTAAATCAATTATAACTTGAAAAGTATTGCATTTAGAGCACTTTGTTAAAATATGTTATTCAGCTACTTTTTCCATAGCTACAACATGGTGAGTAACTTGGGTGTCTATCTCTATAGCTAAGTGAGTAATAGCTACTTTTGGATTTTTCACTAACTTCCATCATGAGTAAAATCACTTGTAACTTGGAAACTATTGCATTTAGAGAATTTTGTGCAAATATGTTATTCATCTACTTTTGGGTCAGCTATAACATAATAAAATTTCAGATGGCATAGCTGAGTAATAGCTACTTTTAGGTTATCACTGTTGAGTAAATCACTTCTAACTTGAAAACTGTTGTATTTAGATGATTTAGTTTCAATATGTTATTCACCTATTTTGAGGCAGCTATAACATAGTAAAATTCCAGACCTGTGGCTCATTGCACAGATGAGTAATAGCTACTTTGAACTTCTTACTCAACACTAAATCATTTATAACTTGAAAAGTATTGTATTTAGAGCATTTTGTTAAAATATGTTATTCAGCTACTTTTTCCATAGCTACAACATGGTGAGTAACTTGGGTGTCTATCTCAAATTATAGCTAAGTGAGTAATAGCTACTTTTGGACTTTTCACTGACTTCCATCATGAGTAAAATCACTTGTAACTTGAAAACTATTGCATTTAGAGAATTTTGTGCAAATATGTTATTCACCTACTTTTGGGTCAGCTATAACATAGTAAAATTTCAGACCTGTAGCTCATGGCATAGCTGAGTAATAGCTACTTTTGCCTTTGCCTTTGCCGGTGGATACATTTTGCATCTGGCCACTGATGCGTCCTTGGTCTAGTTTAGAAGAAACTGCCTATCTTTAATACTTTTAGAGATAAAAGACATTTGCTCATTTTAGTAGCTATTACTCGGCTATCCAAAGAGCTTCAGTTGTGCAACTTCACTATGTGGTAGATCACCCAAAAGTAGGTGATTGACTTATTCAGAAGAAATTGCCTATCTGTAATACTTTTAGAGATAAAAGATTTACTCATTTTAGTAGATATTACTCAACTATCCAAAGAGCTACAGTTGTGCAACTTCACTATGTGGTAGATCACCCAAAAGTAGGTGAATGGCTTATTCAGAAGAAATTGCCTATCTGTAATACTTTTGGAGATAAAAGACATTTGCTCATTTTAGTAGCTATTATTGAGCTATCCAAAGAGCTACAGTTGTGCAACTTCACTATGTGGTAGATCACCCAAAAGTAGGTGAATGACTTATTTAGAAGAAGTTGCCTATCTGTAATACTTTTAGAGATAAAAGACATTTACTCATTTTAGTAGCTATTACTCAACTATCCAAAGAGCTACCGTTGTGCAACTTCACTATGTGGTAGATCACCCACAAGTAGGTGAATGACTTATTCAGAAGAAATTGCCTATCTGTAATACTTTTAGAGATAAAAGATATTTGCTCATTTTAGTAGCTATTACTCAGCTATCCAAAGAGCTACAGTTCTGCAACTTCACTATGTGGTAGATCACCCAAAAGTAGGTGAATGATTTATTTAGAAGAAATTGCCTATCTGTAATACTTTTAAAAATAAAGGGTATTGACTCATTTTAGTAGCTATTACTCAGTTATGCAAAGATCTACAGTTGTGCAACTTCACTATGTGGTAGATCACACAAAAGTAGGTGAATGACTTATTTCGAAAAAAGTGCCTATCTGCAATACTTTTAGAGACAAAAGACATTTACTCATTTTAGTAGCTATGAGTGTGCTATGCAAAAAGCTATAGATCTGCAACTTCACTATGTGCTAGATCACCCAAAAGTAGGTGAATGATTTATTTAGAAAAAATTGCCTACCTATAATACTTTAAGAGATAAAAGACATTTACACATTTTAGTAGCTATTACTCAGCTATGAAAAGAAAAGAAACTGAAAAGATTTGCCTAACTTTAATACTTGTAAAGCTTTTTGACAGTTATTTTCATCATAATTTTGCCACAAATAAGAAAATAGCTATTACTCACTTATGACATGCAATGGAACCCCAAATGATATGCCATGTTATAGTAAGGAAAACGTAGCTGAACAAATTATTTTAGGAAAATACTGTAACTGCAGTACTTTTTGAGTTACATTGGATTTACTCAACAGTCAGAATTTCAAAGTAGCTATTACTCAGCTATCCAATGTGGAACAGGTCTGCAACTTTACTATCTGATAGCTTATCAAAAACTAGATGAATAACATATTTCAAAATATTTCCCTAACTTTAATACTTTTGAAGATATTTGACATTTACTTACGTCATTATTTTGCTACAAATAAGAAATTAGCAATTACTCACTTATGACATGCAGTGGAACCCCAAACGACATGCCATCTTATAGTTAAGGGAAAAGTAGCTGAACAACATATTTTACAAAAATACTCTAACTGCAATAGTTTTGGAGTTACAATGGATTTACTCAACCGTAGAATTTCAAAGTAGCTATTACTCAGCTATGCAATGTGCAACAGGTCCAAAACTTTACTATGTGATAGCTTATCAAAAAGTAGATGAATAACATATTTGAAAAAAATTCTCTAACTTTAATACTTTTGAAGATATTTGACATTTACTTATATCATTATTTTGCTACAAATAAGAAAATAGCTATTACTCACTTATGGCATGCAATGGGACCCCAAACTATGTACCATCTTATAGCTAAGGACAAAGTAGGTGAACAACATATTTGAAGAAAAAGTTGTAACTGCAACAGTTTTTGAGTTATGAGCCCTTTACTCCAAGTAGCTAAAAGTGCTATTACTCACTTATCTTTAGGCCTAAGTCCATAAAACCAAAAACATTTTCAAGGGCGTGAAAATTAATTGGAACAATTAATTTACAAAAATCTGTAACTGTAGTAGTTTTGGAGAAATCTGTGTGACATACTAACACACGCATGCAAACAGCCAGTCACTAGAGTTAAATATGGATTGGCCACATATTAGCTTTGTTTCTTTTTCTCTAGTCGGTCGGTACAAATATAAATAAATTACCTGTGACTGTTTTTTTCTTCTGTCGGGAGCAAAACAAGCCTATTGGCGGATTTGAAATCCAACTTATCAAAAAACGAACGCCTAAGACTTCTTGGAGCCTCCTCAATTCTACCTATTTACACATTCATCCAAAAACACTTTGGTCACACTTTTGGCTTTGATGCTCTCACAGTTTGGAATCATTTACCTGATAATGTTGGTTGTTTCCCAACTCTTGCCTGTTTCAAGAAAAAGCTAAAATCTTATTTCTATCTCCCACCTGTGAGTGGAGGCTGTTTTCAGGAGATTACAAAACGCCTTTCATATGTGCGTGCGTCATTCCGTCCTTGCATCTGTTTGACATGTTTTTACATAAACTTTAATATCTCATTCATTTATAAAAATATCTAAATCAAATTTGCAGGGAATGTTTATGGCTATAAAAATCTGTCTGTGTAAAATTTTGGCTTCACTTTAAAAAACAAAATGGCCACCATAGCTAATTGTTTGAAAATCATAAAGGTGCTCTAAATCTTGAAACATTCCAGCTAGCTTTATCAAATTTGCACAAAAGCTATATGGCTAGAAAAGGCAAGCCTGATGGTAATTTAGGCCTAGTTCTAAAAAAAAATGGCCGCCATATCACACGTTCAATGTCAAATGGGGTTATCCTATTAAAAAGGCCTCATATCTCCTCTCATATTGCTCCTACAGTTTTGGAATGTGAAAACAACTTGTAGGATTAAGTAATGGCCAGGGAATCTTTTCCAGGTGTTAAATTTGACCTTTGCTTCAAGGTTAAATCGCGTCATCATACTAAAACGTCCTTATTTTGCCTTTATTATTTTTGTGCCATGGCTTCAGAACGTAAGGACAGACCATGAAAAGTTCTGGCCTGCAAATGTTTTGCCTCAGAAAAATTTTGGCCTTATTTTGAAAAACAAAATGGCTGCCATAGCAAATTATTTCAAAATCATTAAGATGCTCTAAAACGTGAAATATTGCAGCTAGGTTAATCAAATTTCCACAAAAGATATATGGCTAGAAAAGTTAGCCTCATAGTAATTTGGCCTAGTTTCTGAAATAAAATGGCTGTCCTATCATATGTTTAATGTTAAATGGGATTATCCTATTAAAAAGACATTATATCTCCCTTATCATTGCTACTAGGGGCTCCAAATGTGAAAACAACTTGAAATTCTTTTCCAATTGCTGACTTTTACCTTAGACCACTTCTTCAATGTCAAGTGGGGTCATCTTACTACAAATACCTTATATCTGCTTTAGTTAGTACTGATTCTATGGTAGGAGATAACTGCTGCGGCAGTGGCCTTGTTTTTTTTCAAAAAGGCTTTCCCCAACATGTAAATTGCCCAGCATCTTTGGTATCATCCTTAATATGTCTATGGAATAATTAGTGTCTGGCGTAGTGCCTTGGAGTCTGCCTAGGGCAGAGATTAAATCCTCTAAAAGTCTAGAACTGATTAATATACAAAAAAGACAAATATTTTTAAGTGATTTTTAAAATACTGCACTGTTGACTTGGACTTCAAGGTTATGTCCCCCTCTCACCTGTCCACCCCAGTTGACACACACATGTGAAGCTGTTCTGTCCATCTAGACACTGCCCTCCATTCTTACAGGGTCTCAGTAGTTCACATTCATCTACCTCCACCTCACAGCGGGCACCTGAGTAACAGCAACAACCACTAGTAAAGTAGGATGTTTATTACTGGTGCGCAGAAAAAAAGCCTGGTGGGAAAAATGACAGTGGAAAGAAAGCCTGGTGGAAGAAAAGCCTGGTGGAAAGAAAGCCTGGTATGTTTTGAAAAACATGGAAAACAAGCCTGATGTTTCTTTTTTTTTTTTTTTGATTAATTCTGTATTCTACATTGATGAAAATAAATTGTACTAGAAAAATAAATTATATGTAGAGTAAGAAATGTGAAATTTGCCACTTTTAACATGTTTTTAGACTGTTTTCAAACCTAAAAAAAGAAACCAGGCTTTTTTTCCATCTTTTCCAAAACAGACCAGGCTTTCTTTCCGTCAGGCTTTCTTTCCATTGCCATTTTTTCTACCAGGCTTTTTCTCTACCAGGCTTTTTTCCCCGGATTCTTATTACTTGACCAAGTTGTGGAGCAAGCATTTGCTCAGGTACTAGAATTAAAACAGAAGGAAGTAGCTCTGTATGAAAAGAGGGTATTTTAGAGAGAAGTCATCAAGACAAATAATCAGATAAAATTGAAGGTCAGACAATAGAGTTTATAAGTATCACTTTCTATGTAAACACCAATCAATCAAACCTTAATTTGAACCTGTGTCTGTCATTCATTGTTGCTGGGTCCCAGCAGTACACAATCTTCTACCTTTATCCTAACAGAGAACACACGAGTACCGGTTCATTTAAACATCATTAATTTGAACCTGATATCTATGCTTCACTGTTACAGGGTCTTACCAGTCCTGATTCCCTCCCTCCACCTCACTGTGAGTAGACTTTCCTCAAGTCCTTTTGTCTTGGGTATTATATGAGGACTGAATGACTTTTTGGCCAGAATGTGGGGCTGTGGGGATATTTCATCCCTCAGTAATTTCCCCACACATCATGATGGG
Source organism: Sabellastarte sp. h YS-2021 (assembly GCA_964017235.1). Classification (NCBI taxonomy): domain Eukaryota; kingdom Metazoa; phylum Annelida; class Polychaeta; order Sabellida; family Sabellidae; genus Sabellastarte; species Sabellastarte sp. h YS-2021. Next base: position 82,884,477 of record OZ024935.1, on the reverse strand, counting down.
TTCATAATGATTCCATGAATGTCAGATTTGGTGGAATAAGAAATACAAAGACTTGGAGTAAGTCTACATTGTGAGACATTTGGCCAGCAGACATTTGACAAGTGGACATTTGCCTGGCGGATATTTGGCTGGTGGACATTTGACCACTGTCTTTTTTGAGTCGTAGGACAAATGGCCAGTGACTTTTTGTATCCACCGGATAGCATCCGGTGGATACTATGGATTTGACTTCGTTACGCCTATGCCTCCGCCGCCGCAGTGTGTAGAGAGATTTCACCGTTACCGCTCTAATGAAAAAAATCTAAAAAAATCTTATAGCTAGCCTTCTCAAATTTGCAGGATATATTCATAACCATAAACTCTTGCCTGGGAATATTTTTGGCCTCATTTTGAAAAACAAGATGGCCGCCACGGGCGTTTTTCAACTTTAAACAAGGACTTTTGGTGGCCCTCTAGAGCAAGGGTATTACAGGTAGAGATCTCAAATTCACAGGATAGGTTCCTCATAAAATCTTGACTGGGAATATTTTTGGCCTCATTTTGAAAAACAAGATGGCCGCCATAGGCGTTTCTTTGCAGTCATGAAAAGTGCTTATATCTCCCTTATTATTGGTCCTAGAGGTTAGGGATGGTAAACCAACCTATAGGAAATCATGGGCTGGGAATCTTTTGGTGTGGTCGGATTTGACCTTGGACCCCTTCTTCAAGGTCAAACAAGCATAGCCCAACTTAAAAGTGCTTATAACTCGCTTATTATTGGTCCTAGAGGTTTAGGATGGTATACCAACCTATAGGAAATCATGGGCTGGGAATCTATTGCTGTGGTCGGATTTGACCGTGGACCCCTCCTTCAAGGTGAAACGAGGATAGCCCAACTTAAAAGTGCTTATAACTCACTTATTATCTGTCCTAGAGGTTTGGGATGGTAAACCAACGTATAGGAAATCATGTGCTGGGAATCTTTTGGTGTGGTCAGATATGACATTGGACCCCTCCTTCAAGGTCAAATGAGGATAACCAAACTTAAAAGTGCTTATAACTCGCTTATTATTGGTCCTAGAGGTTTAGGATGGTAAACCAACCTATAGGAAATCATGGGCTGGGAATCTTTTGCTGTGGTCGGATTTGACCTTGGACCCCTCCTTCAAGGTCAAACGATGACAGCCAAACCTGAAAGTGCTTATAACTTTCTTATTATTGGTCGTAGAGGTTTGGCATGGTAAACAAACCTACACAAAATCATGGGCAAGGAATCTATTGCTGTGGTCGGATTTGACCTTGGACCCTCCATCAAGGTCAAACGAGGATAGTCAAACTTAAAAGTGCGTATAACTCACTTATTATTGGTCCTAGAGGTTTGGAATGATAAACCAAAATCTAGGAAATCATGGGCTGGGAATCTTTTGGTGTGATCAGATTTGACAAAATTAACAGTTTTTATATCTTGCTTATTCATATTCCTAGAGGTTTGCAGTGTCACACCAACCTATAGGAAATCATGGGCTAAGAATCTTTTGATATGGTCAGATTTCACCTTGGGCTTCTCCTTCAAGGTTAAGCGATGTTAGAATGGCTTTGGTGAGTTTTCTTTCTGGTGGATACAATTTGCATCGGTTCTCCGATGCAATAGGTCTAGTTTATGTGTTATTTCAGTATGGTCATAAATGAGATACCTTTTTAAAATAATGTGAGGTTTAATATGTTATTTTTCTATTGTCCCAAACAAAAACAAATTTTTTTTCATTCTTATTTACATGAAAACGTAATACAGCAATTCTGAGTAAGAATCTAAGCCTTTTAATTCTTTTATGAAGATTATATTTAATCCTGAGCAATTATCAAAGGCTTTTTAGCTTCTTTTATTTTATTTAAGACAATATAAAAATGACATTTTAAGCTCAATTTGCAATATGAGCACAAGGTTTTTCATTTGGGGCAACTTATATAACTTATATACTTTTTTAAATAACTTATAAAAAAGTCACCAGCCAAACGACCGCTGGCTAAACGTCCACCAGACAAATGTCCGAGCACCCATCAAAATATTATTTGATTATTTTTTCTGAAATATGCTCATTGGCACACACCTCTGTTCTAGCTTGGTCACATCACTCTGCCTAGAAACTATATATGTAGACATACAAAGCACCAACTTTAATATCATCTCTTTTAAGTAATAATGTTTTCAGCAGGACTTACCAGTGTAGCCTGGTGTACAGGCACAGAAAAACTCGTTGGTGAGGTCATAACAGCGACCTCCGTTTGTACAGGGAGAAGACAGACACTCATTGATGTCTTCTTCACAGTTTCTCCCTGTGAATAATTTATTATAATATAAATCACAAGAGTTTTTAAGTGTGAAGGATACACAAAGGTTATCACAATAAATTATATTCATTTTCTGACTGAAAATCCATTCATGCAATAATTTGAAAAAGGGATATTTACCGGTATATATATTATTAACAGTGTAGGGACTTAGAAAAACTATAAATTGAAATTGAAACAGACTATCAAGCAATGGGAAAGATTGTCTGGTGTTTGAAAATTTTATACAAAAATAACAAATACTTATTTAAATATATTCATAATATTATAAATAAAATATATAAAAGATAATAATAATCTCGCGAGGACTCTAATATTATTGACTAAAGAATAAAAAAAATAAATGGTCCTTTCACAATCAGAAAGCCACTGGAAAACACATGACATATACTAACATTAATATACACAAGATATCAGCTTAAGTATACAGGGCCCGTGGATTATTTACTTTTGTGGATTGATTAATTCCAGTCTACTTTTGAATGAAGCAGTAGGCGTATTTCACAACGTAATCCGTCGAATCTAGATTCAGATTTGGATTCTTTGGATTGGCTAGATCTGTGAAATACAATTTTCTGCAGATCTGAATCCAAATTAAAAACATGACATAAACAAACATAAATATCATATATTATTACAAATTAATATGCAGTAATATATTCTTATCATATTACAGTATAATAAAAATTTCCCAAACATTAAAATTTCCAGCCACATGTTGTCACCATTATTTTACAAAGAATTGTGGGTAATCCAATGAATCTGAATCCGTTGATCTACCTCGAGAGGTAGATCAACGGATTCATAATCCAGATTCAGATTCAAGTCACGAAACAAGCGAACCCGTTGATCTGACGAATCTAGATTCGACGGATTATGGTTGTGAAATACGCCTAATGTAGGCTTCTAACTGAACAACTCTTACCAGTGAATCCAGGCAGGCATACACACTGATATTCAGCAAACCCGTCCACACACTGAGCTCCATTTTTACAGGGCAGAGAACTGCACTCATTCACCTCAGACTCACAGTTTACACCTAATCAAATATATAAACTCATCAGTGAAGTAAGCCCTCTACAAGGTCCTTCCTTAGAGCACTATATATGATTCTCTGAGAAAGTAGCCTTGCTAAAAGCTCAATTTTTTCAGTCATTAGGGATCAGTTCAGATAATGAAGTTTCAGTTATTATAATATACTCATATATATACCGGCATTTACATAAGCGTACAGCTAAGGTAGAGATAAGCTTATATCTCATAACATGTATTAGTGTTTTGTGAATACCAAATATCTGTGCATGTTTGAAAAAGATATGGTACAAATATTAGCCTTAAGCAAGGCTACAGAGAACTTTCCCTTTGGAAGGATGAAAATTTCCAGTGAAAGTATAAAATCCAGACTGTTATAAAATCCACTCATTCATTGTTTAAAGAACTCTACAAAAAACACTTGGAGGCAACTGTACCACTACAGTGGAATCAGTAAAAATGTAATTAAAGTATACATGGAACTGGTTCTGGGGTACCTACTTAAGAAAATAGTATGCTTTCAAGTGGAAATTCAACTGGATATCTTGTAGAAATGGAAGGTTCTAGCAACACAAAGTCTTCTGTACTAACAATGCAGTCATTCAAATATGTTCTTGGTTGTGAAGTTTTACCGAAAAGACTCACTGTTCAAAATGCACCCATGCATAATGGGACTGCCTTAAATTAGACTCATCAGACTATATTCTCTGCACAACTACTCTGAAGGAGTCAGTCAATGAATGCAAGGGCACTGCACACTATTGTTTTTCCTGTTGACTTTTTTTGCTATCATATATTTTGTTCACTCTTTTTGACAGTAAGAAGAAAACCAAAGAAGAAAAAGCCTCGGGAGGGCAAGGGCAGCACACCCTGTTTACAATAGTTAATACACACAGTATGAATAAATAAACAATTACTAAGTTTTTTTTAAGTTTACTGTAATAAATTAATAACACCTAAATCTCAATAAACTCCAACTGGATAAATCGTAAGTCTTGATAATAGTAATGATGACAAAAGTGTGGTACGACCAGTCTCCCCTTAGACTTTCATCAAGTCCTTTTGTCTAAGGTATTATATGAGGACTGAATGACTTTTTTACCAGAATGTGGGGCTGACAAAAGGACTTGTATTTCTCTAGACAGAAGCTTTTTTTACTCATCAAGTGGGTTTATAATGATTTCATGTATGTCAGATTTGCTGGAATGAGAAATACAAAGACTTGGAGCAAGTCTACTGTTCCCTGCTTACCAGTGAAACCATCAGTACATTGACAGGAGTAGTAGCCAATCAGATCCACACAGGTGGCTGAGTTTTGACAAGGGTTGGATTCACACTCATTCAGGTCCACCTCACAGACTGCACCAGTGAAACCTGCAACAATATGAAAAGTGGACTTAGCAAGGTAGAAAGTGTAACATACCAATTGAAAACAGAGCTCCAGACTACTGTGGCTCATGATTATCAGTCTCATGATCAATAGTTTTAATATTTGTATATCTGTTACACTCAATCCATGAAATTGCCCATTTCATGAAATAGGCAAGAATTTTACCTATTTCATGAAAGAGGCAATTTTTCCAGTATTCACTTGGCTGTGACTGTGTAACCACCAACGGTTACAGAAACTTTTACTTTGCGTGACTGATGTCGGTAAAACATGTATGTCTTTATAATCACCCGACAATCAACCGACAATCATCTGAGAGACTGAAACATATAATATAGGCTCGTATAATATATAACACATATAATGAAATATATGTGTTATAGCATGCCAACTTAGCATAGATATATAAGAGAATATTTGTCCAATAAGAAAACCGTTCTATAAATAGCCTGTGTATTTTTATACACAACTGAACATTTATTTCTGCATCTGGCAATATAAAATCTACATATATGGGTACATAATGAAAAAAAAACTGGAAAAAAAAACAACTGACATAATAAGATTGCATTTGTTTGTGTTAACTATTTCAAATAGAATAAAGTACTGATATGTCCATGGCAGTAGATGTGTACAATAGTCATCGGAAATGCAAGACGGTAGCCGAAAGCTGCATACTGTGAAACCGCCATTGTTGGTAGCCAAGTCACTTCGTTTACATTTACATTAAAAGTGATGGAGGGGAGCAATTATTCTGTCCAACTCTCTTTACTTTTTGTATTATTCCTTAATTTGTCTGTACATGTGTAGAAATAAAGCTTTTATTATCTGCGACACCACACATTTGATCTGAATATCAAGATAGAGATATTGACCAGGCATTTTAATTTTTTGTCGTTATCCACAGCACATAGAATTACACTTGCTAGGCACTTGTATTTGTCATCTTTGCCTGGGATATATATTTTTTTTGCATATTCATTCAGAAGTTTTCATATTTTGTCATTTGAGTTAAACATATTCTATTATTAACCAATGGTCTGGCTTAAAACAAGACTTCTTACACATTATAAACCTGTATCATCTGGCTAGGGAAATTAAGATTGTGGTTGATGAATAGAAGGTTCATAAAATAGAAGAGGTAGTCTAGTACAAAAAGATTATAGAAATACAAATTAGGGATAGTTTAAATATCCGTTTTTAAAATGTAATTTATGGATAATAGAAAGTCAGATAACGGGGGTTGTGGTGTACCTGTAAGACAGAGACATTGATGTGGAGCTCCCTCATTCTCCACACACACCCCAGAGTTGTGACAGGGCTCTGAACCACACTCCAACACATCTGTCTGTAAACACATGCAAAACTGCTTACCAAAATATATTTTTATTAAAATTTACTAACAAAAATAATGAAAACTGATTCAGAATTCTCATACCTAGCTATAGGGCTTTGTACTACACTCTAACATGTCAGTCAGTAATTCCTGAGAGAGTTAGACATGATGAATTGATATCTACATGCATATTTTGGAATTATTCTGATCTATAACAAATTAATGTGTTACATTTTACATTACACAAAGTACTGCTCTTCCACTAACCATTTAAAGTGCAATTCATGAAACCATTTTACACTCAAAATTTCTTGTGGTAGTTAAGAGACGTTCTACTTTATCACCGAGTGAGCTTTAGAGTACTTATCTAGCCTTGTATAATCAGGATACTCAGACGGTATCTCACATGTGAAGCTGCTCTTTTGGCTGCAAATGCCTTGGTTGGAAGTTGTCTAGACTGCTGTAATTCCTTGTTTAAAAGTCTTTCGGCTCTTGATCTTCACAGGCTCCAGTGTGTTCAAAACGGTCTTACGAGAACTGTGGCTAATACCACCAAGTACTCGTATATCACTTTTATAAAGAAAGAATCTTCATTGGTTGCATATTGAGCATCACTCTGTTTTCAAGACGGCTGTATTGGTGTACAAGTTTTCACATAATGGTCATCCAAAATACTTTAAACCTCTCCTTAAACCCAGACACAGTGTGTATAGAACTCGCAGCAGTCAATCTGATGGCATGCTGCTTGAGGTCCCACACTTTGCATCAATATATAAGTCTAAAAGCATTTTGGCCTCAGCTTTGCATATGATGCCCCAAGGATTTGGAATGTTCTGTCTGATGATGTAGGCTCTTCCAAATCTCTCTCTTCATTCAGGAAGAAGCTGAAAACCTATGTCTTTGCAAAAACTTACCCACCCTAGTTTTTTCTAGTCTTGTCTCAGTCTTTCTCCATGGTGCCGACCCCTGCAATATTTTCTGATTTAACGATTATGACCATTGACTTCTGGCATTAAGAGTCTGTGAATAGATGACGATTAAGTGCTATAAAAGTATTATAAGAATTAGAATTAGAAAGTTTTAGTTTACATAATGTACTCCTATATATATGCATTCTGATTTTCAAATCAGTAAACTCCTAAGACAGGCTAGCTGATGACTTTTAACATTTATGAGTGCTTTATGTATACCTAATTAAGCGGCCGCGGCCCGTCAGGGATGCTTATTTCTTTTCACCGAAGTTTGACTGATCACCGCCGCTGCCGCAGGATTATATGGTCTCCCTTGAATAACTTCAAATTTTTGGCATATTTTGCACAGACCTTAAGCATAACTCAAAAACACCCCATCATCGCGTTTCGGAAAAAACCACACACACCTGTGCTATAAAATTTACCAGGTACATTCTAGACCAAATTTCCAAGGTTGGAAAGGATTTTCTCATCAATCGGACCATAGATGCTTGAATGGGAGGCGTTTTATTTTCGTAAATTTTATAAAAATAGGTACTTGGTCTGTATCTCAAAAACGGTCAGGATTACAGCATTTTGTTGGAATAACTTATTCAGCTACTTTTTGATACTCTTTCACATGCCAAAGTTTTAGCCTGTATCTGCAATCTTAAGGTCAAGGTCACCTTAATGCCAACAAGAGGAGAGTGCCTGTGAACGGGCACTGTGTCAGCTGACTGAGTGTTTTTGATTTGTGAAGGTGATAATGAGAGGAAAGCATAATTATCAGGGAAAGTGCTGTACAGAAGTACAGTAAATGGTAATTGAACAGCATGTTCGAAAGAAATTCCGAAGCTGACAGAAGAAAAGGACAAATGGTATTATGAAGGAAAGTAACAAGGTAACTGTTTAAGTGTAAAAAGTAGGTTAAAACATATTTAAAGAAATACTGCAAATGCAGTATCCTCATTCAACCTTGAAGAAGGGGTCCAAGGTCAAATCCAACCATGCAAAAACATTCCCAGCCTATGATTTCCTAGAGGTTGGTTTACATCCCAAACCTCTAGGGCCAAAAATAAGCGAGTTATAAGCACTTCTAAGTTTGGCTGTCCTCATTTGACCTTGAAGGGGGTCCAAAGGTCAAATCTGACCACACCAAAAGATTCCCGGCCCATTTCCTATAGGATGGTTTACCATTCCAAAACTCTAAGACCAATAATACGTGAGCTATAAGCACTTTAAGTTTGGCTATCTTCGTTTGACCTTGAAGGAGGGGTCCAAGGTCAAATCTGACCACACCAAAAGAATCCCAGCCCATGATTTCCTATAGGATGGTTTACCATTCCAAACCTCTAAGACCAATAATACGCGAGCTACAAGCACTTTAAGTTTGGCTATCTTCGTTTGACCTTGAAGGAAGGGTCAAAGGTCAAATCTGACCACACCAATAGATTCCCAGCACATGATTTCCTATAGGTTGGTTTACCATCCCAAACTTCTAGGACCATTAATAAGTGAGTTATAAGCACTTTTAAGTTTGGCTCTCCTCGTTTGACCTTGAAGGCAGGGTCCAAGGTCAAATCCGACCACACCTAAAGATTCCCAGCCCATGATTTTCTATAGGTTGGTTTTCCATTCCAAACCTCTAGGACCAATAATAAGCGAGTTATAAGCACTTTTAAGTTTGGCTATCCTCGTTTGACCTTGAAGGAGGGGTCCAAGGTCAAATCCGACCACATCAACAGATTCTCAGCCCATGATTTCCTATATGTCTGTTTACCATCTGTTACGGTCATGGGCAAGCACGGTAGCAATTACCGGTTGTCTTTAAGTTGTAACAGAAAAAGCAAAAAGTTGAACTTAACAAATTTATTTAATAGTCAACAATAATGATTACAGTCAACTGGTATGCTCTTAACCAAACACACTAATACAATAATAAGATCTAGCTGACCTGACCACAGAGATTATGAGTTAAGTTTATCCGCCGTATCCAGCAATCTGTTCCGTAATCCGTCCTGTAGTATATTCTGTGGTCTATCCAATGTCCTATGGTCTGTCCTGTGATCTGTCCAATGTTCACTCACACACGGATATCTATATCTTGTGACCTGTCTCACACTCAACAACACAAAAGGTTCTTGTCCTGCTATTCTTTATATATCCAGTCACACAGAATGTCTGTCTGGAGATTTTTAGAGAGTTAACACAACTGTACTGTCTGCTCCAAGATGTGGACAATGTCCAAACTGCAGTAAATCCACTCTCTGTTATATAACTGTACAATATCCAAAAATATCCAAAGTGCAATAAATCTGTCCAGACAATGTATCTAGTTCACTCCAGTAAAAGTTCACAGCAACACAAGTTATATTATATTCCAAAACACAATAGCTCTCCTTATAGCCAGCGAATACAAAGTTTTCTTGTGGTCAGATGTACATTCCTTATATACATTTACAGATTCCTTCTGGAATTATACAGAACCAACTCAAAAAATAAATCTTGAGCCATCTAGGCCAAAGGAGGAAGTTCTAGAAACTACTGGTAATTGGGTTTCCCCAAATCTAACATAACCACTGAGGGGGGGATTTCCCCCAGTCTGTGAACAATAAACACTAAAACACAAAAATCAATAACTCCCTTACTTTAAATGTTAACACACAAAAAGAACCAACAACACAATTATCTTTTATGACACTGTATAAACATAAAGCTTAAATTAAACAATGCACTAATATAGTGCCTAATATATGTAATATACAATGTACTAATATAGTGTCCAATATATGTAACACCTCCCCCCTTAAAGAAAAATTTTGGAAACCAAGGGATTACAAAATTTTACAAGAGATTTTCATGATGTATACAAACACAGGTAATAACATTTTACAAAACATTTTTGTCTAAATACAAAAGTAAAATTAGTACCATGTATAACCTTTATAAACTTACTAATTACAGGTATATAAATTACAATTTAAATACAGCTTCTGGACAGGGCGTCCGCACAGATATTATCCTTTCCTTTAACATGTTCTATTTGAAGATTGTGTTCTTGCAACATTAAACTCCAGTTCAATAATCTTCTATTTTTGTTTTTCATTTTGTGCAAGAAGACTAAAGGATTGTGATCTGTGTATACAATGGTGGGTTTTGACGATGAAGATATGTATATGTCAAAATGCTGGATGGCCAAAATGAGTGCTAAACATTCTTTTTCTATTGTAGAGTAGTTCTTTTGATGTACATTAAATTTTTTTGAAAAAATAGCAGATGGGATGTTCAATATCTTCATTATCGCATTGCAGTAAAACTGCACCTGCACCCACATCACTGGCGTCTACAGCCAGCCGGAAAGGTTTACTGAAGTCCGGAGCAGTTAGTACGGGCTCTAAACAGAGAAGGTTCTTTACTTTGTCAAATGATTTTTGACAAGTCTCTGACCAGTGATATTTTACATTCTTTTTCAGTAGCTCAGTCAGTGGAGCAGTGACCTCTGAAAAATTTTTGCAAAATTTTCTATAATATCCTGCCATTCCAAGGAACCTCATTAAGCTTTTCTTATTTTCAGGAACGGGGTAGTCAATGATGCTTTTGACTTTGGCTTTGATTGGTGTCACAACTCCATGACCCACTACATGCCCTAAGTAAATAACTTTGGCTTTTACAAAGTCACTCTTTGACAAATTTACAGTGAGGTTTGCCTCTTTGAGCCGAAACAAGACTTGTTCAAGCCTTTTTAAATGTTCTTCCCAAGTATCACTAAAGATGACAATATCATCCACATACACTTCAACACCTTCTAAGTCTTTTAAACATATATTCATTAGTCTTTGAAATGTGGCCTGGGAGTTCTTCATGCCAAATGGCATCACCTTGTACTGATATAGACCATCAGGGGTCACGAAGGCTGATATTTCTTTGGCCCGCTCAGTAAGAGGTACACACCAATATCCTTTCAGTAAATCACACTTTGTGATGTATTTGGCATTGCCAATCCGATCAATACAGTCTTCCATCCTTGGGATAGGGAAGGAATCCGTTTTACTCAAAACATTGACTTTTCTGTAGTCAGTGCAATATCTGATTGAACCGTCTGGTTTCGGGACCAAAACACAAGGGGATGCCCAACTACTTTGGTCTAAATGGCCACCCATTGGAGATTCATGAGCCAATTTTAATATCTCACTTTGGTACACTTTTGGCACAACAATCTGGTGTACTACTGACCATTCTTCAGATGCAGGGACATTTGGTGGCCTCCACTTTCGCATAAGTACACCATTTCTGACATAATAGCCTACAGGGACCTTATCTAGCTCTACTGGTGGCAAGACCAACTTGAATAAAGGAGCTAATTCAGGGTCATTTTCCTGCTCTGAAATCAATTTTGATTTTGAAAGTGATACATCTTGACAGTCAATTGAGTCTTGTTTTTCAGAATCTACCCTAGCCTTGGGATTAGTATCACTAGAATTCTGCACATCATGGTCATAGTTGTTCAAGAATGTATCTGACAAATCAACTAAGATATCTGTAGATTGTTTACAATCTTTTGGTTCTTCTTGGGCCTTTTTGGCCATAGCTCGAGTCACAGCACAGGAGGGAAAAATACCAGGAATAACCTCTTCTAATTTCTCAGTGCTAACCAAAGTGATCGGCTTAGAAGTAACCTTAGGATCAGCAACTACCTTTCCACCTGCAAGATCATTTCCCAACAACAAAGATACCCCTTTAATGGGTAAAGTGGGCCTGGTACCCACAACAACAGAACCAGTAACTAAGTCTGATACTAACTTGACCTTATGCAAGGGAACGTTCACACAGCCTCCTTCAATACCTTGAGCAATGACACTCTCACCAGTAGATGTGCTTACACTCAATGGCAATACACCTTCTAAAAGTAAGGACTGAGTAGCTCCAGTGTCTCTTTTTTTTTTTTTTTTTTTTTTTTTTTTTTTTTTGGTGAAGAAATTTTTATTTCCTTATTACATACTTCCATACAAAATCAAGTGACCTGCTTTTGTTTATGCTATAATAACCAACTTGAAAAAAATCATACAGACAAGTATCCTATAACCTGTGCACTGGACACACAGTCTTTTTTGGGCCACACAAGAGAAGAACTTGCATGATGTGGGATTACATAAACCTTGAGATCCCTCGAGAGTATGGGAGGCTGAGACTGATAAAATTTCTGAGGTTTCTCTTTTTTTTTTTTTTTTTTTATTTGTTTTTATTGCCAGAAAAACAGCATGACACAAGATGTACAATAGATCTAAAAAGATATTCAAAAAGATACAAAAGGTGAGCAGACAATAATTAGAACAAAAAGAGAAAATAAATTGTACAGGAAGATACACATACATATTCACTCATTATATGGATAAATTAGAAAATTAGAAAAAATGTGCTTGCAAGAGGCTATATCTTGCAGAGAATGCTGTTGATTTTCCCTGCCTGATGTAGACCCCCTCTTCTAAACTTAACATCCAATTTAGGTACTCCAGAAAATTGTTAAAAAATAATTCTTTGTTATTTTTTTTGCACTTTGATATACATTTTTTCCCTATTAGTATAACAAAGTTAACTGTATACCAGTCCTTTGGGTCCAACTTTAAGACTCCGAAAAATATCTCCAAGACAGTCAAGCTCAATTCAATAGATAACAACTGGTTCAGCCAGCTCTTTACTTGAACCCAGAATACATTTGTGTCTATGCAATAGTAGAAATAATGTTCAAGATTGTCTATTTTTTGACAGATGTCACAGAGAGGTGAATTTTTAATATTCCACTTAAAGAGGTTATAATTGCAGGCAAAAACTCTATGTAGTATTTTATATTGAAAGGTGATCAGGTAAGCATCATTTAGGATTAAATTTGGAAGTAAATACACTGGTTTCCAGTCCAAACTTTCAAGAAATGGGTAGTTTTCAATCCATTTTTCCTGACTCTTTGGTGTCTTATACTCAAGTGCTAAGAAATATGAATAAACCTCTGAACTTTTTATTTGGCTTATGTTAGACAGACACTTATCAGGAATATTACAGCATCTTTCCAGGGCAATGTTGTTACCACATTTGTTAATCAACTTCATTACAGATGACACTGATCTAACAACCTGATTGTATAACATATATGGCAAACTAATGTTATAAAAATTTTCAATATAATTTCTAGATCTGAAAGTATCATGATCACTGTCCCAAATGTCCTGGACAGTGAAACACTTTAACACTGGATTTTTCACATTCTGAGATGATAATGGATGATTTCCCACCAAGAAATGGGGATTATTAAAAATTGGCTCATGAAGCACGTTATCTACATTTTTTAAATTTTTCATCAGAAATTGAAACCAAATACGTAATAGATCATAGTAGAAGATAGTCTTCACATTATTTTTGATACTATTGAAAGACTGTTTTTTCAACAAGACATGTTTTCCAAGTCCCATCAGCTCTGATGCCAAGATTTTCCAACTTGCATTTATTTCACTGAAAAACCTTTTAACCCACATGATTTTTGCTGTTTCTACAATGTGGTTGATAGATACCATTTTTAAACCTCCTAGGTTGTAAGACAGCTGTAAAGTATTTTTTGAAACTAGGTGTTTTTTTTCCAAATGAATTCAAACAGTATTTTATCTATATCCGATATCAGATTGTGGCTAAAAGTTACAATAGAAGCAAGCTGCAGAATATGTGGGATTACCAGAGACTTTATAACAGTAATCTTACCTTTTAAGGTAAGGCATCTAGCAGACCAGGAATTTAAAATTTTTTTAATTGTTATCATTTTACCTTGTATATTTAGCTGCGAGGACTCACCAATGTCGGGGGAAAACCATGCACCTAAAGTTTTGAATGGTTTTGATGTCCATTGAATACCAATGTTGTCATCTTGATAGACCTTTTCCTGATCAGTTTTTAAAAGAAAAGCAATAGTTTTTGATTTATTTAACTTTAAGCCAGCATATCTGTAGAATTCTTCAAAAATTTCTATTGCACTTAAGACAGAAGGGGTATTGGATAAAAACAATGTTAAATCATCAGCTAATTGACAGAATTTTATATTTTTCCCATTGACATTTATGCCATGTATCCTTTCGGAGCTTCTTAAAACAATGGCTACAATTTCAGCTATTAACAAAAATAGCAGTGCGCTTATTGGGCAACCTTGTCTGATGCCTTTTGACAGTTTAAAGAATGAAGACAAATACCCATTGTTTGTCACACAACTCTCAGAGTCTTTATACAAAATAGAGATCCACTTTCTAAAGTTTTGTCCAAAGCCATAAAAGCCCAAGATCTGTGTCAAAAAAGACCATTTTACTGAATCGAAAGCTTTTTCGAAGTCCGCCAATAAGATTATGCTTGGAAGATTTTTAATTGTACAATATTCTATCACATCTGAAATAAGTCTAGTATTCTCCCCACAAAGTCTCTCTTTCATGTAGCCTACCTGATCTGGGTTTATAATTTCCTTTAAAACAGATTTTAGCCTGGTACTTAATACTTTTGCAATAATTTTGTAGTCCGTGTTCAAGATAGAAAGTGGGCGCCATGACTTCAAATCTGTTAAATCTTTGTCTTTTTTCGGTATAAGGGTGATTACACCCTGTTTTTGACTACCACATAATTTACCTAGCTCGTAAGCAAGTGTAAAACTTCTATAAACTGACTCGCCAATGTCAGGCCAGAAGGTTTTGTAAAACTCAGTAGGAATGCCATCCGGGCCAGGAGATTTGTTATTGGCCATACTTTGGACTGCTGTCTTTACTTCTTCCAAAGAAATGGGAAGGTCACAAGAAAACTTACTGTCCTCTGAAATAGATGGAATGTTAATTTTATTTAAATAAAAGTTAGTTTCAGATTGCAGTTTTTCACTGTCATGAATTGTTTCAGTATAGATTTTTGAAAAATACCTTTTCTGTAGATCTAAAATTTTTTGAGGATCAGAAATGTATTCATCATTATGTTTTAAGGACCTAATATGCTTAATGTTGTAATTGGCCTTTTCTAAGTTGAAAAAGTATTGGGTTGGCTTTTCCGATTCATGAATTTGTTGACAGCGTGATCTGATTATAGAACCTTTTGCTAATTCCTCATAGTGACCATTTAGCTGTGTTTTAATAAGGCTATACTCATCCAAGGATTCTGTAGTAGGTGAGGTAGATATTATTTCTTCTAATTCACTTAAGTGTTTAGTTAATGATTCAATCTCTTGCCTCTCCATTTTTCTTTTGGCTATGGAATAAGATATACTCTCAGATCGTATTCTACATTTTATGAAATCCCAAATTAGAGAGTCTTGTGTAAGATTTTTAGCATCAGAAATCGAGTCTTTTATCACATTTTTAATAAGCTCTATGTATTTTTTATCCGATAGTAGTTTTACATTTAACTTCCAAAATCCTTTTCCTCGTCTTTGTTGACCTAAAAGAGCTAAACGTATATGAAGAAGACTATGGTCAGATTTAATACTAGGCTTGATATCAGTGTGAGTTGTGATATAACCCATATTACATGGGATGAGAAAGTAATCTAATCGGGACTGCTTCAAACCAGATTTAGTCTTTTCTCGACGTGTGTAACGCAGAATATCTGGGTGCTGAATTCTCCAGATATCAACAAGATCATGTGAATCCATTAACGATAATAAGGCTTTCCTATAGCCTGGGTTTTTGCTATACAGTCCATCTGTGGCATAGGTGTCAAGATTGATATTTAAATCACCGCCTAAGATAATATTTTCTTCTTTGTAGTTACTTAATGTTTCACAGATAGAGTTGGCAAAAGCCACTTGTTCACTTCTCTTATCAATAGTAGGTGCATAAATATTTACAAATGTAAGATTTAAATCTGAAACAGTGCAAGTAAGGATTAAAAACCTTCCATCATTATCGGTAACGGTTTTTGTGGTATTAATATCAAAGCCACTGGAAATCAAAACTGCAAGTCCCCTGCTGTTTGAAGTGCCATGAGAAAATTTTATAACACCATTCCACATAGAACGCCATTCGTTTTCCTTTTCAGGACATGAGTGGGCTTCCTGAATAAGAAATATACCAGGACCTTTGTCATTTAACCAATTGAAAACAGCCTGTCTTTTCTTTTTATCTCCCAAGCCTCTTGCATTTAGGCTAAAGATATTCAATGTTTCAGGGTTGTTAGCCATAACATATTTTTAGACTCAAAAAATAAACTTAAAATGTGCACTTCCTTATAAAGATTTAAATATAATTCACTGCAACACTTGCTGTAATTTTTATAGAGGACTCTATCATGAACGTTGACATTTATAAAAACTGAATACCTGGCATTTACATGGAAAAACATATGTACAATGTTTATATACAATATGACATACAGAACAAGCATATGGTCAAATGGGGAAGGGAAACTCCACTGCAGGATTTTGTAATATCCAAAATATATTAGGCATTAATGTTAAAACTCTATGATGGATTTCTGGGTAGGTGTATCATTAAATCAAAGAATAATTTTGAAAATAACAAACTTAGATAGAATAAAAATACATATACGGAAAAGGACTATTAAAATAAGTCTTCTAATTAATATTCTGTATTTATGTATAATCATAATGATAAGCAGTTTTTATTTTGTAAAAAAAAAAAAAAAAAAAAAATACATATAAGGAAAAACTATTAAAAATGGTCTTTTAATTACAATAACATCAGTATTTGTTTTAGAAAGTTAGCCTTCAGCCAATTTACAATTAGGAACCGTAAAACAAAAAACACCAATTTTCAATAGTTTTAAATAAGATGAGAGTGATCTGCACAAAATGATGTAAGTACAAATAAGATACTTGTTGAATAAATGTAATCAAATTCAAACATATCACATAAAATTAGTCTTTTAATTGATATTCAGTATTTGCGTATAATCATAATCAAAGTTAACAAAACATGATCAATAATTTTCTTTAGTAGGTTAGGATGTTTTAATTACAAAACATTATCAGTATTAGTTTAGAGTGTTAGCCTTCAGCCAATTTACAATTAGAAACAGTTCAGCAAAAAAAAAAAAAAAAAAAAAAAAAAAAAAAAAATACAATCCTTTTAAATAAAATGAGAGTGATCTGCACAAATTGATGTATCTACCAATAAGGTTCTTGTTGAATAAATGTAATTAACTTGAAACATATCTTATAAAATGAATCTTTTAAGTATTAGTCAGTATTGCGTATAATTATAATCAAAGCAGTTTTTAATTATGTTAACAAAACATGATCAAAAAGGTAGTTTGAAACAACTTTAAATACATTAGAACACTGTTTTATAGACAGTTTTGATTATTAAACTATTTGGACATAGTTTTTGTATGTAAAAGTAATCTGACTTACATTATCTTTAACAAATATAGGTAGTTTTTAATAGCAGTTAAAAAACAGGTTCAAATAACATATAAACATCTTATTTTTTCGATATGGTCAGGCTGTTTTTGCAATACGATTAACATTTAGTTTAAAGTTTTTTAAAAAGACAGAGTAACTATTTCAAGTTTTTCATACAGAATCACTGTCTAGACAACTTAGCACGAATTTCAGCTAGTATGGTCCCAAGCTTATTACGACCGTTCCACAAGTCCTTCTTCCAAATATTAGCATCTTGTAGGGATTGACCTACACCCCAGTATCGGTCAAAAGGATTAGCTTCAATTAAAATGTTGTTGCCCGTACTCTTGAGGAACTCAGCAAGAGAGTGATTTTGGGAAAATTTCGCATCTATGGCGGACTTCATGATCAAGTCCCTATTTTTGTTCCAGACATCTGAGTTGTAGTTATGCACCTTTTTCCCTAAGGCTTTTGCGTCAGCTGGATCCTTGCATTTCAGGATAGCAGTGGCAGTGTGATAGTCATCAAAGAGAGCAGCTTTCTTATGCATTAGGCATTGTTCAACAGACACATAAAAAACGCCATCCTGCATAAATTCACATGGATAGTGGTTTGATAGCTTGGAGTGACGCGAAAAGAAGGCTGTCATGTTTTGCTTTGTGATTGTGGTGAGGTTTTCAGGTCTTAACTCTTCAGGCAGCTTGTTGAAATCGTTAATGGAGTACAGCTTGTCATCAAGTAACAACTTGTCACCTTGCAGCCTTGCTTTGTGTGAATGGGAGTTATAAGCAGCATTCAGTGTAGGTGTGAACATTTTGCGGCGCTGTAGGACTTCTTTTGGATAATCTTCCACAACAAGAATACCCTTCTCTTTAAACCTTGCTTTCTCTCTTAACACACGTTGCCTGACCTTGTAGCTCAGGAACTTAACCAGAATTGGAGCTTTTACTTTCAATTTACTTCCAAGCCTGTGGGCACGATCTATCTGATGATCATCCAAGTGAATATCAAGCCTGTTACAGAGCTCTAGGATAAGTTGCTCGCAATTCTCACTGGCTGACTGGTCTGCAACATTGATGAATTTAAGATTATGACGCCTGCTGTAACTTTCCATAGAGATCACACGCTCTTCAAGTGCTTTACACCTTGCATCTGATCTTTCTAACTTACTTTTCAAATCAGAATTCTCTTTTTCTAAGTTGTCTATTCTTTTGGTCAAGGAAGTTATCTCATCCAGTTTTGCATCAGTAGATTGAGCTGAAGCTTTCAAGTCATCAAGGTCAGCAGTAACAGGAGCCATGCTTTCCTTGAGGAGTATCCGCATGGAAGACAAAGTAAGTGTGTTTTCTGGTGATGTGGGAGAAACAAAGTCAATGGATCCAGTGTCTCTTAATATCTTAATGGGGACCTGACTGGAACTACTTTCCAAGGATACAAAACCCTCAGACACAAAAGGTTTGAACTCTTCCCTAATAATCTCAGACTTGTCTAAACCAATACTAGACTCTGCTCTATTGGGATTTGAACGCCAGTTAGACTTGCTAGACACAAAGGCGTTGGGCGTTGCCTCCTTTTCTCTTCTCTTCTTTAAGAGCCAACAGTCAGACATAACATGCCCAGGTTTCTTACAATAGTGGCAAACAGGAGCAAAGGATCTGGGTTTCGTATCCTTACTCATAGTCTGATTTGAGGTTTGACCCTTATCTAAACTCTTTTCTGGAGCTACATTTTCAGATTTTTTTCCTATTTCTGGATAAGACTTTTTAGCAGGACCAAAGGACTTATTCTTGTTGAAAGTGGACTTGTGAGTTAGTGCATAGTCATCAGCATAAGCTGCTGCTTTTGCCAAATTTTCAACTTTCTGTTCATCTAGATAGGTTTTAATGTCATCACGAACACACCTTTTGAACTCTTCAATCAAAATAACTTGCCTAAGTTTCTCAAAGTCTGTACCTACTTCCCTAGAATTGCACCATCTGTCAAAGTACACTTCTTTCTCATGGGCAAATTCAACATGAGTTTGACTTTCTTGTTTACGATAATTTCTGAATTTTTGACGATATGCTTCTGGTACCAACTCATATGCTTTCAAAATAGCATTTTTGACAGAGTTATAGTCCACACATTCAGAAATTGGCAAAGCCGTGTATGCCTCCTGGGCCTTTCCCCTCAAAACACTTTGCAGCAATAAAGGCCACTGGTCTATAGGCCATTTCAAATTTTGAGCTACTCTTTCAAAGTGTTGAAAGTACTTATCAACTTCTGATTCATTGAAAGGTGGTACCAGTCGCACATTTTTACCCAAATCAAATTTGGTAGCAATGGACTCTTCATGGGCAATTCTGCGAGCATTGAGTTCTAAAGCTCTCATTTCTCTTTCATGTTTAAGTGCACGCTCTTCCTTTTGAGCTTCAAGCTCTTCTTTTCGTTGTTGAGCTTCAAGCTCTTCTTTTCGCTGTTGAGCTTGAGTTTCAAGCTCTTTAAGTCTTAACTCTCTTTCAATTTCTAATCGCCTGATCTCATATTGCCCAGAAGGTTCCATTGGTAGAGGCTTATACACTTCTAAACAACTATCAGGTAAAACATCTTCATCAACTAACTGTTCAACAATAAGCCTTTTAAGTTCATGTTTACGTGTTGACCTTTTCACCTCTAACTGTAACTCTTGTGCTATCTGCATTAACATATCTTTTTTAAAAGTTTCTAGAACTTCCATAGATGGTGACTGTACAAACTCTTTAGCACTAGCCATTTTGAGCACTGTTGATTGTAACCAATTACTAAATCAAATGGATTTTCAAAATGTTAATTGAACGGTTGATCAAATAGTTGTAATCAAATGGTTGGATCCCGGACGAGCCCCCAATTTTCCTGTTACGGTCATGGGCAAGCACGGTAGCAATTACCGGTTGTCTTTAAGTTGTAACAGAAAAAGCAAAAAGTTGAACTTAACAAATTTATTTAATAGTCAACAATAATGATTACAGTCAACTGGTATGCTCTTAACCAAACACACTAATACAATAATAAGATCTAGCTGACCTGACCACAGAGATTATGAGTTAAGTTTATCTGCCGTATCCAGCAATCTGTTCCGTAATCCGTCCTGTAGTATATTCTGTGGTCTATCCAATGTCCTATGGTCTGTCCTGTGATCTGTCCAATGTTCACTCACACACGGATATCTATATCTTGTGACCTGTCTCACACTCAACAACACAAAAGGTTCTTGTCCTGCTATTCTTTATATATCCAGTCACACAGAATGTCTGTCTGGAGATTTTTAGAGAGTTAACACAACTGTACTGTCTGCTCCAAGATGTGGACAATGTCCAAACTGCAGTAAATCCACTCTCTGTTATATAACTGTACAATATCCAAAAATATCCAAAGTGCAATAAATCTGTCCAGACAATGTATCTAGTTCACTCCAGTAAAAGTTCACAGCAACACAAGTTATATTATATTCCAAAACACAATAGCTCTCCTTATAGCCAGCGAATACAAAGTTTTCTTGTGGTCAGATGTACATTCCTTATATACATTCACAGATTCTTTCTGGAATTATACAGAACCAACTCAAAAAATAAATCTTGAGCCATCTAGGCCAAAGGAGGAAGTTCTAGAAACTACTGGTAATTGGGTTTCCCCAAATCTAACATAACCACTGAGGGGGGGATTTCCCCCAGTCTGTGAACAAATCAATAAACACTAAAACACAAAAATCAATAACTCCCTTACTTTAAATGTTAACACACAAAAAGAACCAACAACACAATTATCTTTTATGACACTGTATAAACATAAAGCTTAAATTAAACAATGCACTAATATAGTGCCTAATATATGTAATATACAATGTACTAATATAGTGTCCAATATATGTAACACCATCCCAAACCTCTAGGACCAATAATAAGCGAGTTATAAGCACTTTTAAGTTTGGCTATCCTTGTCTGACCTTGAAGGAGGGGTCAAAGCTCAAATCTGACCACACCAGAAGATTCCCAGCCCATGATTTCCTACAGGTTGGTTTACCATCCCAAACCTCTAGGACCAATAATAAGGGAGATATAAGCACTTTTCATGACTGACAAAGAAATGCCCGTGGCGGCTATGTTGTTTTTCAAAATGAGGCCAAAAATATTCCCAGTCAAGATTTTATAATGAGGAACATATCCTACAAATTTGAGATCTCTACCCATAATACCCTTTGCTCTAGAGGGCCAACAAAAGTCCATGTTTAAAGTCGAATAAACGTCCCTGGCAGCCATCTTGTTTTTCAAAATGAGGCCAAAAATATTCCCAGGCAACATTTTATGGTTATTAATATATCCTGCAAACTTGAGAAGGCTAGCTATAATACTTTTTTCGTTAGAGTGGTAATGGTGAAATCTCTCTACACACTGCGGCTATCCAGTGGATACAATGATTTACTCAACAGTGGGAACCTGAAAGTAGCTATTGCTCAGCTATGCTAAGACATAAAGGTCTGCAATTTCACTATGTTATAGCTGACCAAAAATTACATGAATAACATATTTAAAGAAAATACTCTAAATGCAATAGTTTTCAAGTTACAACTGATTTACTCAACAGTGAGAACCTCAAAGTAGCTATTACTCAGCTATGCAATGAGCTACATGTCTGAATTTTTACTATGTTATAACTGACCCAAAAGTAGGTGAACAACATATTTAAGCAAAACACTGTAAATGCAATAGTTTTCAAGTTACAACTGATTTACTCAATAGTGAGAACCTGAAAATAGCTATTGCTCAGCTATGTCATGAGCTATAGGTCTGTAATTTCACTTTGTTATAGCTGACCCCAAAGTAGGTGAACAACATATTTTAACAAAATACTCCAAATGCAATATTTTTCAAGTTACAACTGATTTACTCAACAGTGAGAACCTCAAAGTAGCTATTACTCAGCTATGCAATGAGCTACATGTCTGAATTTTTACTATGTTATAACTGACCCAAAAGTAGGTGAACAACATATTTAAGCAAAACACTGTAAATGCAATAGTTTTCAAGTTACAACTGATTTACTCAATAGTGAGAACCTGAAAATAGCTATTGCTCAGCTATGTCATGAGCTATAGGTCTGTAATTTCACTTTGTTATAGCTGACCCCAAAGTAGGTGAACAACATATTTTAACAAAATACTCCAAATGCAATATTTTTCAAGTTACAACTGATTTACTCAACAGTCAGTACCTGAAAATAGCTATTGCTCAGTTGTGCCATGAGCTACAGGTCTGTAATTTCACTATGTTATAGCTGACCTAAAAGTACCTGAATAACATATTTACACAAATTTCTGTAAATGCAATAGTTTTCCAATTACAACTGATTTACTCAACAGTGAGAACTTCAAAGTAGCTATTACTCAGCTATGCAATGAGCCACAGGTCTGGAACTTCACTAAGTTATAGCTGACCCCAAAATAGGTGAATAACATATTGAAACAAAATACTCTAAATGAAATAATTTTCAAGTTATAAGTGATTTACTCAACAGTGATAACCTAAAAGTAGCTATTACTCAGCTATGCCATGAGCTACAGGTCTGAAGTTTTACTATGTTATAGCTGACCTAAAAGTAGCTGAATAACATATTTATACAAAATTCTCTAAATGCAATAGTTTTCAAGTTACAAGTGATTTTACTCATGATGGAAGTTGCTGAAAAGCCCAAAAGTAGCTATTACTCACTTAGCTATTGAGACAGACACCCAAGTTACTCACCATGTTGTAGCTATGGAAAAAGTAGCTGAACAACATATTTTAACAAAATGCTCTAAATGCAACACTTTTCAAGTTATAAGTGATTTAGTGCATCATTTCATGAATTTTAATGCATTAAAAATTATTAAAAAAATTTATTAAAAAAAAATAAGACAGATCCAGGTCTCATACTGACACAAGGGAATCTACCTCTGGTGTAGTACATATATGCAAGATAAGAGAGAAATCCCTGCAATAGTCACTGAGAAAATTGTGATGAAGTGTTGAAATTTTCACACTTTTGGTGGGGGTACCTCCCTTGTAATGTCTCTAGCAAACAGACAGATTTGCATGCCTTGAACAATATTTCATCCTCGATAGATAAGGTATCTTTTTAAAAAAAACAGCATGTCTCTAGGCCTTGTAGTTTTGGAGAAGAAGTTGTTCACGCGGACGCAGATGCGTACGCCCATGCCGCAGAGTGACGACATAAAAAGGGGGTTTTAGCCCTCCAGTTCACTTAGTTTTTCACTTTTTTCAACCAAACTTGGCACATATATTAAGATTTGCCAAAGGAATATTCTGACTTTATGGTGATCTTAAATTCAAAATGTTAATGGACCTATGGCCTGCTTAAAGTCATCAAATTGGAATAAAATCCTCTGGCTCCTTTTCTTTTTCCATTTTTATATCTAAATTATCACTGGTATTAAACTAGATAAAAATAATACTTATGGTCACCTTAAACTCTCAGTATGAATGGAGTTGTAGCCACCTTAAAGTGAAATAAAGGGGTTTTCAGCCTCCAAGTATCTTATCGTTCGACTGACCTCAGTTAAACTTTGCACACCTATAAAGGATGGCAAACCAAAGGGTTATCCTGACTTTATGGTGACCATAAACTGTTAATATAATTTTGGCCCCCCTAAAGTCATAACATTTGAATAAAGCCATCTGGCCCCTTTCTTTTTCCATTTCTAACATATATTGATATTGAAGGGACATTCTCATATTATGGTCACCTTAAAGTCGCAATATGAATGAAGTTATGGTCACCTTACAGTGAAAAAAGGAAGTTTCAGCCTCCAGCTATCTTATTGTTTAACTGACCTGAGCTAAACTTTATGCACTTATAAAGGATGAGAAAATGGACATTCTTATTTTATGGTCACCTTAAAGTCCCAATATGAATGAAGTTATGGCCACCTTGCAGTGAAATTATGGAGTTTTTAATCTCCACCTGTTGTATTGTTCAGCTGACCTCAGTTTAATTGTGCACACTTATTAAAGATGAAAATAGGGACAAGTAACATACACAATGCAATAAAGTTCACAGTTTCTATGGCTTATGATGCATATGTTGACATCTTTTAGAGATGACTTCTTTTTCATCGGGGCCGCTTCGTTTTTGTCAGCAAAACCCTTTTTCTAGTTTTGTGTACATGTCTGAAAACAAATCGGAAGCTTATGTAAGGCTATCTCTAACCTCACAGTTTTTCCCAGTCCAGTACTGACTGCAGGTGCAGGTGTAGGTACCTTCTTCATCTGTACAGGTGCCTCCATGAGTACAGGGGTGGTACTCAGTACACTCATCCACATTGTACTGGCACCTCAGCCCCGTCCACCCAGCATGACATAAGCATTGGTAACCTGAGACAAAAGAAGGGATACAGTAACATGGGAACATAAATATCATGCAGCAAGATAATAATATCCAAACAATAAGATAAAACACCCAGGAGAAATGATCATAAGTACAATATGGCAACAGAGTAAGTTTTAATGTGTGAAATGCAGTGATAGTCTGAAGCAAACCCACTGCAATAATATAAAAACAAGGCAGTTGGGGTGATTATTCTTAATGGTACCTTACAATGCTAACCTGAAATAGAAATGAAGCAAAGAAAGTAAATACACAACACTAATGCAATGTACTGAACTAAAATGTACTATTACAGAATAAACAAAATGGTATAGCACATTATACATCTGGGTTCAGCAAATCCACATTGGTTGTCACAATGTCCACAAGAGGAATTGAGTCATCGTGGAATATACGGCAAGAGGTCCAGTAGGTGTTGATATAGTGTAGAAGATAGAAGAATAAAATCTTATCCAGGTAAATCGGTTGACTATTGTATTTCAACAAGGAATTATAACAAGTAGTTAGACTAAATTAGATTCTCCCTCCCTAGCCTTTTTCAGAAAGCAGCTTAAAACCCATCTTAGTTTCAATTATCCCATGGCCTTCTCTGTGGTGCTAGACCTCTCTTCTATCCCTTGATACTGAAATATTGAGTTGACTGTTTATGGTTTTGTTGTGCCTTAGAGTCTCCCTTGTAAAGGAGAGATTAAGCACTATAAAAGTCCTATTAGAATTAGAATTGAATGTGTTACATCAACAGGCAACACAGCAAAAAAAAGCATATAAAACACAGATTAAAAACTAATATGATATCGTATGAGATATGATAAAAATGAGATGACCTCACCTCTGGGTAGTTGGTGACAGGTGGCATTGTTGAGGCAGGGTTTGTTCGCACACGTGCGGGGGTCTGACTCACAAAACACACCTACATATGGTTCCACACACTGACATGCAAACCCTGGAATGGACAACAGGGACAAGCTTTGCTGCTATTTTAGGTTTTAGATAAAGATTTTACCAAATGATTTTCAAAAAATATTGAATTTCTACCACATAACGTTAGACACATATTTGAAATGTTACTTTTTTACCTTCCTGATCAGTGCTTAACAAGGTTTATACATACAATTCTTTTGACTAATGCCTCATGAAAACTCTCACAAAGGGTATAAAATTCATGCAAGTGGGTGGGTATTTCTCTTCATGTACAGGTACCCAGGTACCCTATTTTAGTGTTGTTCTATGATTTACATGTCTAATCGAAGCCCCCCCGGCCCCATACAGCCCTTCTTATAAGCCCCCATACTTAATGTGCATTTCCCGATTTACAATCCAGGAAAACCATGAATGTTTTACACATCGCTCTAAAAATGTACACAGCATGATTTATACAATACTATAAATAATGTGTCAGTGGAAATTTTGATTTGTTGAATTCCAGTAATACTCTCTTATCACCCCCCCAAAATAATAGAAATCTGTATTACTATTTTAAAGAGAAACTGGTCATTTGGGAAAAGTCATTCCTGACTTGACTAATGATTTCTTATACATATATATGTAATCCAGTGACATTTTCCTTCAGCCAATTTATCTGTACAATATGTAAATTACTGAATTATCGTGCATTATGGGAGGTGATAGTATTATGCAGGAGCATGGCTTTATGTATGAGCCAGTATGCTCAGACATACCATTTAGTTAGTAGAATCATTAATGAGATGTACCATACCCCATCCCCTAACAAATACTGCATATAACCACAACTTTCTGAAAAATCATGGCGTACCAAATCAAAAATCATAGCGCACATTCGATTGGGATCACTTCATTCACTTCAATCATGATCTAAGTGATCAGTCTCCCGCGTAGGATCACTTGGTGTAATGATTTAAGTTACATGAGAGGCCCCTATCAAATAGAAAAGATCACTTCAGATCACTTAAATCACTTAAATCATTGTGAATCGAATAGACATATAGCCTCCCCCCAGGTATTTCTCAAGATTAACTAGATAAAGCACTAATCTGACTGTATTCAATAGGTCAAGGTGACACACACCTGAAGTTCCACTAGTGATTTCTATGCAGCTGCCTCCATTCTGACAGGGGTTAGATAGACAGTCATGTACATCTCCTTCACAACGCTCTCCTGTATAACAACAAATGTGAAGGAAAATTGAGGTAAATATGTATTCTCCATTATATTGTCTATTTTACAATGCCAGACAAATTTGCAAATTTAACATGTAAAAGAAATATATATCACCATATTTCAACATGTATACAACAATAAATACACTGTATCTTTCATATTTAAAATTTTTAAATTACTTCATAAATGTGTAAATACATTAACATCTTTCATATTTGACATTTTAAAATTATTTTATTGATGTGTAAATACATTTACATCTTTCATATTTGACATTTTTAAATTACTTTATTGATGTGTAAATACATTTATGATTATTTCAGAAAGGAAATATCATAAGGGATGATAGTGTAATGGTCACACTGGCGTATGCAATATCGGAAGTTTTAGGTTCAAGTCCAGACCTTTCCCTGAGTTTGAAAATTCATAGTTTCTTTTGTTACATTTTCAGTGCAGAATCTTGACACAAGTAGTTTTGTTTTTCACAGCCTTCAACCACTTTCACAGCTAGATATATTGGTACTAATACTTCAGATATATTTTCTACTGTATTTTCACTTGAGTTTTTAACTTGCATTTAACAAAGATAAATAAAGTCTCAGTTTGTGACAACGTATGTGTAACATTTTAGAGGCATTTTTTCAATATGACCCTAGATGTTACAGTGGCAAAGCACACCAATAAACTACATACTTAAATTGCTTAAATTACAGGCACACTTTTTCTCTATCACTTACCTATGAAACCCTGTTTACATTTACAGCTGTACCCCGTCGCTTTCCTGCTGTCATGGTAACAGGTACCATCGTGTATGCATGGGTTTGGGAGACAGACGTCTTCATCAAACTCACAGTTCAAACCAGAAAAAGGGTACTCACACTGACAGATGTAACCTGTACACAGAATATAACTTACTGCTTTGTCATAAACAGGAACCCCCGAATAATTTACCTTTTGAATGACTCTAAAAATGGTATAGGCTGGGAAAAGGTATTTTGCAATGAAACATTTTAGAAACAAACATTGAAGTTCAATGTAGTTCATATCTGGATATCCATCATCTATCCACTTAATACATGTTCATTACTTAAGTGGAGAATCTGTAAGTAGTACATTATGATTAACATGTGTGTGAAATGAGAACTGCAGTTGACCAGTACATAAGTAGGAGATCTTTATGTAGTACATTGTGATTCATGTATCTGTCTATGGCTGTGGATAACTGGCATCTTTAAATAGTGCATTATGATTAATTTATTTCTATGAATGAATCTTGCACGCCATAATATATAGGTTATGTAAATATATTGCACTGACTGACCCTTATCCAGCAGTAGACAGGTGCCCTCATTTTGACAGGGGTTACTCAGACACTTATCAATGGGTTCACTACACTGGAAGCCTTCAAATCCCACTGGACACTCACAGCTACAACACAGATACAGGGTGAGTCAATACTTTGGTTAATGGACCAACAATGTTGAATGTCGATGTGAAACCCTTAAAATGCACTGTCTATATGTTATATCAGGATAAAATAAATGTAAGGGTGGAGGAAGGCCATGTATATAGATTGTAGCATTGGTTGTTGGGAGTTTTGGGTTCAAATATTGCCGCAGAGCCAAAATAAGACATTGTAATCTGGGTCGAATCTGACATCAAAAGATTTGCAACCCAGGATATTGTACAAGTTATTTTGGCATTCAAAAACAGCTAGGAGTAATACTAAGGGAGATAAAAGGAGTTTTCAGTGACATCAACTGACTGTGAAGAGGATATCACAGGTCAAATCTGATGTTGCCTAAACATTCGCAACACAATCTGTTCAATCATCCAGTTGGTAATTAGTCCTCTGGGTGCCCCACATCCACAACAGTTGAAAAAATAAACTGACCCGTTTTAGTGACACTTTGGACACAAAATGCTGGTCTCATCTCAAGAAGCTCAGCTTGTACAGCAAGCCATATAATTTTTGTTTTTAGTACACTATCATATTTTCCAGTGTTTAAGTTCAAGCCCTGATTGTGAAATATGAGTGAATTAATCCTTTAAATGTCAATACAAATATAAAATAGACAGTGAGGCACAATTTAAGTAAAACGCTTATAAGCAGAACTTCCCATTAAGAAGTAAACATCAGAGTAAACAATCTAAAATTTGCAAGAAATCCAAATTTCGCCACCTTTAAAAAACTTACTTAATTCTATGACAAAAAGTTGTTTTGCCTCAAACTTGGTATTTTTCAGTTTAAAAAGCCTTTATTTACTATACATTCAACAAAAGTATGAGTTTTCCAGGTCCAGTAAGATTTGGATTAATTTTTCTCTTAATCAGTGCACCGTCATTAATTTCTGCATATTGTGAATGGTATTTATTGGTAGTTGAAGCAGTATTTAAATTATCCACTGAAAGATAATGTTATGACTATTTTTACTACAAATCCAAGTGGTTATTCTGAAGTCTCAGAGACCTATGTACTGACCTGTATCCATTGTACCCGTCCACACAGATCTCCCCAATCCCACAGGGTGAGGAGGTACACTCGTCGATGTCTGTCTCACAGTGAGTACCTGATCAGAAAATACAAACAGCAGATAGTAGTGTGTCAAATACAGACAGCAGATACTATGCCAAATAAATACACAGCAATAAGTGTATTTAATATAGAAAATTCTATCTTTTTAAATGTAGAAACAAAGTCCAAGGGTGAGTACTTTAATTATGACCTGTATAAAAGGACGGTACTTCTGGTGGATAAGCGCAAGTCCATTATGCCAGAAGTTCCGTCCTTTCATAGAGGTCATTAAGTACAAACCTGAGGACTTTATTTCTATTAGAAAGACCATTTTCATTTATTAATCAATAAATATTATTATAAATATGATTTTTCACACACCTATTTGTCGCTCTATATTTTATCTGTATCGTTTGGTTCTCTATTATTGATAATCCCACGTTGGCTACCTGAAAATTAGCAGGTAAAGATATTCAACACCTGTAAAATCCAGGTAATGTACTGACTCACCTGTAAATCAAGGTATACAGCTGACTCACCTGTAAACCTGAATATACAAATGACTCACCTGTGAACCCAGGTATAGCACTGACTCACCTGTTAACCCAAGTATACAAATGATACCTGTAAATTCAACTATCCATAAGTTACCAGTAAACCCAGTTATACAAATGACTCGCCTGTAAAACCAGCTATAAAAGTGACTCACCTTCAGGTATACTCACCTGTAAATTCACCTATATCAAATGACTGAACTGTGAATTCAGGTAATATACTGACTCACCTGTAAACAAAGGTATACTTGGGAATCAACTGTGAACCCACATTGACTATGGACATACCTGTAAATCCAGGCAGGCAGAGACAGAGGTAGATGGTGACCCGTGGTTCTATACACTGAGCCTGGTTCTGACATGGGTCACTTTCACACTCAGAGATGTCTACCTGACAGTTTGAACCAGTGTAGCCTGGTGGGCAAAAACCACAATGGAATGAATGTGAAAGTTATAAAATCTATCATCATACCAAAAAAGTATTTGAGAAAGGTGAAATCTAAACTGTATAAACCTTCCATCCATCAGATTTACTTGTCACTTTGGACAAAAAAGATAAGGTACAGGATTAATTATTACACAATATTCATATGTATTTTGTGAAATTAAGCATTTGGAAATCCTGCAATTTGTTCAATGGGAAGGAGTGATCTGCAGTTGAATTTATATTAAAATTCATAAAACAATTAAAATTAATTAATTAAATTTGCATATTAAATAGTGTTCATGCATGCAAGAATATTCGCTGCTATCTGCAAGTTTTATTGTATAGAATTCTAAATACATTCAAAAAAATCTGATTACATGCAGTGTATTTACTATATATTGCTGAAATATTAATTTCAGAGAAATATTAATTAAAAGAGAATATGAACACGAATCACTGAAAACAAAGTAATTAACATTACCTGGCAGACAGGAACAGCTATATCCATTGATCTCATCTTGACATATTCCGCCATTAAAACAAGGGTTTGAGGCGCACTCATTGACCTCTAGCTCACACCGGGATCCCCGGAAACCAGCCTCACAGAAACACGTGAAGCCACCTGAGAAAGCAGTTGGAAATCTTTTATTCCTAAAAAGTGTCTAGATTCTCTTTGACAATTCTATCTCCTAGACAACTTTAAAGGTAACTACAAAGCATATAATTAATAAGGCAATATACAGGTATATAAGACAAAAAGGTATTAGAGAAATACTTGATATTTTGCATTTTTACACAATATTTTGAAAATTACATTAGTGTCATAGAGTTTCCTAAAGATAGTTCTTAACACTTGTGAACACTATTTAATGCCAACTGTTAAAGCCAATTGAAAAAAATGACTAAATTACAGTAGAAACTTTAATATCCAACCCTCTAGGTGAGTAACAATTAGGTCGGATCATAATAGAAAGCTTAAAATAACAGGTTTAAATGGAGTTGGGAGAGTAGGTTTAGGTTGGATAATTGAAAATTTGGATAATAGGGGGTTGGGTAATACAGGTTCATTGTACTAGGTTTGTTGGCTTTTAGCACTGGCTGACAGTAACATCAGTCCCAAGTAAACTCAATGAGGTTCAATACTCTAGCAATGTGTGGTTGAACTGGCTTGAAAAATTGTATCTCAAAGGACCTGAAAATACTTCTACTTTACCAAAACTTGTAAATAATGGTTTAAATCTGAAAAGAAAATCGTCCAAAGGACCTAGCAGACACCTATCCAGACACCTGTGAGCCAGCTTCAGTTTCTAATGGCCTGTTCACTCCATTCTGTGTGGTCGTTTCTATGTGTATTTGAATTTTGTTTCACAACTTTGAAATTAATTACTGTTAAGTAAATGGACCTCATATGTAGGTAATGCACGTTTAAATAAAATGAGTGGCCCTGCTGAGCCAATTCGCGGACCCCTCGTTATCCATCCGGTGTGGTCATTTTACTTCAGCATGTGAGACCTCGTGGTCTGCCATGTGCTGGAAACACTGACTGTGTTGACCTCATCTTGCCCCAAAACAAATCCTGACTAATGAAACCTTATGGATACTACGAAAATGTAAGGTGTGTTAATCCAGAAAGAGTCCGGATGAGTTAAATACTTTCAGCTCATATCCCAGTAAACATTAATATGTTTTAAAATGGTTTAAATGTTTTAAAAAAGCTATTAAAGCCTACTTAAATCTTACCTTTTGGGTTACTAAATGTTTCCGAGAAAATGTTTATACTGTAATGTTTAAAAAATTTTTTATAAACATTCTTGATACAAATGTTTATGCTGGAAGCATTTATTAAACATTTATAAAATAACTCTAGAAACTAGGTTTGACTTGAAACGTTTTTTAAACATTAATAAAATAGCTGAAGAAATGAGGGTTATACTGGAAATATTTTTCAAACATTCATCATGAAATGTCTGATAAACAGAAAACAAAAACATTTAAACAATATTTGTTGGCCATGTTTTGTAAATGTTTGCTCTGGAAATGTTTTCCAAGCATTTAATAGCAAATGGTTTTTATACCCACCTTTAAAATGTTTTTGAAATATTTTCTATCAAATGTTTTGAAACATTTAATCCCAAAAGTTTTTTGTATCCATATTTTCAGAATGCTTATTAAAATTTTACCTTCAAATATTTGCAAACAAAGATGGCGTTGAACAGTAATAGAGAACTTTTAGAAAACTTTGGAAAAAAAATGCCCCTCATGTAATGCCTAAAAGTAAGAACTGAATGGGTGCACAATTTTTAAGCCACTACCTTTCAATTTTTGACATAAAAATCATATTTTCATCGGTGAGCAACCTAAAAACATATTCAATTTGACCTCTGACCCTAATGAAGGTTAATATTGCTAAGCAATGCCAAAATAATATTTTTAAGACACTTGGTCATGAGACATTTAATAAATGATATAAATAAAACATTTTGAAAACATTCTATGATAAATGGGTTTCATGCTCATCATATTTTAGTCTTTGCTAAACATTTCATTTTGACTGTTTGCAACACTCAAACGAGTTTACTGTTATATAGCTCATGCAGCTATAGGTATAAAGGTTTATTGGAACATGCAATATAACTTGACATATAAGATGTATTAGTTTTCCTACCTAGAGGTTTTGCAATACAAATGCCATGGTCACCACATGGGGTGTCTAGTGGACACACTCTGATGACCGCTTCACACCTCTCTCCTATGTATCCCTCCGCACAGTCGCATATAAACCCATTCACAACATCAGTACAAGTGCCTCCAAAATAACAGGGATTAGAGAGACACTCGTTGATGTCTGTCTCACAGAAACTGCCAGTAAAGCCTGAATCAACATGAAAATGTACACACATATTATTATAAGTGTTGTGTATGGATGTATGATTTTAGGGTTACTGAGTAATGCTAAATTATCATGCATTGCACTAAACAACTTAAGTTTGTAAGTTTATCTAATCAATAGATTTTCTCAATGTTAACAACATTCTTTAGCCAGTCTCTGCATAAACTTCTTCAGAAGCAACATAATTTTGCAAAGCTAGGATTGTCACTAACAAAACCAGTCACATATAACTCCAGTACTTAAGAGTTTGCATTGGTTGCCTGTTGAACAACAGTCAGTGTTCAAAACAGCTACAGTAGTCTATAACTTCATCCGGAGTGGTTATCCTAAATATTTCAGAGGGTTTTTGAATTCAAGAAGTTTTTATGATATTAGGAGTAGCCAGATGGAGGGTGAAGTCCATCTATTTATTCCATCTGTTCATAGGCCAGCATAGCAATTTGCCTTTACTTTTTTCTGTGATGCTCCCACGGTATGGAATGCGTTTCTGGATGCCATTAACTGTTCCACATCTCTTCTATCTTTTTAGGAAGAAACTGAAATCTTATCTGTTTACTAAAACCTACCCACCCTAGTAGATTTTATCGTATTTTCTGATTGTATCTGAGGTGTGGACCCCCCACATCTTCTGTGTCTCTGAACTAAGAATTTGTTTGGAGAGTTTTTTGATTTGCTTGTTGTGCTTTGCACTCTGTCTTTTGATGCAGATTAAGCACTATAAAAGTCATACTAGAATGAAAATTAAACTGAGGACTACCATTTGTTTGACCTAAGAGTTTTTCAATGCACAGATTAATTGGCATAATGTCTTTATTAGGTTACTTTGGCTTGGCAAGTCTTCTCTCCTGCACTTATTGACATCACAAAGCTGAATGACAGATTCCTTTTTAAAATATTTATTTAAATCACAAATATTTTGTTACATAATATGTACCAAATTTGGGCAAGCGAAAATATTTAATTTTCTAAAAATGACAAAAATCCAGTAATTTGTAGAAACAATATATAATGTTTTAAACCAACTAAACAAAGTAAAAAGTGATGTAACACAATTCGTGGACCTTCTGATTAAAACAGAGTAAGCAATCAGATCTGATGTAATCTGATGCTTTATGAGCACAATGTCATCCCCATAAGGGTGACTTGGTGAACTATTATTGTTACTAGAAGGATTACATAGTTTTGTTTTCACATGTGTATTCTACTTGCTTTTACTGAAATTTAAAGAGATTAATTTAGTGGACCCTTGTATTGAATATTAAGTGTATAACTAATCTATAAAAAGAATAATGAAAAGTCCAGATATAGGGACATACTAGGTGGGTGATCCAGGGGTGTAGATGTGAAAGTGAAAAAAGTACCATGCAAGGAAACTTGGTTTGAAGAGGTGATCCTTCCAAAAGATGTTACAGGGGGACGGAGTCTTGTATGAATAGGGAGGGTACTCCAGCAATTAGGAACATAATGGGTGGAAGACTTAGCCAAATATTCATTGGATTTATGAACTTGGAGGAGTCGAAACAGGGCATTTAAAGAGACTTAAATTTTGGGCAACTGTTTCTGGTACTATATGTAATCTCACCTGGTAAGCAGTTACATATGTAACTCCCATAAGTGTTCACACAGGATAAATAGTTCCGGCAGGGCCGACGCATCACACACTCGTCTACATCCTCGGTGCAAGTAGTCCCTGTGAAATTATCTGTGCACTGACAGGTAAAGCTATTCAGTTCATCTGTACACGTACCACCATTCGCACAAGGAGAGGACTGGCACTCGTCAATTTCCTGAAGTATAAATAGATAAAAAAAGACATTGGATTCTGATCACCTCAAAATACCATGTTTGATATAAATCATCAATATGTGGCCAAAGATTTGGATTCCAGCAAAATTTTACAGTTGACTGTAATTTGATCAGTAAAAATAAATGAAATACTCAACTAAGACATGCTTTTAAAGAAATTAATAAAGTTAACTTTTATCAGATTTGAAAGTTTTGTGAGCATCTCAGCTCAATGAGCAGGTTTATTGTTTGTACATGGTTTCTGAGATTCTATTCTCTGCTACATTTTATAGCGCTTAATCTCTACATTTTAGTAGACTCTAAGACACAAGAGCCACAAGCAATAGTCCAAAATTCATCAGTCCTTGGGCATAGCAACGGTCCTCACCACAAAGACACTGGGAGACTAAGAAACTACAGTGGAAAGGCATTGGAAAAAACATATATGATTTGAGTTTGAAGTTGAGTTTTGAATCTAAATTTGAGTTGAAACTTTTGGTGAAAACATTTTGATAATTTGTATACACATGAAACCACTAGGATAGGAGGAGGACTGAGAAGTATCAATATCCAGGTGAATAACATTTACACAAAAAATAAATACGATTAAACATGGTACATTTAAGACATTGGTAGAATGTCTAAAAATTTGCTAAAATGTAACACACCAAAGGGCCAAAGTTTTGTTGGAGCATTTCTATCTGTAGTAGGAATATATATCACTGTCTATTTCTCTACTCCTTTAAGTATATTTCAATTATTTGAATAAACCAATTTAAAGTTTTGTGCAGTACTTTATGCATTAAAATCTTTTCTGAACCTGAAACATAAGGATTGTTCTTTTATTAAAATAGGAACAAAAACATTCCATCAGTATTTAAAACAGAAAAAAAGTGGCATAAATGTCTGATACAATGGCCATGTTCAACTTAATGCCAATTAATGACTGGTGCAAGCTGAAGCTTTGTGCAAAAATGTGAACAAGATTATCAGTGCTATTTATACATTCAAATTAATGCCTGACTCACTTCAATGCCATTTTTCAAATAATATTTAAAAATAAACAATGTAAGCATAGCAGCCCGGACTTTTGTAAACTTAAGTATATGTGTAAAACCTAGTTGACTTTAATTATCTACCCCCAATCCAGTTTTTTCTTAACATTTGACTTGCCCCCTTTGGGAAACCAGAGTATCAGAAGATATTTGCAACAATTTCATGCTTTACAAATATATGCTTCAATGTGTAATTGTTATAAAATGCTTCTTTACTGGTAAAAATTCTCAGGTGTTAATTCTGCCATTTTCACATATAAGTTTGAATAGTCAAAATTAGTTGCTGGTGAAACTATAAAATTAATCTCTTATGTACAAACTCTTTGTAAATATAAATATTCTGGTACTAATTTTATAGAATTTATTATGTGCACACACTCACTGCTTCACACACAGTGCCAAAGTACCCATCTCTACACTGACACACAAACCCTGTGACTTCATTGTTATAACAGATGCCTCCATTCTGACATGGCTGTGACAAGCAAGTCTGTAACACCTGGTCCAATCCCTGAATCTGTTGCAACACAAACCAGCCAATCAGAGGCCATCTTTCAAATTCAAATTCAATTTGGCAAATGGCACTTACATCAGGTAAAATCCAACAATTGATTATAAACACAAACAAACTATTCTGAGGCCCTCGTAAAAAAATTCAAATAAGTATTAAATCTGGTAGTACCTAAGTCAAATCCTTCAATTTATTACAACCAATAGCCAACCAATCAGAGACCTTATAAGAATTCAAACTAAATCTAGTAGGGCTGTAACAAATGATCAATTTAAATACCTTTATCTGTTACAATACACAGACCAATTACAGGCATTCTATGGACTCAAATTAAATCTATTAGGGCTGATATACCTACTATATTCCCTGATTCTCTTACAATACAATCAGAAGCCTTCTTTCAAACTGTAATTAATTAGGGGGCCATGGTGGCAGAGTGGGAACACTCTCGCCTCCCACCTCTGAGGCTAGGGTTCGGTTCCCAGCATGGCCTCAAGTGGGAAAGCTGGTAGCTGCTTACCTTTGGTCAGCAGTTTACAGTATAGAACCCTGACGAACTGTATGTACTGGTTTCCTCTGCCCTTCCAACTACCCGTCGTGATATGACCTGTACAGTGTTGAAAGTGACGTAAAACCCCAAATAAATACATAAATAAAACTTTAATTATTGTAGTGTTCATAACATTATTCCATAATGTCCTCAATTGGAACAAAGCTATACTGGTACATTTTAGGTATGTATTTGTATTCACTGAATCATCAAATGTACTGTTTAACATAATGCTTAGCTTGCTCACTTTTACAATCATTACCTTCACCAAGGAGGTTATGTCATTGGTTTTGTTAAAAAATTTGTCTTCAAAAGTAATGAACAGATGCTTTTGAATTTTGTAAGTTGGTAGGACCTGTCCCAAGGAAGAAGTAATTAAATTCTGGGAAAGATCTGGACCATATTTTGGAGAAAAAACTCCCATTTCAATGTATTTTCAATGACTCTGACTTTCTGGTTGACATAACTCTAATTCTAGTTTGACTTTTATAGCGCTTAATCTCCACTGTGTAGTTGACTCTAAGGCACAACAAGACCATAAGACCAACAACTCCATAGGTAATCCATAATAAATGATTGAATCTTCAAGAAATTTTTCATGTGGGTAATGCCTGGCCAGAGGAAGAAGTGATTACATTTTGAGAAAGATCCGGATAATGTTCTGGATACAAAGAATATTTTGAATTTTGGAAACACATCCTGGCTGAGATCTGTGCTCTACAAGTGCTATCTGGAGACAACCTGATATATTATGTGACATATCTCTTGTATTGTTACTACCTGACTATAACACAATGTTTCTTTACTTTAAAAAAGTGCCACTAGACAGTTAGCTTGATCAGACTACATCCATTTTAACAACTGAATCAGGTAGCCAGATTTCCAGTTACATGTATTACAAATTAAAGAGTATCATGCATGAAAAGGTTAAAAATCATTCACAACTAAAATGTGCATTTGGGTGCATATATGGATTTATTAAGCTATTTGAAGAAGCCAATGAAAACTCACAAACTGACAGCGATCTCCATAGAACTGGGAGGTACAGAGACAGTTGAAGTTGCCGCCCCCTTGGTTCACACAAGTGCCTCTGTTCTGACAAGGTAGTGAGGCACAGGCATTCACAGACACCTCCTGTAAGACAGAATGTGACAGAAAGTGAACGCTAGAATATGACGTGCAGTGTGTATGTGATGATTTGAACAGTTCCCTCAGCAGATCTGTTCAGATATCGGGCAACATCTTTGCTAACATTTAAGTGCTCTGAGACAGACATAAATGGGCCATCATATGCAATTAGTTGCCAATGGCAGCAGAAGAAACAGAGACTGCAATATACTTCTGATTGTTATCCTCAATACATTTAAAGAATGTTTGTTGCTTTGATCTGGTAAAAGAAATAACTACATCAGCCAACATATATATTAACCAAGGATTGGGTAGGATTAGTCATCACCAGGATATATTAAAATAAATGTGAGAATTGCCCCTTTTAACTTGATTGTTACATCTCTTATGCACTTCAAAGATATCTTTTAAAAATAATAAATGGCTGAAACATATGGTACATAAAGTAGAATAAAGTACACAAATGACTCACTTTTTCACAGAGGGTGTCTATTTAGTACCTAGGATTTGGTTGTTCCAATATCTGGATATATTAATAGAAATGTGTAATTTTTCACTGGGGAAGCCTTTTTAAACTTAATTATCACATCTCTTATCAACTTTAAAGATATCTTGCAAAATATTAAGTGGCAGAAACATATGGTACATAAACTGGAATAGAGTACATGCATCACTCACTGTTTCACAGAGGGTGCCAGTGAAGGCAAGTGCACACACACAGATGAAGCTGACTGCATTGTTGTCATAGCAAGTGCCCTGGTTCTGACAGGGTTCAGACTGACAAGGTGTGGTGAACCGGGTTGAGATCCTGTGAACCACCTGCACAAATGTGATGTAGAGTAAAACATAATGTCATGTAGAATGCACCACTTAGAGTACCTGGGACTCTAACTTTTATTTGAACCATGTGCATTGCGCTACAGATATTGTGAGTGCATTCCCATAATGATCTAGATTTTCCCATACTCTAATGTAGTGTCTTGTGCTCAGAGGACAACAGTTCCCTAGTCTACATCCAGAAGTTTTTAGAAATGAAAATTTATATTCTTGGATGAAGTACTAACTTTATTTCTTTAAATAAAAATATTTAATCTTGTAAGTTATACTGAAAACATACTGACCCCCCCCCCCCCCCCACCACCACCACCACCACTATTCTAATTTAACAAGTGTGTCAAATTGTGATTAAATTCACTCTTAAATAGCACCTTTTTCATGTGGGTGATAATTAGGCATATTTTATACGGAGTTTTAAACGAAAGATTTGTGCTTCTCAACGAATCAAAATTGCATACACAAGTGTGTCCTATTAGAATACAAGATATTTTTCCACTGAAATTTACCCTGTTATATCAAACATTTCTGGTTATACACAGTCCATATAAAGCACGAAGTTGAGAGCATTCAAATGCACTCATACCTCTATCAAATAATGTTGGTAAACATCCTAACAGAAATATGGCAAGAGCCACATAATTAATAATCATATTAAAGACATAATACTTCAAATATACAGCATAAATAAGGATAACATAAGGCTATTTCACCCAATAAAAATAAAGGTGTACAGAGGATTCAACAAAAT
The DNA here is from genome assembly GCA_964017235.1 of Sabellastarte sp. h YS-2021. NCBI lineage: Eukaryota > Metazoa > Annelida > Polychaeta > Sabellida > Sabellidae > Sabellastarte > Sabellastarte sp. h YS-2021. Next base: position 82,844,538 of record OZ024935.1, on the reverse strand, counting down.
ATTGAAACTTGATAGGACTTTTGTTCTGGAACAAAGAATTTCCATTTAAGTGTGTATAACTGTATTATGTTCATGTATAACCTGCTAATTCAGAGTTTAAGCATCACTTAATACTGAGTATATTTAACTTTTGAGACACACCTGTTCACACAAGGTGCCAGTGTACCCTGTCAGACAGCTGCATGTAAAGCTGTTGCTGTCACTTGCTAGGCAAATCCCCCCATTCTGACAGGGGTCTGAGTTACAGGGTCCAGCCTGTGTGACCTAAAGTACACAAATTAAATACAGAAAATAGAGACAACCTAAGTAAACAAAGTATAGAAAATAGAAAACAACTTACATCAGATAATTTAATAAAATAACGCTACAGAGTAACAAACATTAGAATTAGAATCCATCAGAAGTGGAACAGTATTTAACTAGACCAAGGACGCATCTGTGGCCAGATGCAAAATGTATCCACCGGCAAAGGCTAAAGTAGCTATTACTCAGCTATGCCACGAGCTAGAGGTCTGAAATTTTACTATGTTATAGCTGACCCAAAAGTAGGTGAATAACATATTCGCACAAAATTCTCTAAATGCAATAGTTTTCAAGTTACAAGCGATTTTACGCATGATGGAAGTTAGTGAAAAGTCCAAAAGTAGCTATGACTCACTTAGCTATTGAGATAGACACCCAAGTTACTCACCATGTTGTAGCTATGGAAAAAGTAGCTGAATAACATATTTTAACAAAATGCTCTAAATGCAATACTTTTCAAGTTATAAATGATTTAGTCTTGAGTAAGAACCTTAAAGTAGCTATTACTCAGCTATGCAATGAGCCACAGGTCTGGAATTTTACTATGTTATAGCTGCCTCAAAATAGGTGAATAACATATTGAAACTAAACAATCTAAATGCAATAGTTTTCAAGTTATAAGTGATTTACTCAAGAGTGATAACCTAAAAGTAGCTATTACTCGGCTATGCCATGAGCTACAGGTCTGAAATTTTACTATGTTATAGCTAACCCAAAAGTAGATGAATAACATATCTGCACAAAATTCTCTAAATGCAATAGTTTTCAAGTTACAATTGATTTTACTCATGATGGAAGTTAGTGAAAAATCCAAAAGTAGCTATTACTCACTTAGCTATTGAGATAGACACCCAAGTTACTCACCATGTTGTAGCTATAGAAAAAGTAGCTGAATAACATATTTTATTACGCTACAATAGCTTACCATGTGGGACTTAATGCTGTTCTCGGGTTGCCACACCCGGGGCCAACGTCTTAGAAAAAAAGATCGTTCTTGTTAGCCACCGGATATACTGGTAGTTGTCGTCACGTGATATCTTCTGACCAATCGCCCTACTTTTTCGTTGGCCACGAAGACTGGTAGCAGTTTGTAAATATACAGACATTTTCATTTATTTCTCAGTATTCACGTATTGTTGGAGGCTAATATTTGGACATTTCCTTAAATATATTTCATAGATTATACTGTAAAATTTTTAATTTCACAACTTAAGTATTTTCCCTTAAATCCGCGTGTTTTGAGTTTTCTCGGTCCAGGCAATTTTAATTGTATGTCTTTTTATTGCGTTAAAATGTCTCTTCATCAAGCAAACAAAGACAAACCGAGAGCTCAGAAATGCCGCCATTTTTGCTTCAGTTTTGATACTCATAACTTCTGCCCTACCTGTAGGGAGGCTGGCAAGGGAGATGACCCCTGTGTCACTTTTGAAGCACCCTGCCATATTTGCACGTCTCTCTCTGATGAACAATTGCAAAAAATTTAAAACAGGAAGCGGTACTTAAAAAAGCAAAAAGCGGAAACTAGTTCCAAAGATGAACTAGATCTCTTGGGTGAAGGCGATGGGGACTCTTTTACTGGTTCTAATGCAGACCTTGAGAGTGCTGCCGATAACCTCTTTACCTCACCCCCCCGTCCTCAACCTCTCGCCTTCAGTTCTTTATCACTAAAGACCCCAGCAAAAGCTGTCCCACCAACCCCAGGTACTGTTTTGCAAAACAAAATTCAAAGAAATCTAGAGAAATCCCTGGGTGATTCCTTAAATATACATATACAGCAGCAAATGGGTTCCTTCCAGGCATCCATGTTAGAAGCATTTCAATCACTCCGAGAGGAGTTGGCAGTTAAAAAGCCTGCCAAGGTTGATCCCTCGCCTCATGCTTCAAAAGCTGGTCCATCCAGCAAGTCTGCTACTAATCTGGACCTACCCCCTCCGAGGTCAAGTACTAATGCACAGTCCGAGGCAATGGATGTGGACGTTGGTCCAGCACTCCCTCCTCGACTAGTACTTAACCAAACTTCCTCGGATCAGTACATTGCCCCTTCTGAAGCTATACCGAAGGATTCCTCGTACTCACACAAAAAACAAAGCCACAGGCAAACAGTAGCACCGAGCTCTGCCTCGGATCAACTGGATGAGGATTCCGACGAATCTCGGATCCATCCTAGACCTAAGAAACACTCTGACAAGAGCAAGCATAAATCTAGGTCCAGATATGTGTCATCTTCAGGGGAAGATCACTCCCCTGTTGCCAGACACAGGTCTTCTAAGCCCTCTAGGGCTCAGCCCTCAGGCGCAGCTTCTGATCAAGACCTCCCTCAACATGATCCAGACCCCCCTTATTATAGGGAAGTAGCCCTGTCTGACATTCCCTCCCAATACTCTGAAGAGGTAGACACCTTCAGACGCATTCTTTCTCTCCCTGACCCCAGGGACTCTATGCCGAGGTCGTCAACTTCAGTGTTGGGTCTGGACGACGAAAAAGGCCGTCAAGAGCTCAGACCTAGAGGTCCTTCCTCTATCTTACCACTTAGCTCAGTTATCAAGGACGCCTTCGATAAATTTCAACATGATTTCAAAGCTGCCAATTTATCTGAGGGTAAATATGTCAAGCCTCCTCCATCCACTTCTAAGTGGTATAAGGTTGGACAGCCCACTTTTCAAGACAAAATCCAGGAGTTGAATACGGACTTTGCTAAGATCTGTATTACTCCTAGACCTCCTGGGGCACCAGTAGCCAAAGTCCCTATGCCAGTCCTTAAGGAGCTGGAACATCAGGCTAGACAGAATATTTCAACCCTCAATTTCACCGGTGCCTTTGCCAAAACCTCTTCTTCTTGCAATGCTTCGTTGGAAAAGTGCCAACATAGCATCAAGTCAACTGTCAAGAAGATAAAGTCTCAGATCCAGAAAGGTGCCAATCCTGAGAAAGCAGCAAAGTGCGGATATGAGGAAGTTGCTGAGTACTTGGATTTTTGGAACAAGACGGTTCTTATCCAACATAGAGCTCTTACCTGTCTCAGCAAATCGCTAGCCCATATTCTCCAGAGGGAATTATATTCTATGGCTAATACCAGCTTGCTTAGGCGCGAAGCCGAAATGACTCTATTGCATCCCCAGCTAGGGGAAACGAGACGCCAAGAACTTAGGAACTCGTCCTTCTGGGACTCCTCCTTGTTCGAGTCTCAACTTGTTAAGGAAGGTGAGGACTTCCTTCTCAAAAAAGGCACCTCAAAAGATTCTCAGGGTTTTGAACCCTACCAGAATAAGCCCTTTTGTGGCCCCCACAAGAAAAGAGGCTCCTACAGGAAACGCCCCTATGGGGGCAATTCCTCTCAAAGCAGTAACCAATCCTTTCCCTCGGGAAGAGGAAAACCCAACTTCAGAGGCTCCAGGGGTCGTTTTCGACCCCACAATAGGGGAAGGGAGCGTGGAAACCCCCCTTCACAATGACTCCTCCAAAGCCTCATTCAGTCCAGCAGTAGGAAGTCGCCTCCGTTCTTTCAAGAGAGACTGGCTCACAAACAAATGTTCTCAAAACGTGTTAAACATTATCACCAATGGCTACGTTCTGCCATTCCGTTCAAAGCCAAACTTGATCAGATTTCCTCTGATTCTATCAGAGTACAAGGCCCAACAAAAAGACCAAGCCTTGGCCACTTGTATCCAGTCTCTCTTGTCAAAGAACGCCATCGAAAGGGTGGAAAACGTAAAATCTCTCTGGTTTTACAGTCGCCTGTTCCTAGTACCCAAGCCTCACCAAAGGTGGAGGCCAGTCATAGACTTAAGCAGGCTCAACACTTTTCTACATGTAGAAAAGTTCAAAATGGAAACCCCGGAGTCCATCAGGACTTCCCTGGTCCCAGGGGAGTGGGTATCGTCGATAGACCTGTTGGACGCATACCTTCACATCCCCATCCATCCAAACTCAAGGAAGTACCTAAGGTTTTGCTACAAGGCCCAGGTGTTCCAGTTCACCTCCCTACCTTTCGGACTGGCCACAGCCCCCCAGGTCTTTACGATGATCGTAAAGGAAGTGAAACTAATGGCCCTCTCAAGAGGACTCAGAATTCACCAATACCTGGACGACTGGCTGATCAGGTCCCAGTCCCAGGAGGAATCTCAAAGGGACACACAGGCAGTGGTAGACCTAACCCAATCCTTGGGTTGGATAATCAACCAGGAAAAATCAGAACTGAAACCTACTCAGGTGTTTTCGTTCGTGGGATACGAATACCACCTAGATTCAGCCCTTGTAAGACCCACTCATGAGAGATGGCTCAAACTTCAGGATTTGATCCTACGACTCAAGTCAAAACGTGTTTTGACTGCAAGATGTTTGATGTCTCTAATTGGGTTGCTAGCCTCAACGGAGAAAATGGTCCCGGAGGGACGCCTTCACATGAGGCCTTTTCAGTTTCATCTCAAGGAGCACTGGAGATATCCTCAGTCGCTGGACAACCTCCTTCCTTGGACAGAAGCCATTGTAGCCCAACTAGATTGGTGGCAAAACCCCTCAAATGTGATGAAAGGCGCAGACCTTCATCCCAAGGACCACAGTATCCAACTCTTTACCGACGCCTCAAACGAAGGTTGGGGCGCTCACTTAGATCAAAATTCTACAAAAGGGCTGTGGTCAGAGTGGGAAAAAAGGCTACACATAAATGTCCTAGAATTGAAGGCGGTCTCCCTGGCCCTTCGAGACTTCAAGGACCAGTGCCAGAATCAAACAGTGTTAGTTGCGACGGACAACTCAACAGTGGTAGCCTACATCAACAAGCAAGGGGGAACTCACTCAGCAGAGATGTGCGCTCTCCTGTGGAAAATCATGACCTGGTGTCATCACTACCATATAACATTGAAAGCCAGGCACATTCCAGGGTGTCTGAATGTGATGGCCGACCTCCTATCCAGGTCCAACCAAGTGCAGTCAACAGAATGGTCTCTGCACCCTCAGGTCTTCAAGCAAATCTGCCGAAAGTGGTTCACCCCTCATGTAGACTTATTCGCCACTCACCTGAATCACAAACTCCCTCTATATGTGTCTCCTATCCCAGACCCAAGGGCCTGGAACATAGATGCTCTGAACATAAACTGGACCAACCTCACGGCCTACGCCTACCCTCCTACGGCTCTCCTTCACAAGGTGATCCAAAAGATCAAGCAATGCCATTGCCTGATCATCGTGATAGCCCCAGGCTGGCCAGGGATGCCCTGGTTTTGGGACCTAGTGCAGCTCTCAACAGAGATCCCACTACAACTCCCAGTGTCAACGACCCTACTCAAACAGTCCCACAAGTATGTATTCCACAACAACCCCCAGCAGCTGAACCTCCACGCCTGGTGTCTAGGAGCGGACAACTCCAAGAACAAGGCTTCTCTGTGGAGGTGGCAGAGAGAATTGCTGCCCCTCAGTGGTCATGAACAAGGACCATCTACAGGTCAAAGTGGGCCCTATTTGAAAAATGGTGCAGAGAAAATTCGGTGGATTTCTCCACTCCATCTGTGAAACAAATCTCTGATTTTTTCATGTACCTGTACCAAGACCTGAACAGGCGCCCCTCGACCATTGATGGTTACAAGACTGCCATCGTTGACACTCTGGGCCCAACGGCCCAACACATTGTGCACAATGCAGACCCTCATAGGTTACTCTCCAGTTTTCACAGGGATCGTCCTAAAAGTTCCAGAAATTTACCCAAGTGGAACCTTTCTGTTGTCCTTAACGAGCTCACCAAAGCACCATTTGAGCCCATGAAAGACTCAGACCTCAAACATCTTACTCTTAAAACTGCTTTCTTGCTAGCCTTGGCCTCCGGCAAGCGCCGCAGCGAAATCCATGCCTGGGTCGCTAACAAAGTAGCTAATTTAGGCCAATGGGAAAAGGTTGCCTTGTTCCCTTCTTCTGATTTCATAGCCAAAAACCAACTAGCAAGAGAAGGTTCTCAAAGTGTGTCACCAGTGACTATCCCTGCTTTGACTACCATTGTAGATAGACAGTTTAAGGAAGACAGGACCCTGTGTCCCGTGCGGGCCCTGAGGTTCTATTTGGACCGAACTAAAGACCTGAGAGGGTCTCATTCTCTCCTTTTCATCTCCTTTAAGAAAGGACATACCTCAGACATCAGACCCGCTACAGTCTCTTCATGGTTAAAACAAACCATTCTACTTTGTTACAAGCAAGCAGATCAACAAGCCTTGGACTTGGTCCAAGTCAAAGCGCATGACATCCGGGCCTTCGCGGCCTCTAAGGCCTTTTACGGTGGAGTATCGGTGGACCAAATCATGCAAGCCTGTCACTGGAAAGCTCACAACACATTCACAAATTTTTACCTAAAAGACCTTACTTGGTCGGACACCGACAACAATATGTATCTGGGACCCGTAGTGGCGGCACAAGTCCTAGATCCTTCCCCTCAGACCAGTTGTCCTCGGAAAGAAAAAAAGGGGGGGGGGGGCACATCCGCTACAACCAAGTCTTCAGGAGTCTCTCCCAGGATCTAGGTATTCCTTTACCTTCAAGATGTTACGGGTAAGGTCATTTTATTTTTTAATTATCAGGTAATTTCTATTAAGGACTTAGTCAGTTGTCGTTAATCTCATATTTCAGGTTAAAAATTTCATGAGATGCCCAACCACTGGGTTGGTCAGTCACACTTGAAGGTCTAATAGGGACCCTTAGACCTCGAAGTGAGCTCCGCTGCACTTCCGTCCTACTACCAAACATCTGGACAGTTTTAGCACTGTCCCTTTTTTACTCAGGTTTTTGGCTCGTTACAGGCCCGATCTTCGGGATCGGGGCTCTGTAAAAGGGACTCAGACTGGCATTTCTGGCACTATTCTGTATATATATTAATTCAAATCTTAGAAAAAAATTACATATCTTCCAGTCTCAGCTGTAATCCCGCCACCGGGCGGTTGAATTCAGCATTAAGTCCCACATGGTAAGCTATTGTAGCGTAATAAAATTGAAAATTTTAATTACTTAAATGTAGCTTTTATAAGCTACAAGCTTACCATGTGGGACTTAGAAGAGTCCCACCCTGCCTCCCCGCTGTTTACAGCTGAGGGGTAGGTTTAATAAAAAATTTCAACGAGAAAGTAGGGCGATTGGTCAGAAGATATCACGTGACGACAACTACCAGTATATCCGGTGGCTAACAAGAACGATCTTTTTTTCTAAGACGTTGGCCCGGGTGTGGCAACCTGAGAACAGCATTAAGTCCCACATGGTAAGCTTGTAGCTTATAAAAGCTACATTTAAGTAATTAAAATTTTCAATTTTAACAAAGTGCTCTAAACGCAATACTTTTCAAGTTATAATTGATTTAGTGCATGATTTCATTAATTTTAATGCATTAAAAATTATTTTAAAAATTCATAAAAAAACTTTAGCATGTGAAAGCTCTCCAAAATGTAGGTGAATGAGTTATTTGAGAAATACTGCTATCTGCAATACTTTTAGTGATAATAGGCATTTACTCATTTGGAGTAGGTGAGTAATTAGCTACGGATCTGAAGATTCACTAATAGAAAGCTCTCCAAAATGTAGGTGAATGAGTTATTTGAGAAATACTGGCTATCTGCAATACTTCTAGAGATAATTCGCATTTACTCATTTTGAGTAGGTGAATAATTAGCTACGCGTCTGAAACTTCACCAAGTGAAAGCTCTCCCAAAAGTAGGTGAATGAGTTATTTGAGAAAAATTGGCTATCTGCAATACTTTTAGAGATAATTCGCATTTACTCATTTTGAGTAGGTGAGAAATTACCTACAGGTCTGAAACTTCACCATCTGAAAGCTCTCCCAAAAGTAGATGAATGAGTTATTTGATAAAAATTGGGTATCCGCAATACTTTTAGAGATAATTAGCATTTACTCATTTTGAGTAGGTGAATAATTAGCTACGGGTCTGAAACTTCACCAAGTGAAAGCTCTCCCAAAAGTAGGTGAATGAGTTATTTGAGAAAAATTGGCTATCTGCAATACTTTTAGAGATAATTCACATTTACTCATTTTCAGTAGGTGAGTAATTAGCTATGGGTCTGAAACTTCACAATGTAAAAGCTCTTCCAAATGTAGGTGAATGAGTTATTTGAGAAAAATTGGCTATCTGCAATACTTTCAAGAGATAATTCGCATTTACTCATTTTGAGTAGGTGAGTAATTATCCACGGGTCTGAAACTTCACCATGTGAAAGCTCTCCCAAAAGTACATGAATGAGTTATTTGAGAAAAATTGGCTATCTGCAATACTTTTAAGCGATAAGCCACCTGCCAAATATGAAAGAAATGTGGACTGTAGGTCGCTAACAAGCAATATTCCACATTTTAGACATTTTTGTCTACCACAGGCCTAATTTAGACATAAACCCTACCAAAAAGATACGGTGGCGAGTCCTCTAGCATACCAAGCCACCTGCCAAATATGAAAGAAATCTGGAAAGAAATCTGGACTGTAGGTCGCTAACAAGCAATATTCCACATTTTAGACATTTTTGTCTACCACAGGCCTACTTTAGACATAAACCCTACCAAAAAGATAGGGTGGCGAGTCCTCTAGCATACCAAGCCACCTGCCAAATATGAAAGAAATCTGGAAAGAAATGTGGACTATAGGTCGCTAACAAGCAATATTCCACATTTCAGACATTTTTGTCTACCACAGGCCTACTTTAGACATAAACCCTACCAAAAAGATAGGGTGGCGAGTCCTCTAGCATACCAAGCCACCTGCCAAATATGAAAGAAATCTGGAAAGACATGTGGACTGTAGGTTGCTAACAAGCAATATTCCACATTTTAGACATTTTTGTCTACCACAGGCCTAATTTAGACATAAACCCTACCAAAAAGATAGGGTGGCAAGTCCTCTACCATATCAAGCCACCTGCCAAATATGAAAGAAATCTGGAAAGAAATGTGGACTGTAGGTCGCTAACAAGAAATCTCTGCTGACGCGGACGACGACGATGATGAATCCATAGTATCCCCGCTTTGCGCCGGGGATACAATTAATTCAGATTAATTTAGGATTAATTAATTAACAGTAATTTAGCAAAATATTTCAGATATCTGGCATGCTTGTCTTAGTTTTATGCAATAACTTTATTTGATCTGAGCTTCCAGTTTTATAAACATTGACAACTGTAAAAACGTGGAAAAAGTAATAATCTTACTGTTTCAAAACTGTTGTTTATAAGATTATGTGCCTGTTTTAACATACTAGTCTTAGTAGTGGGTATGTTGTTTATCGATACTGGCAATATTTATTGTTTTGGGGCAGGGTTACCAATATTGATGTCTAAAGACGTATATCAATATTGCCATTTTGAGTAAAATTGCCAACTTACACTGCAAATATTTGAAATAAAGCCTATAAATCTGAAGAAATACTACCCTTTAATCTTGCTTTTTTGTTGTTTTCACTGCATTTTTGATGAAAACTGCCATGGTTTGTTTTGGTAAATTTCACTTCCTGTTAGCAGTTGGGGATATACTAGAACAAAAAGATTTTCGGCATCCCAAACTCAGTAGACAATATTATCCCCCCCTCCAATATGGGTCAATATTGAAATATTTTTACATTCAATATCTACATCCACAGAGCCAAATGATTTACTCACTATAGTCTAGTCACACACATTTTTTGTTGTAAAATATACAAATTTACAAAATCAAAATTGCAATTTTGCTACCCATTTCAATATTGAGGTGAAATAACTCTCAGTACATTCCACATGTACCTGTTACCTGGATTCGAACCCATTACCATAAGGGTGAGAGCCTGTAAGCCAAACTTGTTGACCACTTGGCCTGATATAGAAGGGTATAATTGTGATATACCTGTTCACAGAGGGTGCCAAAGTATCCCTCAGCACAGCCGCACAGGAAACCACTATCTCCATTCTCATAGCAACTCCCACCATTCTGACATGGGGAGGAAACACAGACCTTCATCTGAAAATAAATAGTTTTATTACGTAAAATACCTTTAGCGTAGCCTCACTATTGCTATATGTTGGTAAAGCAAACATCAATGAACACCTGAATATTTTTCAAAAATATTCTTGTTGGTAAATACTGTGCATGTGTAAACTACACATGCACCACATCCTTAGTTCCCACTGATCCTTCATATTTTATTATATCCCCAGACGAAAGTCGGGGATATATTGGATTCAGGTCCGTCGCGCCGCCGCCGCCGCCGCCGTAGAAATTTCCTTGTGGACGCGATAACTCAAAAACAAATTAATATTTTTTTTTCAAACTTGGTACACATGTTAAGGGTGCCCAAAGGAAGATCCCTATTTTAAGGTGACCTTAAACTCCCAGTAAAAAAGAACTTATGGCCACCTTAAGGTCAGAAATTGCACTTTTGGCCACTTAGAGCCCTGTAGGTCACAAACTATGATGCTCAGCTGGCTGAAATTTTACCTGACAACACATTAATATGTTCTTAGTACATGTGCCGAAAATCATGACTTTAAGTTGAGGAGAAAATTGTGTTTGAGGCCCATAAATACCCCCACTTAGGGATTTTTTGCTATACTTTACACATATTTTGCCCTATAATTTAGAAGTGATAATTCTGATGAGTCTCAAACTGCGCTAGGTATAACTTTGATATGTAATCCTTGTCTGTAGAAAATTTTAGGGCTGTAGGTTTACCCAAAGGGGTCGACTTAAGGTCTCAAAAGTGCCCACAGAGACCCAATTTATGCACTTTTTGCCACTTTCAAGCACTGTAGCTTTCAAACTATGTCTCTCATCTAAGTTAAATATCATCTGGGAATATATCTATGTGTTTTCTTATATGTGCCCCAACATTTAGGCCTTTAATAGACAGTTAACCTGTGTATCAGGACCATAAACACCCACCCGAGTGACCCTTATAAGACATTTTTCACATCTTTTCCCCTGTAACTTGGAAATGGTAAGTCTGAGAAGTTTCAAACTGTATTAGATTTATATTCTGTGTGTAATCTTAGTATGTAACAGATTTTAAGTCTGAAGCTTTAATTTTGAAGGTCAAATTGAGGTCTCTAAAAGGCTCCCAAAGACCCAATATTTGGACTTTTTGCTACTTTTAAGCCCTGTGACTGTCAAACTATGTGACTGATAGAGCTCAAATCCTATCTGAGAAGATATTAGTATGTTATTTTTATATGTGCCAAAAATTAAGGCTTTAAGAAGACATTTAACCTGTGTATGAGGACCATAAATCCCCACCCGAGTGACCATTTTTAGACATTTTTCACATATTTTTCCCTGTAACTTGGAAATGGTAAGTCTAAGAAGTTTCAAACTGTATTAGATGCATATTCTATGTGTAATCTTAGTATGTGACAAATTTTAAGTCTGAAGCTTTAATTTGAAGGCTACATTTAGGTCTCTAGAAGGCCCCATAAAGACCCAGTATTTGGACTTTTTGCCAATTTTAAGGCCTGTGACTGTTAAACTATGTGACTGATAGAGCTGAAATCTCATCTGGGAATACATTATTATGTTCTTTTTACATGTGCCAAAAATCAAGGCTTCAAGTAGACATTTAACCTGTGTATGAGGACCTTAAGCACCCACCTGAGTGACCCTTTTAAGACATTTTTCACATATTTTTCTCTGTAACTTGGAAATGGTAAGTCTGGGAAGTTTCAAACTTTATTAGATACATATTCTATGTGTAATCTTAGTATGTAACAAATTTTAAGTCTGAAGCTTTAATTTGAAAGCCACATCGAGATCTCTAAAAGGCCCACAATGACCCAATATTTGGACTTTTTACCACCTTTAAGCCCTGTAACTGTTAAACTATGTGTCTGATTGATGGAGCTGAAATCCCATCTGGGAATGCATTATTATGTCCTTTTTTACATATGCCGAAAATCAAGGTTTTTAGTAGACATTTAACCTGTGTATGAGGGCCATAGACACTCGCCCAAGTGCCTTTTTTGACATTTTTTCCGTATTTTGCCCTGTTATTTGGAAATGCTTAGTGTGACAAGTCTTAAACTGTATTATATATCATTTTTGTTTGTTATGTATGTCCCCCAAAAAGTTTCAGATCTGTAGTTTAATTGCTAAGGTCTCTTTAACAATTGTAAAATGCCCACAGAAACCCAATTTATGGATATTATGCCACTTTAAAGCCCAGTAACTGTCAAACGATGTGGGTTATAGAGCTGAAATCTTTGAATTTTTAAAAGGAAATGCCTGTCTATTTAAATTTTGAATATTAATAATGTTATGGCTATCTTAGTCTTTTAAGAACTTATTTTTGTGTGTTATACCTCTGCTTGCTGAGTTTTTCACTTTTTAAAATGAAACTGGTTAAACATATTCAAGTAGACAAAATGGACACTTTAAGTGAGCTTTAAGTCCCAATATTGATGAAATTATATCCTTATGTAGTAAAACTAGGGGATTTTTAACCCTCAACTAGCCCAGTTTTATTCAACTTGCCTCAGTTAATTTTGGCACAGCTCCTACAGTTATGAACTCATTTCAGTTGATAATCACATACTTAAAATTCTCAATTCTTTTTGTATTTGAGTACCCCTTTTATATAGATTGTTTGTTTACCATTTATGCTCAACCCACATCCCCCACCCGGATTACCCCCACCCACCTCATGGAACCTCCAGCTATATTGAGTGACACTAAATAAACAAAGGTATTTAATGATATCGGATGAGAAACAAAGAACTCAATGGGGTTGCAGATCTTGTGTAATAGTGAGAGAGGTGTGGAGAAGGGGAGAGGGGTGGGGGTGGGAGGTGGTGGGCTTCATTACATATAACACAAAGGGGAGTCAGAACTGAGATTGTGTCACATATTTAGGTTGCATATATATGGACCACATATATAGGTATAGAGGAAATGAATAACTGAAAACAATTTGCAAATTCTAAAAATAATATAATAAAATAATAATATAAATAATTTTTTTTTAAATAATATTTTATTTGTGAACAAATATAGAAACAGATATGCGCTTTTGGGATTATGAATTTTAGAATGGACATTGAATCATCAATCATTTAAATACTTTGAAGGAAGATTGAAAAATATGATGAGTTGAGTTAAAAATAATATTTTATTTGTCAACAAATATAGAAACAGATATGCTCTTTTGGGATTATTATTTTAGAATGGACATTCAATCATCAATCATTCAAATACTTTGAAAATAGGTTTAGAGTTATCATTGCAGGAAGATTGAAAATATAATTTGAGTTATGTATTCGGCGTCTGGGGATACACCATCTTCCTTGGGAAGATATAAACAGAGTAGATTGATGTGCTGAAGTTCATATAATAATGGGTAATTATGTTTTAAAAAATTCTGTGGCGTGAGTGATGACCTGTCTGGGGATATGTTGGCGCCGAGTTGGCCCAATCTAGTTTGATTGTCCGAGAGTAAACATTGACATTTGAATTCCATTTTGCAATAGGTTATTTTCAAACTTAATTAATTTATGCAAAAAATTTTTCACCCTAAACCCGTACACTGGATCCACCATCCATTAATTGGATGATAACCATACCAGTTCACATGTGTCTCCTGTGTATCCAGCCTGACATCTGCAGAAGAACTGACTCTGTCCAATAGGAATACAGGTGCCTTCATTCTGACAGGGCTGAGAATCACACACACTCACTTCAACTATGGTCTGGAATGCAACAGAAGTAATGCCATGAACTGTCAGAAACTAAGCTCAAGAGGTCTTAAGTACCATCTCTGGTTAAAAACAAGATGCACTCAGAGAGAGCAAAACGCTCGACTCTTAGTGACCAGTCTCTCAAGTGATATAAAGTATTGTACGGAAGACAATAAAATAAAACCAAACATGTAAATTAATCTTCATAGAAATATCAAGTAGAAAGTTAAAGTCATTAAAAATACATTGAAATGGGACCTCTGAAAAATCATGATTTTTTTGTATCCAAAATAAGATTCAGATCTTTCTTTTAGTAACTTCTTCCTTCAGTCAGGTTCTACCCACAAATTTTTAAATAAAGATCTGTTCATTAGTTCTAGAGTAATGTAAACACACACACACACACAAAAAAACAAAAAACAAAGAGACAATTAAACAATTAGCACACAAAAATATAAACTGCTGGTGGAGGTAAAAATATTGCTTAAAGATCACTTCTTGGTGAAAATCACACATGGTAATTTTTTGTGATGGACTGTCAAGGTATTGAAAGAAAAAAGAGAAAATAAAACAGAAATAATAATTAATAAAAATAATGAATATATCACCTCCCTCTTTATTATGTTTATGTCAATTTCAAGCCATAAAATGAGAAGAAATATTTTTACTTAAAGTTAGCAAGTATCACAAGCTAGGTTTGTGACCTCACAATGACAGTTGCATTGTGACATCACTGAGTGATGACATCATCAAAAAGTAAAATATTGATTTTTGACGTATGTGATGAAGAGAAGCAGTTTCACTGTGAATTCCCTATTAAAAATAAGAAAAACTCTCTCCTGGCTTTAATTTTCAAGCAAATTACACCAAATTTGGCAGAATCTGTCTGTGCCCCATGAAATACCTTCCCACCAAATTTGAGATTGATTGATGTTGTAGTTTTTGAGTTATAAGGGAAAAATGGTGCACAGACAGGGAAGCAGATTTCACTGTAAAAGCCCAATTACAAATAAGAAAAACTCTCTCCTGGCTTTAATTTTCAAGCAAATTACACCAAATTTGGCAGAATCTGTCTGTGCCCCATGAAATACCTTCCCACCAAATTTGAGATTGATTGATGTTGTAGTTTTTGAGTTATAAGGGAAAAATGGTGCACAGACAGGGAAGCAGATTTCACTGTAAAAGCCCAATTACAAATAAGAAAAACTCTCTCCTGGCTTTAATTTTCACACAAATTACACCAAATTTTCAAGAATCCGTCTGTACCCCATGAAATATCTGCCCACCATATTTGAGCTTGATTGGTGTTATAGTTTTTGAGTTATAAGGGCGAAACGGTGCACAGACAGACAGACAGACAGACAGACAGACGGACAGACAGAAACAAACTGATCACAATAACCCTCTCCTATCGTCGAGCGTTAATAAATTTGAAATAGCTTTATCACATATTGTTTCTGAGACATTACAAGATTGTTTAATACTTAATTAAATAATCAATACACTCACAATTTCACAGAGCACCCCAGTGAACCCTTCCTCGCATCTACAGAAGAATCCTCCCTTATCATTCTTGTAACAAGCACCGTTCACACAAGGCTGTAAACTGCACGGGTCACTCTGTCCTTCCTATTAGTGTAACATTACATATATTGTGCATCTTTTATACATATTATTGCTAATAAATAAATATTATCTTGTGTTGGTAAGATCAGGTTGAAATATGATAACATAACCATTACCCAATATCAAGGTCAATAATAAGGAGGTTATCTTATTGTACCTTCATTGGATATTATAAAATACCAGACACAGTGCTGCATAGGTCATTCTATTGTTTGGAGAAATATATAAAGACAGTTACTCAACCTCACATATTCTTTGTTGTCCAGAAGGTTGGAGCAAAACTGTCACGAAAAGCTATGTGTATTTGTAACAATAAACTAGAGGATCGCTCGCAAAAAAAAAAGATAATGTTTTTGCATAGCAAAAACAAAGCATCCCGAAAAGGATATAAAGGTGAGTGCTAAAGTATTAAGAAAATGCTTCGTTTCTAGCCTTATACTGTTGTGGCACCCAAAGTCAGCGCAGTCTGCTCTATCTAGCATGGTTTTCAAGATATAAGCATTTTTGTGTTTTGCAAAAAATAAAAAAATTAAAAATGTCCGCTATATTTGGCGAGACAAAAATATTTTGAAAATTGGCATGGCTACTCTGCAGAGATACCCAGCAGGTCCAAAATTTTGTTGAGTTCGCTCCATATAGCACGGTTTTCGAGATATAAGCATTTTTGTGTTTTGCAAAAACTTTGAAAATTCAAAATGGCCACCATTTTTGGGGAGACAAAAATTTTTGTCAAGACCACTGCTGCGGTGTTTATCTCCCGCCGAGCATTAAAGCAGAAGAAATAGCTTTTCCGAGATATTCACAATTTTTCATTTTCGTGTGTGAAAGCTCTTCCAAAAGTAGGTGAATGAGTTATTTGAGAAAAATTGGCTATCTGCAATACTATTAAGAGATAATTCGCATTTACTCATTTTGAGTAGGTGAATAATTATCTATGGGTCTGAAACTTCACCAAGTGAAAGCTCTCCCAAAAGTAGGTGAATGAGTTATTTGAGAAAAATTGGCTATCTGCAATACTTTTAGAGATAATTCGCACTTACTCATTTTGAGTAGGTGAGTAATTAGCTATGGGTCTGAAACTTCACCATGTGAAAGCTCTCCCACAAGTAGATGAATGAGTATTTGATAAAAATTGGGTATCCGCAATACTTTTACAGATAATTAGCATTTACTCATTTTGAGTAGGTGAATAAATAGCTATGGGTCTGAAACTTCAGAGAGTGAAAGCTCTCCCAAAAGTAGGTGAATGAGTTATTTGAGAAAAATTGGCTATCTGCAATACTTTTAGAGATAATTCACATTTACTCATTTTGAGTAGGTGAATAATTAGCTATGGGTCTGAAACTTCACCAAGTGAAAGCTCTCCCAAAAGTAGGTGAATGAGTTATTTGAGAAAAATTGGCTATCTGCAATACTTTTAGAGATAATTCGCATTTACTCATTTTGAGTAGGTGAGTAATTAGCTATGGGTCTGAAACTTCACCAAGTGAAAGCTCTCCCAAAAGTAGGTGAATGAGTTATTTGAGAAAAATTGGCTATCTGCAATACTTTTAGAGATAATTCGCATTTACTCATTTTGAGTAGGTGAGTAATTAGCTATGGGTCTGAAACTTCACCAAGTGAAAGCTCTCCCAAAAGTAGGTGAATGAGTTATTTGAGAAAAATTGGCTATCTGCAATACTTTTAGAGATAATTCGCATTTACTCATTTTGAGTAGGTGAGTAATTAGCTATGGGTCTGAAACTTCACCAAGTGAAAGCTCTCCCAAAAGTAGGTGAATGATTAATTTGAGAAAAATTGGCTATCTGCAATACTTTTAGAGATAATTCGCATTTACTCATTTTGAGTAGGTGAGTAATTAGCTATGGGTCTGAAACTTCACAGAGTGAAAGCTCTCCCAAAAGTAGGTGAATGAGTTATTTGAGAAAAATTGGCTATCTGCAATACTTTTAGAGATAATTCGCATTTACTCATTTTGAGTAGGTGAGTAATTAGCTATGGGTCTGAAACTTCACCAAGTGAAAGCTCTCCCAAAAGTAGGCGAATGATTAATTTGACAAAAATTGGCTATCTGCAATACTTTTAGAGATAATTCGCATTTACTCATTTTGAGTAGGTGAGTAATTAGCTATGGGTCTGAAACTTCACCACGTGAAAGCTCTCCCTAAAGTAGGTGAATGAGTTATTTGAGAAAAATTGGCTATCTGCAATACTTTTAGAGATAATTCACATTTACTCATTTTGAGTAGGTGAGTAATTAGCTATGGGTCTGAAACTTCACCACGTGAAAGCTCTCCCTAAAGTAGGTGAATGAGTTATTTGAGAAAAATTGGCTGTCTGCAATACTTTTAGAGATAATTCGCATTTACTCATTTTGAGTAGGTGAGTAATTAGCTATGGGTCTGAAACTTCACCAAGTGAAAGCTCTCCCAAAAGTAGGTGAATGAGTTATTTGAGAAAAATTGGCTATCTGCAATACTTTTAGAGATAATTCGCACTTACTCATTTTGAGTAGGTGAGTAATTAGCTATGGGTCTGAAACTTCACCATGTGAAAGCTCTCCCACAAGTAGATGAATGAGTATTTGATAAAAATTGGGTATCCGCAATACTTTTACAGATAATTAGCATTTACTCATTTTGAGTAGGTGAATAAATAGCTATGGGTCTGAAACTTCAGAGAGTGAAAGCTCTCCCAAAAGTAGGTGAATGAGTTATTTGAGAAAAATTGGCTATCTGCAATACTTTTAGAGATAATTCACATTTACTCATTTTGAGTAGGTGAATAATTAGCTATGGGTCTGAAACTTCACCAAGTGAAAGCTCTCCCAAAAGTAGGTGAATGAGTTATTTGAGAAAAATTGGCTATCTGCAATACTTTTAGAGATAATTCGCATTTACTCATTTTGAGTAGGTGAGTAATTAGCTATGGGTCTGAAACTTCACCATGTGAAAGCTCTCCCATAAGTAGATGAATGAGTTATTTGATAAAAATTGGGTATCCGCAATACTTTTACAGATAATTAGCATTTACTCATTTTGAGTAGGTAAATAATTAGCTATGGGTCTGAAACTTCACCATGTGAAAGCTCTCCCAAAAGTAGGTGAATGAGTTATTTGAGAAAAATTGGCTATCTGCAATACTTTTAGAGATAATTCGCATTTACTCATTTTGAGTAGGTGAGTAATTAGCTATGGGTCTGAAACTTCACCATGTGAAAGCTCTTCCAAAAGTAGGTGAATGAGTTATTTGAGAAAAATTGGCTATCTGCAATACTTTTAAGAGATAATTCGCATTTACTCATTTTGAGTAGGTGAGTAAAATGGCCGCCATTTTTGGCAAGACAAAATTTTTTGAAAATTGGCATGGCTACTCTGCAGAGATACCCTGTGGGTCAAAAATTTCGTCGAAATCACTCTATCTAGCACGGTTTTCAGGATATAAGCATTTTTGTGTTTTGCAATTTTGCGAAAAATTCAAAAATTCAAAATGGCCGCCATTTTTTGCGAGAAATTGTTTGTTTGAAAATTGGCATGGCTACTCTGCAGAGATACCCTACGGGTCAAAAATTTCGTCGAAATCGCTCTATCTAGCAGGGTTTTCGAGATATAAGCATTTTTATGTTTTGCAATTTTTGCGAAAATTTCGAAAATTCAAAATGGCTGCCATTTTGGACGAGACAAAATTTTTTTGAAAATTGGGAAAACTACTCCGCAGAGATACCCTGCGGGTCAAAAATTTCGTCGAAATCGCTCTATCTAGCACGGTTTTCGAGATATAAGCATTTTTGTGTTTTCCTTATTTGGAAAATTCGTAATGATTAATTAATCATTAATTACTCGGCCATTTCTTGACCAATCAATGCCAAAATCTAATGATTTCCAGATTTTAATAGAATGAATGTATTTGCCAAGTTTCAGGTGAATTGATAAAATTCCTTTCAAGTTATCATCCGGACAAGCTTCCCCATCGAAAAAAGACATTTTTGGTCATGTGACCTCTCTGATTGGTTGAAATGTCACTGCAGCATATTCAAAAAAATTCCCCAAGGCTACTGCCTAAACCTGCCAAATTTGAAAAGAATCCGCCTAACGGTTACAGAGTTATAAGGAAAACAAAATGCGGAGCCGCCGGAGCCGCCGGAGCCGCCGGAGCCTGAAGCTCTCCCATACACAAACAAGCGTCCCTTGCGGGACGCTTAATTCATTGCTATGGATTTAGATATGTCAAGGTCACACCATTTCTTATCGTCATTTCTGTTTGTATTTGCTTTCCTGTTGACATCCTTATGGCTCTGAAAAGAGATTCTTGTATGCTGGTAGTAAATGCTAAAGAAAGAGCCAGTCCATATATCCACCCTACCCCACCCCAGTGTGTATATTACAGTACGGCTCATGAGAGACATTTCAAACAGTTGTCCAAAATGCATTCCGAGTTTTGTCAAATTACATTTCAGGTGTCCTACCCAAATGTAAATCCGGCCAAATGCATCCTGCTAAAATACAAAGCCGATCGAGTGGTTAAATCCACAAGGTAGATGAGCAAGCTTGGTTGTAGCTTGTGAAAGTTGTGACATATGTGCTACAATAGACCTTATATCATTAGGACCAGCAATGTGACATTCTGGTATAAGTGGAACTAGTTTAAACTGCCTCTCTTGTAAAATGCTGTATTTTTTTCTACGTTTAAGTTAAAGTTAACCTCTACAACATCTAAATTCCTGTGAATATTGTCAATTGACAATAAAAGTGGTTCACATGACCATCCAAACCAGGCCATAAACTATAAAGGTTATTCTTTTTTGAATATTTTACATCTATAAACTAATTCATGTCAGTGTTGACACTCACTGTTAATATAAGTATTTACTATGACTCTAAAGCTACCTGGTCGCACAATGCACCAGTAAAAAGTTCAGTACAGACACAGAAAAATCCACCATCTCTGTTGTAACAGCTCCCTCCATTCAGACACGGATCTGAGGTGCAGGCTACAGTCTGAAAACAGTTATTACAATCAAAGTAAAAGCCAAACAGCTTTATATTAAACACCATCAACCATTTTAATTATAACTCAGACAAGTAGAGGTAGAACCTCTATTGTCCGACCATCTTGGGAGAGTAAAAATTTGGTCGGATAATAGGAAGGCTAAAATAAAAGACTTAAATGTAGCTGAGACAATGGGTTTGAGGTCGGATAATTGAAAATTTGGATAATAGAGGGTCGGATAATAGAGGTTCTACTGTATAATGCCATTTTAATCCCAACTGCACCAGGTCCTTTTACAGGCGTTACCATTAACATTTACCATCACATGTAAGTGCATGTTTTTAATTTCTTCAGACTGGCATGTGAGAAGCATTCTCTAAAGCTTATATTAAGCTACCTTAAAATTTGTAAAATGCTTAAACTTTTAATTCTGAAAACTTTTACATTCCAGTAAAATTAGACAAATCAATGAATGGAAGCTCATTCTATATTTAAGTTTGTATCTGCATCAAAAGAGAGTAACAGTTACCGTGATATTTCATTAATATACAGCAGAACATAGAGAAACATGCTTCAATAAAAAATATACACCTGACATATGGAATCAATGCCCAAAACTTTGAAATACAATAAGAGGTTTATTCTCATCGGTACATCTCACATACTGTAGTGAATTTCAGAACTTACTCTAAAAATGATGTGTAACATTAAATATAAAAAATGGTTTATAACATAAATACAGCAAAAGAACCAACACTCACAATTTCACAAGTGACTCCAGTGAACCCAAGAGAACAGTTGCACAGAAACCCACCAACTCCATCATCATAGCAACTGCCTCCATTTTGACAGGGTTCTGATGAACAGTGATCAGCAAGTGTCTTTAGAAGAAAAAAAAATACAAAATAATTACCAACACCTGAGACTTTTAGTGATATTAACAGCACATATCTTAAGAAAGAAAATCAATAATAATAAACAATACCTGATCCTAATTGGACTATTATAGCGCTTAATCTCTCCTATACAAAGGGGACTCTAAGGCCCAACAGTACCAAACATTACTGGGGACTTTTAGTGATATTAACAGCAAATGCAATGCTGTATTTTTTATCATTTGTCATTATGAAAGCAGGAAATTGACTTGTTTCAAGGAAACAAGAATCATTTATGATAATTGAGTCATGTCAACAGTCACACCTGGGTAAATATAGTAGACATAACAGTATTGACTGAAAATTAGGGCACCACAGAAATGGTTTTCTAATATAAAAAAGTACGGTAATTGGTCACTCTCATAACAAGCACTTTGTACATGCAGTTGCACTGTGACATTGTCCAAATTAGTGAACACAGTTAAATACATACTTAAACAATCCACACACTCACAATTTCACAGAGCGCCCCAGTGAACCCTTGCTCACATCTACAGAAGAATCCTCCGTCATCATTCTTGTAACAAGCACCATTCACACAAGGCTGTAAACTGCATGGGTCACTCTGTCCTGACTACAAAAGCACTGATATACTTAAATGTTAAAATAAATGTGGAATAGGTCTTACTGGATCAAATTTGATTATAAAATTATAGCACATAGCTGTAAACTGTATGGGTTACCCTGGTCATCCAATATCGGTATAGAACAGAACAGCATAGAATAGAAAAGAATAGAAACATTTATCTAGTGCAAAATTGACACAACATCCTCTTATGTGCTTGAGGTCAAAAAGGGAAAGTACATGTTAGGTGGAGATCCAATTTAGCACCCTCTGGGATAGATATATTATGGTGTAGGATATGCTAGTCTAAACAAGTAGGTTTTTAACTGGGTTCAGAAACCTGTTATTGTGTGCTATGATCAGACTGACAGTGGGAGTCTGTTCCATTCAGTAGGAGAAGCCATTTGTGAAACCTCGCCTAACAACAGCCTTTTCAGGACAAAATTGAGGACAGAGATAGCCGTATAGTATACAAACATACGTATTAAATCTGCAAGCCTCATTGTCTCATATGATCACCAAAAGAGACTGATAATTAGAGCCTGACCTTCCTTTTCTCAATACATTTGTGCCTAGAACTCAATTGCACCAAAAAGTTCAGGGCCGGTATTCATAAAACTTGCTGAGATCAAATTTTGTCTCAAGTCTTAAGTTTTGGTCTCAAGTCTGAGACCATTTTTGGTCTCAAACTTGTTAGCTATTCACAAAACAGTTGAGACCAAATTCAGTCTCAGATTTGGTCTCAAACTTAAGACTGGTACATAGTTGTCTTAAATATTTTGTTCAAAGTCTCAAGCATTATTTCATCTTAACTGAGATTCATATTATAATTTTTTTTGGTTTAATGTAAAGTAGAAATAATTTACAACATATATAATACTTGGCCTAAATTTTTGTAACAACAGATATCCCATACTTTGGTTTCAAAAGTACCTTACTTTGAGACACTTTTCAACAGTGTTTTCTGACTGCATAGCAACAAAGAAGTAGATCATGTGACATGAAAAATAAAAAACACTTGACACAATTTTCTACTTATTTTTTATTTGAATAGACAGTATAGTTTTTGTTAAGAATTAAAACACACAAAAACTATTGATCTTTGAAAAAATGTTAGATATATTTGCAAGTTTATTGTTTGTTTACATTGTAAAGACTTGAGACTGGTCTCAGCTTGGTCTCAGCTGAGAACCTCTTTGTGAATACAAAGTTGAGACTTGGTCTCAGCTGAGACCAAATCTCAAAGCTGAGACTACTTTTTGTCTCAGACTTAAGATCTCTTTATGAATACGGCCCCAGATTTGAGAAGGTGACTTAGCCTGAGTCAAGGCTAAGTGAGAGACCTTTCATGGAATTGACCCCAGCAGGCCAGACATTAATTTGAAGAAGGCATCCATTTAAAATTGTATTCTTGTGATACTTTGAGTTTTACAGTTTTGTGTATAAGTACAAAATCAATACCTGATCACAGAGAATTCCTGTGAAGCCTTCCATACACTGACACACAAAGCCACTATCACCGTTGTCATAGCAACTGCCTCCATTTTGACAAGGTTGAGAAATGCATGCTCCCACACCTTGAAACACCTGCAAATACAGACGGCAAGGTTCAATTCACTTAGTTTTATGAAAATGAATCTTATGATCAGCTAATTGAATCATAGTTGAGCATTGTTTAGTTTGATCAGACAAATTTATAGATAGAATTAGAAAAATATCCATCTGTATGATACAAGATCTGAAATTTTCTCTCACTATTCCTTTCAACAGTACTATTTTTAATGATAAAAACAAGAAAATAAGCAATTTTATATTGTAAAAAAAGGTGACCAACATTCACACATTTTCCATTGAATTAAATTACTTTCTTTCAGTGAAAAAGAGTAGATTCTTTTGTTAATTCTTATTATTTCAAGTAATACATTATTCCACTCTTCAGCATGTATTCAAAGTGCACTTGATAGCCTTAGTATTACAACAAAGGCAGTAAATGCTACCTGCTTGCAAAAAAAATCATGGTTTCAAAAGAACCAAAATGAGTGATTGGCACATACATTTTAGCAAAGCCACATACAAAACTCCATGACCTGTTTACATAACATCCTGTTACCTGTTCACACAAGCTGCCAATATATCCATCCACACATTTACACAGTAACTCCAGTCCATCTTCACTGTAACAGGTGCCCCCATTCTGACAGGGATCTGATGTACACACATCATTCTACAACATAATGTGGTTAGACTGATAAACCCTGCTGAGTCCAGTGTTAATGTCCCTTTCACAATACAAGCGGTAAGTCCCACAGTTAGAATTTTTACTCGGTGGTGTAACTGACCCCAGGTCGCCCTATTTCGTCTGAGTTGTTTACACTACAGGCCGATGGCCACAAATTGGATGTGGTTTTTTTGACCATCAATAACAGCAGGATGATGGTAAGGAAATGAACGGTTCGCCTTTGACTCGCAAGGTTGCAAACTGATGTCAGGTGGTGATCCATGGACAGGGACCCTTCACCAAACATGGGTTACCATGGGTGATACCGCCTGTAGTGTGAATGGCATAAAAGGGACCTGCAAAATGCTTCTTTTCCAATATTTCAAGATAACAGGGCAAAGTTAAATGTAAATCTCCACCACGAAACTAATAATTATTTCATCTCAAAAGGGAATAGTAATTATCAGAGTTACAGGTCCAAAAGGAGTTAATTGTAAGCTAATCTATTCATATTCTAATACATGTACTAGAAATAATATTGTGCATAAAATATACACTTTTGCTCGCAAGCTATTGGACCAGCATGGGTATTTAACCATAGATGTGTCAGACAGCTAGAGACACTGAGGTGGAGAATAATACAAGGGAGTAGAAAATGACTTTTTATGATGTTATTCTATAAGGTAATTTACAGGGCCAAAAGAGGTCCAGTGGTCAGCTACTTAGGCATATAGCCACAGGCTGTCACCAATGTATGGGTGTGACTCAAACAAGTGGCAATATTTAAGGGCCTGTCCCAATATGACCCTGGCTGGTGAATGGAATGTACAGCCATAGCATTGACATTTGTCAGGTATTTTACAAAATTAATATTAACATTGAACATAAACTTGTTCAATAAACCCAAACTATTATGGGCTTATAAGCCACTTTTGATATTTTACCATTCAGTGTAATTGCAATATATTTTAATCACAGAGATTATGAATAAACATTAAATTATGAGACAAAAACACTTATTCATATTCAGTTGGCTCTGCTGAATGTGCAGATTTTGTGAGAAGCAGGTCAGGACTGTAGTATACAGTGAATAACATGATGTAACCATTGCAGTGTTTCTGAGCATTATATGATAAACAGTCACTAAAATAAACAAAATTCAACATAATTATCAAGGAATACATGGCAATATAGTTATAACGGTAGCAGTAGTTATAACAGGACTGAATATATATTAAATTCAGACTGCAATTGAAATAAAACTTTTTCAGAGTTTAAGGCTACATGTATGAGTCATTCCAATGGTCCCAAGGCAAAAACTCGAACTACTAGATATAAAACAAACCTGATCACACAGTATGCCAGTAAAACCATCCACACAGTTGCACAGAAAGCCACTGGCTCCGTTGTCATAGCAACTACCTCCATTTTGACAAGGTTGAGAGAGACAGGCTTCACCCTTAAAACACAATGTATTATTTCAACAGAGTATCATTTTTAATTAAACAGAATCATTGATGAGTTAATGTAACAGACAAAAAAACCTATCCAAGGGAATTAAGATGTAGTTAATGCACATATGGTCATGTGACCTTTTGGTGAGAGAATTACTATAATTGTAATTCATTTGCCCACTCTACCTTGGATGAAATGTTGACTGGCTAAAACATATACATGTGCCTGCTGTTTGAATGTGGTAAAGGTTGTTAAGATATAATACCATCACTTTATAAAGACTTAATAATAATAATAATATGAACACACCTCTTCACATAATGAACCTCTGAATCCACCTGTACAGCTACAGGTAAACCCTGAGTCACTGTTTCCATGGCAAGTGCCTCCATTCTGGCAAGGCAGTGACATGCACACATCCGTCTGTAAAGAAATGATGAGGAGAATAGAACACATTCAGGATAGAGATGTATCAGAAGTTGATATTTTAATTTGAAAATTTGAATTACTTAAATGTAGCTTTTATAAGCTACAAGCTTACCATGTGGGACTTAATGCTGTTCTCGGGTGGCCACACCCGGGGCCAACGTCTTAGAAAAAAAGATCGTTCTTGTTGGCCACCGGATATACTGGCAGTTGTCGTCACGTGATAACTTCTGACCAATCGCCCTACCTTCTCGTTGAAATTTTTTACAACCTACCCCTCAGGTGTAAACAGCGGGGAGGCAGGGTGGGACTCTTCTAAGTCCCACATGGTAAGCTTGTAGCTTATAAAATTGCAAATTTAATAAGTAAATTAAATTTTTATAAGTTAATACCCTATCCAATGGACAATTGCTAATCCGGTCGGCGCAGACCGGCCCGCCAAACGCCAGAAAAAGACGTCCTGTGTTGCCACCGGCTGGCCGGTCCGTAGTACTGTGCACTCCCCAGATGGCGCCTCGTACTTCCTTCCTGTCTAGACAACCTGACGTCATAGCATCTTTTTCGTTGTCTAAACCTCTTAGACCCCTAGTAAGCTGATAGCGGGGTCGGTGGGAGGGTCTTGTGTGTCCATTGGATAGGGTATTAACTTATAAAAATTTAATTTACTTATTAAATTTGCAATTTTATTGCGTTAATACATCCTATCCAATGGACAATTGCTGAATAACTACCGCTTGGTCGGCGGGTAAGTTACTAGGGACTTATGTGAACTCACAAGAAGTAGCAAATTTTAACCTATGGTCTATGCTGACTTCGTCAGGAGACCTATAGGTCCAGGCCTGGGTTGACTTTAAGGTCAGGAAACCCTGCAAGGCCATGGTCGGTTGCCAGCAGCCGGTTACCCGGGGCTATACCGCCGTCGCCCCCCCCCTTTTTGCAGACCTGCTCTGAGGTAGGGGAAGAGAGGGATGAGTTCAGTCCCAGAATGCAAATAAACCTCCCAAAGGAAGCACGCCACACTTAATTCTTATGTACATGAAGAAACTGTTTATACATATATAGAAATCTCCTCAATCTACGGGCCACTTGTGGATCTGCTGAGCAGCCACTACCGAGCCCAATTGGTAAAGCTCTGAATCAGCCCAAGCCCCGCCCTTCATATAGAACTGTGTGAAGGTATTGACTTCAGTGGCAGGCTGACAAGATTGGATCTAAGGGGACTCCCGACTGGAAGGCCTTAGAAGCAGCAAAGGCCCTGACATCATGGGCTTTAACCTGATGTTAAATGTGGGCCTCCTGGTCAGAGAGCTCATAACATAGGATCACAGTCTGCTTGATCCAAGAGGAGATAGTGGCAGGCGAGATGTCTTTGTCGAAACCTTTCTTAAAGGAGACAAAAACCACCTCCTTATTCTGCCCGATGTCTGAGGCCCTGTCCAAATAGTAGCATAATGCTCTGACCGGACAGAGGGACCTGTCAGACTTGAGGGATCTATCCAGAGTCGAGGCCAGGGCTGTTATAACCCCAGGGGCCACACTGGACACTCTATGGCCAGCTGATTCTAGGATAGAAAGCTGGGTGATGGATACAGGGACACCTTTGACCAATCGGATTGGTGTCCAATATATCAGTTTTGCCAGGCATGAATCTCACTTTTGCACTTGCCCGACCCAAGGGCCAAGAGGAATACCGTCTTGAAGGTCAAATGCTTCAAGGGGGCCTCCTTGATTGAATTAAAAGGACTCTTAGCTGGTGCACGGCCAGTGAGAAGTTCCAGGAAGGTATGCCACTCCTGCCTCTGGGTCTGTCTCTGAAGAAACTATCCAGGAGACGAGTGAGATTTTCGTCCTTACTGATCTTGAAGGGTGAATTTCCAGTTTATCAACAATGGGTGACCTATAACCATCAATGGTGCTGGGCTGTTTGCCAAGCATATATCTCACTTCTACTCTTCCCCGACCCCAGGGCCAAGAGGAAACTGTCTTGAAGGTCAAATGCTTCAAGGAGGCCTCTTTAATTGGTTCAAAATGACCCTTGTCAGCTGGTGGAAAAAACCAGGGAGAGGTTCCAGGAGGGGATTCCCTTCCGGCCTTTGGGTCTGTCTCAGTGGAAACTATCCAGGAGACGAGTGAGATTTTCATCCTTACTGATATTGACGGGCGAATTTCCCAGTCTATCAGCAATGTCTGACCTGTAACCATCAATGGTGCTGGGCTGCAACTTCCTGTCCTGAACTAGGTACATAAGGAAGTCAGCAACTAACTTACAGGAGGGGCCCCGAAGTCCACCTGATGAATGATACATCACTTGTAAAAATGGCCCACTTGCCTCATAGACTGATCTGATTGACCCCCCTTTGAGGAGCCTCAATTCTTGCTGCCACTGCCTCAGACAAGTCCTGCTCCTCGATTGCTGAGGCTCTAGGAGCCCTGCATGGAGATTAAGATTTGTCAGATTTCTGTGAGGGATCTGATCGAATGGCTGTGAACAGGCTGGACAGATTGGGCAGGCTCAGCGGGATGTGGCTGGACGTAGCCGCTAGATCCCAAAACCAAGGCATGTTGGGCCACCCCGGAGCAATCAGAATGATTCTCTTACATGGGGAGTCTTGCAACTTCACCACTTTGCCCAATATGGCTGATGGTGAGGTGTATGCTTTTAGATCCTACCATGGCCGACTGAGTACATCCACTGCTGTGGCCAGGGGATCCGGTACCGGTGACACAAAACAGAGGCGACTTGTTGTTGAACCTCGTGGCAAATAAGTTTATTTGGGCCGGTGCCACCTACTGCATAGAGTGGAAGACCTCTGGAAGGAGAAACCACTGTTTGGATGGTCTGGCCTAGCCTGGACAGCCTGTCTGCTACCACATTAGGCCGGCTTGGAATGTGTCGTGCTTAGAGTCACTTGTTTCCTGGTACCCAGGTCAAGATTCTCCATAGTAGGGCACAAAGTGGGCCCGACCTCATTCCTCCTTCCTTTATGTATGACACTACTGTGGTGTTGTCAGTTGCTACAAGTACTATCTTGTTTAAGCAAAGGTCTTAGAACTCTTTAAAGTCAGAAAAACTGCTTAAAGTTCTAGATAGTTTATATATATACAACTTGCTTCCCGGAGGGGACCAAGTTGCTCCTGCCAAGTGCTCATCTAAGTGAGCGCCCCACCCTTCTATTGATGCGTCTGTAAATATTTGCAGAGCATGTTTTATTAGGTGTAATGGTTGGCCTGTAAGTGCATTGTCTTCCTTCAGCCACCATTGTAAATGGGGGTGCAGGGACCTGGGGATTTGGATCACCTTTTCCAGTGATTCTGGTACCCTCCAGCTGTTTTTTAGATGCCCTGTATGGGTCTCATATGAAGTCTGCCTAGATTAACATGCTTTTCTGTAGATGTTAGTAACCTATCAAGGACATGAATTCCCGGACCGGGCAAGCCGGTAGGGATAGCAGTTTTAACAGTCTCTTGAAGGTTCTGTACCCAGTCCAGGGTCGGTCGGAACCGATCAGATCTGAAGTCGAAACTGGTAGCCTACAAAATCAAAGTCTTGATTGGGCTCCAGCTCTGATTTCTCTAAGTTCCTTCGCCAACCCAGTTGCTGACACATTATTTACTAGTTCCTGTGTATTTTGGAGACAAGCCTGGTGGGATCTAGCTCTCACCAACCAGCCGTCTAGGTACTGGTGGCCTCTTAAATCCTTGTGTATGGCCATCAATTTCACCTGCTTGGTATCACGGTGAACTCAAAAGGTGCTGTGGACAACCCGAATGGCCGGGCCTTGAGTTGGTATGCCCGACCTTGGATGTGAAATCTCAGGCATTTCCTGGATTGTTCTTGTATAGGTATATGGACATAGGTATCCCTCCTTCAACAGTTGTACTACCTAAAGTCCAGTCCCCAAGGCTTCCTAAGTTCCCAAAAAGAGGGCTTAGTCTGGACCTTATGGGCAGATTGTGTGCCACATTTGGGACATTTGGTATTCTGACAATATTTCCTGTCCCTTCGGACACTGGTCCGGTCTGGTGACCATGATCCAGGTTAACAGTCTCTCTGTTTTTATTGTGGTCTTATTTTCACATTAATAAACTCTTTGCCCCGGGCCAGCAGCCTGCAAGGTGCAGCATTTACAGAGCAATTGTAATATGTGAGATGTCAGTCCCCTGGCCGGACCTGATGACAAAATTGATTATTATCTCTGCAGTCAAGTCCAGCACCGATAACAGGTTGTTGAGAGGTGTGATAAGGGAAGGTTGCCTGGCAGTAGCTTGGGAAACTGTCCTATCATCAAGATCACTGACCAGTTTAAGAATTCTCTGTAACCCAATTAACCTTGGGCAACTCTGTCCGGTACCCGGACTCCATACCCGGTACTTTACTGTAACCAGTAATTCTTGTAACCGGCAAAAACTGGCAGGTTGGGGTCACCAACGAATTTCGACAGCTACTGGTCTATATTTAGCCAGCTGTAACATTGTGTATTATGGAGCCTAGTGTATCTCCATCCACAGAGAATTGTACAATGTAACACATTAAGCAGTTGCTTTACAGAAGTCCTAGAATAAAGATCACTTATAGCTTACTCCACTTCTTGTGATTATTAATATATATAAAATATATACACAAGAACATTACATGGTGTCAGAAGTGGGATGGGATTATTCTCACATTGAATGTAATAGTTAAACAGTTACAATGGAAGGAATAAAAATATCTCCTTTGGATATGTGTGGTGATAATCTCTCAGAAAGTTGGAGGAGATGGTCACAAACAATGAAACTGATTTTAACTGGACCACTCTCCAAGAGATCAAATAAAGAAAAGTGCGCGTTCTTTCTCTTGTACATTGGTCAAGAGGCTAGAGATGTCTTCAACACATGGACACTGGCTCCCAATGACGAGGACAAACCGGACATTCTGTTTGATAAATTCGAAGACTACTTCAAACCAAAGAAAAATCTAACAGTTCTGAGGCATAAATTCAACAGCAGGGTTCAAGGTGCTTCTGAATCAGCAGATCAGTTCATCACAGATTTGAAGCTCCTGTCACTTGACTGTGAGTATGGTGGCCTACGTGATGAAATGATTAGAGATCGGATAGTCGTTGGTGTTTACTCAGAGGAAGTTAAGGAAAAACTTCTACAAGAAGCCAACTTAACCCTGGATAAGTCAGTTGAGATTATCAAAGTGGTTGAAGGGTCAAAACGGCACATCAAATCCATGGCAAATGGAACCGAATCGTCCATTGATGCAGTCCGGAAAAGTGCACACAAGGGAGTAAAGCAAAAGGTGACAAAACAAGCCAGCAACTCGAAACAGTGTGGAAGATGTGGGGAAAAACACGAAAAAGGTCAGTGCCCGGCATATGGGAAAAAGTGCTTGAAATGCAACAAGCGGAATCATTACGCAAAAATGTGCAGGGGTCACAAAGCCGTACACAGTGTCGAACAGCCACAATATGAAAGTGACAACAGTGAAACTGGAGTAGCTCACTTCATTGGTGCAGTACACAACTGTGAAGAAAGGAATGAAGCAAGTGTCACATTACTTCTCGGTAATAAGAAGTCAGCTCTCAAATTCAAGTTGGACACAGGAGCTCAGGTAAACATAATTCCTGCAAAATTGTTCAAAAATGTGAACTTACCGGAGGCCAAAGTTCACTCCACAAACGCTAAGTTAACAGGTTATGGAGGACTCAACTTGAAAGTTAAAGGTACTTGTGACATTAAATGCTCATACAAAGATGCTGAAAATGTTTCAAAGTTCTACATTGTAGAAACAGACTCTCCAGCAGTACTTGGTCTACAGTCATGTATAGATCTAGGCCTTATACAGTTAGTAATGTCAGTGTCTGAATCAACTGGCATCAGTGATACACTGGAGAAGTATAACAATGTGTTTACAGGACTTGGATGTCTGAAGGATCCCTATCACATACAGATTGATGAGTCTGTCAGTCCAGTAGTACACCCACCTAGAAGAGTCCCAGCAGCCCTGAGGGACCGATTGAAGTCAACGCTTTGTGACATGGAGCAAATGGGGGTGATCAGAAAAGTGGATGAGCCAACAGATTGGGTCAGCTCAGTGGTCATAGTGGAGAAACCAAACTCCAACAAGCTGAGAATTTGCCTGGACCCAAAAGACCTGAACAACGCCATCAAACGGGAACACCTGGAGTTACCCACTCTGGAAGAAATCACATCAAGGATGGCTGGTGCAAAGGTTTTCTCAAAAATAGACCTCAATCATGGCTATTGGCAACAAACCCTGGATGAGGAAAGCCAACTTTTGACCACTTTCAACACTCCGTTTGGTCGCTACTGCTATAAAAGACTTCCCTTTGGCATCAAATGTGCACAGGAAGTATTCCAGAAGAGAATCTCACAGCACTTTGACAGTATGCCGGGTGTAGAAACAGATATTGATGACATTTTGATATGGGGTGCCACAGAAGATGAGCATGACAGCAGACTGGAAAAAGTCTTGAAGAAATGTGCTGAACTGAATTTAACACTAAACAAAGACAAGTGCAAGTTCAAAGTTGAGACTGTGACATACCTAGGGAATATCATCTCAGCTGATGGAGTTAAACCAGACAGTGAAAAGGTGAGAGCTATCATGGACATGCCTCCACCTACAGATCGCAAAGGAGTTGAAAGACTTTTAGGTACTGTGAATTACCTAGCAAAGTTCGTACCTAAAATGTCAACAGTGATGGAACCAATAAGAATCCTTCTGAGAAAGGATACTGAATTTGCTTGGTTAAAGCCACAGCAAGTCGCATTCACAAAAATCAAAGACATTCTTAGTCATTCGCCTGTTCTGCAATTCTTCGATGTGAAGAAACCAGTGAGAATCAGTTGTGATGCTTCCAAATCAGGCCTTGGAGCAGTTCTACTCCAGGACAACAAACCAGTTGCCTTCACCTCAAGGTCAATGACTGATGCAGAAACAAGGTACGCACAAATTGAAAAAGAATTGTTAGCCGTTGTCTTTGGCATGGAGAGGTTCCACCAGTTCACATATGGCCAAGATGTAGTGGTTGAAAATGATCATCGTCCATTAGAGCAAATTATGAAAAAGAAGCTCAGTGCAGCTCCACCCAGACTCCAACGCATGTTACTCAGGCTACAGCAGTATAACTTCAAATTAGAGTACAAGCCTGGGAAAGAGCTAATTGTAGCTGACATGCTGTCACGTGCCTGCACACCAGATGCAGAAAGTTGTACAGCAAATGATGTAGTAAAACATGTGCAAACCGTTGTAAGCAATATTCCAGTAGCTGCAAACAGAATTGAGGATATCAAGAATGCAACCTCAGTGTGCACAGACTTTTGTCAACTGAGAGACATTATCTTGAATGGTTGGCCCGACAGTAAGGTCAAGGTCCCATATGCACTGCATGAATATTGGAATTGCAGAGACGAATTAACAGAAACTGATGGTCTAATCTTAAGAGGTGACAGGATAGTGATCCCAATAGCACTTCGCCCAACCATGTTGAAACTCCTACATGTCGGACACATGGGAGTAGACAAAACCATCAAGAGAGCCCGAGATGCTATTTACTGGCCTAGCATTGATGCTCAGATCAAGGACATGATCCTGAAATGCGCAACCTGTCTAGAAAATAGAAATCCAAACCAGCAGCGTGAACCACTGATATCTCATGAAATCCCTGATCGACCATGGCAAAATCTGGCAACGGATCTATTTCAGTTGAATGATCGCAATTATGTACTGGTAGTGGACTATTACAGCAGGTACTTCGAAGTCGCTCATCTGAACACCACAAAAGCAACAAGTGTAATAAACCAGATGAAAGTGATGTTTGCCAGACATGGAATTCCGTCAAAGGTCACTTCAGACCAAGGACCACAGTACAGTTGTGCAGAATTTCAAGAATTCGCAAAGTCGTGGGGTTTTCAACACATAATGTCCTCACCTTATTGTGCAAAGAGTAATGGTCTTGCGGAAAGGACTGTTCAGACTGTGAAAAACATTCTAAAGAAGTCGGCAGTAGACAACACAGATCCACTGCTTGGGTTCCTTGAGTACAGGAACACACCAATTGATGGCATAGCCTCCCCAGCTGAGTTACTCATGGGTCGCAAACTCAGATCCATCCTTCCAGCTTTGCACCAAAGCTTAAAGCCGAAACTTCAAAATCCCAAACAAGTGAAAGCTGCTCTGTGTAAAAAACAGACAAGGCAAAAACATTATTATGACAGACATACCAAGATCTTGAAATCACTAAAAGAGGGAGAGAAAGTTAGAATTCTACAACAAAACAAATGGGAGCAAGCCACTGTCAAAGAGAAGCTGAACACACCACGGTCATATTTAGTGACAACACCCAATGGAAGTGTGTATCAAAGAAATAGATCACATATTCTCAAATCCAATGAAGGCCAGGGGATAGAGGATTGCAGAGATGAGTCAAACACCAAAACAGCAAGTGTCAAACAGCCACCAATGGGAAAAAACAATTGGGCCTCAAACAAACAATTTACAACCAGATATGGAAGAACAGTCAAGCCAGTGGTTAAATATTAACTCTAATAAATTGGATATTATTACACATTTAGATATTACTCAAATGACATTGATAATTATACATATTGTGTTCTGTACTTTGTTCATTTGTAGAATGAACTGTTTAATGTTTAAACACCCTTGAGTTATAATCACACAACTTTGGAGCATAGTGTAAGTTGAATTCCAGTGAAAACTTTACACACATTTGATAACTGTTCTTGCAAATGATTATCACAAAACTGTACAGAGTGCAGTAACTGTAACCAGGTAACTAATCTTTGAACAGAGACCATTTGTCCTAAAAAAAAAAAAAAGAAAAAAATTTGTGTAAAAGATAAAAGACCAGTGTACATGTGTAAACACACATACCGACCTTCTAGACATCAGTAGAGGGATAATTGTATAAACAGTTAAACAAAGTCAGTAATAATGGGGGTATGAAAGTGCAAGTTTGAAAGTGTGAAACTATAATGCATGTATCCTGGTGAAGTGTAAACCCATCAATCTAACTTGCAGTGGTGTTGTAATTGACTACACATGTTATTTGTAAAAACCACAAAACTCAAGGAGACTGCATGAGGTCAATGAAAAGGAAAAATAATGCAAGAAGAATCTGAACAAATTTTCATAATGAGGTCTTAAAGAACTTGTGTTAAAAAATTTATACTTTATAATTAATTAAAGATAAATTAATTATCCTCAAAAGGGAGCATGTAACATTGTGTATTATGGAGCCTAGTGTATCTCCATCCACAGAGAATTGTACAATGTAACACATTAAGCAGTTGCTTTACAGAAGTCCTAGAATAAAGATCACTTATAGCTTACTCCACTTCTTGTGATTATTAATATATATAAAATATATACACAAGAACATTACACAGTTTTTTTTTTTTTTGTTTTTTTTTTTTTAAACCAGTTGGGTTGAAGCACTACAGTAAGGACTGTGTAGCCAACACCCTGTTAGTAGACTGGTAACCCATAGAATGAAGTAAGTGTACAAGGCTGTGTAGCCAGTACCAGTCGGTACACTCTGTAGCTAGTTGCTGAAGTGTACAAGGCTGTGTAGCCAGTACCAGCCGGTACACTCTGTAACCAGTTGTTGAAGCCAGTGTACAAGGCTGTGTAGCCGGTACACTGTAACCAGTTGAGGCTACTGTATAAGGCTGTGAAGCCGGTAGCCGGTCGGTACATACTGTAACCAGTTAATGAAGTAACTGTACAAGGCTGTTTAGCCGGTAGTCAGTCGGTACACTCTGTAACCAGTTGTTGAAGTAAGTGTACAAGGCTGTGTAGCCAGTAGGTACACCCTGTAACCAGTTGCTGAATGAAGTTTACAACTATCTTGTGTTGAATTCAGTTTCCTCCATTAATTCCTCTGTAACCGGTTGTTGAAAACAAGTGTACAAGGCTGTATAGCCGATACTGGTCGATACACTCTGTAACCAGTTGTTGAAACAAATTTTTTTTTTTTTTTTTTTTTTTTTCTTTCAACTATCTTTGAACGCACGTCTTATTTGTAGATTTTGACAGTTGCTGGGGAAGCCCTTGTGAGCTATATTTAGAAACAAATGTTGGTGGGTGTGTCACGTGACCAGCTTGCTGGTCGGAGGGACAACGTGATTGGCTGATTGGAGATGACGATCTGCTTCGTGAACTGGTCGGTGTATCACGTGACCAAGTTCGGGGATATGCCCTCACTAGACGCGTTCTTTCCTTATATTACAGTAAACGTAAGCTTACTGGTCGACTGATGTCTGTAGCAGAGAAGTCTGTACTAGTACGCTGGAGGGATTACAGGAACTAAAAAAACTGGAATCACAGTAGACGTGAGCGCAAAGAATGTACTTCCGACCTTCTTGTTTGGTGAATCACGTGATAAACTTCGTGACTGGTCGGTGAAAACACGTGACCAACTTCGTGAAGACACGCGATTGGCTGACTGGATATGACGTCAGAGGTCGCGTTCTTTTTTTGCTGGCCGGTCGGCTGATGCTTTACAAGCAGAGAAGTCTCGACCAGTGCACTCTGTAGATGAAATTCCTGGCCGGTCTGAAGTCGGTTCTTCTTCTCAGCCGGCTGTACACTCAAACCAGTTTCCTGGCCATCCACTGCCCTTACTACCGACACAATGGCCGGGTCCATAAGGGTGGGACTGAGAGTGATAAAGATTCCTTCTGTGTAGTAAATACTGGAGAGGTCGGTTGAAGAGATCTGAAGAATTCACCTCTTGCTTCTGATGAAAATATACTCGAGCTAGGCTGGTGTGACTGATGCTTTACAGCAGAGAAGTCAGTACCAGTGCGCTCTGAAGAAATCTGAAGAATTCATTGCTTCTGATTAAAAAACATCAAAAACTCGAGCTGGGCTGGTGTGACTGATGCTTTACAGCAGAGAAGTCTGTGCCAGTGCGCTCTGATGAAGAATGCACCTTCCATGGGGAATCCCCTTTATTTACAGTGCTCAAAAATACGTAGACTGAGGTTTTCCGTGATTTCTAAGATGTTTCTATGGTGACTGTAGCTGGAAGGTTATAGATGGTACATTCAAAACAAAAGACACGGATAAAAATACCTGTAAGTAGTATATCCATAATTCCTCAATAAAGTCGATCTGCCCCTAACAACACAATGGTTGAATGGGAGGAAACTAGCAAAATGGCTGCCTTCATATTTCCCGCCGATTACTGCCCTATCATCAACAAAAAATTGAGTCAACTAGGGAGCGTTTCCAGCAGATTTCTAAAAGTATATCCGTGCTTGATCAGAAGGTAACACTTCTACACTGAAATATCCACATATAAGGTTGAAAATCCGTCATAATGCACACTTTTGCTTAAAATATCTGGAGATGTTGAAAACACGTCTGCACAGTACACGCGCCAAACGAAAAAGATGCTATGACGTCAGGTTGTCTAGACAGGAAGGAAGTACGAGGCGCCATCTGGGGAGTGCACAGTACTACGGACCGGCCAGCCGGTGGCAACACAGGACGTCTTTTTCTGGCGTTTGGCGGGCCGGTCTGCGCCGACCGGATTAGCAATTGTCCATTGGATAGGATGTATTAACGCAATAAAAGCTACATTTAAGTAATTAAAATTTTCAATTTTATTACGCTACAATAGCTTACCATGTGGGACTTAATGCTGAATGCAACCGCCCGGTGGCGGGATTACAGCTGAGACTGGAAGATATGTCATTTTTTTCTAAGATTTTGAATTAATACGTAAAGAATAGTGCCAGAAATACCAGTCTGAGTCCCGTTTACAGTGCCCCGATCCCGAAGACTGGGCCTGTAATGAGCCAAAAACCTAAGTAAAATGTGAGACAGTGCTAAACTGTCTAGATGTTTGATTGTAGGACGGAAGTGCAGCAGTGCTCACTTGAGGTCTAAGGGTCCCTGAGAGACCTTCACGAGTGACTGACCAACCCAGTGGTTGAATGTCTCATAAATTTTTAACCTGAATATGAGATTAATGACAACTTAAGAAGTCCTTAATACAAATTACTTGATAACTAAAAAACAAAAATGACCTTACCCGTAACATCTTGAAGGTAAAGGAATACCTAGATCCTGGGAGAGACTCCTGAAGACTTGGTTGTAGCGGATGTGCCCCCCCCCCCCCCCCCCCTTTTTTCTTTCCGAGGACAACTGGTCTGAGGGGAAGGATCTAGGACTTGTTGTGCCGCCACTACGGGTCCCAGGTACATATTGTTGTCGGTGTCCGACCAAGTAAGGTCTTTTAGATAAAAATTTGTGAATGTGTTGTGAGCTTTCCAGTGACAGGCTAGCATGATTTGGTCCACCGATACCCCACCGTAAAAGGCCTTAGAGGCCGCAAAGGCCCGGATGTCATGCGCCTTGACTTGGACCAAGTCCAAGGCATGTTGGTCTGCTTGTTTGTAACAAAGTAGGATGGTTTGTTTCAACCAGGAAGAGAGAGTAGCGGGTCTGATATCTGAGGTATGTCCTTTCTTGAAGGAGATGAAAAGGAGAGAACGAGACCCTCTCAGGTCTTTGGTTTGGTCCAGATAATACCTCAGGGCCCGTACTGGACACAGGGTCCTGTCTTCTTTGAATTGTCTATCTACAATGGTAGTCAAAGCAGGGATAGTCACCAGAGACACACTTTGAGAACCTTCTCTTGCTAGTTGGTTTTTGGCTATGAAATCAGAAGGGAACAAGGCAACCTTTTCCCATTGGCCTAGATTGGATACTTTGTTTGCGATCCAGGCATGGATTTCGCTGCAGCGCTTGCCGGAGGCCAAAGCTAGCAAGAAAGCAGTTTTAAGAGTGAGATGTTTGAGGTCTGAGTCTTTCATGGGCTCAAAAGGGGCTTTTGTGAGCTCATTGAGAACAACAGAAAGGTTCCACTTGGGGAGATTTCTGGAACTTTTAGGACGATCCCTGTGAAAACTGGAGAGTAACCTATAAAGGTCTGCATTGTGTGCAATATGTTGGGCCGTTGGGCCCAAAGTGTCAACGATTGCAGTCCTGTAACCATCAATGGCCGAGGGGCGCCTGTTCAGGTCTTGGTACAGGTACATGAAAAAATCTGAGATTTGTTTCACAGATGGAGTGGAGAAATCCACCGAATTTTCTCTGCACCATTTTTCAAATAGGGCCCACTTTGACTTGTAGATGGTCCTTGTTGATGACCGCTGAGGGGCAGCAATTCTCTCTGCCACCTCCACAGAGAAGCCTTGTTCTTGGAGTTGTCCGCTCCTAGACATCAGGCGTGGAGGTTCAGCTGCTGGGGGTTGTTGTGGAATACATACTTGTGGGACTGTTTGAGTAGGGTCGTTGACACTGGAAGTTGTAGTGGGATCTCTGTTGAGAGCTGCACTAGGTCCCAAAACCAGGGCATCCCTGGCCAGCCTTGGGCTATCACGATGATCAGGCAATGGCATTGCCTGATCTTTTGGATCACCTTGTGAAGGAGAGCTGTAGGCGCGTAAGCATAGGCCGTGAGGTTGTTCCAGTTTATGTTTAGAGCATCTATGTCCCAGGCCCTTGGGTCTGGGATAGGAGACACGTACAGTGGGAGCTTGTGGTTCAGGTGAGTGGCAAATAAGTCTACATGAGGGGTGAACCACTTCTGGCAGATCTGTTTGAACACCTGTGGGTGCAGAGACCATTCTGTTGACTGCACTTGGTTGGACCTGGACAGTAGGTCGGCCATCACATTCAGGCAACCTGGAATGTGCCTGGCTCTCAATGTTATGTGGTAGTGGTGGCACCAGGTCATGATCTTCCACAGGAGAGCACACATCTCTGCTGAGTGAGTTCCTCCTTGTTTGTTGATGTAGGCTACCACTGTTGAGTTGTCTGTGGCAACTAACACTGTTTGATTCTGGCACTGGTCCTTGAAGTCTCGAAGGGCCAGGGAGACCGCCTTCAATTCTAGGACATTTATGTGTAGCCTTTTTTCCCAATCTGACCACAGACCCTTTGTAGAATTTTGGTCTAAGTGAGCGCCCCAACCTTCGTTTGAGGCGTCGGTAAAGAGTTGGATACTGTGGTCTTTGGGATGAAGGTCTGCACCTTTCATCACGTTTGCGGGATTTTGCCACCAATCTAGGTGAGCTGCAATGGCTTCTGTCCAAGGAAGGAGGTTGTCCAGCGACTGAGGATATCTCCAGTGCTCCTTGAGATGAAACTGAAAGGGCCTCATGTGAAGGCGTCCCTCCGGGACCATTTTCTCCGTTGAGGCTAGCAACCCAATTAGAGACATCAAACATCTTGCAGTCAAAACACGTTTTGACTTGAGTTGTAGGATCAAATCCTGAAGTTTGAGCCATCTCTTGAGTGGGTTTTACAAGGGCTGAGTCTAGGTGGTATTCGTAGCCCACGAACGAAAACACCTGAGTAGGTTTCAGTTCTGATTTTTCCTGATTTATTATCCACCCCAAGGACTGGGTTAGGTCTACCACCGCCTGTGTGTCCACTTGGGCTTCCTCCTGAGACTGGGACCTGATCAGCCAGTCGTCCAGGTATTGGTGAATTCTGAGTCCTCTTGAGAGGGCCATGAGTTTCACTTCCTTTACAATCATTGTAAAGACCTGGGGGGCTGTGGCCAGTCCGAACGGGAGGGAGGTGAACTGGAACACCTGAGCTTTGTAGCAAAACCTTAGGTATTTCCTTGAGTTTGGGTGGATGGGGATGTGTAGGTAAGCGTCCGACAGGTCTATCGACGCTACTCATTCCCCTGGAATCAGGGAGGTCCTGATGGACTCCGGAGTTTCCATTTTGAACTTTTCTACGTGTAGAAAAGTGTTGAGCCTGCTTAAGTCTATGACTGGCCTCCACCTTTGGTGAGGCTTGGGTACTAGGAACAGGCGACTGTAAAACCCGAGAGATTTTACATTTTCCACCCTTTTGATAGCGTTCTTTGACAGGAGAGACTGGATACAAGAGGCCAAGGCTTGGTCTTTTTGATGGGCCTTGTACTCTGACAGGATCAGAGGAAATCTGACCAAGTTTGGCTTTGAACGGAATGGCAGAACGTAGCCATTGGTGATAATGTTTAACACGTTTTGAGAACATTTGTTTGTTAGCCAGTCTCTCCTGAAAGAACGGAGGCGACCTCCTACTGGTGGACTGAATGAGGCTTTGGAGGAGTCATTGGGAAGGGGGGTTTCCACGCCCCCTTCCCCTATTGTGGGTCGAAAACGACCCCTGGAGCCTCTGAAGTTGGGTTTTCCTCTTCCCGAGGGAAAGGATTGGTTACTGCTTTGAGAGGAATTGCCCCCATAGGGGCATTTTCTGTAGGAGCCTCTTTTCTTGTGGGGACCACGAAAGGGTTTATTCTGGTAGGGTGCAAACCCTTGAGAATCTTTTGAGGTGCCTTTTTTGAGAAGGAAGTCCTCACCTTCCTTCACAAGTTGAGACTCGAACAGGGACACGTCCCAAAAGGATGAGTTCCTCAGTTCTTGACGTCTCGTTTCCCCTAACTGGGGATGTAAGAGTGTCATTTCAGCTTCGCGCCTAAGCCAGCCGGTGTTAGCCATGGAATATAGCTCCCTCTCGAGAATATGGGCTAGGGATTTGCTGAGACATGTGAGGGCCCTGTGCTGTATTAGCACGGTCTTGTTCCAGAAATCCATGTACTCAGCTACTTCCTCATATCCGCGCTTTGCCGCTTTCTCAGGATTGGCACCTTTCTGGATCTGAGATTTTATCTTCTTGACAGTGGACTTAATGCTGTGCTGGCATTTCTCCAACGAAGCATTGCAAGAAGAGGAGGTTTTGGCAAAGGCCGCGGTGAAATTGAGGGTAGAGATATTTTGCCTAGCCTGATGTTCCAGCTCCTTGAGAACTGGCAGGGGAACTTTGGCTACAGGGGCCCCAGGAGGTTTAGGAGTAATGCAGATCTTAGCGAAGTCCGTATTCAACTCCTGAATTTTATCTTGAAATGTAGGCTGTCCCACCTTGTACCACTTAGAAGTGGAAGGAGGAGGCTTGACATATTTGCCCTCAGCTAAATTGGCCGCTTTGAAGTCATGTTGGAATTTATCAAAGGCGTCTTTGATAACTGAGCTAAGGGGTAGAATAGAGGAAGGACCTCTAGGTCTGAACTCTTGGCGGCCTTTTTCGTCATCCAGACCCAAAACTGAAGTTGAAGACCTGGGCATAGAGTCCCTGGGGTCAGGGAGAGAAAGAATACACCTGAAGGTGTCTACCTCTTCAGAATATTGTGAGGGAATGTCAGACAGAGCTACTTCCCTATAATAAGGGGGGTCTGGATCATGTTGTGGCAGATCTTGGTCAGAAGCTGCACCTGAGGGCTGAGCCCTAGAGGGCTTAGAAGACCTGTGTCTGGCTACAGGGGACTGATCTTCCTCTGAAGAAGATGACACATACCTGGACCTGGATTTGTGTTTACTCTTGTCAGAGTGTTTCTTAGGTCTAGTAGAAGGGATCCGAGGTTCATCGGAATCCTCATGTAGTTGGTCCGAGGCAGAGCCCGGATCAACTGTTTGTCTGTAGCTTTGCTTTTGTGAGTATGAGACCTCTTTCGGACGAACCTCAGAGGGGGCAACGAACTGATCCGAGGTATCTGGATTAAGTACTAGCCGAGGAGGGAGGGCTGGACCAACGTCCACATCCATAGCCTCGGTATGAATGTTAGTACTAGATCTCGGAGGGGGTAGGTCTAGATTTGCAGCAGTGTTACTGGACGTGCCAGGGTTGGAAGTAGGAAGCGAGGACTCAGCCTCGGCCTTCTTTTTTATGGTTAACTCCTCTCGGAGTGATTGAAAAGCTTCCAACATGGATGCCTGAAAAAAAACCATTTGCTGCTGTAATTGTATATTTAAGGAATCACCCAGGGATTTTTCTATGTTTTTCTGAATTTTATTTTGCAAAGCTGTACCTGGGGTGGGTGCGACAGACTTGGCTGGGGTTTTTAGTGACAATGAACTGAAGGTGAGAGGTTGAGGACGGGGGGGGGGGGGGGGGGGGGGGGGGGGGGGGGGAAGGTGAAAAGGTTATCAGCAGCACTCTCTAGGTCTGCATTGGAATCAGTGAAAGAGTCCCCGTCGCCTTCACCCAAAAGGTCTAGTTCATCATCTTTAGAACTACTTGCCACTTTTTACTTTTTAAGATACCTCTTCCTGTTTTGAATTTTATTCAGTTGTTCATCAGTAAATGATGTACAGAGCTGACAGGGGGCTTCGAAGGTGACACAGAGGTCATCTCCCTTGCCAGCCTCCCTACAGGTAGGGCAATAGTTGTGATGGTCGAAACTGAAGCAAAAGTGGCAGCATTTGAGAGCTCTCGGTTTGTCTTTATTAGCTTGGTGGAGAGACATTTTACACACAATAAAAAAGACGTAGATTAAATAGCCTGAACCGAGGAAAACTCAAAACACACGAAAGCAAAGGAAATACTTATCCTGTGAAAATTAAAATTTTACAGAATGATCTATGATATATATTCAAAGAAATATCCAAATATTATCCTCCAACAATAAGTAAAGACTGAGAAAAAAATGCAAATGTCTGTATATTTACAAACTGCTACCAGTCATCGTGGCCAACGATAAAGTAGGGCGATTGGTCAGAAGTTATCACGTGACGACAACTGCCAGTATATCCGGTGGCCAACAAGAACGATCTTTTTTTCTAAGACGTTGGCCCCGGGTGTGGCCACCCGAGAACAGCATTAAGTCCCACATGGTAAGCTATTGTAGCGTAATAAAAACAAAGCTTTAAAGATAATAATAGGGGGCTCGGTGGTGTAGCAGTTAGAGTGCTCGCATTCAACCTCAGAGGTCGCCAGTTCAAATATCAGCCCGGGTGCTTCATGTTGGAAAATTGGTAGTTACATGCCGATGCCCAGTAGTTTACAGTGCAGAATCTTGACCAACTAGTATGCACTGGTTCATCCACCTGTCATCTAACCATCGCAATATGACCCTGGCTGTTGAACGCGGCATAAAACAAAAAAATAAATTTAAAGCTTATAACAACAAAGTTGAGACATTTCCAACATAACTAGCTATCTGGAAGGCCTGGTTAAATAGAAACATTTTTTAATGTTTTGAGACTCAATCTAAGAGGATGACATAGATTTGGGACAGTTATCAATTTTTGAGACACTTTTTACATTAGGTGATAACAAGGTGTTTACATGACTTGACAGCACAGACAATGAATTCCTGAAGTATTACCTCATTATTAATATTAGCCATTATATTCCACTGGTACTGTGCATTCAGCATTATAAGTGACATATGTAGAACAACAAAATGCCACACCTTCACCAAATCCGCCATTCCAGGCCGACTCTGTTACCTTTGCTGAACTT
This sequence comes from Sabellastarte sp. h YS-2021, assembly GCA_964017235.1. Lineage (NCBI taxonomy): Eukaryota > Metazoa > Annelida > Polychaeta > Sabellida > Sabellidae > Sabellastarte > Sabellastarte sp. h YS-2021. Next base: position 82,800,013 of record OZ024935.1, on the reverse strand, counting down.
CCTGACTCTATCTTTACAATTACAGCTTATTGAGGTCAAACGTGAAACTCCCTGGCTACTGTTTCTATTTATATAAAGTTTTGGGCCAATGAAAGTGAATGTCTCATTTCAGTGCAGTATAATATTAGAGTTGCCCCGAAGTGTCCCAAAACAGCGTACTTTTGTTTTCAGTACAATATTCAGTTTCTTTCCCTTATTTCGGCTTGTACAGATGTGAAAAAGACAAACCAATTAGCAAACACAAAAACAATGATGCTTTTTTGTTTATTGATGTGTATTAAATGTATACTGTATATATATTTTGAAAATTGGAATAAAATGGGAAAACAGGATAAAAACATCCAAAATCAATGTCATCTGAATGCAAGCCAAGTCCATGCTATCTATAAGTATCTATCAATCTATGAAATAGAAACTTTTAATTTCATTTTATGCTTTGTTTATATAGATTGATAAATAAAACTAACCTGGTCACAAAGTGTTCCCATGAAGCCATCTAAACAGACACAGAAGAAGCCACTGCCTCCATTGTCATGGCAACTGCCGCCATTTTGACAGGGTTCAGATACACAGGGCTCACTCTGGAAATATGTCAACAAAATAATAACACAAAATAAGAAATACAAGTGTGTAGAATTGTACTGTCAGTTAGGCTTATACAGGTATCAACATCAGTTTTAGAACACAAGGAAAAATCATATTGAATTTGTAACATGACACAGATGTGTCCTCGATTCTGATTGGCTAAACGACGAAATCCTTCCCTGGTAAAATACAGCATAACCTTAAGGTCAATCCCTATTATCGCTCATTATGGCTGTCGTAACAATGAACGTTTTACAGTAAAACTTGCAATAATTATTCATCTTAAAATAATTTGTCACGCAGAATTTTACCATGGTTTCAGGCAATAAACCACTCAGGCTTCGCCTTCAAGGTTTATAACCTCAAACCTTGGCAAAATTCAGCGTACACCGTAGTTTGGTCAGGGGTTATTCCTACATTATACCAAGAATTGCAAAACTAGTGTATACTAGTTGGTAACAACTCTGGACTTTTAGCCATCACCCAAATTTTATTACAAGTCAAAGACAAATATATAAATGATAAAAAAGCTTGTCTAGCCAGATTTTAAATCAATATTAATTATTCTCACATTGTAATATACGAGACACTTTAAAGGCCGGAATTTAATGACAAATACAAATCAATCAAAATTGAGGCGTTGTTACCTCCTTATATCATAATAAAACATTTTCATTGGTTCTTAATATGGGTCAACCATGGCGACCAGTACCTAACAGCAGGTTGAAAGCAAAACACTATACATTCAAGCATATTGATAATACTGACACATATCTCTAATTGCCTGTCTTCAGCTCAATCAGCACACTCAAACTATAGCAATGATTGGTATTTTGAAAGTACAGTCTTACACTGTAAAGTCACACATGAACATATTATTGAATGTTATTTTAACAGTTTCAAATTTCACCTGCTCACACAGAGGACCAGTAAAACCTCCAACACAGCCACAAGTAAAGCCACTGTTACTGTCACTGTAACAACTGCCTCCATTTTGACAGGGCTCTGACTGACAAGCATCTATCTGTACACAGAAATAATATGAAACTAGTATTATATATTGAACTGTTTGGTATAAGTTTTAAAGGATTGAGTTAAAATTACATCGTAAGGATTTCTCTGCGTTTAGATAGTACGTGTCACCTTTGCCAAGTTATTCACATGCATGGTTACTGAAATCTCTTTGATCACAAGAAGGTAACTTAGGTTTTTTATCATCAATTATGAAACAAAAGCAGAAAAAAATTTTAAAAATCTGAGACCAGTTTCTATGACATTTCTGGACAGGAAATGAAATATCGAAAGAAAATATTAAAAAAAAAAAATTGAATTATAAAGAGATAACTGCAATTGTAGCAATTCTAATGCTAGTCCTTTTTGTGGCATTTCTATGAGATCATTCAAAAATTCAACAAATATTTCAAGGTGCTTGCTATTGCAAATATCTAGACCTATGTTACCTGTTCACATAGTGTACCCACAAAACCTTCAGCACATTTACAGGTGAAGCCAGCTATGTCATCAGCAAAGCATGTGCCTGAATTCTGACATGGATTGGAACCGCAGGGATCAACCTGTTGAAATTGTGAAAAACCTTGTGCAAAGATTTAACTAAAATGTGTCTTTTCAACCACAGATACTCAACATAGTTTTGTATGTTTTTATCACTATATCACTTACGTTAGTTCCCAATTGTGAGATTTACCATACAAGAGTTTTCTGAAAATAAGCTCTGGGCTTATCATTGGAAATTAGGAATTTCTGACATAGAATTTTAAAATCAAGTATAACCACATATCTTACATTTGGTAGTACAAACATTGAAGTTTTTTAACTGAGTGAAACAGCATTAAATACATCTCAATCTATTATAGACTAGAGTAATAATTGCAGATATACAAACTATAATTTACAAACTACCTGGCATAATCTGGCAGATAGGCTGAAAAAGGTTATTATTAAAATATATTTCATGGTTAATGGACGTACTTGATCACATAAGATCCCTGTGAAGCCATCGGCACATTTACATAAGAATCCATTTCCACCATTGTCATAGCAACTGCCTCCATTTTGACAAGGCTGTGATAAGCAAACTTCAGCCTGAAACAAATGTGAATTAAACTATTTTGTGTAAACCAATATAGAAGGAGTGTATATGTTATTTCTGTGAGGAATTATTACTCTAAACTTTACACAAGTTCTTTATGTCCAAAAAGGGTTTTCAATGGCCTAGTGGGTAACAGGTTTAGCATTTAACCACTTGTAGCTAAGCTCAAATGGATAAAACACTGTCTAGCACTTTCAAGGTTTGTACAGATTTATGTTCATAAGAATAAATTATAAAACATAGTCTGTGTCATATAGTTAACAATCATGAACAGAAGGAAGTTCTTAAGATTTATTATATGCCTAGTGCAAAGGTATTTCTCCTATTTGGAACTATAATAAGGGAGTATCAATACAGAGCAGCTGTGATACTCAGGAAAACCATGCTACAGAGTTAGAGTATCACATGCAAAACTTTTATATATGTTATGTGGTAGTTACTTGCCGTTAGTCAGCAATTCAGAGTACAGAGCCTTAACCAATTGTGTGTACTGGTTTCCTCTGCCCTTCCAATTACCCATCACAATATAACTGATAGGGGTACTAGGCATGATGTAAGACACTACATAAATAAATATATGGATATCTTTATTGAAATAAAGGGACATTGAAATCTGTTGAAAAGCTTTGTATTATAATATGAAATGAGCTGACCACGCACCTGCTCACAAGTAAGACCAGAAAAGCCTTCAGGACACTGACAGACAAAGCCTGTGTCAGCGCCAACAAAACAAGTACCTCCATTTTCACAGGGTAGAGATGTACACTCATCCACCTAAAGAACAAAGTAACATAAATTATAGAAAACATTCTCACTGTCACACCCTCATGCAAAGAACATTCCACTACCCCTTAAGTTGCTCCAACAAGCTCAAGCATAGGGTAGATGCAGTAGGGAGAAGTCTGGCATTACATTTTGGTCCAAGATAACAATATGTAAGCTTTAGATGTAGTCTTATGTTAGATTGAGTGATAATTATTAAAATTTATTTATTGTCAAAAATTTTGAGTCTCATGTTTGTGTGCTTATTACAACATATAATGTTATTTCACTGCACTTAAATACTTTCTTAAATACTTGAACAATGACTTGCCTGTTCACATAAGAGTCCAGTAAAACCTTCTGTGCAGTCACAAAGAAAACCAGTCACCCCATTACCAAAGCATTTGCCTCCATTCTGACAGGGTTCTGAGGCACATGCTTCTGTCTATATGAAAACATAAAAAGTGGGTGACTGTATAAAATTTGAAATTTGGCACAGCTGAGGAGACCCTCTACCTGTCTAGGCCATGACCCACCTGCTAACACAGGATTCTGACAGCACAGTATTTTAGTATTAGTTTTTCTGTTAAACTCCTAAAAATCTGTCTTATATATTTGTTTGACAACAGCACAACTAAAGACAGAAAGTACTCCATTCAAATTTGCATACAGCACTTAGACAAAGTTAGTATTCCTGCTGCTGTTGTTCTATGAAGAGGGTATTTTATTCTCCAGCTGTTCCAACATTCTCCTGAATTTAGCCCTATTTTTAAGCAATATCCCTAGCAGACTGGCATATAGTGCTCTTTTCAAATTTGCATATACAGCATAATTACATATTAAGCTTATATTTCTGCTGCTTTTAATACTTTAACTAGCTGATCCAATGGATTTAAATCCTTAATTTGACAACATCCCAATAGCAGGGAGACAGCAAGCTTAGCCTAATAAATAACAATTTACAAGCAGTATTCCTATTCCTGTTGTTACACTTGCTGAGTAACTAAGTTACCTGTTCACACAATGTTCCAGTGAACCCGTCTGGACACTGACAGAAGAATCCCCCGTCCTGACTGTCAAAACACTGACCTCCATTTTCACAAGGAGCAGACGTACATGCCTCAGTCTGAAAAGATTCAAAATTGTTCTGTTGTTAATTTAGATTTTACAACACAAATATCTGATATTTTCTGACAACTGCAATAAAATGGAGCCATTTCAGAGTACAACATGAACATGGCAGTTACACTTTGAAATATGCAAAAGGTGTGTAGGCTGTTTATAAATTGGAAAACCTTGGATTGTGTAGAGTCAGGAGATTTCCCCAAAACAACCCTTGTCTTGGTTGGCAGTCCAAGTATAGAGCCAAATTTTTATGTCAGACTCCAATATGATCAAATGGTCTTGCATCACTAGCTGCTAAACTAATCTAAAAAGACTTCACAGTGCTCAATCAGTGTACTCACAGATTTTAAGGTCTATAAAACAAAATGTTTGAAACCATTTTACAAATGAATAATTAAAGGGAAAGAGACGGCCATATTTAACGGAGCAGTTTAATCTTTAAAGATATACTTTTGTCCGAGTATTATCCGCAGCACAATTATTTTTTTAGTAGTTCCAAGAATAACCATACATATTAATTAAGTAATTGTAGAAATATAGTCGGCGGGTGAGTACTTTATGACCTCCATAAAAGGACGGTACTTCCAGCGGATAATGGACGAGTGCAGCAGCATGAGTCCATTATGCCGGAAGTTTTGTCCTTTTAAATAGGTCATAAAGTATGAACCAGAAAAATTTTATTTCTATCATAAAGACTGGTTCCATTTATGAATCCCTAAATATTTTAATAATATGATTTTTACAGAGTCAATTTGTTGCACTATATTTTGTGTGTGTTATTTGGTTCTATATCATCGACAATGATCCACTTATTGCTTCAGATAAAGGGATGCAAAAATATGCGCTCTGTGTTGTTTTACATTGTCTGCACATGTCCAGTCTATAAAAAAAAATGCTGAATATTTCTTCAACTTTTTAAATGCTACAAATTCAAAAAAAATATCTATTATATATTTTCTATAAATACAATTGAATTGAGTTAATTGAGGTTTGTACTAAATATTCCACTTACCAGTTCACACAACTCACTACCAAACCCTTCTGCACATTTACAGGTGAAGCCAGTGATGATGTCACTGTAACAACTGCCGCCATTCTGACATGGCTGTGAAGAGCATGCATCTTCCTGGAAAAAGGAATAGAAGTGTATAAGTAACTAGTTAAGACTCTGTACAACAAACACCTAACATCAGGAAACTTAACTACCAACTTCCAGGGGCAAGATTTAATCCTATGACATGCAAGATGGGAGGCTGGTTAATTACATATTAATATGATTGAACCTCCTCGCTTATCACTTTAACTTTGGTTTAGTTACGTACTCATTTTGCACTAACTAATTCAAATATCTGAACCCTGTTTTAGTATGAACCAAAGTGACAGTGAAGCAAACTGACAGGTGATTTTTTTTGCAAATTTAGCGAAAAATGAAATTCAAATATCTCTGAAAATATAAAGAAAATAGGTGAAAAATGAATTTTGAGGAGTCAAAAAGTTGGAGCGCTTTTTGGCACATGCACAATAATATTGTATTTCTTACAGTCTGCTTATATGACATTATTGTCTCAAACACCTTCCACAATGAATTATACATTGATAGAGAGCAAATTAACTATAGGTTGTTTTGAATCATTAACAGATATTATCTGCATCATGGAAGCAAATACGACAGATAATGTATTCACTAAATAAGCTATTCAATGAAAACAAGTTAAACGTTGCAAAATTTTAGAAAATGGTGAAAATAGTTACCAGTAGTTATTTGTCGAAAATACGGTGTCTACTTAATCAGTAATATCTAAAAAATAGCATCAGAGATGCCCATACCAAATATCATGGCGACACAGTTTTCAACACCATGAGATATAGAAGCAGTGAAACAGTACAAAAATTTGGATACTTTCAGAGCAAACAGTGTTCATTATATAAAGGTCTAAAAATGTTTAAGTAGAGAAAGAATAACATCTAAGAGAAAGAAAATGTATGTAAAGATAAAGTATTAAAACAACACAATTCTATAGCAAGATGACAGCATTAATCAGTAAACTAAAGATTATAATGTTGTAAAATTTATTAAATGAATTGTAGCTCTCAATAGAAATAGCACAATTAAGTAAAAGTAAATATAGTAATCACTTACAGCTATCCATATATCTTTGTGATAAGAGAAATATGTCTCAAATATGGTAGGTGAACACATGGCAGAGCCAAGGTTAAAGGTCACACCATGATTTAGCATAGCTACACTTCTCAACAATGACCCTTCCAAGAATTAACTTCCTACACCTTACACTAGGACCCAGGCAAGATTTTAAAGATCAAGGCCACTACAGCAAGGCCAAAGGTCAAATCACAGTCACACCATGACATTGTGCAGCTACACCCTGTACCAATGTCCATATCAAATGTGAACCTTCTATACCTTACAGATTTCGAGATATAGCCCGGACAAGATTACAAACGTTACAGTCACTACAAGATCAAAGGACAAATCAAGGTCACACCATGACATTGCACACCTACACCCCCCCCCACCAATGTCCCAAGTATCGACTTCCTACACCTTATTTTTTTCTGAGATACAGTGCAGACAAGACTTTCAAAGTCAAGGCCACTATGGCATGGTCAACGTCAAATCAAGGTCACACTATGACATTGCACACCTACACCGCCTAACAAATGTCCCTACTAAGTATCAACTTCCTACACCTGACAGTTTCTGAGATACAGTCTGGACAAACTTTTCCCTGTCGCCCACCCATCCGCTTATCCAGATACCATGGGTGAAAACAAGACCTGCATAGCCCTTAAAGGGTGTGGGGTAAAAACTGCAAACACTCAATTTGCAGTAAGATTGGTTTTTCAACATGCAGCAAACACTGGTGGTATGTTATCATTATCTACCAGTGAACAAGTAGGTCCAGTGAAACCATGAGCACAGTTACAAAAGAAGCCACCAGTCCCCACATCCTCAAAACAGCTTCCTCCATTCAAACAGGGGTCTGAGGCACAGGCTACAGTCTGTTAAACAAGGAAACATGGATTTAGAGAAAAAACTAAATAAATATTCTCTATTGTCCAATAGTCCTGGGGTATAACAATTTCGTATAGATAATTTAACACAATGTTCATAACATAGACTAGGCGTTCTAATATAAAACAAATGGGAAATAAATATATAATTTTTCAAAGTAAATTGTTGTATTTGTACAAAGTCTATGCAAGTTGGGATTTGTACCTGTACAAATTCTGTGTTCTTTTGATTTTATAGCTGAACAAACCTTTTTTATATTGAAGGATATATCTGATCTAACTCTATATACATTTGAGATAATATCAGTGCATACTGGAGGTTGTATCTTTACAAACACCATGTATTTTGAAGGTTGTGTCTGTACAAACCCTGTGTATTTGGGAGGTTGCATCAATACAAATGCTGTGTATTTTGGAGGTTTTATCTATAGAAATTTTTGTGTATTTTAGATGCTGTGTCTGTACAAACAATGCGTATTCTGGAGGTTGTTTCTGTACAAAAGATGTGCATTTTGGAGTTTGTGTCTGTACAAATGATATGTATTTTGGAGGTTGTACAAATACTGTGTACTTTGGAGGTTGTGGATTAACAAATCCTGATCTCTCTGCTTATACAGATGTGACAGATTTTGCATTTATACCTGTTGACACAGGGGTCCAGTGAAGAGGTTAGTACAAGTACAGGTGAAGCCTCCAGTAGCTGTGTACACACAGGTCCCATCATTCTCACAGGGTGAGGACGCACATACATCTGTCTGGTACAAAATATAGGAATAAGGATAAAAGTAATAATGGAAACATTTATACAGCACAAAATTGATAAAGATCCACTAATGTGCTGGAATCCAAAAAGGGACAGTCCAAAACAAGGTAGAGGTCATAACCCAGTCAGCGCCTGCCAGGGAGGGATGACAATGGTGATGGGTAAGCCAATCTCACCAGGTAGGTCTTGAGTTGGCTCCTGAAACTGGGGATGGTTTGTTGGGATCGGACGATTAGCGGATGTGTGTTATATTCAATTGGTGTAGCTGTGGTCAAACCACTCTCGCTTATCACCTTTTTGTGACAGTTTGAGGAAAAGGATTGCCTATTTTCATGAGTGAGAATGCTAGACTTGACTACACAGGAACAAGTGTAAACTTTTTAACAGAAGTTTTCTACATTTACCCCTTAGCCAGTATTTGAAAGTGCCAAATGGACTTTTGGGGTAAACTATTTTGCAGGTAGTTTAAGTTGCTAAAACTCACACCACAACTGTTCTCATCATCCACACCATCCTCATGCACAATATTTTAAACAACTCATTTCAATAAACCAAGAATATTAATTACACAGTGTTGAAGACAATGAATTAATCTTATGGGGCATTCACTGCCAGATGACAGAAATGGTACTGGGGAAATACACTTTGCCATTGACTTCTGGTCAACATATAAGGTTTTCTATGGGTTAAACAAGTTTTTATAATTAATTTCTAGAATCACATTTTAAGTTAAGAAATGTGAAATATACCCCACAATATGTGAAATTTACCTGTTATGCAATGTGGGATTCTTTTCAAATTTGCTATATATGTGACAGTTTCAGCTCATTTGAGTACTTCTGCTGCAGAATGTTAGGGAAGTTTTCAGGTTTCCCAATGCTTCATTTTGAAGAGTGGTCACAAATGTTAAGTTTTATAAGTCTGATTCTGTCAGAAGAACAAGCTTGAATACGCCAGATGAAGATCGGATATGAAGATGAATCAGCCTTGCATTGCTATTGTTTAGAGAACCATTTCAGATTTAGAAAATGAAATTATTCCCACAGCAAGAAAGAGAAAATCATACAGTTTTGTTACTGCATTTATGAAAGTGTCGATCAAGGGAATTTAGGATACAGTTAAATATTCATACCTCTTCACACATAACTCCAGTGAAGCCTTCAACACAGCTACACAGAAACCCACTACCTCCGTTGTCATAGCAACTGCCTCCATTTTGACAAGGTTCAGAGATACAGGGCTCAGTCTGCATGAAAAAGAAATAACATAAAGAAACATTAATTTATATATGTATGTTTTTACATATTGTAAAGCTTTTCACCAAATCTTCCCAGAAGACTTTTTCATTTATTCATTTTATTAATTTGTTCATTATGATAATATTTACATCCAAGAATAAGTGTATTTATATCATTAACAGTTAACATTTTGCAAGACATATTAGGTTTTCTTCAAAGCAGATCCAAGAGGGTGAAAAATGGATATCAAGAAACAATTTACTCCATAACTAAGGACTACAAAATAATGAAAACATAAATTTATTAATGAAGTATTTTATTTTTTTACACTGTGACCTTAAAAATATAAAGTTTGGAATGTTTGGAACACACAACCTGGTCACAGACTTGTCCAGTGAATCCAGCAACACAAACACACAGAAAACCAGCTGAACCATCTCCATAGCAACTTCCTCCATTTTGACATGGCCCAGATTCACACACATCAGGTGGTTCTGTTACAACTTCTTCAACCTAAGTGTAACATTAAATACTGGCTTCAAGTGTATGTACAAAATTTAAGCCCACTACCTCCCAGACTTAAAGTTAAGTCCACAAAAGTTAAGTCCAATGTCATGGACTTAGCTGCTTTGTGAAATATGCTAAGTCTAAGACCACAGACTTAACATTCTGTTGACAAAATTTAAGACCAAAGTCTTAAATTTAAGTCTAAATCTGGGGCCGATTTCACTAAAGGACTTAAACTAAGTCCCTTTATTGGCTAAGTCAGGGACTTAAATCTAAAACTTTGGTCTTAGCTAGGTCTGGGACTTAAATGAATTTCACAAAAGGGTGACTTAGCTAAGTCCAAGCTTATCAAATAACCACAGTAGTTTTCTGTGTCGTGTGACCTTTTATATCCTTCATTTGATGTATTTTATCTAAGGATAAGTGCTGTTTTGACACAGAAATCTTGTTACATCATATAAATGTCCGAAAGACTACTTCAGTAAGGTGTTCTGCATAATTATACTTTATTTACAGCCATTTCAAATTTTGAAGTGGAGAAAAGTTTATGGCAGCCATATTTAAGTCCCTTTTACAAAATTCAAGCCCACTACCTCCCAGACTTAAAGTTAAGTCCACTGACTTAGCAATTTCAAGGACTTATAGCTGCTTTGTGAAATCCGCTAAGTCTAAGACCACAGACTTAACATTCTTTTGGCAAAATTTAAGACCAAAGTCTTAAATTTAAGTCTAAATCTGGACTTAAGTCCCTTCGTGAAATCGACCCCAGGACTTAAGTCCCTTTGTGAAATCAACCCCTGATGCTTCATTTTGAAGAGTGGTCACAAGTGTTTAGTTTTGGAAATCTGATTCTGTCAGTAGAACCAGCTTGAAGCATGTTCTTGGACTTAAGTGCATTAGAGAATTTGTATCAATTTTGTGCTCTATAAATCCTACTATTATTATTATTATGTATTGAATCAAAGGTGAGAGATCTTTTGCATATGTATTATGAACAGTTCAATGAGATGTTTACCTACATAGCAATTTTGTGACTACAGTAAAACAAAATTATGTAACTATTATTTTAGTACATGCTTGCAAAAATAATCAGTTGCCAAATAATTGTTATTATTGTTGCATATATTGGTCAAAGAATTATGGGTCTTACATAACATGTTTACATTTTAAAATTTTGAATGAGATATTTGTCTATGCACAAACATGTTTTACCTATTATTACAGTGCATGTTCTTTTTCAATATGAATCTGCAAATTCAATTCATGGAGTGTTTGGATTTTGCCACAAAAAATACCCAGCATCAGAAGGGTCTAGGTGAGGAAACGTTAGCCAAGATAGTCATAATTAACCATACACAATGAAATATAAATCTTCAAGTTAATTTGCTGGACAGAACTTCGTTATGTTGTTTATACAACCTTTTTGACAGATGTACACCTGCTGTGCTCATGCTAAACTGAAAACACTACAAATGGAATGATGGCATTCCCGTACTACCTTTACATTATGAACAAGTATACTACAATGTCAAAAAGCTTTTTGTAATCAAAGCTTGGCATTGCTGACGAGAATCCTTGCCCTGACACTGTGGGTTTAAATCTCAAGTTGACATCAGCTTTACTCATGGCCAATCTTTTTCTGTTTTCAAAAAATAGGCAAAAGGTTGTTGCTTGCTGAACCCACATAGGTATATATTGATGAGTCGTGACAAACCGACAGGCAATGCTTTGTTCTACCAAGAAAAATGTCCACAGTGGTTCAACCTCTACAGTGTGACCCTGAATTCACACATTCCAACTGTAGAAGTCAGGATATGGGAGACACATTATAATAAGTTTTGAAATAAAATTATGAAACTGCACGCAATAATTAAATGGGTTACCATTTCACAAGTCAGTCCTGTGAATCCATCCACACAAATACACAGAAAACCACTACCTCCGTTGTCATAGCAACTGCCTCCATTTTGGCATGGTTCTGAGATACAGGGCTCAGTCTGGGAAACACAAGGCATTGCATAACTATCAATTCAGATGGTAATTAACAATAATTCAAGAACTGACTGTTGATACCAAACAGTGTACTTATTCATATTTCATTGTTTTATGTTTCACTTTTTCCGTTACATAGTTACATGACATAGTTTCAAGGGTCAGAGATACACCCGGGAGCCGACGTAATTCAGCTGTGAAATGGTATAAACACTTGCATAAGCTGCTTTTCTGTTTCATTTTAATGTCATAATATAATGCAAACAACTAATTGTTGTTTTCAAAATGTTTTTTTTGGTTCAAAACTCTTTTGTGTTTATATTTCATGGGGTAAATTATTATTTTCCCTGAAAAGTAAAATTTTCTAACTAAGGGATCCAACTTTTAGCCCAGTATATCAAAATTAAGGTACACTTAAAAACAATTTGTTTTGAGTTATTTTTTCCAATGTTTAACTTAATTGACCTGAAAGCATGTTTGATGGTATATATGATGGGTAAGATCTTTGTAATTATACATTTTTAAACCAAAGCCTGCTTCTTGTTTCAAAACTCAGTTTAAAAATATATAATGTAAGATAGAACGAATAATAATATGCACAAGGACTGTAAACATAATAATTATGATCCTAATTATGATACTTTACTCATGAATAATCATGACATAGGCTTATGAGGATTAACATCATGATCATGTGATAAATCTGTCTAGGCGGCCATATCGTGGCTCCCGGCCGAATTGTGGCTCCCAGGGGCGGATTTCACGAAAGGTCTTAGCCCGGTCTCAGACCCAAATTTGAGAGTTTTGTCTCAAATTATTGGAATATTTTACTTGAGCCCATGGGCTCAGCCTTAATGGTTTTCACAAAAGGTCTCAGTCTCAGCTTTGGCTGAGCCACTGGCTCAAATGTTGAGACTGGTAGAAAGTGGGCTTAAGTTTTGTAAACAAAGGCTCAAATATGGCCGCCATAATTCTTTCTTCACTTCAAAATTTGAAATGGCTGAAAATAGGGTACAAGTATATAAAACAACCCCCTAAAGTAGTCTTTGGGTGTTTTTACATGTTTACAAGGTTTCCCATTGCAAAATGGTATTTGACCAGAGATATTATGTGTCAAACAAGGTACATATATGTCATCAGTAGAATATTTTGACTACAAAAAAGGGTCACATGACACAGAAAACCACTGTGGTTATTTGATAAGCTTGGTCTCAACTGAGATCCCTTCTGTGAAAACCATTTGAGACAAAGACTTAGCTGAGCCAGAAGGCTCAGATTTGAGCCAGTGGCTCAGCCTGAGACTGGGCTAAGTCTGAGACCTTTCATGAAATCCGCCCCTGGTGTATTGACTTTAGGTTACACTTATGAATCTTTATCAATTTTCTCAAAATTTTCTCCTTGCATGCAGGAGTAAAAGTGGGTATCTGGCCACTGACAAATGCTGACATTGGTTTCATATGGTAAAATATACCAGGCTAAATTTGAAGGCTTAACCTGCTTGGGTCTAGAAGGCCACAAATCAATATATATTTCCACATAAAAATATCGAATGTTGGGACATACAGTTAGGTTTTGTATTAACAGATTAATAGAAATTTGTCCTACTTCTCAAAGGATTCTCAATACCTTTATCAATCAAAATGATTCAAACTTATTAAAAGTACAAAATACCTCATCACAAGTTTCCCCTGTAAATCCCAAATCACATTTACAGAAAAACCCATTCAACCCATCTCCATAGCAACTGCCTCCATTTTGACATGGTAGTGATTCACACACATTGAGTGGTTCTGTAGTGACTTTCACAGTCTACAATTAGAGTAGATTTAAACCAGTTTAAAAAGTTTGGAATGTCATCAAGTTAATCAGGGGGTCCTGTCGAAGTTTCTTCTTTCTAGTGTAATTTTTATCTTAAAGTTTGTAAAAGTTACAACGCCAGAAAGATCAGGAAAAATACCTTTATTGATTTGCAGGAAATGCATAAACTTTAACATACAGACATAAATGCATTTACAGCTTTAGATAAAGATCATTTCACAACCACACCACTCTGGTTAATTTAGGATCTGTTAGAATTCACTTTTTGAGATTTAAAAAATTCTATGTAAACATCAAATACTAGAAGAGTCATCCTTTTGGATTTCAATATCATAATTTTTTATGGAAGAAACTTGTATTTAAAGCTACTGCATGGTTAATTTTAACAAGGGATGGTTTGGGATAGTAATATGAATGAGGATAAGTTAAGAAATTAAAGTATATAAAACACTGTAGTTATATTTTATTATATTGTCATCTATAATGAAATATTTTTACTTCACTAGTAGGCTTTTAAAAATACTGGTTAGGACAGAATTATAATGATTCTAATGTTTCTAATGGATCAAGTGATCAAAATATCCTTTGAGATGCTAATGTATAAAGGGAAAACCAATTTAGTGTAGAAAGGACACTTATTATAACAGTCTTATCACATATTGTTATGGGATCTGTAATAATCAAAGCACACTTTGTGCATCAACTCAGCTCATGTTTTACATTATACTAGCATTACTCACCAATTCACAGATAACTCCAGTGAATCCATCAGCACAGTTACACAGGAAACCACTTCCTCCATTGTCATAGCAACTGCCTCCATTTTGACATGGTTCTGATATGCAAGGTTCTGTCTAGAAAAAAAAAGATAGCAATTGAACTGACTGATTGGTATGTGGTGAATCAAATATTGTAAGCTAAAATATACTGGTTACATCGCATAGACAGCAGTTATCTGTATGAGACACACGAATTAAGAAGGTTATTTTGGTATCGATTTGATTTCAATGTAATTTGTGACACCAAATTGAGGTAAACATCCTTTGATTTGTGGAGAAAAACTAGTACTGAGCAGATGGATCATAAGAAATAATAACCTTTAAAAATAGCATCAGATATGCCAGTACCCCACAGCCTGGGGAAATAGTTTTCAACACCATGAGATAGAGAAGCAGTGAAACAGTACAAAGATCGGGATACTTTTAGAGCAGTGTCAGTTATATAAACATCTAAATCATGTTTAAGTAGAGAAAACAACATCTAAGAGAAAGAAAATGTATGTAAAGATAAAGCATTAGAATGAGAAAATTCAATAGCAAGATGACAACATTAATCAGTAAAATAAAAATTATGAAGCTGTAAAATTTATTAATTGGCGAATTGCTGTTGACGGAAATAGCACAATTATGTAGAAGTACATATAATAATCAGATGCAGAAATCCATATATCTTTGTGATATGAGAAACATGTCTCAAATATGGCATGTAGACACACTTTGGCAGAGCCAAAGTTAAACAGGTCACACCATGATACACACCTACGCCCCCTAACCAATGTCCCTACCAAGTGTCAACCTTCTATACCTTACAGAATTCAAGAAATAGCCCGGACAAGATTTTAAAACTCATGGTCACTATGACAAGGTCAAAGGTCAAATCAAGATCACACCATGATATTGCACACCTGCAACTCCTATTAAGCAATGGCCCTACCAACTATCAAATTCCTACACTTTACGGTTTCCGTGATAGTGCCCAGACAAAATTTTAAAGGTCAAGGTCACCACGGCAAGATTAAAGGTCAAATCAAGGTCACACCATGGATGTTGCACACCTACAACCCCCAAACAATGTCCCTACGAAGTATTTACTTCCTAAACCTTAGCTTTGCCAAGATATAGCCCAAAAAAAGACATTATAGGTCAAGGTTACTAGAGCAAGGTCAAAGGTTAAATCAAGGTCACATATAATGTTGCACACCTACAACACCCAACCAATGTCCCGACCACATAACAACTTCCTAC
The DNA here is from genome assembly GCA_964017235.1 of Sabellastarte sp. h YS-2021. Lineage (NCBI taxonomy): Eukaryota > Metazoa > Annelida > Polychaeta > Sabellida > Sabellidae > Sabellastarte > Sabellastarte sp. h YS-2021. The sequence goes on along the minus strand of OZ024935.1, from coordinate 82,784,056 downwards.
ACCTTATGGTTTCTGAGATATAGCCCGGATAAGATTTTATAGGTCAAGGTTACTACGGCAAGGACAAAGGTCAAATCAAGGTCACACCATGATGTTGCACACCTACACCCCTTAACCAATGTCCCATAAAGTATCAACTTTCTACACCTTACGGTTTCCGATATATAGCCTGGACAAGATTTTATAGGTCAAGGTCACTACAGTAAGGTCAAAAGTCAAATCAAGGTTACACCATAACGTTGCACACATACACCCCCAACTTATGTTCCTACCAAGTATCAACTTGGTGCGCCTGCCCACCAATGAGGACACCATGGGACAGCCGTTAAGTGTTGTGGGGTAAAAACCACATGTCAATTACTTTCCAAGATTATTGTTATAACAAAAGTTACACAGTGCCAACATTGTTTATTACATTGAGGAGATCTTTATCATTATTAGAAGGCTTTTTCCTACCTATACCCTCAATGAATATCACAATAACTTTTAAAAATCGCCAAATTGAGAAGACTCTAGATCTAATCTAATCTAATGTGGACTTTTATAGAGCTTAATCTCTATCAAATTACAGACTTTAAAGCGCAAGTAAGCAAAAACAATGTGAATTCTATTAAGTCCAATATCATAGCTAGATCGTACCAAAGGAGGCACAGAAAATACTTCTAGTTGATAGCCAATAGTAAAAAATCAAGTAAACTGCATGGTGATGTGATATTTTGTGAGAGAAGAAGCTATTTTAAATCACTGGCCTGATTAAGGGTGTTCTATACCTTTAAAATGCTACATTACTGCATTGACCAATGATTTGGATGGCTCAATCAAATAGCCTCTGTAAAAGTTGTTAAATACAATGCTATCAAAATGTATTTCATTAGAAACTTTCAAATGTATGTTAAATACTTAACTTATCATCACAAGTGCTTATCATTTGGTGGAAGCTAATTAATATTTACCAACAAGAATATTTTCAAGAATTATTCTTATTCAAGAAGATAAGCCATTTACAACTGAATATGGGAAGTTACCGCAATAAGCAAATGTAAAATAATTCAAAAATTAAATTACCAGGTCACAGGTTTCTCCAGAAAAACCAACATCACATTTACAGAGAAAGCTACCCTCGCTGTCTCCATAGCAACTACCTCCATTTTGACATGGCTGAGATTCACATGCATCAGGTGCTTCTGTCGTAACTTCCACGGTCTGAAAAAAACAATCATTTTAACATATGTAGCTGGAAATCTTGTACAATATCATCAAGTTCAAGATAAAGTTAGCCTGAGGTGCAGACCAAGAAAATGTGCATTTTTCAAAAGTGTCATGTAAGCATCCACCTTTTGTGAATTCCATTTTGTCTTAGCATCAAAATGTTGTTTAATTTTACAACAATATTCAGACTTAAGACTTCTTGGAATTAAAAATATCCATACATATCAAAGTTTTGTGGCTACTAGTTGAAAGGCACACATTTGACGTCCAAAGCTTTCGTGCTTTTAAAACCAACACAATAACAATCAATGAAGCCAATTCAATTAGATTATGAGTAAGCATACTGTTACTATTATTTACCAGTTCACAGTTAATTCCAGTAAACCCATCGCCACAAAGACACAAAAATCCATTCCCTCCGTTGTTATAGCAACTGCCTCCATTTTGACATGGCTCAGAGACACAGGGTTCAGTCTGAAAACAAATTTAAACATTAAAACTACATAAACATTTTTTTTAAAAACTATGTAGAAAACAAGAGAGGCAAAGCTTGTAAAATCAATCATCTCAAGGCTTACCAACATTAAATGCTACATATTTAAACCTCCAGTATGCACTGGAAAAATAAATGTGCAAGATAAATGGTCCAATGAAAAAAATCTATGCACCAGTGAACAAATAAAAGTTGTTTTGGTTAAATTTCAAAAACGATCATAAAGACTTCAAAACTGGATCAAAAGTTGCTATGTTTATGTATGTTGTGCTACATTTAGGGACAGATTTACATTTTTATGTTACATTTTCCAAATTATGGTTTTTAACACTCAACGTTACATAGCATCAAGCCAGAGAAGTGATGGTGGGCTTTAATTAAAATTTATACTCTATGTATTCCCTTGATGACAGACACTACATTTTCACTGTGACCAAAGTGACAAATATTAGTTAGAATATTTGTGTTTTAAATATTTTAAATAATACAATAAGTTCATTTGACTAGCTGACATCACATCATTGCAATTTGCAGTGTAAGTTTTTAAAATGGCTGTCTCATTTAAAGGTATATTTAATATATGCCCTTTAAAAATAATTAAACATCTAGATAATGTTAACATTTCAAAAAATAAGACATCCTACAAAGTACCTGTTCACAGGTTTCTCCAGTAAAACCCACATCACATTTACAGACAAACCCAGTTTCTCCGTCTCCATAGCAACTGCCTCCATTTTGACATGGCTGAGATTCACACACATCAGGTGGTTCTGTTACGGGTTCTATTGCCTATAAAAACAGGTCCAAATGTGCTGTTTTCTTCTCAGTTCATGACATAACACACTGGTATAAATTTTATGGTTTAATCAATCTTTTCACATATCTTTAAACATTAAAATTTTAAAAAAAGATGTTTCTAAAGAATATAATGTAACACGCAGGCTTTCTTTGGATGGGAGAATATGCTCAGACAACATCTCAAGTTCAATATTAGGCAAAACAAACAGGGAATGAAATTGGCCAAATGTGTTTGCACATGTTCAAATTTAATGTAACTTTAAGTTTTGATGTGACTTTGAAAACAGAGCTGAGCATACTTCTGTGTAAGTGTAAGATTATCATTATAGAATTTATTGCTATTTAGTTTATATGTTGTAGAAGCCACTTTGCCTTAAGATGGCAGGAAAAGGATGAAATGGGACACTTGACTGATGAGGGAACCTGCCATATTCAGGTGTCATGTGCCATTGGTTTATATAATTGGACTGACAGCAGAGTACCTCTCTCATCTGATATCCATGAGAAAACCAGCCAGATCCTCTAAACATAATTGACGGCATTTTGCTTGAATGTAGAATGTATCATATTTACAGCCTTTTTGCTATATTTAGGGAGAAATTCATAAGTGTATTGAGACACCATAAGGGTGGCTGAATAGAATAATGAGAATGGGTTTTAAAATTATATTATCATCAAATTATCATCAAACTTCAATAAGTAAGCAGATGTACAATATTGTATATATTCAATTTTAAAAACTCAGTATCTAATCTCACCAGCTCACAAGTTATACCACTGAAGTCTTCAGCACAGTTACACAGAAACCCACTGTCTCCATTGTCATAGCAACTGCCTCCATTTTGGCAGGGATTAGATGCACATGGTTCAGTCTGACATAAAAATGTATTCCAAGAAATATATTGTCATGTTATGAAACTGACATATATACACAGCAGCAAATACTCAAAAAATGTTAAAAAGAACCTCAGTTCACACACTGTGTCAACATTTAAGTTATGTGGACTGCTGGAGTGGGCAGATGCAAAGCTCAGATATTGTGCATCAAATCCAATCATTTATATTAATTTAAATATTTTATAAACACACTTCAGCTCTCATAAAATTCTAATTGCTTAATATATTGCTCTGCACTAACAATATCTCGGTCTATGAGTTTATGCAACTTCTGATGGATAAACAGCGCCTCATATTCCTAAATTTTGGCAGACACATTTTGTGCTGTAGAGAACTGGGTAGTAAAGGCCACTAGTTTTGTCAAGGACTAGAAGGGGATCAGATTACATAATCTCTGATTAGATATAATATGTTCAGTCCTCAAATTTAATAGAGATCAGTTTTGTGTTTTTTAAACTTCTACTTATGGAACTATCGGTAAAACACACATAGCAGTAAAAATACCTGATCACATGTTTCTCCAGTAAAACCCACATCACATTTACAGAGGAAACCACCCTCTCCATTGCCATAGCAACTGCCTCCATTTAAACATGGCTCAGATTCACACACATTAGGCGTTTCAGTTACAGGCTCTTCAATCTGAAAATATAAGACAAATTACCTTTTAAGAAAAATTCTATATACATAAATTTCCTAATTCCTAAAGGCATGGAAGATTAGAGACTTTAATATTAAACAGGTAGAAAGTGAAGGATTTCTGTGTGCCCTCAATGCTCCTTGTTTGTTATTAGTTCAAAGGTACCAGGTAGTCTCCCTTTTAAGCATGCCATGTTTCAACTTTAAGGCCCCTTGATAAATCCACTGACTGTAACAATTGATTCTAGTGTTAAACTCTAAACAGAAAGTATTGTGGTTCAAAAATCTAGTGTCTTATGCTTCACCACAAGCTATATTTGACCCATAGAGGGGGATATACAGAGCAGGATATATTTTTTTATATACAATGGTGCCACCTTACCATGAATAATTAATGTTAATAACTTATGTTTTTTTAACTAATATCTCAGAAACTATGTAACCAACAAATATGTATTTTTAATACTGATTTATTTAACTCATAAATCGCACAAAATGGTGGATAACAAAAGTAAGACATCCCTTGTCAGACATATACAGAAAAAATATATCAAATATGAAGATTAACAATATAATTATTAATACTCGTGCTACGCACTCGTATAATATTGTTATTTTCATTCATACATGATATATGTTTTCTGTATTCAAATCAACACTAGGCTCTAACTTCTCTAAAGCTCATGTAATTTCTGAGACATACAGGAGACTAATTCCAATATGGCCCATGCTATTAAATGGATGTAAAAACCTGAACTGGAAGACTGTAATCAATATTCACTGAGGGGCATATGGAGGGTGTCGACAGTGGATAGAGACTATGGAAAGGACTATGGTTGAACAAGGTTGAAAGGGGTTTCGGTCTGCTAGCACGACCCACAAAGCCATCAGAGACACTAGTAGTACACTGAAGCAGTCACCCATCCCAGTACTAACATAGCCCATTGCTGCTTAACTCATCACATTACACTACAATTCATGAAAGTCCGGAGACAAAAAGAGAAACAAGGCCAAAAGGTGTTTTGGTCCCCTAGCGTGAGCGCAAAGCCATCAGAGACACGAGTAGTGCACTAGAATTTACGAAAGTCTGGTGACACAAAGAAATTCCAGCTCAGACACATCCCACAGCTAGTCTAGAACTCAGATGGTCACCCATCCAAGTACTAACGTAGCCCATTGCCGCTTAACTTCAGTGAGCAGACAAATACTCATCACGCGGTGCCACAACTGATGAAAGTCCAGACACACAAAAAACTAGTGATCTGTAGAAGCGTGAGCTCTTTTGAGGCTCGCGCTTAAAAAGTGATTCCTAGAAGTTCAGGCCTCGCTAGAGTTCGCACTTAGAAAGAATTGAATGTTGTGATTAATGATATAGAAATTAACTGCTGGATATTCAGACCATAGGTCCATTTAAACGGAATTCTGTTAAGTGTATTGTTTCAAGGAATTTAAGTTGACTGGAAATGTTTTCTTTTGCAGGGGCATAACATAAACCAGTACACCCAGGAGTACAATTTTATCAGTATAGAATCATTAATGAGATATACAATACCCCATCCCCTAACAAATATTGCATATAACCACAACATTGTGAAAAATCAGGGCATACCAAATCAAAAATCCTAGCTTCTCCCTTGTTTTGAAAGTCTTGTTTGAAAAGAGATATGCCCTTGTTCCACCAAAGGATTAAGCCCCGACCCTGTCGGCGACCCTTAATCATGGACAGTCGGTGAAAAAAAACAAAAATGGGCGGGAAAACTGGATCGGTTTCAAAGTCTGGGATTAAGTACAGATCGTCCTCAGGAAGCCTCAGGACGCCTCAGGCGGCCCCAGACAGTCCCTAACTGGTCTGGGACTAAGAACAGACTAAGCCATTTGTCTGGTCGGTTTGAACCACGATCCTGTCGTACACAAACCGACTGGGTCCCAGGACGCCTCAGGCCTCCTGGGACTAAGCCCCGACTAACCCAGGATTAAATTCCGACCCCATAAGGTGTCCTGAGGCGTCCCCAGGCGTCCCCAGACCGAGATAGCCGATTTTTGTTTTGCAATGGGACTAAGGGTCGCAGGAGGCCTGGGAGTAAGGAATAGAGGGTCTGGGACTAAGGGTCGGCGACTAAGGGTTGCAGGCAGCCTGGGACAGCATAGGACTGTGTAAATTTGGTCTGAGGAGGCCTGAGGAAGCCTGGGACTGGACATTTTGTTTATGGCGGGAAAAAATAATCGGTTGGGGTCGGGAGAAATATCAAACATGTTTGATATTTCTCACGGCCCCAACCGACCACAACCGACCCTTACAGGACGCCTGGGACTAAGCAAATTTTTGAAACCGACCCTCAAAAACCCTTAATCGGGAGCCTTAGTCGTGTGATGGAACACCCACAATATCTTCTTAACTTCAGCATAGGTTAGTGATATACTACTGATGAGCTTAATTTAAATGCTTATGTCTGACAGAGACAAGGACAAGTAGGTAGCATACCTGATCACATGTGATTCCAGTGAAGCCTTCGACACAAATACACAGAAAACCATTTTCTCCATTGTCATAGCAACTGCCTCCATTTTGACAGGGCTCAGAGAAACATGGCTCAGTCTAAACATATAAAATCAAACAAAAAAAGAAAAGAAATATTTTACAGAATGCAAAATGTATAACAAAAAATGAATTCAACTCTTACGTCATAATGGATGGTTTGCTGATGGGAGGACCAATGCTAGGAAACTGGTCAACTTTTCCTCATTGTATTTATTGTTCTGGGCCCAGTTTCACAAAGGCCTACTAAATATAGAAGATAGTATGCTATTGAAGCTAGATCTTAATAGACCCTAAGTAGCCACTATAAAAGTGTTCCACTGAGCTGATACTAGGGACCTATCAAGTTCCTGGGACAGCAGGGGTTCTAGTGAGCACAGCCTACCTATTACCGCAGTGAAATGCCATCTCAGCAAAATAGATAGTATAGGCTTAGTAGACTACTAGGACTTAGCAGCTTACTAAGGAGATGGTAGGCCTTTGTGAAACTGGGCCCTGTATTTTATTATAACCACTCACTCCATTTGATCTCAATACAAGGACATACAAATCAGGTATCAGTTGTTGTTTTTTTCATTCTGTGGCTCTCTAATGCTGATTTTACATAGACAAATGCAAAGTTTTCATCTATAACTCTTAAACTATGTTACCTTTTAATATATTATACATCTTATCAAAGCCATTTTCTTTTTGGCTTTTTGTTGCATTAAAATCCATGTGGAAATGACAAAGAAAATAAATGTCAAATATAAAAATTAAGTTTTACTGGTATCCCCTTCTATGGATATGTTTTGTGGAGGATTTTTTCACTTATTTTACTTATAATTCAAGAGAAACTGGTGGATAGTAATTAATATAAATTCTAACTGGACACAGCTATGTCCTTGATTCTGATTGGTTAATCGAGGAAATATTTCTTTGGTAAAATCCGCATAACCTGGTAGGTTTAAATTATTGCTCATTATCGCTGTAGTAACAATAACTGTTTTACTGTAAAATTTAATTTGTCATGTTAGAAAATGAATTACCCACTGTACACCATGTTATACGCCTTCGGGGTTTATAGCCTCAAACCATGGTAAAACTAGAAATAGGCCGCCCTGTTGATAGTAGATGCGAATAGAAACAGGATAGCATAGAAGAACACACATTATCATGTGTAATGTCCACCCATGAACCTTTTGCCCAAATTGTACAGTAGTCTTACAAGACCCTGTTTCATTTGTAAAATATATCAATGATGCTTAAATATTTGTTAGTGTAGATGTAAATTATTTCAGCTTCATGCCTTTTTGCATTGGTTGGGTTGAAAATTTTGACGAAATCACTCTATCTTGCACGGTTAAGAAGATAGAAGCAAATTCCTGTTTTTCTATTTTTGGCAAAAATTTGAAAATTCAAAATGGCCGCCATTTTTGGGAAAAGGAAATTTTTTTGAAAATTGCCAAGAGTACATTTCTTAGATACCCTATGGGTCGAAAATTTCAACAAAATAACTCTATTTTGCACGGTTAAGGCCAGTTTGTGTTTTTCCATTTTAAGCAAAAATTCGAAAATTCAAAATGGCTGCCATTTTTGGGGAGGGGAAATTTTTTTGAAAATTGCAAAGATTACATTCCTTAGATACCCTGTGGGTTGAAAAATTTCGACGAAATCGCTCTATCTCGCATGGTTAAGGAGATAGAAGCAAATTTGTGTTTTGCCATTTTTGGCAAAAATTTGAAAATTCAAAATGGCCGCCATTTTTGGGGAGGGGAAAATTTTTGGAAGATTGCAAAGATTGCATTCCTTAGATACCCTGTAGGTCGAAAATTTCGACGATATCACTCTATCTCGCACGGTTAAGGAGATAGAAGCAAATTTGTGTTTTGCCATTTTTGGCAAAAATTCGAAAATTCAAAATGGCCGCCATTTTTGGGGAGGGGAAAATTTTTGGAAAATTGCAAATATTACATTCCTTAGATACCCTGTGGGTTGAAAATTTCGACGAAATCGCTCTATCTCACACGGTTAAGGAGATAGAAGGAAATTTGTGTTTTGCCATTTTTGGCAAAAATTCGAAAATTCAAAATGGCCGCCATTTTTGGGGAGGGGAAAATTTTTTGAAAATTGCAAGAGTACACTCCTCAGATACCCTGTGGGTCGAAAATTTTGCCGAAATCGCTCTATCTCGCACGGTTAAGGAGATAGAAGCAAATTAGTGTTTTGCCATTTTTGGCAAAAATTCGAAAATTCAAAATGGCCGCCATTTTTGGGGAGGGGAAAATTTTTTGAAAATTGCAAAGAGTACACTCCTCAGATACCCTGTGGGTCGAAAATTTTGACGAAATCGCTCTATCTCGCACGGTTAAGGAGATAGAAACAAATTTGTGTTTTGCCATTTTTGGCAAAAATTCGAAAATTTAAAATGGCCGCCATTTTTAGGGAGGGGAAAATTTTTTGAAAATTGCAAATATTACATTCCTTAGATACCCTGTGGGTCGAAAATTTCAACGAAATCGCTCTATCTCGCACGGTTAAGGAGATAGAAGCAAATTTGTGTTTTGCCATTTTTGGCAAAAATTCGAAAATTCAAAATGGCCGCCATTTTTGGGGAGGGGAAAATTTTTTGAAAATTGCAAAGATTGCATTCCTTAGATACCCTGTGGGTCGAAAATTTCGACAAAATCGCTCTATCTCGCACGCTTAAGGAGATAGAAGCAAATTTGTGTTTTGCCATTTTTGGCAAAAATTCGAAAATTCAAAATGGCCGCCATTTTTGGGGAGGGGAAAATTTTTTAAAAATTACCAAGAGTACAATGCTCAGATACCCTGTGGGTCGAAAATTTCGACGAAATCGCTCTATCTGGCACGGTTAAGGAGATAGAAGCAAATTTGTGTTTTGCCATTTTTGGCAAAAATTCGAAAATTCAAAATGGCCGCCATTTTTGGGGAGGGGAAAATTTTTTGAAGATTGCAAAGATTGCATTCCTTAGATACCCTGTAGGTCGAAAATTTCGACGATATCACTCTATCTCGCACGGTTAAGGAGATAGAAGCAAATTTGTGTTTTGCCATTTTTGGCAAAAATTCGAAAATTCAAAATGGCCGCCATTTTTGGGGAGGGGAAAATTTTTGGAAGATTGCAAATATTACATTGCTTAGATACCCTGTGGGTTGAAAATTTCGACGAAATCGCTCTATCTCGCACGGTTAAGGAGATAGAAGGAAATTTGTGTTTTGCCATTTTTGGCAAAAATTCGAAAATTCAAAATGGCCGCCATTTTTGGGGAGGGGAAAATTTTTGGAAAATTGCAAATATTACATTCCTTAGATACCCTGTGGGTCGAAAATTTTGCCGAAATCGCTCTATCTCGCACGGTTAAGGAGATAGAAGCAAATTAGTGTTTTGCCATTTTTGGCAAAAATTCGAAAATTCAAAATGGCCGCCATTTATGGGGAGGGGAAAATTTTTTTAAAATTGCAAAGAGTACACTCCTCAGATACCCTGTGGGTCGAAAATTTTGACGAAATCGCTCTATCTCGCACGGTTAAGGAGATAGAAGCAAATTTGTGTTTTGCCATTTTTGGCAAAAATTCGAAAATTTAAAATGGCCGCCATTTTTAGGGAGGGGAAAATTTTTTGAAAATTGCAAATATTACATTCCTTAGATACCCTGTGGGTCGAAAATTTCGACGAAATCGCTCTATCTCGCACGGTTAAGGAGATAGAAGCAAATTTGTGTTTTGCCATTTTTGGCAAAAATTCGAAAATTCAAAATGGCCGCCATTTTTAGGGAGGGGAAAATTTTTTGAAAATTGCAAAGAGTACACTCCTTAGATACCCTGTGGGTTGAAAATTTCGACGAAATCGCTCTATCTCGCACGGTTAAGGAGATAGAGGGAAATTTGTGTTTTGCCATTTTTGGCAAAAATTCGAAAATTCAAAATGGCCGCCATTTTTGGGGAGGGGAAAATTTTTTGAAAATTGCAAAGAGTACACTCCTCAGATACCCTGTGGGTCGAAAATTTCGACGAAATCGCTCTATCTCGCACGGTTAAGGAGATAGAGGGAAATTTGTGTTTTGCCATTTTTGGCAAAAATTCGAAAATTCAAAATGGCCGCCATTTTTGGGGAGGGGAAAATTTTTTGAAAATTGCAAAGAGTACACTCCTCAGATACCCTGTGGGTCGAAAATTTTGCCGAAATCGCTCTATCTCGCACGGTTAAGGAGATAGAAGCAAATTAGTGTTTTGCCATTTTTGGCAAAAATTCGAAAATTCAAAATGGCCGCCATTTTTGGGGAGGGGAAAATTTTTTGAAAATTGCAAAGAGTACACTCCTCAGATACCCTGTGGGTCGAAAATTTTGACGAAATCGCTCTATCTCGCACGGTTAAGGAAATAGAAGCAAATTTGTGTTTTGCCATTTTTGGCAAAAATTCGAAAATTCAAAATGGCCGCCATTTTTGGGGAGGGGAAAATTTTTTGAATATTGCAAAGAGTACACTCCTCAGATACCCTGTGGGTCGAAAATTTTGACGAAATCGCTCTATCTCGCACGGTTAAGGAGATAGAAGCAAATTTGTGTTTTGCCATTTTTGGCAAAAATTCGAAAATTCAAAATGGCCGCCATTTTTGGGGAGGGGAAAATTTTTTGAAAATTGCAAAGAGTACACTCCTTAGATACCCTGTGGGTTGAAAATTTCGACGAAATCGCTCTATCTCACACGGTTAAAGAGATAGAGGGAAATTTGTGTTTTGCCATTTTTGGCAAAAATTCGAAAATTCAAAATGGCCGCCATTTTTGGGGAGGGGAAAATTTTTTGAAAATTGCAAAGAGTACACTCCTCAGATACCCTGTGGGTCGAAAATTTTGCCGAAATCGCTCTATCTCGCACGGTTAAGGAGATAGAAGCAAATTAGTGTTTTGCCATTTTTGGCAAAAATTCGAAAATTCAAAATGGCCGCCATTTTTGGGGAGGGGAAAATTTTTTGAAAATTGCAAAGAGTACACTCCTCAGATACCCTGCGGGTCGAAAATTTTGCCGAAATCGCTCTATCTTGCACGGTTAAGGAGATACAAGCAAATTACTCAAAAGTAGTACTGAAAATACACAATGAAGTACCTAAATGGCTATTACTCATGTACTGACAAAGCTATCAGTCCCAAATGCAATACCAAGCGAGCTATGGACATAACAATCTTGTATTCAAAATTGTAGTAAAATATCTTTAATTATTTTGGCTTAAATGCACGGAAACCAATGGGTACTGAAAATAGCTGTACTTAAGTATTACTCAGTAAGCAAAAGAGGTACAACAGCCAAAAGCAATCCCAAGCAAGCTACTGACCCAATAAGCCTGCATACCAAATTTGGTGACAATAGCTCTAATACTTTTCCTTTAAATGAGCGGAAACCATGCGTGACGCCGGACATCGGACGCCGGACGCCGGACATCGGACATCGGACATCGGACATCGGACGGCGAAAAAAGCAAAAATAATATATCCACCCCCCAGGGGGGTGGACATAATTCTGCGAATACCTTAGTTGGTCGGGGGCTATTTCTATAATAACCTTTCATGGACGTTACCTCTTTATATTTACTCATGACAGAACTCTAAAATATACATCATTAGGGTAATTTCCTTAATTGTAGTCTACCTATATTGTGTTTACTGCCAGTTTACAATTCCTGGCTGAGACTGAGTGAAAAGGTGAAACAATGCAATCAAATATTTCTGAAAATAAATCAAATGGTAGAACATCAGTTCTTTTTCTGTTACTTTTATTCTAGAACTCTTTAGAAGAATGAAGATGTTACAGTACCTGGTCACAAGTATCTCCAGTGAACCCTTCCACACATCTACAAAAGAAGCCATCTTCTTTCTCTGCATAGCAAGTGCCACCATTTTGACAAGGCAAAGACTCGCAGGCATCTGGAGGTGGAGTTGTTGCTTCTTCAACCTGGAGTACAGTAGGAATACTTCCTGAGTATTAATATTCATGAGTGATGTATTTTTACTGTATATGTCTAATGAGGGATGATTTACTTTTATTATTCCACCATTTTGTATGTTTTATGACCTAAAGAAATCCGTATATAAAGAGAGAATGTGAAAAAGGATCTCATATATACAAGGGCACCAGTCAACATAAGCCCTCAACCTTTAACTTGTAATGTCTCAGCTATTTCTGCATGGATGTTTATGCAACAAAAGGAGCAGAAGCGCTGGATAAAGACCTTTGTAATGATAGATAATACATATTTGTAGGTTACATAGTTTCAGAGATATTGATGAAAACCGAAAGTTATTGACACTAATTATCCAAGGTACAGGGGCGCCGTTATATACAAAAAAATAAATCCTGCTCTTTATATGCAAATTTTAATTCTAATTTGACTTTAAAAGTGCTTTATCTCTCCTTAACAAAAGGGAACTCTAAGGCGCAATGTCTTTTCTGTAACTGAAAGTGGAAACATTTATAATTTATAAAAAGAGTCACTGCACCTCGTCACAGAAATCCCCAGTAAATCCCTCTGGACAGTTACACATGATGCCCAAAAGTCCCAGGGAGACACACTCTGCTCCATTCTTACACGGTTCTGAGGAACAAGGATCTGGCTGTGCAGTGGTCACCTCCTCAGCCTGTCAAGGAGACATAATCCATACTAAATTAGTGCTGAAGTTTGAATTAGTGCTGTTTGAAACACGCTTAAATAACTCTCTGCTGCAGAATGTCACCTTGTAGCCCTGTAACACCTTAGTATATGCTATATAATTGGTGTATTTCAAGATGCAACTATTGTACAAACCTCGTCACAGAAATCACCAGTAAATCCCTCTGGACAGTTACACATGATCCCCAGAAGTCCCAGGGCCAAACACTCCCCACCATTTTTACACGGTTCTGAGGAACAAGGATCTGGTTCTACAGTGGTCAGATCCTCAGACTGTGGGATCATAAGAAATAGAAGATGATACATTGTAGTGGCAGAAACATACTGATGCACAACATCTTAGAAAAATGTTAATAAATGTTAATATGTCTCACCTTGTCACAGAAATCACCAGTAAATCCCTCTGGACAGTTACACATGATCCCCAAAAGTCCCAGGGCCAAACACTCCCCACCATTTTTACACGGTTCTGAGGAACAAGGATCTGGTTCTACAGTGGTCACCTCCTCAGACTGACATATGAAATTAAAAAATATATATATATTTACTGTGCAACACATACTTACTGATCTACAATATTTTAAGAAATTTTGACAAATGTTTATATGTCTCACCTCTTCACAGAAGTCCCCAGTAAAGCCTTCTGGACAGTTACATATTATCCCCAGAAGTCCCAGGGAGACACACTCTCCTCCATTCTTACACGGTTCTGAGGAACAAGGATCTGGTTCTGCAGTGGTCACTTCCTCAGACTATGACAAAAAGTGATATGAAATTAGCTACTGTTAGTTTTAATGCAATTCAAATTATTTATATTATTTTTTAAAAAGGCATAATACAACACTGTGGTTGTACCAAACATTTTAGTTAAATTTATGTTAAAATTTTCTTCTGAGTGCACCTAATAATTATAATGGATAGAGAACTCTAATTTTTTAAACTTCTGTGTACAGGGGTCTCAGTGGCCTAGTGGTGTATTATCTCTTAGCCTTCCACACTGGTACTGCACTCCAAACCATCTCAGGACAGCATGTTATACATACTAGTGGCCTCTCCCAATACGACTTTAGCTGGTAAAAATAAGTAAAAACTCAATACTGACTTTGTATGTGCTCAGTTACTCACAAAAATCATCAACAGCTATCTAATCCAATGTAATATGGACCTTTGTAGTGCTTAATCTTCATCACTGATATATTCTAAGGTGTAATGATACATAAATGCAGTCATAGGTCCATTAAACATGGCCAGGTACCTGAGAAGATACAAGAATGGTGGGGTGGCTATGGGCAAGGATCTGGTTCTGCTACAATTGTTACTTCCTCAGATTGTCAGTCAATATCAATGAATAACATAAACATTGATGTAAATTGCATAATAACTACATTCCAGGATAAATCTTGTTATGAAATTAAACATAAAATTAAAGCAACCCAGAAATAACTATAACAATAGGACAAAAGGTTGATGATTGAATATTTCATTGTATAATTTAAAAAAAAACATAACTCACCTCCTCACAGAAATCCCCAGTAAATCCCTCTGGACAGTTACACATGATGCCCAAAAGTCCCAGGAAGACACACTCTCCTCCATTCTTACACGGTTCTGAGGAACATGGATCTGGCTGTGCAGTGGTCACCTCCTCAGACTGTGACATCAAAAGAAATTATTGCAGCTACACATCCCTATTGATGCACTATATCTAAGGAAATTTTACAAATGTTAATATGTCTCACCTCCTCACAGAATTCCCCAGTAAATCCCTCTGGACAGTTACACATGATCCCCAGAAGTCCCAGGGCCAAACACTCCCCACCATTTTTACATGGTTCTGAGGAACAAGGATCTGGTTCTGTCGCAGTGGTCACCTCCTCAGACTGTGGGATCATAAGAAATAGAAGATGATACATTGTAGTGGCAGAAACATACTGATGCACAACATCTTGGAAAAATTTTAATAAATGTTAATATGTCTCACCTCGTCACAGAAATCCCCAGTAAATCCCTCTGGACAGTTACACATGATCCCCAAAAGTCCCAGAGAGACACACTCCCCTCCATTCTTACACGGTTCTGAAGAACAGGGATCTTCTTCAGTCTGTATGTGTAGAAAACAGAGAAATTAATTTTGTTTTCACAATTTACCTTTGCTTTTAACACATGTATAGGTCAAATAATACTAGCAGTTTTACTGATGGAGGATTTACATATTTGTTGTGAGTTTAATATATTAATAATTGCATTATTAATACAGTTTGTGACATCACAATTGTTAGTTGAGGGTGTGAAAGAAATGTCCAAAGTTTAACCTCTATTATCCAACCATACTGGGAGAGTAAGGTTCTGAGTGGATAATAGAATGTTCTTTTTATTTTAAAAATTAATAGAACAGGTATTTCAGCATAAACCACTACAGGGAAAGAGGGATTTAGGGGAGTGAAAAATGACTTCATAAAATCAAAAATTTGTGTGATAGAAAGCTGGATAATAAAGGTATACTTGTAATGGTTGATCAAGATTCTGCACTGTTAATAATTAGACACTAGTAAACAATGACCAGCTTTCCACTTTTAGCTCAAGCCCAAGATAGAAACCTGCCAACTGAGAGTTGGGAAGTACGGACTAGCAAGCTTTTCCCAATTAACACACTGTATAATTTGCTCTAAAAAATGCACGTCGAGAGCTTTTGATTTTTGTTTTTCAAACGTAAGGTGTTCATAACAACAAAAAGCACTGGTATTAGAATTTCTTGAGTTGTTTCAAGTTAAATAATAACAACAACCTTAAAATGTTCACTTAATTCTTTGGCTCTGTAATATTCTTTACTTACTACCTGGGGGTGTAGTGGGTCACAAACATGGGCAACAATATGGAGGATGTACAGTGTTTTACTACCAGTACACACTATCAGTTAGAATAAAACAGAACAGAATAGAAGAGAATATAAGACAATAAAGGACAAAAGAATAGAATATGATAGAAGCATTAGTATAGCACAATATCAATATGATCCTCTGAAGTCCACAAAGAGAAAGTTCTAAACTGAAGAGAGGAGATTATTCAGCAAGCACCCACCAGGTGGCTATGCCAGTTTGAACAGGTAGGCCTATAATTGGCTCCTGAAACACAAGACAGTGTGTTGTTATAGGACATTAAGTGGCAACCTGCTCCATTTGACTGTTGCAGCCATAACAAAACCATGCCTGCTAATTACCTTTATGAGAGAGATTTTCTACTGCCAAAAAATACCCCAAATAATCTTTAAATGGGCTTCTGACAACTGTGTACTGAGATCTGATCCATGCTAAATGAAAATTGTTAGTTTAAATGTTGGGGGCCTTAAATAGAGAAGAGACATTTATTCATTTGGACCTACACCCTCAATCAATCAATCAATCAATCAGTTGTCCAAGTGCTTAATCTCCGTATTAATCCGCTTAATCTCAGACCTGCGAGTTAAGTATGTTGCCTTAATGCTAAACAGCTGTGAAACACACAAAAGCCAGAAACAGTCATCTTACCTCATCACAGAAGTCTCCTGAGAATCCATCTGGACAGTCACAGATGGTGCCAAATGGTCCTAGAGAAACACATGTACCTCCATTCTGACAGGGTTCTGAGGAGCAAGGGTCTGGTGCTGCAACAGTGCTCACTTGTTCAGACTGTCCAGGGGATATCAAAGAATAATTACACTTACTTGTCTTGGTAAGACTGTCAAACCAATAGTTTTTAATGTCATGTTATTATTCTTTTTAATAAATTAAACATGGAAAGTTGTAGAACAAGGAATGCCAACCCTCAATCAGGGCCTCTCATAAACAACTTTATGAAACAGCATATTATTAATTATCAAAACAAAGAAACCAACAGATAAATGTTTTTCTTGCTATGTAAAACTCATTTCTATTCTACCAGTAAATACTATCACAAGGAAACAGCAAAAAACAAAATAATTATGCAGACTATTATTACTAGAGGTAAAACAGATCTGGATTGAGGCATTTCAAATGTAAAACTGACCCAAATGGATTGTAGATTTAAGTATATGTAGTATAATCAGTATATTTCAACATGCAACTATTACAAACCTCCTCACAGAAGTCCCCAGTAAATCCTTCTGGACAGTTACACATAATGCCTAAAAGTCCCAGAGAGACACACTCCCCTCCATTCTTACATGGTTCTGAGGAACAAGGATCTTCTTCAGTCTAAATACAAATAATATGAGAAGTAACACACCTTTAGATAAAGACTGACAAATGTCTTTTGTTTGACCACACTGGAGGGATTATTTTTCCCATCACTGATTGATATTGTTTACTTGTTTGCTTGTCTAACTGCTTGTCAAGAGAAATACACTAGAAACATAAATTCAAACTAACTTTGTATGACGTTTTAAGCAAAATTATTTTTCTAAGAGTTGAGTCAAGTTTTAGAGACTGCCTGAATAAATATCTGATACTACTTTTTCTGTGATTTACAGATCATGGTTTGAGTCACTAATAAGCAGTGTACTGCCTAGTGTGGTAACTTCACACAGGCCTGAACTTGGCACAAAACAGAATACAGTAAAATACTAATAACTCTTGTTTGTCATTGGCAAAACTTGTACATTTCTGGAAATGTGTCGTACCATATGAAATGGCTCTGGTAGAAGAAATGACAATGGAAATAAATTAAAACATTTTGACAATTGTTGAGTTCAGATCCGGACTGTGTTTTGTGGGAAAAAGAGATATATAACAAAAGGTTGTGTCAATTAATACATTAGTCAAAACACTTAACAATCACAAATAAGAATTTGGCGTCCACTTGTTCTTAGTTATGGAACAGAACAAAAATTAGAGAGGTTGTGCACTACGTTTTTTAATCCCATAAACATTAAAAGTCCCTGTGTGACGTCATGACTTGTTATGTGAAACGCCATGTCTAGCCAGAGCTACGGGGAAAATTAATATTTTATATGCAAGTGAGGGTGGAGTTACATAGATGATTTCCCTTAAAGTATTTACAATATTTACTACTTTTATATTTGACAAATTGATGAATATATGTCTCAACAAATATCTGTAGAATCATCTGCAACATTCAATATAAAAAAATCAGTAACAGAACAAATTTTCACAGCCAGCCATTCACTTTAGAAATATTTCATTAATGCAATGATATTTAAGGCCAAACTCATATAAGACATAGTTGTCAATGCTGTTTACAGGTCATTATATTTTTTTGAACATAATTTTATATTGGCTTTCATATTATGAAATAGATAAATGTGTCAACTTCTTTTTTTGACAAAAATATATTATTTGTACAGTTTATAGTTGTGTTGACACGTTTAATTATGGTTTGAATACACATCAAACATATATTTAAATACCTTTGGCCTAAACCTTTACAAATTCTTCTGTACTGCTGTCATAGTGAGCAAGATCAAATACCTACCATAACGTAAACACTAACCTAATTCTCTGCATATTTACATTATGGGACAATAAAACATAGTGTGCAACCTCTCTATTAGTAGAAATTATGAAGCAGGCATCAGCAAGTGACTGTAAAAATTTTCTGCTTAAGGCTTAAAGTTAACCTAGTTCTGAAGACACATCCTCAGATGTTAAAGGTGTGTTGCCTATCTTACAGCCAATATAAAAAAAGTCAGAGTCATCTCACCTCATCACAGAAGTCTCCTGAGAATCCATCTGGACAGTCACAGATTGTGCCAAATGGCCCTAGAGAAACACATGTACCTCCATTCTGACAGGGTTCAGAGGAGCAAGGGTCTGGTGCCGCAACAGTGCTCACTTGTTCAGACTGTCCAAGGGATATCAAAGAATAAGATAAATGTGGTTATGTTCACTCACTTAGATAGACTGCTTAGAATACTTAGTTAGCTTTTAATTTACTTTTATTATTATTTTTTAACAAATTAAAAGTGACCACCTATAGGGCAAGGAGTGTCAACCCTCAATGATGGCTTACAGATGACATGTATATAACTGATATTTCTAATGTTAACTAGTCTGAAGCAAGTAGAATATCTCCCCCACAATGAAACAATGAAAAACTCAGTGCACTACATTAACAACAGAAATGTTTGAAAATGGATAGTAAAGGGACAATGTAGGGCAAGAGGTGAGGGAAGTGGGTGTGTGCAGAGTAAAGAACACTAAGTGGGGAAGCTTGAGTTGAAGAAGTGAGTCTTGAGATGTTTCCTAAAGGATGTACCAGAGGGACTATTTCTAATGTGGAGAGGAAGATAATTTCAAATGGTTGGTGTACAATGACTGAAAGAGTTGGAAAAATGGTTGTGTGATTTGTGAACTTTACAGTCGAAAGAGGGACCTCAAGTAACTTAAGTTTTGGGCTGTTATGTCCAATATTTGTGGATGAAGCATAAAGATGGATTTTTTTAACTGAGGTATGCTGGGTGGCCATATTTTAGAATTTTGTTTGTGAATAAGGCCTACTTTGAAGTGCACTCTGTATTTAAGTGAAAGCCAATAAATTTTTTTTTTTTAGTTGTGGGGTGATGTGGGAAAACCTGAAGGGGTGATTCTCAGTCCTGCAGAGTGCCACATTCTTCTGATCTCAAATGTTGGAGTCTAACACCATGCCTAAATTCTTGACATTTGAGGAGGGTGCCAACTGATTTCCAAGAAAATTTAAATATATTTTTTATTAGGAAAAAAAAACAGATGATGAATTGTGTTCTTGCAATGTAACACATTTCTATTCTATCAGTAAATTAGAGTAAGAGATCTAAAATTTGCCACATATCTGAAATTCGCCACATGTGGAAATACTAATAAAATAAATGAATTGAGGTGAGATTGAATGTATAGTAAATTAAAGCTTTCTGAACTAAAAAAATACCAATTTTAAGACAAAAAAAATCATTTTCTTTATAAAATGAACTAAGGTTTTAGAGGTGGCGAATTTTAGATTCCTGGCGAATTTTAGATTTCTTACTCTAACTGTATCAAGCAGACATAAAAACCTGTTTTGTTTATAAATTACTAGCACAAAACCTAAATTTATACAAAGCAGCAATATAACTGGAACAAGAAACAGCATGCTACCTGATATGTGGACAACTAGACCAAAAATAAATCTGAATTCATTTCCAATGTTAAATTAACTTAAACTGAGTTTAACTTTAAACCTTTAAATAAGCAGTACATTCATTTCTAAGTTTAATGGTGCAATAAAACCTTAGTGTATGCAATATAATTTGTATGTTTAAAGAAGGTTGCAAAACAATTACAAACCTCCTCACAAAAATCCCCAGTAAATCCCTCTGGACAGTTACACATGATGCCTAAAAGTCCCAGGGAGACGCACTCTCCTCCATTCTTACACGGTTCTGAGGAACAGGGATCTGGCTGTGCAGTGGTCACCTCCTCAGACTGTGACATCATATGAAATAAAAAATTATACATTGTAGTGGCAGAGACATACTGATGTACAATACCTTAGGAAATTTTGACAAATGTTTATATGTCTCACCTCGTCACAGAAATCCCCAGTAAATCCCTCTGGACAGTTACACTAGTAGACTCTGCAGATACCCTGTGGGTCAAAAATTTCGTCGAAATCGCTGTATCTCACTCCGTTTCCAAGATAAACACTTTTTTTTTTGTTTTAAGCAGAAATTCAAGATGGGCGCCAAAAGTGGCGGGAAAATAATTTTTGCGAAAAGTCGCCAGTACAATCTACAAATACCCTACGGGTCAAAAATTCAGTCAAAATAGCTCTATGTCGCTCTGTTTCCGAGACTGAAATTTTGTCGACTACTTTCAGGCTTTGTTGCGCCTTAGAGTCCTCTTGTATGTGGAGATTAAGCGCTATAAAAGTCCAATTAGAATTAGAATTAGATAAAAAGATAGATGTCATTATTTTGCTACAAATAAGAAAATAACTATTACTCACTTATGACATGCAAAAGAACCCCAAACTATATGCCATCTTATAGTTCAGTACAAAGTGGCTGAACAACATATTTTAGGAAAATACTCTAACTGCAATAGTTTTGGAGTTACAATGGATTTACTCAACTGTCAGAATTTAAAAGTAGCTATTACTCAGCTATCCAATGTGCAACAGTTCTGAAACTTTACTATGTGATAGCTTATCAAAAAGTAGATGAATAACATATTTGAAAAGAATTCCCTAATTTTAATACTTTTGAAGATATTTGACATTTACTTCTGTTATTATTTTGCTACAAATAAGAAAATAACTATTATTCACTTATGGCATGCAATAGAACCCCAAACTATGTACCATCTTATAGCTAAGGAGAAAGTAGCTGAACAATATATTGTAGGAAAATAGGGGGTGGAGCATTGGGCGCCACCTTATTCAGTGCAACCCCAGTGAATTTTCTTGTTTTCAATACCTTCGATTGGGTATTGATGTATTGCTAACCCCTTGCCGCCAAAAATATTCCTTTCTTCATTCAACACTTCAATGTCAAAGGGGAAAGACGTGTTTTATAATTTGAATTTTTAGCCAGAACTTTAAGTTTGTATGCCCTAAGTGTTGGATATGTGTGCTCTGGCTGGAAAATTTTTATGTGTTATATAACAAACATTCATTTCATCAGTTACCTTATCTGCAGACGTGAAGGACTTTGATCAGCACAGAATCTGGATTTAGTGCTTTGTATAATGCGAAACGTGCTCTGGGTTGCTGGAGCCACAGATAAGGAATGAGTTTTATTTAGTTATTTTACAATTTTATACATAATTTTACAAACTATTTTAAGTCATTTTTTACAATTTTTAGTTTATTTACATGTTGACGGTAGACTTGTAAAATTTTATGCCCCTGTAGAGGCATCATATACATTTCTGATTATATTGTATCATTTATCTGACCTATGGTCAGGGCAGGGGTTATGCAATTGACTGATAAACAACTTGCGCTCATCATGTGAAGCTCATTCAAAAATTCTTGGTTTTCCCATTATACAAAGCACGGGTCATTGTATTGAAAGTTTCAGATCACAAACATTGACAATTATCTCAAAATTCTTATATACAAAGTGAAAAAATGCCTCAGAAACAATTCCTGTGTAACAAATGTGGAGACGTTCACAAAAGACCAATCAACAGCAAGTGCACATTTGTCAGTACTATGGACAGCGACTCAGAAAGTCAAGTTGAACTTTCACAATCACATAGTGGCCTGACTAGTCAGGCAGTGGAAAATGACTTAAACTTACAAATCTTGGCTGAACTCAAGAGTTTGGGTGGCAGGATGACTGCCATGGAGAAAAAAATGTCTGAAACCAGCCCAGCAGAGGTCAACCAGAGGTCACAGGCCAGCCATGTACCATCTTATAGCTAAGGAGAAAGTAGCTGAACAATATATTGTAGGAAAATACTCTAACTGCAATAGTTTTGGAGTTACAATGGATTTACTCAACAGTCACAATTTCAAAGTAGTTATTACTCAGCTATCCAATGTGCAACAGGTCTGAAACTTTACTATGTAATAGCTTACCAAAAACTAGATGAATAACATATTTGAAAAGAATTCCCTAATTTTAATACTTTTGAAGATATTTGACATTTACTAATATATGTCATTATTTTGCTACAAATAAGAAAATAGCTATTACTCAATTATAGCATGCAATAGAACCCCAAACTATATGCCATCTTATAGTTCAGTACAAAGTGGCTGAACAACATATTTTAGGAAAATACTCTAACTGCAATAGTTTTGGAGTTACAATGGATTTACTCAACTGTCAGAATTTAAAAGTAGCTATTACTCAGCTATCCAATGTGCAACAGTTCTGAAACTTTACTATGTGATAGCTTATCAAAAACTAGATGAATAACATATTTGAAAAGAATTCCCTAACTTTAATACTTTTGAAGATATTTGACATTTACTTATATCATTATTTTGCTACAAATAAGAAAATAGCTATTACTCACTTATGGCATGGAATGGGACCCCAAACTAATTATACCATCTTATAGCTAAGGACAACATATTTGAAGAAAAAGCTGTAACTGCAATAGTTTTTGAGTTATGAGTCCTTTACTCAAAGTAGCTAAGATTGCTATTACTCACTTATATTTAGGCCTAAGTCCATAAAACCCAAAAAAATTTCAAGGGCATGAAAATCCATTGGGACAATTAATTTACCAAAAATCTGTAGCTGTAGTAGTTTTGGAGAAATCTGCGTGACACACTAATGCATGCACGCACACACGCAGGCAACATTTCATAATCTTCCTCCAGGGCTAAAGCCCGGCGGGAGATAATTATCCATAATATCAGCACCAGTATATAAACATAACTGGTTATGGTCACACAGTATCATTTGTTTTGAGGTTTTTAAGTGCCACATGTATGTATATTTGCTTTAAAGTATGAAAATGCTTGAGTTTTACTCTTTGTCGTTACTTTCATGAAATAAAAACAAAGAGCGAGTTTGGCCTCGTATGTTGAGTGCGGCGAGGATAAATCTTGCACATGCGCAGATCGAATATTTTTAGATGAGATGACAGAGAGCTTGGAATATCTTCTCAGATTAAAGTAAGCAAATGGCAATGGGGGAAACATTCAGCTTCAGTTTGTGCAATAATTAATGTTTAATAATTTTAATAGAAACAATTATAGGTGTTCTTTTATTTTTCGTGCTACTAGGAATAATAAACGTAATGAAAAACCCAGTATTTATACTGGTGCTGGACCCTGCTTTGTTTACACCGCCATCTTAAAATTCTGAATGCACCAGCCAGTAGTGGAGATTACTCAGCATGGACAATTTCTTGTCCCATGGAAGAATTTTGAGTCATTTGGCCTTACTTCTGCACACACCGACACACTTGATGTACAAAGCTAAACTCGCTCAAATATGTAAGTACATTATACAATATATATACAAGGGATCCTCACCTGCTCACAGAAGTCTCCAGTGAATCCATCAGGACATCTGCAGAGGATTCCCAGGATACCCAAGTCCACACACTCCCCACCATTCTTACAGGGCTCAGAGGAGCAGCCATCATCCTCATCAATCTGACAAATCATCAAATCTAATGGGGCTTTCATACATCTCAGATGAAAGAATCTATTCTCAGAATGTCTCATTTAAAAGTGAGGCATACTAATGCCCTATTTATACTACAGGTGGTACGTCCCGCAGTTAAAGGATTTACTCATCGGGGGAACTGTCTAAAAGGACACCACATACCTGCTGAGATTTGGTGTATCATTTACACTACAGGCAGTTATAGGCATTGGGCTAAACACCTCTGTCCTTTGACTACTGTTTGAGGTTCGTTCCGTGGGATGTACCACCTGCAGTGTGAATGGGGTATAAACTATGCCAAGATTTGCTAAACATTGTGAACATGTTCAGAGTTTTATTATTTTAAGTTTTTAACATCACAGTAAAATAAACAGGGCTGAACATACTTCAGGTTCAAGCATTATAGAAAGTATCACTATATGTAGCTAAATGGAGACCTTAGAGCAGCATGTGATAAAAAATGATAAAATTCTAAAACACAGTGACACTAAAGGATAAGATACAATCCAATAATTGTAGGACTCAGAAATTATGATCCATTGAAAAACAACTTTTATTTTGAAGATTTCTTCAACTTTTATTGGATCTGTAGTAATGGATTATTAAACTATAGTATATGGCATGGACGCCGCATCATTAGTGTATCATTAAAATGATAAAATTCTAAAACACAGTGACACTAAAGCATAAGATACAACCCTATAATTGTAGAACTCAGAAATTATGATCCAATGAAAAACAACTTTCATTTTGAAGATTTCTTCAACTTTTATTGGATCTGTAGTAATGGATTATTAAACTGTAGTATATGGCATGGACGCCACCATATAAAATGGACATAGACAGCCAGTATCACATACTATGAGGAAACTTGGTTACCATGGCAAATTTCATTAAATGTTGCTGCTTTAAATCCTTACATACTTTAAATTCTCAGCCAAGATTGTTTGCAGATTTTTGTTCAGTAATACTAAGGAACTATACAAGCATGGTGATTCAGCTTTCTATAAAACTCAGATTACATCAGATTAAATCAATCAGATAATTCTACTGACCTCCTCACAAGTGTCTCCTGTGAATCCATCAGGACAGTCACAGATAAAGCCAAAACCTCCCAATGACAGACAGGTCCCTCCGTTCTTACATGGCTCGCCAGCACAGTCATCTTGCTGAAAGCACATAAATTAATTATCCTACTTTGTATCTGTGTTTTATTATTAAGTTTTCATTTTATCACACATCGTCTCATGGATGAAATGTGAACTGGAAACTCTCAAAATAGCATCAAACTTAAGATACCTGTACTACACAGACTAGGGAAACAGCATGATTGTACACATCATGAAATAAAAAAAGATATAAAAGTACAACTGATAAGGTGTCTTTCACAACCGAGAGAGTAAATTATGCAAAGGTACTGAATAAATAACATTTAAGGAAGAGAAAATATGTGAAGGCAAAGTGTCAAGACAAGCCACTATATTAGAAAGATGAGAGTATTAATTTGCTAACTAAAAGTTATGAAGTTGTAAAATTTATTACTGGGAATAATAGTACAGCTGTCAATGGTGTACAATAATTATTAATAATCACTTTTAGTAGTGCATATAGCTTTATGATAGAAATAATATGTCTTAAATATACCAGTAGAAAACATTCTGGGAGAGCCAAGGTTAAATGTTGCACAGAGGTTACACCATGATGGTGTAAAAATACATCCCATGATCAATATCCCT
This sequence comes from Sabellastarte sp. h YS-2021, assembly GCA_964017235.1. NCBI lineage: Eukaryota > Metazoa > Annelida > Polychaeta > Sabellida > Sabellidae > Sabellastarte > Sabellastarte sp. h YS-2021. Next base: position 82,758,020 of record OZ024935.1, on the reverse strand, counting down.
GCCAAGTTTGTACTTTTTCAACCTTACAGTTGTAGAGACCTAGCCCTGATAAGATTTTCAAGTCTAAAGTCAGAAACTTTCAAAGTCCCAGTGAACAGAGCCAAGGTCAAAGGTCACACCGAGGTCATACCATTGGACAACTACATCCCCCAGGTAACAATATCCCTGCCTATTTTAACTTTTTTCACCTTTAGTTACAGTTCTGTAGATCTGGTGTAGACTAGGTTAGCGGCTGCTACATACTCATCCACCTTTAAAGGCTCTGGAACCTCGGTCAGAATAATCGCCATTAACTGTTCAAATTTACATTAAGAGCTGTGGCAACAATTCTGACCCACAGTATGCACCATGGTATGAGCTTAGTGAAACAGTTAAAATAATCTTATGTAAATTATAGTATTTACATTGAGACAGAGCCTATAATTATAAGTTGTGCAAAATTGTCTTTTCAACTGGCAAAGACTATTAAAACTCACTGTAATTATATTTCTGAAACAGACTGTCGGAAATAAAACAGAACTCATAAGCCAGGATTTGCCCAGCACCAGGCAGGCTCTCTAACAGGCAAAGCCTGAGAAACATGGATATTACACTTAGAAGGAATCAATACATATTCATCTCACCACATTTTCAGTACCAGTGAATCGTGTAAGCCACTCATAAGTAAACACATATCCCACCTTTTTCAACTGACCTAACCATAATATAAAACAGACAGACAAACAAATGAACACACCCAAAAACATAACCTCCTGGTGGAGGTTATTACATGCTAAAACAAATCAAATGTTGTTCACCATATCACAAAGTAGACCAGTGAATCCAGTAGGACACACACAAGTTGTTGCTTGCCCTTCACTCTCACAAGTTCCGCCATTCTGACATGGATTGTCAGAGCAAGGATCTGTTTCCGTAGCAACCTGATAACACAAAGACATGTCAAAGTCAGAGTCATACTTGGACCGGCCATTATTATTCACACAATATCATGAGTAAAATTTAAAATCCCATCCACTGAGGTTACAGCCTTGGGCATATTTACACGAGGTGGTTTAGAATACCCTGTAGAAATTTTCATGAGAATATTTCAAGCTGTTTGATTAATACCCAGTAAATATTTCTGAGTTTTGCAAATGTTTGATAGTAAATGTCTGACAAAGGTTAAAAATGATGGGTAAAGAAAACCATTTATAATAGAATATTTTTAAAACGTTTTATGTATACCATTTATTAAACGTTTAATGATAAATGTCAATAAAACGTTACAAATGAGCATATTAATGTCTGAATAATAATTGGGTCAGAGGTCAAATTCAATATCTTTTTAAGTTTGCTCATTAATGAAAATATTATTTTATGTCTAAAATTGTAAGATAGTGGCTTAAAAATTGTGCCCCCATTCAATTCTTACTTTTAGGGATTGTATGTGGGTTAATTTTTGACAAAGTCCTCAAAAATCCCCCTATTATTGCTCACCGCCATCCTTGTTTGGTCATGTTTGAAGGTGAAGGTTTAATACACATTCTGAAAACATGGGTTTAAAAAACATTTTTGACAGAATGTTTTTAAAACATTTGATCAACAATGTTTTTTAAACATTTTCTGTGTACTGTCTATAAAACACTTCATGATGAATGTTTAAAAAATATTTCTAACATACCCTTCATTTCTTTAGCTATTTTATAAATGTTTAAAAAATGTTTCCAGTCAAACCTAGCTTCTTGAGTTATTTTATAAAAGTTTAATAACAATTTTCAGTAAAAACGTTTGTAAAAAGAATGTTTATAAAGCATTTTTTAACATTACAGCATAAACGTTTGCTTAGAAACATTTCGAAAACCTTAAGATAGGGTTTAAGTGGTTTTAAAAACATTTTGTAAACGTTTAAACTATTTAAAAACATTTCTAATGTAGTGAAGTAGTGAAGTAAAAAAATGAAAATAAATAGAAAATACATAAAACTTTAAAGTAAAATGGTTATCATGGCAACAACGTTTGCCAGAATTTTGTTAAAACTTCAAGAGACTGATCTTGTGTAAATGTTAACATATTCTGAAAGTTTGACAGCAATGAAGCTTCAGGGGCAGTATTCTTCAACAACATTTTGTTAAGGTCACCTTAGATCCAAGTTGGGAATAGTTTTCTACTTACCAAAGTATTACTTAGATTTAATATTCATCAACCTCTACTTTGTTAGGTATTACTTCAACAATTCTTGTGTAAGGTGTCCTTTGTTTTTTACTGAATCATCTGCTCTGTTAGAAATGATGAAAAAGCTTATTTTCTTGAGGGAAAATACTGTTTTTAATACACACGTATTGTGTCACAGTTTAAAGCAAGTTCAATAATGCACAAGATTTCCTGCAGTAATTATATATTTTTTTTTAAAAAAACATTCTGTCATCTAAGCTTGGTACCTATGCTGATAACTTGAAATCTAAGTAGAAGTCTTAAGTGACCTTAGAGTTAGGAATGTTGATCAATACCATTTCGATCTAAGTTAGTAAAAGCTTGAGAAAAAACTTAGAATCCAAGTTAGGAATAGTCTAAGTATTGTTGAAGAATACGGCCCCTGGTTTGATGTCAGGAGCATGACTGTATAAGCTTGCAAGTCCTGAGAACAGCTAAAAACTGGTGTGATTATATAAACTTACCAATTCACAAGGTAATTTAGTTGTCATCTCACACCAGTGATTTTTTTTTTGTACTTTGTATTTTTTGTATTTGTATTTATACTCAGAGCAATAGCTCCATGTATTACAGGATTCAAAGTGCTATTATTAATAATATAACCCATCCAACTGTACAAGTACAGTCCAACTCTCAAGTTACTGACATTTCCCTAGCTGAAAGACAGAGGCTCAAGGATGACCATTTATCAACGTCCTTGAGGTTCTTTAACCTGCCACTGGGGACAGGACCCAATGACAGAGGATTGCAATTTTAAGTGGTCATCCGAGCCACTATGTATCTGCCTGTACCTGGGATTGAACCCATGTCCTCTGTGTTCCTAAACGAGTGTGTTACCCACTATGCCACAGTGGCAGCGTTAAAACCCTTCGGACAGTCACAGAGAAAACTAATAGTCCCAAACGGAATGCACTCCCCGCCATTCTGACAGGGTGCAGATGAACACTCATCCTTCACCTCTACCACTGCCTCATCTGAAAGCTGAAGTACAAACTTCAATGTGGAATTAACAAATACAGAACACTGACAAACTGATGTGGGTTTAAGGTTACTGTCAACAAGTTGCAGGGGGGGGGGGGGGGGGGGGGGGATGATGCCACAGTGGGTGACACACTCACATGCCACCACCTATCAGGTCACTTGTTCCCGGCCTGAAACTAACTAGGAAAACCTTAGAAATGTGATTCCAGCAATAACTGTAGGATACTTATTTAGTGACCGTGTACTAATATTTATGTGTATATGTTTCAGAGATGTGCTTCATATAAAGTTGAGTGGATTAGATCTTTAGCAAACCAACTGGCTAAATTTTGTCACCAATAGACATCTGTGACTGCAATAACCCACAGTTGCAGAGATGTTGACCAAAGAATAATTGTCACCTCACTACTTTATATGCATATTGTTTGTGGAGTAGTTGTAAATATTAATTTTTACATGAATTGTGTATAACGGTTCTGAAAAAAGAGAAATGTAAATAACTCTTGCGAACTTCACCTATTTGTTTAGGTCAGTGTATAGAACAGGGTTCTTATAACTATCTATCTCAAATATATGTATGGCAACTGGTCAGATCTACTGCTTAAGAACAAATTTCTACAAATAATGAATCATATGGACTAGCCTTAACAGTTCTGTCCTATAGACTCATAAAGACTTATATATTAAATGCCTTCTAATACCTCTGGATCTTTTTCTATTGAATGCTACACAGTTGCTGTAATCATTCCCTCAGCACAACTTGTAAGCACTACTTCCCCTTGTCACTTTAACTATAACCATAATCTATTGCATGTGTAGAAAGCATTTTTTAATTAATATGTTAAACCCACACCAAATCGATCCATCAACAAGTTATGAAGGTCATTTTATAACAGATAGTTGTATGTCACAGTCCTTATGTACATGTTAGAATGTTAATTACAATATCACTGAGGAATAAGTGATTCTGAATACCCTTTCAATTAATTATACCCTGTAACTTTAGACGTTTACATACAGCTCAACTGTGGATGTCAGATAACTCACCAGCTCACAGTTTTCTCCAGAGAATCCCTCAGCACATGTGCATGTGTATCCGTTTTGTCCCCCATCTGAACAGGTGCCTCCATTTTCACAGGGTTGTAGCAGGCAGGCCAGGGAAAACTGACCATGTACAGCTGGAAGGGAATACACAGGTTTGTAAATATGTTAACTGTGGGCTGTATTCATAACAGGAATTAGCAAAAGTATAGAGTCTTTTGTAATATTAAACTTGAAGTAACTTTTCACTGATTTCTTGCTAATCCTCTCTGTGAATATTGCCCCAGGGTTAGAGGATTTTGTAAATTTTTGCTTTAACAAGTGAATTTGCATGATTTCCATCTTGATGTTCTGGGAAATGACCTCACTTAAGTTAAATTCTGTGAGAATAGTGTTAAACCTATAGATAGCGAAAGAAGAAATTATATACTCTGAATAGTTCATGCTCTATTCTTCATCGAGTACTTGAGTACTCTGAATAGTTCATACTATATTCTTCACTGAGTATACTTGAGTACTCTGAATAGTTTAAACTATATTCTTGATTGAATACTTGATTACTCTGTAGAGTTCATACTATATTCTTCACGGAGTACTTGATTACTCTGAATAGTTCATACTATATTCTTTACTGAGTACTTGAGTACTCTGAATAGTTCATACTATATTCTTGATTGAATACTTGATTACTCTGTAGAGTTCATACTATATTCTTCACAGAGTACTTGAGTACTCTGAATAGTTCATACTATATTCTTTACTGTGTACTTGATTACTCTGAATAGTTCATGCTATATTCTTTACTGAATACTTGAGTACTCTGAATAGTTCATACTATATTCTTGACTGAGTACTAATGATTACTCTGTCGAGATCATACTATATTCTTCACTGAGTACTTGATTACTCTAAATAGTTCATACTATATTCTTTACTGAGTACTTGAGTACTCTGAATAGTTCATACTATATTCTTGATTGAATACCTGATTACTGTGAATAGTACATACTATATTTTTCACTGAGTACTTCAGTAGTCTGAAGGGTTCGAGTCCCACAAGTGGCAATGCTGAGGACCTGTCCCAATATGACCCTGGCTGTTGAACGGGATGTTAAACCCCAACTTTGACTTTGAGTACTCTGAATAGTTCATACTATATTCTTTTTCACTTAGTACTTTGTACAGCCAAATGTAAAAGTGTATAAGGTAGAACTTAGTTAACCAGAACATTCAAAAGTGTGTATCTCAGCCAAGACCTAACCCCTCAAAAATTGCTTTTGAATGCAATGATAAAAAATCCTTTAAAAATTTATGGATCTAGACAGTGATCCAGATCACTATCAAAATCTATTCACCTGTTCCTTGCATCATTGTTGATATTTCTTTGAAATTTCATAAAAATTTTACTGTAGCTTTTCAAGTTATTTTGCAAACAGACAAACACAGGCTGTCAATTACATAATGTCCTTAATTGGTGGAATTAATTAAGTAAACTTTGATTCCAAAGAAAACTTCAATGGCAGGCCAGTCTCACTTCTCCATTGCTTTGGGTAGAAATGTGACTTCATCAAGATTCAATGTAGTTGACATAATCAGTGTGGCAAAAGTCTGACTCAGAGAAAATGCATATTTTTAATATTTTAAGTGGAGACGTTCTTTGAAATTTTAATTATGACACAGGCTCATTAAATAAAAGTCATATTTTTTTCCCAAGATGGAACAGGGTTTGTGGATTCTGAACAAGTCCTCAACTGCCAATTATCATTTCTGTTCAGGCCAAATTACAGGTGTAAATAAGATCAAAGTTTCAGGTTTTACATCAATTTCTTGCATCCCACAGGTTCTTATGAGGTAGATTTGAACCCATGACCATAGTTGTGAGAGCCAAGTGATTACATTTAAATGCCATACTTGTGAAACACTCAAACTTGTTTCCATATAAGGTCTTTTATTGATGAATAGAGTATTTATAAACTTAAAGTGAAAAATTGATGCAGGCATCCTCTAATATCCAAGGAGGGATAGTCCAATTACCAGAAAAAGTCCATATCCATGTTAGTCTCCGATAGGGGAGAAGACTATATGATTGAAGATAGGCTAATCTGAATAGGTAAATCATCAACTGTCACCTATATCCAGTGACACCATCCTGGTGTTCTAATGGTTTGAGGGACAATGTTCCATTCAGGAGGAGCAGCAAAAACTCACAGTGCATCCATATGCATTTCTTGGGTTTGGTCAAGGAAATTAAAAGCTGTTTGGCCTGTGTGAGGTGACTGCACTTAGAGATGAGAGATACATGGAGTTGGTTGAAACTTATTGACTTATATGTAAGAAGGTTGTACATAAACAGCATGCGATACTCAATGGATAATCACATTATGATGGTCAAACATGCATGTGATCATTGGTGCAACGGGTGAAAATGGAGAGCCACATGATGCTCGAATTGGTCAAACATACTAAAATAAGCACTGGTGCACAGGGTGAAAATGGTGAAAAAATGAAAGGGTGTGAGCAGATACAAGGGTTTAAGAGACACATAATGTGCACATAATAGGACTCTACATGACGTGAATAAGACAGATATCAGAGTTAAAAATGTCAATTTGGAGGGGGGAGGGGAGGCACCCTTAAGGTAAGATAAAACAATAAAAATAGCATCAGTGATGCCCACACCCCACAGCCTGGGGAAATAGTTTTCAACACCATGACATATAGAAGTAGTGAAACAGTACAAAGACTGGGATACTTTCAGCACAGTGTCACTTTTATAAAGGACCAAATAATGGTTAAGTAGAGAAAATAACATCTAAGAGAAAGAGAATGTATGTAAAGATAAAGTATTAAAACAAGACAATTCAATAGCAAGATGACAGCATTAATCAGTGAACTAAAAATATGAAGCTGTAAAATTTATTAACTGGAGAATAGCTGTCAATGGAAATAGCATAATTATGTAAAAGTGTATATAATAATCAGCTGCAGCAATCCATATATCTTTGTCATAAGAGAAAGACGTCTCAAATATGGCAGATGAACACACTTTGGCAGAGCAAACAGGTTGCACCATGATGCACACACATACATTTACATACACCCCTTGACCAATGTCACTACCAAGTGTCAACCTTCTACACCTTATAGAATCCAAGAAATAGCCCAGACAGGATTTTAAAACTCATGGTCACTATGACAAGGTCAAAGATCAAATCATGATCACACCTACAGCCCTAACCAATGTCCCTAGCAAGTATCAACTTACTACACCTTATCGTTTCCAAATATATCCAGGACAAGATTTACAAACTCAAGTTCACTACGGCAAGGTCAAATCAAGGTCAGACCATGACGCTGTACACCTACACCCCTTAGCCAATGTCCCTATCAAGTATCAACTTCCTACACCTTACTGTTTCTGAGATATAGCCCGGACAAGATTTTATAGGTTAGGGTCACTACGGCAAGGTCAAAGGTCAAATCAAGGTCACACCATGACGTTGCACACCTACACCTCCTACCCAATATTCCTACCAAGTATCAACTTCCTACACCATATGGTTTCGGAGATATAGCCCAGACAAGATTTACAAACTCAAAATCACTATGGCAAGGTCAAAGGTTAAATGAAGGTCACACCATTATGTGGCACACCTACACCCCCAACCAATGTCCCTACCAAGTATCAACTTCCTACACCTTACAGTTTCTGAGATACAGCCCGGACAAACTTTTACCGCTGCCTGCCTGCCCGCCCGCCCATCTGGACACCATGGGTGAAAACAATGGGCTGTGGGGTAACAATATGTAAAGAATTTTCCAAAGCTCCAGGTAAAACGAAGGAGTTTTATCCTTAACTATAAATATACCCAGCTGTGGCAAATTTCATATTTCTTACACTATTGATATCATTTCATCAGTGTACCCAGTCACATTAAGGGTATTCTTTTATACCACTGGACCATTGATACCCATGAACAAATGAAGTGAGCTACTGGAGATGAATATTGCAATGTAACTAAATTAATTCTGTGATGTTTGCATCTCACCATGCTGTCATTGTTTTATCCCAGGAGTGAAAATACTAGATAAGACCAACAAAAGTGAAAACTTAATCTGGTGGATTTCAAAGATTATAAAACACAAGGACTCAACAGTGACATAACAACATCTTTCTATGGAGTTTTGTAACAGTAACACAATACCGAACCTTATCCATCCTACAAAACACAAGGTGTTGGACTCATCACTAAACAACACATTATTATACTGTACTGTAACAGTATCAAACCTACCATATGTAAAAACATGACTTTGTAGGTTTCAATCAAAAATGGTGAAAATTAAAACAAAGAAACAAAAAGAAAACATGCAGGCAAGATACCATCAAATAAACAAGCAATCATTTCCTGTGATCGGGCTCTGTGTCAGCTGACTTTGTGTTTTGAGCTTCAGACTACAAGTCAAAGTAGACAAGGACACAATGATTGTGCACTGCAAATGGTAGTCAGAAGTAAAGTACAAAGTTAACTGTTAAGGTGCTTCCTACGGAGTTACTGACGACCTGGTTCTTATACAAAGATAGAGTTCAAAAAGTTAAGTGCATTGTGACTACAGATGTAGAGCTGATACTTTCACAAAGTAATCTACCTCTGGCCTAGTACATATTGGCACAATAACAGACAAATCCTTTCAATGTTCACCGAAAAAAAATATGAAAGGGTGTTAAGATTTTAATACTAGATAAGGGACCTCACTTGTAATAGCTCTTTTATACACACAAAATTTCTAGAACCAACAGTAAAGAAAAGGGATTAAAAGAAGGAAGAATTAAATTTGCCTTTAAAGAAAGGGTCAAAGGTCATGTCTGAACCCACAAAAAGATCCAGGGGACGATTTCCTGTAAGTTGCCGTCACATCCCAAACCTCTAAGACCAACAATAAAGGAAATACAGAGTACTGAAACTTTCATCATTCCCATTTGACCTAGAAGAAAGACATTTTTTTCATTATTAAAACTAAAAAGTGAGCAAGTAGCTCTTACTCATTCATGCATTCAGCAACCAGTCTGAAACTTCACTGTTTATAGTTCACCAAAAAGTGAAGAACACCTTTGAGAGAAATTGTGTACCTGCAATAATTTTTAAGATAGAAGCCACTCATTTTGGTAGCTGTAGAAAAGTGACAAAGTAGCTATTACTCACTCATACATTGACCAACAACTCTGAAACTTAACTATGTTAAAGTTCACAAAAAAGTAGATAACAACACCTTAAAAAGAAAGAAATTGAATAGCTGCAATACTTTTGAAGACATCAGCCATATACTCATGCTAACCGGCAAAAAATGAGAGTGGCCATTACTCACTTAGCTATTGCAATAGCATTGCAAATAATGACCAACTCTTAACTAAAGAGAAAGTGTCTGGACAATCTATTTCATGAAAATGCTATAAATCTATTATTTTTTACTTAACTATGGCCTAATAGAAGTATCCATTACTCGCTTATATATTGACCAACAAGTTTTAAAATTCACCAAGTTATTGGTCATCAAAAAGTAGATGAATGAGTGATTTGATTCACTATGAAAGGTACTGAAAGTCAGAAAGTAGCTATTACTCACTTAGCTATAAGGATAAACTTCCAAGTTACTCACCATATTGGAGCTATGAAAAAAGTAGTTAAATAACATATTTTAACAAAATACTCTAAATGCAATACTTTGCAAGTTATAAGTGATTTATTTCAAAAAATCATTAAAACATTTTTAAGAAAAATCAAGACCTGATACTCACACAAGGGAATCTACTTGTAGCCTAGAACCTCTATGCAAGGGAAGAGATAAATCCATTCAATAGTCAATGAGAAAATTATGATAAAGTGTTGAAAGTTTTATACATTGTGTGGGGGTATCTCGCTTCTAACGGCTCTGGGGAACAGACAAACACATCTGTATCCCTTGAACACTTTTTCATCCTTCCCAACAAGGTATTTTTAAAACAAATAGCACGTCTCTGGGCCTTGTACTTTTGGAGAAGTTGTTCACATGGATGCGGACACCACAGAGAGATGCCCAAATGTCGGCAATCAGCTGACACAAAAAATCTATCCTTTTATCCATGACCTTGTATGGCATCAAAAAAATTAGGAGGAATAATATAATCTCATTCTTAACATAACTTTATGTCCTTGGAACAAATATTACAAAATTACAAATCAAGTAGTAAACTCACCAGTGAAACAATTGAGGACTGTGCTCACAATATAAAACCAGATCCTTCTGTCCATGTCTTGTACTGTGTTTTAATTCTTCATACACAGCACTTTCTTATTCTTGTATTCAGGCTGGTCTAATTCCACTCAATTATTCAGCACCTCATCTGCAGGTAGTTCTGTTTCATCACATATTGAACCTTCATCATACGTAGGTTTTCAATCAGATTCTTGTTTTTATCCAGGATTTCTTGCATGCCAGTAATATAAGTTGTAAGCTTCATGAGCAGTTCTCTTTTTATTAGGAAAATAGCTGTTTATTATTAGTTATAATGATGGTGGCTCCACATTAATTTCAAATTTTTAAAGTTTATACAAAGTTTAATTTAGCAAAAGGTAAGCGTGAATGTTAGATGTTGCTCTAACACTGTTTTTAATACGATTTACTTTATTCTGTCAAATTCCAATGACAAAAAAGGACAAGTTTTTCATTTTTTTTTTCAAATCCATACACTTTAGACTGTTTATAAACTCCTGCACAGGGTTGAATGATTTTGGCTCACTTGAATATGTGTTTCAAATATTTGTTATTGATATCCTATTTACACAATTGGGCACTAATTACACAATGGCTGATGTGTATGTATTTAAACATAGCGTATTATTTTAGTTTATTGACATCAAGGAAACAAAGCGTAAACGGTTAAAGTTTGGGTTTTATATTCCATTTGGCAGCCCACCCCCCCCAAAAAAAAATTGTGAAGGACAAAGCAATGATTTATTCTACAGTTTTTTTATATATACAGCTTCTAGTATTAACTTTAAACTCAAGTTACACATCTATGTAAAAAACAAAAGTAACTGTCACAAATTGGTTAAAAACAACCGTCAACAAACTCCAACATACAATTTATAACTTTATTGTAATGTCCACTTGTTATACTCCAGTTAACATGGAAATTCATTTTAAAGTTTCTTCAAATCATCAATCTTCATGCATGCAACGAGATATCCAATGAAGCTTGACAGATGTTTACTCAACTGAGCAGCAAATGTACCATTACAAGTCATAAAACTCAATAACTATCACACGTTATTGAGACTTTATTGAATCCATCAAGCGTGAAGAATAAATGTAACAATAATGTATAGGTATTGCTGAGTCACTTGTGTTTTGCTGGCTACACATACAAACTAATCAATATCAACTAAAAATATTAGGTAACATCTGCAGAAAGTGAATTTGACATATGTGCTGATGCTAAAAGTTCTGAAATTTTAATAGAAACCAATGCTTGTAATTTGGTAATATCTAAACATGTACATATAATAAGTATCATTTATCCTTTGGCCGTTGTTGAACAGTATTTCAAAATTAATTGTATTTTTGGGTGTACATTTTTATTCCAACCCAAAAATCCAGTCAATAGTGTGATTAATTAGAAATATAGAAGAATTGATTCTTTTGGAATGTTTATTTTTCTTTACTTAAGATTACCAGCACAAACAATAGTGTATCACAATAGCTAGGTCAATATGAAGTGTGAGTTTACCATTAAAAATGCATTTTTATTGATTTATCACAAATCTGTCAAAACTTTTCAAGGAGTATCAGTATTTTTTCTCTACACAGCAAGTGATATGAATATGAAGGAATGTGATAAAAAATCTATAGATACACATATTCAAGTTTAAGACTTTCATGTAAGTAGCCGTCTTAAAATAAAGGGTTTGCCATTTTATCTAAATAAATTATTACAAATGTTGTCACATTTAAAGAATATAAAAGTTGTAAGTTAACATAAGTAGTAAGTGGTGGATTGTTTGAAGGTTTAAATTATACTTACTAATATTCCTATATTCTTATTCATATTTTCACCATTAAAAAAAATTGTTTTTTTCAAAGATCAAGTTTTTGTGAAATCAATAGGAAAACAATGGCACACAAAAATACAATGATGAATGTGCATACATGTGAACATTTCATGAATCATTCACATCAGATAATTTATGTGTATCAAAAATCTATGTGCTCATTGTTTTTTCATATGTAAAACATCTTCAAATAAGTGTTTCACCACAAAATTTCTCTGTGAAAAATTGTTGATGAGTAATGTAAAACTGGCCAGAGAAAAAGCCATTTCCTAATGACTTGTGGTAAAAGCTTTTTATGTATAAAATTTATGTAATGTTTTTAAAATTTACATTAGGCCTTTGACCTCCTCTGATGCAAACTTGCCACACATTTGAAGCATACTAAGTGATTGATGGGGCTGTGACTGATGGCATTTTGTCAGTTTGTGGTTTTGCCCTGGATTCACATGAATGGTCAGTGCAGTGAACCCAATTAAAAATATTGTCAACAGTCTTTTCTTCCCCTGCTACAGAATATGTACATACCAGGAGTAAGTGGCTGTATTAGTCATTTTGTACATAGTTGTCTTCTTATTTTCTCAACAATAATACTATAACAATACGTTCTTTGTAACCGATTTATATAAAATACAAAGAAAATAAAACAAGAGGAGAGTGCCCGTGAACGGGCACTGTGTCAGCTGACTGAATGTTTTTGATTTGTGATGGTGATAATGAGAGGAAAGCATAATTATCAGGGAAAGGGCTGTACAGAAATACAGTAAATGGTAACTGAACAGCATGTTCGAAAGATATTCCGAAGCTGACAGAAGAAAAGGACAAAAAAGTTGTGCCCTGCAAATGGTATTATGAAATAAAGTAACAAGGTAATTGTTTAAGTGTAAAAAGTAGGTTAAAAATATTTAAAGAAATACTATAAATGCAATATCCTCGTTCGACCATGAAGAAGGGGTCCAAAGGTCAAATCTGACCATACCAAAAGATTCCCAGCCAAAGAATTTAGGATGGTTTACCATCCCAAACCTCTCGGACCAATAATCAGTGAGTCATAGGCACTTTTTATGTTTGGCTATCCTTGTTTGACCTTGAAGGAGGGGGTCCAAGGTCAAATCCGACCACACAAAAAATTTCCCAGCCCATGATTTCCTGTAGCTTGTTTACCATCCCAAACTTGTAGGACCAATAATAAGTGAGTTCTAAGCAATTGTAAGTTTGGGTATCCTCAATTGACCTTGAAGGAGGGGTCCCAGGTCAAATCTGACCACACCAAAAGAATCCCAGCCCATGATTTCCTATATGTTGGTTTACCATCCCAAACCTCCAAGACCAATAATACGCGAGTCATAAGCACTTTAAGTTTGCTTATCTTCGTTTGACCTGGAAGGAGGGGTCTAAGGTCAAATCCGACCACACCAAAAGATTCCCAGCCCATGATTTTCTATAGGTTGGTTTTCCATTCGAAACCTCTAGGACCAATAATAAGTGAGTTATAAGCACTTTTAAGTTTGGCTATCCTCATTTGACCTTGAAGGAGGGGTCCAAGGTGAAATCCGACCACACCAAAAAATTCCCAGCTCATGATTTTCTATAGGTTGGTTTTCATTCCAACCTCTAGGACCAATAATAAGCGAGTTATAAGCACTTTTATGTTTGGCTATCCTCATTTGACCTTGAAGGAGGGTTCCAAGGTCAAATCGGACCATATTAACAGATTCCCAGCCCATGATTTCCTACAGGTTGGATACAATGATTTACTCAACAGTGAGAACCTGAAAGAAGCTATTGCTCAGCTATGCCATGACATAGAGGTCTGCAATTTCACTATGTTATAGCTGACCAAAACGTCTGTGAATAACATATTTAACAAAATACTCTAAATGTAATAGTTTTCAAGTTACAACTGATTTACTCAAGAGTGAGAACCTCAAAGTAACTATTACTCAGCTATGCAATGAGCTACATGTCTGAATTTTTGCTCTGTTATAGCTGACCTAAAAGTAGGTGAACAACATATTTAAGCAAAATACTGTAAATGCAATAGTTTTCAAGTTACAACTGATTTACTCAATAGTGAGAACCTGAAAATAGCTATTGCTCCGCTATGCCATGAGCTATAGGTCTGTAATTTCACTATGTTATAGCTAACCCAAAAGTAGGTGAACAATATATTTTAACAAAATACTCCAAATGCAATATTTTTCAAGTTATAGCTGATTTACTCAACAGTCAGTGCCTGAGAATAGCTATTGCTCAGTTGTGCCATGATTTTCACTATGTTATAGCTGACCCAAAAGTAGCTGAATAACATATTTGCACAAATTTCTGTAAAGGCAATAGTTTTCCAATTACAACTGATTTACTCAACAGTGAGAACTTCAAAGTAGCTATTACTCAGCTATGCAATGAGCCACAGGTCTGGAACTTCACTATGTTATAGCTGACCCCAAAATAGGTGAATAACATATTGCAACAAAATACTCTAAATGCAATAGTTTTCAAGTTATAAGTGATTTACTCAACAGTGATAACCTAAAAGTAGCTATTACTCAGCTATACCATGAGCTACAGGTCTGAAATTTTACTATGTTATAGCTGACCCAAAAGTAGCTGAATAACATATTTATACTAAATTCTCTAAATGCAATAGTTTTCAAATTACAAGTGATTTACTCAACATTGAGAACTTCAAAGTAGCTATTACTCAGCTATGCAATGAGTCACAGGTCTGGAACTTCACTATGTTATAGCTGACCCCAAAATAGGTGAATAACCTATTGAAACAAAATACTCTAAATGCAATAATTTCCAAGTTATAAGTGATTTACTCAAAAGTGATAACCTAAAAGTAGCTATTACTCAGCTATGCCATGAGCTACAGGTCTGAAATTTTACTATGTTATAGCTGACCCAAAAGTAGGTGAACAACATATTTAAGCAAAATACTGTAAATGCAATAGTTTTCAAGTTACAACTGATTTACTCAATAGTGATGACCTAAAAGTAGCTATTACTCAGCTATGCCATGAGCTACAGGTCTGAAATTTTACTATGTTATAGCTGACCCAAAAGTAGCTGAATAACATATTTATATTAAATTCTCTAAATGCAATAGTTTTGCAATTACAACTGATTTACTCAATAGTGAGAACCTCAAAGTAGCTATTACTCAGCTATGCCATGAGCTACAGGTCTGAAATTTTACTATGTTATAGCTGACCCAAAAGCAGCTGAATAACATATTTATACGAAATTCTCTAAATGCAATAGTTTTCCAATTACAACTGATTTACTCAATAGTGAGAACTTCAAAGTAGCTATTACTCAGCTATGCAATGAGCCACAGATCTGAAATTTCACTATGTTATAGCTGATCTCAAAATAGGTGAATAACATATTGAAACAAAATACTCTAAATGCAATAGTTTCCAAGTTATAAGTGATTTACTCAACAGTGATAACCTAAAAGTAGCTATTACTCAGCTATGCCATGAGCTACAGGTCTGAAATTTTACTATGTTATAGCTGACCCAAAAGTAGCTGAATAACATATTTATACGAAATTCTCTAAATGCAATAGTTTTGAAGTTATAAGCGATTTACTCAACAGTGATAACCTAAAAGTAGCTATTACTCAGCTATGCCATGAGCTACAGGTCTAAAATTTTACTATGTTATAGCTGACCCAAAAGTAGCTGAATAACATATTTATATGAAATTCTCTAAATGCAATAGTTTTTAACTTACAAGTGATTCTACTCATGATGGAAGTTACTGAAAAGCCCAAAAGTAGCTATTACTCACTTAGTTATTGAGACAGGCACCCAACTTACTCACCATATTGTAGCTATGAAAAAAGTAGCTGAATAACATATTTTAACAAAATGCTCTAGATGCAACAGTTTTCAAGTTATAAATGATTTTGTGCATGATTTCATGAATTTTAATGCATTAAAAATTATTAAAAAAATTTATTAAAAAAAAAGTAAGACAGATCCAGGTCTCATACTCACACAAGAGAATCTACCTCTGGCCTAGTACATATATGCAAGATATGAGAGAAATCCCTGCAATAGTCACTGAGAAAATTGTGATTAAGTGTTGAAATTTTCACACTTTTGGTGGGGGTACCCCCCTTGTAATGTCTCTAGCAAACAGACGAACAGACAGATTTGCATGCCTTGAACAATTTTTCATCCTCGATAGATAAGGTATCTTTTAAAAAAAACAGCACGTCTCTAGGCCTTGTAGTTTTGGAGGAGAAGTTGTTCACGCGGACGCCCACGCCGCAGAGTGACGACTCACAAGTCAGCTGACATAAAAAGCAATGCTGGAAAACTAGTAAGCACTGCTTTCTCCCATCTGCCTAGATGTGGTTACCTCGGCTCTACTTTACTTGCGTGTAGAGCCGTGGCACAACCCCACATAAAACTGGAGATTTGCAGAAAACACAAATATCATACAAATGTTTACACATAACTGTTCTCACAACTATTTTGTTTCATTTTCTTTCACAATCGGTCAACATGCAAACATGTTTGACCAAAAATAAATGACATTTCCGGATTTTCTAGGGTTTTTGGACCATTTCTCCAAAAATTTGAAAATGTTCTTTTATGATAAAATCTGTGTAAAATAGCATATATTTTATACATGTATTGTATTTGTTGTGGCTTTAGCTTAATAACAACTGTTTCTAATTATATTAAACCATTTTCAGTCATTTTTTCAAGTTTTATTCAACAGAAAAAGATTTTTTGCAAATCTCCAGTTCTACGTGGGGTCGTGCCACGGCACTACACGCAAGTAGAGCCGAGGTAACCACGTCTACCATCTCCCGTAACAGCTAGTTGTAATATGATGTGTTAAAAGTGACACTAACAACCAAATACATAATGACTCAATATGTTCACAGTAATAGATTAATCGTTCACTTTTGTCAGCTACCATGATGAATGAAAAGTCACCCAACTATACAGCTTTTTTACAGTAAACTTGAGCTAATTTTTTAGGCTTATCTTTCACTGATTCGTTTTGTGAATACAGTTCATGGTAAATGCCTCAAAAAGGAAATAATATTGTGCTATGAAAAAAAAATGAGCAAATTCAGAGAATTGTGGTAGGCCCTGCTTTGGGATAAATTTGAACAACATATATCACCTTGTTCTGTACGTGTATTTACCACTATGTTGTTTCTGGATGTTATACTTGTTTAGCAAACCCCAGTTTAAATAATGGGAATAGTTGAAAGGGCGTCTTCTGTGGTGCTGTACAAATACAAAATAAAACACAAGAGCACTTGGAGAGTGCATACCTCCACCATGGCACATAATAATAAGTATGCGAAAATCTGGATTATTTTATCCACCGGGCATCGTTACAAAATCTTTTCTGGGAATATTTATGGCCTCATTTTGATAAACAAGATGGCTGCAATGAGCGTATTTAGACTTTCAGCAAGGAGTTTTGTGACCCCCTCCAGAGCAAAAGGTATTATAGGTAGAGATCTCAAATTTGCAGGATATATGTTTGGCCTCATTTTGAAGAACACAATGGCTGTCAAGGGCGTTTCTTTGTCAGTCATGCAGCAGTGTGTAGAGATTTTCCGTTATCCTCTCTAGACCAAAATGTATTATAAGCAGAGTTCTCAAATTTGTAGTATATGCTCATCTTTACAAAAACTTGCCTGGGGGTATTTTTGGCCTCATTTTGAAAAACAACATGGCCACCACGGGTGTTACTTTGACAGTCATCCAGGAGTTTTATACATTCTCAGGCTTTTTCTCATCTATGCAAAGTTGAATGAGTTCATGGTTGATATTTTTAATACATATAAATATTCTCTATAGCCTACAATATTTGACCTTGAAGCTTGCCTCATTTTTAAAAAAAAGATGGCCACCACGGTCGTTTTTTTTGACAATCGGCAAGGACTTTTACACATTTTAAGGCCCTAGAGGAAAAGGTATACTAGGTAAACTAAAATTTGCAGCATATGTTTATAATTACAAACGCTTGCTTAGGAATATTTTTGGCCTCATTTTGAAAAACAAGATGGTCATCAAGGAGTCTTGTACAT
This sequence comes from Sabellastarte sp. h YS-2021, assembly GCA_964017235.1. Classification (NCBI taxonomy): domain Eukaryota; kingdom Metazoa; phylum Annelida; class Polychaeta; order Sabellida; family Sabellidae; genus Sabellastarte; species Sabellastarte sp. h YS-2021. Next base: position 82,739,642 of record OZ024935.1, on the reverse strand, counting down.
TCTGAGGCTTTTTCTCATCAATAGAAAGTTGAATCTCTTTATGATTAACTTTTTAAATAGATATATCTGTTCTCTATAGTCTACAGGCATTTGACCTTGAAGTTTGTCCTTCAAGGTCAGCCTCTGACCCCTAAAATGCCCCACCAAGTCCATTTTTTTGGCAACTCAGTAAATTACTTATTAATACAACACTTGCATTAAAAGGTTTTTTTGGGGGGGACTATGGGGTATTTTGCTTTAATAATTTTAGCTTAGTTTCTTATGTCCTCAATACTTTTCCTGGTATTGCAGATCTAGGTCCATAGTGAGTAATAGTGCTAGTAGCTACTTTGAGTAAATATGTTATAACCCCAAAATGACTGCACTTACAGCATTTTACTCAAATATGTTGTTCAGCTATTTTCTCTGTACCTAAAACTAAAATATGGTACCTGTTTTTGAGGTCAGACTCAATAGGTAAGCAAGTAATAGTCTGTAATTTCTGTGTTTAACAGTCAGGGCAATGAGCAAATGGCTTTTTTTCTTTGTAACTGTTTTTGTTAGAATGTTTTTGTTAAATAAGTTGTTCAACTACTTTTTCCTGTTGTGTGGCATGCCAAATTTTGAGAGTTGTAGCTCCATAACTGAGTTATAGCTACTTTGATATTTCAGCTTTGAGTAAATCACCTTAACTACAGAACTACTGAATCTAGAGCGTTTCTGCGAAATATGTTGTTCACCTATTTTTTTATGTTCTGTCATGGCAGATTTTCAGAGCTGTAGTTATAATGCTAACTGTGTAATAGCTGTTTTGCTATTTTACTAATGAGTAACTCACTTGTTAATTCAAAAGTATTAAATTTAGAGGTTTTTTAAATCAAATATGCTGTTCATCTACTTTTTGATGATCTGTGTCATGGCATATTTTCAGAGCTGTAGTTCGGTAGTTAACGGAGTAATAGCTACTTTGATAGTTCATGTTTGACTAAATTACTTGTAACTACAAAACTACTGAATTTACAGCATTTTTATTAAACATGTTTGTTCAACTACTTTTTTATGTTCTGTGTTGTGGCAGATTTTCAATGCTATCGCTTCAGTGCAACTAAAAGTATTTAATTTAGAGATTTTTTATCAAATATATTATTCAGCTAATTTTTGATAGTCTTTGTCATGGCAAATTTTTAGAGCTTTGGCTATAACAGCAACTGAGTAATAGTTATTTCAACATTTTGCCAATGAGTAAATTACTTTTAACTTCTGAACCATTAAAGTTAGAGGGTCTTTCTATAAAATACGTTGTTCAGCTACTTTTTGATGTTTTGTGTCATGGCAAATTTTCACAACTATAGCTATAATGCTGAGTAACAGCTACTGTGACATTTTGTGAATGAGTAAGTCACTTTTAACTTCAAAAGTATTCAATTTAGGGTTTTGTTATAAACTGTTATCCCTCAGATACTAAGGACTACTACTTTTACTCTAATGTCAAACAATAACGTACAATTTCTTGATTAATTCTTTACCAGGTAAAATGCTGTTTATCTTCAAACCTTTGTTAGCTGTCCTTTATTTAGTTATTTTTGTATCCAGAGAGTGATCTAGATCTCCCTCAAAATTTCAGGGGATCTAAGTTGGACTAAGAGCAATTTTCAGATCCAGTCAGTAGTAGCTGACAAACAAACAGCCAAACAGTCAAATGGTCATGAAAATAATAGCACCATAGTGGAGGTAATAAGTATATGTAATAATATAAATTCAAAAAGTGTCACGACCAAAATCTAATAAAATGTGTATCTGATGGCGATATCAGATTTGATACAACTATATCAAATTTGGCCGAAACCAGATTGTCAAATGATCCACGCTGAAGTCCAAAGGATAATAAATTAGAAATATAATTGGTTAACACAAATAATATTACACTTATTTGATCCTTGCAAAACTGTAGATCAGCTTTCTCGGTGCACCTTTTCACCAAAAATGGTGAAACTTCATCAAGGGGTTCAGTCAGCTTTGTGGAGATAAAGTAACAAAACCAGAAGCGCGGTATTCTTTTTCACCAAATTTCATGAAAATCTGTCCAAGGGATCACTTTGTGGCAACAAAGTCCAAAAACCCGATTATTTCAACAAAATGACTGCTATGGCAATAGATAATGTCCAATTGGATAATGTCCTAAATTAAAAGATGGAAAGATCTGTTTAGGGTACAGATTTTTACCAAATTTGGTAAAAGTCTGACGAAGGTTAAGTCTGCAATACAAAATCTTCACACCAAAAATTTCAATAAAAATGCTTGCCATTGCAACAGCTCCCACTGCGTTATGTCCAAAACCTAATCAACAATAAATTTCTTTTGGTTTATATTTCCACTGAATTTGGTGAAACTCTGTGAAGGGATTTAGTTTATGACAGAAAGCCAGTCCCAAAAACTGAAAATTCCAGTAAAATTGGTGCCCAATTTAACAATTTTTATTGGATCATACCCAAAGTTTAATGTGAGGTAGTTCTCTATAGGGTACACACTGTCACCAAATAGTGTAAAAGTATTGCAAAGCATTCATTGTTTAATCTGCAGAACAAAATATTGAAACAGGAAAACTTTAATAAACAATATAGCCAGCCTCGGGAGGCAAGAACGCCAGACCGCAGAAACAAACCAAATGGTCAACAACATTGAGATGTGGGAAAATCTTATACCCCATTCACACTACAGGTGGTATCACCAGCAGTATGCCGCGCTTGGAGAAATGTCCCTGTCCTTGGATCACCGTCTAAAGTCTGTGTGCCACTTTGCGAGTTAGTGGCGAACCGTCCACTACCTTGCGAGTCCTACAGAAGTTTTAAACTGTTTAAAATTTCCGCCTCTGATTTCGATACCGTGAGCATGTGCAGACGATTTTGCGCATGTGCGCATGAATTCCTAATTACGGTACCCGAAGGTGTGGTCCATGGTGTACATAAGGTTGTGATTCGGTCGTCTTTCGGTGTAATAAGGTGACATAAGGTGAGTTAAGGTTAATGGACATTTCGCTGAAGGTGAGTTAAGGTTAATGGAGGTCACTTCACGGTGACCAACATTTTTAGAACATATCAGTTATTTTCGAGCAATCGGCTATGGCAGCCATGTTGTTTTTTAAAATGTGTACCATAACCTTTTACAGACATGTTTTCACAGCCATAAACATGCTGTGCAAATTTTGTGAAGATATCTTCCTAACTGAATGAGATATAAAGCTTGATTTAAAAATGTGACAAATGTACACATGCATATATACACACACACGCACAGAAGGTATTTCATAATCTCCCAACCCCAGCCTTGGCCAGCAGGAGATTAAAATACAACTGTAGTAACACCGGTTTAATAGCGCCCCTTTTTCAATTAACAAGTTTAAGACCGAAAGGTATTTAAAGTGTTGCCATGGCCATAGGTGTTTTCAGATACCCTCACAAACCTACTCAGCTGTAGATCCTGTTTTGATTAATATATCCTGAAAATTTGGTGAAAATTCATGCATCGGTTTAGGCTGTAGAACACCCACAAATATTAAAATCTAAAAATATTAAAAGTGTTGCCATGGCAACAGTTGTTGCTAAATACCCTCCAAAAACTAATCAGCTCTAGATCCTCTTGGGGTAAACATATCCTAATAGTTTGGTCAAAATCAATGTACGGGCTTAGGCTGTGGAACACCCACAAACTTTGAGACCCCAAAATATTAAAAGTGTTGCCATGGCAACAGTTGTTACCACATACCCCCCCAAAAACCTAATCAGCTCTAGATCCTCTTGGGGTAAACATACCCTGAAAATTTAGTGAAAATCTGTGCATGGGTTTAGGCTATGGAACACCCACAAACTTTAAAACCAGAAAACAGCATTAGAGATGACTGTACCCACAGCCTAGGGAAATAGTTTCAACATCATGAGATACAGAAGTAGTGAAACAGTACAAGATCCGATACTTTCAGAGCAGTGTCAGTTATATAGAGGTCCAAATAATGTTTAAGTAGAGAAACTAATGTCTAAGAGAAAGAAAATGTATGTAAAGATGAAGTATTAAAACAAGACAATTCAATAGCAAGATGACATAAAATTTATTAACTGGAGAACAGATGTCAATGGAAATAGCACAAATATGCAAAAGTGCATATAATAATCAATTCAAGGAATCCATATATCTTTGTCAAAAGAGAAACATGTCTCAAATATGCCAGGAGAACACACTTTGGCTGAGCCAAAGCTAAAGGTCACACCATGATGTACACCTAGACCCCCTAACCAATGATCCTACCAAGTATCAACTTCCTACACCTTACGGTTTCTGAGATACAGCCCAGACAAACTTTTACCCACCATCAGGACACCTGCCTGCCCACCCATCCGACCACCATAAGTGAAAACAATACCGCGACAGCCCTCAAGGGCTGTGGGGTAAAAATCTTAAGTGTTGCTATGGCAACAGTTGTTGCCAGATACCCCTCAAAACTTAATAAGCTCTAGATCCTCTTGGGTAAACATACCATGAAAATTAGGTGAAAATCCGTGCATGGGTTTAGGCTGTGGAACACCCACAAACTTTATGCCTGTCATCGCCTAGACGGTGCAGGGGATGATGTCTACAACCCCAGCCGTTAAAAAGTTGCTGTGGCAAGTGTTCACTGGATCCTACCCAAAACCTCAACAATTGTAGATCACTTTGAGGTACAAATTTCCACACAATTTGGTAAAATTTGATCAAGGGGCTTGAAAATTATGGGGTTTTTTTGTGGTAGACAGAAGGATGAGAATTAATGTTCCCCTGTCTATTAAAGCAGAAATAAGAGTCATTAACATTTTTTCCACTGTGGACACAGATTTGTAGAATGCTCTTGCAACAGATCACACAAAATACCAGGTGTGAGATACTGGCAATCACATGGTACCAGTTTTATCTTTAGGAGGAATTGTGGAGGTAAGATATCAAAATAATATACATGTACACGAACAAACTTCATATTTTTAACAGTTGCAAAATGACACATATACTGAAATACATAATGTAAATATATTCTATATATCTTGTATAGATTACGATATGACTATTTCCATTTACTTAAAATTGCAGTTTTTGGTAGTTTTACTGAATGCTAGTGGTTTATCCACTATTATCACAGATACTTTGGTTTCAACAACTGTCTTCACAGAATACTGTTTTCAGACAGTCCTGACAATATTAAACCAAATCATTACAAACATCACAAAGGTTTCATACTATCCAATAAGCCCACCAAATGCTTCAAGTCATGTATCACCCTGTTCGTTGGCACTCCTTTCAACTGTTCCTGTGTGAGTTTTTGGTCTCTATCCAGTATAACTGCCTGCATACCCACTCCAGTGGCTGTCCAGTAATCCTCCTCTACACTGTCACCTATGTGTAAGGCCTGGGAAGCTTTTAACCCAGCTTCTGTTAAAGCATAGAGATAGATCTCTGGGTCTGGCTTAGAGCATTTTGCATCCATACAAGTCACCTGCAAAATAACAGGGTTATATATATAAAAGATTGGGATGACTTTATTCACACAGGTTATATGCAAATGAAATAGGTCAAAGTTGTCTGCAACACTTTATGATAAGTTTAAAAGAAACTGTTTGATTTCAAGGAGTTTGCCCATTTATCTTCTTGTACAATCTGACTTAATAATTGCTTTCAATTGGATATACGAGTTTTGTTCAGACCATTTTGAATCAATGCACATTACATTCAAAAAGTAATCAAATGTACTGACACATTTACAACTAAGTCTTGCATTATGCTGTGCAAAGACAGAGTAGAGATTAGCAAGCACATATTTTGGGGAAACCCCTGATAACAAACAACTTTTTGTGTAACCTTCTTGTGCACTGTCCCTGTAAGAAATTAATCAGTTTGTTGAGACACTGGGGTTAATTTACAGATCTGGTTGTTAGTATTCCACATCCATACAGGTTAATTCAGTGTTAGCGATGAATCCAAAAGACTCGGAGTTTCTCCAAATCTCCTTCAGTGTGAATCAACAGAATACAACAGGCGGGTTTTCTGAGTCCTTGCAATTTAAACCATTTTAAATATTTGAAATGAGTGTACTTCCACTATAATGGATATTTAATTTTTGTCCCCCAAAAGCAAAGCTTGTATCACCATTCCTGTATATTAGATATAAGAGTGAATAAAATCTTCCAAACTGTAACACAACATAATAGGAAAGTCAAACAGAATACTTTAACTTTTGCAGAAAAGGTGCTTCCAACAATTTTTGTAAATGTGATAATTCACTCATAATAATCAGCCAGTAGCAGTGTTGATTCTAGGAATTTCAAAAAGTGGGGGCGATCCCCCACCACTGCACAAAATGTGGGGGAGGAGCTAAAAAATATGGGGGATAATTCCATGATAAGTTTAAACTAATGAAAAACATTTTTCTATTCATTTAGTAATTTTTAACAGTGGACTTCTGTTACTGATCAAGACCACTTGGCTCACTGTGAACAGCTATGTTATAAAAGTAAAAGGTGGTTGATAGTCTGGTGTAATAAAAATTTTTAAAAAAATTGAAAGCTCAAGAAATTATTTAAGGGAGACCATAATCCGGCGGTGGTGATCAGTCGAACCACATGAAAACAATTAACATGCAACTTGTGAACCACAGCATCTCATGACCAACAACTCGTACCCACAACTCGTACACAAACATTTTATAATAATAAATATTATTTCTACTAGGTTATCAAATACTTGCATACGCAGATCATAATATTAATGAAGAAATACGATCACCCAATCAGGTGGGATTTTCTAACAATATTTTATATTTAATGAATAGAAATGCTGCTTTAACTCTGTTTAGTTAAAGATCAAATACTTCAAATTCTCTTGCTTCCGTGGAGGTTTCCTAGCAATATTATGAAATAAAATATGCAAATTAGAAAACGTGAGGTCATGGAATTCCGTGGGGGTTTCCTAGAACTATTATAAAATAAAATATGTAATTTAGAAAATGTGAGGAGACACACATCCATGGGGTTTCCTAGCAGTATTTAAAAAATGGTAAATGGTAAATAGATGCTTCTATCCCAGTGAAAACAAATAAGCGATCCTGATGGGCTAGACCGAGTTTCTGCCCACGTCGCGCATATCTGTTGATATTTCTGATGGTACGCAATGGCGAGGGACAGAGCTGACATGTACTTGTTTTTATGTGTAAATCTCGAACTGTCGGAGATTATTTCATTTATTTTAAAAAGCCCTTCTTATGTCTATATAGCTGTATCCAGTTTATAATACATATGTTGTTAAACTAGACTGCTTTTACAAGAAAGGAATTTCTTTTGTAGATAACTGTGTAATGTCGAAGGTTTGTTTACATTTTAAAAATAGGCTGAAATACATACATGCTAGTTTGATTTGCATTTAAATATTAGTGAACGGCATATATATATATAAGTTAAAGAATTCAAATGACACTTTATACTTGTAGTAATATGTTTTCAAAATTTACACAAAAAACAAGTACATGTGAGCTCTGTCCCTCGCCAATGCGTTCCATCAGTATATCAATAGGAATTGGTGACGGGACAGAAACTCGGTCTACTGATGGGCTGGTTAATTGTTTTAACTGTACTTTAATTTTGATATTGGGGCCAAAAGTTGGATCCCTTTGCTAGGAAATTTTACGGTTCAGGGGACATAATAACTGACCCAATTAAATAGAAACAAAACAAAATTTTGAACAAAAAAAAAAGATTTTAAAATAACAATCAGTTGTTTGCATTATATCATGACCATAAAGTGACACAGAAAAGCAGGTTAATTGTAGTTTATGCAAGTATTTATACCATTTGACAGCCGAATCGTGGCTCTGGGATGTACTGGTAAAGTACACTGTCAGTAGGGTCAGCACTGGTATGACTGGCCAATTGTTGCTACAATCCTGACTGTCAATATCGTTTTCTTGCCTCCATTTTTGAAGTAACAATCCACTGTATGCTTGATTTTATATTTTTGGGTGTAATATACGTTCTTTCACAACTTCATAAATGATCACGAATCCACATTGTCAACAAGTATTATCCGAAACGCGTTTGGACGGAAGAAATCAAACCCTCGACAAACTCTCGATCTGTGCACTGTTTTGATTTTTTAGATCTCTAGTCTTTTCGCTTTATATATTTCCCGCATCGCCTTGTAAAATACGCATTCTCATATAATTTAGTTGACGCAGACTCCAAGAAAATCCGCGTTTGTAGGCGAATTAATGCGCGATGCCGCGTAAAACGTGTCCTAGAAGCAACACTGCAGTAGTGTGAGTTAACGCTGACATATAATAACTGCATAAGACATATTAAATCTCACAACATTCAAAATAAGAGTGATTGTACAAACACTACATCACTTGCACAGTGATATCTATTACCCCATGTGCATATATCCAGTGGCAAGAGGCGACCCAGATTATAAATCTTGGAAGTATCTTTACACCTCTGAAAATGCAATAGCAGTCAAACCAAAGTTTATCTCCCTATGTAATGTTGGTGCCCATTTATACTCTTTGTAAAGACTGTATTTGCAGTTATTTTGTATTCAGTCTGTAAAACTCACCACAAAATCAAAGTACTGATGCAGGTTCAGCATCCTTAATGTATCAGGCAGTCTCTCATCAAAATTTGAGATGACACATGTCTGGTATCCCTGACTGCGCACTTTGTGCAGTACACAGAGGGCATGTGGCAGGATCTCCCAGCATCCAGGCATTGTCTTGTAATGATACCAAATCTTTGTAGAGAGATGCTTCAGAAAATCCATGTCCCCATTGTAACCAGCTCTGGAATAAAGATCAACCCTTGTTATATTATTACTGATATCCTATGCTAAATCAATTCTTAAAGGATTCAAAATTATTTTTCTGCACCAGGAATTGTACATAACAGGGAAAGGGTAAAACCTGCTATGAGAAAAGTCTCCATAAGATTTTCACAGCAGTGTTGGGAATCACCCCCTAATTATCTAAGTCAATTAAGTATCCACTTTGACAATTGATGATTGAGTCGAAATCTTTTATTCACCAAGTTTGCTGAAATATCGGTCATTATCGAATAAAACACTTTTTGGAATGAAGTGCCCACTTAGTGTAAATACTGCAGTAAACATACAGAAAAGAGAATGCTGAGAGAAATCTATTAATTTAATGAAGAAAAAAAACCCATAAAACCTGCCTAAAATATGCTGATATTTAGCTACATATTGAATGTGTAGATAAGTGTTGAATAATCTTAACCATCTGTGACTGACCTACCATGATGGAAAACTGTTATGCCTACAATTAAACTCACTAAAAACATTCAGATTGTGGATTTTGTTCAGTGTAATAATATCTCTATATTTACTTGATAAAGACCCTGTGTACAAAGTCTTCCCACCATTCTTTTGATGTAATGCCATGGTTGAGACCATATGTTGGATGTTCAGACTTCTTAGCTTTCCACACTTCTCTGTACACACTGTCAATCCTCTCACCTGTGATATTCACTCCATTCTGACGGGCTACAAGTGCATACTGATAACCAGGTGACCGATGGACTTTCAGTATAGTATTCACAACATCAAACGTCACCAGTTTTAAAACGCCAGACATCTAGAATGACATACAAGAGGCATTGTTATATTTTAAATGTTACTTTAAATTCTTTAATAACTGACAGTAGACTTGGTAGAAGTAGAAATACAGATGTGTGAAAATCTATGAAAAGTTAACAAAGTAGCACCATTTTCTTCCTTTGTACTTAATTCCTTGCTATTGCATTAAAAGTCTGAACATCAATCAAAGAGATTACCCAGTAGTGATCACATAAGTGTTAATTATTGCAAGAGCATTTTAATGCATACTATTTTTAGTGCTTCATAGATTTTTAAAGTGGGTACAATTAGAAGTTGTTATAAGTAGAAGTAAATGCCTGACATTGACAACTTTAACTTGGACCATATCCACTGTAATCTTTTCTTATTCAAAATATGCCTGCACAAATACAATTTCCATATTTTTATCTTTTTAAAATAGCTATTCATTTAGTTTTTCAAAAAAATACAGTCGCCATTTAATTTTGAATAATTGTAAAACACTGGGGTTTTAGTTTCTCACTGTATTTTATTGTTCTTCTGTTAATTTACAGGATTATATTCTCATAAAGTATGTACCTTTATATTTTTACTTATATCTCAACTTCATATGAATTTTGGTATGTTGTAAATTTTAGTCCCTTCCTTTTGTCCTGCAGTCTAGTTTACTTTAGTATAACTACACAATGGTATCTTTTAAGAAATCTCTAAATAAACATATAGACCATAGATATATTTCTCAGTAATAATGTCTTGTTTCTTTATAAGAATAAAAATCATATTATAAATATTTTCTGTTGTTTCATAATTGAGTTTTATTTAAACCCAGTGTTAGTACCTTACTGATGGTTGCCTGTTAGCTACAGTAAAACCAAATCAATTTTAAAAGTGTTAAAAATATTTACTTTCTAATTTTGCTTGGTCACTTTAATATCAATAAGTTAACATATAAACTGATTAAGTGTTGAAATTATACCTGATGAATACTGTATGTACCATTCTTTTTTCTGGGTGTGCACATAAATTATTTCTGCAGAATATTATCGAAATTTTTTTAAAGTTGGTTTTGAAGGCTGTTTCTTTTATTTTGGTTCAAGGGTTAGTTTTTACAGAGTGTTTTTGGAACTGACAAAGACGGGTGATAATTCCCTTAATTTCAGAACCGTCACTTCCACATAATGTATAAAATATTTTATGATTTTACTTATATTGCCTGTTGAATTAAAGCATTCGATCTGTGAAAATAGATTGAACCAAAGATTGATAATAAAAATATATGGTGTTTTATTTTTTTAAATAAATGTTAAAAATCTTTTGTATTTTACAAAATTAATTCTTGTAGGGGATAAAATTTGCGTATTTTATTCACGAGTGTTGTCAATGACAACCATATTTTATTTTGCGTTCAAGGGGAAAGACATGTTTGTTTAAAACAGGTCTTAAAGCAAATAATTCAGTGATTTGTCTGAAGCCACATTGTAGTTCTTATTAAATTATATATCCACACATTACATATTTTATGGTACACTATTACCGTAGTGGCTTTCTACCAGTAAACGCCTGCCTACCAGTGAACGCCCGCCTTATATTTCTTTGTTAGAGGTCAAGGACAAATGCTTCTATTTATCTGCAAAATGGGCGTTCACTGGTATTTCCATTTTGCGGTAAAAACAGGCGATAATGGAGTTGCATTATTAAAATATAAAGCTTTGAAATAAAATGCAACAAGATGCACCTCAATTACTGATTGTGGTGTATATCGTTTGACAATCTGGTCGTAGAAAAATAGGATATAAAGCTGTTAATATAATTTAAATTCAATATATTAACTTCAGCATGGGCGTTTACTGGTAGAATTCCACTAGTGACATCACATTAAGATAACATCAACGGATAAATATAATTTATTTAATTTTTCATAATATATCTTAAAATCTATTTGTCTTTTGCAAAATATTTAATTTTCATATTTTATGGGGATAAAATTTGCATTTCACAGAAATTCATGAGTGTTGCCAATGAAAACGATACAGTACAGCATTTTCTTGTGCACTGAAATTTCATTTCAGACAGTGATAATTGACATAAAAAATAATAAGATGCACAGTGATTGAACCTTGTGAATATCACTTTAGGTTGAATCAATTTTGGGAACACCCGTGTATTTTTTTGTAGGGCGATATTTGGGAAGTTCGTTTCGCATATCGTTGACACTTCACATCTATACAAATACAGCCAAACTAAATCGAAAAAAAACTAGGGTCCAAAACTAGCTCAGAAAATTTTTTTGGTGGTATAAAATATACATTTGTCACAAAAAAACAAATATCTTCAACTGTAGAGCGATAATTTGAACTTTCAAGCAAAGATGCTGTACAGTCTTACTAAAGCTAACGTAAGGTTTCTTTAGTAACCCGATTTTTTCGGTAATTGAACAACACACATCAAAATTCTAAAACAGGTAAAATTATATCAGCAAGTATTGAGCTTCTTGTTACTAATAATAATTGTATAAAGTACGTTATGAGGACACAGATCGATTGCAACAGACCTGCATAAATGCCCTTTGTACTAAATCCGGCTTCAATACAATTGTTTAATTTGGTTATTTTTCAGGATTTTATGTCACAAAGGCACCAGAGAGATTTTTAAATAGCCCAGTTTGTCAGGTTATGCTTGACAGGCATCAAAGAAAAATTGATACAGTCAATAAATTTAGTCAATTCTAGTAAATGTTTAAATGGTCATATCCAGCAGTCATAGACCTTTGAAAATATATAGGTTTAGTGTTAAAAATCGGTCCTGACATTGATGTATGCATTTTAAAGATTAAACTTCAGATTTCTCACATGAAAAAGTAGTTGTATTTCAGGTGTCAGGGTCCAGGTGCTTAATCCCAGAATTAGCGGATTATACGGATTCACACCATCCAAAACATAATGCATTAATCAAAAGTCATGAGACATGATATGGATTGTACCCAGGGCAACCAGCCGAAAGGTAAAAATTTCAGAAGGATAATCAACACTTTATCTTAGTTTGATTTTGAATATAAAAAATTAGTTATATTGCAGAAGGGAAAATTTGCTGAATATTGGAATGTGTATGACCAAAGTATGTTAAATGAGTATCTTTAAATTCCAGAGGAATGTCAGTTTTAGCGGTCATCTTTCTTACATGATCTAATTTGTGCATCTTTCTTACATTATCTAATTTGTGTGTTTTACCTCAAGAAATAGATTTTATTAGTTACTAAGTTGATTATTTTATACCTACAATGCTTGACTATGGAATTATCAGAAAAGTTCATGTTGGTTACATGATAACATTGTTTTTTATGCAAGAATTTTTCAGTATTTCATTTGCAGTTCTACTGTGAAAATATAAAAATCATTTGTGAACAGTTTAAAATTGAAATTCTGAACTGAAAACTACGTTTACACAGTACAATAGTGTAAAGATGGGTTTTTCTTGCATCTTTATGGTAATTGGGTTACTACTATTTTTGCTGACATGCTTTCAAATCCAGACATATTAATCATAGACAGTGCACACGCTAAAAGCTGGCACACTTAACCCAAAAACTTAACGAATAACCAATGAACATCCAACATGCTGTTCCGGAGAAAAGATAGCTAGGGTTTATAAACCTATGCATAGCCCACATTCAGAGAGGCTGGCTAACAAAATTTTACCAGAAAAAGACGTTTGGAAACATCATGGAAACAACATAAATGTGTTTTGTAGAGTTGATAGATAACATCAAAATATGGCTCATTTAAGTAGAAATGTTAAAATTAAATGATGACTATGAATATATGATTATTGTGAAATAATGGAATAAACATAATGGATCTAATAAAATAAGTCCAGTGCAAAAACAAACTTTTTACTACCTCAAGAAGATCCCCACGTGTTGTCACCACTCTTGTAGGCCAAGCAATTGTTCTACCAATTCAACATGAATGTCAAACCAAATATCAACTGAAACTTTTTCAGGATTTAACTGGTGTTGCCATCAGAAGGACTCATGATTGCTACGTTATGAATTCTTTATGCATTGTTATTCTTTTTGGAACACCGCCGCCCATCGCTATCGCTTCTACAACAAACCACAGCTTTCAGTGACTCTTTTAGAGACAAATCCAGCAGTTATGGCTGATCAAAACCAACCAGGTCAACAGGACAATGATCCTGGTGTTCAACAGAACCAGGCCAATGCTCCAGTAGCAAACCTGCCCGTGAACAACCATCCAGATGGAAGTGTCGCCACAGACGGACCACTTCCAGGTCCACCACCAGTGATTGCAGCAGCGGATGAGACTCTACCAGCCCCAACAACACAGGCTTTGTCATTGCCAACTGGCATGCTGCCCTTCAGACTCACTCCTTTTTCTGGCAGTCAAAATGAAGATGCTGCAGAGTTTTTGGCTGACTTCTGTGAGTATGCCAAGGCACATTCCCTCTCTAACACCCAATCCAAGCATCTCTTCATGATGTCCCTCAGAGATGGTGCCAAGCAGTGGATCCGACAGAAGTTCCAAGCAGACTTCGATACCACGCCATGTGAACAGATGTTGGATCCCTTCAAAGATAAGTTCTACTCCAAAGGCATCAATTGACCGGTGGAACTCGAATTTGAGGCTCTGAAGCAGTTGCCAGGACAGACAGTTCAACAGTATGCTTCCCAAGTTGAGAAATTAGGCTCTAAACTGGTGAAATCGGACATTACTGTGATGCAGACCTTCGTCAGGGGCCTGCTACCTGCCTATAAACGCGCCGTCCTCAGCCAGGGACCGACTACATTTCAGGAGGCCCAACAGGTTGCCTCAGTACTCCAGAATGCAGAGATTGTCACATCAAACGACCCCAAGGTGGATGGCACACACCTTGTTCTCAAAGAACTCATCAACAAAATTGAAGGACTGGCCACCAGCTCTCCACGCCATCAACAGAAAAACAACAACAGGCCAGCCAACTCAGCCCAGTCATCAGGACCTACAGTGAGTCACAAACAACAAACTATTACTTGCAATTATTGTCATAAGACTGGGCATGTAATCAAAAACTGCAACTTGTAATATTTAGTACTTCATTTGTGGTAAAAATGACTTATTGCAATTGGTACATATCAAAATCAATTTGCAATGACTACCCTGAATGAACATGTCAATATTTTTATGACTTAAGTGGAAAGTTACTTCATATATTATATGAATTAAATCAGTGTAATAGAAACAATAGTGTGAGCTATGTATGAGAAATAAAATAAAATAATATATGCCATAATTCCATAAAAATAAACCTGTGTTGGAGTAACATAGATCCACCAAAACAATATGCAAACTCTTTGTATGAATTTCAACCAGATTTCACCTTTGGGTTTAACTTATTCAAAGTTGTATGTCTGCTGGGTCAGGAATACCAAATTAATTAGCTTAATAACCCAGAAAATATAATAATTATCCCAAGACTATCATGATTACGTATAGTTATAAAGCTTGACTAATGAGGCCATTGCTTAATCTTGATATGGCCTATAACAAATTATCACTTAAACTCCAACATTGACATTTACTTCTAAGAATCTATGAATAAACTAAAATTATCGTCTTAAAAAGTTTATCATCTCACTGTTTCAGTTGTTCGAGGCCACGTATGGATCACACATGATGTCAAGGGATCTTGTTTGAAAATATCCTTCTTCACTTCAAGTTGCTAAAGACTAAATAGAAAATTATTTTGGTGTCATTAGAATAATAAATCAACCAGGATAGCATCACAATAAACCCAAAATATCATTTACATAATGCTAACATCTAAATGTAGTTGTCAAGGATCGACAATAAATAAAAAAATGACATATATAACACACAAGGAATTCTTTGCCGGTATATATAGCTACAGTCAGAAAATCAAAAACTAATTATCAGCATTAGCTATACTTGGGCCTTTACAGTATCAATAGTTAATCTAGATTTAAGAATGTAACAACCATAGCTATAATAATCATAAGATGACACAAGAAACTTGTAGCTTTCATAGGCCTATAAATCAATCTATACTACAGCTGGTACAGCCTAAAAAGGAAAGAAAAGTAACTCCTCCCTTGCAGTGCTTGCAGGTAGAGCATAAAAAATCAGATTTAAGCAATTAATGGATCTTATTACCTGTATCAAGATGTCACAAATGTTTAATCAGACAGTTTTATTGTGGTAAAAATAGATAAAAAATATCATAAGCATTTATTGATGAAGGTTGCAGATATATTACTTAACCTCGGACCATTAGCAGATTTAAATAAAATAACTGTGCCAGCAAAAAATCCCAGGTGATGACTTCCATGTGTGTTACTCAAAGTTGTTATGTGTGTTGTATTATACATCCCGTGCAACAACAAGGGTCATACTGGGGGAGGTCCACAATATTTGTTACTTGTAGGGGTCAAACAGTGGTGACGGCCAGTGATAAAATGCAAAGTCACTCAAGTATCAATGCGAGCATGTTTGGCACTCAAATGAGACCACCCTAAATAGGTCCAAAACATGAAGGCAGATTACAAGGTGTAATATACTGATGAATAAAGTTAAAGCTTTGTACTACAGAAATGTTATCTCTGAAAATGGGCAGGACTCAAAAAAAATTATGGCAGGTACTACACAAGGCACTTTACAAGATCCCTGAAAAATGTTTTTCTTCTCATAAATCCAAGATATTATTGCTTGATCACTTTGTGCCCTTTTGCTCTGATAAAATTTCTAAGATTCACGGAACATTCTCAAACACTGATTTTTTTTTAGACTCCTGCTCTCCCGTCAAGTTGTTGCTTCTCAGATGATTGATCACATAATTTAAATGGACTACATAATAATAAGAATCCACCTACAAGGTTTGTCACTCAACTGAAACAGTGCTGCTCTCTATAAAAATGAGATCCACCTTTCTTTATCAGAAGCTTTGTCACTGGCTGGATCAGTCAGCTGCATTTGTCACCACTGACCATTCTACACTTCTGAGTTGCTTACAGACATGGTTTGGCATTAGTGGCACCATATTAATATGATTTCAAGCCTATTTCATTGACCATTTCCATTGTATCAAGATTGGTTTAACCCTTTCAGAACTCAGGAGGTTATTGTACGGTGTCCCTTGAGGTTCAGTCCTGGGTCACATGCTGTTCTTCTTACATAGTATACCTCTCAGTAAGGTCATTGGTAGACACCTATTTATAAAGTTTCATATTTATGCTACTGACACCCAGCTCTTCATACACCTTACTCATAAAAATGTGACTCGGTCATCTGAAAGACTAAACAAGTGCTTAGGAGATGTAAAAAATGGTTATCAGCAAATATGTTGAAACTCAGTCCTGATAAAACCGAGTTATCATTTTTGTTTCATAGTTGCATAATAAAAAACTCAAGTCTTTTTGCCATTCAATATTCTTGGTAATCCATTGCATCATGCAAAAATGGTAAGGAGTATGGTTTGACTCTGATTTCTCTTTTTTAAAGTGACTTTAAGGCCTGTTTTTTACAACTGAGGGATCTGAGGAGACTAAGACAGCATCTTACACAGAAAGCAGTTGTAAAGGCAGCAAATGCTCTTGTTGGCGGTCAGCCTGACTATTGTTATTCCTTGTTCAGAAGTCTTTCAGAAACTAATGTTAGGAAGCTCCAAAGTGTACAGAACAGCTTAGCTAGGATTGTCACCAACATAACCGGATATTCGTATATAACTCCAGTATTTTGCCCCTTGCTTTGTATACCCATTTTTGACCTTTTAACCCCTGCTTTTGTGCACCAATGTCTCAGACATACTGAACAATCATACCCCGTTCTTTGTACAATTCTATCAATCTAAAAAATGAAGTCAAACCACTTTGGACTAAAATTATGAGAAAAAACATTGTTTTAAAAAGATTGTTTTCTTTTATGACTAGTCAAGAAGATAAACTAAGCAAAACGAAATATTTTTGGAAGACATACATGATTTTTTATTTGTTACTCTAAGAAGACACTGAATGCAATTAAATCTTAAAATTGAACACCTGAGATAACCATGAATTTATAACTTTTTCCAAAATTTCTGTAGACTATTGCATCTAGTAAAGAAACGTTTACATAGTTTTACTAAATATTCTCTAGCACCAAAAATTCTATTTAAAAATTTTAACTGAAACCATTTAAATTCATTACTATCAATTGTTTTCAAGCATATTTTGTTGTCAGCATGCCTAACATCTGGTGTACTATGCATTCCCAATTTCTCAGACTACTTTATTCTTGGTCTTGGGTTTTGTTTGAGTTGTTTCCAGAACATTCAATATCTTTACAGTTCCACTGGCATTTTTTATGCCTGCAAGAAAAATAATTCGCTTTGATAAGCAATTAGAAAAGCATAGGTAATTGTTTGAAAATAATGGATTACCCCATACTGGATGTATCATTTCTGCATTTTAGGAAATAGAAACAGATGTATTAATAAAATAATTTGTACAAGCTATTACTTTTCCGTAGAAGGGATTCTTTGTGCATTTTCATTGAAGCTTTGTCTACTGTGATCGAGTAGTAAACAGGTATAGAATTAAAAAAAATAGTGTCCAATGGGGATTTTGTTTTTTTGGACAATACTACTATAGGGTCTGTATAGGGTGCAGATCAATATTTGAAGGGGGGTAAAATGGGGGTGAATTTATAGGTTGCAGATCAATGGGGGAGGGGGGATTTGTGGGTTGAAGTGTGGTGACACGTGTATTGGTTTATGGGATTAAGGGGTTTTATAATTTATAGGTTGCAGGTAAATGGGGAGGGGATTTTTGGGGGGAAGCAAGTGTGGTGGCATGTGTGTTTTGACTGAGGGATTGAGGAGAAGGAAATTGTGAGACTGAGGACATACTGAGGACATGCTCCCCCCTCCCACAATGGTGCGGAGCACCATTGGGGGTTTGAACTTTGTTGTGCCTTTTATTTGAAATTATCCCTGTGTATTTTTTTCTGGTTAAAATCTATTTCCAAAGCATATTGTGAATCCTTGTTTTCACTGCTTTTAAATCATTTTATCGCTTTAACCATAAAACATCAGAATATTTTTATGAAAACCAAGATATTCTTTTTTTTTTAATTATTTGTCCAATTTATAACCTTTTTCTTTCTTGAGTCATTTCATAATTATCAGAATAAGTTATAAAATTCTAATTATTCATTTTTCAACTGATTCAACCAAATAACTTTTTTTTCCTGAGAAAAAAAAACAGCACATCCTTACTGGTTGAGTTCCAAGCATGAAATGAAACACCAGACTGGCTTATTGACAGAAATTATTATGAGCCCACCCAATTGATTAACACCCTCACTTATTGATCTGCAACCTATAAATTTCCACCAGAATCTCAACACCTGTGTCCTCTTTAGTTTTGAATTTCAAAAGCCTCTCACATTAATTGAGGTTTGATCAAGAAAGGGGTGGGGGGGATTTAATATGAGAGGATTATTGAGCATTTAACTCAGATAAAAGACACACTTGTTTAACTTACTGTGTGCTTTGTTTACAGCTAAGGGATCTTTTTACTGTATTTGAGGAGGGGGTAAAATGGGGGTGAATTTATAGGTTGCAGATCAATGGGGAGGGGGGATTTGCGGGTTGAAGTGTGGTGACACGTGTATTGGTTTATGGGATTAAGGGGTTTTATAATTTATAGGTTGCAGATTAATGGGTCACAGATGTATTGGTTTTTATCTGTGTTGTTGAGGGTTTAAAATTTACAGGTTGCAGGAATTGGGGAGGGGTATTTGTTAGGTGGAGGAATTGTTTGCTGACCCGCAATGGTGCGCAGCACCATTGAGGGTTTTTTTTGCCCTGGAGTTTCCTGGTCCCCGGTAGTATAAACTACCTACTATTCACTCAGGGTGATGGTATCATGAAGGGAGTCCAACTTTCACTCATTGCTGCCAGGAAAATTAGAGCATAATTTCGTAAACCCAAGACTTTCTTCTACTATTCTCACAAATGAACATTTGGTTGAAATTTTCTGCTAGGGGTAGTGTCATCTGCTCTGCCTAGATTGTTATCCTCCAACATCCAAAATGAAAATGACTCAACAGAACTGAAAACTTGAGAGGTAAATTATCAATAACCCATGTATGAATCTTATTGGCCTGTTTGAATTAGTCATTGATTTATTAATGAGCAACCTATAAATTCTAATATTTTACTGGTTGAATCAAATTTAGGTATCGATTTTGCCAGTATATAAGATGCCGTTTTGCTTTGGGGAAAGCCAAACATTTTTCTGATCTTCAAAGATAGACACTATGGAGAAAAAACAACTTCAGTGTATTTTGGAAGACAGTAAATTCGATGGCGGAAAATATTTAAGAATTAAAAAAGGGAGTAGATTCATTTGTCTCCCTATGAAAGCAATAAACATTTTGATTGAAAATATATCCCAGATAAGTGAAGCTGTGAAGAATGGTTTGCCATACTCAGTCAAACTAAGTGACGCAATCGATGTGGAGGTTACTCTGTTCAAAGGAATTGCTTACGTTGTTTTCAAGAAAGGAACTTTTTACATAAATGCTGCATTTGAGGAATGGCGTATCGTCGAAGAATCTATTCCAGATAGTTTTTTCCCCAGGGTTTGCGGATTTGTCTATACTCCAAAAGATGCGAGGGTAGAAATCTTCCAAGTCATTTGTGATGGGGCTTTTCCAAAGTCTTTTTACACAGAGGAGGGTGCCAAGTCTTACGCGAGTTCCTTGCCAGTTGTCTGTACAGTAGTTAAGAAAACAGTGACTGCTCCGGATGGAAATTCAATGGTACACAATGCAAAAGCGTACCTGATGCGTAATAAACTGAAAAACCTACTGAAAGAAGTCTGCTACGGGTGCCAATGCGATCGCCCCAGTCAAATCGAACACTCCTGCTTGGAATCGTTGGAAGACTCTGTGGATAAGTATTACGGGAAGTTTGAAAATGGCTCCGATGAGTTGAAAGACTTTTTGAATAAAGTGATGGATAAATTGCAGATGTCGCCATTCAGGGGGTTCATATTGGATCATAAACCGGATGAGGGAAAAGTTCTTGCAGCTCTAAAGGAAGACAATATACCAGAAATCTGGACAGAGTTATTTAACAAAATTTCTTTTGCATAAAAGCGATATGTAAATTGGAATTTGTACTGGTAATTGTGAAAAATGGTGGTGAAAGTTATTATTATTATTTGTGTAATGAAAATAAATCAGATATAGAAATAAAAAGCCTTTTTTTCATTCAAAATCTAGACTTTCCTGGTCCCCGGTAGTTTAAACTACCTATTATTCACTCAGCGGTGAGTGTTTCATGAAGGGAGTCCAACCTTCACTCATTGTCGTCAGGATACTATACTCCGTCCATCTTGTAGCACTGTAACGTTGACTAATTTTTCTCCAAATTTAGCCTGACCAAAACTTAAACCAGCACTGGCACACTCTTCTACGGAGTTGTAGCTTCTCTTGCTTGGTAAATGGTTTATATGTTCGATGACGAATGTATACTTCTCACATTTGTCCTTTGTTTGACTATCCATTTTTTTTCAGTTTTTTTATATTATAATTTTTTTGTGCTTCACCATGGGTTTTAAGCAGCCTTTATAAAATCTCCAGCTCTAACAATGTCGGGTTCACAATATCGTCTATAACGCGCTCACTTGTAATGCCAGTTATGACTACCTTACCAGTCCTATAAACTGTAAAGTGTACTCTTTTTCTTTTTATATTCAGAGCATGATATATCTCTGGTTCATATGTGGCCCCCGGCAGTTTCATCATTTTAAAGTAATTTACTTCATTGGTCAAATTGTAGACTGCTGAATGTGTCGCTATCTTCACTTTGTTTAATGATACAGGATAACCCATTTTAAACAGTATTCTGGCATATTTTCACATCTGTTTCTTATTCCCATGGCAAATCATTTTTCCAGTACTATACAACATACAACTACACCTAATTTTTTTGTGATGCCAATTAATGACATCGAATGGTTTTGTTTTGTACACAACATCTCTACTATTTACAGCAATATGTCTCAGATCTAGTGGGCAACCTAGGTCTCCATAAATCACTGTATGAGTTATGCTCGCCATGGCAGCTTGTGTCTAAATGAATGTTAATCGTTCACTACAAGTCTTTATAACCCATCATACTTCACACAGGAAAAATCGATCGTTCCTCGGCTCCATTAAAACTAGATTTTTTATTCGCTTCCTTAATGCGTATATTTCTTTTACTTTTTATTATGCAAGCGCATGCGGAAACAAAAGTAAACCCAAAGGGGATAAATATTATAGCGTATATCAGTTTGAATAATTCTACGTGTTCTGGCATAAAATAATCTGCATCTATACCATAGTACACAGTGTTGGGTATGGCATGACAATCTGTGTCCACATAGACGTTTTTATTTTCGATACTAAAATTACAATCTAATTTACTATTTTCCCTGAGAGTAACCCATTCTAAACTTGGCCATTCTTTTAGCGAAGGCATTTCAGTGATATTTGTTGAAAGAATGTCCAATAATAACGCGTCATTTTTAACTTCATCGGAAAATGTCCGTATTTGATTAATATTCATCCCAGCACATAAAATTATGCCCAAATCCAACTGACATAGACACACCGGAGGCGTACCACAGGGTTCGGCTAGAGCTGTACCGAGTACACATATAATGACAAAGATCAACATTTTGTTTTGTTATTTTTTGGTCAAACTAGTCTAGCTTTTATAATCTAATATCACATTTCTACTGGCATTAATGGTTGCCATTGCCGGAAATTTTGCATATACTATTGCTGTGACATTCTCTTGCAATGGCTTGGCAAATTTGACTTTGACCCTAACATTACCGTGTTTTTCTCTAGAATACAGATCGCCACCAGTTTGGCTTTGCAAGTTAAAAAGAAACAGAGAGTACCCACTCGGAAAATCATTCATGGAAATGATACAAGACTTTTTATATGAACCACCGAATAAGTTCAAATAGGAACTAGTATACTCCCCTTCTTGAAAATTTGGCTGAAGGGCCTCCGACAGAGCTGACATTCCATCAATAGTAACTTCTAAGAAATTAATGTGGTAATGTTGGAAATTAAATGGGTTTTTATTGTAATTACCATTAAAAGCTTCAGTGCTGCAGAGCACCAATACAATAACATTTGGCACACTACCGCGATACACATCCTCAACACACCAATCATAATTGCCTTTTGATACGCTGTAGGTTTTAATATCTGACCGCCAAAAAGGGTACAAAGCTGGTTGCGTCCTCAGGATTTCATTCTGAGCAATGAGAACTTCTGGCTTAACCTTAACTCTACACACTTTAAGAACCGCATCCTCAATATGAAGCTTAGTATTTAGTAAGTATTCCTTATTTCCATCAGCTGTTAACCGGAAGCAGTTTTCGTTTTGAATCATCTTTATGCGTATCGCAACTCCATTCACAATTAGTCTGTCTTGTTGGCAAATGTCCACTCTTATACCTCCTTCTAAGGTTAGTATCTGACTTTGGTTTGTGTGTAACATTCTGTTGTAATGGCCCAAATTGCCTCCGTTGAGTCCGGCTTCATCCATTGCACCAGCAGTATCTTTGTAAAATAATTCGCTTTGGAGTCTCGATGCGCATTCATCATCTGTACTGTTTAGTAGTACATCTATGTAAGCTTTGCAAGGGTGATTCGATCCAACGCTAGTCGTTATCAATTTCTGATTCAAAGATACATCCATCTGGGAAAAGAGAGAGCTCAGCCCTAAATTAACTAGCGCTACTTGATCATCCTCAGTTAGATCGCTCCCATCCTTATGAGTTACTCTCACTTTAACTTGTAGCAAAGTTTTCCCGAGATCTGTGTAGATAGTGGCATTACTAGGTATATCAAAAGATAAAGGAGAATCTTTCTTGGGAATAACATCTGGTGCAAAATGCACCCAATCAATGCTTTCAACTGCAGTCTCTACCAGAGGCTTCTCGAAAAGAGCTAGATTAGAACAATGCACATCCATTATGAAAAAAAATCTGGTTTTCTTCCTTTCTTCAGAGCAAAGGAGGCCTTCTTTTTCTTCTGTGTAGGTTTTCTTTTACTATTTTTCCTATTCAGTTTCCTTTTAACTGTGGCCTTTTTTCTAACAGCCTTTCGCCTTTTTTGTCCAGTCCGCCTTTTTACTGCTTTTATAACTTTCACCTGGTCTTTTGCCATTTCTACAGCCTGTTCGGTAGGGGCCACCATTTTTAGAGTATAATACTTCCTTCTCTTTGAAACCTTACCTTCGGACATGTTCATGAAATGTTGTTTCCAGCCTGTCTCAGACATAAAGTACAGTAAAAGTCTTGAACTACTTGCTCCTTCATAAAACAATCCTTCAAGTATATTCTAATAGTGGAAAACTCTAGTTTAGCCACCTTTATAAAGTTAGGATGCGATAAAGTGTCAACTTTTGCATCTAGCCTCCTTAAAACTGGTGATAAAGCCCCAAATACATAACTATCCTCACAAATATCGCTAAACACGTATAGAAGTTACTTACTTACTTACTAGAAGTTTTAATTCTATGTTCTGTCAGGGCCACCTCCCAGCATCCTTCTAATGAGACCGGTTTCTGAAGATTAATAATAAAATTATTTGGTTTATTCTGACTATTTAAATGGACAGAGTCACGCCAATTGAGATAATAGTAAGTCATCTTTCATATGTTTTCTATATTGCTAGCTTTGACCCAAGAATCAAACTTTTTGGGCCAGTGTAACCACCTCACGAGATATTCTTTAGGTTTGCCTTTGGGCCTTTTAGTTCTTAGAATTTTTTCAATCTTCCACAACTTGTCTTCTTTCAGGGAAACCTTTTGCAGCTCCGAGTGGTAAAAACTTCCTTTTATATCTTCGGACAGGAAGTCAACTAGTTTGTATATGGGAATACCGTCCCTCCTAGCTCTCTTACTTATCTTGAATATTTCCGAAGACCATTTTTGGTGAAATTCCTTAGTAAAGGGGTTTTTGAGGCCAGTAATTCTTACCGTGTCACCCGCGTTAAATTTAAACCTGGTAGACTTTGGCTCAGATATTTATGAGGTTTTACATTTTTAGTCTTTGGCCAATACATGTACCACCAAAGACCTCTTTCGTTCGATTTATTAACTTCGCTTGGGGCCATACAAATTGTGCTGTGAAAACTTTGGTTGTAGCTGGAAACTAGATCTGGTAACTCTTCGATATACCTTTCTTTTTGAGTGTGACTTAGGTAGCGGTAGATCGAGTTTTTTAGTGTTCTGATACACCTCTCAGCATAATTAGCCTTTCCTTCATTTTGAGTGACAAAATGGTGTATACCTAGATCTTTAAACAGTTTTAAAAGCTGTCCTTTAAATTCTGAGCCTTTGTCCGAGCGGGCCAGTTTTGGTCGCCTGCCTTCAGTGAATATACTTTTGAATGCTTTTACTACTTCGGACACTGTTTTGTTCTTTAGAGGACGCACAAAAATGTATTTTGAAAATATATCAATGACTAACAGCAGATACTTTACACCGTCATTCTTTTTGGCCAATGCAGACATATCCATCAAATCAAAGTCCCACTGATCATCGATGCCATTAACTACGACCCTGTTTCTTGCAAATTTTCTATGCAAAGGTCTATGTATACTTCTTGATTTTGTAGCCATTTTCGAATGCGATTTAAACTTATGTTAAACCTCCCTTCATTTTTTACTTCTTGAAATAGTTTGTTGGGTCCGGCAAAACTGGCTGGGTGGGCGGGGTCGTAATAAATGGTTGACAAGTATTCTTCCCACTCAGTCATAATTTCAACCAGTCTTTTGTTTTATTAATAGGTAAATTTGTCTTTTGCTGCTGAATTAATCCTTTAGGCGTATTGAGCTCTTTCAAGAAGTCTTGAAATATTTCATAGTCTTTTGGTGGATATTTTCCATATTCCCTCACACTATATCGTACTAAATCGGCAATATGAGTTTCTGGGTAAATTTCACCCCGAATCACCATTTCACCTTTATCGGTCCACGAAATACTATCCTTTATATATTCCAATATCATTTTTGCCTTACTTCTAAATTTCTTTGGAATAGTCTGTTTGTTTATTTGGGGTTTTACGTCGCTTTCAACACTGTACAGGTCATATCACGACGGGTAGTTGGAAGGGCAGAGGAAACCAGTACATATAGTTCGCTAGGGTTCTGTACTGTAAACTGCCGACCAACGGCAAGCAACTACCAGCTTTCCCACTTACGGCCATGACGGGGATCGAACCCCGGCCGCAGAGGTGGGAGGCGAGAGTGTTACCACTCTGCCACCGTGGCCCCTGGAATAGTCTGAATTATCATGTCATCATTTATTTGTTTTGTTTGCCCGGCATTACAGTTTTCTGGTGTATAGGGTACCAACACCATTTTGTTTACAGAATTCATAGTCTTATTATGACTGATTTGGCGGATGAAAGCAATAACTTGATTGAATTGCTATTTCGTCCCAATTTACACCTGCTAATTCACTGCATTTGTGCGTCCACCAAAAAATGTGTCCCTGGGTTCTAACCTGGTTTGAACATCCAGTTCTATGGCAAAGGCAATCAAGGCTGGGTTTGTTTTAAGTGCCATGTTAAAGTCATGCTCCCACATACACACATATTCGTACTCCATTGAGATTAAGTCAGCTTTTTTCTGCAGTGTCATAGCATATCTCTGACTGAAAGTTTGGTTAAAATGAGGGTGAACAATATCTGCATTGTAGCACCTAGGACAACCATGGAAGAAACACCCATTAAACTCCATCACAGTTTTTTGCCCGGTACTAGGATCTTCGAAATACCCATCTACTTTATAAATACCCCCATCTGGTTTCCTAATTTTAAATTCACCACCATTTAAAGCATGCCTGATAGCTACACCCCTCTGCCGACTCTCCCACTCTAACCACTGGATTGAAGTCTTGCTAATGTTATCGCAAACCCCGTACCCACCAGCCGGTATCACCCCTATATCTGACCCTTTAAACGTTGTGTTTTCAACATCAGAATTCTCTACTACGCACCAATCAGACCCCTTCTTAACTCTGATTTTGTCATTAAGTCTCTTAGCCTCCCTAACTGTTGTCTCGCCTTTAAGTTTCACTTCGAGAGTTTCCTCTAAATGTAGGCTTCTGTATACACCCATACACACAGATGCTATGGTGCAAAATGAAAATGGGTCAACACCATTTTTGATTGAATGGACAAGAGCATTTGTTTCTGGGTCAAGTTTGGTTTCAGCGGTAACCGTTATGGACAATAAAAGATGCCTGAATTTCATACAGGCTCTGCGCAAAATGTCAACATCCGACACGCAATATTCTTTTATTTCCTTTTGAAAGTCAAAAGCCCCCTCCAAATTTGAATACCATTCGAGAAAATTGTTTCTGTCTTTCTCACTCATTCCTTGAATCCCATACATTTCTGGGGAAGGATATTGCCCGACATAGTTTTGATTTTCCAGAGTATTAAAATAGTGTGGAAAATAACCTTTTTCAGTTCAGTTAAGCCAAAAGCTTTTGGGAGACAAGACAGACGCATCGGCATAAAGTTCAATGAATCCAACACTCGTATATCGAGGCCCCTCTCGACGTGCATATACATAATTTTTGATCCATTAAAGATCACTTTTGGAGTAATGCTATTTTCTGTGAGATATGACAACAAAAAGTACCCATCGTATCCCCTAGCATTGTGGGCCAGAACAGTAGATCCCTTTCTTTGCTTTTGAAAAAGCCACTTTCCCACAAGATGAGAAGTATTTTCCCCTTTAAATACAATTTGTCTTTTACCACAACCGTTACAGGCTTTCTTGGCAAATTCCCCACTTTTAGAGTCCCACTTATCGCATTTGAGACACCGATCTCCGCAGGATTGACATACCGAATCATTGGTCAGATCTTGATTTTCACACACCTGACATACTGTCTGAATGACTGCAAAGTTTGGGACATGAACCCCCGTATTTTGGATGCACTCAAAATCTAAAAATACGAACTTATTTTTCTGTGGCTTTGGAGGTAGAGCTGGTAGGTGACAAAAGTGATTGCCCATAAAATTTTGAAGGCAGAATTTACACTTCCACTCACCGCAAATATGGGCTTCCTTCGTGTCTTTTGTCAAATCGATGACTTTTTTACAAATCTTGCACACCCATCTGGTATTGCAAGGCGAAGGAATTACTTTATGCAGAGATTTTTTCTTCTCTTGTTTGTATCGGACAAAACATTCTAACGAACGGCAAACGGATTGACAAGAAAGACAAGTCATTGGTGTTGATTCTACACAAGATATAGATTGACAAGTCTGACAAGTATGGGTGCAATGGTGATTGCTAATGGAATTAAAACCCTGAAAACATTTTGAACAGAAGTAGGACATGGCAAGCATACCCTTAATGTTTACGATACAATCAAAGTGACCGTTGTCCCCAGACCTGGTATAATACAGGTAAACCCGCTTATCACCAACTGGTCGCGAAGTGTCCGGGTACATGACTTTGTTGTTTAAATGGGCCGCAAAAACAACAACATGAATGTTTAATACTTGTTGAAACATGGGTATATCTAAAATACTACAGGGCCTATTCGTAGGTACCCCAGCAAGATTGTGATAATGCAAGGCAGTTTTTTTCTGTAGACTATTTCTGTTTCTGTCCCCCCTTTCTCATGTTATTATAATGCTTAAGCATCGAAGGCCTATCTTTTTCAGAAGCTCCTTGTAAAGGCGATACCAACGGCTATGGACCTAGCTAAGCACAAGTAATCTTCATTATTGATTGACACCAATGACCGCTTCGAAATCCTATTAGAAGAAACATTTGTGATTGGTACACCTTTACCCCCATGCATCATTTTGGCAACCCCCAAGTTAACTTCAAACCCCTCTGCTACATTAAGATTTTCTTTGCTTTGAAGCACATTTTGTACTGCATCCATAACAGCTTCTGGGTTCAGTTTTTCCAGGGGTTGAGGAGGTACTATTATTGGTTTATGCAGATCTGGATGGTTGATGTGTACCCTGCCCACTGCCTCTTCTTTGGCAAAGTCCTGCATCCCCTGCTCGAGTAAATCTTTGAATGCCTGGTGCAGTTCCACTTTCAAGTCTTTAATTTCTTTCCCTTGGTGCGTATCGTCAAACTTAACTTGGTAGCTAACCTCTTTGACAACGCCTCCTATAATGAACAAATACCAGTCTAACCATTAAAATTTTGAATAACTGGGGACTTCACCATTATCAGTAATTTGTTTCTTAACTTTTTTTTTGTTTCTAATTTTTTAAGTTTTCCATTTCAATCCCAAAGTATATTTATCAAAAAAAACTTCTATCAAGCCAACATTAGCCATCCCGGTATTGTTTACAAAATATATGGAGCTCAAAGATATTCTGTACTCACCATTGAAACTCTTGCTGTCCCTGCAGGATATGCTGTAACTCTTTTCCTCATCTTGTTCGATGTCGTATCCATCTTGATCCTGATCCGGTCTCATCCTTTTTGCTGGGGGTTGTTCTACCGGATCAGATAGTCCAGATGGTCCTGCTTCGCCTATTAATGGGATTCCATTTATGGTTTCGGGTTCATCTACAATATAAATCCATTATTCTTACACACCCAAAGATTTAAAATCATTTTTTCAGTGGCTTAATCTGACACACTAATCTTTTACTCCATCATGAGGTGAGTTCGAACCCACAACCTCAGGCATGGGAGATCAGCAATTCAAAATCAAGTTTGTTAATCAGAGAGCCTGCATGTAATACACATAAAGTTTATACTTTTCAAAAATAACAAGAGAAAATGAATTCTATTTTAACAGATAACCATTTTAAAACTAACCACTATAGAAAAGGTTTTCATCGAATGTGTCTACAGCATGTTTCAGATCTTCCAAATTGGGAATGTTTCCATTCTCAAACTCAGCCACAAAGCTATTGTCTGGGGTTGCTGAAAAAACATAATTAGGAACACTTTAATGATGGTAAATGTGTTTGAGGTTATATTTTATGAAAATAAAACATTCTTTTTTTTTACAATACAGTAAAAGCTCTATTATCCGAATTTCAATTATCCAGCCTCAAACTCACTCTCCAAAATCATTTTAAGCCTGTTATTTTAGCATTCATATTATCCAACCTTTCTATTATTTGACCGTCTTTGACCGTATTCTTACTCTCCCAAGAGTGTCAGATAATAGAGGTTCTACTGCAGTAGTATGCTATACCATTTATGGGGTTTTGTTCCATATCTCCAACAGCTTCTATCAGTTGGAGGTCGCTATTATTCAGTTGAGAACCCTCCTCAGCCTGTGCCCCATCCAAAGCCTCCAGCAGAATGGGGTCACTCACAGCATCGATTTGTTTGTTTATTTGGGGTTTTACGTCGCTTTCAACACTGTACAGGTCATATCACGACGGGTAGTTTGAAGGGCAGAGGAAACCAGTACATATAGTTCGCTAGGGTTCTGTACTGTAAACTGCCGACCAACGGCAAGCAACTACCAGCTTTCCCACTTACGGCCATGACGGGGATCGAACCCGGGCCGCAGAGGTGGGAGGCGAGAGTGTTACCACTCTGCCACCGTGGCCCCTCTCACAGCATCGAACCATGAATCTTCTTCCAAGGCGGTGATCCATTGGACCACACTTGGATCGAACTCTAGGCCAGCTGACACAGCCCATTGTCTCAACTCATCTCTTGAGGTAAATGAGTTTACTTTTTCTAAAAAGGAAGCCATTCCTAGAAGATAATAAACAATATAATTAACTGAGGACTAAAAAATTTCATCCATAGTCTAAAACTCAAACTTATCCCTGTATTATTATAAAACAGACATTCTCTAAACAGTACACCTACCTCATATGTTTAAAACCAAATTTAAGGAGTGGTTACATAAGGTTTTATCCATGACCAATGTAGCAGAATAGCAAAATAAAGCACAATTACGGTGGTAAAAACGAAAAAAATGCTCAAATTAACAGTTAAAAGTTAAAAAAACCCACGAACTAGTCATCAAAATTTCAAATTTTGCATCAAAATATATATATAAAATGAGTATTTACTGCAATAAATTGAAATAGAATAGCAAAATAATGCACAATTACGGTAGTAAAAACGAAAAAATGCTCAAACTAACAGTTAAAAGTTAAAAAAACCCACGAACTAGTCATCAAAATTTCAAATTTTGCATCAAAATATATATAAAAATGAGTATTTACATTCAAAATAAATTAAGATGAAAAACTTACTTGCAATTAAGTACACAGGATGTGAAGATATTTAATTTGAAGTTTATATCCAAAGAGATTTGTACTCAAACTGTAACTGTGAAAAAAATACTGAATATCTGACTTTTATACTTTGGGCTCCCTAGCAAGGACTTCTAGTAACCAATAGAAAGCCTCCAACTGTGATTTTTTAAAATTTAAAAATAATTCATCAATACCTACACTAATGATGGTTATTTTAAATTTTGAAAGGGGGAGGGGGGGAGGGGGTAAAGACATGCAAAATCAATTCACAGGTGTTCAGAAGGGTATACATCATGTATTTCACAAATCAGATTTTGCAGTAAAGCAGTATCTCTCTTTTTTTATTTTAGAAAGTAAACAAATAAATGTATTAAATATGGAGTTTAAATTTTTATCTTGTATTTTGAAACAGGGTAGTTTAAGAGAATTTAATATGGGGTGTAACATATTGTTCAAAGAGCCAAAGATTCTTGAATTCAAAGCACCATGTGGACACTAGAATGTTTTATCTTATATCAATTAGCATGACACATCTTTGCTACTTGAAGTAGAAGAGCAGGAGATAAGTACTTAATGAAAATTATCCTGTTGCATATGTGGCACATATTGAGCAAAAACCAATTATATGGGACTGGTAGGTCAAAGCCCTCTCCCGTGGTGTTTCACTGAAATTGTCAAATAGACATGGCCGCATAAGTGGTCATAGAAGTTACTGTAAAAAGTAGCCTGGACAATAAAATCTTTTATATATGTAGTTCTTTTGTGGTAGCAAATATGCACCTATATACATATAGGGTGAGGTATTGGAGTTCCTGCTCACTGCATTTAGTTCCAAAGTTGGAAGTGGATCAGTTTGATTCTTGTTTTTACCAATAGAACAACAACAACAACAAAAAACAAAAAAAAAAAAAAAAACAAAAAAAAACAAACAAAAAAAAAAAATGGCACCAAATAGTTTTATGTTTTTGGATGGTTCAATCACTCAGGGAGGAAATGTAAGTAGTATGATTATTTTTTAATATAATTTGAGGTTTTGGTTTAGAAAAGTTTTTAATTATTTTTTTTTTGTAGATTATAAAATACCACTGCCTAGTATTTCATGATGTGTTAGTTAAAATTAATATCAGCATGCTTGGTTTACATTTTAAAAAGGTATGTAGTACATTGGTGCACAAATTAAAAAATAGTTGTGGTTTTAAGTTACATATTATTATATTATCAGAATGGGGAGGCTACAACACCAACAAATGATGCGGTCCCACCAACCCCACCAACACCACCACCCCAAAGAAGAAGAGCTATCTCCCGGATAGATGGGGACATGGAGAGTGTGAGAAGGCAGTTAAACTTCTCCGAATGTAGTGAGGTGAGTGCATACTAATGAATATACTAAATGTGTCTCTGATATTGGGTTCAAACCCAATGTGTGTGTAAAATTAAAAGATTATGGTTCTGGGTTCTAACCCAAAGTTCAATACCAGAGGTTTTGTTTCCTTGTTCTACCCTTGTGTATATTCCTCAGTGTTTTAGTCTTAGGTTCAAACCCAATGTGTGTGTAAAATTAAAAGATTATGGTTCTGGGTTCTAACCCAAAGTTCAATACCAGAGATTTTGTTTCCTTGATCCTTATTATAGTCTATTTATTTTATAGGACATCATACCATCCCCCAACAATGGGGGAGCTGGGTCCACACCATTGAGGCCACATGAGGACATCCAGGGAAATGTGAGGAGGGTCCTCAACTTTGGGGAGGATGACAACGGAGAATCCCCACCACAACAATTGGAGTGGAGTCCACTGCAAACACCAGAAATAGACTTTTTGGATATCTTCAAGTTGCCTGGCGACAATGAGTGAAGGTTGGACTCCCTTCATGAAACCCTCACCGCTGAGTGAATAATAGATAGTTTAAACTACCGGGGACCAGGAAAGTCTATAGCTCACATTAAGGTTTTCATTTTAACAATAGAATAGTTTTGAATCTGACAAAAATTCCACAAAAATCTGTTTATTTAATTTTACAAAACTATGTACAATGTACAGACACATGAACACACAATTATAATAACTTTGCTGTAATAAAACATTCTAAGAGGCTGGTATAAAAGTTACAATGCATAAAAGTTATGTGTATTTCATAAAACATTAAGTAACTTGTCCATAAAAAATATAATACCTTTGGGAAAACAAAAACATTCTAAGATACTAATTTTAAAGTTGAGTATACAGGTAACCTACAGCAGCTACATGAACAGACTATTTCTTCAGATAAGGTATACACGAGATACTAACATTAAGAAACTAACATCTACATTATAACTGAAACATTTACTAATTATAGTCCTGAGTGTAAATATTCAAAAAGAAAATTGTCATTGACACTTTTCATGCACACTAAACAGTTCTATGGAATCACCAGACAGGGTTTCGACATCCTGGTTCCTGGGGAAGTGCATCCTGGGTGTCAGGTAGGTTCGTCTGTTTCGTTTGTTGCACCTTTTACTACACTTCTTGCTACAGTTACGCTCATACCGACAATCACAGCAGACATGTATACCACACGCAATCACAGTTTCTGAGAGTAGAGCACAGGTAGTCGAAACTGCTATTACAATATTCAGCTGATTTTCAGTTGGTTGGGGTAGATCAGTTGGTTGTGGTAGATCAGTGGGCAAAGTTGAGTCAAAAACAGTAAGATTCTGAGGTAATCCAGTTGTTATGTTCAGTATGACAGATGTCAGAATCTTAAACTTTGGATAAGGTTTTCGTGTCTTGAACTTCCTCCTGGTTGTAGATACAGTTGTCTCCTCAATGGGGTCAGCACTTTCAGTCCAGTGGTCCTGCTCAGTATATTTATCCGTATCCTTAGTAGTGGTTAGTGAAGCGGTTACAATCCTCTGTAAAGTTGTGAGCTTGCAGTCACTTACAACCTTCAGTTTTTGAATTTTAACTTCATTTAGTCTGTGACACAATGCAAATCTCTGATTTTTAACGTTTATTATTTCCAAGTTTTTCAGTCTTTCTACATGCTTCAGATTAATCTTTGTCAAACAGTTCTGCTGTAAGTCCAAGACTTTTACTTTTTCCCAATATTTTTCTGGTATGTCAAGATCAGCTATGTCTTTCAGACAAAGCCTTGTACACATAACCAAACTCATGTCATCTGAACACTGACAAGGGTTTCCTCCCAAGTCACAATTTTCACCATTGACATTTGCAAAAACCACAAGCATTACAAGACACAACAACTCCATCTTTGAATTTAATGAATATATCCACTTCACCTTATTATATAGTCTTGTATAAGGTTGGAGTAAGATCCTAAGACAGCAGGGGGTTTATTACTAAGAAAAACATGTTGACATGGGTAAGAAAAAAAGTATCACTATATCTTGATTATGCCCTTATCTTATTTATCACTAAGTCCCCCCTCTCCCCTTTTTTTCTATGCTCTGCCTTAGATAACATAACCAGGATAAAAAACAGTGGGGGTAAGTGACAACTCAATAGTGGGCCAGGTGTTGATATGAATAAATGTTTATTTAGTACCATTAAAAGGAAAATGTTATGATCATTTATCTACAAATAAAATTACACTTTTTTCACAAATTTCAAATAACACTACTATAGGGTCTGTATAGGGTGCAGATCAATATTTGGGGGGGGGTAAAATGGGGGTGAATTTATAGGTTGCAGATCAATGGGGGAGGGGGGGATTTGCGGGTTGAAGTGTGGTGACACGTGTATTGGTTTATGGGATTAAGGGGTTTTATAATTTATAGGTTGTAGGTAAATGGGGAGGGGTTTTTTTGGGGGGGAAGCAAGTGTGGTGGCATGTGTGTTTTGACTGAGGGATTGAGGAGAAGGAAATTGTGAGACTGAGGACTTGCTGAGGACATGCTCCCCCTCCCACAATGGTGCTTTGCACCATTGGGGGTTTGAACTTTGTTGTGCCTTTTATGTGTGTTCTAAATGTATATTTCAAATTATCCCTGTGTTTTTTTTTCCTGGTTAGCATCTATTTTTAAAGCATATTGTGAATCTCTGTTTTCACTGAATTGCTTCTCTGCTTTAATCATTTCTTTATCCGTAAAATTTAAGAATATGTATGAAAACCAAGATATCCATATTTTTTAATTATTTGTCATGCTTTCCACTTCTACTACAAAAGTATTGAACACATCTTTACAATATTTTTAACAACGGTAGATCACGGCAAAAGGAAGAAAGATAAGAGTTTGGGACAGATTCAGAAATTTCCCCTCCACTGCGACTGAGGTCTGCGCTCTACGGATGCTTTCAACTTTTATCATTGCTTTCAGCTGAGGTCTTGATTCTAGTGAGCAACAATATATCGAATAGTACTTTAGATGATGTGACCTGAAATAATTTGGTCAATCAAAAATATCCTGGACAAGTGCATTATGTAAATTTTATTGCAAATAATATATTCATTAAATATTTTAGGGAATGAATAAAACATTAACCATCAATAATTTTCTTTCCTTTTGAATAGTGAAGTAGATGTTTACAACCATTTTACAACCAGTGACAATAACAACAGCTATTTAAGACCTGTTACTAGCTAAATACACAGGAACAAACACATCAACATACAAGTGTAAACATATGTTAATAACGTGAGCATGCATAAACAAATTATATATTAAATAAACTCTGCAAAGTATTGTCCAAGTTTAAAAGGTCTTTAAAAGTTTAAATTTCCTTCAGGTCTTTCATCCTCTGTTTGCGAATCCGATTCCACATCCGTACTTTCTGAATCAAAACTGCTATTGTCATCCTCTTCTTCGCTGTCAATAAGTTCATCAAACAATGATGAGTTCCATTGTAAAACTAATTTTAAAGCCTTTGCAAATTGGTAATTTTTTCATCCATTAATCTTTGGATATCTTGCATAATTTCCTGGTGAATCATACTCTTTTTCAAATTGTGCAGTGTTGTCAAAATATCGGCATACTGTTTCATAATACCCTTTCTATACTTCCAAAATAAGTCTTCTGTAGCCTTTTCTCTTGATTCTAGGTTGGAATAACCATCGTTTTCATAGGAGTCAACCTTTTCAACGTATTGATCATCATATTTTTCATACACTTGTTGCACTATGTTATGAGAGGTCCTCAGTGGCCTAGTGGTTAGCAAGTTTGGCATCTAATCATAGGCTGTCACCTCTGTGGGTTCGAGTCCCACAAGTGGCAATTCTGAGGACCTGTCCCAATATGACCCTGGCTGTTGAACGGGACGTAAAACCCCAACTTTGACTTTTGCACTATGTTATGCCAACCAGATTCATTGGGTTCATCCGTATTTTCAATGCACAGCCTTTTCACAGGGGGCTGATTATTTTCGGGACACCCTCTTTTTACATGTTTCTGTAAGTCCATTGAAGAGGCAAAAATAATACCACAATCAGTTCATGGACAATGGCTCTTATCCATTTTATATCCCACTTCTACTGCCTTTTTCACACAGTTTTCCTGTTCACTACCAGTTGTCAACTGAATCATTTTACTGTTTCCACCTCCTTTTATAATACTAGTTCTTAGCATGTCTTTATCAGCTGTATCCTGTTTAAGATCAATTAGTAAATACCCGTATGGCTCCTGTGTAGCATCATGGTTCTGTTTTCTTTACCTCGGTGGTACAAATTTTGCAACAGGCAAATAACACTCAAATTACAGTGGTGAGAGCCTTCAGTGTACATTTCACATATATCTACATTTTTGGTAGTATCTTTCATAAGATCATCGTAGATGTACAAGGTAGGCTGGCCATCAGGATCTCGCTGTCCAATACCCTGCATGAATTCGATAAAAGGAATAATTTCTTGTAATTCACTGTACGCTGGTTGCCATCTTTTGTAAAACCATAAGATCTTTTTAGGGGGAGGCTTTATCATTGTTTCAGCCTGTTGCAGTAAATGTTTCATCCAGGTGGTTTTTCCACAAGAGGTTGGTCCTGCTAATAACATTGTGAATGGATGCCTAAACACAAAGGGATCCTCGAGCTTCGATGATACTTTCAAACATGGATGAAAATTTTGACTCAAGATATGTACTGCATCGGGTGAAAAACGCTTTTCTTGTGTATGGTCAGGTGTTATATATGTTGCATTAGGTGTTACATGTGTTGCATTTGAAACATCGGGTGTTACATGTGAGGCATGAGGTGTTACATGTGAGGCATCGGGTGTTACATGTGTTACATTGGGTGTTACATGTGAGGCATCGGGTGTTACATGTGAGGCATGAGGTGTTGCATGTGTTACATTGGGTGTTACATGTGAGGCATCGGGTGTTACATGTGTTACATTGGGTGTTGCATGCGAGGCATGAGGTGTTACATGTGTTACATTGGGTGTTACATGTGAGGCATCGGGTGTTACATGTGTTACATTGGGTGTTGCATGCGAGGCATGAGGTGTTACATGTGTTACATTGGGTGTTACATGTGAGGCATCGGGTGTTACATGTGTTACATGTGAGGCATGAGGTGTTACATTGGGTGTTACATGTGAGGCATCGGGTGTTACATGTGCTACATGTAAGGCATCGGGTGTTACATGTGAGGCATCGGGTGTTACATGTGTGGCATGAGGTGTTACATGTGAGGCATCGGGTGTTACATGTGAGGCATCGGGTGTTACATGTGTTACATTGGGTATTACATGTGAGGCATCGGGTGTTACATGTGTTACATTGGGTGTTACATGTGAGGCATGAGGTTTTACATGTGTTGTATGAGGTTTTACATGTGTTACATGTGAGGCATCGAGTGTTACATGTGTTACACCAGCAGATGATCGATTCAGGCATCCTGTCTTGACATTTTTCTTATTCCAAGCTGGTATTGTACCTGTGTTGTGCTGTGTAAGCATATGTCTCCTGAACGAATAAGGTGTAGCAAAACTCTTTGAACATATTTTACAACTTTTATCCATGTTGACACTGTAGTATCCAGGAATAAATGTCTTCTTCTAAATATAACCGTCATCTTTTATAGCTTTTGCAGCTGGTCTTGTGTGACCTGTTAACTTTATAGGTTAACTATACCGCTTGACAAAAACTTCTGTTTTTGAAAACTTTATAATACAGGCAATTCTGAAAAAAAGCCATTTAGTCTTCAAAAATATTCAAGATAAGTAAAAAAGCTAGGAGGGACGGTTTTCCGATATACAAACTAGTTGACTTCCTGTCCGGAGATATAAAAGGAAGTTTTTACCAATCGGAGCTGCAAAAGGTTCCCTGAAAGAAGATAAGTTGTGGAAGATTGAGAAAATTCTAAGATTTAAAAGGCCCAAAGGCAAACCTAAAGAATATCTCGTGAGGTGGTTACACTGGCCCAAAAAGTTTGATTCTTGGGTCAAAGCTAGCGATATAGAAAACATATGAAAGATGACTTACTATTATCTCAATTGGCGTGACTGTCCATTTAAATAGTCAGAATAAACCCAACAATTTTATTATTAATCTTCCGAAACCGGTCTCATTAGAAGGATGCTGGGAGGTCGCGCTGACAGAACATAGAATTAAAACTTCTAGTAAGGACCCGATATACGTGTTTAGCGATATTTGTGAGGATAGTTATGTATTTGGGGCTTTATTGCCAGTTTTAAGGAGGTTAGATACAAAAGTTGACACTTTATCCCATCCTAACTTTATAAAGGTGGCTAAACCGGAGTTTTCCACTATTAGAATATACTTGAAGGATTGTTTTATGAAAGAGTAAGTAGTTCAAGACTTTTACTGTACTTTATGTCTGAGACGGGCTGGAAACAACATTTCATGAACATGTCCGAAGGTAAGGTTTCAAAGAGAAGGAAGTATTATACTCTAAAAATGGTGGCCCCTACCGAACAGGCTGTAGAAATGGCAAAAGACCAGGTGAAAGTTATAAAAGCAGTAAAAAGGCGAAAGGCCGTTGGGAAAAAGGTCACAGTTAAAAGGAAACTGAATAGGCAAAATAGTAAAAGAAAACCTAGACAGAAGAAAAAGAAAGCCTCTTTTGCTCTGAAGAAAGGAAGAAAACCAGATTTTTTTTCATAATGGATGCGCATTGTTCTAATCTAGCTCTTTTCGAGAAGCCTCTGGTAGAGTCTGCAGTTGAAAGCATTGACTGGGTGCATTTTGCACCAGATGTTATTCCCACAAAAGATTCTCCTTTATCTTTTGATATACCTAGTAATGCCACTATCTACACAGATCTCGGGAAAACTTTGCTACAAGTTAAAGTGAGAGTAACTCATAAGGATGGGAGCGATCTAACTGAGGATGATCAAGTAGCGCTAGTTAATTTAGGGCTGAGCTCCCTCTTTTCCCAGATGGATGTATCTTTGAATCAGAAATTGATAACGACTAGCGTTGGATCGAATCACCCTTACAAAGCTTACATAGATGTACTACTAAACAGTACAGATGATGAATGCACATCGAGACTCCAAAGCGAATTATTTTACAAAGATACTGCTGGCGCAATGGATGAAGCCGGACTCAACGGAGGCAATTTGGGCCATTACAACAGAATGTTACACACAAACCAAAGTCAGATACTAACCTTAGAAGGAGGTATAAGAGTGGACATTTGCCAACAAGACAGACTAATTGTGAATGGGGTTGCGATACGCATAAAGATGATTCAAAACGAAAACTGCTTCCGGTTAACAGCTGATGGAAATAAGGAATACAAGCTTCATATTGAGGATGCGGTTCTTAAAGTGTGTAGAGTTAAGGTTAAGCCAGAAGTTTTCATTGCACAGAATGAAATCCAGGGGCCACCCACCTCTGCGGCCGGGGTTCGATCCCCGTCATGGCCGTAAGTGGGAAAGCTGGTAGTTGCTTGCCGTTGGTCGGCAGTTTACAGTACAGAACCCTAGCGAACTATATGTACTGGTTTCCTCTGCCCTTCCAACTACCCGTTGTGATATGACCTGTACAGTGTTGAAAGCGACGTAAAACCCCAAATAAAAAAAACAGAATGAAATCCTGAAGACGCAACCAGCTTTGTACCCTTTTTGGCGGTCGGATATTAAAACCTACAGCGTATCAAAAGGCAATTATGATTGGTGTGTTGAGGATGTGTATCGCGGTAGTGTGCCAAATGTTATTGTATTGGCGCTCTGCAGCACTGAAGCTTTTAATGGCAATTACAATAAAAACCCATTTAATTTCCAACATTACCACATTAATTTCTTAGAAGTTACTATTGATGGAATGTCAGCTCCGTCGGAGGCCCTTCAGCCAAATTTTCAAGAAGGGGAGTATACTAGTTCCTATTTGAACTTATTCGGTGGTGGATATAAAAAGTCTTGCATCATTTCCATGAAAGATTTTCCAAGTGGGTACTCTCTGTTTCTTTTTAACTTGCAAAGCCAAACTGGTGGCGATCTGTATTCTAGAGGAAAACACGGTAATGTTAGGGTCAAAGTCAAATTTGCCAAGCCATTGCAAGAGAATGTCACAGCAATAGTATATGCAAAATTTCCGGCAATGGCAACCATTAATGCCAGTCGAAATGTGATATTAGATTATAAAAGCTAGACTAGTTTGACCAAAAAATAACAAAACAAAATGTTGATCTTTGTCATTATATGTGTACTCGGTACAGCTCTAGCCGAACCCTGTGGTATGCCTCCGGTGTGTCTATGTCAGTTGGATTTGGGCATAATTTTATGTGCTGGGATGAATATTAATCAAATACCGACATTTTCCGATGAAGTTAAAAATGACGCGCTATTTTTGGACATTCTTTCGACAAATATCACTGAAATGCCTTCGCTAAAAGAATGGCCAACTTTAGAATGGGTTACTTTCAGGGAAAATAGTAAATTAGATTGTAATTTTAGTATCGAAAATAAAAACGTCTGTGGACACAGATTGTCATACCATACCCAATACTGTGTACTATGGTATAGATGCAGATTATTTTATGCCAGAACACGTAGAATTATTCAAACTGATATACGCTATAATATTTATCCCCTTTGGGTTTACTTTTGTTTCCGCATGCGCTTGCATAATAAAAAGTAAAAGAAATATATGCATTAAGGAAGCGAATAAAAAATCTAGTTTTAATGGAGCCGAGGAACGATCGATTTTTCCTGTGTGAAGTATGATGGGTTATAAAGACTTGTAGTGAACGATTAACATTCATTTAGACACAAGCTGCCACGGCGAGCATAACTCATACAGTGATTTATGGAGACCTAGGTTGCCCACTAGATCTGAGACATATTGCTGTAAATAGTAGAGATGTTGTGTACAAAACAAAACCATTCGATGTCATTAATTGGCATCACAAAAAAATTAGGTGTAGTTGTATGTTGTATAGTACTGGAAAAATGATTTGCCATGGGAATAAGAAACAGATGCGAAAATATGCCAGAATACTGTTTAAAATGGGTTATCCTGTATCACTAAACAAAGTGAAGATAGCGACGCATTCAGCAGTCTACAATTTGACCAATGAAGTAAATTACTTTAAAATGATGAAACTGCCAGGGCCACATACGAACCAAAGATATATCACGCTCTGAATATAAAAAGAAAAAGAGTACACTTTACAGTTTATAGGACTGGTAAGGTAGTCATAACTGGCATTACGAGTGAGCGCGTTATAGACGATATTGTGAACCCGACATTGTTAGAGCTGGAGATTTTATAAAGGCTGCTTAAAACCCATGGTGAAGCATAAAAAAATTATAAAATAAAAAACTGAAAAAAATGGATAGTCAAACAAAGGACAAATGTGAGAAGTATACATTCGTCATCGAACATATAAACCATTTACCAAGCAAGAGAAGCTACAACTCCGTAGAAGAGTGTGCCAGTGCTGGTTTAAGTTTTGGTCAGGCTAAATTTGGAGAAAAATTAGTCAACGTTACAGTGCTACAAGATGGA
The DNA here is from genome assembly GCA_964017235.1 of Sabellastarte sp. h YS-2021. NCBI lineage: Eukaryota > Metazoa > Annelida > Polychaeta > Sabellida > Sabellidae > Sabellastarte > Sabellastarte sp. h YS-2021. Next base: position 82,697,815 of record OZ024935.1, on the reverse strand, counting down.
CAGAGTATAGTATCCTGGCGACAATGAGTGAAGGTTGGACTCCCTTCATGAAACCCTCACGGCTGAGTGAATAATAGGTAGTTTAAACTACCGGGGACCAGGAAAGTCTAGATTTTGAATGAAAAAAAAGGCTTTTTATTTCTATATCTGATTTATTTTCATTACACAAATAATAATAATAACTTTAACCACCATTTTTCACAATTACCAGTACAAATTCCAATTTACATATCGCTTTTATGCAAAACAAATTTCGTTAAATAACTCTGTCCAGATTTCTGGTATATTGTCTTCCTTTAGAGCTGCAAGAACTTTTCCCTCATCCGGTTTATGATCCAATATGAACCCCCTAAATGGCGACATCTGCAATTTATCCATCACTTTATTTAAAAAGTCTTTCAACTCATCGGAGCCAATTTCAAACTTCCCGTAATACTTATCCACAGAGTCTTCCAACGATTCCAAGCAGGAGTGTTCGATTTGACTGGGGCGATCGTATTGGCACCCGTAGCAGACTTCTTTCAGTAGGTTTTTCAGTTTATTACACATCAGGTACGCTTTTGCATTGTGAACCATTGAATTTCCATCCATAGCAGTCACTGTTTTCTTAACTACTGTACAGACACCTGGCAAGGAACTCGTGTAAGACTTGGCACCCTCCTCTGTGTAAAAAGACTTTGGAAAAGCCCCATCACAAATGACTTGGAAGATTTCTACCCTCGCATCTTTTGGAGTATAGACAAATCCGCAAACCCTGGGGAAAAAACTATCTGGAATAGATTCTTCGATGATACGCCATTCCTCAAATGCAGCATTTATGTAAAAAGTTCCTTTCTTGAAAACAACGTAAGCAATTCCTTTGAACAGAGTAACCTCCACATCGATTGCGTCACTTAGTTTGACTGAGTATGGCAAACCATTCTTCACAGCTTCACTTATCTGGGATATATTTTCAATCAAAATGTTTATTGCTTTCATAGGGAGACAAATGAATCTACTCCCTTTTTTAATTCTTAAATATTTTCCGCCATCGAATTTACTGTCTTCCAAAATACACTGAAGTTGTTTTTTCTCCATAGTGTCTATCTTTGAAGATCAGAAAAATGTTTGGCTTTCCCCAAAGCAAAACGGCATCTTATATACTGGCAAAATCGATACCTAAATTTGATTCAACCAGTAAAATATTAGAATTTATAGGTTGCTCATTAATAAATCAATGACTAATTCAATTCCTGCAACCTGTAAATTTTAAACCCTCGACAACACAGATAAAAACCAATACATCTGTGACCCATTAATCTGCAACCTATAAATTATAAAACCCCTTAATCCCATAAACCAATACACATGTCACCACACTTCAACCCGCAAATCCCCCCTCCCCCATTGATCTGCAACCTATAAATTCACCCCCATTTTACCCCCTCCTCAAATACAGTAAAAAGATCCCTTAGCTGTAAACAAAGCACACAGTAAGTTAAACAAGTGTGTCTTTTATCTGAGTTAAATGCTCAATAATCCTCTCATATTAAATCCCCCCACCCCTTTCTTGATCAAACCTCAATTAATGTGAGAGGCTTTTGAAATTCAAAACTAAAGAGGACACAGGTGTTGAGATTCTGGTGGAAATTTATAGGTTGCAGATCAATAAGTGAGGGTGTTAATCAATTGGGTGGGCTCATAATAATTTCTGTCAATAAGCCAGTCTGGTGTTTCATTTCATGCTTGGAACTCAACCAGTAAGGATGTGCTGTTTTTCTCTCAGGAAAAAAAAAGTTATTTGGTTGAATCAGTTGAAAAAAGAATAATTAGAATTTTATAACTTATTCTGATAATTATGAAATGACTCAAGAAAGAAAAAGGTTATAAATTGGACAAATAATTAAAAAAAAAAGAATATCTTGGTTTTCATAAAAATATTCTGATGTTTTATGGTTAAAGCGATAAAATGATTTAAAAGCAGTGAAAACAAGGATTCACAATATGCTTTGGAAATAGATTTTAACCAGAAAAAAAATACACAGGGATAATTTCAAATAAAAGGCACAACAAAATTCAAACCCCCAATGGTGCTCCGCACCATTGTGGGGGGGGGGGGGGGGGGGAGCATGTCCTCAGCATGTCCTCAGTCTCACAATTTCCTTCTCGACAATCCCTCAGTCAAAACACACATGCCACCACACTTGCTTCCCCCCAAAAACCCCCTCCCCATTTACCTGCAACCTATAAATTATAAAACCCCTTAATCCCATAAACCAATACACGTGTCACCACACTTCAACCCGCAAATCCCCCCCTCCCCCATTGATCTGCAACCTATAAATTCACCCCCATTTTACCCCCCCCCCCCCAAATATTGATCTGCACCCTATACAGACCCTATAGTAGTAATAACTTGGGTTTTTTTTCATACATTACCAATTTTACTGTACAGGAATTCTGACTGGTGATAAGAAGGTAAATCCCCCCACTCCCTTAGCTGTAAACAAAGCACACAGTAAGTTAAACAAGTGTGTCTTTTATCTGAGTTAAATGCTCAATAATCCTCTCATATTAAATCCCCCCCACCCCTTTCTTGATCAAACCTCAATTAATGTGAGAGGCTTTTGAAATTCAAAACTAAAGAGGACACAGGTGTTGAGATTCTGGTGGAAATTTATAGGTTGCAGATCAATAAGTGAGGGTGTTAATCAATTGGGTGGGCTCATAATAATTTCTGTCAATAAGCCAGTCTGGTGTTTCATTTCATGCTTGGAACTCAACCAGTAAGGATGTGCTGTTTTTTTTTCTCAGGAAAAAAAAGTTATTTGGTTGAATCAGTTGAAAAATGAATAATTAGAATTTTATAACTTATTCTGATAATTATGAAATGACTCAAGAAAGAAAAAGGTTATAAATTGGACAAATAATTAAAAAAAAAAGAATATCTTGGTTTTCATAAAAATATTCTGATGTTTTATGGTTAAAGCAATAAAATGATTTAAAAGCAGTGAAAACAAGGATTCACAATATGCTTTGGAAATAGATTTTAACCAGAAAAAAATACACAGGGATAATTTCAAATAAAAGGCACAACAAAGTTCAAACCCCCAATGGTGCTCCGCACCATTGTGGGAGTCGGAGCATGTCCTCAGCATGTCCTCAGTCTCACAATTTCCTTCTCCTCAATCCCTGTCAAAACACACATGCCACCACACTTGCTTCCCCCCAAAAACCCCCTCCCCATTTACCTGCAACCTATAAATTATAAAACCCCTTAATCCCATAAACCAATACACGTGTCACCACACTTCAACCCGCAAATCCCCCCTCCCCCATTGATCTGCAACCTATAAATTCACCCCCATTTTACCCACTCCTCAAATATTGATCTGCACCCTATACAGACCCTATAGTAGTGACAATTGTGAATTTATTTATTTGTTGTTTTATTTCGATTTTAACACCCTACATGTCACACCGTGAAGGGTAGTTTTGTGGGCAGAGGAAACCAGTGCATACAGTTGGTCAAGGTTCTGTACTGAAACTGCTGACCATCGGTAAGCAACTGCCAACTTTCCCACATGAGGTCAGAGGTTTGAACTGCTGACCTCGGAGGTGGGAGGCATGTGTGTTACCACTGCACCACCATGGCTTCTTTGAACAACCATCGATTATAAGATAGCATTCCAAAATATACTTGTACATAAGAATGACTGAACATTTCAATGATTTGCTCAATATATAGGTGAATTAGTCAGTTTGTCACGTAACTCTAAAATTGTAAGTTATTGGGATAAATACAAAAGTAAGTATTCATAGCCTGTATGGTTAATGTTTAGCATACAAACCATTTTGACTAGCTTTTTCAGTTTTCAGTCAAATAAGTCTTGTAAAATTAATATATTTCATGTTATAACATAATCAATAAATATGGTCCATTTTAGTGCTGGTGTGCATTGTTTCATATATTAAAATGAATTTTTCCTATGCAAGTATCTATATTGATATTCTTCCACTGCAAGATTTAGTGAGAAAGATCTATGCTAGGACATATGTGTGCGATGTCGGAATTTTACTGCGGGAAATGTGTATCCCATCCAAACAATTATTTGTCGATTCCACCGTCATCTCGATGTAAACAAAACCATACAGTACGTACAGTAAATGTTTGATTTCATATTTTCTTGAAAATATAGTAACGTAAAACGCACGAGATTAAATATATTGGTAGGATTTTGCATATTTAACATACAACAATTTTTATACCTATTGTTATTTTCGTGGTGGTACGTACAAGCCCATAATTTCTTTTGTGGTACCCGTACAGTACACGGGTGGACACAAAGATAAACTGGACACGAAGATAAACGGTTTTAGAACTTGGCTCTTTTTAGTAGTATAAATAATTAAATTGAACAAAATAAGTAACAAATGTCTGGACAAGCTTTGTTTAAGTCTATTCTGTTTGTTATTTTGTGCAATTTTGTTGTTTACACCGCATATATCGCCGCACGTCCCGTTATCGACCACTTCCTATTATCGATCGGGAACAAATATCACTTTTCTTAGGTCACATGACTGCGCTTCGAATTTGCCGATCAGAGAATTGAATGTAAATAATTTCTGAAATAATATCTCACAAAACTGTCAAAAAGATGAGGTCAAAGCAGGTATGAAATTTTTAAAGTTAAAACGTGTATGCGATAATTGCTCAAGACACTAATGTCCGTTTTTCACAATTTATAAATCTTTAATTTTGAAGTATTTTATAAATGTTTCTGTCACTAAGTTCATTTCTCTACTGTAGAATTTTGTTTATTTTTGATCCAAACCAATAAATAGGTCTAAATTGTTCAGAATAATGTGTACTAAACCTGAGAGAGTGATATGGTCCTTATGGGTCCTCTCCCAGAAAAGTTAAAAATTGTTTCTCAAATATTTTTTTTACTTCATTTTAAAAGAAGGTTTTGTGGCATATTACTGCAGAAAAATCCTGACCATGTTGTCAAAAAGTGTACCCTTTATGATGCCGATCATCTGATCTTTGCATAATTGTAACCTGTGCTGGAGGAAGTTTACTCAAGTAGAGTAGCAGCCAAGTTTTTGAAACTTTTCTCTTTACTGTGAATAAAAAAGTAGTGATGCATCAGCCCTCCAAACATAAGATATTCCAGATCCTAATTATTACAATTTTGTGTATGCTGATACAATAAATTTTATACTTTTATCAATTTCTTTTATCAATAATACTTTTTATTAACCTTACAACCTTAAGTCTGCTATTTCTAGCTTTAGATGCAACCTTTAGTCATGTGATCGGTAATTGGAAGTGAGGCTTCCTGTATAGCAAGTGTGACATACCTAAGAAAAACAATCATTTCTGTGCAAAATATCGTATCAAAACAGGATATATGCATGCCAATACATAGATAACATAATATGACAATAATCAACTGGATATTTGCAAAGGTATGTTATTTTATATTATTTATCGGCAGTTTTTCCGCTTATGTGGTTGATAATTGGACGTGCGAGGATATTTGAAAACTTCTTGTGACCGTTTATCTTCGTGTCCGTTTATCTTTGTGTCCACCCGTGTACTGTATCCCCTTTTCACTTAATTGCTCATCTTCTCTCAAACTGGGAGTAGCAGTCGCCTATAACATCCATGAAGCTCCGTGCTCCGCGCTCCATGCTCCGACTCCGCCCTCATTATTTGCTCCGAGTTCAAAACCATCATAATGTCCCCTTCAATAATTGCGAACAAGAAGAGGCTTTAACATGTAACATGTGGGGGTTCTTTATCAATTTCACCACACAAATATGGAAAAACATACAATAATTTTGTTTTTGTTAGCAAAAATACATATCTAGTATTGCACTACAGATTTTATTGGCCAAGTTTTTATATTTTCATTTTTTTAAACTTTTAAGTATATTTCGGAATAATGCACTCTTACAAGTGACTCCAAAGAGTAAAAATTATGCATTTATAAACAAATAGCAACAAACATTTTTAACTTCTAGGGGATAAGCTTTTAAAAATATACAGCTATGTTAATGACAATTTTTGTCTAGAAAAGATGTAAAATATTAATTTAACTTTTCTTGATAATGCAGTGTTGATCATATTTATCAAAACAAAAATTGAAAAAAAAAAGTGACTTGATGTAGCAGAACCAAAAGACCAAAAGTGCCAAAAATATGGCAAATATGATAGGGGAAGGTAGGAGGAGGAGCAATATTTACGTGATATTTACATGGAGATTTTTTACAGTTGAATAAAAACAAGGCTGATTGAGGTTGGAGGAGGAGCAATATTTACATGGAGCAGTTGTGCAATCCATGGGATAAGGTTGCTCCATGACACATTTGCTCCTCCTCTGACTTCAGTTCCTCTGACCTCATTGAAACAACAATATTGTCATATTTTCAATAGTCCTTGCTTAAAAATATTTATTTCTTAATAAATAAAGGTTATTGAATATATTTTGGTATTATGTTTAATAACATCATGTCCTTTCATTTTAAACTACTTTAAGTGTTTCAATTGAGGTCAGAGGAATTGAAGTCAGAGGAGGAGCAATGGAGCATGGAGCAAACTTATCCCATGGATTGCACAACTGCTCCATGAGGCTGATTGAGGTTGGAGGAGGAGCAGTATTTACATGGAGCAGTTGTGCAATCCATGGGATAAGTTTGCTCCATGCTCCATTGCTCCTCCTCTTACTTCAATTCCTCTGACCTCTATTTATTAAGAAATAAATATTTTTAAGCAAGGACTATTGAAAATATGACAATATTGTTGTTTCAATGAGGTCAGAGGAACTGAAGTCAGAGGAGGAGCAAATGTGTCATGGAGCAACCTTATCCCATGGACTGCACAACTGCTCCATGTAAATATTGCTCCTCCTCCAACCTCAATGTGCCTTGTTTTTTCAACTGTAAACAATCACCATGTAAATATTGCTAGTCCTCCATTCTCCTCCTGCCATATTAGCCTGTCATTTGCAATAAGTGTTTAGTACTCTATTCCAAAAAACAATTTTATGATATATCTTTACTTTTGGCTTATTTTAGCACACATGTAGTGGGCCAAATCTCACGCCACAAAACACAGTCAAAATATTTACAATGTTCTCTTAAATAATTGTTAACAAGAAGAGACTTTAAAATTTGTTGCAGCAACATTTACAGTATTCTGAATGTAAAAAAAATATTCCTTCAGCAAATAATATTTCTTTAATTTAAAGGTTTCATGATAGATTTATATGCTCCTGAGACTTTATTTTCTCTGTAAAAGTTGTATCTAGAGTAATATTTATATTTACGAGAGGTCAAAACAACTACAACTAATATATTTTTTAAAAACTGTTCTTGTTGTAAAATATTGGAAGAGGACATTGTGGTCAAGTTGAGGTCGGAGCAAATGAGGTCGGAGGAAATTAGGTCGGAGCATGGAGCGCGGAGCACGGAGCTTCATGGATGTTATAGGCGACTATTATTGCAAACTGGTCGACCACCCACTTACGTTTAATTATAATTAAGCTCGTCAGCAGCCTTAAAATAGTACTATTAAAAATAAGCAAAAACTTTGTTAACATATCTTTGCCCACTTCGCAGTCGTCCCCTCCTTTCAAACTAGATCTGCCTTCTTTGAGACAAGAAAAGATCAAAGGTACTGTATAGGGTTTTATATACAAATTCAAATACAAATCAGGTGATACAAATATGTATAAACTATCAAGAACAGTTAAAAGCTTTATTGTCATCTTGGCCCACTTTATATGGAGTATGACCAAGCCAAAAAAAAAAAAAAAAGTTTTCAGCTCATACCAAACATGCCTGTGTTACAAAGACAAAGGTAAATAAATAAATCGAGTACCAAATCTTTAAATATCTTGTCACCCAACCTTCAAACTTAATCAAGTACATGTCTAAATGTTTTGAGAAGCTTTCATATTGATTAATATGAAAGGGGCACTCGACACATTTTAAATAAAATGTACATCAGGGACCCGACTTTCATTCTCTTCATTATGCGTCAGTCACCCGATGCCTAATCACTTCGAAGTAATTAACCCTTGATAAGCGAGCCATTTTTCATGGAAAGTCGATTCTATTTTTAAGAAGCTGCCTATAAATAACCTGACAACTGGTTACTTTTTCGGAGTTTTTCCTGTAGTAAAACATTAACAGCACACAGAGAAATTTCAGTTTTGTATAAAATGCAGGTGACAAACTTGGTGGGTACCAACTTGTGTAGGTGAGTAGTAGACATGATTATTGTAGCTCTGCTAAACTTGTGTGTAGAGCCTTGGCATGACTCCACTTAGAGCTGGAGATTTGCATAAAAGACTTTCCTGTTGAACAAATGTTGAAAAATGTCTAATTTTTTTTTTTTTTTTTGCGTGTGTGTAAAAACAATTGGTATTAATCCAATGATGCAGCCAGATAATCTGATATGTAAGCTTTGTGACAGAACCCAAGAAGTGATAATATCACTACTGGCTTGGCTATAGTAGGGATTTTCTGTATAACTCACAATGATCAATACAGTGATGAACAATTTTAGACTTTATGTTAAGCTTATATAATATTTCCTCTATGCATTTTTCTTTGCAAAAAGAAAATATAATGTATGTTTGAACAGTTTCAAATTTAAATTGATTTACAACGTGTTAAATTTTTACTACCATGAAAACTGGATGAGTCACCAAAAATACTTTTCAGCCAGGGAACTTTGTCACCTGCTCAAACAAGAACACTCGGAGAGTGTGTACCTCTGCGAAGGCCCAATGCCTCAATACTGATTAATTAAAAAAAAAAGTGATTATGAGGTGCAATGATAAAAAATTTTTTCTTTAAATTCCTGGATCCAGAAAATGGTCCAGATCACCACCAAAATTGAATCATCTGTTTCTTGTGCCTTTGTGCCCATATTTCCTGAAAATTTCTTCCAAATCCATAACTTTCAAAGTAATTTTGAAAACAGACAAACACTTGCTGCCAGTAACATAAGCTCCTTGGTTGATGTAAAAATGATCAAAGATGAGAAATATTTCTTTTTAGACAAATGGGATATAGCCTGTCAGTACTCTACTTGTATAATTTGGGGATTACAAATGTTGCAGAAAGTAAAATGTTGGCATTCCTGATTAAAAACTCAACCATGAAGTTCTTTGGCTTTTTCACATTCCTTTGATACTTAGATTTAAATTAAATAGGTGTGTTTATCTCAGCAAAGAATATCCCCTTCCTAATCTTGTGCTTTGTGTACATAATCTTTTCCCAATGATTCAGTTAAGTTGCAGTGGAGGTCAACATGATTTCAAGACATTATGAATTGCCCAAACTGACATATCAAAATTTAATTTACTCCTGTCAAATCTCCCCGTATTTGATGAAATATATGTGTGACCTTTCGTGAACAAGTGATGATTTTTGCCAGATTAGAAAGGTAGTTTTGGTTCTTCTGCTTATTTCATTGCATTAAAATCTATCTGGTAATAAGGGGGAATCACAAGTTAAAAAATGCTAGATTATTAAATTAATTCACTGAATTGCACAGATATCTATGAAAATGGTGTATGGAATACTGACAAAAATATCATTTAACATGCTCTCTCACAAATTTATATGACATTGTGAATTTCAGAACCAAAACAGGGAGTACTTCACTTGGTTAAGCGAAAGTAGAAATTTTGCAGAACAACATTCACCAAACCTGTATGTACATTGTTGACCGAAACAGGATCTATTTGTTGTGAATATGGAGGAAGTTATAAATGAGGAGCAGGGGCCTCCTCCTCCTTACAATGAGTCGGAGCTTCCATTGTATGACACCATTTTTCATTTACCAGACTGGGATTTACCACCACCTCCTGTTTATGCTGATGCAGTCTTGCTTGGAATGGACCAGCCTAAAGGTGAAGCCCCTCTGTGTATAGTCCTTTCTTTATTGATTTAAACTTGTGTATTACAGTTCAGCTTTCTTAATTTTAATTTCAGTGAACTTGAAAACACCTTTACTTAACAGAGATTTCCAGATAAAAGGGAAAATTTCAATAAAATAAATACTCTGAGCACCTGATATCTACTTTCTTGTCCACAGATATAATAAAAGGTGTTACTAGGTAATATAAACCAATGGTTGTGATTTTAGCATCAGTGGTTGACATTGCCATTATTTAGAGTGTTTTAATGGAAACTGTGATTCTCTTTTATTCAGCATATTACATTATTATTTTAGTGAAAAGCATTTGTAAAATATTATTCTAATATAGCATCTGCCTATGTGGTGTAGCTTGACCAGTTCCCATCTGATCACTTAAGTTAAGCAGCACTGGTCTTGGTTAGTACTTGTATGGGTAACTTACTGTCTGAGTTCTGGGCCAGGTATGGGAAAATATATAGTGACTTGGATGATCACTTAAATGGTAGTCCTGTCTTAATATAAATTAAGGTACTAGGTGTGACATTAAATAATAAATCAATCAATAAACATTAGCAAGGTTGGAATGGGGTGTATCCAATTTTACATTACTTGGTATGGAATTTTCTACTGACCTGGAAAAAATACCAGAAATGAATTATGATAAAATACTTATCTAAGCTAGTAAAATAATAAAATCATGGCAATATCGCATTCTTACCCCTATTGGCAAAATAGCTGTAATAAAAACCCTAATCTTATCCAAATTTAATCACCTTTTTATCTCAGTACCAGTATCAGACAAGTTTTTGAAAAAAAATAATGATTTAATTTATGGTTACCTATGGGAAGGAAAGCCTGATAAAATTTCAAGAAAAACCATTTGCGCAAATTATTTTGATGGTGGATTAAAAATGGTCAACATTTTTAATTTTGAAAAGTCTCTAAAACTGAGTTGGATCAAACATATGGCAAAGCAAGATAAGGCAGATTGGTATAAACTGTTGCAAATATCAATAAAAAAACTAAAAAATATATTTGTTCTTGGTGGTGAGTTTTGTACCACTTTTATTCAGAATGTTAACCCCTTTTGGAAAATTGTCTTTCAATACTGGAAACTATACTGTCACACCAAAAAAGCCTCCTGCAACCAAGCAAGTGTTTTATGGTACAACAGTCAAATATCTAAAACTAATTTATTTTATCCAGACTGGTTTAACAGTGGCATTCATACAATTGCTGATGTAGTAGATTCAGACGGTGTAATATATGATTACAAAAATTTAAAATTAAATTATAATTTAAATATTAATATCTTAAATTACTACACAGTAAAGGGTTTGGTTAAAAAATTTATTGACCGCTACAGAAGGGGCGATGATTTTAGAACTAAAAGACCGTATATACCATTTCATATCAACATTCTTTTTGATGTTAGTAAAGAAAGCTGTAGTAAAAAATTCTATTTAGAGCTTAATAAAACAGAATCTGATATGTACCCCTTTGCGAATTTAAGTGGAACAATAAGTTTGACTACCTTTTACACAAACATCATTGGAAAGTATTATACAAAATTGGCTTTCAGTCATTAACTGACAACTCATTTGTATGGTTTCAGTACCGCATTTTATATATGATTTTAGGTACCAATGAATACCTGAATAAATTGAAAATTTCTGATTCAAACCTATGTGGCCTCTGTGGTAACCAACGTGAGAGTATAATGCATCTATTTTCAGATTGTATAGAATCTAATGAATTATGGATTAATGTTAAAAACTGGATAAAAAATTCAATTTCATATGTATTAGACCTTAACAGAATAACAAAAATTTTGGGATATATCACATATGACGAAAACTTTTGGCCTCTTAATTTCTTGTTGTTAATTGTGAGAAACTACATATGTACGTGCACTAGACATAAGAGGCATTTGAACATCTGTAACCTTTAAATGATTGTAAAAGATAAATACTTGGAGCAAGAATCACTCTCAAAATTAAATTCTCAACATGAAAAATTTGAAAAGAGATAGACAGTGTGGAAAAATATTTTTTGTAACATAAACCAATCTTAAGAAAATGGAAAATCTGGGTTAAAATTTCCTAACTATTAACAAAAAAAATCTCAAAATATGCAACCATTATATTTAGCAGTGGCAAATGAGATATACAGCTTCATGATAATAAAACATTGATGTTCTTTCTTATTCTGTTACTAGTCTTATGATCAAGGTATATTGAAGTATTGAAACATATTGAAAATACTCAGTTTAGCATATTGATAAATTGAAAATAAGTTAAAAAATTATTTATGATGTTAATTTTTTAATAATGTGCCTTATTTTTACTTTGTTCATATTGTATATTTAATGTACTAGAATATGGAATAAAAAAAAAGAAAAGAAAAAAAAAAACAAAAAAAAACAAACATTATTATTACAAAATATTAGTGGAATTATTTGGTGTAAGAAAATTTCACAGAGTTTCATATTTTAAGAAATTCAGAAGAGTTAATTTTCACTAATGTCTTCAGATATCAAATTTATACAAATGTAAAATGTCTTTGGGATCTTAATTTCACCATCCTGCTAAAGCAGCTAAAATCAATAAATGTCCATTAACACATGAACGTTTCCCACTTGAAAACAGGAGAAGTACAACATGGGGTGAACAACCTGGGTTATGTGGACTTCTTACCCCGCTGCTTGAACCCTGCTGCTGGCAGAAATCAGGAACCAGAGTTTGAGGATTTTAGGTTCAAACCTTTCTTTGTTAACTTTAATAAATAATGTAAACAGGCCATAATGTAAACAGGCCAAAGCATTTTTATTTATGAACATACATGTTTCTGTAATAATTTAACTTAGAAAATACATTTTACTAAATGTTAAAATTATTCTCAATACATATAACTTTAACATATCTTTTTAATCATTTTAGTGATTTTTAAATGTAGTAGAACCTCTGTTTTCCAAACTGCTAAGTATTACATTCATAATTCATTTCCACTCATTTAAATTTTTTATATTCCTGTTTCTGCACCAAATACCTCTTCTACTATACAACATTTCTATTAACCAAACTCAGTCTTACTATTGTAGAGGGTTTATTTTATACATATATTTTACATTCTTACATTTTGAAAATTTGAATACAAAAGCATACATCGAGGGAATGTAATTTATCAAAATAAATTGCATCTAAGTAGACTAAGTGTAAGGTGAACTTACATATGAAAAAACTCTATTTTTGTTGATAAAAAATAAAAGCCCATAAGTAGGACCAAATCTTTTCAGGATGGCTACTTGACAAAGTGAAGAAAAACAGTGAGTAATAAGTGATTGTTGACCATATTTATACTTCATCGGTTCCTTTATTTGGTCCATATTTTATGAAAAAATGCAAAACCTATGATGTTGATCAAAATTCTCACCAAACTATTTTTTCTTTTTATTTAGAGCTCATATATATATGTGCAACTGTATATCTCCAAATTTTGTCACAAGCAAACAGAGAAATCCAAGATTTTGTTTGTTCTGTTTCCCTGTAAATTGCTTTTTACCCCACAGCCCTTAAGGGCTGTCGGGGTATTGTTTTCACCCATGGTGTCCGGATGGGGTATTGTTTTCACCCATGGTGTCCGGATGGGCGGGGGGAAAAAGTTTGTCCGGGCTGTATCTCAGAAACCATAAGGTGTAGGAAGTTGATTCTTGGTAGGGACATTGGTTAGGAGGTGTAGGTGTGCAACATCATGGTCTGACCTTGATTTGACCTTTGACCTTGCCGTAGTGACCTTGAGTTTGAAAATCTTGTCCAGGCTATATCTCGGAAACGGTAAGGTGTAGTAAGTTGATACTTGGTAGGGACATTGGTTAGGATGTGTAGGTGTGCAACGTTATGGTCTGACCTTGATTTGACCTTCGACCTTGCCGTAGTGACCTTGACCTATAAAATGTTGTCCGGGCTATATCTCGGAAACCGTAAGGTGTAGGAAGTTGATACTTGGTAGTGACATTGGTTAAGGGGTGTAGGTGTGCAACGTCATGGTATGACCTTGATTTGACCTTTGACCTTGCCGTAGTGATCTTGACCTATAAAATCTTGTCCGGGCTATATCTCGGAAACCGTAAGGTGTAGGAAGTTGATACATGGTAGGGACATTGGTTAGGGGGTGTAGGTGTGCAACGGCATGGTCTGACCTTGATTTGACCTTTGACCTTGCCATAGTGACCTTGACCTTTAAAATCTTGTCCGGGCTATATCTCGGAAACCGTGAGGTGTAGGAAGTTGATACATACTAGGGACATTGGTTAGGGGGTGTAGGTGTGCAACGTCATGGTCTTACCTTGATGTGACCTTTGACCTTGCCATAGTGACCTTGACCTATAAAATCTTGTCCGGGCTATATCTCGCAAAACCGTAAGGTGTAGGAAGTTGATGCTTGGTAGGGACATTGGTTAGGGGTTGTAGGTGTGCAGCATCATGGTGTGACATTGATTTGACCTTTGACCTTGTCGTAGTGACCTTGACCTTTAAAATCTTGTTGTACCTTTGGGTCTGTCTTTTGATGCAGATTAAGCACTGTTAAAGTCATTAAGAATTTTACTTTTACAACTTCCCATTGTATCAGATGGAATTTCATCAAGTGAGCCACAGATTTGCTCCAACACCACACATAAGCATTCATTGAATGTATTGCCACTTCTGTATGCATGGTAATATTCAAAACATCCAAATCATAATTCGGCCATGCCAGATGTAGATAAAGAGTGTCATAATGTTTAGTTTACTGACTAATGCTGGCATCTTGTTATTGAATTGTCTTGTTTTAATACTTCATCTTTACATGCATTATCTTTCTCTCAGACATTATTTTCTCTATTTAAACATTGTTTGGACTTTATATAACTGACAGTGCTCTGAAAGTATCCTGAAGTTTGTACTGATACACTACTTCTATATCTCATGGTGTTAAAAATATTTCCCTAGGCTGTGGGGTACGGGCATCTCTGATGCTATTATTATGTTCTTTCATAATCGGTTACACTTGTAGTTATTTTAATATATTCTTGTTCTTTATCAGGGTAATGATGACCCTGGCCAACAGTTGGCTAGCAGAACACCCAGAGTACAAGGCTCAGCATTGTGAGTCCATTGAAAGAAAGATTAAGTCAGGTCAGGCTGACAGTGAACAAACCATTCAGCAAGTATCCGGGAGTGGGGTCAATGCATATGTTAGAGGACTCAGGTATGGTAATTATCTGAGACTTTCTTACTGCTGTACCGAAATGATCACATTCAGTTGTTGAAAAGTGGTTCAACACAACGCATGCTGCTAACTTAAGTATTGTCAGTGCATTGTAAAACCAGCCGTTCAGTACACAGCTACTAATTTAATCTAATGTGGACTTTTATAGCACTTAATCTCCATCAATCAACAGACTCTAAGGTACAGCAATTTGAATAGTTGTTGGTCCATTGATGTTGCCATGTCATTCCAGTGAACACACGGGGGTGGTGGGATGGTTGCCATAGCAAGTTTTGAGCTTTTTGGCTGAAAGAGGCAATAGATGTTGCATTGCATATATTTTGGGCAAGTTAATTCCAAATCTCAGGATCATTAAATTCTTGCCAAAACACTACTGGGGGCAATACATAAGTCTACACACATATCTACAGTGACCAGTGAAATCACTTTAGCTATTAAACCAAATTGGCACATGTTGATTTGATTTAATTAGATTTTTATTGACCTGTATAAACTGTGATAGAAACTGCTTTTGAAAGAGTTGTGCCCCAGTCATTTGTTTAAACCACACAGGCAGCTATTGTCAAAGAGGGAATTAATTAAATGTAAAATACTCCAATTTGAAGAACATCTGAAAGTCGCTTGCAAAAAGATTAAAGACAGAAGAACAGAGCAAGTACCTATGTTAACAATGAGTGATAAAATAGCTTCATATTTTCAAAAAGTAGAACATGCACTTAACTTTACCGAGTATTTTTACCTGTCTTTGAATATCTACACTTATTTATACTTTTTCTGAAACTGTTAATGTAACAGCCAATTTCATCTTTTACAGTTTGATATCTTTATCATGTGGAAATGAAATGAAACTAATTTTTCTGCAAATTCTACAGATTGTGGTTGACTAGCAAGTCCCCTGCTGAACCAGTCCAGAAGCTGTGGTATATGAATGTGTTGCCTAAAGCAATTCCCCAGACTGTGTACTATGGTAAATGTGTTCTTTTAATAGAATTTATATTTGGGGGGCGTTATGTAGTACTGTAAGCTACATATTGCTCATTACCCACTTCAAATTTAGTAAGGAAAGGAAAGCTGTATACTATTGAAGGCTGTAATAGTTTTTTTTTTTTTTTTGATAATGAATAATCAGTGGGTTGAACATTTTAAAATAATAGTGATATATGTAAAGTGAAGAAAGTAGGAAGAAAACTGGAAATTGTTTTGGTCTATGTTTTAAAAGAAGTGATGTCTAGAAGCACGAGCCTCACAGAGCTTTATCTGCCACTGTGGCCTAGCGGGTAACACACTTGTCTAGGAACTCAGAGGACGTGGGTTCAAACCCAGGTACAGGCAGATACATAGTGGCTCGGATGACCACTTAAAATGGCGGTCCTCTGTCATTGGGTCCTATCCCCAGTGGCAGGTTAAAGAACCTCAAGGACGTTGATAAATGGTCATCCTTGAGCCTCTATCTTCCAGTTAGGGGAATGTCAGTTATGTGTGAGTTGGGACTGTACCTGTACAGTGGGATTGGTTAAATAGCGCTTTGAGTCCTGTAGTATATGGAGATATTGCGCTGAGTATAAATACACAATACAAAAAATACAATACAATACACTTAAAAACCTTCAAGGCATTAGAGTCTAAAATGGCTTTACTAAGAAGTTGGTAGGTTGTTAAGCCAAGTATTCATTCATGTGGTTATATGTTCTCTTTGTTTTGTTAAATTGTTACATGACACATTAAAAAATAAGTAAATATAATTATACATTTTATGTACAAGCAAAGGGAATAAAACAAAGAATCTTACTGTATCCTGAGAATATCACCACTCATCTACAATTGCTCAACATTTTTCTTGATTGTTTTTCTATTTATTTTTATATATATTTATTTCAGATTAGCATGTTAAATTTTAGAATTTCAATCTACAAGTAAAGATTCTACATGCTGATAGAAAATGTGTGTTTTAATCTTCAATTTTCAAAGTTAAAACTCAATTTTAAATTTATAACGGCTATAAGAAATAACAGATTGAATTATCATAAACTATGCATAATAGAGTTATAATTATCTTCTCTAAAGATACCGTTTCCTGTCTTTTGTCACATACCTTGTATCTTGTATCTTAAATGAAAAAAAAATATAAACATAAAACATATATTCAGTTAGTTGTATGTCTTCTGTAGTTCACATGTTTTACCTTAACAAGAATCATCACCTCTCTGATCTTGTATTGTTGAGGCTTCAACAATACTTTCACTTCTACCTCATTGCAACTTACTTCAGACTCCAGTTCTACTGGGGATTGCATGTTATGGACATTTTATATTGTTTTGTGTTCCTACGATGTGTTGTTACAGGGAGACACATGGGTTATGGGATGCGAGGTCACGGTATGAGCTTTGGTAGCTATGCTATGACTGTGAACAAAACTACCGTATACCCTGACTTTGAGGACCTGGACCCCACTATAGAGAAACTGAATACCAGACTGAAGGAGAATCCCATTCCTGGTAGAGGACCTTAGTGTTTTCACTTCTCCATGCTGAAACTTTAATTTGTTATTTATTTTATTGCAGACTCATAGTCAATATAATTACAACAATCAATCATGAAACCCTCATGATGATCTGCCATTGTGGCCTAGTGGGTAACATACTTGCCTAGGAACACAGAGAACATGGGTTCAATTCCAGGTACAAGCAGATACATAGTGGCTTAGATGACCATTTAAAATGATGGTCCAAATACTTTGATAAATGGTCATCCTTGAGCCTCTGTCTTTCAGTTAGGGGAATGTCAGTAATTTGAGAGTTGGACTGTACTTGTACAGTCAGATGGGTCATGTAGTGCTTTGAGTCCTGTAGTATGTGGAGATATTGCACGGTGTATACATACAAATACAAACAATGGCACATATGCATATACATGTAATTGTTATAAAATTATTGTCATAGCACCATCTACAATATTTAAGGTTCTTAAACAAGATTAAAACATTGTAGTATACAATTCCTTGTAGAAAGTGGAAAGATACATTTAACTCAATACATTGTACATTAAATCATAACCCTGCTTTAAAATGCAGTATATAAATGTTAATCTAACGTTTTGAAGCTGTGATAATGGTTGTAAATGATTGAAACCCTCATGATACAATCCCAAAACGTAGTAGTTTTTGATCAAATTAACTCACAATTATGTTGTCAGTGTTTTAACTGTCAAGTGACATATTCCAAAACATCAGAACTGTGTTGATCTCTGTAGAACTAAACATATATTTTAATAATATCATATTTTGGTAACATCATTCAACCATGTACCTATACAAATTCATGTGTCTGTTCAAATGAACAAACGAATGGTGACCAAAGAATATTGTGCACATTATAGAGTAAAATGCTTAATTTCCAATTTAAAAATTAAGTTTTATTTTAAAAAGTTGACAAAAAAAAAAAAAAAATAAATAAAACAGTTGACAAATGATGTGGTTTCCAAAAATTGGACTGAATTCAATCATTCAGAAACATATGAGACAAGTTCTGTTGATATAGCAGATGCATATAGCTGATGAATAATTTTGATTAATATTTACCAGGTAAGGTCCTCAACATGGAGTCTATAGACATGAAGTTTGGAGACAACTACTGGGACCCAAAGTTCTTCAATCCAGACAAGCATCCATTCAATACAGACAAAGGCTACTGGTCAGAGAGAGGCTCTAAAAATGTGCTGTACCTCACTGTACTCAGGTTATTCTTTGTACAGGGACAATCACAGCCCATAGAAATAGGTCAGTACTCATGTTATAGTTTCTCATTACCTACGCCAATAAGGTATTTGTTTTCATGACCGTTTATTTGTCCATTTGTCTGTTTATTAGCAGAATTATGCAAATGCTTCATGAAAATGCCATGGAAATTCATGAAATAAATTAAAAGATAATTCTTGGTCCAACTTAGATCCCATTAAATTTTGAGGGTGATCTAGATCCCTGTCTGGATACAAAAAAATAAAAATTCAGATTTTTCCATTTACTTATTACTAAGTGCCTTGTCTGAGGTATGGCTCTGTCTGAGTGCTCTTGTTTGTTTTTTCCTCTGCTGTTGTGATGCTGGAGAAAGTGTTAATTAAAATAATAAAGTGATATTAGTGACGGATGCAAATTTTTACCTAGCTTGGATGTTAATCTGTGATATATCATTTCTATATCACCGGCAATTTTGTATAATCTGCGTATGCTTATATGGCTTGTGACTGCCACTGACTGTAAATATTTAAATAGAAAAGTTATAAAAGGACTATATCAATGTGAACGGCTTTCAGATGCGGAGTGCATTAATTTTCAAGCAGGGATCGATTTTGCTGCAAGCTACTGCAAGTAAGATAGGACATATATTTTGGAGATATTCAAGATTTCTTTGGTATTTGCAACTCTTTAAACTGAAGACAATATTGAAGAAATTATTAAAATCTCACCATAAATAAGGACCAGGGTAGCCACAGACACTGGAAAACCTAGAAAACCTGGAAAAAGCTGAAAATTTTTTCGAGGTATGGAAAAATCATGGAATTTTATAATTTGGGCAAAATCATGGAAAAATCATGGAATTTTATTTCCAAAGCCCGCGAAAATTTTAAATGGCCATTTCATTGATCTTGCTTTTTTTATGGAACACCTGAAGGAGAACTGAGAACTTGTCCTTTTGTCAAAGTGTGAGCTCAACTTGATTCACTCTTTGATTCATACTTATTGTGAAAATAATTTTTGTGATGCCATGATGAAGTCAAAACCAATGAATGGCAAATAAAATTAGATAAATGACATTAATTCACCAGATGCCAAGGCCCCTATTCATGTAAGTAGCTGAGTGTAAACTGTGCCCAGTATGTCATCCCACAACATGTTGGAGCCCTGAGTCCAACAGTCACAGATTAATAGCTTTTTAATATGGTGTAGTTCTTCAATACACTCGTGCACTTAACTCTTAAGTCTTAATATGTAATTATCTGTGAATATGATACACTTCAACTGATCAGTTTACCAGATGAACCAGATGATGACCACCTTTCCCATCAGGAAGATGAAGATCAGTTCTTAGGCCAAAATGCTAAGAAGACTTATATACTGAAGTGGCAAAGTGTGGGACCTCAAGGAACACACCATCAACCTGGCTGTTGCATTTTATAAACACTTTGTCTAGGTTTAAGGAAAGGTACAAAATATTTTGGATAACCACTATATGGGAACTTGTACACCAGTAAGACAGTCTTGAATATGGAACAGTGTTCAATATGCAACCAATGGAGAGTCTTCCTAACAGGAGTGATGTGTATATACTTAATGGTGTTGGTAATAATTCTAGCCAGAGTATTTTGAACACAATCAATTTTCGCAGAAAAAAAAAATTTTTCAGAGGACAAACCCTGTAGTGAAATTGTTAGATGTATTAGGTTGTCATGGGGTTGTCTTCATTCTTGCCCTCAAACATACCTCAGCATCATCTACAGACTTCACGTGAACTGGTCTCCATAGCCAGCCAATGGCAAAGTGTTGGTATTTCCAGAGGACTGGCTGTGTTGTAAGCTAGAGGATGTGAATCTTACTCTGTCTACCATACACTCAAGCTGCTCCATCAAAGCTGGTGGCTTCGACTTCGACTAGTTCATAAAACCACCCAAATCACAGTCTCGGTAGTGTATCTTGCATCCAGCCTAAAACCCGCAAGATACGCTAACAGACAGGTTGGTCTTGTGGCAAAAAGATGCTGCAGTGGTTAACAGTCTGGTTGCCTGAGCTTTGAAGCCCTCTTGCCAGGCCTAGAGGCTAGTTACATCTGTTGCTCTGCAGAAGGTTTTAATAGGTTCACAAGTAAGTTGCAGGATCAAATACAGAGTAATTTCAGGATTCTACACCAGGAACTGAGCAAGGGGGAAATCAGTGGATTAAGCATGCCAGCTCCTCACTGAAGAGATGTTTTACATCTCGCATCTTTTATCCAGAAAGTCACATTTTTGGGGTAAGGCAATGCAAAAATTCTCTCCTGCAGAACGGAAGTTTGTGATTTTGCTAGAGTTCAGTAATGCTCACTTTTACATCCCTGTAAATCAGACGTCAAGGTGTTTCAGTCCACGGGGCTAGCAGGAAAGCAATTACTGGTTACTTTCAAGTTGTAACAGGAAGTTTCACTTTACAAAGTTATTTAACAATTAAAGTAATAATTACAGTCAAGATACCCTGATGATTAATAATACAATAATAGTTGAAAAAACTAAACCAATCCAGCCTGGCCATAGTCCTATCCACCTAACAGCCAGTTTTTCCACTCTGTCCAGCAATCTGTCCAGTGATCCGCCAGCACGGAATCTCTGCATCCAAGTGTTCTGTATGTCCGCAGAATTCTGCCAGTTGCTCCCAAATATGAACAATGTTTGTTGATAAGCAACAATCCACTGTCCAGGATATCCAGCCACTCAATCCAGGGGAAGATTTCATGAAAGATCTCAGACTTAGCCCAGTCTTGGGCTCGGCCACTGGCTCAAATCAGAGCTTTTTGGCTCAGCTAAGTCTTTGTCTCAAATTGTTTTCACAGAATGGGCCTCAGTTGAGATCAAGCTTATCAAATACCCACTGTGGTTTTCTGTGTCATGTGACCCTTTTTTGTAGTCAAAATATTCCACTGATGACATGTATGTTCCTTGTTTGACACATAATATTCCTGGTCAAATGCTATTCTTGCAATGGGACACCTTGTAAACCTGTTTTATTTACTTGAACCTTATTTACAGCCATTTCAACTTAAGCCCACTACTTACCAGTCTCAGCATTTAAGCCAGTGGCTCAGCCAAAGCTGAGATTAGAACCTTTTGTGAAATCCATAAAGGCTGAGCCCTTGGGCTCAAGAATGGGCTCCGATGTTCCAATAATTTGAGACAAAAGTCTCAAGTTTGAGCCTGAAACCTGGCTAAGACCTTTCTCGAAATTTGCCCCATTTCACTCCTATTAGAGTTCACCACAAAGTGCATACACCAAGCAGCTTGATGCACTGGATACACAGTCAAATAAATCCAGTCGGATATCAGAGTTTCATAAATCTCTGTTCATATAGCACACTATTTCAACACTAACTGTGGTTAGGCCTTCTACCCTTTATTATAGCTGGAGACTCTAGAAGGTTCTAGAAACAAATGAAAACGCATCAGATTTCAAAGGTTCTAGAAGCTTAGCGATATTTTTCCTAGATCTAAAAATAGATGACTCTAGTAGAGAACAAGAAAGGTCAGTGCTGACTAGGCCACTTATTAAAAGTACCGAAAAAATCAACAATTCAAGTCTCCTTGTATAAGTAAAGGAATCTTGACCCATACACAACAATGATCTGGCACAGTACCCTTACATGTAACAAAGGAAAGACCTACAATTCATTATCAAAGCCAAGCATTCCAGTTTAAGGCTCTCCCCTGGGGTCAGTCAACAGTGCCAGTGGAGTTCACCATAGTTATAAAAGAAGTGAAACTCACTCCACAGGCAAGGGTTATAAAAATCCACCAGAACCTACAAAACTGAATAATCTGCCAACAAAGGATTTTTTTCTAAGACACAAAACCCTGCTAGTTATCTGTCAGAAAATGGGAATCTCCAAAAGTTGAGTTGGACCCCAAGCAAATCTTCAACATTGTGGGTTATCAGAATGACCTATTAGAGACCCACCAAAGAAAGGTGACAGGCCATGGGTTTGAAAATAAAGTACCCTCTGTCAGGCCAGGTTGTTCAGTATGACAGCTCAGGTTTCTAATAGGGCTGCTGACTGCCACAGAAAACAAGTGTCCAAGGGCCATCTTTACATGAGACCAATTCAGTGGCACCTGAAATTAGAAACTGGAATGTGCCTGAGTCCCCAGAGAATAATATTCTTGCCTTCAGATCTCGCCACACTCAAACTGGTGGCTAGAGGAAACAAACGTGCTTCCTGATGAACCTCTGCACCCCCTTAAACATGCCGTATAAATTTTTACAGACACATCAATTGAAGATTGGAGAGCTCACTTAGGAGATTGCACTTCAAAATGATTTGTCAGTTCCAGAAAGCAACCTACACATAAACATCATGGAACTGAAGGAAAGTTTGATCACTTGTGTTTTGGCCAGATCATTCTGATTGCCAGACAGCACCAGAGTTGTATCATGCATACACAAGGAGGGAAGTATGAGATCAGGCACTGTGTGCCCTCCTATGAAGGCTTCTCTCTTGCTGCAAGCTTAGATCACTTAAAAGCCTGGCATGTTATGTGTCAACTGAATGTATTTGAAAATGAGCTGTTATGACACAGGCATATTTTTCAGTCAATCCTCCAGGAGCTATTCGACCAGATCTGCAACTGGTGGCACTGTCCCAAAATAAACTTGTTTGCCACCAGGTACAACAAGCCGGCACAGTTTGTATCTCAATGGATGCTGTCAGCTTGTCTTAAGAGGGCCTGAATCTATATGCCTTCCCAAAGTGTCCCTTGTGGGCACAGTAGTCAGCAAAATCATGAGCCACATGTGCAAGGTAATCTTGATAGCCCTGAGCTGGCCCAAAATGCTCCAAATACCTCTGTGCCTTCCCCTTCAGAGAACCTGTTAACCTCAATTGTTCCTCTGCCCTTCCAACTACCTGTCGTGATATGACCTGTACAGTGTTGAAAGCGCCGTAAAACCCCAAATAAATAAATCAAAGGGAGTCTGCACAAGGACCTCAAACTTGAACATATATGATTGGCTAATAGAACTGTGACTATCAAACAGCAGGATATCTCTGACCAAATGGCAGGAGGAATTGAGTCTCCCCATAGAAGCTCAGAGTTGTCTATGATACAATGTGGTCCATTTTGTCAGATGGTGTGACATATTTCCTCAGAAACTGGAATGTGCCTGAGTCCCCGGAGAATAATATTCTTGCATTCAGATCTCACCACACTCACACTGGTGGCTAGAGGAAACAAACGTGCTTCCTGATGAACCTCTGCACCCCTTTAAGTTTAAATGTTACCTAAAACATGCCTCCCAAACATTACCAAACTTCAACTTACTCAGGTCTTCTAGTGGTATTGGAATGAGAAAGTCACTCGATCAGTTGCCACCTGGCGAGTATTAGATATGGTTGCCAGATAGCAAGTGGTTAGGATACTACCAGTCCAGTTAGCGCATAGCTCAGGAGTCAGGACGTCTTTTTCTGACATTTGTCAGGACTGGCTGGACAAAGACATCAGCTTATAAATTTTTCAAATTTGCAATTTAATTTTCTGGATTTTTTTAAGCTATTGTGATAGATTTCAATGTTTAACACAACTGATCTATAAAAATCATGAACTATTTTCTGTTTAAAGCATTACATTCCTTAGTTTAAAGATCTCTCCCAGTATTTTTACTTTGAATTTTGAATAAATTATTTTTTGAGTATGTTTGATGTATTTTTTTATTTTACCGAAAATATGGTAGTGGGTTATAACTTGATACAAGTAGGAAAAAAGTCTTTAACTTTGCACTATTTTATCATGTTCTTATGATAAATTCCCATTTAAATATTGTAGTTATTTTGTTTTGCTCATAAATATTTCTGGGGTGTTGTATCATTTTATGGTTTGTGCCCCCAAACCACCCAACTTCCCTCCCTCCCTTCCCCTTGAAAAGTTCTGTAAGACCTTGTCATAGGGGTATTCTCATAGTTTATTGTAACAGTTGTACAGGTGTTTCTTTTTAGTGTCTTTTATGAGGGCATATGATATCAGTTATTGATCAGTAATGTACCTGTTAAATGTACATAGTATATGTATGTCAATAATATTTTTTGATATTGCCATTAAATACTTATTGAAAACCTGGAAAAAATCTGGAAAAATCATGGAATTTCAAAACGGAAATCTTGTGGCTACCCTGTAAGGACGTTATTGCCATTTAAAGAATTCATATTGTCTGTGTCCATTTATTATTAATGTTAAAATATACAGACAATAAATACAAGCCACATCCACCGCATTTGCAAACATGGCCACATACCCTCTGGCTTCATTGGCCATATTAAGGTTATCCAGTCTGGCAAGTGATCACTTTGGTCATTACTTCTGTCAGGGGTTTGATGCCAATTTGTAATTTCTTTGGCTAACACTAATATTCATCTAGCCTGCAGACAGTATGTATAAGGTAAACAAGTGAATTTGGAAAAACTAGGACTTACTGGGAGATGGTAAAATAAAGCCTGTGATGATAGTTTTGTCTTTTGTTTTGTGAATGTTCAAATTGGTCCATTTTAGGACACTAAAGCAACATAATATACAATTCACTGTGTCTGTCTTGGTATAGGCTGAGCAAAAAATTGAAATTCAAATTTGGAGCTTCTTTATTAGAATTAAACCTTTTACAGTTTGAAAATGATACATTTAGTGTGAGTTATTTATATGTATTGTATTACAGGTGTAGAGGACTTTGTGCCTGAGATGGTGCGTTATGTGGCGGCCGGGAAGCCTGTGTTTGAGAAGATGTCTGAACTTCTTCAGAGAGCCAACAGGTGGATAAGCCAGCATAAGGTAGGTTATAAAGAAATCTACCTGTTAATTTTTGTTCCCTTTATTTATGTTATCTTTAAGTAGGCAGAGGGAAAACAGAGAGCCAAGGAATGACTTGATGGGAGTGAGAGTCTCTATGGAATACAAGTGTATTACCAATTAGATTTGTTAAGGTAGGCAAATGTAACAAAGAATCACCAAGTAGGTTCATCGGTATAAGATAAGAAAATAGAAAGCTGGCTAGTGCCATTATAATATAGGCAAGGGTAACCTGTACAAAGAGCCTACAAAGAGCCACGGTGATGTAGTGGTAACACACTCGCCTCCCGCCCTCTGAGGTCAGCGGTTTAAACCCCAGACCTTATGTGGGAAAGTTGGTAGTTGCTTACTGATCGTCGGCAGTTTACAGTACTGGTTTCCTCTACCCACAAAACTACCCGTTGTGTTATGACATGTACAGTGTTGAAAGCAACATAAAACCTCAAATAAGTAAATAAACAAAGAGCCTACAAGTGGTTAAGTCAGCAAATTGACAAGCAGTGGGAATGTCAGCACAAAGTTAAGCAAATAAGTCAGTGTAATATGGGTGAGTGAACTGAGGGAAGAAAGGGATTAGTTGATATAAGGTAGGTATAACTCAAGATCATGACATTTGGTAGTTCTGTTCAAAATGAATTAAGGTAGCTATTGTTCTCTGATGATAATGTGTCTGAAGATTAAATGTTCTGAACATCTGTATTCCTTGGCACTTTTTGTTAGAGTTGTGTGGTGTTTTTGCAGGGTCTTCAGATCACCAATGTAGACATGATTGAGAGCAAGGTCAGGAAGGAATATTTCTCTGCTGCTGATGGCGGGAGTAAGTATATTCTGTAAAATGTTTTAAAATAGCACATGGATTTCAAATTGACACAGATTTATTCATAGCATACTCATATTTTTTTAAAAAAAATGGCATGGCCATCTTTTAATCATCATAAATTAGAATGTGTAAAGTTAAATTAGAATGTGTAAAGTTAGATAGCAACTAAAGCCTTATTTTTATATACTTGGTAATGACACAACTGAACTATATTTATTTTCCAGCGTTGATCAGAAGAAATTCTATGCAAAAATTTATTGGTGATCATTAAAGGACCTCCCAGATATTGATCCTGTTATCTATAATTCTTGCCTAATGCCCCGTTCACACTACAGGCGGTATGCCCCGCAGTTAGAGGTTTTACTCGGTGGCGGAACCGCCCTCCAAGGATGTCTCATAGCTTTCGGGATTATGTGTATCAGTCACACTACAGGCAGTATAAATCACGTATATATGCATTGGGCAAAATGCCCCTGTTGCTCAACTACCGTCCGAGGCTGGTATGCGACCATGTGACACAGTGGTGAAACGTCCATTTACGTCCACTCGCCTTATGTTGCCATGTTATACCGAAAGACGACCGAGTCACAATCTTATATACACCGTGGACTACACCTTCAGTTACCGTTGAAAGAAATTCATCTGAGCATGCTGGCACTTGTCTGCACATCCTCACGGTACCAAATTCAGATGCAGAAATTTTAAACATTTTAAAATTTCCATAGAACACTAGTGGTGTGACGATTAGACGTATTGTCGATTAATCGTCGGTAACAGTGTAGAATCGCGGTCGGTCATTAACGTTTTCTAATGATCGAATATTCAGCTTAAATCTTACCTTTCCTTATTTATCTCAATATCCACATATTTTCCATATATATATATTATGAATTTTTACTGAATAAATTAACAGATTATCCCAGAAAGTGTTTCTTAAATAATAAACAATAAGGCAGTAAAATAATCGATTATGGGTTGATCATCGCTCGGAAAAATGGAGGAATAATCGACCATGAAAATTGGAGGCGATTCCCAGCACTATAGAACACGCAAGGTAATGGATGTGTTGCCACCGTGTCACAAGGTCACATACGAACCTGGGACGGTAGTTGAAGGACCACAGGATGTACTACCTATAGTGTGAATGGCAATAAGTAGAAATTATTTTCTTTGTCTTTTTTTTTACCAATTACTTGAGTTTCAACTTGTTTGCAAAAGTCTATCCCCTCCACCTCCCGTGTCTTCTGCAGTATGACCTGCGGTATAACTATGTTAATGGGCTAACTCTGTTTGAATATACTTATGAACGGTTGTGCCTCATAATCTCTCAAATGATGGAGATTAAGTGCCATAAAATTTTTAGATTAGATTGGATTAGATTTCCAAGTTACCTTTTCTTGCCAGTGATATCAGATGTGTACATTTTGTATTTGCAGCGAGTTTCAGTGCAAATTCCAAGTGTACATTCTACTCTGCAGGTGACAATGATGTGATCTTTGTGAATTGTATCAGGTATGTAACATGCATTTTACCTTACAAGTAACTAGTGTAGACTTGCAGTAGAACCTCCAATATCTGTTTTTGTTTCTAAAAATGTTCAATTGTATGCACACATTTCTGCTTTTGTGTTACTTCCTACTGTGATACTTTTCTGGTGTTTATAATTCCAATCGGACTGTCATTTGGAACTAGTGTCATCAAACTAGGATAGTTTGAAAACTGAGGATTATTTTTGGACCAGCGTAACATTAGCAGACAAATACTAGTATACCATATGTCTTCATATGTGTACATAAGACATAATGCTAAGAAGAAGTGCACTTTTGAGTATAATTTTATTCAAGGAAATTTTAAATGTATTTGTTATTTAAGTCAACACTCCAAATCACTTCATACCACAGACAACAAAAATGACCCCTTGCCATATGGCACCATACAGCACTCATAAAGCATGTTGGGAGCTAAATTTCAGATTTTGGTATTGTCTCTGATTAGTTCTACATGATGAAAGGGTCAGAATATACATAACTTGAGTTTTATTTCAAAAGATCATTATATACCACAATAAACGTGAATTTTGCAACAACCAGATATTTAATTCATTTAAGTAATCAATTTTTAGAGTGGTGTATCTAAAGCCAGGAAACCATGGCCTTTCCAAGCTGAGTCTGAAGAGCTTCATACCAGTCAGGAGAAGTCTGAACACTAGTGAAAACATGGCAGAGGTACTCAGTCGTGTGAACGGATGGTTATACCACTCAGGTAAGTACTCATAGGTTAATACTCAGAGGTAAAAACTCACCACTCACAGGTATGTAATAAGTCCTATGAATGCATAGCAACACCACACAGGCAGGTCTTCACTCACAGGTTCCCACAAATACATAATCAGTTATTTGAGTGAATTGTTAGACTGTCAGGTGAGTACTCACTCACAGGTAAATACTCACACACAGGTATATAAGAGATAGGCATATGTATATATACAACCAGTTATTGAATAGATGGCTGTACAACTCAGGTAAGTATTTATGTAAATATTCAGACAGGTATATAATGAGTTGTATGAATGGGTGGCTTATACCATTCAGTTATAATGTATTATTATATAGATACTCACAGGTAAATATTAATAATAATTCATTACTCGTAAGTATATTCTCAGACTTATGAATGAATGGCTGTACCACTCAGGCAGGCACTCCCATGTTAATACTGACAGGTAAATACCCACATTCAGTTAAATACTCAAAGCTATGAACTTACATATTTATAATGGGACATGTTAAACAATACATAGTAAGGTACTCAGAGGTAAATACTCACAATTATAAAACGGAGAGCTGCACAGTGAACAAAAATGCGTCTGCGCATTTCGTGAGAGTCCATTATAGAGAAACAAATGTTCGCTATGCCATTCCACGAACATGATTGTGCAATATAATCTCAAAATTAAATTTGAAAACAAACAAAACCAGGGAACATTGGATACAACATCAATAATTGTTTTATAATAGAAATAAACTACTCTTGCTTGGACTTTATTGGCGATTCAATCACAAAAATACCCTCTAAATAAAGGACTCAGGCCTTCGGCCCTCGTCCTTTATTTGAGGTTATTTTTGTGATTGAATCACCAATAAAGTCCGTGCATACGTAGTTTATTTCTAAAGTAAATACTTGCTCATAGATATCCATAGTTCTTATATCAATGGACCTTTCCGTGGCATCCGGTGACAGATTTGATTGACAGCTCACTGGCCAATGAAATCTTACCGGAAATCCAATGAAAATGATGCTCGATAAACTAACAGCCATTTTGTTTCCTGGTAATGCATATTTACATACTGATCACCTCCAAAAAAATTAGTATTTTATGTTGCATTATTAAAAATTACTTGTCCGGGGTTGTAACATACACATTTTTGCATGCACTTTTTACTGTAATGGAGGGTGGTGCAACGTATAGGACCACAAATTAATATTTCTAATATATTTTGCTATTTTGTTTTTACTTCCTGGTTTGGCCATTTGTCTGTGGTTCTGTGTAACACCAAAATAAAAATAAATAATTTTAATGTCTATACGCCTGCATCATACATGAATGTTAATAATAATATAAATGTTTATTATCAAGACTTTATTTTTAAATTACATTCTCCCTTTTAAGTTTTGTTTATTTTTCTTGAATATTCACATCATGATTTGCTGCCTTTTTCAAATGGCTATATGTTAGTGAGATTCTACGACCATACGATAAGTGGGCGGGGCTTAGGGAAGCTCGCGGAAAGGTCCATGGACAGTTGATTCACACAGGTAAAGCCTCGGTGGCCTGGTGGTCAGGAAGTTTGGCATCTAATCATAGGCTGTCACCTCTGTTGGTTCAACTCCCACAAGTGACAACGCTGAGGGCCTGTCCCAATATGACCATGGCTGTTGAATGGGACGTAAAACCTCAACTTTGACTGTGAACCCCAGAGGTGAACACTTGGCTGCACTTAAGGTATCTCAATAAAAAAGTATCGGTATATTTATACTTTATTATCACCAAGACAGATAAAACATTTGCAATTTGTCCTTATGAACATTGAGTGAGTGTTATTAAAATGTTTTGTGGCATATACCGTACATCAAGGTTTGTTAAATATTAGTTATACTCTAAAAACGGTAATTTTCAAAACAGATATTTATCAATAAATGTTGTGTATTCATGCATAACTAACACCAGATTTCACATTGAGAATTTTTGTTTAATGGTTACTTGATAACATAATCTGTACATGGGTATGTTATTTTTACCATATCTCTGTTTCACAGGGGCCGAGGTGTTGTGTGCTCACACACAGAAGTTCCTATTTGAACCCATGGCCCAGAAAGCCATTGACACACAGAAAACCTCCACTGTATTGTTACATGGAAGAGGCACTTACTGGATCACTGCAGTTATGTCAGTACTTTTGCATATTTTTAGCAAACTCTTCATTTTAGCCGACTAACTCTTAGATACTTCAGCCGATCAATTTGAAACTTAACAGGGTGGTAGGGCACCATCTAGGCTAGCTTGCTTTCGAAGTTGGTGCCATTCGGAAAAACAAGATAGCCACCATGGCAGCCAACTTGAAATTCTGTTACCGGACTGTATCTCGAAGATGCTCTGTCTGATCAATTTGAAACTTAACAGGATGATAGGACACCACCAGGGCATGGTTGCTTCCAAAATTGGAGTCCCTCCATGTGACCACTTTAGGCATGTGCTCATCCGAAATATTTTGATTTCCAGACTCTAAGTTGAAGACACTTTGTCCGATCAACTTGAATCTTAACAGTGTGATAGGACACTACCAGGGCTTGGTTGCTTTCAAAATTGGAGTACCTCCGTTTGCCCATTTTGGACATGCACTCATCCGAAATATTTCAATTTCCGGACTCGAACTTGAGGACGCTTTTTCCGATCAACTTGAAACTTAACACGGTGGTTGGACACCACTAGGGCTAGGTTGATTTTGAAATTAGTGTCTGTCCATTAGCCCGTTTTGGGCATGTGCTCATCCAAAATATTTTGGTTTCCAGACTCTAACTTGAAGATGCTTTTCAATCGATTTGAAACTTAAAAGAGTGACAGGACACCACCAGGGCTAGGTTGCTTTTGAAATTGGTGTCTGTCTGTTTGCCCGCTTTGGGCGTGCACGCATCCATCAATATTATGCTTTCTGGACTCTGACTCGACGCTTCTACCAATTGATTTAAAACCAGAGTTGTAGGACATCGCCTGGGCTAGGTTGTACAAAATTGGTGCCCAACGGTTTTGCGTACATCTGTCAGTCTGGTCATGTGGGTGTCTGTCAACATTTTCGTTTTCAGACTCTAACTCGAAGACGCTTCCACTGATCAATTTCAAACTTGACAGAGTTGACAGCACACAGCACTCTCTTGAAATTTCCAGGACAGTTATCATGTTGCATACATCTGACACCCTATCCATAATGCCGATTGCACAACACACCTGTTGGGATCTATGACCCCAGTTTCTTGTCATTTGTTAAGGTAGCTCTCCGAGTTCCCCACAGTGGGGAAGATATTGCACCTACATAGTGGTAGATTAAATTACATGTATATCAAATTATATAACAAATCTAATGTTTATAATGTTTGACATCATGCTACATCTATAAACTTTACTGGTAAACTCTTCCTATCAGAATATATACATAAAAGTAAAAAACACCATTTTTTCATTGTAGAAATAATCCATGAGTGATCATGGTTTGTGTTCGGCATTTAACCATGGTCCTTCCGGTAATAATTTTACGAAGCCGGCATTTAACCATGGTCCTTCCCGTAATAATTTTACGAAGCCGAAGGCTGAGTAAAATTATCTGGAAGGACCATGGTTAAATGCCGAACACAAACCATGAGCACGAATGGATTATTACTATTCTAACATGACATATAAAATTATTTAACAGACTTCTTTTCATTAATTTTTTATTTTTACAAGGAATAAATTATTTTACGTAGGTTTGTTTACAATGTTGTGACCTTAGCAACCGGCTGTTCCATCCATTGTACCCTACAATTGCAGATTTACAATGTTTTGATACAGGAATATTTTATATATATACGTAATATATAGTATATTTAAAATTCAATAGCTATTTCATATTCAATGAAATATAAATAAAAACAACATAACAACATTACTTCTAAAACCCAACCAAAATACATAGGGCGAATGGAAGGGCAGTGCGATTGTTGCGAGATAATTGTGTGCGCATAGAACTCAAAACTCGTTTCTGCACAGGTCGTCATGTTAGAATATATAATAATAACAGAAAACTTTAATAGTGATAGTTAATGCACATCCTTTAATGATACACCTGTATCTAGCCATTTCACTGCAGTAAACCAACTCAAGTTGAACTGCGACAACCGCTCGTTAGGCTCAAGCTTTTGAAAAGGAACCAATTCCAAGCTTAATGGTTTGTTCTTTTCACATGCTTTAGGTTGTGGATAAGAGGGGAGTACACAGACCCTCCTCAGGAGGTTTTCCCAGAAGCCCCGGCATTTGCTCAAACCTCCAGTGGCTGCTGTAATATCATATGACATCTCATCAGGAAAATAGAAGCAACAAGCAGCAGCCCCCATGAGAACACACAAACCCTCACCGAGGATGTAATGGTAAAAAAAAAAAAAAAAAAAAAATGAATTGCACCACAGATGTAGCCTTGGTTGAGTGTTATAAATTTAAAAAGGTTCTTTCTGTGTCCTTCATCATGTCTTCTCATTTCTCCCCCTTTAACTGGTTTGCACTCAATGACCTCCCTACATGCTTTCCTTGACTTTTGTATATTTCTATATACAGTGTTCTGTGCTGTCACCTTTGTGTTGCAATAAGTACAAAATATTTGTGAAAAAATAAGGGAAAAAGTTTGTGGAGATTAAATCTAGATCCAAATCATGTTTGATGAGTCCTGAATCACAAATAGACCTCACATTGTTTGGAAATATGACCCATATCTGATATATAGCTTTCTGAGTTATGTATACTTTAAGTATCATGGAATTCACAATTAAGGAGTAGCAAGTCAAGATTATTCTCTAGATTGCAGCAAGACATGTGTTAAATGAGTGGTTAGAACAAGAAATATGAACTTTACCAAAGTATGTAAAGGTTGCCACTTGTGGGGGGTGGGAGGATACTACTTATAAGTGCAACAAAGTAATCCAAATTTGTGCTGACTCTATAATGAATAATGATTCATGAGGCCAAATCAGAGGCCTGTAATATTGTCACAAAATCACAGCTATGTAAACAGTTTCCAACATGTCACAGAAACAGCAGGGGCCAGGCTTCTTCACTAGCAAAATTACAAACTTTGACGAATTTAAAATTTTTTTCTGTAATTGGTAGTTATAACGAATAGAATAATATAAAATTTGGCAAACGATTGCACTGCAAATGGAATTTAGCAATTTTCTTAATAAATTTACTTACTTAATAATCGCTGAATATGTTTACATTTTTGAGAGAAATTTGTTCTAAACTTGACTTAATTGCTGAAGTGCAATATTTTCTTATGTCTACACTAAATTAATTCTCACACAGTTTTGAGTGCCACCATTTTGTGTCTAATGAATTCAAATAAATTGTAAACAATTATAGCATTGATGTATAGAATGTCAAAATGTAATTGATTAACTGAACTTGTGTCTCATGAAGAACTAGCTTAACCCAACCCTAGAAAACAATAACAATAATGATTCAAAATAAATAATAATAAAAATCACAACTTAGAAATGTTATAACTTATAACATTGTTTCACTCTGCTTCTGTTTGATAGACAGGTGGGTGTTAATTGTGTGTAATGACCACAATAAAGTTGTAAATGTAGTAGTGGGGATTCCATTGTATTTTAACTTCATTGATAAACTATTTGATTGCATATTCTCTGTCTCTACAGCGTATATCTGAAAAAATTTGTATTTTCACTCTGTCTTAGATTCTTTAACTTTTATATGTCTTCATCTACCTCATTGTGATACCTTGTTGCTTAACTGTGATAACTGTCTTGTATGTGTGTTTGGTAAAACTCACAATTATAATAGCATAATAAACTTCACTTTGTATATACAATCATTCAATATTTGACTAATTTCAATTACTTAAAGGCATTCCGTGACATCATACGTGGATTTAACCGTCAAAAAGTCTGTGTAAATTTGTATGCATATTGTTCATTCTTATCCTAAGTTAATTTCAAAATATAAATTTTGTAATGATTAAATTAAAAATAAATACCTCATCATCATTCAAGGTACCATTTATGATGTAAATAATAAGTGATTAAACAATCTTTCAAGCATAATTTTTTTTTGGAAACAATATTGGAATTGATGTTTTATAGTCATGCTTAAATTAGTAAACCTACATGGAAATTTATGTACTAAATACAGTAGACTCTGTGTAAGTCGAATGTCAAAATTCCAGGCAATTTGGTTCGAGTTACACTAAATTCGAGTTATATCTTGGTTGGGGGGGGGGGGGGGGGGAGTTAGGTTGCTGTTAGAATAGCATTGAAGTAAAAAAAAAACTGTCAAAAGTACCGGTATGTTTGTGAGCGATAATTTAGAAACTTATTAAGATGAACTTAACAGCTAAAGTTTTCATTAATTTCATTCATCAAACCTTTTTCAAATGGTTAAATCACATAATTTAACCAGTTTTGTTCAATGACATTGTGCATTACTGCTTTTATAACACTTACTTTAATGGCCATGTTTTGATTGTTTTTTTTCTGGTTTCTTTCGTAAATTTTACTTCAAACTAAAAACATCTCACTTTTACCTACCGAATTATAGACAGTAAAAAAAGTTTCCTCAACATGTTTTATTGTGTATTTTTTTGTTTTGTCTTGTTTACTGTAAGTTGTTTGTCTATAATTCCATTTTATTTGTCCTATTCTGAAACAAATTGCATGCAATATATTTTTCTTTAAGCTTATCTATATGATCTACTTATTCTATGCAAACAGGTAATTTGAATGCATTACAATTCAGGGATTCATAATGCAGAAAACATTAAATTTTGCTAATTCCATAAAATGAACTAAAAATATTCATGGCAAACTGTTTAAGCTTTACAGTACATGGAGTGACTTTTATGACTTGATATCTGATCTCTCCCTTGATTGATGGCCAAGGTTGTTATTCCCCATTCACAGAGAGAGTGTATATTTTGCGTGTGGAACAAAGGAAGTAATTTCAAGTTAAGTTCAACTAACTTTGGTTTATTATGCTAAAATAATCTTCCAAAAATGGAGAAAAACATTTAGTTAACCAGATAAATTTATTAATAACTCAATTTATGAGCATTTTTCCTTTGCAAGTATGCAATTCTGTTATCACACAGAAAAGAAAAAAAACATAAAAATGGGTGTTACAGACTTCCCTCAAAACTACATCTTCAGATGAAGGTCTGAGTTCTTGAGTTTAAGTTGTGCTAAGCATTCTTTTTAAATTGAATTTTTCTTCCACTTCTTAAATTTTAAAATAAATATTCTGGTTGGAATGTTTCTTCGTAGAAGGTGTGAGATGTTTTTTTTCTCTCTCTCGTATGATAATTATGTTACGGGCCGTTTCAGCTCCATGCGCCGTTTCGACCTGGCGCACTCAATATGTGCGCCGTTTCAACACCTTTTCTTGGTGAAAATGGTTCAACTTATAACATTTAGAGGTCATTTGAAGGCAAATAGCACATAACAAAAGGTTTTATCTGTACCTTTATGTTTTTCACACCAGGCAGGTTTATTTCTCAAAAAATCTCTCAGTATAACATCCAAACACATAGACTCCCTTCAGAAGTTTCACCAGCCTGTCATATATATACCATACATATATGTATTTACCATATCATAACTTGAAGTGTAATAATAAGCTAGTGTTTGAAAGCCACTTATGTATTCATCCAATCTACCCACTCAGACGTGTATAAAACAATGTAAATTAACCGTGGTGTTGAAACGGCGCAGTGAGCCGTTTCAACCCGGCGCTGGTGTCTAAACGGCCCAATACAATTATGCTAATTATATCAAACATGGGTGCGCCCATGCTGTGTGGAAGCATGTCAATTGCAATTGAATTTAAGACAACCTATTGTTTTTTTGGTTAACTTAAGGTATTCAGATAATTCAGTACCCCTTAAAACAACAGGTGTCAGCCCTCTAGAGTGGTTTATTTGTCTTTCATAGCACTAAAGTCAACCACCGATGTTCACTAGATAGGCAATTAATCCCTCCCTAATCCCTTGTCAAATAAAGCTCTGTTGGCTTCGAGTTGTCACATCAAAAACTAACATAAAAACGCCTTTTTCTGTCTTCAATATAGGTTCGAATAATGCCTAAAATATAAATTCGAAGTTCGAATTATAACGTGAATCTGTACAGTAAATTGTTGGGACCTCAAAACTGCTTCGAATTACAGTAAAATTCGAACAACACTGAATCGAGTTACCCAGAGTCTACTGTATATAACACTGTATGATATATGGCTCTGGTTTTCTCTTTTATGTAGCTTCTATATAAAGCTTAATGTCTTAGATTTGTTAAAACTCTATGATAAAAGAAAAACAGCACATCTGTCATTGTGACCTGTAAACTGACTCTAGAGCTAACTTTCACTTTCACTGGTTTTAATGTATCAACACAGTGTGCAGTAATTATTCTGAGCCTAACTTTTTCTGTAATATATATCTTTTTTGGGGGTATTTTTCTTGACAGTTTAAAGGGTGAATGTTTACAGATGTTTTTTATATTTATGTACACTTTTTTAATGATATATTGCTCTGTTTGTATTTGTATTCTGAAAAATGGCATATATTTCATTTTATTGTTGTACGGTCTGTCATTGCATGATCTGAATCTTACTACTGTGATATGTTTTTACAAAGTTTTCTTTAAGTGTATGAAATGTGGTACATTCACTAAAGCTGTGGCATTAGTTGTTAGTTTTTGTTACAATATAATGACACTTTCATTTAATTAGTTATGTGCATTTAGTCTGCTGGGCAGATTTGTTAATGTTTGATGTGAATTGAGGTTTAATACATGACATCTTTCTGACTCTTAATTCATTTTTTCAAGGACTTAGCACAAGTAAAACTAACATTGCAAAATCAAGGAACTAAGTCCCTACTTTGACCTCTGTGTTATTACATTATGTAAGAAAATATTTGAGTATTATCTCCATGTATCTCATCATAAGAAATGTGTTCTTGGTTTCTTTGCTTGTCCATTTATGTCAGATAACCATGTAATTGAGTGTTAATTGATACTATAATTATGTGTATGTACCAAAAAAATTATAAAACTATTGAATATTTACAATTTCGTACTGATATATGGGGGAATCGATATATGCATTATCACAGTAGAAATAATGTATATTGTTTTTTATATGTTTTAAGAAGTTTCTATTTTGCACAAGATGTAAGCTGCTACTGTGATATGAATCTCTCATTGTTCCAGATGCTATTAACAGAATAGTGCTGAATATTTTTGATGAAGCTGATGACTGCATAACTTTAGTAGAGAGTTTTCATTCACAGACAATTTTATGCTAGTTTAAATTCTGTAACTTTTATTTTGATTTCTGACTGAATGTCAAACATGGTTTTTTGGTTTTTTAACAGTGTCTGGACTTCGCAAATGGCCTAGTTTCCAATAATACCTCCGAAACATTGTCTCAATTCCCTAATTACTCTTTGAGACGGAGTCTTTTAACGAGATTTGTTTCTTCAAATTTTTTAAAGATCTTGAATGTACTAGAGTTTAGTATTTGACAAAAGCTTTTTTTAACATAACAAAATAGATATCATAAAAGTCTTTGAGGTTATGGATGTCACTTATTATTTTTTTGGTCTGATTTATTTTATTTATACCCATAAGAATTATTATTAATTAAAGAATTGTAGAAAATTATTTGCTTCTGTACTAAAGCGGAAAGCAGTGTGTTTAAAAAATTGTGATCATTCATCAACAAAAGCAAAGTATTAATAACTTAACTTTTATGTAATCTATTTATCCATGTTATAGTCATTTCTTTAGATTTTGTATTGTAAAATTTAGGTAAGATAAATTAACAATACTTTTGGAATGATTTTTTGTTCATTGATTAAAAATATTACAGTATATTATAAATGATTATTTTCCATTTGGCAAGAACAAAATAAAGAGTTTACCACAAGTCAGATGGTAGCTAGCAGTTTTTCATAAAAGTATAAACCTTAGACCAAAAAGTTTGGCCTATACCATTTTAATAGAGGATGTTAAAATATATGTCCTTTCTCTTCAGTCAGTGAGTGTTTTACCAACTTGTTCTCAAGTTTGGGGATCTGGTAGTGTCAATTTAAATTATATTTCTCTGGATGGTAATTGTCTCCAAATGCATGAATTCTAGGCTCTGTTACCCTGTGATAAGCTAAGCTGCACCCCAAAATACAATGCTTTAGTTTGTGGCAGATGTGATTGTAATTTGTGGATTTGAGAAATCAAAGTGTATTTCAACTAATTTGACTTATTTACTTAACTGGAAAACCTGTGCAAGCTTTATACCTTGCACTGATGTGGCATTATGTTTTCAATCTTATTCCATGTGCCAAACTGATATAAAAGGAGGTTTCCTAAATATGTCCTCAATTGCAAGGTTTTGTCTGTAGGTTTCTCAGATTGAAAGTCAACATATGAACTTGCCTTGCTTTTGACTTTGGTGCGCCTTCGTACCGTTCATTTGCCTTGTGACTGCCCGAATCCTGACTTCTAAAAGACACAAGGACATTTGTATTTTGGATTTGCTCTATGCATGTACTTCATTAATGTCTGTAACAATGAAATATGCATGGAAAAGCTTTAACTTTAATACTACAATAAAACAAACCCAAGCCAAATGAAAACACAATATTTTAGCAAATAATTTGAGTGACTGCATTGCTCATAAAAATTATGTTTTTTTCTGTATTTGAATTCTAAAGTATTTTGGATTCCACTCTGAACAGTTCATACTGTTATGACAGTTTTAATTGGTGGGAGATACCTGTTGGAAAAGAAACTACAAAGTATGAGAATGTATAATTTTAGGGAATAGGATAGGAGAAACAGCAAGGACAATATAATTGATTAGAATATATGCAGAATGTAAGCTTTATTGTGTTCCGTGATTTAAATACAATTGTTATGCAATATTTGTTTCAACAGGCACATATTTATTCTTGTTTGATTGGCAATCAAGAGGCAATCTTCTCGAAATGTTGTTAAGTGACTGCCAACTTTTCTAGGAAACTAAAGGCACTTACTACATCTACAAGGTGAATACCACTTGCAAGTTAATGTGGGCAGTTGGGGCCAGCAATACAGGGGCATGCTTTATTTCTGAGCCAGTATGCCCAGGAATAGCACTTTGTTAGTAGAATCATTAAAAAAATATGCAATACCCATCCCTAACAAATATTGCATATATTACCACAACTTTCTCAATATTAATGGCATACCAAATCAAAAATCCTGGCTTCTCCCCTGCAATGCCTTTAAGTTCAGAAGCACAAATTTTAATGACTTTTGGTGCAAAAGAGGAAGCATAATAAATATAGTAATTTGGGGAATAAATCAGATGAACCACTACCAGTCATAGGATGACCATTTTGCTTATACATTTTCTTTTGGGATAATACCATTTCACTTTGGACATGATTGATGGACCTTTGTGTGCATGAGGCCTCCTTAATGAAGATAGAATATC
The DNA here is from genome assembly GCA_964017235.1 of Sabellastarte sp. h YS-2021. NCBI lineage: Eukaryota > Metazoa > Annelida > Polychaeta > Sabellida > Sabellidae > Sabellastarte > Sabellastarte sp. h YS-2021. The sequence continues at coordinate 82,657,453 of OZ024935.1, read as the reverse complement.
TTATTACAGACTGTCATGTCTTCATAGGTTAGTTGAGAATGACTTTGGCATTATGGCAAGCTGATCAACTTGCATCAAGTGTCATTAAAATTTGTGCATCCAAAACAATTCTTTAAAATTTCATTAATTAGCTGTCCTTGGTCAATACAGTATTTCTGTTGAATATTCATTGAAAAAGCATCACCCCAGCAGGCACGTAACTTTGATATCAGGTTGAATCCAACTGTAAAATCTGGTTGAAATACATGTAGATTTTGCAAACCGTTTTTAGTTGGATCCAACCAGTGAAATCATGTTGAAACCAATGGGTAAAATCAGGTTGAAACCAACAGGTGAAATCTGGTTGAAATACGTGTAGATTTTGCAAACCGTTTTTAGTTGGATCCAGTGGTTGAAATCATGTTGAAATCAACAGGTGAAATCAGGTTGAATACAAGGGTGAAATCTGGTTGAAATACATGTGGATTTTGCAAACTGTTTTCAGCTGGATCCAATGGGTGAAATCATGTTGAAATCAATGTGTGACATACATGTGTGAAATACATGTAGATTTCACAAACCATTTTTAGTTGGATCCAGTGAAATCAGGTTGAATCCAATGGGTGAAATAACATTGAAGTATATTTTGACTTTGCAAATTATTCTTACCTAGATCCAGTTTTTACCCCTTAAGGGCTGTCGTGGTATTGTTTTCACCCATGGTGTCCGGATGGGCTGGTGGGCCTGCGGGCGGCGGGAAAAAGTTTGTCTGGGCTGTATCTCAGAAACCATAAGGTGTAGGAAGCTGATATTTGGTAGGGACATTGGTTAGGATGTGTAGGTGTGCAATATCATGGTCTGACCTTGATTTGACCTTTGACCTTGCCGTAGTGACCTTGAGTGTGAAAATCTTGTCCGGGCTATATCTCGGAAACCGTAAGGTGTAGGAAGTTGATACGTGGTAGGGACATTGGTTAGGGGGTGTAGGTGTGCAACATCATGGTCTGACCTTGATTTGACCTTTGACCTTGCCAAAGTGACCTTGACCTATAAAATCTTGTCCGGGCTATATCTCGGAAACCGTGAGGTGTAGGAAGTTGATACTTACTAGGGACATTGGTTAGGGGGTGTAGGTGTGCAACGTCATGGTCTGACCAGGATTTGCCCTTTGGCCTTGCCGTAGTGACCTTGACCTATAAAATCTTGTCCAGGCTATATCTCAGAAACCATAAGGTGTTTGAAGTTGATACTTGTAGGGACATTGGTCGGGGGTGTAGGTGTGCAAATGTCATGGTCTGACCTTGATTTGACTTGCTGTAGTGACCTTGACCTATAAAATCTTGTCCGGGCTATATCTCGGAAACCGTGAGGTGTAGGAAGTTGATACTTACTAGGGACATTGGTTGGTTGGGGGGTAGGGGGGGGGGGGGGGGGTAGGTGTGCAACATCATGATGTGACCTTGATTTGACCTTTGACCTTGTCATAGTGACCTTGGCCTTTAAAATCTTGTTGCACCTTGGGGTGCTTGATGCAAATTAAGCACTGTTAAAATCATATTAGAATTCATTAAGAATTTTACTTTTACAACTTCCCATTGTAACAGATGGTATTTCATCAAGTGAGCCACAAATTTTGCTCCAACACCACACATAAGCATTCATTGAATGTATTACTACTTCTGTATGCATGGTAATATTCAAAACATCGAAACCATAATTTGGCCATGCCAGATGTAGATAAAGTACATGCATTATCTTTCTCTTAGACAGTATTTTCTCTATTTAAACATTGTTTGGACCTTTATATAACTGACAGTGCTCTGAAAGTATCCTGAACTTTGTACTGATACAGTACTTCTATATCGCATGGTGTTAAAACTATTTCCCTATGCTGTGGGGTACGGGCATCTCTGATGCTATTTTTTAATATATGTTATGCCAAAACCAATTAATTGGATTCAGTACCGTCACGCTGCCACCGCCGCCACAGAGATTTCCTTTTGGACGTGATAACTTAAAAAATATTTTAGTTAGACCTTTCAAATTTGGTATGTGGGTATATATGGACAATGCCACGAACGCTATTGTTTTGTGATCTTGACCTTTAATTTCAAGGTCACTGTTGGCCTCTTAAAGATCAGATTTTGGCCATTTTTCCACATTTTGGCCCAGTTCTCATATACAGAAAGATAGATCATCCTATGGCTGGTATATATAATACATATATGTATATATATACATATATATATGTCCTCTATATTTGACTTTGAAGCTCTTCATTGAAGGTCATCCACAGGTCATCCAAAGTATCTGACAGAGGCCATTTTTGGCCTTTTTGGAGATATTTTCACACTTATTGCTGACTATAATTCTAATTCTAATTTGACTTTTATAGCGCTTAATCTCCACTGAATAGTGGACTCTAAGGTGCAACAAGACAATAGCAATATACAAATTCAAAGTCCAGGTACAGAAACAGGTCAGCACCACAGAGAAGCCATAAGAGAAAATGACCTAAGGAGGATAAGCCTTTGCGTAGAGATAGGCTTTGAGTTTGGTTCTAAAAGAGGCAATAGTGGGTGATGTACGAATGTCTTCAGGGAGTGAATTCCAAACAGTGGGAGCATCAAAGGCGAAATTGAAACCAAACTGCTTAGTGGACTTGTGAATTTTAGGTTGAAACTTTGAAACATTAGGAAATTGACAACACTCTGACTGCATCTAGTATTGTAAGTATTGTGGTACGTGGAAAGATATGGAGCAAAATAGTTGGGAAGCCAGTATGAATAAACTTGTACACCAGGGTAGCCAGTTTGAACTCTGAGTGAAACTGAACAGGGAGCCAGTGGAGTTTCCTGAGGACCGGAGTTATCCGAGTATATTTACTCGAATTTGTAACAATTCTGGCTGCACTATTTTGGATAGACTGTAATCTGTGAAGGTTGAATTTGGAGAGACTCCTGAAAAGTGAATTACAGTAGTCCAACCGACTACTAACAAAAGCATTGGCAACCGACACAGCTGCATCAGTCAAGAACTGCCTAATATTTCTAAAATCCCCCAGTTAAATAAAGCAGCTTTTACAAACATTCTGGACATGTTTAGAGAAAGAAAAATCAGAGTCAAACCACACACCCAGGTTCCTGACTGACTTGGTAGGGTGAAGGGGGTTACCCAAGATGTCAATTGGGAAACATACATTTAAACTTTCTCTCTGTTTCTTGGAGCCAAAAGGTATGAACTCAGTTTTATCTGGATTAAGTTTAAGTTTGCTAGCCGACATCTATTCCTTAACATCTTGAAGGCATCTGTTCAACTTATCAAAAGCAGCTGAGGCATTCATGTGCGACAGATGGACATAAAGTTGTGAAATTTTACGCGTTTGTGTTTACCAATTAGAGTACTAAGGGGAGATGTGTAAAGAGAGAATAGGGGAGGACCCAGAACAGAACCCTGAGGTACGCCGAACAGCAATTTTTGTAAATCAGACAAAGTAGAACCAATCTTAACAGACTGAAAACGTTCCATCAAATAGGAAGAGAACCATTTGAGAGCGGAGCCACCAACACCGAACCAATCCTGAAGACAGCTGAGGAGTGTGGAATGATCAATAGTATCAAAGCGGGCGAGAGATCCAGAAATACCAAGGCAGTAGCTTCACCCTGAGATAGTGACAGATGAATATCATTTTTGATGGAAAGCAGAGCCGTTTCCGTTGAGTGTCCTGACTTATATGCTGACTGGTATGAGTTATCCAAGCCATGTCGATGAATATGGTCAACCAGCTGTTTAGCAACTACACGTTTGACCAGTTTGGAAATGAAGCTAAGTCCAGATACTGGGCGGTAGTTTTTAAAATCCTCAACAGGAAGTGAGGCCTTCTTTATAAGTGGAGTGACTACAGCCTTTTTGAACCCATCTGGAACCAGTCCCTCCCGGAGCGAACAATTAACCAATTTGGTTATAGAAGGTAGAAGGATGTCAATACATTCCTTAATAAGGAATGTGGGCAATGGGTCCAACAGGCATGATTTGGTGGGTGATTTGCTGATTATTTCACCAATTTCATCTTGAGTGACTTGAGTGTAGACTGTTAGTTTAGGAGGGTCACAGGGGGGATGTACCATGTTACAGGACTCAGATGAGGAGAAACTGTCACAGATTTTCATGATTTTATTTGAGAAAAATGTAGCAAAACGATCAGCCAATGACTTTGAGGATTCACAAGTGGGCAAAGTAGTGCTGTGGGATCTATGTAGGACTTTGTGTAACTCCCGCCATAGTTTCTTGGAATCATGGCTGTTGTCAGAGATAAGTTTCCTGTAATAGACAGTCTTGTCCCTATTAGCAAGACGATTGCACCAGGCGATTTGACGCCGAAGACGACTCCTGTTGTATGGACTTTTATGATTTTATCCTTTCCCCAAGCACGTTCAAATTGACGTCTGAGTGACTTTGCAAGGCGATAGCTCTCGGACAGCCAGTCAGCAGGCTGTTTGGTCTTCAAACTGGACACAAGAGGAGCATGCCTATCAAGGATACGACTCAAGTCATGTACATACTGATCATAGAGCAGTGAGACAGAATTTGCTGGACATTTCACAAAAGGCATATCTTTAAGGTCAGACCTAAAGTTGGACATATTTATGCGATGGTACCTCCTATAGGAAATTCTTGTTTGGCAGTTAGCAAGAGTGGAAGGAAAGTCAATAGCACATTTAATTACTGCATTGTCCGATATGAATTCACAGACGTCAACATGAACACACATATCTTGATCACTGGGGGAAAGAATGAGATCAAGGATATGACCGTGCAAATGAGTGGTATTGTTAACTGACTGTGTTAGATTACATGATTCTAACCGGGATTCCAATTTGTAACTGTCAGTACAAGGTACATCAACATGTATATTGAAATCACTACTGATGAAGTAATTGCAATCAACAGAAGACAGGAAACAAACAAAGGACATAAATTCATCTAATAAAATGGAAGAACACGGCCCAGGAGGATGATAGATAGAAGCTAGGAGCAAAGTACGGCCCGACACAGAAATTGATATGACAATATTTTCAAAGGAACTGTAATTTGGGGTATCCACTTTGCAACATTTGTATGATTCACGAATGAAGAAACCAACACCACCACCAATACCTGTTGAACGTGGCCTATGTATCAATGAGAACCCATCAGGGGTGAGTGAACGAAGGAAACTATCAGAATCAGTGGTACGAATGTGTGTTTCTGTGAGACAGAGGAGATCAAAGGCGTGAAATGCAATTGTATCAGAGAGGAGAGGGCCCTTATTTCGGATTAGCCTCACATTCACTGAGCCAAGCATAACCGGTCCAGGATTCATGGCAACATCACCACACATATGAAGCAATAGCATAAGCCCACTCTGTTTTACAGTAGGAGGAAAAACATGGAAGGAGCAGCTATAAGAGTAATTCTTAGCAATCCTCAACATGGATGGAATAAGGAATCCACTCCCAGTGAAATTTTGGGAGACACTCCTGAGATGAGTGGCAGCCATCAACATGGTGCAGAAAAGAAAAATGCGCATGACAATCATCTTGGTTGGGTTGGTTGAATGAGAATGCCCTAGAATAAAAATCACCTGTGGGTGGCCTAACCTAAATGGCCTTAAGGACTAACCCTTGAAACTTCGTCCCGTGGGCGACTCACGGGCACCCTAGCAACCCACACTAAAGCCAACCTTATGAACTAAAACCAACCACAACACAAAGACTATATTGCATGGAAACTATTGAAAATGGCTTTGGAGGTTGAGTACATGATGGAGTACCAGTATCCAGACTTACTGGTTACAGAGGATTGTTGGTTACAGGGAAAATCTGCTGATTCCACAGTCATGGACGGGAAGAAGGCAGTTGTTTCATATAAGCCTACCCCTGCTGAGATGTAGTCTAATCTTGCCTAGTTCTGCCAGCTCCTATGAGTTTTCACAGAACTATGGAGCCAACAGGAACTGGTTACAGAGGATTGCTTTACCTATAGCTGGTTAGGCCCTGGTACTGGGCAGGTCCACAGGACTGGCTCTCAGACCAGCAATAGCCTTTTAAGGGTCCAAGTGGCTGTCTCAGATCAACCAGTTACTGCTCGAGAAAATTGGTTACAGAGAAATTCTTATACCAATCATTGGTCTTGGTGAGATGACTTGTCTGAACCTACCACACCAGTCAGCCAGCCTACTGCCAGAACCTCCTAAAAGTGACTATAAATAAGACTTTCCCAACAAGATTTGTCCAACTACCTGTCAGACTTATCTTATCAGACCCCACACCATCCAGTTGCTGGTCCCGTTGAGATGCCAAACTCAACTGGATTGGTCAGCCTACTACCAGCAAGAAGTCTGCTGTATCAGTTACTGTGGAGGTTCATCAAGTTTTTCTTACAGGTTCCAGTGAGATACAGTGATCCACCCTCCTAGACTGGCTACCCAGCTTTCCTTTTACCCAGCCTGTGAACAGTGCCAGCTGACACCAGGGGCCTGAGTTTCCAAACTCAGCCTTCCCCTCAAGATTATAACCGATTTGCCAGTTTTTACAACTCGAGCAACAGTAAATTTATCTGTTAATCAGACCAGGGGTCACTGTTCTCATAAATGGCTATTAGTGTCTTCCACAGTGGGGTTGTGTGGGTTACTGACACCCATAGAGAAGCAAGTCCACCTAGGTCACCTCCACATGAGGCCGATACAGTGGCACTTGAAGAACAGCTGAAGGGTACCAGACTAACTAGAAAAGGTGATCCCAGTCCACTCCACCCCATCTAAAATGGTGGTTGTAGGACGATAAATTTGCTTCAAGGTCAACCATTACACCTAATTAAATATGCTCTGCAAATCCTTACAGATGCATCAAGAAGGGCGAGTGCTCACTTAGGGGAACGCACTGCAAGGGAAACCTGGTCCCTTCCAGAACCAAGTTACACATAAATTATCTGGAACCAAGGCAGTCTTTTGGCCCTAAAGGAGTTCCAAGACCTCTGCTTGAACCTTATTTCTACCATAGCTACGGACAACACCATGGTGGTTGCCTATTTAAGGAGAGGGGGGAGTAAGTTGGGCCCTCTTTGTGCCCTACTATGGAGAATCCTGACATGGTGATCCAGGAAAAACTCTCAAGCCTGACACATTCACGCTTCAACCATGTCCTGTCCGGGGATATGGTAATTTTCCATTTAATTCATGCATATATGATAACTTGTTCATTGAGGATTGTTGTTTCATTGCATCTGTTCATAATGTTGCAGGAGCATGTAAATCAAAATTCATCACTCAGTATATAGTTATTTGTTATGATATTTTTGTATTTTTCCAGATATCGATTATTTTGTGTTCCTATAATAGGATAATCAAATTTCAATAATCTGACAAATTTTTGGTAATATAAAAAACTAATTAAATATTTGTACAGTGATATTCTCTGTATCTCATTGTTTTATCCAGTCAAACCTATTAAATATTATATTAAAAATAGACATTGCAATTAGAAATAAAGTAAGTAAGAGTAAGTAAGAAACACTTATAAAGTGCCGAATTGATGTAAACATCCTCTAAGGTGCTGATGTGCAAAAAGGGATAGTCCAGTTCCAAAACAAGCTCTGTTACCATATTAGTGTCCAATAGGGGAGATAGGCTATGGTGGAGGATAAGCTAATCTGAAAAGATATGTTTTCAACTGTTTTCTGAAACCAGAAATGCTTTCTATAGTTCTAATGGCTTGAGGAAGCTTGTTCCACTCCGTGGGAGCCCCTACTATGAAGCTGCACAGCCCTGAGCATTTATTTGGTTTAGATGAGGAAATTGATAGGCAATTGCCCCGTGTGAGATCACTCCGCCTAATTAGAGAGGAAAGATATGGAGGTTGGCTGAAATGTATTGCTTTATAACTAAGGAGATTGTATTTGAACAATATACGGTAATGAATGGGAAGCCAGTGTAGTTAGGCCAACGTTGGCATGGGTAATTCAGCCACTGATGGGAATAAACTCTCAAGTAAAATCACACCCAGATAGCAAGACTCTGTTGGGCCACCACTGGCCCACCAGCAGCATAGCAGTCAGTCCAATATTGGCTGTAGCTGGTGGCTAACCATTTGCGTGACCAGCTGGTAGACAGTGGTCCACCATTGGCAGCCGACAAAAAGGTCCATCAGTGGCCCACTGTTGGCAGTGAATGATAAGCTCTTCTATTGGTCCACCAGTGGATCACCTTCATTAGCCAACAACCCAGATAGCATGCAGACGTTGGCCCAACATTGGGATATCCATCGGTCCGACGTTGGCAGCCACTGTTTGCACAATGGCTTTTTGGCCGGCAGATGCTACGTCAGTCTGACATTGGCAAGCCACTGGTAAAATTTTACTACCACTATAGCATCAGCCAATCAGATTGCAGCATAGAGTTATGTGGCTATTGGCTAACAGAAAGCAAATAATTAACAGACTGTGGGTGGATTTTAGTTAAGGGAATCCCCGATAAGTCACATGACCAAACATAAATAATGGTGGAACAGTATCTTAGGATGATATGTTTCATAATCAAATAATTAAATTATAATGTTCAGAAACAACTTTTCTTGTGAATATATAATGAAAATGTTATTTGCTAAATAGTTAAAAATTGTGGGCTGACTGAAATACGATTTTTAGACATACCATAATAAATCATTTTAAGTGTCCCAAAGTCCCCTATTATTGCTCGCCGCCATCTTGAATAAAAATCCACCATTGGTCCACCCTTGACCCAATCTCTGCAGCCTGAGTTTTGGTTAGTAAGCCTTTGTTGGGCCAACGTTGGCATGGGCAATACAGCCACTGATTCGAATATGTTTGAGGTGTAATTATTCCATTCAATTTAAGAAACTTTATATTTTATCCGACACATATAGCAGCTAGTGGACCAAGGGTAGTCCACTGGTGGCTACACCTCAACCCCATTAATAGGGTTTAGATTTAACAACATATTTTCACCTGTACATGTTTTATGGTTTGTTTACAGGGGAAACTTTCACTTCTGTTAACTTTTCTGTATAATTGTCAGATGATTTTATTGATTCGGTCTAAAATCCGGGTGAAAATTAGAAAATTCCCATCAGTGGCCCATGGGCTGCCAGTGGTAAACCTTAGAAGAAATTTGTGGCACAAGAGTGGGAAAATTATAAATATATATTAATGCAGAGATGTAATATCTGTTATTTAAAAATGTTTGCCACTCAGTGATATATACACATATAGATAAAGTATACAATTACTTTGCCATCTGTGGGCCATCGGTGGACCAACAGTATGTGTACCATTTGGGCAGAAGGTGGACCACTGATGGACCACCAGTGGCAAATCTTACAATTTTTTGTGTACTAAAATTTAAAACAGCAACTCACATAATAATTAATTCACATAAACCAAATGAGTTTAAGCAAAGGTATTATTTTTTCAAGGTCTGTCAAAACAAATGCTATTCAACAAAGCTTGAGGTTTAGCCACCAGAGGACCACCATTGGTCAACCTACTAAGTATAGCTCTTACTTAGTTGGTTGCATGTGTCTGATAAAAATAATTTTGGGATAAATTTAGGTTTCATCAAAACAAAATTATATCAAATGAAAAAATGAAGATATCTTTCTTTAACTTTCACTAAAAATAAAATATTGGGCTACACAATATATTTATATTTTGAAAATAATATGTTTTTAACATTGAATATTGTTAAATAATATGTCAGAAAACTATAGTTGAGGTTGCTTATGAAGTGGTTGAAAATGCTTCAAATTTTTTTTTAAAATGCAGTCAGTGGTCCAGCAGTGGCTCAGTGGTGGCCCACTAGCTATATTTTGCCACCCATAGCCAACGGAGGCCCACTATAGGGTCTTGCTATCTGAGACAATGTTTTTTTTTGCTGCCTCTCACTCAAAATATTCATCTTTTTAATGTAGTTTGAAAAAAAATACAACCAAACTAAATGTGTACAAATTCCCCACACTGACCCAGCTTAATTAATTTTCAACTTTATTCTTGTGAAACATGACTACTTTTTCTTGTCAGAAATCTAACTTCGATTTCAATGCTAAATCACCAGTATTTCATGTCTAAAATATGACTACTTTTCATGTCGGAAAACTAACTTAAATTTAGTGTTGAAAAAGAGCATATCAACGCCAGGATCGATTTTCAGCACTAAATCAACATATTTTCAAAGGTCTGTGACTTCTGGGACAGCAGGGGCGGATTTCATGAAAGGTCTCAGACTTAGCCCAGTCTCAGGCTGAGCCACTGGCTCAAATCTGAGCCTTTTGGCTCAGCTAAGTCTTTGTCTCAAATGGTTTTCACAGAAGGGGTCTCAGGTGAGACCAAGCTTATCATATAACCACAGTGGTTTTCTGTGTCATGTGACCATTTTTTGTAGTCAAAATATTCTACTGATGACATATATATTCCTTGTTTGACACATAATATCTCTGGTCAAATACCATTTTGCAATGGGAAACCTTGTAAACATGTAAAAACACCCAAAGACTACTTCAGGGGGTTGTTTTATATACTTGTACCCTATTTTCAGCCATTTCAAATTTTGAAGTGAAGAAAGAATTATGGCGGCCATATTTGAGCCTTTGTTTACAAAACTTAAGCCCACTTTCTACCAGTCTCAACACTTGAGCCAGTGGCTCAGCCAAAGCTGAGACTGAGACCTTTTGTGAAATCCATTAAGGCTGAGCCCATAGGCTCAAGTAAAATATTCCAATAATTTGAGACAAAAGTCTCAAGTTTGAGTCTGAGACCGGGCTAAGACCTTTCGTGAAATCCACCCCAGTGGTCACAAAGTCAAAGTTGGGGCAGAGGAGACATCATGTAATTAGATGCCAAACCTGTTAACCAACTAGGCCACCTGGAACCCAAACATCATGCTCCTGTATCTTTCACCAGTAGATAGGAAACAAGATGATGGCCAGCTGATAACCAGAATTGTTTGTCTCTATAATAGATATGACATTTGATAAATCTAGGCCTCAATAACTTAAGCAACTCTTTAAGCATACTTATGAAATAATGCGGTCCATAATAGCAAAATCTGGTTCAAATCTCGGGCAGGGCGCTTCATGTTGGAAAGTTGGTAGTTACTTGCCGATGCCCGGTGGTTTACAGTGCAGTGTGCACCCGTTTCCTCCACCTGTAAACTACCTGTCGCAATATGACCCTGGCTGTTGAACGCAACGTAAAAAACAACAAATAAATAGCAAAATCACAAAAAGAGCCATATCTTAATTTTCCAATACCCTAATGAGCCTGTCATATTATACATAATCAAGTCTTTTTTACCAGGTGACGCATGATTGAGGTTGATCCCTGTACCACCTCTCAATAATAATACTGGGCAATGCCATACCTCTGTGCTGCCTGCCCCTTTTTAATTTACGCAACTGCTGAATTATTCTCATTCTCTCAAGTTGAAGTTCTATTATAAAATGAATTGTTGTGTGCTACAGTTGAAATTCAGTTGCATAACTGATGTTTTATCTATATAGCAAGCAACTATTTGTATGATTCAGGATTATCTACTAATTCCCAGTCCATTCTGCACATTATTAGTGTATTCCATGTCAAAACTTAAGTCGTGATTACCTGCATGTCTCATCTCCCTAGCTCTTATTTTTGGCAGATATGAGTCTCCATCAGTTATTCAGCATACTGCAACAACAGTTACAGCTTTACAAAATATCATAATATAGTACAGGATCTAGATAATATTTCTTTGTGTCGGAAGCTCCAGAAGGTCTGATAGTTGTTTCTTATGTGAAATTTACACAGGAATCTAAAAATCCATTTCTTATGATCATGAAGAAAGACCTAATACATGAAATTTTACCTCAAAGTGAGGTACTCCCATAGCGAAAAGGGTCAATTTCTAAGGCTGAAAGTGTGTATGTGTACCAAGTGTTATTTGCTCCTATACCAATCTTACATATATACTTTACATACCACCAGAAAGTGCAGGCATTGAGCTTCACTTTCATGTGAAATATCACTGTCTGAGTAGCATATAAGCTGTATAAACTATAATTCTATACCAGTTTTGATATCAAAATCATTAATATTTCAGATAGAAATTTTGATTTTTCATTCAAAACTTTATCTGAAGGAGTAACATCTTCATGAATGATGGATGTAAAACTTGTCTTTAAAATGAGGGAGCTGTGTGCTTTAATTTGATATGTTTGCTGTGTTTGTACCTCAAACAGAAAAAAGTTCAAATATTTCTTTTGATGAGTACATTTGACTGTCAACATTGACCCAACATTTTGCACACTACAAGAATATATATTAAACATAATACTCTTAGACAGCCTAACATTAGAGATTTATAAATAACTAGAAAATGTAGATATAGGTAAATTAAATTTTTATTTCTAAATATCTTACCTAACAGACTACTGCCATTGATCTGACGTGAGCTGGTCCCACCAAACATCAGAAAAAGATGTCCTGAGTCACCACTGGCTATACCGGTAATGCTGTTATCACCCCCTAGAGAGCTGATGCTTCCTGAACTCGCTAGGTGGCTATGACATCAAATTTTCTTTTTTATGTTCAGCACAAAAAGGATTGGAAATTCTTCTCAAGCTCAACAAACCTTGAGCAACGGTATGTGTCCCAATATGATTAATAAGGTATTAGGCGTGACTTTAAAAAAACTAAATAAATCAACAAATTTTATATTTTTGTAACTATTTTTAGTACTTGGTTATGTGGATTTCTGTGTCATTATATTGTACAGCTATCATGACCTCATCTGGACAGAAGAAAGGAGGGTGTGGGAACATAATGGCGAATTTTAACACTCTTATAAAATGTGCTCATTGCCATGATAACAGGTCTGGAAACAACCCTTGTGTGTTGGGAAGAGGGCACTGCCTTGCATTGCTGCTTCTTACACCTGGCCAACACCAGCAATTGTTTGAAAGATGGACAGTGGTTAGAGTATTCCTTTTGTTCTCAGGATTCTATATGTGCTTCTTGCCTTACATGTACATGTTCTGAAAGACATAAATTTCATGTTTGTTGTGGCTCCTGAACTTTTTATGCTTTTAACAGCGCAGCCACAAAAGAAAGGTGTCAGTCCCCATACAGAGAAATCCAAATAAAGCCTGTTAAGGATGTTTCTTTTGTAGATCTGTCTTCTTCTGCCCCTCCTGTGACAAATATTCTCAGTGTTGTAGAAGTTATCCCTGTAGGGGGTCCCGACTGCAAAAATTTTGGCAGGTCTTAGCAGCCAAGGGTTCAAATCCAAGGGTTGTTTTGATATTGAAGGAGGAATACAGCCTAAAAAGGAACCTCTGATAAAGAGTGGACATACCAATCCGATCAGGAACAGCTATTTTAAGGAGTCATTCCCTCCTCCAAAAACAAACCATGGAAAAGGTCAAAATCCAATCCTCTGTGGCATTCTACAACTGACTGTTTCTTGTTCCCAAATCCAATCAAAAATGATTACCCCTCTTGGACCTCAGTACCTTAAATCGATTCTTAAAGATCAAAACTTTCAAAATAGAAAAACCAGGAATCAATCAGGCTATCCCTTCAAAAAGGAGTGGGTCATTTGACTAGACTTTAGCAATGGCTACTTTCACGTCCCAAATGAAAGTATTTCAGATTCCATTATCAGAACTAAAGTTTCAACTTTCAGGCTCTTCCCTTTGACCTATCCATAGCTCCAATGGAATTCACCATAGTGGTCAAGGAGGTCAAGCTCATGACTCAGGCAAGGAATAAAAGGATCCAACAGTACCTAAATGACTGGTCAATCAGGACACAATACAGAGTTACTTGGACACCTAGACCCTCCTGGGCTTGTATCAGAACTTAGGAAAAGTTTAACAGCGCAGCACCTTTCTTTTGTGGCTGCGCTGTTAAACTTTTCAACTTTGTAGGATACCAGGTTGGCTGGGCTCAGGGAATAATCAGACCCACCATAGAGAGGTGACAGGCTCTGTATTCCAAAATCAACTCCATTTTGGTAAAACCCAGTTGCCCAGTCAGCCATTTCATGTTCCTGATAGGTCTGCTCATTGCAATAGATAACCAGGTGCCATCAGGTCACCTTCACATGAAACCCATACAATGGCACATTCCAGAGTCCCTAAAAAGCAAAGTCCCATTCCAAAATTTTTCCATTCACATCTTCTTTAGTGGTTGTAGGATGAAAATTCCTCTGGGGCCATTAAATTTTTTACAGATGCATCAAACGAAGTTTGGGTGCATGAAGGCTTGCCACATATCGGGCTGTATAAACATGATAGCCGACAAGCTCTCCCATCACCAGCATTCAGATGGAATAGTCTGTGCTTCAGGAGACTTTGAACAAATTTGCCTCCAGTGGCCCTATGTCTGGATAAAGCTTTTTGCCACCAGATGCAGCAAGTTATCTCAGTATCCCCAGTCACAGATGAGAAAGCCTGGGCAGTTTATACACTTGCGACTGTCCGGGGAAGGTATGGACCCGTAATACTTCTCTTCTATTCTTCTACTGACCAGCATGATAAACAAGATTCTATTAAGTCACTGTTATCAGAGAGTGATCATCATAGCCCTGGAGTGGCCCAACACGCCCTGGTTCTGGGACCTGGTAAACCTGTTATTCCAGATATAATTGTGCCTAGATAACCTGCCCAACTTGATGCCCCAGCCCTTTAATGGCAATCCTCAGAGGGACGTGCTGAACTTAAATGTTCATGCCTGGCTACTAGAGCCTCGTCTATAAGGGTACAGGATATCTCTGACAGGTGGCAGAGAGAATTGGAGCTCCACAACCAGAGCTCTCTATAAAGCAGAGTGGACAGTTTTTGTTCAGTGGTGTCAATCGAGTACGGTGGACTTCAAGTCACCATCTATAGAACAGATAGCAGACTTTCTTATGTATCTTTTTCACGAGTGGAATTTGCAGCCCAGCAAAAAATGTATGGCTATAAGACTGCTGTTTCTGGTAAGGTAGGAAAGTCTTTCAATTAATATCAACAAAGAGGACAATCTCACCCGGCAGAGAGACAGACCCAAAAGGTGCTGAGGCCTTTCCTCCTAAAATCTGTAATTGGTGTTTCATCAACTGATTAAGCCTCCTTTTGAACCTCTCAGGAAAGCTTCCTTGATGCATCTTACCTTCAAGTCCCTTTCCTGCTGGCTCTGGATTTGGGCAAGTGCAGGAGTAAAACACTCATCTGGCTGAACAGGAACATTTAACACCAATCAGGCTGGTCGAAGTTCTCCTTGTATTCTTCCTGGACCTTTCTAAGAACCAGCTGGGGAGACATGGCCTAGAGAGTGAGGCCCGGTGGTGATCCCAGCCTTAGACCCCACTCTTTAGAGATCTCTTGGGATAGGTCACTTTGTCCAGTTCAGGCTTTGTGTTATTACCTGGACAAAACTGTGTATCTCAGGGCTAACATGTGGCTGGTTTTTTGTCTCCTTCAAGAAGAATTTCAACAAGGATATCTCTCCTGTCAGTATTTCTTCTTTGACCAAGCAAAAAATGATTCTATCTTACCATCTGTCTGACCAAGAATAACTTGGTCTAAGCCCATGATGCTAGAGCCTTTGCTGCTTCAAAGGCTGTTCAAGAAGGAGTTTCCTTGGATCAGATTCTTTCAGCCTGTGCCTGGAAGTCGCATAACACCTTCACTCAGTTTGATTCAAGGATATAGCTTGGGCTGATTCTTAGCTCTATCATCTTGGACCAAAAGTGATATATATAGCTGAGTCCCATTTACTGGTAATCCGCTTATTTCTAGGGAGTTGGGTATATTCATTGTTTCCAACCTCCTTTTGACCTGGACACAAGCTGATGTACCTTTCTAAAGAGAGGCTTAAAACGTGATTTAATCTATTATCCTGGCACATGGGGTGTCAGATGATTGGTTCTTTAGCCATCCTGGCTCCTTCCTCTTGGAATCCTCAGGGACATAACAGTTTCCCCCTCTCTCCCATATCACTGGGGAAAAAGAAGGTGCAGGTTACCCAGTCCAGTAACTTGTATAACCAGGAAGACCTTGGGACCCTATAATGGGATTAACTTCCTTTTAGAGTATCTTTTATGGTCTCCCAGTCATCTACCCTCCTTCCACTATAGGTAGTTATTCTGGCATTAGTCTGTAATGAAATAGAAAATTTAAGAGGCAAATTGTATTTATATTAGTTAATATCTTACCCAAGAGACAGAGGGATTCCCACCCTAATATTCCCACTTTCTTAGTTACTGGGGACCTTAGGGTATGGTTTTTAACACTGAAAAAGAGGATGTGACAGCATAGCCACCTAGTGAGTACAGGAAGCATTAGCCCACTAGTAAGTGATGAGGGCATTGCCAGTCCTGCTGGAGGAGACTCAGGATATCTTTTTTAATGTTTGGTGGGACTGCCTCACATCGGACCAATGGCAGTAGCCTGTTGGGTAAGATATTTACTAATAAACATTTAATTTACCCATACCTAAATCTTCTAGTTGTTTGTAAATCTCTAATTGTTAGGCTATCTAAGAGTATTATGTATAATATATGCTTGTAGTGTACAAAATGTTAGTCTCATCCAGTCAAACTGATATGGGTGTACTTGTAAAAGGCAACATTTAAGCTATTTTCTGTTTGAGGTACAAACACAGCAAATATATCAAATTAATACATATAGCTCCCTCATTTTAAAGACAAGTTTTATATCCAGCATTCATGAAGATGTTCTTCCTTCAGAAGGAAAAATCAAAATTTATATTTGAAATATTAATGAAATATTAATGACTATATTAATTTGAAATATTAATTGGTATCAAAACCGGTAAACAAAGTTTAATGTTGGGGTTTTACATCCTGTTCAACAGCCAGGGTCATATTGGGACAGGCCCACAGCATTTGCCGCTTGTGGGACTCGAACCCACACAGCAGTGACAGCTTATGATTAGATGCCAAACTTGCTAATCAATAGGCCAGTGTGGACCTCTCAAAACAGGTATAGAATCATAGTTTATTCAGCTTATATGCTACTTAGACAGTGATATTTCATATGCAAGTAAATCTCAATGCCTGCACATTCTGTTGGTATGTATAGAATTTCTATGTTTTATATTTAAGATTGGTATAAGAGCAAATAATGCTTGGTACCCATGCACACTTTTGGTCCCAGAGATTGACCATTTTCACTCTGGGGGGTACCTCACTTTGAGGTAAAAATTTCATGTCTTAGGTCTACCTGTGTGATCATAAGAATTATATTTTAAGATTCCCAAGTAAATTTTATGTTGGAAACAATCCTCAGACCTTTTGCCGCTTCTGAAAAAAATAAATCTTACCTAGGTCCTGGGGCCGTATTCACGAAAGGTCTTAGCCAAGTCTCAGGCTTAAGATGGCTGTATTTTTGTACAAAAGTTAAGCCTAAGACTTGGCTAAGACCTTTTGTGAATGCGGCCCCTGGACTATATTCACTGCAGCTTGTCAAAGACAAACAATACTTAATTGTGTCTTTGTCCTTTCCTCTTACTTTGTCATGGCCTTCCCACGATAAATACATTAGCATAATACCATAGAAATACACATTTTGGCCAATTATTCTACCTTCCTTTCCTTCATAACCGGTACTTCAGTTTTTAAGCAGATCGTTTTGTTGAATATGTAAATATTTCTGTGGTACCTTATTATAAAAGGTGAAGGCTTTCGGTTTTTAACGGTGTCACTCTAATAATAAACAAGATGTTGTCTCGCTCAAAACTCTTATTAAGCAAGATTTCATCTCTTAATAAGGTACACTTTTCTTTGTATTATTTTTATTACCAAAGGTCGCTCCCTGTTTTTCATTGGTATGTACCGTTACGCCCCATTGGTCGAAAGATCACCTTTTTTCGCTCACTTCAGTAACTTTCAGGGTATCAAGACAACTCACCCCATGAGACAACTCGCCCCATTTTTTTCGAGACAACTCACCCCATATGTCAACTCACCCCATGAGACAACTCACTCCATAATATAGTAGTAGAAGTGTGAAAACATTAATACTGAATACCAATTAGACCGAGTTTCTGTCCCGTTGCCAATTGTTTTTGATATACTGATGGACACAATGGCGAGGGACAGAGCTCACATGTATGGTCTTATGTAACTTCGACGCATATATAAGTTCGACGTAATACATATATGGTCGTTTTTGAGGGGTTTTAAAGGGTTTTTAAGAATAATTGCAGATATATTTGGACAATAATTGCATATTTTGCTTGTTTAAAAGCCAGATATTTTAACATCTTTTTCAAACTCCCTCGCCACGGACATTTTGTTCCTGTTGATGGATCCAAAAAACCAGTACCGAGTGCAAAAATGCCATACTAAACCCCAGATAAGAAGCAGGTGTTGGAAAATTGTGCTAAGTCATTTGGTTCATTTAAAAACGTAAATTTGGCATGACATATTGGTGAAAATATGTTTTAGGTTTATGTCATAGTG
This sequence comes from Sabellastarte sp. h YS-2021, assembly GCA_964017235.1. NCBI lineage: Eukaryota > Metazoa > Annelida > Polychaeta > Sabellida > Sabellidae > Sabellastarte > Sabellastarte sp. h YS-2021. The sequence goes on along the minus strand of OZ024935.1, from coordinate 82,638,978 downwards.
TTCTTGTAAACATTTGTTCTCCCATTTTGTATGTTTAAAAGTTTGAAATGTTTCACCAATGTCTTTGCTTAGGTTATTTTCTGCAAGGCCAAAATTGGTTATAGAAACTATACCAAAGATAATTTAGAAGTGGCAATGTCACTTATAGAAAAGGGAATATGTGTTTACAAAGCCTCAAAGTTGACAGGTGTTCCTCAAACAACAATCAAAAACTGTGGAAACTATGGAAACATACTTCAAAAATCTTCCAAAATTTTGGAGAAATAGGGCAAATTTTCTGCCCCAGGTTTAATATACAAACAACATCAATGAAAGTGACTTCTCTCTTGAACATACCCCACCTAAACTGGCCATTGGCAACCCCTGCCCTCCCTTTTGAATTTTCAAAGGTCAAAGAATGCTTGATGGGCTAACTGAAGTGCTACCCAAGGGTCCTTATTTCATTAAAATGAATCAAGCTGAGCAAAAAAATCAGCTCAAGAACGTATCAGGATCAAGGAAAATGTTGTAAAATATCCTGAAGAATCACTTCATTAAATTTACCATGCCAAAAATGTCAAACAGTTTTTTTTTTTTTTGCTGTATGATAATTCCTCCACACATTTCAGTGCTGAACTAATATTCCACCATTAATTTTAGTTTTGTGTTGTATAAAAAGCACTTCAAATCCATTTAACTATTGATGTCGAGTTTTACATTTCTGCATATTCAGTACATATGTGTAATATATTGTAAATATTTTGTAAATTGTAAATACCGTATTTATTGTAATAAACGCCCCGGGGCGATGCATTTTTCAAAGGGGGGGGGGGGGGGGGGGCGACTATTACAGATAAATAAAATCATATCTCGAGTCCAGTGGCAATGGGCGATAATGGACACTTGCTGCCTTGATCTCGCTTGCTGGCATGTATAATGGCGAGACAGCTTAAAATATTTAAAACAAACCTTAAATCTGAAGAAATTATGTAGTTTTATCTCCAATTTTTGCATATCTCAATGCGTCTGTGACCAAAACTGCCATGTTTTGTTTTTATTTTCTTTATTTCTCGTAAGCGATATTCGCTTGGGAAGTACTAAAATGCACCATTTTATGGAATCCCGGAATCGCAAAGGTGTTGGCTGTTGAGAGGGATGTAAAACCCCGAAATATGAACTTTGCAAAGGTAGAGAAAAGGGGGGGGGGGCGATTAATAGGGAGGGGGCGTTTATTACAATAAATACGGTATGTTTGATTCATTGTAAATTCTCCACCACTCAAAAGCTCCCCTCTTAATGTTAGAACTACCTTGAGTTGATTTTTGCACCCAGTACTAAATTTTTGAGACAATGCTTCTGATACGTCGAAGTTATAAAGTTCCTGTTTACAACATGGCTGATGGACATATGATCAGAAATGTGCAATATTTTCTGTAATTTTGCATTTCTTGGCTATCACCTTACAAATAATGGTGGAAGACACTAACAGATGTATTTACTATTGATTTTTATACAATTTTCGTATAAATATTCTGTGATATACGTCTTTTTATCGTTAGTACGTCGAAATAACATCGTACCGCCATACTTGTTTTCTGTGTAAATTTTGAACGGCATATTTGTACACATAATTTCTCAAGTATAAAGTGTTATTTACATTCTTTGAGCTATGCATATGTGCCGTTCACTAATATTTAATGCCTATCCTACGGATATGTGTATAGTTCAACCTATTTTTTAAACAAACCTTTAACAGTGCACTGCTATCTGCAAAAAAAATTCTTGGCTTGTAAAAGCAGTTTAGTGCAACAACATATGCATTATAACCTAGATACAGCTATGTAGACGTATCAAAGAATTTCTAAGGTTAATGCAATAATTTCAAATTTACACAGAAAATAAGTACATGTGAGCCCTGTCCCTCGCCATTGTGTCCATCAGTACATCAATAACAATTGGCGGCGGGACAGAAACTCGGTCCAAGTCATCAGGGTACGTTTTCCATTGTAGTAAAACTGTTGTGCCACATATTTTTTTTTTTTGCATATACTGTTATAAAACTACAAGTTTGGCAACTCACAGATCTGTCAAATTTTCACCCTCTGTCATTTCATCAGCAATAATCCATTTTAAATCCAACATATCACACAAAAAATGCACATAAACTTGAAAAAGAAATATTATGCTGTCCATTTACAGTATTTATTGTACAGCAGATACAGTGTACGCTATAAAAACGGACACTTTTAGTATAATTTCCTTGTTTAAAAGTCCATTTTTCTGGTATCTGAAGTTGTGGAGGATCATGCGACATTACTCCAGTATAGAAATCACCTGATCTATCAGAATAAATCTCAAAGAAATTTTAATACCAATAAATCTTGCTAGCTCAAAAGAAGAAATATACATGATTGGTTTGCAATTTAATTTCAAAACATATGCCATAAGAAGCAGCTCATTTGATTTTGTTGATAATTTCCTTGGTTGTCTGGGTGTCCCTGAGTTAACCGTAGTTCGTCTAGGAGTTGCAATGTTAGGCCTGTGCGATCTAAAAATCCAAGGTCCATCTCTCTGTTATCAGATTTGGGCAGTACAGTGGTTCATTTTGATGCTCTCGCAAGGCAAAAATGTGACGACAGGGTAATTTCATGATGGTGTAGAATGAACACTCACAATGATGGATGCTGACTTGTAAACTCCCATTGGAAGTGAGGACTGTGGAGTCATCTGAAATTCCAACATTTACATTGACTGGAATTGAGCTTGTAGATATTTGAAGGCATATGGAGTTACATTTCTTTTGTAACACCCTTCAGTTTCTGTTGATTCAGGTTTAGTGGACACTGTTGCTGTTTCTTGGGTCATCCTGTACCTTTTTTTCATTCCTAATTGTGGCAAAGTTGACATCAATTCTGCAATGAGTTCCTTCAGATTGCCTCTACAGAAACACTTAAATTTGGCAAAGAATGACTCAGTGCAGTTATTTGTCCGGGTGCACAAATTCGTCTGACAGCTTTTCAGACCTTCAACCCACTGTTCTCTGATATTATCCCAGTTTCTCATAAAATATTGTCTGCACTGATGGTTCATCACATTACATAAATCTTCATATATTCTCTGGTAATCCTCCTCACTATGTGCATATGCAATGCCCTGGATGTGGGAAAGGATGGTCTGTGTTTCACTGGAAGTGATGCCCATTTTTTCTGGTGTGAATTCTCTTCCAAATGATCGCAGTACATGAAAGAGACAGATTTGCAGCTGGACTTAGGGCATTTCTGACATCATCACATTTTTCTCTGTCATGCCCTTGTCTGAGATGACAACCTTCACCTTCTGCTAGGATGGATTCTTGTCTTTGAAAATCTGGATCATCTAACGAATGGAGCCCTCATCTTCATGTTTAAGAAGAAATGTGGCAGCTGTTTCACTTTCACCATTACCATCAATCACCAGCAAGGCATATAGAGGCGTATTAGTGTCACTGGTTTTGTGAGTGGCTTCAATGAGAATCACATCTGGAAATTTTTCACATGATTTCATCTGGGCATCTTGTAAAAATAGCCCAGACATTTCATTGTATCCCTGGACGAAAGTCGGGGATGCTTAGGATTCAGTATGGTCACGCCGCCGCCGCCGCCGCCGCAGAGATTTCCTTTTGGATGCAATAACTTATAAAATATTTTAGTTAGAACTTTCAAATTTGGTATGTGGGTATATATGGGCAATGCCACAAACGCTATTGTTTTGTGACCTTGACCTTCAATCTCAAGGTCACTGGTGGCCTCTTAAAGGTCAGATTTTGGCCATTTTTTCACTTTTTGGCCCAGTTCTCCTATACAGAAAGCCAGATCATCCTATGGCTGGTATATATAATACATATATATGTCCTCTGTAAGCATGCAGAAATTTGACCTTGAAGCTCTTCATTGAAGGTCATCCACTGACCGCCAAAGTACCTGACCGAGGGTCATTTTTGGCCTTTTTGGAGATATTTTCACAATTAATGCTGACTATATTGCATGGAAACTATTGAAAATGGCTTTGGAGGTTGAGTACATGATGGACTTCTACCATCCAGGCTTACTGGTTACAGATCTTCATTTAAGGTCATCCACTGACCGCCAAAGTACCTGACCAAGGGTCATTTTTGGCAATTTGGAGATATTTTCACACTTAATGCTGACTACATTGCATGGAAACTATTGAAAATGGCTTTGGAGGTTGAGTACATGATGGAGTACCAGCATCCAGGCTTACCGGTTACAGATTTTCATTTAAGGTCATCCACTGACCGCCAAAGTACCTGACCGAGGGTCATTTTTGGCCCTCTATTTGTTTGTTTGTGAACAAGATAACTCAAAAACTGACAGATGGATTTTGATAAAATTTTCAGGATATGTCCAAAATGGTAAAAGGAAGATATGATTACATTTTGGGAGTGACCCGGATCACTGTCTGGATCTTCTGGATCCATGAAATTAAATTGTTTAAGACAGATAACTCAAAACCTATATGTGCATTTTGATGAAATTTTCAGGAAATGTCCTTAATGGGACGAGGAACAAGTGATTAGATTTTGGGAGTGATCTGGATCACTGTCTGGATCATCCGGATCCAGGCTGCCAGATGTGTTTGTGTACAATATAGCTCAAAAACTTATGGATGGATTTTGATGAAATTTTCAGGATATGTCTGAAAAGGTAGAAAGATGAAATGGTTGAATTTTGGAAGTGATCCGGATCACTATATAGATCTTCTGGATCCATGAAATGTAATTTTTAAAGACAGATACCTCAAAAAGTTATGGATGGATTGTGATGACATTTTCAGCAAATGACCTAAATGGTGCGAGGAACAAGTGATTAAATTTTGGGAGTGATCTGGATCATCTGGATCCAGGCTGCCAGATGTGTTTGTGTACAATGTAGCTGAAAAACTTATGGACGGATTTTGATGAAATTTTCGGGATATGTCTGAAAAGGTAAAAGGATAAAATGGCTGAATTTTGGAAGTGATCCGGATCACTATATGCATCTTCTGGATCCATGAAATGTAATTTTTAAAGACAGATACCGCAAAAAGTTATGAATGGATTGTTTCAGCAAATGGCCTAAATGGTACAAGGAACAAGTGATTAAATTGTTGGAGTGATCTGGATCACTGTCTGGATCATCTGGATCCAGGCTGCCACATAATCTTGGGATGGACTTTGATATTTTTAGGATATGTTAGAAATGGTAAAAGGAAGAAGTGGTAAAAGGAAGAAATGATTCAATTTTGCGAGTGATCTGGACCACTATCTGGATCTTCTGGATCCATGAAATATAATTTTAAAGACAAATAGCTCAAAAAGTCATGGGTGGATTTTGATGAAATTTTCAGGAAATGTCCTAAATGGGACAAGGAACAAGTGATTAGATTTTGGGAGTGATCTGGATCATCTGGATCCAGGCTGTGAGATGTGTTTATGTACAAGATAAATCAAAAACTTATGGAAGGATTTTGATGAAATTTTCAGGATATGTCTGAAAAGGTAAAAGGATGAAATGATTGAATTTTGGAAGTGATCCAGATCACTATATGCATCTTCTGGATCCATGAAATGTAATTTTTAAAGACAGATACCGCAAAAAGTTATGAATGGATTGTTTCAGCAAATGGCCTAAATGGTACAAGGAACAAGTGATTAAATTGTTGGAGTGATCTGGATCACTGTCTGGATCATCTGGATCCAGGCTGCCACATAATCTTGGGATGGACTTTGATATTTTTAGGATATGTTACAAATGGTAAAAGGAAGAAGTGGTAAAAGGAAGAAATGATTCAATTTTTGTGAGTGATCTGGACCACTATCTGGATCTTCTGGATCCAAGAAATGTAATTTTTAAAGACAAATAGCTCAAAAAGTCATGGATGGATTTTTATGAAATTTTCAGGAAATGTCTTAAATGGGACAAAGAACAAGTGATTAGTTTTTGGGAGTAATCTGGATCACTGTCTGGATCATGTGGATCCAGGCTGCCAAATGTGTTTGTGTACAAGATAACTAAAAAACTTATGGACGGATTTTGATCAAATTTTTAGAATATGTCTGAAAAGGTAAAAGGATTAAATGATTGAATTTTGGAAGCGATCCGGATCACTACATGGATCTTCTGGATCCATGAAATGTAATTTTTAAAGACAGATATAAGTGAAAGAACTAGTGATTAGCTTTTGGGAGTAATCTGGTACTATGGAGAATCCTGACCTGGTGCTCCAGGAAACAGGCTCAAGACCGACATATTCACGCCTTAACTATGTCCCGTCCGGGGATACACTGCGTCGAGACGCAATCTCTAGTTTTTATTGATCACAAATTTGGTGGTGAGTGAGGGGTATGTGTCTGCTATCCACTTGGCTAAGTCATCAGCTGTCTCCTTGGAACTGGTTGCATGAATTTTAGACTGAAAGCAATGTTGAGAATGTCTTTCATCACAACTCTCTTCCAAGTCTTCTCATCAACGGTCTGTTGAATAAGATAAACCAATAAACGTCGGTAAAATAGACACGGCGGTAAAATAGACATGACGAATTGAAAACCAATGTAACATGAGGGAGATATAGCATTACTGACAAGGGTGTACTGGGGGTTAATGTAAGATGAACATTTATGTGGATTATGCAGGTATAAAGACTATATAATATATAATATCTAGATATTTGTGACAATATTTGTGTTTAGAAAAATGCTTAAGATATAAATAGATTTTCAGGTAGGGCAGGGTGGGTAACATTGGTATCTCGATATCGAGATCAATTCACTTGAATACCATGATAACAATTGACTCTGCATTTCGAGTGTCAGTACGTAATATTGTGAGAAAACGCTAAATATTTTAAACAAACCACAAATCTGAAGAAATTGTAAACTGTTATCTCATATTTTTGTATATTTTATTACTTTTGTAGTGATTGCTTCGGGAAAACCTGCCAGTACATTACTTGGTAAAATGTAATACATTAACATTACCCCACTTCTGATTACAACACATGTTCAGTACTTTAGAATGGTGTTACAAGTTTTTGTTACCAGGACAGCATTCGTCGCTCTGGTGTATGGCTGTTTAGTTAACAGTTCATTGGTACTCGAAAAATATCTGATATGTCACAGCATAAATATATGTTTCAATTAGGAAGCAACAGGTAAAAAACCTTAAAAAATGTTTGAGAAAAAAAATATTGTGAACATGGTCAATTATTTGGATAATTGTGTACAAATTGTAGTTTTTGAGTCTGTCTTATGATGGAGATAAAGCACAATAAAAGTAATATTAGAATTAGAATTGAGTACAGTAGAACCCCTTTTTTTAATTTTTTTTATTTCACATTATTCACATAATCACAATAATGACAGGCAGACATGACATATACAAACTTACAACCACGTACAGAACAAATATAACGTCTACAACGTGAAAAAGACATCTTAAAAAAGAAAAAGTTTTTTTTTTTTTTGTTTACAATTGCAGAATATGTATTTGAGTATTTGGTAAACATTATTCAAGTTTCTTGCAGGCTTTCTAATATTTTTATCAACAAATGGTTGTAATTCTGTATTTTTCTCTCTGCAAATATCGTTTAGTATAATTAACTTTGATTTTATCAATTCTAGAAACTCTGAAAAGTGTACAGTTTTATTTTCAGTTTTTTTATTGTTTAGAAACCACTTTCCAATTAAAATTACATAATTTATTATATGTAGAACTGGATCCTCTCTTAACTGAAGACCAAAAAGTACTTCAAACTGTAAATTTAAATTTGACTTTTACTGTATGCTTACACCATTTAGATAATTCTTCCCAAAATATTGAGCTAACATTACAGTAGTACAGGTGATGTTCTAAGGTATCTACAGCTCTGCAAAAGCTGCAAGTTGAGCTTTCAATTATTTTCCATTTAAACAAGTTTTCTTTACAATTCAGAGTCCTGTGTAAAATTTTATATTGAAAGCTTTGGTAGAATGGTTCCACCGAAATTTTAAAAGGAAGTAAAAAGATTTCCTTCCATATGTCTTATTCTAAAAATGGAAAAAGGTTTATCCATGTATTTATTGATGATGGTGGTTTTACTTTTTTGTTTACGAGCTCTGTATAAATGTCTTTTGCTTGTGCTTTACAAATATCAGTTATTTTTTCTCTCAATTTAATACAAATTACATCTGTAGTTCTTTCTTCAAATTTAGAGCATGAGGTTTTAATTTTCTTTAACCATTTTGCTGGAACAGCATTTTTTAAAATTAAGAATTGCACATAATTCAAATTAATATTGAATTTTTTGTTAAGGGCTTGTTTTTCCAGTAAGCAGTTTGTATTTTTATCAATAATATCTATTACTTTTAAAAGTTTATGGGATTTGTAAAAAGTACCAAAAATGTCCTCATTTAAAACTTTATCTCCAGATGTGATCAAGGTAGAGTTAAAAATGTACTCATTCATGATCTCTGCACATGAAGTTGGGATGGTATTTTTTACATAAATCCAGCTATCCAAGATTTGTTTATGGAAGTTACTTTTGCATTTTTGGACAGAGGAATTGGGCAAACTGATTTTTTTCTAAATTTAAGAAGCTTAGCATTAACTTTTTCCATTTAGTAGTACCTTCAACTGACAAGCGTTTAATCCACATAATTTTTGAGGTTTTGTTGATTTCAAAAATATCTGGCATTTTAAGACCACCATCTTCAATACTAGCAATAATTGTTTCTCGTTTCACTTTTGGGGTTTTTTTGTTCCAAAGAAATGACAGCAATAGCTTGTCTATATCTTCCAATATATATAATGGTACAAATAGTACACTAAATAAAAAAGAAATCTGAGGAATTACTAATGTTTTTAATACTGTAATTTTGCCTTTTAAGGACAGATGTCGACCAGACCATATCTGAAGCAGTGTTTTAATTTTTTCTATTCTTGGATAGAAATTCATGTCTAGTATTTCTTTATCATTGTTTTAAAACCAAATACCTAAAGTTTTGAAAGGACCTGTATTTAAATTTATCTTTTTTAGTTCCGATGGTAATTTAATGTTTAATTTCTTTAGCCTTCCTAATGGAATCACTTCAGTTTTTTCAAGATTAATAGTTAATCCTGAAACTGTTTCAAACTTGTGAAATAATGCAACACTTTGTGAAACTGACTTGATATCTGCTAAGAAGAGAGTAGTGTCATCTGCTAATTGGACAATTTTGTATTCTTCTTTTATGTCCTTTCTAATAAAATTTAAGCCACGAATATTTTTATTTGACCGAATATTTATAGCTAGAATTTCAGCTACTATTATAAACAAAAGAGCAGAAATTGGACAGCCTTGTCTAACTGATCGGGACAAGTTAAAAGTTTCGGAATGATATCCATTATTAGAAACACAAGATTTGATATCAGTATATAAGATCTTTATCCAAGATATAAACGATTCCCCAAAATTAAATGCTTTCAGGCATTTTAAGAGAAAAGCCCATTCAATGCTATCAAAAGCTTTTTCAAAATCTATGAGAGCAATATAGCCACCCAAGTCAAGTTTTTCAGTTATGTTTTTAATATCAAATATTGTTCGAATACTCTCACCTATAAAACGACCCTTTATATAACCTATTTGATCTCTGTCAATTATATCTCCTATTACTTTTTGTAGCTTCTCAGCCAGGGCTTTTGTAAGAATTTTGTAATCTGTATTTAACAAACTCACAGGACGCCAGTTTTTCAAAAACTTTAGATCTTTGTCTTTTTTGGGAATTAAGTTTATTATTGCCAATTTCTGTTCTTGAGAGAGTTGTTTATCTTTCTAAGTGTACTCGTAGCTTTCTATTAATAGGTTACAAATGTCTGGCCAAAAGAATTTATAGAAGTTTGAAGTTAAACCATCAGAACCAGGTGACTTATTATTTGCCAATTTTTTCAGAGCATTACCATAGTCATAAGCATGTAGTTTTTGATCACAAAGTTTTTTTTGATCTTCTGTAAGCTTTGGAATAGCAGGGTTTTCTAAAAACTTAGATTCTGTATCTGCAATTCCATCAAGCTTCTGCTTTGATGCATAAAGGTTATTAAAGTAATTTTTTTGTTCAGTTAGAATTGCTATAGGATCTGTAATAGTATTTTGTCCTATTATTAGTTTTTTTATATGCTTTACATTGTAATTCCGCTTTTCTAGGTTCAAAAAATACTAACTAATAGTAGAACCCCTATTATCTGACCCTCCATTATCCAAATTTTCAATTATTCAACCTCAAATCCACTCTCCCAACTCCATTTAAGCTTGTTATTTTAGGCTTTCTGTTATCCGATGTTTCTATTTTCCAACCTAGTAAGTAACTCCCCCAAGAGGGTCGGACAATAGAGGTTTCACTGTATTAACTATTAAGAATTGCTTATAGTGCTCTTCCATTTATCTGCTATATTGTTTTTCACAGAAATGACTTTGCTGTTGTAAGGGATGTAAAAACTCCAACTTTTTGTGTAGAAATTGTTGGGACACCTTCTTGGTTTGTTGGGTGATTTTTAAGGAAATATGTTGTCATTTTTATTTCAGGGAGCCTCCTGGTACCTTAGTGCTAGAAAAAATGGAACAGTTTCAGAAGCAACATTTGAAACACAGCCGAATGTGAGTATCAACATGTGTCATTAGTTTCATATAATTGCCTTTACAATACAAATTGCCGCAGTAATAATTTTAATTGCAAGAAAAAGGGAAAGCTAAGTACAATAAAGAGAACAGAGTTGTTTTGTACCAATTGGTATATTTAGTGCAATTCAGATGATAAGTTAGTTAATAAGTTAGTTTATGCACATTTTATGTTGGCTGTCATAGTTGCTGAAATATTGGCATCACTCTATTTTGGGTGTGTACCACATGAAAACACGAGAATCCATTGGACCTTTTGCAAGCAGCTTAGAGAATTAGACTTTGTTGATCACATTGCCCTTTTATGACGACATCAGCATGACATTACTGACAAAATTAGCAGAAGAGGTAGGAAAATTGATCTTAAACAAGGCCAAAAGGGGTTTCAGTCTATTAGCATGAGCCGCAAGCCATCAGAGACACAGGTAATGCACCAAAGAGGTCACCCATTCCAGTAGTAACGTAGCCCATTGCTGCTTAACTTCAGTGAACAGACATATACTCATCTGAGTCATTGCACTACGCCACAATTCATGAGAGTTCGGAGACAAAAATTTAAAAAAAAAATGATCTCTAGAAGCGAGGCTCACGCTAAAACATAATGTATTAAAAACAAGACCGTCAACTTCAACTGCGTAATGAAAATCTGGTAGAGATAAACCAGTTCACATAGCTTGAGAGCTTAATTTAGAAAATTTGTTGGATTAATCAAAATATGAAGCTGAGGATAAATAAATACAGACATATCTTCCATGTACTCAGAAGTTCAGAACCATCTGGAACTCCAATACATTGTCTCTCAAAAATAAAATAAGTATATTTAATTCCAGTATAAATGTTGTTGCTGTTATATGGCTATGCAAAATAAGAATTAATTGGCACCGTTACTGAAAAGTTACAAATCTTCTTACCCACATGCCTCCAATACATACAAAAGATTAGATGGCTGAAAACAAATGTACCAGCAGAGAACTACTGTAAAGGGCCAGGTTAAGTTAGAGTGTTATTCTGGCCCTTTGAGATTAAACTTCAGATTCAACAGTTTTCTTTGAGTCTAAGCAGAAACTCAGAAAATCATTTTATGTCTGAGTTTTAAAATGAGTTCAAGAATTTTCTGCGTTGTGTGAAATTTGAGTTTGAGCATAAAACCATAAGCATAAGGTTTAACACAAGTTTTAAGTTTAAGAATCTTTGTAAAGTGTGTTTTGAGGGAAGAGGGTTCTCTGATGATGACCTTCATACTTATGTCTTCAGTAAGAAGGCTGTGTGGGGCTCTATTACAGTTTCATAATTAGATTGAACATATGCTTTGATTTATGAGAGATCAACTAAAGTCTAATGGATCAGTTGAATGATATTAGAGGTGGCTTCTCCATTGATGACTTATTCGTTCTGATATTGTCTTTAGATAGGGTTGTGTGTGGGCCGTCATAGCTTCTTTAAGATTAGACAGATTAATCCAATCAACAGATATCATTTGAAAATGTTCTGCATAAAAATGTGTACAATTTTACCGGAAATTTTCTTGCCATGAAATATGTTCATAAGTAACAGACATTTTTTGCTAGATCCAAAAGACATTGTTTTATTGTTTCTAATGATTACTTGGTGACTACAACTGAAAGCAAATCCAATCAGCACATTATAAACATCCCAGAAAACAATAGAAAACATTCTTTTGATGTTAGTTTGCCAACTACTATATTCAAGTAATATTAAGATTTGATTTGCAAATTGAAATAAAAATTGAAAAAAGGCTTGATTTTGCCCCTATTGTTAGATAATCAGAAAAGTACCTTCCATTGGGGGAAAAAACTGCATAGGATTAGGTCCCTTTTAACACTCTTTATCCATCAGAATGAAAGGGGTCACATGTAAGTTGATCCCAAAAAATAAGTTTTTCTGTTGAATTAGGTTAATATTTATGTATTTGATTTGCTAGAGAAGGGGATAGACTGTTAATGGGGGTACACTATTTCACTGCAGAATTCTGCACCCACTATTGTTGTTAGGGATGCAAAGTGTTGAAGAAAAATAAATGAACCCCCAAACAATTAAAGGAAGAGATACATTATTTTTGGGGATGCATTATTTTGCATTACAATGAGCCGAGTTGTTACCTTCGCTATTGTCCAGCTTCGACCCTTGAAATCCTAATTTTTCTGGTCTAAATTTTACTTAGCAGGGCTTATGATTCAATAATGATTAATGTGTCATAAATAACGTGATTACAGGCATACAAACTGCACAAGCTGGAGGGCGGCCCCTCCACTACAGTGTCAGTAACCAGAGAGGATGCACTGGACCTGTACAGGAAGATGGTGGTCATCAGAAGGATAGAAGCTTCAGCAGGCAGTCTGTACAAAGAGAAGGCCATCAGAGGCTTCTGTCATCTCTACTCGGGACAGGTTAGTTTATATAATGGTATTACTGTTTTAAGACACCCACCAGAAAGTTAAAATATTTTGGGGTATGTTTGGTTGTCTCTGTAAGTTTGCCTGTTTGTCTGCGTGATAATTCTTAAGGTAATCAATGGATGTTTCTGAAATGTTTTTATCTGGGTAGGGTCTGACCAATGGAAGAGGGGATTACAAATTGGGAAAGATATGAATAATATTCTGAATACAAGGACATCCTAAATTTTCAAAGGTCTCATTTTCAATGTATTTACAAAGACTTTGCCTATTTGGTTGACATTATAGCAAATGAAATGGACAGATCTTCCATGAAATTATCTTGTGGGTAGGGCCTTGTCCAAACGTAGAAGGTAATTACATTTTGGGAAAGATCTGGATCATAGGCTGGATACAAAAGTAGTCTAAACTTTTGGAAATGCTCCTTGTGTAGGTCTGCGCTGTATGAGTACTTTGTAGTTGTTTTTGGGCGGGTTGCATGTTACCAGCCCGCCTATAAGATATTAGATTGATGTTTCCAACTTCCATCCGTCCATCAACATTTTGGTTTCTGGACTCTAACTGGAAGATGCTTCTGCTGTAGAAATAAAGTCAGAGGGTGGGTACTTTATGACCTCTATTAAATCATATCACTGTGTGGTTATATATGTGGGTATTAAGCGTCCCTTGCGGGACGCTTGTTTGTGTATGGGAGGCCTTCAGGCTCCGCCGGCTCCTGCGGCTCCGCATTTTGTTTTCCTTATAACTCTCTAACCGTTAGGCGGATTCTTTTCAAATTTGGCAGGTTTAGGCAGCAGCCTTGGGGAATTTTTTTGAATATGCTGCAGTGACATTTCAACCAATCAGAGAGGTCACATGACCAAAGATGTCTTTTTTCGATGGGGAAGCTTGTCCGGATGATAACTTGAAAGGAATTTTATCAATTCACCTGAAACTTAGCAAATGCATTCATTCTATTAAAATCTGGAAATCATTAGATTTTGGCAGTGATTGGTTAAGAAATGACCGAGGAATTAATGATTAATTAATCATTATGAATTTTCCAAATAAGGAAAACACAAAAATGCTTATATCTCGAAAACCGTGCTAGATAGAGCGATTTCGACGAAATTTTTGACCCACAGGGTATCTCTGCGGAGTAGTTGTCCCAATTTTCAAAAAATTTTTGTCTCGCCAAAAATGGCGGCCATTTTGAATTTTCGAATGTTTCGCAAAAATTGCAAAACATAAAAATGCTTATGTCTCGAAAACCCTGCTAGCTAGAGCGATTTCGACAAAATTTTTCATCTTCAGGGTATCTCTGCCGCTGTCCCAAAGAGCTTTCACTCGGTGAAGTTTCAGACCCGTAGCTTATTATTCACCTACTCAAAATGAGTAAATGCTAATTATCTCTAAAACTATTGCGGATACCCAATTTTTATCAAATAACTCATTCATCTACTTTTGGGAGAGCTTTCACATGGTGAAGTTTCAGACCCATAGCTAAGTACTCACCTACTCAAAATGAGTAAATGCATTCGATTCCATTTCTTGGACATTCATATATAAAACCTTGTCCTTTTTGGGATTTTCACAAAACTTTCTAAAATGGATCAAATTATTTAACACAGAAATAAAGGCAAGAGTTATACAAAGTGGTTATCTGTCAGATCCTTTTAGCATACAATGTGGATGTCGACAAGGAGATCCTATTTCGGCATATATATTCATCCTGGCAGCTCAAGTATTAACATTATTTATCAAAAATAACAATGACATAAAGGGAATAGTAATTGGTAATTCAGAATATAAAATGACTCAGTTTGCTGATGATACAACTTTGATTTTAGATGGGACAACAAATTCATTGGAAGCAGCATTGAATATTCTAGAAATTTTTGGTTCCATTTCTGGTTTAAAGGTAAATACTGAAAAGACACAGATCGTTTGGATAGGCAAAAAAAAAACACTCAAAAGA
This sequence comes from Sabellastarte sp. h YS-2021, assembly GCA_964017235.1. NCBI lineage: Eukaryota > Metazoa > Annelida > Polychaeta > Sabellida > Sabellidae > Sabellastarte > Sabellastarte sp. h YS-2021. Next base: position 82,623,963 of record OZ024935.1, on the reverse strand, counting down.
AAAAATTGCCTGCAAAAGTTATACATGGACGACGGTAACGAATTTTAAATTACTTGGTATAATTTTTTCTGTAGATCTAGATAAATGTCCTGAACTTAATTATTCAGTAAAAAAAGCAAAAATTAAAGAAAGTATTAGTCAATGGAACAAAAGGTATCTCACCCCATTGGGTAAAGTAACTGTCATAAAAACCTTTCTGATGTCTAAAATAAATCACCTTTTCACTACCTTACCAGATCCAAAAGAAAAATTTATCAATGAAATAAATGACATATTTTTTAAATTTTTGTGGTCTGGTAAGCCAGACAAAATAAACAGAAAAACTGTAGAACTAGAAAATAAAAATGGAGGGATAAATATGATAAATTTTCGAAATTCTATAATTTCACTTAAAGCAACTTGGGTGCGAAGGTTAATAACAAATCAAAGCTATAGTAAGCCTTTATGGATAGAATTATTTGAAAAGATGTATAATACCAATATTACAAAATTTACCAATTTTGGAACTTTCTATCCAGTTATACTGAAAAAAAGGTCAAACAATTTATTTTGGAAAAATACATTTGATGCATGGATTAAAATATCCAATAAACAGGAAATCAAAAATGGTACAGATTTACTAACCAGTCCATTATGGTACAACACAGAAATGCCTTATCAAGAGATGTATCTACCAACATGGTACGAAAAAGGAATAGTTACAGTAGCAGATGTTATAAATGATTTAGGTACTGTGATGGATCTTGACACATTAAAAAGAGTATATGGCATAAATACAATAAACCCTCTCCATTATCTCAGAGTACAACAAAATGTTAAAGAATTCTTAAAAAAATATAGATTTGGACAATCAAATAGAGTAGAGCGACCTTTTGTTCCATTTTATGTAAAGATATTGTATGAAAACAAGAAAGGTGCAAGTGTCTTCAATAGGCTGATAAAGAAAAAAGATAAAAATGAACACTCAATGAAAGATAAATGGCAGGTTGATTTAAATATCAGAGTTGATGATACTGCATGGAAAAATATTTTTAATTCCTGTTATAAAAGTCTTTGCAATAATACTCTTGTATGGTTCCAGATAAAGGTACTATATCGAGTGATAGGAACTAGAAACTATTTGTATAAACTCCATCTAGTAGACAGTAGTAAATGTGTTTATTGTGGTGAAAATGAAACAATTGTGCATATGTTTGTTGAATGTGAAAATGTTAAAAAAATTTGGCACTTACTTGAAGAATATATTTACAAGACAATTAGGATAGATGTCATCTTTGGCAAATTAGATATTCTGTTTGGATACCGTTTGAATAATCAAAACAAAATTCCTGTCGATGCAATTATTCTAAATACAAAGAAGTATATTTATGATACAAATTTTAAAAGCAATAATAGCCCTTGTTATATATTTGAAGCTTTAAAGTATAGATTTCAACAAACATATCAAGATGAACTGTTTTACAATATTTGGCAATAATAAACAACAGAAAGAAAAAATTTAATGATGTTTGGTTCAAATGGATACCTGTTTTCTTAGGAAATGTCTAACCACTAGCCCTTGAAAACGTGTATTTTTAAAATTTTGGTTAATTTGTCTTTTTAGTTCTCTATGATTTACTTTAAATACAATAATGTAGATATGTAATATACAACATATAATGTGCAAATAAAAAAAAAAAAAAATGAGTAAATGCGAATTATCTCTAAAAGTATTGCAGATAGCCAATTTTTCTCAAATAAATCATTCACCTACTGTTGGGAGAGCTTTCACTTGGTAAAGTTTCAGACCCATAGCTAATTACTCACCTACTCAAAATGAGTAAATGCGAATTATCTCTAAAAGTATTGCAGATAGCCAATTTTTCTCAAATAACTCATTCACCTACTTTTGGGAGAGCTTTCACATGGTGAAGTTTCAGACCCATAGCTAATTATTCACCTACTCAAAAGGAGTAAATGTGAATTATCTCTTAATAGTATTGCAGATAGCCAATTTTTCTCAAATAACTCATTCACCTATCTCTGCAGAGCAGCTATCCCAAAGAGCTTTCACTCGGTGAAGTTTCAGACCCGTAGCTAATTATTCACCTACTCAAAATGAGTAAATGCTAATTATCTGTAAAAGTATTGCGGATACCCAATTTTTATTAAATACTCATTCATCTACTTGTGGGAGAGCTTTCACATGGTGAAGTTTCAGACCCATAGCTAATTACTCGCCTACTCAAAATGAGTAAATGCGAACTATCTCTAAAAGTGTTGCAGATAGCCAATTTTTCTCAAATAACTCATTCACCTGCTTTTGGGAGAGCTTTCACTCCGTGAAGTTTCAGACCCATAGCTAATTATTCACCTACTCAAAATGAGTAAATGCGAATTATCTCTAAAAGTATTGCGGATACCCAATTTTTATCGAATAACTCATTCATCTACTTTTGGGAGAACTTTCACTTGGTGAAGTTCCAGACCCGTAGGTAATTACTCACCTACTCAAAATGAGTAAATGTGAATTATCTCTTAATAGTATTGTAGATAGCCAATTTTTCTCAAATAACTCATTCACCTACTTTTGGAAGAGCTTTCACACACGAAAATGAAAATTTGTGAATATCTCGGAAAAGCTATTTCTTCTACTTTAATGCTCGGCGGGAGATACACACCGCGGCAGTGGTCTTGTCAAAAATTTTTGTCTCCCCAAAAATGGTGGCCATTTTGAATTTTCAAAGTTTTTGCAAAACACAAAAATGCTTATATCTCGAAAACCGTGCTAGATGGAGCAAACTCAACAAAATTTTTGACCTGCTGGGTATCTCTGCAGAGTAGCCATGCCAATTTTCAAAATATTTTTGTCTCGCCAATTTGCAAAACACAAAAATGCTTATATCTTGAAAGCCGTGCTAGATAGAGCAGACTGCGCTGACTTTGGTTGCCACAACAGTATAAGGCTAGAAACGAAGCATTTTCTTAATACTTTAGCACTCACCTTTATATCCTTTTCGGGACGCTTTGTTTTTGCTATGCAAAAACATTATCTTTTTTTTGCAAGCGATCCTCTAGTTTTTGTGGTTTTTAGGAAGGTATCTGTGTGGGTATGAGAGCTGCCATGAAGCCAGATGATGCAGTGATTACAGCCTACAGGGCACATGGCTGGACTTACATCATGGGTGTGCCACCACTAGGTGTACTTGCCGAACTCACAGGTAATGTATCCAGGAGAATTTTTTGTATAAGGAGAAATTTAACCACCTGTCAAAGTTTAAAGGATTAATCATAAATTAATTTCTGTGCTAGCCAAAATTCACAAGTATGCTGTGCTGTTCTGTGATATCTGACCCGCAACAATGCTATTCTGCCTTTACTGTAGCTTTGTAATTTGTTCATTGTTATAAAGCCTAACTTGAAAAAGATGAAGTATGCCACATCTGTTCCTTTACATACAGGTCTATTGGTGGAAAAGCCTGCTTGTTACTGATTTTATGGCCCATTCCAAAAACAAGATGGTTGCCATGGCTATATTTAAGCCAGCTGACTTGTCAGTCAGCTGACATTATGGCATCACTCTGCGGCGTCTGCGTAAGCGTTGGCGTCCGCGTGAACAACTTCTTCTCCAAAAGTACAAGTCCCAGAGACTTACTGTTTTGTGTAAAAGATACCTTATCTATCGAGGACGAAGAATTGTTCAAGGCATGCAGATCTGTTCGTTCATTTGTTCCCCAGAGCCATTACAAGTGAGGTACCCCCCACCCTGAGTGTGAAAATTTCAACACTTTATCACACTTTTTTTCCATACCTACAACATGGTGAGTAACATGGGAGTGTAACTTGAAAACTATTTTATTTAGAGAATTTTGTATAAATATGTTATTCACCTACTTTTGGGTCAGCTATAACATAGTCAAATTGCAGACCTGTAGCTCATGGCATAGCTGAGTAATAGCTACTTTTAGGTTATCACTGTTCAGTAAATCAGTTGTAGCTTGAAAACTATTTCATCTGGAGTATTTTGTTTTATTATGTTATTCACCTAATTTTTAGTCAGCTATAACATAGTGAAATTGCAGACCTGTAGCTCATGGTATAGCTGAGCAATAGCTATTTTCATGTTCTCACTGTTGAGTAAATGAGTTGTAACTTGAAAACTATTGCATTTAAATATTTTGTTTATATATGTTGTTCACCTAATTGTTTGTCAGCTATAACGTAGTAAAATTTCAGACCTGTAGCTCATTGCATAGCTGAGTAATAGCTACTTTGAGGTTATCACTGTTGAGTAAATCAGTTGTAACTTGAAAACTATTGCATTTAGAGTATTTTGTTTAAATATGTTATTCATGTAATTTTGGTCAGCTATAACATAGTGAAATTACAGACCTGTAGCTCATTACATAGCTAAGCAATAGCTATTTTCAGGTTCTCACTGTTGAGTAAATCAGTTGTAACTTGAAAACTTTTCCGTTTACAGTATTTTGTTTAAATATGTAGTTCACCTACTTTTGGGTCAGCTATAGCATAGTGAAATTACAGACCTGTAGCTCATTGCATAGCTGAGTAATAGCTACTTTGAGGTTCTCACTGTTGAGTAAATCAGTTGTAACTTGAAAACTATTGCATTTTCAGTATTTTGTTTAAATATGTTGTTCACCTACTTTTGGGTCAGCTATAAGATAGTGAAATTGCAGACCTGTAGCTCATTACATAGCTGAGCAATAGCTTTTTTCAGGTTCTCACTGTTGAGTAAATCAGTGTAACTCGAAAACTATTGCATTTACAGTATTTTGTTAAAATATGTTGTTCACCTACTTTTGGGTTAGCTATAACATAGTGAAATTGTACACCTGTAGCTCATGGCATGGCTGAGCAATAGCTACTTTGAGGTTCTCAGTGTTGAGTTAATTAGTTGTACCTTGAAAACTATTGCAATTAGAGTATTTTGTTTAAATATTTGTTCACATACTTTTGGGTAGGCTATGACATAGTAAAGTTGCAGAGCTGTAGCTCATTGCAAATTGGAGCAATAGCTACTTCGAGGTGAAATTTCGTGAAACCAATCCGCCTATTAGATTGATATGTCCGACGTCTGTCTGTTTGGCCACATTTTCGTTTCCGGACTCTAACTCAAAAATGCTTTGTCCAATTGAATTCAAACTTGACAGGGACATAAATTATCATCATAGCTAGGTTCCTTTCGAAATTGGTGTAATTCCGTTTGTTTGTTTGTCTGTTTTTTGTCCGTCTGTCTGTCCGTCCACATTTTTGTTTCCGGACTCTAACTCAAAAACGCTGTGTCCAATCGAATTCAAACTTGACAGGGACATACATCACCATCATAGCTACAGCTAGGTTCGTCTTAAAATTGGTTTTATTCAGTCTGTTCGTTTGTCCGTTTTTTGTCCATCTGTCTGTCCGTCCACATTTTCGTTTCCGGACTCTTAACTCAAAAACGCTTTGTCCAGTCGAATTCAAACTTGACAGGGAGATAGATCACCATCATAGCTAAGTTGCTTTCGAAATTGGTGTAATTCCGTCTGTTCGTTTGTCTGTTTTTTGTCCATTTGTCTGTCAATATTTCCGTTTCCGGACTGTAACTCGTAAAAACTTTGTCCAATCGAATTCAAACTTGACAGGGAGATAGATGAAAATCATAGCTAAGTTGCTTTCGAAATTGGTGTAATTCCATCTGTTCGTTTGTCCGTTTTTTGTCTGTTTGTCCGTCAACATTTCCGTTTCCGGACTCTAACTCAAAATGCTTTTTCTAATCGAATTCAAACTTGACATTGAGATAGATCACCATCATAGCTAGGTTGCTTTTGAAATTGGTGTAACCCAGTCTGTCCGTTTGTCTGTGGGTCAACATTTTCATTTCCGGACTCTTGCTCAAAAATGCTTTGTCCAATCTAATTCAAACTTGACAGGGAGTTAGATCATCATAGCTAGGTTGCTTTCGAAATTGGTGTACTTCCGTCTGCTCTTTAGTCCTTTTTTTGTCCGTTTGTCTGTCCATCAATATTTCCTGCGCAACCCGCCTTTTGGGGCATCTCTGACCCTCTTGTCTTTAAATGTGTTATTAACCTACTTTTGAGTCAGCTATACCACAGTAAAATTGCTGCCCTTTAACTCATTGGATAGCTGAGCAAAAGCTACTTTGAAATTATCTGTTGAGTAAATCAGTTGTAACTTGAAAAGTTCTTTCACTCACAGCCAGCTGACACAGAGTCCGTTCATGGGCACTGATTGCTTGTTCTTAATTATATTAATTACTTGAAACCACATGGCGTACAATCAATCAATGTGTGTGACTGCAGGAAAGAAGACTGGCTGTGCTCATGGTAAGGGAGGCTCTATGCACATGTACGCACCCAATTTCTACGGAGGTAACGGGATAGTAGGGGCTCAAGTAAGTGTAGTTTAAAACTGTGCACTATTGTTGTATATAGCTTTGACAGATATCGCACTGGTGTATTCTATGCTACTACACCAGAGCAAAATTATGACACTAAGGTTAAATCTTTCTGTCATTTTTCAAGCCAGACCAAAGTTGATCATGTATTTACTGCATTTCTTTTGGTTTTAACATGCAGTCAGTCAGTGAGAAAGTATCCCACACAGTATTGGAGTCAAATCCAAATCCTTAAAGAGTTTGCACCAAACCCTGATCCCACATGAATACAAGAAACACAGATTTCAGGGCATTCTGGCGTTATTATTCTAAGATTCTCAAACCTTCTCATCATTCCTTCTGATAAACTGTAAAGAAATTACATGTAGAGTCAATCATGAATCATGACTAAATTTTGAATAATAGGAAATAAATACAATAAAAGGTAATAAATTCAATGTGTGCGTTAAATCTACCACAAAAATTGAGCATTTGGCCAGCAGAGGACAACCTGAGGCTTCGGACAACACTAAATGTCTATTTTTCTTGGCCGTTGGCCAGGGCCTGTGACCTCCCGAGATCAACATTCAGTTCCACATGGTAAGATATTGTAGTGCAAAAAAATTTTCAACTTACTTAGATCACAACTATATTCCTAAAAATAAAACAAGCACATCTTCTCAAATTTGCAGGTACCCCTTGGTGCAGGGATTGCACTAGCTCAGCAGTACAATGGTAAAGACAATGTGTGTATCTGTCTCTATGGTGATGGTGCTGCCAATCAAGGTCAGGTATTCGAGGCATACAACATTGCCAAGCTTTGGGATCTGCCGTGTATTTTTGTGTGTGAGAATAATGGTTACGGCATGGGGACATCGGTAGAGAGGGCCTCAGCGAGCACAGATTACTACACCAGAGGGGACTATATTCCTGGAATATGGGTGAGTGGGCTCATCTTCATTGTGTATATTCATCAATGAAAATGAGAGATGAATTTACTGGATCAGTTTTCATCAGTTATCATTTCAAAAGATCTTACAATCCCATTCCAATTTTTTTTTTAAATTTAGGAGAGACCCAGGTTTCATGGGAGAAACCTTAAAATCAAATTCCGATTAAGAGATTGGCTGAAGTACACTACCACTATCTGCATACCTCTTTATTTCATTTAGAAAGGATAATAAAATCTAAATAATAAATATCAGTACAGCTGCTGTGCTAGAGGAATATTGTAATTGCTCCAACAGCTCCAGCAGGTAATTAATCTGTTTCAGTGTAGTTACCAAACCAGTCATACTTGGTTGGGTATTAATTAATGGTCCTGACTCACTGTATGTGGTGTTCAGTACTACTGAACACCACATACAGTGACGGGTACAAAAAAACGACATCGAGTACTCGCCCTCTGAAAACCGGCCCGAATTCGAGTAACCGCGAGATTTAGTACCCACCATTAGAAATCTTCTGTGAACAAATAGTCGGTTCCGGAAACGAAACTTTTGGAGAAAAACGTCTTCTATTTCACCATATATTATAAAATATGGAGTAAATTCTATGCTTTCAAGCGAAAACAATGACTTTAATTGATATTATGTGACGGAAATGCTGAAATGCAGCATATTTTACACAAACGTTTCATTACGTGGGCGATAATACAATACCTCGCGAGTAACCGAGTACTTAAAATGGACTCAAGTACAAGGCAAGACCGCCTCGTACACCGAGGCTCGAGTACTCGTTCGCAGCCCTATTCAGTAGGTCACAATGTTTGGGGATGTGAAACTCTGTGAGCTATCAGGTTGTTTTTTCACTGATCTCTCCCACATTTTTGGAGACGTACAGTCCAAGGAACAAACACTTTGTCGGTGATTACCTGACTGCTTTAAGGATGAATAATGGATGAAATGTCAAAACGATTATGCCTCCTTCGACCATCCTGACAGTGCATTGCACAAGAATTCTCTTGTTGAAGTTGTATAGGACGGATGTCCTTTGCTCATGTACCAGTGCTCACATTTCGTGTACCTGGTTTTTCCTGTTAAAGTTGTATGGGATGGACATCCATTACCTGTACTCACATTTAGTGTACCTGAATTATCCTGTTTAAGTTGTATGGGATAGACATCCATTACCTGTGCAATTAATTAGTGTGCCTTGATTATCCTGTTAAAGTTGTATGAAAAGGTCATCCTTTACCTGTGCACTTATTTAGTGTACCTTGATTATCCTGTTGAAGTTCTATGTGATGGACATCCATTACCTGTGCTGTTATTTAGTGTACCTTGATTATCCTGTTAAAGTTCTATGTGATGGACATCCATTACCTGTGCACTTATTTAGTGTACCTTGATTATCCTGTAGAAGTTCTATGTGATGGACATCCTTTACCTGTGCACTTAATTAGTGTACCTTGATTATCCTGTTAAAGTTCTATGTGATGGACATCCATTACCTGTGCACTTATTTAGTGTACCTTGATTATCCTGTAGAAGTTCTATGTGATGGACATCCTTTACCTGTGCACTTATTTAGTGTACCTTGATTATCCTGTTGAAGTTCTATGTGATGGACATCCTTTACCTGTGCACTTATTTAGTGTACCTTGATTATCCTGTAGAAGTTCTATGTGATGGACATCCATTACCTGTGCAGTTATTTAGTGTACCTTGATTATCCTGTAGAAGTTCTATGTGATGGACATCCATTACCTGTGCAGTTATTTAGTGTACCTTGATTATCCTGTTGAAGTTCTATGTGATGGACATCCATTACCTGTTCAGTTATTTAGTGTACCGTGATTATCCTGTTAAAGTTCTATGTGATGGACATCCATTACCTGTGCAGTTATTTAGTGTTCCTGGATTATCCTGTTGTGAGTAAATAGTAGTGCTGGGATCGTCGGCATTTTTGCAGATCGAGGATCATTTCTTAGAAACGAGTTGAACTCGAGTAAATGTACAAAATTAAAAATTAAATAATAAAAATCCAAAATATTATCACTAGTTGTGTTTAGTACCTTTTTATAAAAAAAAGTATTGGTTTGCCATTTAAATTGTACAGGTTTGTATGTGCACTTCATGGAACAGCCATGCAGATGAGGTTAATAAAAAGTTACGATTAATTATTGAGTTTACGTTTCAATGGTCTGATCAGTTCCATAAGTGTCCCTTTGAGACAAGGTAAGTTTATCATTATTTATTTTGGAAAAACTCGAGTTTATATTGCGTAAATCGATGTTATCCTCAAATATCGCCCACCGAGTTATGACTCGAGTTACGGTCAACTCTTCCCAGCACTAGTAAATAGTATTGATGTCTATGACCTGTTTACCTGTGGTGTCCTGTAGCATACCTGGATTCTCTTGTTGTAGGTGGACGGGATGGACGTCCTGGCAGTACGGGAGTCCACTCAGTACGCCATGGACTACTGCAGGTCTGGGAAAGGCCCTATGGTCATGGAGATGACTACCTACAGATACAGTGGTCACAGTATGAGTGACCCTGGAACCAGGTGAGAAATGTGAACATGTTGTCACAGTAATCTCTTGTAGTTTTTTCCTGCCAAGACAAATCTCAAGGGATCAACAAGTACTTTTATGTGACAAGGAATTCCTGGTAATGATAAATTTCAATGTAAAAGGCACTACATGCTAATTATGTGGATGACCTTGGTACTTTGAACCTCAGTACTCTATATTCTCATATTATATATCTCAGTACTCTATATACTCAAATAGTATTTTTATTGCGTAAAATAGCCTTACCTTATCCTCACAAGTGCTTGTTTGGTTTTGTGGAGCAAAAACGTATCGACCGACAAGAATTTTTTAAGGAATATTCTTGTCACAAGAGGTGACCCTTTGTCTGCGCATGTCCGCGCTTGCGCAGTAGTCGTTGTCGACAGACGAATGTCGAGAGTTCTTCATTATATTTTTGGTCGATATGGGAGCAACACGTATTTTCTTTTATTATCGTCCATTTACAGACGAAGATCTATGAAGTTTTGAAGCGTGCAAGCGTGCACCTACCTGTAGTTGTCCATTACTGGACTGGTACTACCACTAATTCTACCTCCCTTGTCCTGAAAAAGGTCAGAATAAAGATGTTTTATACAAGAAATCTTGCTGTGAAGTCTTCAGCGGAAGACGTTACACGGCTGCACTCACCTTCTATTCGACTGGAACTACCTGCTTGTCGAGGAAAGGGTTGCAAGAAGAGTTTGCTGTGAAGTTTCCAGTGGGAAACAAAGAAGAAAGAATTTAGTTACCTTTACAACGGAGGTCGTAGATTCTTTACTGTGGGTGGAGCGCCACCCTGGTACAGTAACAGGTCTCCCTCCAAAAGAACGACTACAGACATGAAAATATAGACAGATTACCTGCCTTGCTGTAAATTTGGATGAAGATCCAACAGACGTCTTTGGGGCAGTATGTGCACTGCTTGTCTGTTCAGCCCTGTTGAAGAATTGCAATAACTATTTACTAGATAATAAAACCTTCCTATGGCCATGTCTCCATTGGAAAGAATTCTGTGACTTTTGAGTTAATTCTTCTGCAAACTCAACGAAGATCAAACTGGCTAGATGAGATTTTGTTATATTATATGTTGAAGTCCTTGCTTCCAACTTTTACACTGTTTTTTGCACAGTATATTCAGGACAGGAGCTATGTCCAGTAATTTTCCCCTACTAACCACAAAAGATCGTCGTACCACTCTGCCTAGTTTACCAGGTCAGAGGGATACAGAAGAACGTGGCTACATTAATGCAAGTCAAGGCAGTGATGGGAGATTTTCATTGCCGTCCCAGAGTTGTGCGAATCTTGAGACGGAGTTGTCGAATTACTCCCCAATCGAATTCACCAATGCCTGTACTACCCACAAGGCAAAGCGATGACGTCAGACAGGAAAACATGGCTACAGTAAATATACCGCTGAAATATTGCTGGAAATCCTTCAAAAGAAAGCAATTCATCCACTCTACAATTGCAGAACTCCAGGTTTCTATGGCAGTTTATTTCTTGTATAGAAACTCGGCTAATGACGACCTCTGATAGATCTCAGTGTCCTGAATTGTTTTCTATCTACAACTTCAACGGTCACTGCCCACGAGTGTAGTTCGTTTACTATGTCAATAAATACCTGCTTGTCGCATCACTTAAACTGGAGACAGCAGAAATTATTAAAAATTCGGTTACAAAAGATGCGTTCTTTTATGTACCGATTCACAGGTCTCTCAACATCTACTTCAGTTTAATGTACACGGTCAAACCTATCAGTTTAAAGCATTATGAAATTCGGGTTAGCGACCCCTCTACAGTATCATGCGCGTAATAAAGAGGCAAATCTCATTCTTCAGTCTCACGGAATAGGAGTTCACCATATACCTGGACCACTGGTTGTTAAGTGTATGTAGAAGACACCAGTATTGGGTTCAAATCAAAGAACTCATCCAATTATTCAACAACTGGCTTCGTAATATCGATTTCCTAGGTTACCACTGCATTTTGGTACCAGGAAATTTCTTCACCTTTTACCTAGTCTACTGGTTGTTTAGTGTACGTAAAAGACACCAGTATTGGGTTCAAACCAAAGAACTCATCCAATTATTCATCAACTGGGCTTCGTGATATCGATTTCCTAGGTTACCACTGCATTTTGGTACCAGGAAATTTCTTTCTACCTCGAATAAATTAAATACCCGAGAATCTATTCAACACATGGCGATCTCATCACAATCAACCCCAAGGTTGCTTATATCCCAGGTAGGGATACCAGCATTTTTGGAAAAGACTATACCAATGGGCCAGTTATGTATGTGTGCCTTTCAGTGGTATCTAGAAAAAACTGGCAATATCTTCAGTCACTAGTTGTGAGAATTCCTGTTTCAAATCATTCTGAAAAAGCATATTCACTGGTGGAACATGCCAAAAAATGGGAAATAGAATGCCTTTTCTAGACACAGGTGCACAATTCCATTATTTTCGTAGATGCATTAAACCAGGGTTGATGATCCCATCTATAAGCATCACAGTTAGTGGCTTTGGACAGTTAAAAATGTATATATTACATTTCAATGTCATACAGCTGAAGGCAGTGTGTTCAGCCCTTAAAAGCCTTCAAGACAAATTCCACACAAAAGAATTCTGATAGCATCAGACAACACCACTGTGTTCGGTTATCTGAAAAAACGGGGGGGGGGGGGGGGGGGGGGAGCGTATACCTCCTAGTTTGGCGCAGCTTGGCCTACTGCAATCCTTGAAAATATACTCATAACAGACATATTCTTGGTTGCTTAAAGGTCATACTCAACATATCTCCAGAAGGGATAAAGGTTTGACGCATCCTGGCCTACTACAATCCTTGAAATATACTCTTAAGAGACAGAAATATTCTGGGATTACTTAAATGTCATACTCAATGATCTCTACAGAAGGGACAAAAGCAATATGTACAGAATGGTTCTTACTCCCTTTATGGTTCTAGACAACGTGCAAGTTTGGCACAAATCAACAATAGGTGTTTTATGCAGGTATGCTGCATCTTGGCCTACTGCAATCCCTGAAATATTCTCATATGAGCCAGATATATTCAGGGTTGCCTAGATGTCATGACAGCCTCTCCACAAAGAACGAAATAATACAGACAGGAGAGTCTTCATCTTTAATATTTTATTTGATTTACATAATTTGTCAAGTACCAATGGTAGAGATGTTTGCCAACAATATGAGTCACAAACTTCCTTTCTATGTTGCCAGTCCCGGATGCAAATGCTCTGAACATAGATGAATTAAACATCTTGTTGGAGGTTCTGGACTGCTAGGCCTTTGGTCCTATACCACTTATTCCAAAAAGTCATTGAACAAGTGAACACCAGGTGCAAAATGATTGTAGTGGCCCCTTGGTGGCCCATGATGCATTGGCTTTGTTGTCTGGTGAGTCATTCAACCAAACCTCCATTACAGCTATTTCACTGGTCTCAAAAACAGCCATTCAGTCAGAAATTCCATCTAAATCTGTTGCATTGGCACCTTCATGCTTGGCACCTTAACACCACTCAGAATCTCTTATATCATTCTCTGGGCAAGGGATAGAGAGATTTAGGGCATCTCAAGGACCCTCATCTTGGAATGTATGAGTCATGATGGGCCATTTTGAGCTCTGGTACCCACAGAATAAGGTGGCCATCTCAGAGCCTACGGTCTCAAATATACCAGATTTTTTGATCCATTTACTTGCAAAAATCTGAAACCTGTCACTATTGTTGGCTTTGCAGCAGCCATAGCTGATCATTTACTTTTTTGTGCAGGAGTTGAGCCAAAGCCTGCATCTTTATAGGCCTATTGCAAGTGTTATAGAGAGAAGCCCACTGCTAACAGAGGTGCAGCATCAAGGGATTTGCCTTTGCTTCTGTTGGTTTTCACAAAAGGCTCCTTATTAACCTTTAAAAGGAGGTCAGTCTAAAAAAGTTTGACTTGCAAGACTGTTGCAATGCCATTGGAAGTGTATTCTGGGACTTTGGCTCCTTCAGACACAAGCCTCATAGGAAGGAGGTTACAGTTTCTCCCTCCTACCTACCTTTTCAGCAAGGACCTATTAGCCTCAATTGGTCTAGATTGGCTCCAGTGGTCACTTCAGCTCTAGATCATTCCTGAACTCAAATTGCCTGGACACATGTTTCGTTGTCCTCCTACAGCACTTACATCCTTCATGGACAGGACTACTGCTTGGAGAAAAGGGAAAGTCTCCTTCTCCTGCCTTTTAGCAAGAACCAGTTGGCTTCTGATGCTCCAGATGGCTCAAACCAGTGGTCATTCCAGCTCACAAACCTTTCTTGAGCTGACGTTGGACTGATGTTGTGACACTCTGCCCTCTTACAGTACTTACTTACTATCAAGACAGTACAAGTACTTCAAGGAGGTGAAGCATCTCTTGCTCATATCTTTTAAGGAAGGCTTGATGGAGATATCTTGAGTTCTGGTATCTCTTCCTGGATCAATCTGGATGCATGATTAGATTGCCAGTCCTTTAATTCTGATTCCCAGAATCTATACATTGAGGCACATATTACATACATGGCTGCCTCTTTAGTTTTCAAGAGTGGGGTCTTACCTGAGCAGATATGGAACTCTTGTTATTGGAAGACCCACAATTCTTTACTACATTCTACTTGAAGAAGTAGCTTGGCAATCCCATGACCAGTCCATGAACAAATTGGGTCTTGTGGATTCACCTCGGCATGTAGTCAATTTTTGTGTATTTATACATGTTATTCATATGACTCACATATTTATGTTCTCTCCAGTTATTCAAGTCTTGTGTCACTGACATATGTTTTTCTTGGCTTTCATATGGCCCCATATCTGCAGTTTATGCAGTTCAGTTTGCCTGCTTGGAGATATTCTCATTGCCAGATGATGACATCTTGTTTGGGGATTCATGCAGACATCTCCGGCCAATACTGGGTGATGGTTAATTCTGCTATATGATTTGTTGTAAAATTATCTACAACAGCAACAGCAGCAACAATGATGATCACATAATGGATCTCTTGTTGAGGTTAGCAAATTACTTATCTGTGATGAAGAAGTAATATATAACCTAAGATGTGGCTTAGGGAAGCTTATCTTATCCTCTTATCAGTGCTTTATTTGGTGACCCCTTGTCTGACAATCATCTAACAGTGTGGCCAAAACAAATACCCTCCACCTGTTATGGTTGTATTCAAGCACTTGTGAGGATAAGGTAAGGCTATTTTACGCAATAAAATGTAACAAATTTTATTGTAATTTAACTTTTTACAAGTTAAATACTTACCTTATCCTCACAAGGATAAACCCACCCTACCTCCCCGCATAATTTGTTTTCTGGGGACCAAAAATACAATGAAGAACTCTCGACATTCGTCTGTCGACAACGACTACTGCGCAAGCGCGGACATGCGCAGACAAAGGGTCACCTCTTGTGACAAGAATATTCCTTAAAAAATTCTTGTCGGTCGATACGTTTTTGCTCCACAAAACCAAACAAGCACTTGTGAGGATAAGGTAAGTATTTAACTTGTAAAAAGTTAAATTACAATAAAATTTGTTACAATATCTCAGTATTTTATATAAAGAGAATTATTATTTTGGACACTTTCCCAAATATTGTACAGGCTGAAATTCTTGTCTGGTTGATATATTAGCACCAGGTGCAGAACACCTAGACTGCAGTTAATGGCAGTGTACTCTCTTTCATTTCAATAAGACATCTGGGCCCAGTTTCACAAAGGCCTACTATCTCCTTAGTAGGCGGCAAAGTCCTAGTAGTCTACTAAGCCTATACTATCTGTTTTGCTGAGATGGTTTCTTACTGTGGTAATTGGTAGGCTGTCCTCACTAGAAGCCCTGCTGTCTGAAGAACTTGATAGGTCCCAAGTATCACCTCAATGGAACACTTTTGTAGTGGCTTCTAGGGGCCTATTAAGTTTCTAGCTTCAATAGCATACTATCTTCTATATTTAGTAGGCCTTTGTGAAACTGGGCCCTGGGTTTTGTTGGTATAAGGCATAGTTCACCAATAAGTATGTGAAATATTGATGGTCAGCGCCCATATTCACTAACTTTTATGTACTCTTATTGTCCAGTGATCAGTATTCAGGTTTTCAGGACCAATGAAATCTCAGCTAAAATGTGAGCTCAAATTTGAAAAATTCTATACTTGAGCTATTTTATTTCACTGAACCTGGACTGATTCCTTTTTACAAATACTGCCCCCACTACCATATCAGAGTGGGAAATGTAAAATACGCCACATATCTGAAATTCGCCACATGTGGAAATACCAATAAAATAAATGAATTGAGGTGAGATTTATTGAATGTACAGTAAATTAAGGCTTTTTGAACTGAAAAAGACAACGTTTAAGACAAAACATCTTTTGTTTCAAACAATTAAGTAAGGTTTTTAGAGGTGGCGAATTTTAGATTTCTGGTGAATTTTAGATTCTTTACATTGTTACCTTTTTATAGTTACCGTACACGTGAGGAGATTCAGGAGGTCCGGCAGACTAGGGATCCCATCACTGGCTTCAAAGACAGGATACTCAGCTCAAACCTGGCCACAGCTGAAGAGGTCAAGGTGAGTGCAAGGTCATATTCAGAGGTCATGATGTGTTTACTAACCATTATCTAACAAAATCAAGGTGATTGGAAAATCAAAAGGTTCATTATTTTTTATTTTTTTATTCATAATCGACTGAAAATGTTGAAGTCGATGTTAGTTTTGTAAAGATTTACAGGCAAGTTCAAGGGTCATTTATGTGACATCAAATTGAGTTCATTATTGCAATAGATACCAAAGTGAGAGCGTTGTAAGGAAAAGCAAGTTCATAGATAGATATTTAGATAAGGGGCGGTATTCACTAACATGGATTAAGATCAGATCAAGATCAGATCAAATTTGAGAAAAAAGTTTCAAGTGAGCCAGTTGATCAAATGGCTATTCACAAAGCCAGGATCATTTAAGCAGGAAAGATCAGATATTTGATCTGTTTTTGTAATGATTGACATGAAATTTTACATAATTTTGCAGTAATTTGCAAGATGTGAACAAAGTACCTGCTGTATCATCATTCATCTGCCAAAGTTTTATTTATTGATCACTTTCTGGATTTGTTAAAAAAGTTCTGGGTGAAAAGAGCTTTACAGTACCATTCGAATGCACCAAAGTAGTGAGGAATAATAACTGGTCGGAGAGGAAAAACAAGTTACCATTGAACAATGCACTGAAAATTCCAATGTTATTCATGGAGCCACTAGTTCCTCTGTGTCTGTAGTGGCTAATTAAAAGATCCACCTTGATCGAAAGTTAATCCATCAAAGTATATAGATCAAATTTAATCGAAAGTTTGATCAGAAAATCCAATCAAATGTTTCGTGAATAGCAATCTTAGTTGATCCAAAAATCTAATCATAAATTGATCATTCCTGCTCAAATTTGATCCGATCTTCACTAATCTTTGTTAGTGAATACTAGTACTGGGACAGTGTTTGCAAACTTCGGTATTATCACTCACTGGCTCATTGTCGAGCCATGTTCGGTAAACTATAAATAAAACCGATCTTTGTTAAACTCGTTTGTTTCAATTCTTTGTAGCCTTTTTGTCATATTAAAAATCATATTTGGCGAAAATTTTGTGCATTTAAATCTACCAGTTAAACTCGCAAAACTAGCCGTAGATGCAAAAATATAAAGTAAACAGAAAATGCTTTGTTCAGATTATTCTGATTCGAACATCGACAGGAAAGATCACAGCGATCTCCCAGCATTAGTGAATACTGCCCCTGAGTTCTCCTCTTGTTAATACCAGAGTGACTTGTGATCTAGGCATTAATGCTTTTATCACCGCTAGTGTCATTTTATGACCCGATGTTAGACCGTTTCCATGGTTTTTTTCAGCAAATGGAGGCGTCGTGCCGCAAGGAAGTGGATGAAGCAGTAAAGCAAGCCAAGGCAGACCCGGAGCTTCCAATCTCCGAGCTCTACACCCATATCTACAAAGACCCACCCCAGGATTACGAGATCAGGGGATGTGACCCCTACACCTGGGTCAAGGCCACTGCATAGAATGCTAAGAACACAGTATGAATATCAAAGATACGACTACAATGACAAGGACATCGTGTAAATGTCAAGCTCACTGCTTGAATATCTTAACATTATTGTCTAAGGATAAAGGTTGGCATATAATAAAACTAAACCATCAAGAGTTACAATGTAAATTTGCATAGCCATTGTGTGATCACAAGCTTATTTTAACAGTTATAATAAAGCTGTTTCTTCTTTTTATGTCAGCTGACTTGTCAGTCAGCTGACATTATGTCATCACTCTGCGGCGTGGGCGTACGTGTCCGCGTGAACAACTTCTTCTTTAAAACGACAAGGCCTAGAGACATGCAGTTTTTTTTAAAAGATACCTTATCTATCGAGGATGAAAATTTGTTCAAGGCATGCAAATATGTCTGTTCGTCTGTTTGCTAGAGACATTACAAGGGAGGTACCCCCACCAAAAGTGTGAAAATTTCAACACTTTATCACAATTTTCTCAGTGACTATTTCAGGGATTTCTCTCATATCTTGCATATATGTACTAGGCCAGAGGTAGATTCTCTTGTGTGAGCATGAGACCTGGATCTGTCTTAATTTTTTTTAAATAAATTTTTTTAATAATTTTTAATGCATTAAAATTCATGAAATCATGCACTAAATCACTTATAACTTGAAAAGTGTTGCATTTAGAGCATTTTGTTAAAATATGGTATTCAGTTACTTTTTTCATAGCTACAACATGGTGAGTAACTTGGGTGTCTGTCTCAATAGCTAAGTGAGTAATAGCTACTTTTGGGCTTTTCAGTAACTACCATCTTGAGTAAAATCACTTGTAACTTGAAAACTATTGCATTTAGAGAATTTCGTATAAATATGTTATTCAGGTACTTTTGGGTCAGCTATAACATAGTAAAATTTCAGACCTGTAGCTCATGGCATAGCTGAGTAATAGCTACTTTTAGGTTATCACTGTTGAGTAAATCACTTATAACTTGAAAACTATTGTGTTTACAGAAATTTGTGTAAATATGTTATTCAGCTACTTTTGGGTCAGCTATAACATAGTGAAATTACAGACCTATAGCTCATGGCATAGCTGAGCAATAGCTATTTTCAGGTTCTCACTATTGAGTAAATCAGTTGTAACTTGAAAACTATTGCATTTACAGTATTTTGCTTAAATATGTTGTTCACCTACTTTTGGGTCAGCTATAACATAGTAAAATTTCAGACATGTAGCTCATGGCATAGCTGAGTAATAGCTACTTTTAGGTTATCACTGTTGAGTAAATCACTTATAAGTTGAAAACTATTGCATTTACAGAAATTTGTGTAAATACGTTATTCAGCTACTTTTGGGTCAGCTATAACATAGTGAAATTACAGACCTGTAGCTCATGGCACAACTGAGCAATAGCTATTTTCAGGTACTGACTGTTGAGTAAATCAATTGTAACTTGAAAAATATTGCATTTGGAGTATTTTGTTAAAATATGTTGTTCAGGTACTTTTGGGTCAGCTATAACATTGTGAAATTACAGACCTATAGCTCATGGCATAGCTGAGCAATAGCTTTTTATTGCGTAAAATAGCCTTACCTTATCCTCACAAGTGCTTGTTTGGTTTTGTGGAGCAAAAACGTATCGACCGACAAGAATTTTTTAAGGAATATTCTTGTCACAAGAGGTGACCCCTTTGTCTGCGCATGTCCGCGCTTGCGCAGTAGTCGTTGTCGACAAACGAATGTCGAGAGTTCTTCATTATATTTTTGGTCGATATGGGAGCAACACGTATTTTCTTTTATTATCGTCCATTTACAGACGAAGATCTATGAAGTTTTGAAGCGTGCAAGCGTGCACCTACCTGTAGTTGTCCATTACTGGACTGGTACTACCACTAATTCTACCTCCCTTGTCCTGAAAAAGGTCAGAATAAAGATGTTTTATACAAGAAATCTTGCTGTGAAGTCTTCAGCGGAAGACGTTACACGGCTGCACTCATCTTCTATTCGACTGGAACTACCTGCTTGTCGAGGAAAGGGTTGCAAGAAGAGTTTGCTGTGAAGTTTCCAGTGGGAAACAAAGAAGAAAGAATTTAGTTACCTTTACAACGGAGGTCGTAGATTCTTTACTGTGGGTGGAGCGCCACCCTGGTACAGTAACAGGTCTCCCTCCAAAAAAACGATTACAGAAGCATATCCACGTATCCTTGCAGTTATTATTATTTTCCCAGCAGGTACAGTGAACTTCCTGCTTCTCAGACATGAAAATAAGGACAGGTTACCTTCATTTGCTGTAGATTTAGATGAAGATCCAACAGACATCTTTGGGGCAGTATGTGCACTGCTTGTCTTTTCAGCCCTGTTGAAGAATTAAACCTTCCTATGACCTTGTCTCCAATGGAAGGAATACTGTGACTTTTGAGTTAATTCTTCTGCAAACTCAACGAAGATCATACTGGCTAGATGAGATATGGTGTTGAAGTCCTAACTACAAAATATCATCGTACCACTCTTCCTTGTTTACCAGGACAGAGGGATACAGAAGAACGTGGCTACACTATAATGCAAGTCACCATGGAGGCTCTTCTTGCAGTGTTACTGACAGTGATGGGAGATTTTCATTGCCATCCCACAGTTGTGCGAATCTTGAGACGGAGTTGTCGAATTACTCCCCAATCGAATTCACCAATGCCTGTACTACCCACAATGCAAAGCGATGACGTCAGACAGGAAAACATGGCTACAGTACTAAATATAAATATACCGCTTAAATGCTTCAAAAGAAAGCGATTTATCCACTCAACAATTGCAGAACTTCAGGTTTCTATGGCAGTTTATTTCTTGTATAGAAACTCGGCTAATGACGACCTGTGATAGATCTCAGTGTCCTGAATTGATTTCTAACTACGACTTCAACGGTCACGGCCCACGAGTGAAGTGCGTTTACTACAACAATAAATACCTGCTTGTCCCATCATTTAAACTGGAGACAGCAGAAATTATTAGAAATTCGGTTACAAAAGATGCATTCTTTTATGTACCGACTCACCAAGATTTTCAACATCTACTTCAGTTTAATGTACACTGGCAAACCTATCAGTTCAAAGCAATATGAAATTCGGGTTAGCGACCCCTCTACAGTATCATGCGAGTAGTAAAGAAGCAAAACTCTTTTAGGAGTTCACCATATACCTAAACCACTGGTTGTTTAGTGTACGTCAAAGACACCAGTATTGGGTTCAAACCAAAGAACTCGTCCAATTTTTCTTCAACTGGGCTTCGTGATATCGATTTCCTAGGTTACCACTGCATTTTGGTATCAGGAAATTTCTTTCACCATATACCTAGACTACTGGTTGTTTAGTGTACGTAAAAGACACCAGTATTGGGTTCAAACCAAAGAACTCATCCAATTATTCATCAACTGGGCTTCGTGATATCGATTTCCTAGGTTACCACTGCATTTGGTACCAGGAAATTTCTTTCTACCTCGAATAAATTAAATACCTGAGAATCTATTCAAGACATGGCGATCTCATCACAATCAACCCCAAGGTTGCTTATATCCCAGGTAGGGATACTAACATCTTTGGAAAAGACTATACCAATGGGTCAGTTATGTATGTGTGCCTTTCAGTGGTATCAAGAAAAAACTGGCAATATCTCCAGTCACTAGTTGTGAGAATTCCTGTTTCAAATCCTTCTGAAAAGGCATATTCAGTGGTGGAAAATGCCAAAAAATGGGAAATAGGATGCCATTTCTATACACGGGTGCACAATTCCCTTATTTTCGTAGATGCATTAAACCAGGGTTGATGATCCCATCTATAAGCATCACAGTTAGTGGCTTTGGACAGTTAAAAATGTATATATTACATTTCAATGTCATACAGCTGAGGGCAGTGTGTTCAGCCCTTAAAAGCCTTCAAGACAAATTCCACACAAAAGAATTCTTATAGCATCAGACAACACCACTGTGTTCGGTTATCTGAACAAACAGGGGGGGGGGAGCGTATACCTCCTAGTTTGGCGCAGCTTGGCCTACTGCAATCCTTGAAATATACTCATAACAGACATATTCTTGGTTGCTTAAAGGTCATACTCAACATAACTCCACAAGGGATAAAGGTTTGGCGCATCCTGGCCTACTACAATCCTTGAAATATACTCTTAAGAGACAGAAATATTCTGGGGTTACTTAAATGTCATACTCAATGATCCCTACAGAAGGGACAAAAGTAATATGTACAGAATGATTCTTACTCCCTTTATGGTTCTAGACAACGTGCAAGTTTGGCACAAATCAACAATAGGTGTTTTATGCAGGTATGCTGCATCTTGGCCTACTGCAATCCCTGAAATATTCTCATATGAGCCAGATATATTCAGGGTTGCCTAGATGTCATGACAGCCTCTCCACAAAGAACGAAATAATTCAGACAGGAGAGTCTTCCATCTTTAATATTTTATTTGATTTACATAGTTT
This sequence comes from Sabellastarte sp. h YS-2021, assembly GCA_964017235.1. Taxonomy (NCBI): domain Eukaryota; kingdom Metazoa; phylum Annelida; class Polychaeta; order Sabellida; family Sabellidae; genus Sabellastarte; species Sabellastarte sp. h YS-2021. Next base: position 82,601,513 of record OZ024935.1, on the reverse strand, counting down.
GTCAAATACCAATGGTACAGATGTTTGCCACCAATATGAGTTACAAGCTTCCATTCTATGTTGCCAGTCCCGGATGCAAATGCTCTGAACATAGATGAATTAAACATCTTGTTGGAGGTTCTGGACTGCTAGGCCTTTTGTCCTATACCACTTATTCCAAAAAGTCATTGAACAAGTGAACACCAGGTGCAAAATGATTGTAGTGGCCCCTTGGTGGCCCATGATGCATTGGCTTTGTTGTCTGGTGAGTCATTCAACCAAACCTCCATTACAGCTACTTCACTGGTCTCAAAAACAGCCATTCAGTCAGAAATACCGTCTAAATCTGTTGCATTGGCACCTTCATGCTTGGCACCTTAACACCACTCAGAATCTCTTATATCATTCTCTGGGCAAGGGATAGAGAGATTTAGGGCATCTCAAGGACCCTCATCTTGGAATGTATGAGTCATGATGGGCCATTTTGAGCTCTGGTACCCACAGAATAAGGTGGCCATCTCAGAGCCTACGGTCTCAAATATACCAGATTTTTTTATCCATTTACTTGCAAAAATCTGAAACCTGTCACTATTGTTGGCTTTGCAGCAGCCATAGCTGATCATTTACCTTTTTGTGCAGGAGTTGAGCAAAAGCCTGGATCTTTATAGGCCTATTGCAAGTGTTTATAGAGAGAAGCCCACTGCTAACACAGGTGTAGCATCAAGGGATTTGCCTTTGCTTCTGTTGGTGTTCACAAAAGACTCCTTATTAACCTTTAAAGGAGGTCAGTCAGTTAAAAAAAGTTTGACTTGCAAGACTGTTGCAATGGCATTGGAAGTGTATTCTGGGACTTTGGCTCCTTCAGACACAAGCCTCATAGGAAGGAGGTTACAGTTTCTCCCTCCTACCTACCTTTTCAGCAAGGACCTATTAGCCTCAATTGGTCTAGATTGGCTCCAGTGCTTCAGCTCTAGATCATTCCTGAACTCAACTTGCCTGGACACATGCTTCGTTGTCCTTCTACAGCACTTACATCCTTCTTGGACAGGTCTACTGCTTGGACAAAAGGGAAAGTCTCCTTCTCCTGCCTTTTAGCAATAATCAGTTGGCTTACAATGTCCCAGATGGCTCAAACCAGTGGTCATTCCAGCTCACAAACCTTTCTTGAGCTGATGTTGTGACACTCTGCTCTCTTACAGTACTTAGTTACTATCAGGACAGTACAAGTACTTCAAGGAGGGGAAGAATCTTGCTCATATCTTTTAAGGAAGGCTTGATGGAGATATCTTGAATTCTGCTATCTCTTCCTGGATCAATCTGGCTGCATGATTAGATTGCCAGTCCTTTAATTCTGATTCTCAGAATCCATACATTGAGGCACATATTACATCCATGGCTGCCTCTTTAGTTTTCAAGAGTGGGGTATTACCTGAGCAGATATGAAACTCTTGTTATTGGAAGACCCACAATTCTTTACTACATTCTACTTGAAGAAGTAGCTTGGCAATCCCATGACCAGTCCATGAACAAATTGGGCCTTGTGGATTCACCTCGGCATGTAGTCAATTTTTGTGTATCTTTACATGTTATTGATATGACTCACATAGTTATGTTCTCTCCAGTTACACAAGTGTTGTGTCACTGACATATGTCTTTCCTGACTTACATATGGCCCCATATCTGCAGTTCATGCAGTTCAGTTTGCCTGCTTGGAGATATTCTCATTGTCAGATGATGACATCTTGTTTCGGGAGTCATGCAGACATCTCCGGCCAATACCGGGTGATGGTTAATACTGCTATATGATTTGTTGTAAAATTGTCTACAACAGCAACAGCAGCAACAATGACGACCACATCATGGATCTCTTGTTGAGGTTAGCAAATTACTTATCTGTGATGAAGAAGTAATATATATAACCTAAGATGTGGCGAATGGAAGCTTATCTTATCCTCTTATCAAGTGCTTTATTTGGTGACCCCTTGTCTGACAATCATCTAACAGTGTGGCCAAAACAAATACCCTCCACCTGTTATGGTTGTATTCAAGCACTTGTGAGGATAAGGTAAGGCTATTTTACGCAATAAAATGTAACAAATTTTATTGTAATTTAACTTTTTACAAGTTAAATACTTACCTTATCCTCACAAGGATAAACCCACCCTACCTCCCCGCATAATTTGTTTTCTGGGGACCAAAAATACAATGAAGAACTCTCGACATTCGTTTGTCGACAACGACTACTGCGCAAGCGCGGACATGCGCAGACAAAGGGGTCACCTCTTGTGACAAGAATATTCCTTAAAAAATTCTTGTCGGTCGATACGTTTTTGCTCCACAAAACCAAACAAGCACTTGTGAGGATAAGGTAAGTATTTAACTTGTAAAAAGTTAAATTACAATAAAATTTGTTACAATTTTCAGGTTCTCACTATTGAGTAAATCAGTTGTAACTTGAAAACTATTGCATTTACAGTATTTTGCTTAAATATGTTGTTCACCTACTTTTGGGTCAGCTATAATATAGTAAAATTCAGACATGTAGCGCATTGCATAGCTGAGTAATAGCTACTTTGAGGTTGTCACTGTTGAGTAAATCAGTTGTAACTTTTAGAGTATTTAGAGTATTTTGTTTAAATATGTTATTCACATAATTTTTGGTCAGTTATATCATAGTGAAATTGCAGACCTCTATGTCATGGTATAGCTGAGCAATAGCTACTTTCAGGTTCTCACTATTGAGTAAATCATTGTATCCACTGGATAGCCGCAGTGTGCTGAGAGATTTCACCATTACCGCTCTAATGAAAAAAATATTATAGCTAGCCTTCTCAAGTTTGCAGAATATATTAATAACCATAAAATGTTGCCTGGGAATATTTTTGGCCTCATTTTGAAAAACAAGATGGCCGCCAGGGACGTTTATTCGACTTTAAACAAGGACTTTTGTTGGCCCTCTAGAGCAAAGGGTATTATAGGTAGAGATCTCAAATTCGCAGGATATGTTCCTCATTATAAAATCTTGACTGGGAATATTTTTGGCCTCATTTTGAAAAACAAGATGGCCGCCACAGGTGTTTCTTTGTCAGTCATGAAAAGTGCTTATATCTCCCTTATTATTGGTCCTAGAGGTTTGGGATGGTAAACCAACATATAGGAAATCATGGGCTGGGATTCTTTTGGTGTGGTCAGATTTGACCTTGGACCCCTCCTTCAAGGTCAAATAAGGACAGCCACACTTAAAAGTGCTTATAACTCACTTATTATTGGTCCCAGAGGTTTGGGTTGGTAAACCAACCTATAGGAAATCATGGGCTGGGAATGTTTTTGTGTGGTTGAATTTGACCTTGGACCCCTTCTTCAAGGTTGTACGAGGATACTGCATTTGCAGTATTTCTTTAAATATGTTTGAACCTACTCTTTACACTTAAACAGTTACCTTGTTACTTTCCTTCATAATACCATTGGCAGGGCACAACTTTTTTGTCCTTTTCTTCTGTCAGGTTGAGAATTTCTTTTGAACATGCTGTTCAATTACCATTTACTGTACTTCTGTACAGCACTTTCCCTGATAATTATGCTTTCCTCTCATTATTACCTTCACAAATCAAAAAACACTCAGTCAGCTGACACAGTGCCCGTTCACGGGCACTCTCCTCTTGTTATAAATGTAACTTGGCATCAGACTTCATTCACCTATTTGTAAACAAGGGTATAGTGGGCACCTTAGTGGGAAGTGTGTACAGGGTATTACAAGTGCATAAAGTTCATGTTTATATACAGTCTAATGCTAATTAAGCTAAATTAACATTTTGCAATTAAATGACCTTGGTAGTTGATATGTTTATGTCCTTGATAGTTTGAATCTCAAAACGTTAGTGTAGAGAACTGTTGTTTCGTTAACTTTCCCAAATATTGTCAAGGTCGAGTTTCTCGCCTTGTTGACATAAACACTGGTGTCATATTCACAAAACAAATTGAGTTAAGCTGAAAAGTAGCTAACTTTAAGAGACAAATGGCTTAGTTAATCTGTGGATTAAATCAGTATTCACAAAGTAAAGCTAATATGTGGCATCAGCAGATTCAACTATATTTGATCCAAAAGTTAATCCATTTTAATGGGTGGAATAAAGTTAATCCAAAAATTAGGTTAATTTTTTGTGAATACTAGCCTTAATCCTAACCCGTTTTTTGGATTAACTTAAGTTAATTTATGTAGTTCTACAATTGAACGCTGTTGAGTGGAATTTCAAGGCACGGGTAAAATGCTTCTTCTGAACCAGGATTTGAAGCCAACAATGAAAAACTGACCTCTGAGGTCCTATTTATGTAGAATTAAAAGGGAATTCTGCTCAAAATTCTGATTAAAACAGTAAAACTGTATTTTGAATATAATTGTATCTCTGATAAACGGTGTGAGGTTGTTGTGAGATATGCTTTTCAACTGTTGTTGTCTTATTAAATAAATGTTTAAATCTTTACTTTTTTTCGTTGTTTTTTGTGAACGTGTTTGATGATATTTTGGACAACTGATGGGGTGTCCAAGTCCTTAGTCTTCAAACCCTAGCATTAGTGCTAGTATAAACCTGTTTTAGAAAAGGCTTAAAACCTACTTATCCAGTAGGGCTTTTATGAATTAATGTTTCCTTGGTTGCCAGTATTTCTGTGTAACCACCCAGTGTCTATGCTTGTTGTATGAAGTTTGATACAATGACTGTGTTTTATGCACCTGAGAATCTGCTGGTACAGAACTTAAACACTATAATGCATGATTACGTGAGATTGGAACTAAAGGGAAATCTACAGAAGTTTGAGGTATTAAGAGTACTGATAAGCATAAATATATATACTATAGCTTCCCCCAACGTTAAATTCTGGCCATTGCTCTTTATATGAACACAATTTGCCAAACTAAACTCATTTGTCACATTGTACATGAATTACATGACTGTTCTTTATCTCTGTGTCAGCTAATAATTGAGCATACAGCACAGAAGAGGGTAAAAATGCAAACTCCGAGTAATGCAGAAATTGTAATTGTCTAGCTGAAAGATTCATTCACTTATCTGTCTCTTGTTTGTCTTACTTTGTTTTGCATGTGTCTGTTTTTTGCAACCAAATCAATGTAAATGGTGAAGGTTTCTGAGTGATAGTGAAGTGGGAAAAAACTGATGGCCTGTCCCAGAATGATTTCAACTTAAACAAGGCACTGTAAAGTCTATAATAAAAGCACTCTCCCTAATACTGGCTCCCTCAATACTTTTTACCCCACAGCCCTAAAGGGCTGTCAGGGTATTGTTTTCATCCATGGTGGGCGTTCGGCGGGCGGGAAAAAGTTTGTCCAGGCTGTATCTCGTAAACCATAAGGTGTAGGAAGTTGGTTAGGGGGTGTAGCTGTGCAACGTCATTATGTGACCTTTATTTGACCTTTGACCTATCTGGCTATATCTCGGCAACCGTAAGGTGTAGGAAGTCGATACTTGGTAAGGACATTGGCTTAGGGGGTGTAGGTGTGACCTTGATTTGACCTTGCCGCAGTGACCTTGAGTTTGAAAATCTTGTCCGGGCTATATCTTGGCAACTGTAAGGTGTAGCAAGTTGATACTTGGTAGGGACATTGGTTAGGGGGTGTAGATGTGCAACGTCATGGTGTGACCTTTGACCTTGCCGTAGTGACCTTGATCTATAAAATCTTGTCCGGGCTATATCTCGACAACCGTAAGGTATAGGAAGTTGATACTTGGCTAGGGGGTGTAGGTGTATAATGTCATGGTGTGACCTTGATTTGACCTTTGACCTTGCCGTAGTGACCTTGCCCTATAAAATCTTGTTCTGGCTATATCTCGGAAACTGTAAGGTGTAGGAAGTTGTTACTTGGTAAGGACAATGGTTAGGGGGTGTAGGTGTGCAGTATTGTGTGATTTTGATTTGACCTTTGACCTATAAAATCTTGTCCGGGCTATATCTTGGCAGCCGTAAGGTGTTGGAAGTTGATACTTAGTAGGGACATTGGTTAGGAGCAGTAGGTATGCAGCGTCATGGTGTGACCTTGATTTGACCTTGCCGTAGTGACCTTGACCTATAAAATCTTGTCTGGGCTATATATCCGCAACCGTAAGGTGTATGAAGTTGATACTTGGTAGGGACATTGGTTAGGGGCTGTAGGTGCGCAACGTCATGGTGTGACCTTGATTTGACCTTTGACCTTGCCGTAGTGATCTTGACCTATAAAATCTTGTCCGGGCTATATCTCGGAAACCATAAGGTGTGGGAAGTTCATACTTGGTAGGAACATTGGTTAGGTGGTGTAGGTGTGCAACATCTTGGTGTGACCTTGATTTGACCTTTGACCTTGCCATAGTTACCATGAGTTTTAACATCTTGTCTGGGTTATTCCTTTGATTCCATAAAGTGTAGAAGGTTGTCACTTGGTAGGGACATTGGTTAGGGTGTGCATCATGGTGTGGCCTTTAACTTTGGCTGTGCCAAAGTGTGTTCACCTGCCATATTTGAGACATGTTTCTCTTATGACAGAGATATATGGATTGCTGCAACTGATTATTAAATGCACTTTTACATACTTGTGCTTTTTCCATTGACAGCTAGTCTCCAATTAATAAATTCTACAGCTTCATAAGTTTTAGTTTACTGATTAATGCTGTCATCTTGCTACTGAATTTTAATACTTTATCTTTACATACATTTTCTTTCTCTTAGCTGTTATTTTCTATATTTAAACATTATTTGGAGCTTTATATAACTGACACTGCTCTGAAAGTATCCAGATCTTTGTACTGTTTCACTACTTCTATAACTCATGGTGTTGAAAACTATTTCCCCAGGCTGTGCGGTACGGGCATCTCTGATGCTATTTTAATAACAATTTTCAGTGACCAAAGATCAGAAGTTGAAGCAAATGTACTTGGTTGTGAACTGCCCATTAAATGTTCAGTTTTTGTTTAACCTAAAGCCTCTGAAGGTTGTGTGGGTATTGTTCTCGCCCATGGTGTCTGGCTGGTTGGGTAGGCAGGTGTTGGGAAAATTCCTGTCTTGGCGTTATTTAGAAACCTTGAGGTGTAGAAACTTCATACTTGGTGGGGACAGTGTTTGGAGGATGTGGGTGTGAAATGTCATGGTGACACCTGGATCTTATCTTTGACCCTACTATATTGACCTTTACCTTTTGACATAATGTCTGGGCTATATTTCTGAAATTGTAAGTGTAGGAAGTTGATAATTGGTAGGGACTGGTTGGAGGTGAAGGTGTGTAACATCATGGTGTGACCTTGATTTGACCTTTAAACTTGCTGAAGTGAACATGACCATTAAGATTTCATTGGGGGTGTTGGTATGTTATGTCATATTGTGACATTGATTTGACCTTTGATCTTGCTGTAGTGATCTGGACTTTAAAAAAATATTGTTTGGGCTATACATATATCTAAGAAATTATAAGGTGAAATTATAAGGTGTAGGAAATTGTTTCTTGGTAGGTATATTGTTTCTAGGTAACTAGGTTTTAGGTGTGCAACATCACAGTATGACCTTGGTGTGACCTTTGACCTTGTTTTCTACTGACTTATTTAAGACATATTTCTCCCATTTCACGGATAGATATAGATTGCTGCAACTGATTACTATATGCACCTGTACCTTATTGTGCTATCTCTATCGACAGATCTACTGTAAAAACTAGATCACTCAAATTCTTTTACAGCTTCATTACTTTCAGTTTACAGATTAATGGTGCAGTCATGCTGTTAAGCTGTAAAGACATAATACCTTCTCTTTCTTAAGTGCTATTTCTCCTGCACCTTAACATAAGTTACACTGTTCTGAAAGACTCCTAATCTTTGTACTTTTCCACCTCTTCTATAATCATGATGTCCAACGCTGTGGGGTAAGGGCATCTCTGATGCTATTTTTCAGCCTTGATCTAATACATCATACAAATGTAGCAAAATCTTAATGAAACATAAATATTACAAGCTACAGTAGCTGTCACAAGAGTATGCAGTGAAATACTTAATGTGATATTAATTTTGTCATTTGTTTGTTAACTGTTTTATACCTACAGGAAGTTAGTACCAAAAACACGAGAGAGAAAGCTAAATGAAACATTTTACAGTGGTTGTTTAACTTATTGTTATGGTGAAAGCCCCACCCCCCAACCCCCTTTTTGTGTGAAAATGCATGACCTCTGGATGTTTATTACAGCCGTTATCTTATAATTGAGGGAATATGGTTTATGTCACCTGCAGATACATGGGTAAATTAGCTTATATCCTATCATTTTTGTTGGGAATATCCAATCTATATTGTATGTGTTTCAGGTTTTATTTGATCATATGGTATAGTGTTGTTATTTCTGTGTATGGTTTTGACCTGTGTATTATGTCTGAATGTTAAGTACATATTTGCCTGAAACAAGTAACTCCCCTGTAAAAACTCTAATTTTTAATGTTTTAAAACATGAAACTTTATTTGGCTTTCACTTGTTGAAAAAATATATTTGTTATAAAATTTTGCATTGTATCAAGTGTTATGAATGTGTTAGAATGATACCCCACAGTCTTTAAAGGCTGTGCGGTTATTGTTTTCACCCATGGTGTCTGGCTGGGCAGGCAGCTGGATGGGCAGTCGGGCTTCGGGTAAAATCTCAGAAACCATGAGGTGTAGGATTTTTTTTTTTTTTTTTTTAATACATTACAAAAACAATTACAAAATACAAAGACAATTAAATACAAACATACACACAACATACAAAAGCTATGCTTATATAAATAAAAGAAAAACCTAACCAAAACACCTGAATGATTTATCTTTGTATTTTAATACTTTTTAAAAGCCTGCACTCGTAATTTTGTTTAAAGTAAATTGAATTAATTTTTGCATTTCGTTATCAACTCTTTCAAGGCTTTCAGTTGAGCCAAAGGTTACTCGATATATTTCAAGTTTTCTTTTTAACAAGTTAATAAATTCACTAATTATAAAGGGTTTGCTTTCTACCTTTAACCTATTTAAAAACCATTTTGCAAGCAAAATAATAATGTTTTCTAGAGTTACTGGTGCACTCATATTCCTCTCTTGTATTCCAATGCCAAATAAAATTTCACACACAGTGTAATCACATGAAGTTGTAACAGTTAAATTTTTTTGCATCCAGATCTGAATTTCTTTCCAGAATATTTTACTATAACTACAATAGAATAAATGGTGTTCAATTGTGTCAATTTGTCCACAGTGGTTACAGCTGGGGCTATCCTTTATTTTCCAGGTATACAAGTTATAGTTACAATTGAGTAATCGGTTTATTAATTTATATTGAAAACTATGAAAATATGGTTCTAATCTAATTGTACTTGTAAGTGTAAAAATTTTATGGCACGGAGCAGCCTCCATGAATGGATAAGTTTCAATCCAATGATACAGTGAGGTAGGCTCATGAATCTTATGTTGCAGCACTGCCCAATATAGTACTTTGTTATTTACTCTGGTTATATCAGTAAATTTCTTTCTGATTAAAACTTTTGGATTTGACGATTTAATAATATCTGAAGATGGCATGTTCTTAATTTTTTCTTTCCAATCTTTAGGTACAGAACTAATTATTATATCCCCAGACGAAAGTCGGGGATATATTGGATTCAGGTCCGTCGCGCCGCCGCCGCCGCCGCCGCCGCCGCCGCCGCCGCCGCCGCCGCCGTAGAAATTTCCTTGTGGACGCGATAACTCAAAAACAAATTAATATTTTTTTTTCAAACTTGGTACACATGTTAAGGGTGCCCAAAGGAAGATCCCTATTTTAAGGTGACCTTAAACTCCCAGTAAAAAAGAACTTATGGCCACCTTAAGGTCAGAAATTGGACTTTTGGCCACTTAGAGCCTTGTAGGTCACAAACTATGATGCTCAGCTGGCTGAAATTTTACCTGACAACACATTAATATGTTCTTAGTACATGTGCCGAAAATCACGACTTTAAGTTGAGGAGAAAATTGTGTTTGAGGCCCATAAATACCCCCACTTAGGGATTTTTTGCTATACTTTTCATATATTTTGCCCTATAATTTGGAAGTGGTAATTCTGATGAGTCTCAAACTGCGCTAGGTATAACTTTGATATGTAATCCTTGTCTGTAGAAAATTTTAGGGCTGTAGGTTTACCCAAAGGGGTCGACTTAAGGTCTCAAAAGTGCCCACAGAGACCCAATTTATGCACTTTTTGCCACTTTCAAGCACTGTAGCTTTCAAACTATGTCTCTCATCTAAGTTAAATATAATCTGGGAATATATCTATGTGTTTTCTTATATGTGCCCCAACATTTGGGCCTTTAATAGACAGTTAACCTGTGTATCAGGACCATAAACACCCACCCGAGTGACCCTTATAAGACATTTTTCACATCTTTTTCCCTGTAACTTGGAAATGGTAAGTCTGAGAAGTTTCAAACTGTATTAGATATATATTCTGTGTGTAATCTTAGTATGTAACAGATTTTAAGTCTGAAGCTTTAATTTTGAAGGTCAAATTGAGGTCTCTAAAAGGCTCCCAAAGACCCAATATTTGGACTTTTTGCTACTTTTAAGCCCTGTGACTGTCAAACTATGTGACTGATAGAGCTCAAATCCTATCTGGGAAGATATTAGTATGTTATTTTTATATGTGCCAAAAATTAAGGCTTTAAGAAGACATTTAACCTGTGTATGAGACCATAAATCCCCACCCGAGTGACCATTTTTAGACATTTTTCACATATTTTTCCCTGTAACTTGGAAATGGTAAGTCTAAGAAGTTTCAAACTGTATTAGATGTATATTCTATGTGTAATCTTAGTATGTGACAAATTTTAAGTCTGAAGCTTTAATTTGAAGGCCACATTTAGGTCTCTAGAAGGCCCCATAAAGACCCAGTATTTGGACTTTTTGCCAATTTTAAGGCCTGTGACTGTTAAACTATGTGACTGATAGAGCTGAAATCTCATCTGGGAATACATTATTATGTTCTTTTTACATGTGCCAAAAATCAAGGCTTCAAGTAGACATTTAACCTGTGTATGAGGACCTTAAACACCCACCTGAGTGACACTTTTAAGACATTTTTCACATATTGTGCTCTGTAACTTGGAAATGGTAAGTCTGAGAAGTTTCAAACTTTATTAGATACATATTCTATTTGAAAGCCACATCGACTTTGGACTTTTTACCACCTTTAAGCCCTGTGACTGTTAAACTATGTGATTGATGGAGCTGAAATCCCATCTGGGAATACATTATTATGTCCTTTTTACATGTGCCGAAAATCAAGGTTTTTAGTAGACATTTAACCTGTGTATGAGGGCCATAGACACTCGCCCAAGTGCCTTTTTTGACATTTTTTCCGTATTTTGCCCTGTTATTTGGAAATGCTTAGTGTGACAAGTCTTAAACTGTATTATATATAATTTTTGTTTGTTATGTATGTCCCCCAAAAAGTTTCAGATCTGTAGTTTAATTGCTAAGGTCTCTTTAACAATTGTAAAATGCCCACAGAAACCCAATTTATGGACATTATGCCACTTTAAAGCCCAGTAACTGTCAAACTATGTGGGTTATAGAGCTGAAATCTTTGAATTTTTCAAAGGAAATGCCTGTCTATTTAAATTTTGATTATTAATAATGTTATGGCTATCTTAGTCTTTTAAGAACTTATTTTTGTGTGTTATACCTCTGCTTGCTGAGTTTTTAACTTTTTAAAATGAAACTGGTTAAACATATTCAAGTAGACAAAATGGACACTTTAAGTGAGCTTTAAGTCCCAATATTAATGAAATTATATCCTTATGTAGTAAAACTAGGGGATTTTTAACCCTCAACTAGCCCAGTTTTATTCAACTTGCCTCAGTTAATTTTGACACAGCTCCTACAGTTATGAACTCATTTCAGTTGATAATCACATACTTAAAATTCTCAATTCTTTTTGTATTTGAGTACCCCTTTTATATAGATTGTTTGTTTACCATTTATCCCCACCTCTGGGACCTCCAGCTATATTGAGTGACACTAAATAAACAAAGGTATTTAATGATATCAGATGAGAAACAAAGAACTCGATGGGGTTGCAGATCTTGTGTAATAGTGAGAGAGGTGTGGAGAAGGGGAGAGGGGTGGGGGTGGGAGGTAGTGGGCTTCATTACATATAACACAAAGGGGAGTCAGAACTGAGATTGTGTCACATATTTAGGTTGCATATATATGGACCACATATATAGGTATAGAGGAAATGAATAACTGAAAACAATTTGCAAATTCTAAAAATAATATAATAAAATAATAATATAAATAATTTTTTTTTAAATAATATTTTATTTGTGAACAAATATAGAAACAGATATGCGCTTTTGGGATTATGAATTTTAGAATGGACATTGAATCATCAATCATTTAAATACTTTGAAGGAAGATTGAAAAGTATGATGAGTTGAGTTAAAATAATATTTTATTTGTCAACAAATATAGAAACAGATATGCTCTTTTGGGATTATTATTTTAGAATGGACATTCAATCATCAATCATTTAAATACTTTGAAAATAGGTTTAGAGTTATCATTGCAGGAAGATTGAAAATATAATTTGAGTTATGTATTCGGTGTCTGGGGATACACCATCTTCCTTGGGAAGATATAAACAGAGTAGATTGATGTGCTGAAGTTCATATAATAATGGGTAATTATGTTTTAAAAAATTCCCGATCAAAACCTGTGGCGTGAGTGATGACCTGTCTGGGGATATGTTGGCGCCGAGTTGGCCCAATCTAGTTTTATTATAACTTAGTTTGTCAATTTTTAATTGTGATCTTTCTTTAAACTCCTCTAAAGACAAAAATTGTCCTTGACCATTTGTCAAATCTGCCACAATCAAACTTGTTGTTTGATTTTCTAATAGTTTAAAATATTTTGCTTGCAATGGTTTTCCGGCAGAACATATATATTTATTGTCAAATATATACTCATTGTAAACATCGTTTACTGTAACAGGTGATACTGCGTAAAAATTCAACCAACACTTTAAAGTTTGTCTGTGGAATAAAGTAAGACATTTATTTTCATAGCAATCTGTAAGTTTCTTTCTGAAAAGGTGTTGTGGTGTATTAAACAGGTGCCATGTTAAGTGTTGCCATTTCCCTTGTTGGGCAGGCAATTCAAGCAAATTTTTAATCCATTTAATCTTTGAAGTAAAGTGTATGCCATATATATCTGGCATTTTAAGCCCCCCTGCCGAATATGTTGCAATTATCGTGCTTCTTTTTATCTTTGCTTTTTTATTGTTCCATAAAAAATTAAAGAGCATTTTATCTATTCGTTGTAAAATATGATCTGGGCAGTAACAGACTGACAACAGGTAATTTACCTGAGGCAAGACTAGTGTTTTCATAATCAAAATTTTACCCTTTAATGAGAGGCTTCTTTTTTTCCAAATGTTCAATATTATTTCCATTTTTTTCAACTTTACCTCAAAGTTTAATTCAACATTTTCTTTGGAGTTATAAGAGAACCATATTCCAAGTGTTTTAAAACTGCCGTGATTAATTTTTATTCTACTTATTTCTTTTGGTAATGTTTTATTTTTAAATTTATAAATGCCAACAGGGATTACTTCAGTTTTCTCAACGTTAATCTTAAGACCAGAGCAATTTTGAAATTTTTTCAGTACAGATAATAATTGTATTATGGAATCAGTGTCTTTAACAAAAATGGTTGTATCGTCTGCTAACCGACAGATTTTATATTCTATGTTTCTAAATTTTATTCCACATACTTTTTCATCATTTCTAATTTTAATTGCCATTACTTCAGCGACTAAAATGAAAAGGAGTGTTGATATGAGACACCCCTGTCTTATACCCCTACTGAGCTCAAAATATTTTGAAAAGTAACCATTGTTGCTGACTCGATTTTATTATATAATATTTCAATCCATTTCAAAAACGATGGTCCAAAATTAAATGATTTTAATGTTCTGAAAAGGAATGGCCATTCAACACTGTCGAATGCCTTTTCGAAATCTACTAAAATAATAAAACCTGGCAAGCGTTCTAAGTCTGTGTAGTTCATAATGTCTTCAATAATTCTTATATTTTCTCCTATATATCTGTTTTTCATATATCCTACTTGATCTGCTTGAATTAATTTTGGTAACACTTTTTGTATTCGATTTGCTAATGCCTTTGTTAATATTTTATAGTCTGTATTCAACAAACTTACTGGCCGCCAGTTTTTAAAAAAACGCAAATCTTTATCCGCCTTTGGAATGAGGTTTAAAATGCCCCGTTTTTGATCATTTGTAAGCATTCCTGTTTCAAATGAATAATTATAGCTCTCAAAGAGTAAATGTTTTATATCCGGCCAAAAGAATTTGTAGAAATTTGTTGTGAAACCATCATTCCCAGGTGACTTATCATTTTTTAGTGTAGGATGTTTAGGTGTAGGATGTTAATACTTGGTAGGGAAATTGGTTGGAGGTGGAGATGTGTAGCGTTGTAGTGTGACCTTGATCTGACTTTTGACCCCACCATAGTGACCTTGACCTTTAAGATCTTGTTTGGGTGATATCTTGGAAACTGTAATGTGTAGCAAGTTGGTACTTGGTAAGTACAGTATTTGAGATTCTAAGAGTGCAACATCAGAATGTGACTTTGGTGTGACCTTTGTCCTTGACTGTGCCAGAGTGTTTATACTGTCATATTTTGAGACTTTATTTCTCCTATGACAAAGATATGTACTTTCGCTTATTGTGCTATCTCCATTGACAGCTATACTAGTCTTCAGTTTATACATTTTACAGCATTTTAACATTTAGTGTATTGAATAATGCTGACTTGTTTTGATACTTTGATAAAATTGACTTATTTTGATACTTTATCTTTGCATACAGTTGCTCTGTCTTAAGTGTTCTTTTTCTCCCTTGTATTATTTCACCACTTGTGTACCTCTTGGTGTTTAGACTATTTCCCAAGGCTGTGGGGTATGTGCATCTCTGATGGTGTTTTTTTGTATTAACCTCCTTGCTACTGGACTATCCCTTGTTGGAAAATTAACAATTTAGAGGATTTTCAAATTAATTTGGCATATTATACTTACTCAAAAAGAAATGCAAGATATATTGTAATTTATTCTTTTTAAAACTTGCCTTTCTTTATTGAGTAGGAATATAAATTATCCAAATCTAATCAATCATTAATTGTACTGATTATTAAGGTGCATGCGTACAGAATCCCTTGATATAAGTAAATGTGCTGTACTTGTTGACATGGCTCTAAAACGTCTTCATACAACTCTGGCAGGAACACAATGATCATTCACTGGAACCAATATAATAATGTTCCTGTCATGAAAACATTGCCCATAAGGTTATGTTTTTTTTATCTATTTGTCTGTGTTCATGATAACTACAAACTAATGAACACACACTGTATTTGAAATTTTATGATGTTCCTGACAAAATGTAGAAATGATAAAATTTTGTTTAAGATCCTGTTATACTCAGGATACCAAAAAAAATGCCGACATTTTAGCAGTCCCATTTTACAATGATTTTGGGTTTCTGGTTGGGATTAGGCCTACTCCAGAAATAATGAATGGATCTTTCTGAAATTATTAATGTGCGTATGGCCTGAGCAAAGGAAGAAATCATATTCTGCATACTCGGCAGACATGGGTCAAATGTATTTTAAATACTTTTCGAAAGTATTTACATTTGCATTTGAGATTTTCAAATGAACAGTATTTGCATTTGAAAAAAAACAAAAAAAGTTTAAATACTTTCAAAAACATTTTGCAAATACAATTATTATATATTCTGCAAGTAAATGAATTTGGTGTTTTTTCTTTCTTTTTGCAAAGCATATAATTTAAATTTAACTTATTCTTTTATTACTAATAATGTTGTGTATTGGTGAGCTCAATTTAGGCTTTTAATAAGTACTTTTAAAAAAGTGATAGGGTAAAAATATTTGAGCTTGTTTACTTACTAGATATTACTAATATTAATATGCTTATTTGAAGATATTTAGCTGATGAAGAAACATTCTGTCAAAGACTGATTGATCTCTCAAAGTGATATTGAAAATGAAAGTATTGTGTGAGGTGCATTTAGTATTGCTCTAGTGAACTCAGTGGCTCAACAAAAGCAGCCACTTATCCCCTCACTTGAAGGTTACAATTTTAAGCATTTCCAACCACTAATCCCCTCACTTGAAGGTTACAAATTTAGGCATTTCCAATTAATGTTACTTGAAGGTAAAAGTTCAGTCCTTCATGAAGAAGTTATGTAATTAGAAAATATTGATATCTCAAAAGTTCATGAAATAATTTTTAAATACAGCCTTTTTGAACATTGTAAATAAATTCACTTTTTCTACAGATACTTTTTAGTATATGATACCTACTGTACTTACTATTTACTTGTTGTAGCTCATTTACACTGTATTAATTAAGCGTCCCGCAAGGGACGCTTGTTTGTGTATGGGAGAGCTTCAGGCTCCGCCGGCTCCGCATTTTGTTTTCCTTATAACTCTGTAACCGTTAGGCGGATTCTTTTCAAATTTGGCAGGTTTAGGCAGTAGCCTTGGGGAATTTTTTTGAATATACTGCAGTGACATTTCAACCAATCAGAGAGGTCACATGACCAAAAATGTCTTTTTTCGATGGGGAAGCTTGTCCGGATGATAACTTGAAAGGAATTTTATCAATTCACCTGAAACTTGGCAAATACATTCATTCTATTAAAATCTGGAAATCATTAGATTTTGGCATTGATTGGTCAAGAAATGGCCGAGTAATTAATGATTAATTAATCATTACGAATTTTCCAAATAAGGAAAACACAAAAATGCTTATATCTCGAAAACCGTGCTAGATAGAGCGATTTCGACGAAATTTTTGACCCACAGGGTATCTCTGCAGAGTAGTTTTCCCAATTTTCAAAAAATTTTTCTCTCGCCCAAAATGGCGGCCATTTTGAATTTTCGAAATTTTCGCAAAAATTGCAAAACACAAAAATGCTTATATCTCGAAAACCGTGCTAGATAGAGCGATTTCGACGAAATTTTTGACCCACAGGGTATCTCTGCAGAGTAGTTATCCCAATTTTGAAAAAATTTTTGTCTCGCCAAAAATGGCGGCCATTTTGAATTTTCGAAATTTTTGCAAAAATTGCAAAACACAAAAATGCTTGTATCTCGAAAACCGTGCTAGATAGAGCGATTTCGACGAAATTTTTGACCCGCAGGGTATCTCTGCAGAGTAGTTATCCCAATTTTGAAAAAAAATTTGTCTCGCCAAAAATGGCGGCCATTTTGAATTTTCGAATTTTTCGCAAAAATTGCAAAACATAAAAATGCTTATATCTCGAAAACCCTGCTAGATAGAGCGATTTCGACGAAATTTTTGACCCACAGGGTATATCTGCAGAGTAGCCATGCCAATTTTCAAAAAAAATTTGTCTCGCCAAAAATGGCGGCCATTTTGAATTTTCGAATTTTTCGCAAAAATTGCAAAACATAAAAATGCTTATATCTCGAAAACCCTGCTAGATAGAGCGATTTCGACGAAATTTTTGACCTGCAGGGTATCTCTGCAGAGTAGCCATGCCAATTTTCAAACAAAAAATTTCTCGCAAAAAATGGCGGCCATTTTGAATTTTCGAATTTTCAGACCCATAGCTAATTACTCACCTACTCAAAATGAGTAAATGCGAATTATCTCTAAAAGTATTGCAGATAGCCAATTTTTCTCAAATAAATCATTCACCTACTTTTGGGAGAGCTTTCACTTGGTGAAGTTTCAGACCCATAGCTAATTACTCACCTACTCAAAATGAGTAAATGCGAATTATCTCTAAAAGTATTGCAGATAGCCAATTTTTCTCAAATAACTCATTCACCTACTTTTGGGAGAGCTTTCACTTGGTGAAGTTTCAGACCCATAGCTAATTACTCACCTACTGAAAATGAGTAAATGCGAATTATCTCTAAAAGTATTGCAGATAGCCAATTTTTGTCAAATTAATCATTCACCTACTTTTGGGAGAGCTTTCACTTGGTGAAGTTTCAGACCCATAGCTAATTACTCACCTACTCAAAATGAGTAAATGAGAATTATCTCTAAAAGTATTGCAGATAGCCAATTTTTCTCAAATAACTCATTCACCTACTTTTGGGAGAGCTTTCACTCTGTGAAGTTTCAGACCCATAGCTAATTACTCACCTACTCAAAATGAGTAAATGCGAATTATCTCTAAAAGTATTGCAGATAGCCAATTTTTCTCAAATAACTCATTCACCTACTTTTGGCAGAGCTTTCACTTGGTGAAGTTTCAGACCCATAGCTAATTACTCACCTACTGAAAATGAGTAAATGCGAATTATCTCTAAAAGTATTGCAGATAGCCAATTTTTCTCAAATAACTCATTCACCTACTTTTGGGAGAGCTTTCACTTGGTGAAGTTTCAGACCCATAGCTAATTACTCACCTACTCAAAATGAGTAAATGCGAATTATCTCTAAAAGTATTGCAGATAGCCAATTTTTCTCAAATAACTCATTCACCTACTTTTGGCAGAGCTTTCACTTGGTGAAGTTTCAGACCCATAGCTAATTACTCACCTACTCAAAATGAGTAAATGCCAAATATCTCTAAAAGTATTGCAGATAGCCAATTTTTCTCAAATAACTCATTCACCTACTTTTGGGAGAGCTTTCACTTGGTGAAGTTTCAGACCCATAGCTAATTACTCACCTACTCAAAATGAGTAAATGCGAATTATCTCTAAAAGTATTGCAGATAGCCAATTTTTGTCAAATTAATCATTCACCTACTTTTGGGAGAGCTTTCACTCTGTGAAGTTTCAGACCCATAGCTAATTACTCACCTACTCAAAATGAGTAAATGCGAATTATCTCTAAAAGTATTGCAGATAGCCAATTTTTCTCAAATAACTCATTCACCTACTTTTGGGAGAGCTTTCACTCTGTGAAGTTTCAGACCCATAGCTAATTACTCACCTACTCAAAATGAGTAAATGCGAATTATCTCTAAAAGTATTGCAGATAGCCAATTTTTCTCAAATTAATCATTCACCTACTTTTGGGAGAGCTTTCACTTGGTGAAGTTTCAGACCCATAGCTAATTACTCACCTACTCAAAATGAGTAAATGCGAATTATCTCTAAAAGTATTGCAGATAGCCAATTTTTCTCAAATAACTCATTCACCTACTTTTGGGAGAGCTTTCACTTGGTGAAGTTTCAGACCCATAGCTAATTACTCACCTACTGAAAATGAGTAAATGCGAATTATCTCTAAAAGTATTGCAGATAGCCAATTTTTGTCAAATTAATCATTCACCTACTTTTGGGAGAGCTTTCACTTGGTGAAGTTTCAGACCCATAGCTAATTACTCACCTACTCAAAATGAGTAAATGAGAATTATCTCTAAAAGTATTGCAGATAGCCAATTTTTCTCAAATAACTCATTCACCTACTTTTGGGAGAGCTTTCACTCTGTGAAGTTTCAGACCCATAGCTAATTACTCACCTACTCAAAATGAGTAAATGCGAATTATCTCTAAAAGTATTGCAGATAGCCAATTTTTCTCAAATAACTCATTCACCTACTTTTGGCAGAGCTTTCACTTGGTGAAGTTTCAGACCCATAGCTAATTACTCACCTACTGAAAATGAGTAAATGCGAATTATCTCTAAAAGTATTGCAGATAGCCAATTTTTCTCAAATAACTCATTCACCTACTTTTGGCAGAGCTTTCACTTGGTGAAGTTTCAGACCCATAGCTAATTACTCACCTACTCAAAATGAGTAAATGCGAATTATCTCTAAAAGTATTGCAGATAGCCAATTTTTCTCAAATAACTCATTCACCTACTTTTGGCAGAGCTTTCACTTGGTGAAGTTTCAGACCCATAGCTAATTACTCACCTACTCAAAATGAGTAAATGCCAAATATCTCTAAAAGTATTGCAGATAGCCAATTTTTCTCAAATAACTCATTCACCTACTTTTGGCAGAGCTTTCACTTGGTGAAGTTTCAGACCCATAGCTAATTACTCACCTACTCAAAATGAGTAAATGCCAAATATCTCTAAAAGTATTGCAGATAGCCAATTTTTCTCAAATAACTCATTCACCTACTTTTGGGAGAGCTTTCACTTGGTGAAGTTTCAGACCCATAGATAATTATTCACCTACTCAAAATGAGTAAATGTGAATTATCTCTTAATAGTATTGCAGATAGCCAATTTTTCTCAAATAACTCATTCACCTACTTTTGGAAGAGCTTTCACACACGAAAATGAAAAATTGTGAATATCTCGGAAAAGCTATTTCTTCTGCTTTAATGCTCGGCGGGAGATACACACCGCGGCAGTGGTCTTGACAAAAATTTTTGTCTCCCCAAAAATGGTGGCCATTTTGAATTTTCAAAGTTTTTGCAAAACACAAAAATGCTTATATCTCGAAAACCGTGCTATATGGAGCGAACTCAACAAAAATTTGGACCTGCTGGGTATCTCCAATTTTCAAAATATTTTTGTCTCGCCAAATATAGTGGACATTTTAAATTTTTTTATTTTTTGCAAAACACAAAAATGCTTATATCTTGAAAACCGTGCTAGATAGAGCAGACTGCGCTGACTTTGGTTGCCACAACAGTATAAGGCTAGAAACGAAGCATTTTCTTAATACTTTAGCACTCACCTTTATATCCTTTTCGGGACGCTTTGTTTTTGCTATGCAAAAACATTATCTTTTTTTTTTGCGAGCGATCCTCTAGTTTGAATTACAATTTTCACATTTAATATATTAAAGTATGCTAATATATAAAATTTTAAGTATTTGAAAAAGTATTAGATGTACATAAAAATAGCTGCTGTGTTAACCTCATTTCTGAATGTTCACTATTGACTAATATGTTCCATACTTATCAGTTATCTCTCCAAGCCTCACAATGGGATAGGCAGCTCTTCACATTTTTAAACTGGTCCGAGTAGGATACTGAGCCTTATAAATGACCAAGTGGGACCGGTCAGCCCTTTCTAGCTTTAATGTGGGCCCACAGCTCTTGTCATTTTTAAAATGGTAATGGTGGGATAATTCAGGTCTTTATCTTTTTAATGTGACCATAGTGGGATAGTCATCTCTATTCTTTTCATAAATGGTCACATTGCAGTAGCTTACTGGGCCTTAATAACAGTGACAGTTAAATGTTGAATCTAAAACTTGAGTACGAATTTAACAATTTTAGTAGGAACCAATGGTTACCAGTCAAAAATAGAAATAATGTAGGATCCCATGGCTTTGGTGGGATAGGCATCCCACTACAACCATAATATTTCCTGTCCTGTTAGTGGTGAACTTTTGTTACACCTGGGTCAAGGCTGTTAATGCCAAAGTCACTGAATAACTGTCAACATTGCCAGATACTGACTTCATGACCATTGTGTGTGTGTTAAAAATGTCAAGGTCACTAATGAAATATCAAGGAAACTGTTTAAATGTCAGGAACCTAAACCTCACATTTCAGAGGCCCACAATCTACCAGGTCAGCTATGAGGGAAATACCTACTAGCCAAGCCAATATGACTTCTAACTATTTTTTGTCACACTGACAAATTATATATACTCTTCACATATAAAAAGTATGTCAGAAATGCCGAGAAACAGAATAACTTTCAAAGATTCTACTAGCATAATGGGTACAAAACTAGTGAAAGTGTTCACATGATTTAGAGGAGATTTAATGATGAGGAAAATGGAGCGACACAATTATTTTTAAAGGAATATTTATTTTGAAAATACATCCATCAGTAATAAATAATGAACCAGACCTGACCAGCATTATATCATTTTAATCACATTGGGTAACTAGTACAGAATACCACAAGAATATCGGAGTTTGATGGACACACAGTAGAACCTCTCTTATCCAAACAAGCTGAAACATAATGATTCTGAGGTTTATAAAATAGAAGAGTCAGGTTAAGTCCAAACCAGCAGAAAATAAAAACTTTGGGAAGAGAAAAATTGTGTCCATAAAATCAAATATTTTGATATGTGAAGTCTAGATAACAGAGGTTTAGCTATACAAATTTCTATCCAAGAAAAACATTGATCTTGTAAAAGAAATGTTAAATATGACAAAGTCAAAGTTGGGGGTTTTACGTCCTGTTCAACAGCCAGAGTCATATTGGGACAGGTCCTCAGAATTGCCACTTGTGGGACTCGAACCCACAGAGGTGACAGCCTATGATTAGACGCCAAACTTGTTAATCACTAGGCCACCGAGGACAAAACAATGAACACAAAGCACACCTGCAGTAAGATTAAGGCCGTGAACAAAATGCAGGAATTACCCTTTTTTTGCTTCATTGCCATAGAAACAAGTGAACACTGCTATGCATGAAGACCCAGTTCTTGAAAACTTCTACATCACATACCTTTCTGTGAGTTGATCAACTTTACATGATCAACTTTACATGATCAACTTTACATTATCAACTTAACATGATCAACTTAACATTATCTCGCCAGACATTTTCAGTTTCAAACTATGGCTGCTGTATCAAATCCTGTTACGATGAAACAAAATACTGGATTTCATTTGTTTCAAAGCCATGGAAAAACCATTTTGATTTTGGCAAACATTTACAACCACTAAATTAGACATTCATAAATAAACTAGAGATTGCGTCTCGACGCAGTGTATCCCCAGACAGGAAATGGTTGAAGCGTGACATACAGAATATACAGAAGGTGACCCGACCAAAAGATTCGGGCCACATGATTTCCAATAAGTTGTCTTCACATCCAAAACCTCTACGACCAATAATAAGGAAATATAGACCATTAGAGGTATCAAGGACCACATTTGACCTTGAAGGAGGGATCTAAGGTCAAATCTGACCCCACCTAAAGATTTGGGGCACATGATTTCCTATAGGTTGTCTTCACATCCAAAATCTCTACAACCAATAACAAGGGAGATATAGGCCATTATTGGTATGAAGAACCACATTTGACCTTGAAGGAGGGGTCCAAGGTCAAATCTGCAACCAGCAAAAGATTCGGGGCACATGATTTCCTAGAAGTTGTCTTCACATCCAAAACCTCTAAGACCAATAATAAGGAAGATATAGGCTCCTTTATGTTTGGTCACCTCAGATTTTCAAATTCGTTGCCATAGCAACCAACCCAATTGAAAAAACTGGACCAAAATGTTAGTCCGGCAAGATTTCATAGCAGGGAAGATATCCTGAAACCTTGGTAAGGATAGGTGCAACAGATTTTCAGCTATAAATGATTTACTCAATGGTGAACTGTCAAAGTAGCTATTACTCCGTTAGCTATGGACCTACAGCTCTGAAAATTTCCCATGACAGTGTACATTTAAAAGTACAAGAACAACATATTTGACAAAAAAACCTCTAAATTATATAGGTTTGCAGATATTAGTGATTTACTCAATGGTGAACTGTCAAGGTAGCTTTTACTCAGTTAGCTATGGACCTAGAGCTCTGAAAATTTCCCATGACACTGTGCATCAAAAAGTAGCTGAACAACATATTTGACAAAATTATTGTAACTAACAGTTATGAAGAAAAATATCATTTACTCATTTTGGTCATGGTTAAAAATAGCCAGCCTCAGCAGGCAAGAACCCCAGCCCGCAGGTACAGCTAAATGGCCAACAACATTGAGATTTGGGAAAATCTTGGGAACCACTTCTGTTGTAAGAAGTATTGAGAACCCACGAGATGTTCTACAAAAGATTCACAGGCCATGATTTCTTACAAGTAGTTTTCATATTTTGAAGCCAAAGAAACAATTTTAAGGGAGATACAAGGCCTTTCTGATCTGATGACAATCCTATTTGGCATCAAAGATGTGATATGGCGGCCATTTTGTTTCCAAAACAAGGTCACAATTACTCTTGGGCAAGCTTTCCTATCCATTTACATTTTGTGCAAATCTGATGAAGCTAGCTGAAATAGTTTAGGTTACAGAAAACATTAAAGATTTTAGAACAAACTTTAAGACCCCAAAATTTTAAAAGTGCTGCCATGGCAACAGTTGCCGCTGGATACCCCCCAAAAGCTTATCAGTTCTAGATCCTCTTGGAGTAAACATATCCTGTATAAATCTATACAGGGGTTTAGGCTTTGGAACACCCACAAACTTTAAGACCTGAAAATCTTAAAAAGTGTTGCCATGGCAACAGTGCTGGCTGGATACCACTCAAAACCTAATCAGCTCTAGATCCACTTGGGGTAAACATATCCTGACAATTTGGTGAAAATCCATACAGCGGTTTAGGCTGTTGAACACCCACAAACTTTAAGACCCAAAAATCTTTAAAGTGTTACCATGGCAACGTGGTAGCCAGATACCCATCAAAAATAGTCAGCTGTAGATCCTCTTGGTGTAAACATGTCCTGAAAATTTGGTGAAAATCCGTTCAGGGGTTTAGGCTGTGGAACACCCACAACTTTAAGACCCGAAAATCTTAAAAAGTGTTCCCATGGCAACAGTTGTTACTGTATACCCCCAAAACCTTATCAGCTCTAGATGCTCTTGGGGTAAACGTACCCTGAAAATTTGGTGAAAATCTGTACAGGGGTTTAGTCTGTGGAACACCCACAAACTTTAAGACCCAAAAATCTGCCATGGCAACAGTGGTAGCCGGATATCCGCCAAAACCAAATCAGCTGTAGATCCTCTAGGTGTGAATATGTCCTGAAAATTTGGTGAAAATCCATATACGGGGTTTAGGCTGTGGAACACCCACAAACTTTAAGACCCGAAAATCTTAAAAGTGTTGCCATTTTAACAGAGGTATCTGGATACACACCAAAAGCTTATCAGCTGTAGATCCTCTTAAGGTGAACAGACCCTGAAAATTTGGTGAAAATCCGTGCAGGGGTTTTGTCTGTGGAACACCCACAAACTTTAAGACTTGAAAATCTTAAAAGTGTTGCCATGGCAACAGTTGTTACCGGATTATCCTACTATTATACCATTATATTATACCCCCCAAAACCTAATCAGTCTAGATTGTCTTGGGGTAAACATCCCCTGAAAATTTGGTGAAAATCTGTGCAGGGGTTAAGGCTGTGAAACACCCACAAGCTTTATGCCTCACAGTCTTATATAGGCATATATATGCAGTAAAAGGTACCATTTTGAGTCATTTTAGCAGGCCTAAGGTGACCTTGAAAACAATAGTCAAGGTCAACAAACTGGATGCTGGTACTCCATCATGTACTGAACCTCCAAAGCCATTTTCAATAGTTTCCATGCAATATAGTCAGCATTAAGTGTGAAAATATCTCCAAAAAGGCCAAAAATGGCCCCGGTGAGGTACTTTGGCAGTCTGTGGATGACTTTCAATAAAGAGTTTCAAGGTCAAATTTATGCATGCTTACAGAGGACATATATATGTATTCTATATACCAACCATAGCATGATCTAACTTTCTGTATATGAGAACTGGGCCAAAATGTGAAAAATGGCCAAAATCTGACCTTTAAGAGGCCACCAGTGACCTTGAAATTGAAGGTCAAGGTCACAAAACAAAGGCATTCGTGGCATTGCCCATATATACCCACATACCAAATTTGAAAAGTCTAACTAAAATGTTTTTTAAGTTATCGCTTCCGAAAGGAAATCTCTGCGGTGGTGGCGGCGTGGCCGTACTGAATCCTAAGTATCCCCGACTTTCGTCCGGGGATACAATTAATACATAGTTCAGCCAGGTTTACAAACATCTCTTTTGGACACTTGAATTTTCAGAACGGAGACTGGGTTAAAAGTATTATCAAGTACAGAACAACTATTTCCAGAACAGAGTTTGTGTTCTAATTCTTCTCACATACAATGGAACCTCTGTTATCCAACCTTCTGTTATCCATATATGTGATGTGACTAACTCATTTTCACATTGTATTTTCCTGTTTCATACTGAAATCCTGTCTTGTATTATAAACACATCTCTGAATAATATAAATCTAATTTTAATCTTCCAGAAGGTTGGATAATAGAGATTGAACTGTATTTTAATATGACAAGGCTGTGTTAGTGAATCTGATCTGTCAAGAGGAAAAAAAATCTTTGTAGTATAAATCTGTGTAATAGTATGCCCAATTATCACCCATGTAAAAGTGTGATTTAAAAGCTGATTTAAACATAATTGAACCATTATCATATTTGAATAGTAATAATACATCACTGGTTCGTCATTATGCAGAATTATAGTCCAAATGGCAGTTTAGAACCATGTGAGTAATCCCGCAACCCATTTTATAAACAGAAAACAAATTTACGCAATCACTAACACACATACGGTATATTAATTTTGCCATCATTTTCTTTGACTTTTAATTAGAAATTTGTGTTAACACCACAAAAGGCTCCATCATAATTCCACAGTATGCCCTAGATAATTCAAACTGGCTATATACATATGTTTCCCCTCATCTCCACTCTCCAAAAACTATGTCTTACACTTTAAAGTTCACCCATTATCCGACTAAAAGCGTGGTTGGATAATAAAGGTTTTTATTGCACTTAATTCTTGGATTTTTTCTTGCAAATGAAACAAGAAAGTGAAATTTTTTTCGACATGTGCTCAATATGCTCAAAAGGCCAAAGTTCAGGCTTTAAAGAGCAATGAGAATCACCCCTTTTTTTCAAAGTGTGGTACTAATATGGCTTAAAGGATTAGCATAATTTGTTAACCGGGTAAATGCCTGATTAACCATCAACAAACTGGTCGTTTGTGATGTAGAGCATCTTTAAGGGAATACTGAAACATCACATGGACCTTGCTGCAATTTGGTAGATGATTAATGAAGACTGTACACGATTATCAAATCTTCTTCAGTCACAAATCCTAGCCGAAAAACTGGGGTTGTCCATTGACATGGTGATCTATTTCCACTCTACAGTTTTCCACAATTCTATAACCTGCAACAATTTAAGCTTAACTTTTTAAGATTGCACGCTTATTTCAAAACGGTAAGAAGATTAATGAAGGTAACTGTACATCTACTATTGTTTTAGGAGTGTCAGGGATTGACGACAACTGAGGTGAGAAAATTGACCAATAATGATGGTCTGTGAATATAAATCGAGGGTTATTCTGACTCTTGAAGACGGTAGGACACATTGCCATAACTCTGGATTCATATATATTCATTGCTACCCACAGTGACATGTGACACAACATATAGCAAGATCCTGTCTTAAGCAGGAGACAGTACAAGGACAAAAGAAGTTAACAAACTGCCAACTGACAGCAAAATTTTCCCACAGTTCAAAAAAATTGTTCAGTATGAAAACAGTGAAGATTTAAGAAAAACTTGCACTATATAGGTTAGATATAGTATGGCATATGAGCATTTCAAAGTCACTTAGAGTTGTCCCCTTAAATTAGCCAAGTTGGGACCTCGGCATTAACACAAGTGATATTGAACAGTACTTTTGTGCTGTGACTAAAAATGTTTGACTTTGATCAAGTTATTCAAGTGTTTATTGCACCGTCTCCTTTGTTCTGTTGATTTTTGGCCCCTTTCTTGCGTTTTCTTTTTGATTTTTTGCCAGCTGTTGCCGTGGTGACTGCAGCCCCTTCGCCTCCTTTCTCCCCCTCTACCTTCTCGGTCTTCACGACCACTTGAGGAGGAGCATTAGCAAAGCCTGTTGCCCTGGGTTCGCCCCCAACCCCTGCATTTGCTTGTTTCTTCTGTCTGTCAGCACGCTTGCGCTTCTTTCGGCTTGGTGCAGCCCCTTCCTGCTTCATAATCTGTCAAGATTCAAAACAGTAAGAGATTTTTTATTATTCTAAATAAATGCAATGAGATGGCTCTCTACAAATAAGCTAAATCCTGATAAGACTGAATTCATTGTGTTTGGCTCTAAGTCTCAGCATGAAAAACTTAATCACTCCTTCCCAGTCAACATACTCGGTAATCTTATATCACCAGTAGATGCAGTCAGGAACCTTGGTGTCTGGTTTGATTCAGATTTCTCAATCTCTTGCCATGTTATGAAGGTCTGCAAGGCTTGTTTTGCTCATGTCCGGGATCTTAAGCGACTCCGAGGACATCTGACACATGAAGCTACCCTTATGGCTGCCAATGCTCTGGTTGGAAGTCGTCTTGATTACTGTAACTCTCTGTTCAGAGGTCTCTCAGCTCTAGATCTGCGCAAACTTCAATGTGTTCAGAACAGTCTTGCCAGAATTGTGGCCAACAGCACCAAGTATTCACACTCCAGTTAGAAAAGCACTACATTGGGTTGCCGATTAAGTACCGGTACCGTTCTATCTTTAAGACTGCCGTGCTTGTGTATAAGTTCCTACACAGTGGTATCCCCAAATACTTTGAACCCTTTCTGATACCCAGACATAGTGCATATAACACTCGTCGAAGTCAATCTGATGGCATGTTTCTTGAGGTTCCCCACTTTGCTTCAGTTTTCAAGTCTCGAAAGCATTTTGGACTCAGTTTTGCGTACGATGCACCTATGATTTGGAATGACCTTCCTGACGAGGTCCGCTCTGCAAACTCACTTGCCTCCTTCAGGTCAAAGCTGAAGTCATACCTTTTTGGAAAAGCATATCCACCCTAAATTTCCAATCTCCTCCTGCTTTCTCCGCGGTGCTGACCCCTGCAATGTCTCTGGTTTATGCATATTGAACAATGTTTTTGTGTTATGCGCCTTACAGTCTGTCTTTTGACAGAGATTAAGCGCTATAAAAGTGCTATTAGAGTTAGAATTATGTTGTGGTGATCATCTGTAGTTTGAGTTTGGGGAACTGAAGTTGTTTTGGACACTGTAATTCTGGTGTTTACCTTGCTTTCCACCCCTTATGAAATATCCCCCCTGGCTTTACATGGGAAGTTGGTGGCTTCTTGCATATGAACAGTCATTCAACCCTGAGCAACTAACATCACCATTATCCGACTTTCTATTATCCCAAAATTTGATGAAATTTTCTGTGAACTAAGTCTCACTTTTACGTTTGACTGGAACAAGCAGCAATTCTTGTATTAGAGTATAAATATTTGCAAAGCTGTTAATTTAAACAATAAGTTTGTCTTTTCCTTTACTTCATACTCAGAACACTTCATAGCTCTATTACTAGTCAAATATTAAGTACAGCCCTATTTGTTTTGTGTGAAATGCTCACCTTTTTAAGGAGATCATCGTTCACCTCTTTGAACTTGGTTTCTAGATAAGACTTGTGGTAACTCAGGAATGGGAACAGTTCTGAAAACATAAGTTAACACATACAGTTCACATTTCAAGAGACTAAATTACAATTGGATTTTAAAATAATTCGAAATTATCCAAAGAAAATTTAACTACAATTTCAGCAAGGTAACAAAAATATTTACTATTTCCAAAAGATTTACACCTCAACTTTTAAAAAAATCCCACAATTTTCACCAAAATTTGCACAATTTTCTCAGATGTGGGTTTGCTCAAATAATAACATTATTTTTACCACATTTCACCAATTTCTCACATCTTCCTTCAGCATTTACTTAAGAGTTATCCCCTATTTTCCCCTATTTCCCCTATACTCAGTATAATCCCCTATTTTAAT
This sequence comes from Sabellastarte sp. h YS-2021, assembly GCA_964017235.1. Classification (NCBI taxonomy): domain Eukaryota; kingdom Metazoa; phylum Annelida; class Polychaeta; order Sabellida; family Sabellidae; genus Sabellastarte; species Sabellastarte sp. h YS-2021. The sequence goes on along the minus strand of OZ024935.1, from coordinate 82,571,877 downwards.
TCAGCGTATACACAGTATAATCCCCAGTTTTCACCCAGCGTATACTCAGTATAAATCTCCTATTTTCACTGAATATTTTCTCAGTATAGTCTCCTGTTTTCACTCAGCGTACACTCAATATAATCCCCTATTTTCACCCAGCATACACTCAGTATAATCCCCTATTTTCACCCAGCGTACACTCAGTATAATCCCCTATTTTCACCCAGCGTACACTCAGTATAATCCCCTATTTTCACTGCATATTTTCTCAGTATAGTCTCCTGTTTTCACTCACTTTCTTTTTTCTCCATGGCACACTTTGCAGCATTCATCTGTGCCTGCTGTATGCTCTGACCCTCTGCATCCGCCAGCCGCTTGCCCTTGAAGTACACAGCCACTTTGTACACGCGTGTGTTTGTGGGGCCGCGCGCTTGGACAACCCTGCAATGAAGAAAATACAATTAATTAAGTTGATTTCTAAACAAAACTTTTGTGTTGATTTTAATGGGTATTTTCAAATTGATGTTATTAGGAAGGTCTATTGTAGTAAAATAAAAAAGTCTGTATGTGATACAAGTGATATTTTTTTAATGTTTTTTCATCAATATTTTATCTGCCTCTATCAATTAATACAGTACAATGCTACACCTTTACAACATATTCTACTTATCCATTTGAGCTCTGGGAAAGAAAAAGTTTCTGTAAACTGTAAACAGGATGATATACTATTACATGGCATTATGCATCAACATAGACAAGCAGCAATTACTCTCCTTGCATATTCATTCTAAGAGAATGACACACAAACTGATGTGTGGTTTCTTGCAACACATTTTGTGTTGAAAACAGGGAGATCAAAATAGTAAAACTGGCATTCCAAGTTTTTTGGCTGGATGAAAATGCCGAAAATCAAGAATATCAAGAAGAATGTCCAAGAAGTGGTTATGGAAAATGTCAACATTGTTTTTACAGCTGATATTTCATAAAAAAACAATAAATTTAGTTAAATATCTCACATTTTCACTTTGTATGCAATAAAAATGCTATGTTATATTTCCTATTTCAACTTATGGTTTATGTACATAAGCCATATTAAATACTGAATTCTGTTCCGTTTTGAAGGCCTGGATACCAGTTTTGACTAGGGATGAGACAGTAGTACTGGTAGTGTTGTTACGGTAGCATTTCCTTTGCCAATCGGTAGTACATTTTCCTGACGGTATTTCGAAATATTTCATCTATTATACTCTAAACATACACAAATGGTACAGATTGCTAATAAATAAACTGTTGAAATCTCAAAATCCACTGTTTTTCTTGCGTTTTTAACTTGTAAAAAGGGCTAAGATATTAAATTTTTCCATAGCACCTGCACTCTGGTTTCCTTGGTTACTGATGAATCATTTTCTGTTATAGGTCGTACTGAATATATTTTAAGTACTCTCTTTGTTTACGTTTTATATGAATAAATAAGCATCATAATGAGTAAAAACACAAACATTTCTTAATATTCACTGAAATTTGCAATATTCTAGACCTTTTAGCAACTTTTATACATATCGGAATACCGAAAACGAAACGGAATGTACAAAATGAAATACCGAGACCACATTTTCGCTACCGTCCCATCCCTAGTTTTGACTAGTTTTAGTTTTGCACACTTACTTGTACTTGGGCATCTCTGGCTCCTGGTCGTTTGGATCTCTCAGAAGCAGACAGCATTGCTGTAGTCTGGACTTTGGGTCATTCCAATCTCCAAGTACAATAAACTCCTACAAATTTAACAAATTTACTTGAAGTTTTAGTTTTTATAAAATAGATATTTAGTATTTCTGATAGAAGAGATCTGTACACTTGACAGCCAAGAAAGAGACAGACCAAGTATGGGTCATTACCACCTGAAACATGCAGGAATGACGTTGCCCATGGACAATGGCTTGCTGATCATACCGTACACTGTATTTAAACTTTTTCCTTTGTCAATAATTTAGATGGATTGAACCTGTAGTATTTGTAAGGAAATGGAATGTACATATATTGCACAAAATATTTCACTGTGAACTTCTGGTGCTTGGCTTCTAATAAAAAAAAGCACCTTCTTGATACAGAAATTTGCAAATTTAATAGTAAATTAAATTTTTATAAGTTAATACCCTATCCAATGGACAATTGCTTTACCGGTCGACGCGACGGGTCCCGCCAAAAAAAGACGTCCTGTATATAATACCAGCAGGACCGGTCAATAGTGTGCATTCGCTAGGTGGCGCATCATACTTGCTTCCTGTCCAGACAGAGTGACGTCAGTTCATCTTTTTCGTTGTCTAAACAGATTTAGACCCCTAGTAAGCTGGTAGTAGGGTTGGATGGGAGGGCCTTGCCTGTCCATTGGATAGGGTATTAACTTATAAAAATTTAATTTACTATTAAATTTGCAATTTTATTACGTTAATACATCCTATCCAATGGACAATTGCTGAATAACTACCGCTTGGTCCGAGGGTAAGTTACTAGGGACTTAGGTGAACTCATAAAAGATAAGAAAATTCCCTTGGCCTAGGTTAACTCTAAGTTAGGAAACCTGTAGGCCTATGGTCGGATACCAGTGCCCGGTTGCCGGGGCGTATGCCGACGTTGCCCCCCCCCTTTTCAACAGACCTGCTCTGAGGTAGGGGAAGAGAGGGAAGAGTTCGGTCCCAGAAGGCAATAACCTCCCGAAGGAAGGCATGTAGTTAGTTCCAAGAACTATTAACACTACATAGATACAAATCTCAACATAAGGGCTAATTGTGGATCTGCTGAGCAGCCACAACTGGGCCCAATTGAAGGGGGTTTGAAACAGCCCAAGCCACATCCTTCAAATAGAACTGTGTGAAGGTGTTGTTACTTTCAGTGGCTGGCTGAAAAATAGTTCTAAGGAGACTCCCAACTGGAATGCCTTAGAAGCAGTAAGGGGGCCCTGACAACATGGGCTTTAACCTGACGTAGGGTGAGGGCCTCCTGACCCGAGAGCTCATAACATGGGATCACAGTTGCTGGATCCATGAGGAGATAGTGGCAGGTGAGATGTCTTGTCAAACCCTTTCTAAAGGGAGACAGACTAACTCATTTTCTGTTTGAGATCCTGTCCCCAAAGTAGCACCGTGCTCTGAACAGAAACAGGATCTATCAGACTTGAGGGACTTATCCAGAGTTGGGGCCAGGGTTGGTATAACCACTGGGGCCACACTGTCCAGACTTTCCTTGGCCAGCTGGTTCTTGGAAAAAATGGCTGGGTGCTGGGTACAAAGACACCTTTGACCAGTCTAACTGGTGTCTGGTGTGTTTCTTTGCAAAGCATGAATCTCCTGTGTTTGCCAGAACCCAGGGTCAAGAGGAAAACAGTCTTGAAGGTCAATACTTCAAAGAGGCCTCTTTAAGGGGTTCCAATGGAGCCTTGCCAATTGGTGCAACACCAGGGGGAGGTTCCAAGAGGGAATGCCCTTCCGACCCTTAGGTCTGTCTCTGAAAACTGCTCAAGCGACGAGCAAGATTCTCATTGTGCTGAAATTTATTGGTGAGTTACCCAGTTGTCAGCAATGACTGATCTGGTTGATCCTCTTTGAGGAGCCTCAATTCCTACTGCCACTACCTTAGATAAGCCCTGCTCCTTGATTTCTGAGGCTCTAGGAGCCATGCATGCAGATCTAATTGACAGATTCCTGTCAGGAGTCTGATTAATGGTTGAGAGAGAGAGCAGGTTGGACAGGTACCAAGGAATCTGACTTGACATGATCAAGAGATTCCAGAACCAGGCATGTTGGGCCACTTGGAGCAATCAGAGTAATTCCCCTGCATGGGTAGTCCTGCAACTTCTCCACCACTTGCCCAAGATGGCTACCAGTGGGAAGGCATATGGGTCTAGATCCTCCCATGGCAGACTGATTGTATCATGTCCATAATGGGGGATCTGTCCACAGTGATGCAAGTAGAGACAGTATGTTGTTGAGTCAGGTGGCAAAAAACAGGCCCACTTAGGGCTGGCGCCACCAGAAGCATATTGTTTGGAAAACTCTGACAGGAGGAACCATTCTGTCGGCTCTGTCTAGTTGCATGAAACTGGATAGCTTGTGTGCTATGACATTCAGCCCCCAGGAATGTGTCAGGCTAGAGTCACCCATTTTCTGGAATACCAGGTCATGATTCTCCATAGAAGGGTACAAAGAGGGTCTGACTTCACCCCCCCCCCCCCCCCTTTCTTCATACAGGCAACCACTGTTGTGTTGTCTGTAGTTATGACAGCAATATTGTTCAACCAGATGTCTTGGCATTCTTAGAGGGCTAAATGACCACCTTAGTTCCAGATAGTTCAATGTGTAACTTGCTTCTGGAAGGGCCCATGGTTCCCCTTGCAGTGTGTTCTCCTAAGTGAGAACCCCCTCCTTCCTGCAGCCACCATTTAAGATGGGGGAAGAGGGAACTGGGGTCACCTTTTCTCGTGATCCTGGTACCCTCCAGCTGTTCTTCTAGTGCCACTTTATCGGCCTCATATGGAGGTGAGCTAGGTGCATTTGCTTCTCTATGGCTGTCAGTAACCTATCAGGGTCATCAGGTGCCAGACCGGGCCTAAGGTCCGGGGAGAAGCTTCTGGATAAGCATTCAAGGTCTACCAACGCTCTAGGGTGGGTCTGACCTTACGCTCTTCCAAGCTAACTGGAAGCCTACTAAGTTGAAGACTTGCTCAAGGTCCAGTTCTAATTTTTCATGTTTACCATTCAAACTAACTCCTGACACTGAGCTCCTAGAGAATGTGTATGCTGGAGACAGGTTTTGGTGGGAACTGGCTTGACCAACCAGTTGTACTGGTGGATTGTGGTACTTTGTAATGCCATAGTTAGACCTCCTTCGCCACCACCGACAAGACTCCCATTGTACTGTGAACAGACCAAAGGGGAGTGACTGAACTGGTGGGGAAGACCCTGGACATGAAAAACTCCGGTACTTCCTTGTTGGAGGGTGAGGGAGTAGGGAACCTTGAAGTTATCCACTCCCCCGCTGAAGAGAGGTCAATATGGTTCCCAAAGTTTCCCAAACTGAATTATTCAGGGTACTGGGTCACTGCTCCAGCCTGGAGATCTGATCAAGGCGGTCATTTCCGGAAGGTGAGGGTGTAGCCTTCCTGGGAGATTTCTTTGGAACTTGGGCTAGCCCCTAGGACGGCCCAAGTTTTGAGCAGGCACAGTTAGCCAAAAAACAGTGTTAACACTGGTGACAAGCTAAACCTCACTCATCCACATAGCCATTTATAACATCAGTGACCCCTGGTCTGATCAACAGATATTTTTCCCATTGCTTGAGTTTGAAAACTGGCAAAAAGGGTTCTAATCTTGAGGGGAAAGCTGAGCTTGCAAACTCAGGACCCCTTGAGGCAGCTGACACTGGTCACAGGTTGGGTAAACAGACAAACTGGATGGCCAGTCTACAAGGTGAGGTCTGATAAGGGGAGGTTGACTGGTAGTTGGACAAGTCTTGCTTGACAGTCTCCCTCTTATCTTTTGCTACTGTCTGACCAGCTAGGTCCTAAAAGGGTAGGCTGGCTGACTAGTCCGGTAGATTGACAGACATTTCACCGGAACCAGTGACTGGTCCAAGAATTCCTCTGTAATCAGTTCCTTAGGCTGCCACTGGTTGGCCTAAACAGCTGCTTGGGCCTTTAAAGAACTTCTGCTGGTCTGTTAGTCAGTCCTGGAGACCTGCCCAGTACCAGGCCCTAAACGGTTATACATGAAGCAATGCTCTGTAACCGGTTCCTGGTGGCTCCACAGTTCTGCATAAACTCACCGGAGGTGGCAGAACTGGGTGACCTGAACTACTTCTTAGCAGGGATAGGCTCATATGAAGCTGCCTTCTTCCTGTCCACAGTGGTGGTTCAGCAGCTTTTCCCAACAAGCTCTGTAACCGGTCAAACCGGTAGGCTGGTGTCTCTCTGTAACCAAAAATTTGGGGCAGCACAGATCTGTACCTGATTACTTCACCAGTATCTCAAGATCTTGTGAAGCAACTGTCACTGAAGGTTGTGTAAACCGGAAGTCGGTTGGTAGGCTCTGTAACCAGTTGGTTAAAGGAATTTTACTGAAGAAAATTCCTGTCCAACTAATTTGTCACCATCAATTCTCTGTAACCGGGAAACCTCTGTAACCGGTGAACCTGTTGTCAGCACTGGATTTGAGGCTGGTTCCTTGGCAGTAATGATGGGAACAGCAGATTTCTCTGTTACCAGCAGCACTCCGGTTCCGGAACCGGCAGCACTCCGGAACCGGCAATTCTCTGCAACCAGTAGCCCTGCTGTATGTCACCAGCAACTCTGTGTAACCGGTAATTCTGTTTAACCGGTAGCCCTTGCTGGATTTCTGTGACCACAACCGGCAGTCTGAGCAGAACTGGTGCCGGTATCCCTCAGCACTGGCTGGCTAGTGACCCTACCAGTAGCCTGAACAGGACTGGTACCGGTCCAAAAATCTGCACTGGGGAGATAAGGGTCTCAATGGTCACAGCAACTTCTGTTAGGTGAACCCTCTGAGCAGCCTCACCGGTGGTCTGAACAAGACTGGAACCGGTACCCCCCAACAGTCGCACCAGTGGAAAGGCCTCTGGTGGAGGTTCCAGTATTAAAAAAAGGGCTGATCACTGGAAACCACTGAAGGGGGTTTCTTGACAGGCTTTACAGGAACATGACTGGAACCGGTACCCCAACATTCACACCAGTGGAAAGGCCTCTGGTGGAGGTTCCAGTATCAACAAAGGGCTCATCACTGGAACCACTGAAGGGGGTTTCTTGACAGGCTTCACAGGAACATGACTGGAACCGGTACCCCAACCTTCACACCAGTGGAAAGGCCTCTGGTGGAGGTTCCAGGATCAATAAGGCTGATCACTGGTAACCATTGAAGGGGGTTTTCCACAGGAACAGCACCCACCGGTAGTCTGTACAGACTGGTACCGGTAAAACTCATCACTAGTGCTCTCTACCGGTAGTCTGATCAGAACTGGTACCAGTAAAAAAATCATCACTTCTTGTCAGCTGAACCAGTCACGCTTGGGGATTTGCTTGTCGAGATCTGTGAGGTCACATGACCGGCACTTCAAAAACTCGCAGATTTCTGAGACCACTTGTCATCTAATTCTTCAGGCCAACAGACGAGTTGCTGGATTTCTTCTTGCCAGTTAAAAAGTGGGTGTAGTTGTAATAAAAACTCGTCTTCTTCTAAAACTTCTGTTGAAAACACGATTCCTCCATTGTTGAAAAGCGTGTCACATGACCAGGTCCGTGTCACGTGACAAGCACAAGCTGGAAGTGATGACGTCAGACGATGCATTCTTCTTTCCTTCTAATTTCTTCTCGTCGACATACACTCCGTGTTACTCGACTAAGTAGAATTAAATGGAGGGTGAATCATGGTAATTACAAACTTCTGATCAGAAGAAGGAATGCTGCAGGGACGACACACGAGCTCTCACCCACGACTTCGTCTCGACGACAAGTACACAGAATTCTTCAAAACTGGCTAATAAAAAGCTGGATAATGCCTCGTTTACGTCCTGGAGAGGCCCTGATATGTATGTAACACAATATATATATTTTCAGATGAAAATAAGCTTTAAATTCGTAGAATAAACCGCGTTTTCTTCAAACTTGGAGATAACTTCAAAACGCGTCTGCACACTACACGCGCCAAACGAAAAAGATGAACTAACGTCACTCTGTCTGGACAGGAAGCAAGTATGATGCGCCACCTAGCGAATGCACACTACTGACCGGTCCTGCTGGTATTATATACAGGACGTCTTTTTCTGGCGTTTGGCGGGACCGGTCGCGCCGACCGGTAAAGCAATTGTCCATTGGATAGGATGTATTAACGCAATAAAACTACAAATTACAACACACTTTTAGTACATTTAACTATTGTAAATGAATTTTTACATATTCAAAGTAGCTGAGCCCGCAGTTCTTATCTTAACTATTGTGGTGTGGATATGAAGACATTCCAAACTCCCTACATAATATCTTAATTTGGGTTTAACATCACTTTTACCACAATGCAAAAAGTTATACTAAGATCGTCAGTTGCAAGGGTGGAGGAAGGCAATGCACATTTGCTGGTCAGGAATCTGTCCTGGAGACCAAATGTCATTTTCAACTTTTTACACTTACAACCAGGATTCAAACCCACATGAACATATCCTCGTGCAATTAATTTAATTCATATTATTCTGTCAGCAGACAGGACAAACCTGTAGTTTGAGGGAAACAGCAGAATAATCTTTGATTAAATTGATCAAAACTCACAAATTATAGGACCAACATTTAAAAATTCTATATTTTTCTGTTGACGAATCAAAATAACTCCTGTTCATTAACAAAAATTCAAAATTCTGAATCTGACCAATCAAAACCTATCTTTCTTCTGTCAACCAATCAAAATCTGGGACTGACCTGCAGTCTGGGGAAGAAACAGACTTGTGTGAAGACTCTGACCCACTCCAGTCCCTTGTCTACATACAGAGCAGCCATGTATGCTACAATACAGAGAGAGTAAGACATGAAGAATTCAACAATGGAGAAAAGTCACATTATTATAGAGTAAGAAATCTAAAATTCGCCAGGAATCTAAAATTCGCCACCTCTAAAACCTTAGTTAATTTTATGAAGAAAATTATGTTTTTGTCTAAAAATTGGTATTTTTCAGTTCAAAAAGCCTTAATTTACTATACCGTTAACAAATCTCACCACAATTCATTTATTTTATTAGTATTTTCACATGTGGCGAATTTCAGATATGTGGCGAATTTTAGATTTCTTACTCTATCTCTGGATGAAATTTGGGATGTATTGGTTTTAAACCATGAGTTTTCAAATGTTATTTTGAAAGATGAGATAATTTTATGTTAATGTATTTTGTCTTTAGTACAGTATCAGAGAATTTTATTTATCATGAACACCTTTAGTCACCTGTATTTTGCCTTGGGTATGGGGTATGAAAACCCTAAATATTACTTCAGACAACATGACTTTTCTTTGCTCACACATTGATACCTAGAAAACTGAATTTCCGTCACAAACAATAAGTGAGTAACTCGTGTATTTTTGTCAATAGTCTATTTACTTTTTTTTAACATTTGCTATTTCTAAGACATTAACCTAAACCAAATGGACATTTAGTAGCTCTATAGTCTTCATATTAAAATATTTTTATTTCTTTCCTCTATGATCTGGTTACTGTGAGTGCATGGTTTAAAGCGGCATACTAAAAACTTGTGACTACCAATCCTTAATGAGATCAGAATCCTGTTGGCTTTATGCAAACCCCACTGCATCTTACTTTTTCCTTTGTGACCTTAATATCAAGTGGTATTGTGTTCTATAAGCCTGGCACTACCTGTCAATTGGCTTCTTCCATGATATATGTACTCGCACATGATTATTACAAATTACTCCATCAATACCCACCTAACTAACCTTGAGCCTCATTTTCCTTCTCTCTCTCGTTATAATACTCTATCAGTAAAAATGTCGTCCTTTGAAATTATCACAACCCGCGTGAAAACCATAACTATAAATTGTCACATCCTACTCTTACTAACATCAGTCTCTAGTTCTCTACGCTTTATATGTACCACACGTCTTGGATATTAACTGATATTCTATAAAACTACCACAAGCAACCTTAAATAGTATCAGCATTCCCTCAAGTATTTATAATGATCATATACCTTATGAGACTTACACACCCTACCTTCAATAAGATCAGCCTTCTCTTTAGTCTTGATGTTCACCATGTCCTGTTTCTTCCTCTGTGATGTGGAGATCATGAACTTCTCCATGCCGAGGTTCTCACATACGATAGCCTGAGTCTTGTTATTCACCAGACATTGCCGTAGTAACTAAGTAAACAAAACATTGTCTAAACAATACTATATTTATACCTAAATTTGATTTCCATTTTCACAAAATGTTTTTATTTTAATGTGGATTGCTTAAAATGTACGAAATAGTCACTACAATATCGACTTATCTTGGCTCAAGTATACAGCTTCTTACTCTGAATGTTAGCTTATTTCTGGTTCAATTTTAACTCGTCCCTTTCCTTAAGACAGCCCCTGGTATCTTGGATTGCAATACTTGTATTTATTTCTGTATTTCTTTGGGAAATGTCATTCAATATCTAAGGGTTTATGATTTGTAATTCAGTGTGTTTTGGCACCTTACAATTTCAAAAAATAAGCACCAAAACTGGTGTGATTAGACTGGAACAGAACGGTGTGACAAAACAATATAAATCACAAGACTGTGAAGCTTACAGAGAGATGTCCCTCGTGATGCTCAGGGAAGAACTTGAAGACGTACTCAGACACCACCAGCTGTAGAACTGTGTCTCCTAGGAACTCCAGCCGCTGGTTGTGGCCCCTGAAATACAATTGTAAGTACAGTAAACCTCTATTACTGGAACCTCTATTGTTTGATTTATTTAATAATGTGAAATTTCCCTGCCAGAAACTTCAAATGCTGTTTGTGGCATATCAATTATAACTTTCAAAACATTAGAAACCTGATACAACTTTACACACATTGAACTAATGACCTGAAACTGATGAAGGTTTAAAATCTGCAGAAAAAAACTGATCTAAAGATTTTGACTTATAGATTCTCATGATGAGAAGTGGTGTTATTTTTTCTTTTTATTTAAAGTTCGAGCTAAAATGTCAGTTTTCTTTGTGTGTCTTCTCACAGCTGGAGTTATAATGACGCAAAATTCATCTGTATTTCCTACATTTTACGATGCTCTGGATTCAAAATTGTCACCACAGAAATGACAGCCAAATTTAAGAATTGCGGGGAAACAAGGCCTCGGCTACAACAGCAGTGCATTAACTAATGGTGATACATGATTTACAGGGCTTACAGAATGATGGCAGAGATTCCCATGCTTTTCAGTATAAAGGCTCTGTCCAGCAGTGTGATGTTAAATTGAATGTGGGACAATGTATTGTTTGACTTTTACATTTATACAGAATATACTGATAATACACAAAATATACAGAATAAGAGATACCAATCCCTTAATAGTTGAGGTTCTGACTAGCATGTCTGATATTGTTGAATTCAATGCCTGGTGTGTATAATTGACTTCTAATGGTTCTACTCATGCAGTATACTGCAAATCCACAAAACATACACACTAAGGGCAGAATCCCACTTTTCTGAGAGTAGAGGCTCCAAGTTTGAATATAGAGTCTATGGTAAAGGCACAGAACTTACAGTGTAAGGGCAGTGAATCCCACGTTTCTGAGAGTGAAGGCTCTAGCGAGCAGTCTGACATGGTTGAACTGAATGCCCGTCATCTCTTCAAACTCAAGCAATGACTGTAGGATAGGGGACTTCTCTATCCAGTGTCTGTCCCCCTGTGGTTCATCTTCCTAAAATAATCAGGATTATTGACCAAATAATTAGGGTTTTATTTTGTTTTCAACACATTTCAGATATCACATCATGACAGTTCGTGGAGGAAAGAAGTGCTAGTTCGTTGAGATTTTGAAATGAAAACCTTCAAGCACCAGCACTGACACAACCAAAGTAAATAAAAAAAAAACAAAATTGCAAATTTTAATTAGTAAATTAAATTTTTATTAGTTAATACCTTACCTACCAGACGATAGCTATATGCCGGCGCCAGCCGGTCCCGCCAAACGAAAGAAAAAGACGTCCTGGGTTTCACCCCCGGCAGGACCGGTACACTACACTCCACTCGCCAGGTGGCCTAGTTCCTGCCTCACTCGCCAGAGGGACGTGACGTCATAGCATCTTTTTCGTCCCTAAGGTTGAATTGTAAGGCTGAAAGCGGGGAAGGCTGGGTGGGAATTTCCCGTCTGGTAGGTAAGGTATTAACTAATAAAAATTTAATTTACTAATTAAAATTTGCAATTTCATTGCGTTAATACATCTTACCTACCAGACGATAGCTAGAATAACTACCCAGTGGAAGGAGGGCACCCTTCTGAGGATTGGAGAGAACTCTTATATTATACCTAGGTGTGAGGTTCTAGTCCTTTGAGGAGACATGTTAGTCTCAAGGGTAACTAGACCCACCTGCCCCCCCCCCCCCCCTTTTTGACTGCTCTGAGGGGAGGAAGAGAGTAAGAGTTCAAGTCAATGATTCCCACGGTTAACCTGGAAGAGTAGGGAAAGCCCTATACCCAGAGGGTTACTCTGAAGTAAAAGACTTTGAGAAGCCAAGGCCTAGGCTAAAAGTGAGCCTACACCTAAAACTAACTAGTATGTACACTATATATAATTATATACAAAGAAGCTTAGGGGATTAGTGGTGGATCTGCTGGGCAGCCACCACAGGACCCAAGTGAAAAAGCTCCTTATCTGCCCAGGCAACATCCTTAAGGTAAAACTGTGTAAAGGTGTTGTGGGACTTCCAGTGGCATGCTGCTAGAATCTGGTCCAGAGATATGCCACCTTGAAAGGCTTTGGAGGCCGCAAAGGCCCTAACATCATGGGCCTTAACCTGATGTAAGGTCAAGGAATCTTGGTCAGAGAGATCATAACACAACACTACTGTTTGTTTGATCCAGGAGGAGATAGTGGCAGGAGAGATGTCCTTGTTAAAACCTTGTTTGAATGAAACAAAAACTAACTCCTTTCCCGTTCTTAGGTCCTGCGTTTTGTCCAGGTAGTAGCGAAGAGCCCGAACGGGGCAAAGGGATCTGTCTTCCTTTAAAGACTTATCCAGAGTGGGGGCTAAGGCCGGGATGACCACAGGGGCCACGCACTCTGGTCCCTCTTTTGCCAAGTGATTTTTCGCCAAGAAGCTTGGTGAAGGGTAGAGGGAAACTTTGGACCAATCAGCTTGGTGTCTGATATTTTTGTTTAACCAAGCGTGAATCTCACTCCTGCGTTTTCCTGAAGCCAGGGCTAGGAGAAAAACAGTTTTGAAAGTAAGGTGCTTCAGAGAAGCCTTTCTGAGTGGTTCAAAAGGCGCTTTTGTAAGCTGGTGTAAAACCAGGGAGAGGTTCCAAGCAGGAACCCCCCGGCGCCCTTTGGGTCTATCTCTGTGAAAACTGTCTAACAGTCTAGTCAAATTGTCATCCTTGCCGACATTAACCGAAGTATTTCCCAGTTTGTCTGCAATGGCTGACCTGTAACCATCAATAGTGCTGGGCTGGAGATTCTTCTCCTGGAAAAGATGCAGGAGGAAATCTGCTATTTGTTTTATAGATGGGTTCCTGAAGTCCACCTGACTTGTTTCGCACCATCTAACAAAAAGGGCCCACTTCGCTTCGTAGACTGCTCTGGTTGAACGTCTTTGAGGCGCCTCAATTCTTGACGCCACTGGGCTAGAGAACCCTTGCTCCCTGATTGCCTGGGCTCTAGGAGCCAGGCATGGAGATTTAGGCTTGCCAGATCCCTGTGACGTGCCTTGTTGAAAGGTTGGGTCACTTGATCTGGATGGTGTGGAAGACAAAGAGGAACCATCGCCGACAGCTCCACTAGGTCCCAAAACCAAGGCATGTTGGGCCATCCCGGAGCAATCAGGATTGCTCTGTGATACCAGTGATCTGACAGCTTGCTGACCACCTTGCCCAACAGAGACACTGGAGGGAAAAGGTACATGTCCAGGCCTTCCCAGGACATTGTCAGAGCGTCCACTGACCAGGCCTTTGGGTCTGGAATTGGGGACACAAATTGGACTAGCTTGCAGTTGTACCTTGTTGCAAACATGTCCACTTGGGGATAATGCCAAGTTCGACAAAGGATGTCGAAGATCTCCTGATGGAGGGACCACTCTGTCTGAATGACCTGTCCCTGGCGAGACAACTTGTCTGCAATTACATTCAGACGGCCCGGAATGTGTCTGGCCTTCAGTACTATTTGCCTGAGATTGCACCAACATAGGAGCCGCCAAAGAAGGGCACAGAGTGAACCTGACCTCATACCTCCCTCCTTGTTGATGTATGCCACAACTGTAGTGTTGTCTACAGTCGACGACCTTTCCTTGCACTAATTGTTGGAATCTTTTTAGTGCTAACAACACGGCTTTTAGTTCTAAGAAGTTTATGTGCAACTTGCTTTCGGGCACTGACCAAGTACCGCTTGCTGTGAAGTCGCCTAAGTGAGCACCCCAGCCTTCTTTTGAGGCGTCTGTAAAGATTTGCACTGCGTGTCGTAGGGGGTGTAAGGGTTGACCCTTTAGGACATTTTTCTCCTGGGTCCACCACTGCAGGTGCTGATGGAGAGACCTCGGGATTGGGATCTCTTTTTCCAGAGATTCCGGGACTCTCCAGTGTTTCTTGAGGTGCCACTGAATAGGTCTCATGTGCAGTCTGCCTAGGGGCACCCGTTTCTCTGTCGCAGTGAGTAGACCTATAAGAGACATGAAGGTTCTCACTCGGCAAGATCTGTTCTGTAATAGCCCTGTTACTTTTTGTTGAAGGGCTTCCCAACGGTTTTGAGTAGGTCTGACCAATCCGTTGAGTAGGTCGTACTGGTATCCTACAAAATCGAAGACTTGTTGGGGTTCCAGTTCCGATTTTTGCATGTTTACCATCCAGCCCAACTCCTGGCAAAGGGCTAGGAGGGACTGGGTTCCCTGGTGGCAAGAATCTTCGGTAGGGGCTCGAATCAACCAGTCGTCTAGGTACTGGTGGATTCTTATACCCTGTGACTGAGCCATTAATTTGACCTCTTTGACCACAGCAGTGAACTCCATGGGAGCTGTTGACAGGCCAAAGGGAAGAGCCCGAAACTGGTACGACTGGTTCTGGAAGTGGAACCTGAGGAATTTTCGGGATGTGAAGTGAATTGGAATGTGGAAGTAGGCGTCGCTGAAGTCTATCGATGACACCCACTCCCCTTGTTGTAGAGAGGTCCGGATTGTCTCTGGAGTCTCCATTTTGAATGTTTTTACGCATAAAAACTGATTTAGAGTACTGAGATCCAAGATTGGCCGCCACTTTTGGTTCGGCTTTGGGACAATGAACAATCTGTTGAAAAAGGCTAGTGAGGTTCGAACCCTGACCCTCTCTACTGCCTTTTTCTTGATCAGAGCTTGTACAGCTTCTTGTAAGTGGGAGTCTCTGGTGGGGTTTGCATAGCCGCTTACCATCAGGGGTTCCCTTATTAAGGGAGGTCTGACTTTGAAGGGAAGCACATAGCCCTCTTTCAATATGGATACTACTTTTGGGTTTGCACCCTTGAGAGCCCATATTTTCCAAAAATTTTGTAGGCGTCCCCCCACTGATTGAACATTTGCAACACTGAGGACATTTGACACACTTGGGGCAAAAACACAGTGATTTACAAAAGAAGCATTTTTCACATACTTTATTGTATTTTGTGAGTTTAAGATTGGACTTATGCCTTTCTTTTGTGGCTGCCTGATGTTTTTTACAGAAGGTACATGATGAGCAACATTGTGACAATTTACAGAGTCTTTCACAAGCACAGGAAGATCTGTCTTTGTTACATTTACAACACCAAACTCCGGACAGGATGTTAATTCCGGAGAAACTTTGCATTGATTGTCATTTATACGCCTTAGCTTTCCTGGCAGGGCGCGAACCGCGACCGGGTTGACCTCCCCTGCCTCTGCCACGGGCTCTCCCGCGATTGCCAAAGGCCTTCCATGCAGGCATCTCTTTTCCGGGAGCCCCTGAGTTTCCGGAATCTTCCTGTTTCCATGTTGAATATGGCTGATAGCGGTGTTGTTTCTTTTGAGTACCGGCGAACCCACCACGGCCCGGACCGGGCTGGTTGGTACGCTTGTGTGACTCAAATGCTGCTATTTCATCTTCCGCCCTCCGGATAATGTCGTCCGGAAACAAAGCCTTGGTTTGTAGAGGGCAATTCCTGAGTGCGGAAAAGGTATCTGGCTTGACACCAGCTTTCAGGTGTTCAAGATAAGAATCCCTCCTGACCAGAGTTAAATTAGCCATTTGTATAAAAGTAAAATCTGAGAGGTGTTGGAGGGATTTGCCGACTGCGAAACTCACATTTTGATTGAATGCAGACAGGAAATGTAACTCATCAAGTGCACCCTGAGCTTTCGCGGAAGATTTTCCTTTTCCCAACACTGACTGAAGAATTTGTAATTGTTCTTGTACAGAATCTTGTATCTTTGTAATGCACCTATTGAAACCAGCTGACTGGTTACAAACATAACTGGTCTCTTTTGCTGCTTTTTCCCATTTCCGGAGCGTATCCTGAGCAATAGGGCGGGAAGTGGGTTGAGATGAAGCAAGAGAAGGTTTACCAATTCGGGCAAAGGCACTGTTCAATTTTGCGGCGTCATTGGGCCAAGTTGTTACATATTTGCCCGGCCTAGTGATGTCTTTATTTTCAGCTGGATGGATCCCGTACCACCTTGCCTGAGACTTGGGAGGGCGGAGATACTGATCAACATGAAGTCCACCCGGCTCCGCAGACTTGGAAGGGTACCCTTCTATGAGGACGAGGTTTAGATTTTCAAGTTTTTTACAAAGCCAGTCCTCTGGTGGTAAGTCAATAGAAACCTTGCCTACAGGTTGTGCCCGGTGGCCAACCCAGGGATTGTCTGACCTGGAACTTGGTGTGTATTCAAGATCGGGGATATGTGACCAGCCCATGAATGCACGTACTCCCCTAACAGTTTCTCTGTAGTTTTGTTCTTCGCTCACTGTTTTATCCAAGTCCGGAGATTCTTGATCAGGTTGGTCAGTGACGTCTTCTTGGTCAGATACCTCACCTTCCTCAAAGTGTTCCGGAGCTGACCTGAACAAGTTGGATTGTGGGGGAGGTTGAGGAAAAGCAGAGGCCACCGGGCCGGAAGAGCTCTGTTGAGAGAATACCGGTTCCGGGTCCTGTTCAGTGTAAAGGCCTTCTAGAGGAGACGTCATAGCTATTGAGCTGGTAGTTACAGTGGCACTAGGTTTAATCCTATCCGGGCCAGAAGCCGGACCGGCTTGGCCGGAAGGGACAGATGAAAAGAGAAAAGGTGCCTGAGAGAGAGCTCCAGCGGCAGCTTGATGTGATACCGGTGCTTTGACTGGTGAGAATGAAGGTTGAGGTGAAGGACGCTGCCCCAATGTAATGAGTGCTTCCAGACGGGCCATACGTACTGACCACTTTTCGTCCAACTCTTTCAACTCTTGGCGGAAAATAGGTGGAGGTAAAGAGAGATCTTGCTCAGCAACATGGGGTGCAGAAGTTGAAGCAACTTCCTGAGATTCCACCTGCGACACTATAGTTACGGTGGACGGATCCACAAGAGCTTCTTTGCTTTTAGATTTCTCCTTCCGCAGCTTGTAAGTAGGGGTTGAAAGTTGGAGCAATTGCTCAGGGGTTAAATTGTCACACAATTCACACTGTAACTTTAAAACGCACGGGTCTTGGCCCAAACCTTTGTCTCTGCATTGGCACAGCGAGAATGAGGGTCAAAATTAGCCATGATGTGCCCGCAGGCTCCTTTTCTTTGTCCTGGAGATGCCATGGTAGTTTATCCAACTAACTGACAAATCGTAGCACTTAACACAATATACAACTTAAGAAATCCTCAAAATAAAAACAGTTTCCAAAATTCAAACTTTGAATATCGCGCCAAACGAAAAAAGATGCTATGACGTCACGTCCCTCTGGCGAGTGAGGCAGGAACTAGGCCACCTGGCGAGTGGAGTGTAGTGTACCGGTCCTGCCGGGGGTGAAACCCAGGACGTCTTTTTCTTTCGTTTGGCGGGACCGGCTGGCGCCGGCATATAGCTATCGTCTGGTAGGTAAGATGTATTAACGCAATGAAATACAAAGTTTGAAACAAATCTGCACAATGAAAGGCAATATTGAGACTGCTTTGTCACCCTTCCAAAAATAGCATAATCATAATAATTATAAAAATTAAAACAAATTTACAAAGTAACTGTCTTAAAGAAAAAAAATAATCTGAAAAATAAGAAGGCTATTGTCAGATGTCTGTAGTATTTTGGCTTTTACACATGATGTAAGTGTATTTGATGCCATAAGATAGTCTCACAGGCACAGACAATAGCACACTTGAGAACAATTCAACTCCAGCAATGGCGACTCTAAACAATAGAGTACTGATGTTTTTGTAATTTATTCACTATACTATGTACAGTAACAATTATAATATTTATATTACTAATACTCAACCCTAATCATTTTATTTGTCACTAGAAATCAATATATTGACATGTAAAATACATAATGAAGCTTAGGGCTGTGACGGGGGCTGAAAAACGGCATCGAGTACTCGCCCTCTGACAACCGGCCCGAATTCGAGTAACCGCGAGATTTAGTATCTACCATTAGAAGTCTTCTGTAAACAAATAGTCGGTTCCGGAAACGAAACTTCTGAAGAAAAACGCCTTCTATTTGACCATATATTATAGAATATGGAGTAAATTGTATGTTTTCAAGCGAAAATAACTTAAATTGATATTATGTGACGGAAATGCTGAAATATAGCATATTTTACACAAGTGTTTGATTACGTGAGCGATAATACAATACCTCGCAAGTAACCGAGTTTTTAAAATGGACTCGAGTACAAGCCACGACCGCCTCGTACACCGAGGCTCGAGTACTCATTCGCAGCCCTAATGAAGCTTGTACATTAAAAACTACATCATTTCTGAAGCTTCCACATTTCAGCTACACAATTCTTTAATATTTTAGATTTATTGAAAGAAAATACCTGTAGTGGATGTAAAGGCAGTTTGGTCCAGATGTTTAATAATTCGGGTTCCTGTGAAAAGAAAGCCTCACTAAATATACGGTCAGCTAGAGCTATCCCTCCATCCACAAACAGGGCACCTGTCAAACAAACAAACAATAATATATGTGATCAAAACAAATGCATTTTATTTATTTTATTTGTATAATGCAATTTTTAGTGAAACTGTTTAAGATACAATTCTAGGTTTCTGGGTTATATCGAGAGTTTCATGGGTTGAGTTTCTTTACCCATCAAAATATAGTGATTCTAATGGCCATGTTTCATTTACGTGATCTGTTCATGTCTGATCACTGTATATTATCAGAAAATGTGAAAAAGGAGACTTTTGAAACATTTAATGTTTCAGGCTATTTACTTCAAAGCTTTTTAAGTTTCTGTCTAATGCCTGGTGTTGTATCACTGATCAATGGTTACATGCAGTGTTTTTATACACTTACCCATCAAGGCCTCAAAGCAGTTGGCCATAGCTCTGCGTAGCTCAGACTCGTGACAGAGGTCCACACCGTGCGAGTACAGGAAGTAGTCCTGCAAGTTCAGGTGCTGAAATGTACATGAAAACAAAAATCTATAAAAGCTAGCAAAACAAGGGTATACATATTGCAAATTTAGACGATCCCCTAGGCCCCTTACAACTTACATTACTACACTTATTGTGTCCCCCCCCCCCGTCATAGACCTTAATCCTTTTTACATCACACCATATTCCATGCGTCGGATGAGTCTCTGTGACGAAACCGTGAAAGGTCCTAATCATACCTGTGAACTCGCATCTATGATCAGCATGTTTGTGACATCACTAACATAATGACCTCATGTATGACATCACACACTGAACATATTGATTTGTGCATTATCCAGGAACATTTATTTGATTGGACATGGAAAATCATCACCTTGGTTACCTCAAATGACTTACCTGTAAAGTCATTCAAACACGGTCACGCAAACAGTAAAGACGTGTTTATTGGTAGCTGTTCCCAACTATAGCCACATAACAATTATTGAAATACAATTTTGTCTGCATTCGTATTTCATGTAAACATGATTTGAAGAAAAACAAAATGGAGAATAACTGGAGTAGCGCACTAAGAGGTTGTTTCGTTCAAAAGTTAAAAAGGCCTCAAGTTTCCTGAATTTTTATTTTGACTTAACTCTGATCCACATATTTAGGTGATATTATTTTTGGATGAAATATAAGTGAATGTTTGGTTCTTGCTTCAAAAAGTATCGTGATTTTGGGAATACTGATTTGAGCCAGTGACTAAATATTGCCAAATTCACTCCTCACCATGGGAAACGCATGTTTACATCCTGCTGAATGGCTGCATTGCAGATGATACAATATTAATACTTACCCTTGCTAGTTCAGTGAGATGCTGGTTCTGGACTATAGCAGATCTGAAGGTAGCCAGTACTCCCTCCTCTACATTTGGGAACATGAAGTACAAGTGTGTGCTAAAAATAGAAAGTGAAACCACAGCATGTGTTAATATAGAAAATGAAACTGAAACATTGTGTTGTAGAAAATGATAGCAACAGCAATTTTATAAAAATAGACCAACTATGGATGTCCTGTCAATGAAACAGCACTTTATAGTCTCCAGCAAATAGGTACATATAACATTTAGAAAATGCAAAAAATGAGCTCTTACTCTTTACAAGATATTCTTAATTTTTCAAAAATATGCACAAAACAGAAAAATTTTGGATACTTGACATTACCAGCAGACATATCAAATAGATCCCTAGTTCCTTGTTCCTTATATTATTGGTCCTCATTAGGAATTAAAAGTTCTACATTTGCTATAGTGCCTACTCACGTGGTGATGAACTCAACCACAGAATCTCCCAAAAATTCCAGCCGCTCGTAGTTGTCAATCAAACTCACAGACTCCTCCTTCTTGGCCATTTTTGCCATGATTCTGATCAGCACGTGGATACCTGCAAGAGCATACTACAGCAGTGTAGGTAAACTGAAGCTTGTACATTTATTTAACAGTACAGAGTAAATGGCCAGTACATATTATCTTCTGAAAGACATACATTTTATTTTCTCAATGAACTTTTAACTTGGCTTTAGTTTTGAGGTTTATCAATCTTTCACAGCTCACCCTGTGTATTCACTGTCAAAGGTTAGAAAATGTTTGCGCTGAGGTTTAGTGGTAACTCACTTATACAGGACTCTTTCGAGGCTATCCCAAATTTTGACTGTAGAGTTCATAAATCAATCAAACACTTTTCTAATTCTTTCACTCATGACTCCTCAGTTCTTTGGAACCTTTTCCCCCAAATAAGAAATAGCCCCTCTGTCACATCTTTCAGGAAACACCTGAAAACCCACCTCTTCAATTCCAGTTTCCGAACTTAGTTTCCTTCCCTCTTGGTCACACCCACAACTCCGGATCACTGACCTTGAACGCCCCTCGACTCTCCTCACGATAACGATTTCTGTTAACCAGCACACTGAGTTTCACTTTGATAAGATTAGATTATTCTGTAGTTACTGTATTCACAGGTCAAAATAGTTAACCTGGGAATTATTTGCTTGAGGTGAAAGAGTCACCCATCTGTCCCTTTATACTTATTCTTAAAACGATGCAATTTGGAAATTGTAGTTTTTTTTCTAGATTTAGGAGTTACCAAACTAACATCCTGTGTTTTTATTTTTAAATGTTTTAAATGTTCTGTAGCCACCCACCCATTGTTGTTTAAGACTTGAAATAATAATGCCAACCATTGTTTCTTTTTTCCTACAGATCTTGTTGTTTGCTTTGATGTTTAGTGGTCACCCACCTCTCTTCCTGTGCACACGTATCCAGTCCTGTCTGTTTCCAAACTGAGGCTGGCGGATCCCACAGTTGAACATGGAGTTTCTGGCGTGATCTGGGTTGGTGCCGTAATTCACCGTACCATAACGGTAGGAAGGATGGGTCATAGCATACTGAGGGAAGAAATAACCGATCATGGTCAGACATGATACCTGTTATTTTACTTAGGGATTTTGCATAATGTAATGCATAATTGCACTAAATATTTTTAACCTCTGTTTGGGAATTCCCCTTCAGCTTGGAACTGTATAATTAATGGTATTTCTGTGTATGCAAATGAAAAGGATATGGGATCACATCCTGAATAAGGCAATATAGTTTATGTGCCATAAAACAACAGATTTAGATAAAGAGATTTACTATATTCATTATTGCAGCTGTTGAGTTCTTGGTGTTTCTGATATATGGGTTAGGGTAATTGGTGAACTGTTAAACATTAAACGTTTTCATGTTATGCAGATACCTTTGAACAAGTGAAGATCATATTAATTTTAATGTCTGTATCTTTCTGAATGTCTGGCTGATGATTCTGACTACTGGGAAAATATACTTGGCTCGACAACACTTTTATACACATGAACATAAGGCCAGTACATAGCTTCTTTCCTGAATTACTGATAAGACAGAAAATATCTGCATAAAAACAGCCATTTACTTAATCTGGTAAAAAATTTCCAAAAGTTTTGCTTCTTGTAGCCTAATTTTAAGAGATTTAAATCTTTCCACATTTTCTCACTCTACCTGTAGGAGTGATCTGTCCTTGAATGAGTATCTGATCTTCTCCTCCAGATGGTCAAGACTCTTGTGAAACCGCAGGTGTGAGATCAGCACAGGAATCATCAGGGCATGCTGAAACCAAACACCACAGTAACTTTGAATATGAGATCAGCATAATTAGAATACTGAAGTATGAAATCAACCCACGAATCATCTAGTGATAAATATCAAATCTACAACTCTTATCAATTTTGTGATTTTTGTGATCATTTCAGGGTATCTATTTTTGTCTGCTGAAGATGAAGCACCAAGTCATCCACATGTTCAACTTAAAGAACTGGATCATACATGTTAGGGAATCAAAAGCTTTACTCTGGAGTTTCCATGTTTACTGAGTGGCTTTAAAAGTGAACAATGTCGAGACAAATCTAGGAATAAAAAGGTGAAGGTCAGACCTGGCACACGTCTGCGTTGATTCCTGTCTTGATGAAACCTTCACAACTGGACTCTGCAGTGACCTCCCTCTTCATGGTACTGGGAGATAAAATAAACAGACAGAAATAAAGACTCAGAAATATCTGTAAATCAGGGCCCGTATCAACAAAAGGGTTTAGTGAAAGATCAGCAATGGATTTGCTCAAGTTAATCCAAAAATCGATATGGACTATGCATATTATGCACAGATCAGATGAGTTGATTTTTAGCTCAACTTTTGGAATTAATCGGGATCCACCCATCAAAATGGATTAAACTTGGGTCAACTATTGTTGAATGTTCTGTAATTAATAAAAATTAAATAGTTTGTGATTATAGAATCTATTCTATTCTGTACATTTACAGTCCTTAATCTATGTCAGGCAGACCCTAAGGCGCAACACCAGAATTCACACTTAGCCTTTCAGTCTAAGGGTCTGTTCACACTAACTCTCAATTCACACTTAGCCTTTCAGTCTAAGGGTCTGTTCACACTTACTCTCAATTCACACTTAGCCTTTCAGTCTAAGGGTCTGTTCACACTTACTCTCAATTCACACTTAGCCTTTCAGTCTAAGGGTCTGTTCACACTTACTCTCAATTCACACTTAGCCTTTCAGTCTAAGGGTCTGTTCACACTTAGCCTTTCAGTCTTAGGGTCTGTTCACACTGATTCTCGGTTACACTCACCCTTTCAGTCGGAGGTTTTGCAGCTGTTCCTCCTTGTTTTTGAGTTTCTCTTTGTCTTCTGATGAGACACGAGGCTTGTACGCCAGCAGGTGTCTGAACTTCACATACTGTTTCCACATCTTGTTATAACTGCGTAAATACAGACACATGATTACTTACACGTCAGAGATACAGAAGAAAGCTTCTGACTATATCAGATGTTTTGCATTTTGAAAAAAAAAATATAGCTGGCCCATTGCACTCAAAGCAGGTTTCATTTGAATACACTCAAAAGACATGTCAGAACCTTGGGAAACTGTTCTTTGAGTTCAACTATTTCACAGTGACAGAGGTCTAGGGATGTCACATAATTGAGGCAGACTGCCAAGACTGATAGTGTAACATATTTTAACACAGTTCCACTACTACTGACTTCATACTTTCACAGTAAGGTAAGGCCCCGATCATATTATAGGTGGTATTTTCTGTGGTCATAGAGAGCAGGAAAAAACAGAGGTGAAATGTTGTACTTCCTGTGAAACCAAGCTATAAAACTCTAGCTTGAGGTATTGCTACAGAAGTGAAATAGAATCAGGGAGGACAAGGCACCGGTACAGGCGAGTTTATTCACTGTTTTCACAGTAAGCTAAAGATACAGTAACATTACAGAAACCATACAACTGGAGACAGAATGACACAGAAATGTGAGGAAAGGCAGCAGGAGATCTTCAGAAATGGCACAACTTTGGGTGATATCTAGAGGAAGCAGCAGGCATCACTGCCTCTTGTAAAAGTAACTCTTACCAGCTGTAGTGTGAATAGGTGAAATACACACTTAATTTACTTCTTGTAGTTCTTAAATTCAAAATCAGTACAATACAGTACAAAAAGCTTGAAAAAGTTAGTATTTGTAAATTTTGTCTCTTATAAATAGTTTGGTAAATATAAGTGTGTTTAATCCATATAAAATAAGATGGATCCTAAAATATTTGTCCAATACCAGTGAAATTTCTGGCAAAACTTACTTTGGGTTGCCCACATAGCTGACTTGAGATGGTCTCATGCCAAAGTGGACAATCTTTGGAAACTCCAGGTTTTCTTTTGTCAAGTTAAACTTGTCCAACTGGTCAATTCTGATAGAGCTGGGCCGCTGAAAATTACACAGAAAACTCCAGTACAATCAAATCTCTTCAATTAGAACTCTGGGCCCAGTTTCACAAAGGCCTACTATCTCCTTAGTAGGCTGCTAAGTGCTAGTAGTCTACTAAGCCAATACTATCTGCTTCACTGAGATAATTCTTTACTGTGGTAATTAGTAGGCTGTCCTCACTAGAAGCCCTGCCATTTCTGTAACTTGATAGATCCCAAATATCAGCTCAGTGGAACAATTCTGTAGTGGCTACTAAGGGCCTACTAAGATCTAGATTTAATAGCATACATTCTGCTATTTTTAGTAGACCTTTGTGAAACTGGGCCCTGTTTAATAGAATTAGCTGTTGAATGGTAACCTTTCTTTTCTTGTGAAATTTACCTTGTAAATGTGATAATCTTTGGTAAATATTTTTCCAGTCCTTTGAAATGAGAGTTAACAGGGGTGAACATTATATTTACAGAAAGTCAATCAAATGCAAGTATCTCTCAGTATCTAAATAGGTATCAAGTATAGGTCTTCTACAGTACCAGCCCTATTATCAAACCTTCAATTAATCAAACAGAGGTTCTACTGTACTTGCTATAGGTCTGTACCAAGTTCAACTTAAAGATAACAAGAGCACTCGGGGTGTGCATACCTCTGCCATTATATCTGAACCTTATCTCTCTTTTCTAAAGCAAAATGGCTCAATAATGAGTAAATGGGAAAATCCGGATCTTTGATATATTTCTTTTATCCAGACAGTGATCCCGATCACTCTCAAAATTTAATGTAGGAATAAATACTGATTGTGAGGGCGCCTAATGGCACTCTGGTATTATTTGGAATTTTTGCATGAGGTATTTATTACTATTATAAAGACCGGCCTACCTGGTTTTAAGAAATATCCCTTTATTTTTATGAGGTGACATGAACAAGGACGCCACCATATTGTTTTGAATGCATGATCGCTCTCGTAAAAGCAGACGATTTTACTACCAACATACAATCCAGCAATTCGAAACAGCACTTCCATTTTTCAGTGGGCGGTTATCGCATGTTTTAAGCCAAGCTGATTCTATGCATACAGTTTTCGTTCACTGCGCACTTCCGGTCTTTATAATGGGATTTTAGTTGAACCAAGACCTATCTACCAATTATTTTGTATTCAAGATACAACAGTAATTGTGTAATCCTGGTTACAAACAATCAAACAGACAAATAAACGATCATGCATTTAATATCTCCTTGACAGAGGTACTAACATTCAAATTTATCTCAGTATGAAATAGTTACCATGCCCGGGTATGTTGCTATGGATCCTCGTACTGTGTCCACAAAGTTGTTCCAGTCGTGTAGAGGGTAATCCACCAGAGCGGACAGGTCAGACCCCTTCACGAGGGGTTTGGCACTCTTCAGTAAATAAGTCAGCACTTGGTCCATGGAGAGAATCTCCTTACCATTGTCTGAAAGGGAGAAACAACTATATTGTAGTAAAGAAAAGCTTCACTCCTAAAAAAAGGTCAGAACATCTTCCACAGAAAAAATATACTGAACATTAATAGGAAAAATAGGATCAAATATTTTGTGAGTACCAACCTGAGATGATCCCAAAATCTAATTTAAACTTTACATTTTCGGCTCAGATTTGATCTGCCCTTCACGGTTTGTTGTTTGGAAGTACCAACCCTGGGCTTTGCCAGGAATGCCAATAACCCCAGATAATTATAGACTGACTGATCAGTTCAGCCTTTACTTACTGAGGTAAATAATTAGTATATTGGTACAATGGCCTACTGTCAAATGTAACTGGTTTGACAGCTGTAATGTCCTTGTTTATACCAGATGAGGGAACTTTACCTGACCTTTTTTCATTCTTACGTGTCCATAATGGCTGTTGTTCATACCTATAATAACTGAGACATTCTGGTATAAACAGTAGTTATCTGTGAAGAACGATCTTGAGCCTGCCTCTCAGGGATATGGATAACGACACAGTTTTATGCAAACATATTTAGGGTATTACATGCAGATACAACAGTGAGTACAAACATGGAAGAAAAAACTTAAAATCAATTGTGTTGTTACTGGGAGTTTAAGATAGGGCAGATCTCTGTGACCAGTTACATCCACATGTAAAATTTGAATTTAATCCATGTGATTTTTGAGTTACTGTCCAGAATTGAAGAATTACAATGATAATGAAATCCCTATGTAGCCCCTGCATATAGCTGGTAGTACAAAACAGGACAAGTGAAGCTCCCACATAACACCTGAGCTTCAACACTTTAAGGGGATTACCCTTCAGCTCAAGCAGGTCAAACCTGCTTTTATTTTTGTGTGTATGGGATTACGTCCCAGCTCAGAGTAAACTATCAGCAAAACTCACCTGGCAGTGAACGAGCAAATCTGGGCATGAGGTGGTATTTGCGACAGCCGAGGTTCTCATCCCTCAGATTCATATCATACAGCTCCAACACCTCCTCAAACAGGAAGTCACAGAACTGGTCCACACTGCGGATGTCAAACATCTGAATGGTAAACAGCAAATAAAACAGTAAATAAGGCATCAGTAGAAGTTTCAAAAGCAAATAAAATCAGTTTGGTAGAAAACTTGTTGAGCCAGATTAATGCTTTTCCTAACTTTCTATTGCCTCCTAAAGCATCTTTCTTAAGGTATTTCCACTAGAGCCTGCATCTAAAGGTGCAGACCTTTTTTTATTTTCTCTGGATTTTGAAACAAGGATTTTTACTTATTAACATTTTTTGGTCTGCTTTTTAGTGGGCATTTAATGCCATAAAAGTTGTTAGAATTATAAAGACTTTCCAGAGTATCTTTCCTATGATTATTATTATTTTATCAGTAAAACTTAAAAAGATCAATGGTCAATGCAAAAAATCAAAATTCAAAAACAATACCCTGACAGCCCTTAAGGGCTGTGGGGTAAAAATCAATGGATGGTTGACTTCTGAATGGAGGAAGAAAGAATATTGGGGAAAAAACACTGTTCAACAAAGGTGGTCAACAGTTCATAGAGTACTCTAGATAACATGTGAAGAAATGCACATAGTCTATCCAAATATGATCCACTTGACTGAATGTGAAAACATAACTTGGACTTTTCTCTCAATTTTGTGTGATTGAACTGTATCCCACCATAACACTAGTCAAGTAATATTGACCTCATGCAGGTTCTTTTGATGTAATATACTTGTGTATGACACTTCCACTTACACTTCAAATGAGTTCACTTCACCTTAACTTGTTTGTGAACCAGACTTATGTTTATTTATTTTTCTATGTGTCAGAAGTGCTTATGATAGAAACTCCATCTTTATTGAAGGAAACCTGTAATATGTCTGAATATAGTAGTGCCCCAGTCACATTATAGGCGGTACAGGCAAGATCGCCTCATATATTCCGAGATTTGGTGTTTCCATGACACTACAGGCAGTACAAGCCATAATTATAGGTATTGGGCGAAACGCCCCTCTCCATCAAGTACCATGTGAGGTTCGTATGTGAAGCTGTGACACAGTGATAAGACATCCATTTACCTTCACTCACCTTAGGTCGCTGTGTCACATCGAAAGATGATGGAGTCACAATCTTATACACACCGTGGCAGTTACCATAACAAGAAATTCATCTGCGCATGCTGGCATTCATCTGCACATGTCCACGGTACCAAATTCAGAGGCGGAAATTGTAAACATTTTAAAACTTCCGTAGAATGCGTAAAGTAATGGACGTTTGGCCACTGTGTCACAAGGCCGCATACAAACCTCGGACATTAGTTGAAAGACAGGGGCTTTTGGCCCAACACCTATAACTGCGGGTCATACAGCCTTTTGTGTGACTGGGGTTTAAGGAGGTGACATTTTATAAATCCAGAGGTCCATTCTATTGCATGGGCTTTTAATTATAAGACACATGTACATGTTATGAGTACCTTACCTCTGGAGGATCCTCTTCAATCCAGTGCAGTGTGTATTCTATGTTAAACCTCACCACTTTACACACTGGCACATTCTGAATAAAAACAACAGCAGCCAAGATATCTTCTTTTGATTAAAGTAAACACTGGAAACAACTTTTTCTGTGCAACTCTAATAAAGAAAGGAAACTATTACTCTTTCAAATTCATTTTTATAAAAACATTATTTTAATATTATTTTGGTGTTTTAAGTCGGTGTTCTACCCATCAAAGAAGGGATGATTCACTAGGCGGGGTATCTGGGTATTGAGACCATTTTACTGAAATATCGTGATGAGATTTTACAACTGCCACTTCGCTTGTGAACATATAGCATGGAAGGAAGAGTTAAAATAATAGAAACATACCCCAAATTATAAGCTTATATCCCATATTTTTCTGCAATTGCATGCTTTTGTTGAGCAGAACTGCCATGTTTTGGTTACGACACTTTATAACATCAATTTCCACTTGTAAGTTCATATAATTGAAAGAAAACTTAAAATATTGGGAACACACCAGAAAGCTGAAGAAATTATAAGCTTTTATCTCATATTTTGTGCATTTCGCCACTTTTATTGCGATGTTGTTAAGACAAAACGTCCATGTTTGTTTTTGTGTACTAAAACACGGAGTCCCGGAATCAGTATGGTTTTGCATTGGTGACCTCCCGAGGTCCACATTTTTGGTACCGACCCATCCCTACAACAAAGCAAATTAAGAAGTATCATCTCCCCTGATGCAATAATGGCATAAATAATGAGTATCTGGTTTTCCGTTTGAAGGGTGCTCCCCTCGGTGGGGAATTCTATATATAGTGGCAAATTTCACCTTTTTAACATATCCTAATTGGTTATGGTTGATATTCAGTAGGTACTTCCTGTTTTGTGCTAAAATAGGATCTGTGATCAATTATCATCTCTCCAAATCTTATAAATTTGCAAATTTAATAAGTAAATTAAATTTTTACAAGTTAATACCGTATCCAATGGACAATAGCTTATCCGGTCGGCGCGGACCCGCCCGCCAAACATCAGAAAAAGACGTCCTGTGTTTCCACCGGCTAGGCCGGTCCAGTACTGTGCACTCGCCAGATGGCGTGTCGTACTTCCTTCCTGTCTAGACAGAGTGACGTCATAGCATCTTTTTCGTTGTCTAAACCTATTAGACCCCTAGTAAACTGCTAGCGGGGTCAGTGGGAGGGTCTTGTGTGTCCATTGGATAGGGTATTAACTTATAAAAATTTAATTTACTTATTAAATTTGCAATTTTATTGCATTAATACATCCTATCCAATGGACAATAGCTGAATAACTACCGCTTGGTAGGCGGGTAAGTTACTAGGGACTTAGATGAACTCATAAAATAAACTAACAACTTGTCAGGCCTGGGTCGACCCTGAGGTCAGGAAACCCTTAAGGCTATAGTCGGTCAACAGATACCGGTTAACCGGTCCAACCGACTTACCTCCCCCCCCCCCCATTTTGACAGACCTGCTCTGAGGTAGGGGAAGAGAGGGCTGAGTTCAGTCCCCTGAGAAGAAATAAACCTCCCGAAGGAAGCACGTCTGAGTTTTTTTGTTTTTTTTTGCTTAACTGTATGTACACTATTTACATATTTACAAATCTCCTCTAGGCCCTAGTTGGTTGGTGGATCTGCTGAGCAGCCACTACAGGACCTAAATGGAAGAGCTCTGAATCAGCCCAGGCCACATCTTTCAGATAAAACTGTGTGAAAGTATTATGGGATTTCCAGTGGCAAGCTGACAAGATCTGCTCTAAGGAAACTCCCGACTGGAAGGCCTTAGAGGCAGCAAAGGCCCTCACATCATGAGCTTTAACTTGATGCAGGGTGTGGGCTTGATGATCAGAGCTCATAGCATAGGATCACAGTCTGCTTGATCCACGAGGAGATAGTGGCAGGGGAGATGTCTTTGTTGAAGCCTTTCTTGAAGGAGACAAAGACTAGCTCCTTGTGCTGCCTGAGGTCTGAAGTCCTGTCCAAATAGTAGCGCAAGGCTCTAACTGGACAAAGGGATCTGTCAGACTTGAGGGATTTATCTAGAGTAGGAGCCAGGGCTGGTATGACCACTGGGGCTACACTGTCTGGACCCTCTTTGGCCAGCTGATTCTTGGAAAGAAAGCTGGGAGATGGAAACAGGGACACCTTAGACCAATTGGATTGGTGTCTGATGTTCTTGTGCTGCCATGCATGGATCTCACTCCTTCGTTTGCCAGAGCCCAGGGCCAAAAGGAAGACAGTTTTGAAGATCAGATGCTTCAGAGATGCCTCCCTAAGAGGTTCGAAAGGAGCCTTCGTCAGCTGGTGTAGTACCAGGGAAAGGTTCCAGGAGGGTATTCCCCTCCGCCCTTTGGGTCTATCTCTGTGGAAACTTTCCAAGAGACGAGTGAGATTATCATCTTTGCTGATATTGACTGTTGTATTACCTAGTTTATCAGCAATGGCAGACCTGTATCCATCAATGGTGCTGGGCTGTAACTTCTTGTCCTCAAAGAGGTACATTAGGAAGTCAGCCGCCGACTTAACAGGGGGTGACCCGAAGTCCATCTGATTAGTGGGCAAAAATGGCCCACTTTGCCTCATAGACTGATCTGGTTGATCTTCTTTGAGCAGCCTCAATTCTTGCTGCCACTGCCTCAGAAAAGCCCTGTTCTTTGATTTTTGTGGCTCTAGGAGCCATGCATGGAGATTTAGATTTGTCAGATTTCTGTGAGGGATCTGATTGAAGGGCTGTGTTAACAGATTGGGCAGGCTGAGAGGGACCTGACTGGACATGGCCACCAAGTCCCAAAACCAAGGCATGTTGGGCCACCCTGGGGCAATCAGAATGAGTCTCAGGGGAGTCTCAGGGGAGTCTTGTAACTTCTCCACCACTTTGCCCAATATGGCGGTCGGTGGGAAGGCGTATGCATCCAGATCCTCCCATGGCAGAGTGAGTGCATCCACTGCTACAGCCAGGGTGTCCGGTACTGGATAGACAAACAGAGGTAACTTGTGGTTGAACCTCGTGGCAAATAGGTCTATCTGAGGCCGGTGGCCATTTGCTGCACAAACTTTGAAAAACGTCCGGAAGGAGGGACCATTCTGTTTGGATGATCTGATTCGGCCTGGATAGCTTGTCTGCTATCACATTTAGTCGGCCGGGGATATGCAGGCTTTTAGAGTCACTTGTCGCTGGGAACACCAGGTCAAGATTCTGAACAGTAGGGCACACAGCGGGCACGACTTCATGCCTCCTTCTTTGTTTATGTAAGCCACTACTGTGGTATTGTCTGGCCACTAGGACTATTTTGTTGGTGCATAGGTCTTGGAACTCTTTCAAGGCCAAAAGGAATGCTTTCAGTTCCAGGTATGTGCGGCACTGACCAGGACCCCCTTACAATGAGCTCGTTTAAATGAGCGCCCCACCCTTCTTTTGATGCGTCTGTAAAAATTTGCAGAGCATGCTTTATGGGGTGTAATGGTTGACCTTGGAGCACATTGCTTTCTTTTAGCCACCATTGTAAGTGTGGGTGCAGGGATCTGGGTAGAGGGATGACCTTCTCTAGAGATTACGGTACCCTCCAATTGTTCTTGAGATGCCACTGTATGGGTCTCATGTGTAACTGGCCTAGGTGAACTTGTTTCTCTGTGGCTGTTAACAGACCTATCAAGGACATGAACTGCCGGACCGGATAGGCCGGTAGTAACAGCAGTGTTTGTATTTTTCCTTGAAGACTTTGCCACCGGTCCGGTGTCGGTCTGACCCGGCCGGACCTGAGGTCGAACTGGTAGCCTACGAAGTTGAAGACTTGTTTGGGCTCCAGTTCTGATTTTTCTAAGTTCACCAGCCAGCCTAGATCCTGGCACATCTTGACCAGGATTTGGGTGTGATGGAGACAGGTTTGGTGGGATCTGGCTCTGACCAACCAGTCGTCTAGGTACTGGTGGATTCTTATACCCTTGTGGATGGCCATCAGTTTCACCTCCTCTGCCAAAACAGTGAACTCCATGGGCGCTGTGGACAGACCAAATGGCAGTGCTTTGAACTGGTAGGTCCGGCCCTGGACATGAAATCTGAGATATTTCCTGGACTGTTCCTGTATTGGTATATATAAGTAGGCATCCTTGAGTCTACTGAGGTTACCCACTCCCCTTGCTGGAGGGATGTCCTGATGGTTTCGGTGTCTCCATTTTGAATTTCTCCACCTTGAGGAAAAGATTTAGTTTGCTTAGGTCCAGTATAAGCCTCCACTTGTTGCTGGGTTTGGGTACCAGAAAAAGCCGGTTGAAAAACCCTAGAGATGTTTGATTGTGGACCAGTTCGATTGCATTCTTGTCTATAAGCTGATGTAATGCCTCCAGCAGGTAGCTGTTCCTGTGGGGATTAACATAACGGCTTATGACAGTGGGAGACCTTGTGAGGTTTGGCCGGATCCGAAAGGGGAGGGTGTAACCGTCTCTCAAGATTTGAACTATTTTCGGTCCGGCACCTCTTTCCAGCCAAGTTTGCCAAAAGTTTTGAAGTCTGGCCCCTACAGGCAGATTTTGTACAACAAGAGGGACCTTTGTCACAGGTTGGACACAAGGCAATTGAACTAGATTGGGCCAACTCGGCGCCAACATATCCCCAGACAGGTCATCCCTCACGCCACAGGTTTTGATCGGGAATTTTTTAAAACATAATTACCCATTATTATATGAACTTCAGCACATCAATCTACTCTGTTTATATCTTCCAAGGAAGATGGTGTATCCCCAGACGCCGAATACATAACTCAAATTATATTTTCAATCTTCCTGCAATGATAACTCTAAACCTATTTTCAAAGTATTTAAATGATTGATGATTGAATGTCCATTCTAA
This sequence comes from Sabellastarte sp. h YS-2021, assembly GCA_964017235.1. NCBI lineage: Eukaryota > Metazoa > Annelida > Polychaeta > Sabellida > Sabellidae > Sabellastarte > Sabellastarte sp. h YS-2021. The sequence continues at coordinate 82,538,464 of OZ024935.1, read as the reverse complement.
AATAATAATCCCAAAAGAGCATATCTGTTTCTATATTTGTTGACAAATAAAATATTATTTTTAACTCAACTCATCATACTTTTCAATCTTCCTTCAAAGTATTTAAATGATTGATGATTCAATGTCCATTCTAAAATTCATAATCCCAAAAGCGCATATCTGTTTCTATATTTGTTCACAAATAAAATATTATTTAAAAAAAAATTATTTATATTATTATTTTATTATATTATTTTTAGAATTTGCAAATTGTTTTCAGTTATTCATTTCCTCTATACCTATATATGTGGTCCATATATATGCAACCTAAATATGTGACACAATCTCAGTTCTGACTCCCCTTTGTGTTATATGTAATGAAGCCCACCACCTCCCACCCCCACCCCTCTCCCCTTCTCCACACCTCTCTCACTATTACACAAGATCTGCAACCCCATTGAGTTCTTTGTTTCTCATCTGATATCATTAAACACCTTTGTTTATTTAGTGTCACTCAATATAGCTGGAGGTCCCAGAGGTGGGTGGGGGGAATCCGGGTGGGGGATGCATAAATGGTAAACAAACAATCTATATAAAAGGGGTACTCAAATACAAAAAGAATTGAGAATTTTAAGTATGTGATTATCAACTGAAATGAGTTCATACTGTAGGAGCTGTGTCAAAATTAACTGAGGCAAGTTGAATAAAACTGGGCTAGTTGAGGGTTAAAAATCCCCTACTTTTACTACATAAGGATATAATTTCATTAATATTGGGACTTAAAGCTCACTTAAAGTGTCCATTTTGTCTACTTGAATATGTTTAACCAGTTTCATTTTAAAAAGTTAAAAACTCAGCAAGCAGAGGTATAACACACAAAAATAAGTTCTTAAAAGACTAAGATAGCCATAACATTATTAATATTCAAAATTTAAATAGACAGGCATTTCCTTTTAAAAATTCAAAGATTTCAGCTCTATAACCCACATAGTTTGACAGTTACTGGGCTTTAAAGTGGCATAATGTCCATAAATTGGGTTTCTGTGGGCATTTTACAATTGTTAAAGAGACCTTAGCAATTAAACAACAGATCTGAAACTTTTTGGGGGACATACATAACAAACAAAAATTATATATAATACAGTTTAAGACTTGTCACACTAAGCATTTCCAAATAACAGGGCAAAATACGGAAAAAATGTCCAAAAAGGCACTTGGGCGAGTGTCTATGGCCCTCATACACAGGTTAAATGTCTACTAAAAACCTTGATTTTCGGCATATGTAAAAAGGACATAATAATGCATTCCCAGATGGGATTTCAGCTCCATCAATCACATAGTTTAACAGTCACAGGGCTTAAAGGTGGTTAAAAAGTCCAAATATTGGGTCATTGTGGGCCTTTTAGAGATCTCGATGTGGCTTTCAAATTAAAGCTTCAGACTTAAAATTTGTTACATACTAAGATTACACATAGAATATGTATCTAATAAAGTTTGAAACTTCTCAGACTTACCATTTCCAAGTTACAGAGCAAAATATGTGAAAAATGTCTTAAAAGGGTCACTCAGGTGGGTGTTTAAGGTCCTCATACACAGGTTAAATGTCTACTTGAAGCCTTGATTTTTGGCACATGTAAAAAGAACATAATAATGTATTCCAAGATGAGATTTCAGCTCTATCAGTCACATAGTTTAACAGTCACAGGCCTTAAAATTGGCAAAAAGTCCAAATACTGGGTCTTTATGGGGCCTTCTAGAGACCTAAATGTGGCCTTCAAATTAAAGCCTCAGACTTAAAATTTGTCACATACTAAGATTACACATAGAATATGCATCTAATACAGTTTGAAACTTCTTAGACTTACCATTTCCAAGTTACAGGGAAAAATATGTGAAAAATGTCTAAAAATGGTCACTCGGGTGGGGATTTATGGTCCTCATACACAGGTTAAATGTCTTCTTAAAGCCTTAATTTTTGGCACATATATAAATAACATACTAATATCTTCCCAGATAGGATTTGAGCTCTATCAGTCACATAGTTTGACAGTCACAGGGCTTAAAAGTAGCAAAAAGTCCAAATATTGGGTCTTTGGGAGCCTTTTAGAGACCTCAATTTGACCTTCAAAATTAAAGCTTCAGACTTAAAATCTGTTACATACTAAGATTACACACAGAATATATATCTAATACAGTTTGAAACTTCTCAGACTTACCATTTCCAAGTTACAGGGAAAAAGATGTGAAAAATGTCTTATAAGGGTCACTCGGGTGGGTGTTTATGGTCCTGATACACAGGTTAACTGTCTATTAAAGGCCTAAATGTTGGGGCACATATAAGAAAACACATAGATATATTCCCAGATGATATTTAACTTAGATGAGAGACATAGTTTGAAAGCTACAGTGCTTGAAAGTGGCAAAAAGTGCATAAATTGGGTCTCTGTGGGCACTTTTGAGACCTTAAGTCGACCCCTTTGGGTAAACCTACAGCCCTAACATTTTCTACAGACAAGGATTACATATCAAAGTTATACCTAGCGCAGTTTGAGACTCATCAGAATTACCACTTCCAAATTATAGGGCAAAATATGTGAAAAGTATAGCAAAAAATCCCCAAGTGGGGGTATTTATGGGCCTCAAACACAATTTTCTCCTCAACTTAAAGTCGTGATTTTCGGCACATGTACTAAGAACATATTAATGTGTTGTCAGGTAAAATTTCAGCCAGCTGAGCATCATAGTTTGTGACCTACAGGGCTCTAAGTGGCCAAAAGTCCAATTTCTGACCTTAAGGTGGCCATAAGTTCTTTTTTACTGGGAGTTTAAGGTCACCTTAAAATAGGGATCTTCCTTTGGGCACCCTTAACATGTGTACCAAGTTTGAAAAAAAAATATTAATTTGTTTTTGAGTTATCGCGTCCACAAGGAAATTTCTACGGCGGCGGCGGCGGCGCGACGGACCTGAATCCAATATATCCCCGACTTTCGTCTGGGGATATAATGACAGAAGAAGCACCCTTGACAAGTTTTAATGGACAATCTTTTGACACTACAACTGACAAGCCACGACTTTTTCCTTTCCTTTGCAGATGCCCGGTTGCAGAATGAACATGGTTGACAACATTTAAATTTACATGTGTTTTTAAAGATTGAACAATGTCTCTTTGAGAGTGCTCCCGGCCAGCAGCCGTGCCCGTAAACTTGTTACACAGTAATTGTTATTTATACGGCTGCTGGCCCTTGGCTGGTCGCGAGGAATACTGAGGCTTGCCTTTCCCATGTCTGTGCTGGCTATGTGAGGAGATATTTTTCCAAGCAGGTCGGTCCGGTTTCTTGGAGTCAGATTTCTTATCCTGCCTTTCATAGGGGTGATATCTGCCCTTTTTGTAGACCGACCCAGAGCGGTTTCTGTCAAAACTAGCTATATCTTCCTCTGCTTGTTTAATAACTGAGTCCGGGAATAAAGTGTCCAGTTCTAATGGAGCAGATCTAAGGGCGTTCAGCGTATCAGCTTTAACTCCAGCTTTGAGGTAAGATAAATAAGAATCTCGACGTAGCAGAGTAGTATTGGCCACATTTACAAAAACAACATCTGTTAAGTGTTCCATTGCTTTGGCCATTGCCTGGCAGACACTGGAGTTGAAATCTAACAGGAATTGAAGTTCATCTGTTGCTGCTTGCTGTCTTGCCCTTGGATTCTGTCCGGATAGTACGGAGCTGAGACTGCATACTCTGCTGGACCTTTAGTAGACAGCGATTAAACCCAGCTGCTTGATTGCAGATGACAGACGATTCCCGGGCTGACCTTTCCCATTTTCTCAAGTTTTCCTGGGAGATGGGTCTGGATAAGGGCGGGTTGGAAGCAATGCCAGCCTGACGAGCTATGCGTAAGTAGGTGCTGTTAATGCGGGAGGAGCCAGTATTCTATGCTTTAACTGCTGAACTAGAGTCTTTCTTAGGTTCTGTGTGCACACCGTACCATTTACTCTGGGATTTGGCCGGTCGGACAAACTGATCCCGTTGAAGAGTGCCAGCCTCAGTGGTACGCGATGGATAGCCCTGTACTAGGGTGAGATTGAGCTTGGACAGCTTGTTACAAAGCCACTCATCCGTAGGGAGGTTAACGGAGACCTTGCCAGCAGCTTGAAGTTTCGGTCCGGCAAAAGGGTTGTCGTCTGAAGTCTTGGCACCAGTGTCTATATCCGGAACATGGGTCCACCCTATGTAGGACCGTATACCCCTCATTGTCTCCCTATACGACTGTTCCTCGGAGAGGGATTGGTCGGGGTCACCAAGGGACACTTCATGCTCATCAGACAGTTCACCCTCTTCTGGGTTTAAATCAACCGGAGGTCTATCCGAACTGGAACTCCCAGAGTCTGAGTCACTAGATGAGATATCCTTTCTAGTTGAATTAAAGGCAGTAGAAAAAGGTCTCTTGGTGGGCTGGTTGGGAACTGTAGACGTTCCTGGTCGGTGTGCAGGCTGAGAAGAGTCAGATCCGGCCTTAGAAACAGTGGACGCCTCAACAGGGTCAAAGGCCGGTGAGGTAGAGACAGCCGGTCGGTGAGAGGGCTGTGAAGATACAGAAGGTTGGCCTGAAGGATTCAAAAAGGGTTCAGAGCTAATAGCACTGGCTGGTGGAGCATGGGTCGGTGTGACCTTGACAGCACTGAAGGTAGGCTCCCGGTCCAGAGTCTTGGCCAATAATAATGCCTCCAGCCGGTTGAAACGGTCCGACCACTTCTGTTCCATTGCATCCAACTTCTGGTCGGTGGAGTCAGCAGAAGGTCGGTGAGAGGTCTTAACCGACTTGTCCGGTTTGACCGGCTTGGAGCTGGAATCCTTCTTATCCTTCTTCTTCTCAGCTGGTTTCTCACTCAAACCAGGCAACCCGGAGGTGCTCTGGCCATCCACAACCCCCATTACCATCACTAGGGACGGGTCTACAAGGGTGGGACTGAGAGTGTTGTCAGATGTGGGATTCTTAGCTGGAGTAGAAGACTTCAAGTCGTGCTTCTCCTTCTTATTTTTATCCGTAGGCGTAGAAAGTTGTGATAACTGTTCTGGGGTGAGAGACTTACAGATATGACAATCCGCTCCAGGCTTTTCTACACAAGGGTCAGTCCCCTTCTTCTTATCGCGACAGCGCGCGCAAACTCCATGTAAATCAAACCCCGCCATCATATGGCCACAACTTCCCCTACGTTGACTGGGAGAAGACATAATGGGCTATAAGTCCTCTAGAATCCGTACACAAAAATATAAAATGAAATAATAAGGAGTTCTCACAAAATACTTGAATTAAAAATTCACTGAGATAATCCATGCCACAAGTACATGCGTCAAACGAAAAAGATGCTATGACGTCACTCTGTCTAGACAGGAAGGAAGTACGACACGCCATCTGGCGAGTGCACAGTACTGGACTGGCCTAGCCGGTGGAAACACAGGACGTCTTTTTCTGATGTTTGGCGGGCCGGTCCGCGCGGACCGGATAAGCTATTGTCCATTGGATAGTATGTATTAACGCAATAAAAAACAAGACAACTGCAGAGTTGAACAGACTTGTTTTCATTTTTATCTGAACCACATTTCCATTATGAAATCTGGCAAACCACTCAATGATAGCACTGAACTCACCGCTCCAATCTTGTAGTGAGAAAATAATGAGAATCCTTCAAATATGTACTCGTGGCTGTCATAGTCAATCACAGTCGGGGTACGTATCTGAAAATACAGTTAGCAGATCTGACACTGATAAAACTACCCACAAAACAATACACCTAGAGACAAGGAATACACTATACATATAAAGACAAGGAAAACACTATACACAATATTAATACTAGGGCTGTGAACAGTCACTCGAGCCTCGACAGACGAGTCGGTCTTTGCTAGGACTTGAGTCCATTTTAACTACTGTGTTACTCGCAAGGTACTGTATTATCACCCGCATAATGAAACGTTTGTGTAAAATATGCTTCATTTATGCATCTTCATCACATATTATCAATTAATGTTGTCGTTTTTTGTTTAAAAACATATAATTTACTCTATATTCGATAATATCGGCTTAAATTGAAGATATTTTCCTTCAAAAGTTTTGTTACACTTCTAATGGTAGGTACTAAATCTCGCAATTACTCGAATTCGGGGCGGTTGTTAGAGGGCGAGTACTCAGGGCTGTTTTTTCGCACCCGTCCCAGCCCTACACAACATATAAAGACAAATAACACACTGTACACAATATATTTACAGACAAAGAATACTTGATACACTCAGAACTGTACTACTGGTAAACTTTGTAATATTTCTCACAACACCAACACCAGAACACCTTGATGGCAAACTCAAACTCAACCAGTATGTTAGGGTGCAATATCGGTGAACCAACTGCAACCTTTTAATAATGTATAAAAACATAAAATCATACAGATTAGATCTCAGAGGTTTTGTTGTGATAAATTAGTGTTTAAACACACTCATATTATTATTATATAAGCAATAATAAAGGAGATACAAGGCAAAATGTCACAATCTGCTATTGTCTGAACCCAGTTTCACCCCGGGGGGGGGAAATTTGACCTACTTTTTAGACTCTTGTCTAGTAAGTTGGTCATACATTGATACTGTGGCCAATTAAGTACTTATGACAAGAGATGCTACTCATAATTGTAACACACACAAATGAAAAATTACTTTAGTGTATACAACAAGAAGAAATAGTAGATGTCTTTATACAAACCAAGAAGTTAGTGACAGGAGACACATTGATTCTGTAGTGATGGAGTCGGGACAGGTTGTTACTGTCTGTCTCACAAAGTGGGTAGGACTGAAAATGGATAAAAGGACATATTAAACATGAAATACTATGTGATTTGTGCAGCATAGCTTTGTATTGGGGTTAGCATCATTACACCAAATAAAAATATGAGCTATAAATTTAAAACACAAAGTGATACCACAAGTAGAGGTATTGTAGAGGGGTGAAAAACAACATTTGTGTACAGATGGATACAGTGAAGACTGTATTGAAGAATATAAGACATGGAGCAGCAAATATAAATATTAATTATGTTGTAATATTGGTGTAAACATTAGGGGTGGGCAGAAATATTTTTAATAATATAGCATCAGAGATGCCTGTACCCCACAGTCTGAGGAAATAATTTTCAACACCATGACATATAGATGTAGTGAAAAAGTACAACGATCGGGATACTTTCAGAGCAGTGTCAGCTATATAAAGGTACAAATAATGTTTAAGTAGAGAAAATAATCTTTAAAAGAAAGAAAATTTATGTAAAGATGAAGTATTAAAACAAGACAATTCACCAGCAAGATGACAACATTAATCAGTAAACTAAAAATTATGACGCTGTAAAAATTTATTAACTGGAGAATAGATGTCAATGGAATATAGCACAATTATGTAAAAGTACATATTATAATCAGTTGAAGCAATCCATGTATCTTTGTCAAAAGAGAACATGTCTCATATATGGCAGGTGAACACACTTTGGCAGAGCCAAAGCTAAAGATCACACCATGATGCACACTTACACCCCCCTAACAGCGTTCAAAATTAACAAAAATCTGCCAGTCCACGATCAACAGAAATACCTTCAGGTCAAAAAGATTAAGAACCGATAAGTCTGCTTGTTCAAGATGTGGCAATACAATGTCCCTACCAAGTATCAACTTCCTACACCTTACAGTTTCTGAGATACAGCCTGGACAAACTTTTTCCCGCCACCCGCCTACCCATCCGGACACCATGGGTGAAAACAATTCCCTGACAGCCCTTAAGGGCTGTGGGGTAAAAATTGTAGAACTACAATCCCAGAGCACTGTAGTGTTTGTTTGGTAATTGGTAGGGACAGTTTGATCAAATTTAATTTTTTAAAGTATATCAGATGGTTTGGTCAAAGTTAAATCTATACAGACTGTGAGATGAGATGTTCACTACTCACTTTGTCTCCCTGGTAAATGTTGTGTCTGATCCCAAACTGACGGGCTTTGGCACTGCAGCGACACATCGGGCCAGTGTTGGACTAGACAGCAGACAAAGCAAAGTAAAACAAAACATTGAAATAACATCATAACATACCCAGACTATGTCAAAAAATCACTTGAACATACTTGTTAAATGAAGCCTAAAAACACTGAAGTTTTTTTTTTTTTTTTTTACATTCTGTTGGAACAGACTTCACAGAACTGTAACTCATCTAGACAATGTAAGAACATGGACTGTGACAGGGTAACAGGGTACAGCAAAATAGGCTAAATATGCTGACATGACCAACACAAACTCCCAGACCAGGTACTTTTAAAACAATTTAATTAGTGAATATTTTCACAAATAACATGGGTGAAATCTAATTTACGGTTCTCTATTTTTCTATATTTTATTTTCGATAAATACGTCAATGTCAATAACCAAATTTGCTTAACTGCTTCTTCAAGCTGGTAAAAATTTAAATGCTGCACCAACTTATATTAATTTTATAAACAGTTTTCTCTATTTAAAAACGCAATATACCTGTGACATTAAGTCCCATCATCAAAAGAACCTGACTGCTTCAGATTACAACCGCTTAACTAAAACATCTAAGTTTGAATTTTCCTTCCCTCCCCATTAAGGTCACATCAAGACAGGCCCTAAACTAGGAATCCCTAATGCTGTCATGCAGTGGGTTCAAACCCGGGTCCATAGAAGTAAGAGCTGAGTAATGAAAAGCCAAGCTCGTTAATCAGTGGGTCACTGATGTCTGTAGTGGTTCTCACCTCGCCTGGTTCATTGAACCAGAGTTCCAGGTGGAGGCGTTCTGGGTGTGACTTCTTCCTGTCCATCTCCTTCTCCATCCACTGACGCAACTCATCTTCTACCTCATCACCGCTGCTGTACTCTGTCATAATAGAGATAATGATAAGATTACTTTGTGCTAACAACTCGTCACTGCATAATTTACTCTGTTTACCTTCCATGTCATCACCACTGTTATATTCTGTGATAATAGAGATAATGTATAGATAACTCTGTTATAACAACTCATCACTGTATAGTTAACTGTTCATCTTCCACATCGTCACTGATGTTGTACTGGGTGATAATAGAGATATTATATAGATAACTCTGTGACAAGAATTCATCTTGCCATAATTAATTCTGTTTATCTTCCATGTCATGACCAATGTTGCACTTGGTGATAATGCAATGTATTAAGTAAGACTGTGATAGGTTACCCGAAAACGATCCGAATTCCTTAAGAAACCGAGTACAAACTGGCGAAGCGGGTTACCGAAAAAACATTGAATAGAGTGTAAATCAATGAAATACTTGGATAAACCTTAGTATTCTGTCAGATCTCTCTAACTACTGTTAGTTTTTCACGGAATTTTCCTTATACATATATTTAACATTATTTTTCATAATGTTTTGTTTACATCATCTGCCATGTTTGCTTCTCTGATAATTCCACTGGGTGACAACTAAAATACGTTTACCCGAATTCCGATTGGTTTTTTCGAAGTAAACACTCCGTGTTGTTTTTCTAACGAAGTCACAGCCTAAGTATTAAGTATTAAGTATATACTCACGGTAAAATAAGTGGTTAAAATATTCATAAAATTATTATTTCTTGCTTGATTTTAATAAATAGCATATCGTTTTAAAGCTTACAACAAATTGAAAGCATCTACAGTGACAATCTCTCAATATTTCATATCAAATTCTATGAAAATAGAGTGACAAAAATACTTACTTTTTTTACCCTAGATATCGCTATGAATGTTTCACTGATAGAACAGCCAACATGGCATTGGATTTGTTTTGATTTTTGCGTAAGATTTACTGCTTATTTTTACCAAAATATTAATGTAACCATTTTACCATCGGCTTCGTGGCTTTAATATTCAGCCGATCGATAGTTTAAAACCATCATAAAGCACTCGAATATGTCTTTTATTCCTATAAAAATATAATGTCTAGATAATTCTGTGATAACACCTTGTCACGGCACGGTTTAAAGTAGGAAATGTCTTTGTGAGATACTATAAAGTAATAAATTCTATTTTAATCCCATATAAAGTCTAAATGTAAGATTTTTCGCCAAATTTATAGATTTTTCTTTATTGTTATGATGAAATATCAGCCACATAAAAGTGTAGAATGTAGACATCTTCAAGGGTGAGGTCTTTAGAATGCGAGTGGTGTTCATTTGTTTCTACCACAACTAGTGGTGTAATGATTTGTCGAGAACTCCATTTCCGAACTCGAGTCCATACTTTAGCATCAACATCGATCCCATTGGAAACGTCGGAACTTTAATGGAGTTTTATTGTATAATAGAAATTCTAGCTACAATGTGTAAGTGTTTTTAAAAATTAAACAACCGGTAACCCAGAAATTTAATTCTGAAGCCGTCAGTGGTTTTAAATGGGTGATAATTGGGGAATATATGCGATTGCAGTACTTCGTTTTTATATTTAATGTATGTTTAGGTAGCCATAACCTCCTTATTTCTTGTCCAATTTTTATAATTTTTCACCATTATGTTCAGTTTAGTTTGCTGAATTCTGTCACACTCAGGATATTTTATGTTATTTCAACACATTTGTCACTATTTAGAAGTGTACATGTTAATTATCATCCACGAAACTTAACTGCAAGTTATGAAACTTTGTGACAATAAAGTGACAGAACTTACGTCCACTTTATTCCAGAAAATAACTATTTTCTGATCGTAAATGAATTAAAGATAACATAGAACCACAGTAAAACATATATATCATTAAAATATCAGGAAAGATTGATAGATTTCAAAGAAAATTACAGTTATTTCTACTGGAAACCGAGATCAATATTTGTAAATCCGTCACTGACGGTAGCCCAAACACTTTGTATTCTTTATAGAAGGAATTTTGTAAAATTTCCTGTATAACCCCAAAATTGATTCAACTCGATTAATCATCTCTGGACTTTTACAATTAATCAATTCTGATTTTCAAGTCCGATTCCCACCACTAACCACAAGCAAATGAAAAGGTAAAATACCAGGATTCTATTCACAATACTACATAAAACTAGATTGGGCCAACTCGGCGCCAACATATCCCCAGACAGGTCATCACTCACGCCACAGGTTTTGATCGGGAATTTTTAAAAACATAATTACCCATTATTATATGAACTTCAGCACATCAATCTACTCTGTTTATATCTTCCAAGGAAGATGGTGTATCCCCAGACGCCGAATACATAACTCAAATTATATTTTCAATCTTCCTGCAATGATAACTCTAAACCTATTTTCAAAGTATTTAAATGATTGATGATTGAATGTCCATTCTAAAATAATAATCCCAAAAGAGCATATCTGTTTCTATATTTGTTGACAAATAAAATATTATTTTTAACTCAACTCATCATACTTTTCAATCTTCCTTCAAAGTATTTAAATGATTGATGATTCAATGTCCATTCTATAATTCATAATCCCAAAAGCGCATATCTGTTTCTATATTTGTTCACAAATAAAATATTATTTAAAAAAAAATTATTTATATTATTATTTTATTATATTATTTTTAGAATTTGCAAATTGTTTTCAGTTATTCATTTCCTCTATACCTATATATGTGGTCCATATATATGCAACCTAAATATGTGACACAATGTCAGTTCTGACTCCCCTTTGTGTTATATGTAATGAAGCCCACCACCTCCCACCCCCACCCCTCTCCCCTTCTCCACACCTCTCTCACTATTACACAAGATCTGCAACCCCATTGAGGTCTTTGTTTCTCATCTGATATCATTAAATACCTTTGTTTATTTAGTGTCACTCAATATAGCTGGAGGTCCCAGAGGTGGGTGGGGGGAATCCGGGTGGGGGATGTGGGTTGGGACTTAGTTTAGTTTATTAGTTTATTATAGTGACATGTATTATGTTGACAAGGATTATACAAAAACTATTGAAGTAATACCCAGCCCTATATGGGCTTATAAGTCACTTTAAATAGAGAGTTAATAACAAACAGAGCAAACATATTTTGAGGTAAGATACAGTAAATAAAGACAGCAATTCAATACATAAAAATTAACAATATAATTTACTTTTTCTTTCTTGCCACAAATCAAAAATAAAATTAATAACCATATTGACATTCATATGAGTTAATACCCTTGATAATTGATCTATTAATAATTCAGATTTATCTATATTTAAAATTTTGAAATATTTCATACGAATCAGCTCTAAAGCTGGACAAACACAAACAAAATGTATCTCATCTTCTACATCTTTTTTACACAGTTTACATGTTCTCTCAAAGAGATGGAGTGCTACAGCATAAATGGTAAACAAACAATCTATATAAAAGGGGTACTCAAATACAAAAAGAATTGAGAATTTTAAGTATGTGATTATCAACTGAAATGAGTTCATAACTGTAGGAGCTGTGTCAAAATTAACTGAGGCAAGTTGAATAAAACTGGGCTAGTTGAGGGTTAAAAATCCCCTAGTTTTACTACATACGGATATAATTTCATTAATATTGGGACTTAAAGCTCACTTAAAGTGTCCATTTTGTCTACTTGAATATGTTTAACCGGCGTTTAACCAGTTTCATTTTAAAAAGTGAAAAACTCAGCAAGCAGAGGTATAACACACAAAAATAAGTTCTTAAAAGACTAAGATAGCCATAACATTATTAATATTCAAAATTTAAATAGACAGGCATTTCCTTTTAAAAATTCAAAGATTTCAGCTCTATAACCCACATAGTTTGACAGTTACTGGGCTTTAAAGTGGCATAATGTCCATAAATTGGGTTTCTGTGGGCATTTTACAATTGTTAAAGAGACCTTAGCAATTAAACTACAGATCTGAAACTTTTTGGGGGACATACATAACAAACAAAAATTATATATAATACAGTTTAAGACTTGTCACACTAAGCATTTCCAAATAACAGGGCAAAATACGGAAAAAATGTCCAAAAAGGCACTTGGGCGAGTGTCTATGGCCCTCATACACAGGTTAAATGTCTACTAAAAACCTTGATTTTCGCCATATGTAAAAAGGACATAATAATGCATTCCCAGATGGGATTTCAGCTCCATCAATCACATAGTTTAACAGTCACAGGGCTTAAAGGTGGCAAAAAGTCCAAATATTGGGTCTCTGTGGGCCTTTTAGAGATCTCGATGTGGCTTTCAAATTAAAGCTTCAGACTTAAAATTTGTTACATACTAAGATTACACATAGAATATGTATCTAATAAAGTTTGAAACTTCTCAGACTTACCATTTCCAAGTTACAGAGAAAAATATGTGAAAAATGTCTTAAAAGGGTCACTCAGGTGGGTGTTTAAGGTCCTCATACACAGGTTAAATGTCTACTTGAAGCCTTGATTTTTGGCACATGTAAAAAGAACATAATAATGTATTCCTAGATGAGATTTCAGCTCTATCAGTCACATAGTTTAACAGTCACAGGCCTTAAAATTGGCAAAAAGTCCAAATACTGGGTCTTTATGGGGCCTTCTAGAGACCTAAATGTGGCCTTCAAATTAAAGCTTCAGACTTAAAATTTGTCACATACTAAGATTACACATAGAATATGCATCTAATACAGTTTGAAACTTCTTAGACTTACCATTTCCAAGTTACAGGGAAAAATATGTGAAAAATGTCTAAAAATGGTCACTCGGGTGGGGATTTATGGTCCTCATACACAGGTTAAATGTCTTCTTAAAGCCTTAATTTTTGGCACATATATAAATAACATACTAATATCTTCCCAGATAGGATTTGAGCTCTATCAGTCACATAGTTGGACAGTCACAGGGCTTAAAAGTAGCAAAAAGTCCAAATATTGGGTCTTTGGGAGCCTTTTAGAGACCTCAATTTGACCTTCAAAATTAAAGCTTCAGACTTAAAATCTGTTACATACTAAGATTACACACAGAATATATATCTAATACAGTTTGAAACTTCTCAGACTTACCATTTCCAAGTTACAGGGCAAAAGATGTGAAAAATGTCTTATAAGGGTCACTCGGGTGGGTGTTTATGGTCCTGATACACAGGTTAACTGTCCATTAAAGGCCTAAATGTTGGGGCACATATAAGAAAACACATAGATATATTCCCAGATGATATTTAACTTAGATGAGAGACATAGTTTGAAAGCTACAGTGCTTGAAAGTGGCAAAAAGTGCATAAATTGGGTCTCTGTGGGCACTTTTGAGACCTTAAGTCGACCCCTTTGGGTAAACCTACAGCCCTAAAATTTTCTACAGACAAGGATTACATATCAAAGTTATACCTAGCACAGTTTGAGACTCATCAGAATTACCACTTCCAAATTATAGGGCAAAATATGTGAAAAGTATAGCAAAAAATCCCTAAGTGGGGGTATTTATGGGCCTCAAGGACAATTTTCTCCTCAACTTAAAGTCGTGATTTTCGGCACATGTACTAAGAACATATTAATGTGTTGTCAGGTAAAATTTCAGCCAGCTGAGCATCATAGTTTGTGACCTACAGGGCTCTAAGTGGCCAAAAGTCCAATTTCTGACCTTAAGGTGGCCATAAGTTCTTTTTTACTGGGAGTTTAAGGTCACCTTAAAATAGGGATCTTCCTTTGGGCACCCTTAACATGTGTACCAAGTTTGAAAAAAAAATATTAATTTGTTTTTGAGTTATCGCGTCCACAAGGAAATTTCTACGGCGGCGGCGGCGGCGGCGGCGCGACGGACCTGAATCCAATATATCCCCGACTTTCGTCTGGGGATATAAATAGCACACACCCCCCACCCCAACCACACACACCTTACTTGCTCCTCACATTCTCTGGTGGTAGACATTAAAATTATTGGATTAATTTCATATCCCTGGTAACCATGGCAACTTGCCTGAGTCAGAGTCCTCTTTGACTGGTGCCACTGGGGGGTAGGTCGGCTTTTCATACTTTGGTCTGGCCTCCCTGGCGTATGCAGCACGCAGAACAATCTCGTGTTCAAACCGATCTTCCAGCTCCGTCATCTTGGCAGTGGTGATCATGTTGTGTGTCTGACAGAAAAATGTACAGACATTATTGTGATTTGTTCCAACTTGGCTCTTTTAGATCTTTATATGGTATGGTATTTAAACTATACAATTACTGGAAAATTACTGCTTTACTGGAGTAGTGCATATTATTAAATTTTATCACAAGAGAAAATAAATCAATACAAGCCAAGGATTGTGTGTTTTATCTTTATGAGTCACAAACAAGTCCCATTAAACCCTTCTCTGCCAGCAATGGAATTGGGGAAACTAAATTGAATTGCAATCTTGATGGGTAAAAAGACGTGACATGTATTACATCCTAAATAACTGAATTTTTATGTTAGATCTGTTTATATTTTTTGTTTTTGTAATTATGTTGAGATAAAATGATTATTTATAATATAAATACCACAAACATTTTTGCTAAGCCTTTCCACCATTACATACCCCTATTGTGGAATTCCCTCACTCTTTATAGAAGAACCAGTTCTCTAGTAACACCCTTTAAGAAGCTTGCTACGACTCCCCTCATCAATTCAAGTTACATGAGTCACATGACCTTGTATTTTTTCATTCGTTCACACCCACCACGTTCACACTCTATTGTTTGTTTAGTGTAAAGCGATGTGGGGACCATATTACATCTGTGAAGCAGAAGATTAGATTTTTAAACTTTTTTATTATTCAGATAAATTCTTTTATGTCAGATTTTAATGTTACATTTACATTTAGACTCCTTTTGCCTGCCCCTCTGACAGCCATTCTTAATAAAATTCTTATTCTCAGAAGTCTCTGAACATGACAATACGTTTGTGACTTGACCAGCCAACAACAGCAAGGCTTTGGTTTGAAATCTTTAATTAATACCTGTCTGTCCCTCTGAAAGAACGGGTCAGCAGGGTTACACCGGATCCAGGACGGGTGTAAGGAGGGACCCTCCTCCTCCTCCATGACATTACCCTCCGTCATGTCCAGAAACTGGGTCACTGCAGACTTCTGACGCTTGTGTGGCCTGAAATAACAAACACATGGCAGCTTCAAAGTTACTCTAATCATCCGCCTGGATAATTTACATATTTGTCATTCTATTCTGTATTAACGGATTCTAGGGTTGATTTGCTACTGAATCCCCACCTGCATGCCTATCAACTGAGCTAATAGCCTTGTTCCATATAAGTGAGTTTTCCTCATTATATCTTCTCAGTCATGTGATCTACCTTATCACTTGTGAAGACCACGTTGGTAATCAGTATGGTAGTTGTTTTTCCCAGTTTTCAAAAATGTTTAAAAACTTCCGTAAGTGACCTTTTCTCTTCCAACTTATTGCATCAATCTGGCTGATATGACCTATCTATTCAGTTGTATGACTTACCTTGTCTTGCTCTTTTCATGGCATGATTAATATTCCTGTTAAAATGGAATGAGAAGGGTAAGAAGACAAGTCTCACAAGTCTCCTGGTTAATCTTCCCTACTTTCCAAGAATGACCATGATAAGCTGTTTGGAGTATTTTCTTGAACAATGGTGTTTGAATGCAGATGCAAGACTTATCTCTTAAGTCATCGTTCAATAAGGCTGTAATTAATGACCAAGATTCCCCCCCCCCCCCCCCCCCCCTGTAAAAGGTTCATGAAACTCCCACATTTGTGATCTATAAATAGTTTAACTTAGCTAAGCTAATCTAATCATCCAATTTAACATTTATATTTACCCTGCTTAAAGTTTGTGGCAACTTATTCTAGGTGTAATGGACTGGAAGTGAAACCGAAACTGGGTCACCTCCAAATTCTCTCTTGTGTATCATTACCTTAGCCCAATTTCTTTTCACCTGGAAACTGTCAATCATTTATACATGAGACAGACACTCACTGTTTTAGCCCCACCCATTTTCATATGTTTGAGCCATCAGTTATATGGGACATAGTCTCACTTTACATATCAGCTGTCATTGGTACAAGAGACAAGACTCCTCCCGTTTTACATATCTGAGTCATTAATCAATTTACATAGGAGACAGAGTCTGTCTCAATCATGGTCCTGTTTTTATTGAAACAATTAGTCACTCACATTAGCAGCAAACTCTGGTGGTCTTAAGAAAAGACCATTTTTAAATCCGAGTCACCAATAGAAAAGACCATTTTTAAATCTGAGTCACTAATCACTCAGGAGACTGATTCTCAATTAACCACACCCTTTTTCATATCTGAGCTGTCAATCACTTACAAAGGTGACAGACTTTCGCTGTCCGATCTCTTTCTCTTGGTCCCGCCTTTCTCATGCCTGTGTTTCCTCTCTCTGCTTCTGCCCTCTCCATCAGAATCGGAATCTGACTCTGGACTGAACTGCGCCTCTGTAATGGCAAGAACACTGGAGAATTCAACATCTGACTTTCAGGAAACCATACTGATCTCCACTGTACTCTGACCTGTGGGTGCTTTGTGTGTCAATTCACGGCCATGTGACAATTCTACTTCAGAATATCCCTGAACTTTTAGACCCAGAATCTCAAGTGCCTGGAATAGCCGGGTCAAAGTGGGAATTTTTGCATCTCTTTCATCTAGGGATGGGTCGGCAGGTAAGGTGTCTCAATATCACGAGTATTTTACTGAAATACTGTGATGAGATTTTACAACGGCCACTTCACTTGCCAACACATGTAATGGAAGGAATTGTTAAAATATTAGAAACATACCCAAAATCTGAAGAAGCTATAAGCATTTATCACAAATTTTCATGCATTTGCAGACTTTATACAGTACTAGTGATTATGTAGAGCAGAACTGACATGTATTTGTTACGACACTTTTTAACCTCAATCTATCTTGTCAACATATATAATCGAAGGAAATCTTAAAATATTTGGAACAAACCACAAATTTGAAAAAAAAAAAAAAAAAAAATTGCAGGAGTTTAACTCATGTTTTGTGAATTTGGGGTCTTAATTGTAATTTAGTTGAGAGGAAATGGCCATTAAAACCCAGAGTCCTGGAATCAGTACAGTTTTGCATTGGCAGTCTCCCGATGTACACATTTTTAATATTGACAAATTGTTACTTTCAACAGCTCAGGTCAGAACAGAAGAGGCCATACAGACTGTACCAGTTGACCCATGAGGTGGATTAGAACACAAAACCATAGATTTAAGCAGTAAATGCAAGACTGGCTGCTGCGGTTTTTATATTGACAACATAATTGCAGAGTGAGAAATATGAAGCTGTCTACTGAAGGAAACAAGATCATTTCCCACTAAATACAGACACATTTGTATCACTTGCCACAACGAGGAAGTACACACCTATTACATGGAATTATGGGTCTGAGTAAGTGTCTTTTTTTTGAAAAAAAAAAAAAAAACTTCACTTGAGAAAATACCCTTATTTAGTTTCAACTTATAGGTTAGTCTGATCAAATCTGAATTCTTGTGATAGTTTTAGGTCATTAAGCCACTCTGTTGGAGAATTATTAAATCAAATTTACCTCTCACTTTCACTCGTACAGAATTATTGCCACTTTGGCCTAGTGGGTAACACAATCGCCTAGGAACACCGAGGATGTGGGTTCAATCCCAGGAAGATGCAGGTAAATAATAATGACCACTTGAAACAACTGTCCTGTCATTGGTCAGTGGCAGGCTAAAGAAACTCAGGGACGACGATAAATGGTCATCCCCTGAGACTCTGTCTCTCAGTTCAGGGAATGTCACTCACTTGAGACCTTGGACTATACTTTCACAGTTGGGATGGATCAAATATCACTTTATGCCCTGTAGTAAATGATATATTGTTCTGAGTATAAATATACAACTTAAAACTATTACACTTGTGACACTTTTAACACATTAATCAAATCTACGGCACCTTCAAAGGCCTGCTGTTCTCTGCTGGTGTCCGCAGTGTCCACCTCACCACTCCCAACACTCCCAAGGTATGGCTCCTCCTCGTACACTTTTCTCTAAAAAAAAGACCCCAAAAAAACATTAAATGACTACTGTACATTAACTTTAAGTAGAGGATAGATGCTGAGAAAGGATAAAGACATAAAGCTTGCAATGATGTGTGCACCACAGGGTAATAAAAAGCAATTATCTTAAACACTAATAGTAAACAATAATCATATTTTTGGCTCAGCTTACTCCTTCTTTGTGAATGCAACTACAGATATGTCATTAGACTAATTGGACACATTTGCAGCAAATAGTTTTCACCTTGCTCCATTTTCATCATAAATTTAATTCTATACGTCAGAAATGTATTACCATTATTTTTTGTTTTAACATGTGTCCTGGTTTACTCTGGAGCGTACAATAAACAATAAGCAGAATACTCGATCACAAGCCAAATAATGACCGTCAGGGATTAACCTTTTTTCCACTAATCCTAAAATAGTACCACGCCTTGAAATTTATTTGCAAGAGTTTTCTTTTGAAATCCTAGAAAACAATTCCCATGAAGTTGACTTTATGAGATCACTAAAAACTGCTGATACCAAACAAAGAAAGGGAAAATCTCTGCTGTACCTTCTACTGCATATAAATAACCTCCAAGAAGGAAGTTATGTAGCTGGAGGTTTGTGTTTCTTTGTTTTTCAAAATAACTTGAAAAGTTGTGGACAGATTTTGCTGAAATTTTCAGGAAATGTGTACAATGGCACAAGGGACACATGATTAAATTTTGGTGATGATCTGGATCACAGTCTGGATCAAGCAACTGTTTAAAGGATATTTCGTTATACTATTAAATAACTACTCTTTACTTTCCTAGTTTTGACTGGACTATTTCCTCACCTTCTTACTCCGGTGCTTTTTGAGTTTGCTCTCAATCTCCTCCAGGCGGCGCCGGTGTTTCTCTATCTTGTTAGCCAGCGCTTCACTCTGTCGTGTGGCTTTCTGGTATTTTGCGAGCGCCTTCTTAGCTTTGTCATGCTTTGCATTCATTTCTCGCTCGAAATCATCTAAACAAGAAAATACGATAGAAATAAGAGTTCTCAAAGAAAGACGCGGACATTTTTTTGAAGTTGGTGGATTGCTTAATATGCTAATACCCTGTAAAGTATTTTAGAAAGTGCTCTATTTCTTATCACTATTACTATATTAGAGAAATTTCATGAACAGTCAAGAAGACCACAGTAATTTAGAAACTGAATATAGAAAGGTGTGAAAGAGTTTTAAAAGAAAGCCATGCACATATTTGTGTCTGCGGCATTTAATATTAACTCACAAAGGTTTCATACTTTACTCTATATCACCTGAAAGACAGGGCAGAATACCCAAAGAGAAAACATGGTTTCCTGGATAGCCTTGACATCTAATCTAATCTAATAAGTACTTTTATCGCTCTTAAGTAGGAACTTCACCTGTCCTTTTTTCTTCACCCTTATCTGTGTCCGTTATTGCCCGTATCCGTGATACCCTAGATCTTTTGGTATAAAACAGTGTA
This sequence comes from Sabellastarte sp. h YS-2021, assembly GCA_964017235.1. Taxonomy (NCBI): domain Eukaryota; kingdom Metazoa; phylum Annelida; class Polychaeta; order Sabellida; family Sabellidae; genus Sabellastarte; species Sabellastarte sp. h YS-2021. The sequence continues at coordinate 82,517,987 of OZ024935.1, read as the reverse complement.
CCAGCTGTCCGTGTAAGTGAAGAACAAAATTTTTCCTTCCTAATCACGGACACGGATGAGTTCACTGTTTCATACCAAATGATCTAGGGTATCATGGATACAGACAATAACGGACACGGATACGGGTAAAGAAAAAAGGACAGGTGAAGTTCCTACCTTAACCTCCATCATTGGGACAACCTTAGACAAAGAAACTGAATAAAAGTTAATCTATTAACATAGCCTTATCATACCAGAGAAGGCACAGGACGGTGAGGTGGCTAAGGCAGATAGGCTTTTGCAAACAGTTTTAAGCATTTTTTTTTGTGTATTGCAGGCAAAACTATGGAAAACTTGATTTGTGAATTGAAGAGTGAAAAATTAGAACTGTCAAGTACTGTAGATGAGGGTGACAATGTATGGTGTTATAGCAGCATCTGGCCAGAAAGAACGAAGGTTCATACACTGGTTGAGAAACAGATTTTAAGAAAAGGAGTCATTTTTTTAAGAAATTCTCTCATGTACCAATCGGTGTCAGGAATAACAAAAAACTTGCAAATTTAATAAGTAAATTAAATTTTTATAAGTTAATACCCTATCCAATGGACAAATGCTATTCCGGTCGGCGCGACCGGCTCGCCAAACGTCAGAAAAAGACGTCCTGTGTTTCCACTGGCCAGCCGGTCCTAGTACTAGTGCACTCGCCAGATGGCGTGTCAAACCCCCTTCCTGTATAGACAGCGTGACGTCATAGCATCTTTTTCGTTGTCTAAATCTATTAGACCCCTAGTAAGCTGATAGCGGGGTCGGTGGGAGGGTCTTGTGTGTCCATTAGATAGGGTATTAACTTATAAAAATTTAATTTACTTATTAAATTTGCAATTTTATTGCGTTAATACATCCTATCCAATGGACAAATGCTGAATAACTACCGCCTGGTCGGCGGGTAAGCTACTAGGGACTTAGATGAACTCATAACAGAACTAACAAAATTTCCTTTCAGGCCTGGGCCGACCTTGAGGTCAGACCCTTAAGGCTACCGTAGGTTACCGGAAACCGGTTAACCACTTTACCCCCCCCCCTTTTTTACAGACCTGCTCTGAGGTAGGGGAAGAGAGGGCTGAGTTCAGTCCCATAATAAGAAGAAATAAACTTCCCGAAGGAAGCAAAGCACAGTTTGTTTTTTTATATATATATATATATATATATGTACACTATTCACATATTTACATATTTACAAAATCTCCTCCCTCCCTGGGTTATTTGTGGATCTGCTGAGCAGCCACTACAGCTCCCAGGTGATAGAGCTCAGAGTCAGCCCAAGCCACATCCTTCAGATAAAATTGTGTGAAGGTATTATGTGACTTCCAATGACATGCTGACAAGATCTGTTCCAAGGAAATTCCAGCTTGGAATGCCTTAGAAGCAGCAAAGGCCCTGACATCATGGGCTTTGACCTGATGTAATGTTTGGGCCTCCTGGTCTGAAAGCTCATAGCATAGGATCACAGTCTGCTTGATCCATGAGGAGATAGTGGCAGGTGAGATATCCTTGTCGAAACCTTTCTTGAAGGAGACAAAGACCAACTCCTTATGCTGCCTGATATCTGAGGTCCTGTCCAAGTAGTAACGCAAGGCTCGGACTGGACAGAGTGACCTATCAGACTTGAGGGATCTGTCCAGAGTTGGGGCCAGGGCTGGTATTACCACTGGGGCCACACACTCTGGACCCTCCTTGGCCAGCTGGTTCTTGGAAAGAAAGCTGGGAGATGGGTACAGGGACACCTTTGACCAGTCAGACTGGTGCCTGATATTTTTGTGTTGCCAGGCATGAATCTCACTTCTGCGCTTGCCTGAACCCAGGGCTAATAGGAAAACGGTCTTGAAGGTCAAACACTTCAAGGAAGCTTCCTTGATTGGTTCAAAGGGAGCCATGGTCAGTTGGTGTAAGACCAAGGACAGGTTCCAGGAAGGGATACCCCTTCTACCCTTAGGTCTGTCTCTATGGAAACTATCCAAGAGGCGAGTGAGATTTTCATCGTTGCTGATGTTGAGGGTTAGATTTCCCAGTTTATCAGCAATGGCGGACCTGTATCCATCAATGGTGCTGGGCTGCAACTTCCTGTCCTCAAAAAGGTACATAAGGAAATCAGCAACCGACTTTACAGGGGGTGCCCTGAAGTCCACCTGATTAGTGATGCACCACTTTGTAAAAATGGCCCACTTTGCCTCATAGACAGATCTGGTTGATCCTCTTTGAGGAGCCTCAATCCTTGTTGCCACTGCTTCAGAGAAGCCCTGCTCCTTGATTGCTGTGGCTCTAGGAGCCATGCATGGAGATTTAGGTTTGTCAGATTTCTGTGAGGGATCTGATTGGAAGGCTGTGTCAACAGGTTTGGCAGATTGGGCAGGCTCAGTGGGATCTGACTGGACATGGTCACTAGATCCCAAAACCAAGGCATGTTGGGCCACCCCGGAGCAATCAGAATGATTCTCTTGCAAGGGGAGTCCTGCAACCTCTCCACCACTTTGCCCAAGATGGCCGCTGGTGGGAAGGCGTACGCGTCCAGATTCTCCCATGGCAGACTGAGTGCATCCACTGCTACTGCCAAGGAGTCCGGTACTGGTGACACAAACTGAGGTAACTTGTTGTTGAACCTCGTGGCAAATAGATCTATCTGAGGTTGGTGCCACCTGCTGCATATAGCTTGGAAAACCTCGGGAAGGAGGGACCATTCCGTCTGAATGGTCTGGCCCAGCCTGGATAGCTTGTCTGCTACCACATTCAGCCGCCCGGGGATATGTCGGGCTTTTAGAGTTACTTCATGTCTGGTACACCAGGTCAAGATTCTCCATAGTAGGGCACAGAGTGTGCCCGACCTCATGCCTCCTTCTTTGTTTATGTACGACATTACTGTAGTGTTGTCGGTTGCCACAAGTACTATCTTGTTTGCACAGAGGTTTTGAAACTCTTTCAAGGCAAGAAACACTGCCTTGAGTTCCAAATAATTTATATGCAACTTGCTTTCTGGCAGTGACCAAGTCCCTCTGGCAGTGAATTCGTTTAAGTGAGCGCCCCACCCTTCTTTTGATGCGTCTGTAAAGATTTGCAGAGCATGTTTTATTGGGTGTAATGGTTGGCCTGTGAGAACATTGTCTTCCTGTAGCCACCATTGCAAATGAGGGTACAAGGATCTGGGAATTGGAATCACTTTTTCTAGTGACTCTGGTATTCTCCAGTGCTGCTTGAGGTGCCACTGTATGGGCCTCATATGTAGCCGGCCTAGGTGAACTTGCTTTTCTGTGGCTGTTAGCAACCCTATCAGGGACATGAACTGTCGAACTGGACAGTGACATTATTTCTAATATTTTGTCCTGAAGGTCCTGCCACCTGTCTGGGGTCGGGTCCGACCGACCTGCCCTGAGGTCGAACCGGTAACCTACAAAATCGAAGATCTGCTTTGGAACCAGTTCCGATTTTTCTAAATTTACCAGCCAGCCCAATTTTTGACATATTTTCACCAGACTCTGAGTATGTTGAAGACAAGCCTGGTGGGATGTGGCTCTCACCAACCAGTCGTCTAGGTACTGGTGGATCCTTATACCCTTGTGACTGGCCATCAGTTTCACTTCCTTTGCTATCACAGTAAACTCCAAGGGTGCTGTGGCCAGACCAAAGGGCAGAGCCTTGAACTGGTTTGTCTGACCCTGGACATGAAATCTCAGATATTTCCTGGACTGTTCCTGTATTGGTATATGGAAGTAGGCGTCTTTGAAATCTATTGGGGTGACCCACTCCCCTTGTTGGAGGGATGTCCTGATGGTTTCCGGTGTTTCCATCTTGAATTTCTCCGCCTTGAGGAAAAGATTCAGTTTGCTCAGATCCAGGATAGGTCGCCACTTGTTGTTGGGTTTTGGGACTAGAAATAGTCTGTTGGAAAAACCCCAGAGAAGTTTGTTTTCTTACTAGTTCTACAGCATTCTTGGCTATGAGCTGATGTAATGCCTCCAACAGGTAGCTGTTCCTGTGGGGATTGACATAGCAGCTGATAACCTTGGGTGACCTTGTGAGCCTTGGCCGGATCCGGAAGGGAAGGGTGTAACCCTCTTTTAGGATCTGAACTACTTTTGGGCCCGCTCCCAGATCCAGCCAAGTTTTCCAAAATTTCTGAAGTCTTGCCCCTACAGGCAGGTTTGGTGCAGCATTTGTGACAGTTGTTACAGGTTGAACACAAGACAATTGAGTGACACAAGAAACACTTTTCACAGACTTTAATTTGCAACTTTTGTAATGACAACCTGCTGACCCGGGACTTAATTCTTTCTTTTGGGAATGCCCGAGTGCAGAATGAACATGTGAGGCAACAGGAAGCTTTACATTTAAATTTAAACCAGTGTTTATTGTCTGTGGTATGCTCCCGGCCAGCAGTCGTGCCTGTAACTTGGTTACACAATAATTTATACGACTGCTGGCCCTTGGCTGGTCGTGATGAGAAAGTGGTTGTACGTCCTCTGCCTCTCTTGAACTGTTTCCTGCCAATGGTTTTCCAGGCGGGTTTCTCAGATCTGGAGTCCCGGTTAACCGACCTTTTGTCTTGCCTTTCATAAGGGTGGTACCGACCTTTGTTATGTGACCCACCAGCATGTCCCTTGGACTCAAGTTGGGCTATATCCTCTTCTGCCCGCTTAATAACTGAGTCGGGAAACAAAGTTGAGATATGCAGGGGGGCTGACCTCAATGCTGTGAGGGTATCTGGCTTGATACCAGTTCTAAGGTGGCTCAAGTATGCATCTCGGCGTACTAGGGTTAGGTTACCCATAGTCACAAAAACAAATTCTGACAAATGTTCCATGGATTTTGCAGCCGCCTGTGTAATGCTTGAGTTAAAGTCCATCAAATAGGTCAGTTCCTCAGCTGCTGCAGCTGCCTTGGACGAGCCCTTGCCTTTGTTTTCCGCCTTCAAAATCTTCAGCTGGTCCTTCATGTTCTGTTGAACCTTGAACAGACAACGGTTAAAGCTTGCAGCTTGGTTGCATATAACTGAAGTCTCTCTGGCAGATCTCTCCCATCTTCGCAGTGTTTCCTGAGAAATTCTGCGAGATGCTGGTGGAGTGGACGACAATCCAGTATACTTAGCTATTCGACTATAGCTGCTGTTGAGTTTTGAAGCATCTATGTTCCAAGATGAAATCTGTGAGGATTCAGCTTTAGGGTCGGAGTGAAGTCCATACTATTTGGACTGTGTTCTGGCAGGTCTCAGAAAAACATCTTTAGCTAGGCCACCGGCTTCTGATCCATGGGAGGGATAGCCCTCAACCAAAGTGAGATTCAATTTGGCCAGTTTCCTACAGAGCCAGTCTTCAGTGGGCATTTTAACCGACACTTTGCCAGGGGTTACAGTCTTGGGCCCTGCAAAAGGGTTATCATCTGAAGTGGAAGCTGTATTGTCCAGTTCTGGAATGTGTGACCAGCCCATGAAGGAGCGGATATCCTGCATAGTATCCCTATAATTCTGCTCTTCTGAAACTGGTTGGTCCGGTTCCGGTACAGGCTGATCCGGGTCCTCAGATAACTCCCCTTCCTCAGTGTATAAATCCAATGGTGGGTTATCCGACATGCTACCGGCCTCAGATGACAGACTGGAGATGCTATCATGCCTAGACCTGTGAAGAGCAGGGGAACCGGTGTCAGCCGGTTCAGATGACACTGGCCGGTCGGTAGCAGTTGGCCGGTCAGAGTAAGGCCGGTTAATATCAACTTCTCTTGCAGAGTGAAGGTCGGTTGAAGGGTCGGTGGCTGGTGTCGGTCGGTTGACTTTGGTTTGACTGGTAGGCTGATGCACAGTAGCAGAGGAGCCCTTTCCAGTAAACCCTGCAGTGGAAGTCGGTCGGTGAGATCTAGCTTGACTGGTCGACTGATGCTTGTTAGCAGAGAAGCCTGTACCAGAAAGCTTAGTTGTAGAAGTATGTTGACTGGTCACTGCTTGACTGGTCGGCTGATGCTTTTCAGCAGAGAAGCCAGTTCCAGTAAGCTTTGAAGTAGAAGGTTGGATGAATGGTTCAGCCATGTTCTCAATATCATGAGGAGGTGAATGGGTAGGTGTAACTTTCACCTTTGAAGAGAAGGTCGGTTCAAAACTCTTGGCCATTATCAAAGCTTCCAGACGACTGAAGCGCTCCGACCATTTACTATCCAGTTCTGCAAACTTCTCGTCAGTACTGTGTTTAGAAACCTTTGTAGAGGGAGATTTTTCTTTCTTACTGATCTTATTGTCTTTCTTAGGTTTCTTATCAGGTGGGGGAGCTACTGCAGGAGATTTCACAGATCCCTGCTGACTCGTCAATAACCCCAATAACAGACACACTTGACGGGTCGACAAGTTGTTCAGAATTCTGGGAAGGGGTTGGCTCAGTAAGCTTTGCTTCACGCTTTTCCTTTTTAAGCTTATAAGAAGGTGTAGCTAATTGCTGGAGTTGATCAGACGTGAGGCTATTACGTATCTGGCAGTTAGACGTCTGTGGATCTGAAACACAAGGTTCCTTACCCTTTCCCTTGTCCCTGCATCGAGCACAATGAGAATGTGTATCAAAATTCGCCATTACGTGTCCACACTTCCCTCTACGTTGGCCAGGAGATGACATGATGTATCCGTAACACAATGGTAGTAAATTTACATATCCGTAAACAATGAAACTGTTGAAATTCTTAAAATATTGCAGATAAAATAATATCCGTGTACACTAGTTCGCGCCAAACGAAAAAGATGCTATGACGTCACGCTGTCTATACAGGAAGGGGGTTCGACACGCCATCTGGCGAGTGCACTAGTACTAGGACCGGCTGGCCGGTGGAAACACTGGACGTCTTTTTCTGACGTTTGGCGAGCCGGTCGCGCCGACCGGAATAGCATTTGTCCATTGGATAGGATGTATTAACACAATAAAATATTTGTTTCTTAAGAATTGTTGTTGGCACACATTAGCATTTAAAACTAGAAATAGGCCGCCCTGTTGATAGTAGATGCGAATAGAAACAGGATAGCATAGAAGAACACACATTATCATGTGTAATGTCCACCCATGAACCTTTTGCCCAAATTGTACAGTAGTCTTACAAGACCCTGTTTCATTTGTAAAATATATCAATGATGCTTAAATATTTGTTAGTGTAGATGTAAATTATTTCAGCTTCATGCCTTTTTGCATTGGTTGGGTTGAAAATTTTGACGAAATCACTCTATCTTGCACGGTTAAGAAGATAGAAGCAAATTCCTGTTTTTGGCAAAAATTTGAAAATTCAAAATGGCCGCCATTTTTGGGAAAAGGAAATTTTTTTGAAAATTGCCAAGAGTACATTTCTTAGATACCCTATGGGTCGAAAATTTCAACAAAATAACTCTATTTTGCACGGTTAAGGCCAGTTTGTGTTTTTCCATTTTGGGCAAAAATTCGAAAATTCAAAATGGCTGCCATTTTTGGGGAGGGGAAAATTTTTTGAAAATTGCAAAGATTACATTCCTTAGATACCCTGTGGGTTGAAAAATTTCGACGAAATCGCTCTATCTCGCACGGTTAAGGAGATAGAAGCAAATTTGTGTTTTGCCATTTTTGGCAAAAATTTGAAAATTCAAAATGGCCGCCATTTTTGGGGAGGGGAAATTTCTTTTTAAATTGCCAAGAATACAATGCTCAAATACCTGTGGGTCGAAAATTTTGACGAAATCGCTCTATCTCGCATGGTTAAGGAGATAGAAGGAAATTTGTGTTTTGCCATTTTTGGCAAAACTTCGAAAATTCAAAATGGCCGCCATTTTTGGGGAGGGGAAAATTTTTTGAAAATTGCAAAGATTGCATTGCTTAGATACCCTGTGCGTCGAAAATTTTGACGAAATCGCTCTATCTCGCACGGTTAAGGAGACAGAAGCAAATTAGTGTTTTGCCAGTTTTGGCAAAAATTCGAAAATTCAAAATGGCCGCCATTTTTGGGGAGGGGAAAATTTTTTTTAAATTACCAAGAGTACAATGCTCAGATACCCTGTGGGTCGAAAATTTTGACGAAATCGCTCTATCTCGCACGGTTAAGGAGATAGAAGCAAATTCCTGTTTTTGGCAAAAATTTGAAAATTCAAAATGGCCGCCATTTTTGGGAAAAGGAAATTTTTTTGAAAATTGCCAAGAGTACATTTCTTAGATACCCTATGGGTCGAAAATTTCAACAAAATAACTCTATTTTGCACGGTTAAGGCCAGTTTGTGTTTTTCCATTTTGGGCAAAAATTCGAAAATTCAAAATGGCTGCCATTTTTGGGGAGGGGAAAATTTTTTGAAAATTGCAAAGATTACATTCCTTAGATACCCTGTGGGTTGAAAAATTTCGACGAAATCGCTCTATCTCGCACGGTTAAGGAGATAGAAGCAAATTTGTGTTTTGCCATTTTTGGCAAAAATTTGAAAATTCAAAATGGCCGCCATTTTTGGGGAGGGGAAATTTCTTTTTAAATTGCCAAGAATACAATGCTCAAATACCTGTGGGTCGAAAATTTTGACGAAATCGCTCTATCTCGCATGGTTAAGGAGATAGAAGGAAATTTGTGTTTTGCCATTTTTGGCAAAACTTCGAAAATTCAAAATGGCCGCCATTTTTGGGGAGGGGAAAATTTTTTGAAAATTGCAAAGATTGCATTGCTTAGATACCCTGTGCGTCGAAAATTTTGACGAAATCGCTCTATCTCGCACGGTTAAGGAGACAGAAGCAAATTAGTGTTTTGCCAGTTTTGGCAAAAATTCGAAAATTCAAAATGGCCGCCATTTTTGGGGAGGGGAAAATTTTTTTTAAATTACCAAGAGTACAATGCTCAGATACCCTGTGGGTCGAAAATTTTGACGAAATCGCTCTATCTCGCACGGTTAAGGAGATAGAAGCAAATTTGTGTTTTGCCATTTTTGGCAAAAATTCGAAAATTCAAAATGGCCGCCATTTTTGGGGGAGGGGAAAATTTTGGGAAAATTGCAAAGATTGCATTCCTTAGATACCCTGTGGGTCGAAAATTTCGACGAAATCGCTCTATCTCGCACGGTTAAGGAGATAGAAGCAAATTTGTGTTTTGCCATTTTTGGCAAAAATTCGAAAATTTAAAATGGCCGCCATTTTTGGGGAGGGGAAAATTTTTTGAAAATTGCAAATATTACATTCCTTAGATACCCTGTGGGTCGAAAATTTCGACGAAATCGCTCTATCTCGCACGGTTAAGGAGATAGAAGCAAATTTGTGTTTTGCCATTTTTGGCAAAAATTCGAAAATTCAAAATGGCCGCCATTTTTGGGGAGGGGAAAATTTTTTGAAAATTGCAAAGAGTACACTCGTTAGATACCCTGTGGGTTGAAAATTTCGACGAAATCGCTCTATCTCACACGGTTAAGGAGATAGAAGGAAATTTGTGTTTTGCCATTTTTGGCAAAAATTCGAAAATTCAAAATGGCCGCCATTTTTGGGGAGGGGAAAATTTTTTGAAAATTGCAAATATTACATTCCTTAGATACCCTGTGGGTCGAAAATTTCCACGAAATCACTCTATCTCGCACGGTTAAGGAGATAGAAGCAAATTTGTGTTTTGCCATTTTTGGCAAAAATTCGAAAATTTAAAATGGCCGCCATTTTTGGGGAGGGGAAAATTTTTTGAAAATTGCAAATATTACATTCCTTAGATACCCTGTGGGTCGAAAATTTCGACGAAATCGCTCTATCTCGCACGGTTAAGGAGATAGAAGCAAATTTGTGTTTTGCCATTTTTGGCAAAAATTCGAAAATTTAAAATGGCCGCCATTTTTGGGGAGGGGAAAATTTTTTGAAAATTGCAAATATTACATTCCTTAGATACCCTGTGGGTCGAAAATTTCGACGAAATCGCTCTATCTCGCACGGTTAAGGAGATAGAAGCAAATTTGTGTTTTGCCATTTTTGGCAAAAATTCGAAAATTCAAAATGGCCGCCATTTTTGGGGAGGGGAAAATTTTTTGAAAATTGCAAAGAGTACACTCCTTAGATACCCTGTGGGTCGAAAATTTCGACGAAATCGCTCTATCTCACACAGTTAAGGAGATAGAAGGAAATTTGTGTTTTGCCATTTTTGGCAAAAATTCGAAAATTCAAAATGGCCGCCATTTTTGGGGAGGGGAAAATTTTTTGAAAATTGCAAAGAGTACACTCCTTAGATACCCTGTGGGTCGAAAATTTTGCCGAAATCGCTCTATCTGGCACGGTTAAGGAGATAGAAGCAAATTAGTGTTTTGCCATTTTTGGCAAAAATTCGAAAATTCAAAATGGCCGCCATTTTTGGGGAGGGGAAAATTTTTTGAAAATTGCAAATATTACATTCCTTAGATACCCTGTGGGTCGAAAATTTCGACGAAATCGCTCTATCTCGCACGGTTAAGGAGATAGAAGCAAATTTGTGTTTTGCCATTTTTGGCAAAAATTCGAAAATTCAAAATGGCCGCCATTTTTGGGGAGGGGAAAATTTTTTGAAAATTGCAAAGAGTACACTCCTTAGATACCCTGTGGGTCGAAAATTTCGACGAAATCGCTCTATCTCACACAGTTAAGGAGATAGAAGGAAATTTGTGTTTTGCCATTTTTGGCAAAAATTCGAAAATTCAAAATGGCCGCCATTTTTGGGGAGGGGAAAATTGTTTGAAAATTGCAAAGAGTACACTCCTCAGATACCCTGTGGGTCGAAAATTTTGCCGAAATCGCTCTATCTCGCACGGTTAAGGAGATAGAAGCAAATTAGTGTTTAGCCATTTTTGGCAAAAATTCGAAAATTCAAAATGGCCGCCATTTTTGGGGAGGGGAAAATTTTTTGAAAATTGCAAAGAGTACACTCCTCAGATACCCTACGGGTCGAAAATTTTGCCGAAATCGCTCTATCTCGCACGGTTAAGGAGATAGAAGCAAATTACTCAAAAGTAGTACTGAAAATACACAATGAAGTACCTAAATGGCTATTACTCATGTACTGACAAAGCTATCAGTCCCAAATGCAATACCAAGCGAGCTATGGACATAACAATCTTGTATTCAAAATTGTAGTAAAATATCTTTAATTATTTTGGCTTAAATGCACGGAAACCAATGGGTACTGAAAATTGCTGTACTTAAGTATTACTCAGTAAGCAAAAGAGGTACAACAGCCAAAAGCAATCCCAAGCAAGCTACTGACCCAATAAGCCTGCATACCAAATTTGGTGACAATAGCTCTAATACTTTTCCTTTAAATGAGCGGAAACCATGCGTGACGCCGGACATCGGACGCCGGACATCGGACATCGGACGGCGAAAAAAGCAAAAATAATATATCCACCCCCCAGGGGGGTGGACATAATAATCAAATTTCACTTGAATAGAAAGCATGACTAAGAATGTGAGATTAACATGTACACTGGTTCAGACATATCTGATTACTCTTACCTGTCTGATCATACTCATACTCTCTGTAATCAGGAGGTCTGCAACAAATACACAATGTATACAAAAATCAATACATCACACAGATAAAACTGATTGAGTAAAATCTTAAGGGAACAGAAAAATGGCGCCCGTGTAACAGGGATTACAATTACATGTAATATTAAATGTCAATAAAAGAGGCTGTCTTTAGACACAATAATTATTTGTGCTTACCAGAGTTCTATGTATAATAGGGGTTTGTCCCTATTGATAAATGTATGCACTAGATGAGAAATTATGAACCTATTTAAAACACATAACGTGACATGTATTGTGACAATAAAACATAAGTTTCTGACCATAGATATTTAATACAATAAATGTCTACAGGCTAAAAGAAGGATAATTAATAATAAGAAAATTCGCCCCCTTGTCAATTATTTTCACTGCCTTTCAATGGTTAATTTCTTACCCAGAGGAGAAAAGATAAAGTTTCAATCTCGTCTGTTATTTTTGTTCCTTTTATCCAGCCTTGACTACTTTAACAGTTTCCAAATTATTCTCTTTAGTTCCCACCCAGTTTATCATTGACCTCTGGTCTAATGTTTGTATCTCTCTGAACAATCAAGCTTGTATACTGCTGTGACTTTTTTCATTACATCCATTCTTGATACTATGGTTGACAACGGCCATGTCAGCTGACTTCCACTTTTGTACCATTCCATTTTCTTTGGCTCCACCTACTTATGAGCATTAAGTGAAGTTTTGTCTCTCTGATAATGTGGCTATCTCTACTCTGAACCCTCTTTCTCTAGGGATGGGTCGGTAGGTCCGGTATCTCGGTATCGAAAGCATTTTACTGAAATACCGTGATGAGATTTTACAACCGCCACTTCGCTTGCCAACATATATAATGGAAGGAAGGGTAAAAATATTAGAAACATACCCAAAATCTGAAGAAATTATAAGCTTTTATCCCCATATTTTCGTCCATTTGCAGACTTTTATACACGTTGAGCAGAACTGCCATGTTTTGGTTACGAGAATTTATAACCTAAATTTCGCTTGACAACACATAAAATGGAAGGAAAACTTAAAATATTGTGAACAAACAAGAAATCTGAAGAAATTATACAGGTTTCTCTCATATTTTGTCCATTTGGGGACTTTAATTGCGATGTTGTTAAGAGGAAATGTCGATGTTTGATTGGGGTGTACTAAAACGCGGAGTCCCGGAATCGGTACGGTTTTGCATTGGCGACCTCCCGATGTACACATTTTTGATACAGACCCATCCCTACTTTCCTCTGCATTTATTTCTCTATTATTTACACTTTCTTACACTTACCAACTCTGCCCACCCATCTTTGTCTAAGTCCTATTTTTGTTGGTACTATTGCATGTAATAGTTTCAGTAGATGAACAGTCTAGACCCCATTACAAGGTATCTTTACTTTTTGTTTCTGTATTCAAAGTGCTTATTACTATAATTGTATTTCCTCTTCAGTCCACTCAATAAATCTTTGTTCTGATTTACTGTCACTGTGAGGTATTGCTTCCCCTTAAGTGACACCCCCTTTCCTTCCCTCCACCATTACTTTTCTCCAAATTTTCCACACTACAAGTAATTTGCCATTGAGGAAATTCCTTCTAATTTCTTGTTAATATAGGAATAACGCCTGACAAACCATGGTATATGCAGAATTTTACCATGGTTTGAGATTATAAACCCCGAAGGCGAAGCCTGAGGGGTTTATTGCCTCAAACCATGGTAAAATTCTGCATATACCATGGTTTGGAGGGCGTTATTCCTATTCTAACATGACAAAACAATTAAAATACTTGTAATTTCCTTATATTTTGCAAAAAATTATGCCCATTTCACAAATGTTCGAAACAAATCAGGCTGTTCTACCAATTGTACATTGTGGAGGTAGCATTTTCTCACTAAATACGCCGAAAATAAAGAGTTTTCTTAAAAAAATTTTTAGGTTCTATATATTTTCTTTTCATGATCAGAATTATATTCAATTAAAAGTGCTTTTATGAATAATAATAAGTTCGGTTTCTTAACTGTCAAAAACCGGAAGCATGTACTTGGTTATTGTTACTTGCGATGGGATGACAATGGAACAGCCAACATGTATATCGAGGTTTTACCATAGCTCTCGACCAATCAGAATCGCGGACACAGCCGTGTCATGTTAGAATAATTATTTACACACTCGATGCTTTTTTGCAATTACATTAAGCCTTTGATCTTCCCTAGCACAGAATTGGTACTTCTCTCCTGATCCCCACCCACCCCATATGTGTAGCAAATGTTACATTTCTCACACTATTTAAGCCTTACCTCTGTTGTTGATCTGGTTCCATCCACTCTTGGCTCCGTCTGTCCATAACCCTTTGACTGGCAGGTTCCTCTCCCCATTCTCCGCCCACTCCTCTTCTAGGCCCCACCTCCTGCTGTCCGTCGCGTCTGTCAGGCTCTACCCGCCTGTCCACTCTCTCCTCTTCCTCATACTCCCATTCCCACTCCCAGGACCCGTCCTCTCGTGGTCGTTTCCATGCTTGCTGGTCTTCATCCCAGACCTAGCAACAAGTATATGGAAAGATAAAAACATGTCTAGCATAAGAACTACGAAAACACATTTAGAAAATAGAAAACATGGCTAGCAACGGTAAACCACATACAGCAAACAGAACTAGAAATAGGACGCCCTGTTGATAGTAGGTGTGAATAGAAACAGGATAGCATAGAAGAACACACATTATCATGTGTAATGTCCACCCATGAACCTTTTGCCAAAATTGTACAGTAGTCTTACAAGACCCTGTTTTATTTGTAAAATATATCAATGATGCTTAAATATTTGTTAGTGTAGATGTAAATTATTTCAGCTTCATGCCTTTTTGCATTGGGTGGGTCAAAAATTTTGACGAAATCACTCTATCTTGCACGGTTAAGAAGATAGAAGCAAATTCCTGTTTTTCTATTTTTGGCAAAAATTTGAAAATTCAAAATGGCCGCCATTTTTGGGAAAAGGAAAATTTTTTGAAAATTGCCAAGAGTACATTTCTTAGATACCCTATGGGTCGAAAATTTCAACGAAATAACTCTATTTTGCACGGTTAAGGCAAATTTGTGTGTTTCCATTTTGGGCAAAAATTCAAAATGGCCGCCATATGTGGGGAGGGGAAAATTTTTTGAAAATTGCAAAGAGTACATTTCTTAGATACCCCATGGGTTGAAAATTTAGACGAAATCGCTCTATCTTGCACGGTTAAGGAGATAGAAGCAAATTTGTGTTTTGCCATTTTTGGCAAAAATTCTAAAATTCAAAATGGCCGCCATTTTTGGGGAGGGGAAAATTTTTTGAAAATTGCAGAGTACATTCCTTAGATACCCTGTGGGTTGAAAATTTCGACGAAATCGCTCTATCTCGCACGGTTAAGGAGATAGAAGCAAATTCGTGTTTTGCCATTTTGGGCAAAAATTCTAAAATTCAAAATGGCCGCCATTTTTGGGGAGGGAAAATTTTTTTGAAAATTGCAAAGAGTACATTCCTTAGATACCCTGTGGGCGACGAAATCGCTCTATCTCGCACGGTTATGGAGATAGAAGCAAATTCGTGTTTTGCCATTTTTGGCAAAAATTCGAAAATTCAAAATGGCCGCCATTTTTGGGGAGGGGATATTTTTTTGAAAATTGCAAAGAGTACATTCCTGAGATACCCTGTGGGTTGAAAATTTCGACGAAATCGCTCTATCTCGCACGGTTAAGGAGATAGAAGCAAATTTGTGTTTTGCCATTTTTGGCAAAAATTCTAAAATTCAAAATGGCCGCCATTTTTGGGGAGGGGAAATTTTTTTTAAAAATTGCCAGGAGTACAATGCTCAGATACCCTGTGGGTCGAAAATTTCGACGAAATCGCTCTATCTCGCACGGATAAGGAGATAGAAGGAAATTTGTGTTTTGCCCTTTTTGGCAAAAATTCGAAAATTCAAAATGGCCGCCATTTTTGGGGAGGGGAAAATATTTTGAAAATTGCAAAGAGTACATTCCTTAGATACCCTGTTGGTTGAAAATTTCGACGAAATCGCTCTATCTCGCACGGTTAAGGAGACAGAAGCAAATTGGTGTTTTGCCATTTTTGGCAAAAATTCAAAATGGCCGCCATTTTTGGGGAGGGGAAAATTTTTTGAAAATTGCAAAGAGTACATTCCTTGGATACCCTGTGGGTTGAAAATTTTGACAAAATCGCTCTATCTCGCACGGTTAAGGAGATAGAAGCAAATTCGTGTTTTGCCATTTTTGGCAAAAATTCGAAAATTCAAAATGGCCGCCATTTTTGGGGAGGGGAAAATTTTTTGAAAATTGAAAAGAGTACATTCCTTAGATACCCAGTGGGTTGAAAATTTCGACGAAATCGCTCTATCTCGCACAGTTTAGGAGATATGAGCACATTTGCCTTTTTCAGTATTCAAATAGCCAATTACTCATTTATTTAATTTATTACTCACTCATCTATGAAGCAATTCCCCCCAAAAGCAATCCCATACAAGCTATTAACCCAATGAACCTCCATACCAAATTTCAGAAAGCTAGGCTTAATAGCATTCCTTAAAATGTCTGGAAACCAAAGAGCTACTCAAAAGTAGCAAAGTAGCTATTACTCAGTTAGCTATAGAGCTATCATCACCAAAACAATCCCATACAAGCTATTAACCCAATAAACCTGCATGCCAAATGTGGTAAAGATAGGATAAGAACTGTTGCCTAAAATGTCTGGAAATCAAGTGGGACGCTGGACGGCGGAAAAAGCAAAAATAATATTTATTGTACATAATACACTGTTGAAAAAGAGTCAGCACATTTAGCAAATGTGAAAATGTATCTGTTTGAATATTTTCCGTTTTTAAAAACTTTTATTCAACTGCAGAGCACGAATGTAAATTTAGCAGAGTATGTAAAATTCCCTTCTGAGGGGGCACTTTTACAAAGCAAGAAAAAAATTTTTTCCTCACTTTTTTCTCTCACTCTATTTGCAATCACTATTTTTTATCAACTCACCCAGTCTCCCTGTTCTTCTTGGGTTTGCGACTCCTCATCTTGTCCCTCCTCCACCTCCCATTCCCACTCCCAGCTCCCATCCTCTCTCTGCGTTCTCCATGCCTGTTCCTTCTCGTCCCAGACCCAACCGTCTTGTTCCCACTCTCGTTCTCCTTCCTCTTCATATGTTCCGTAATTCCTTTCACTTTCAACACCACGACGATCATCGCTTTCCCAAGGCTTCCCTCCGTCTCCTCGATTGTCCCTATAGTCGCTATCCTGCAGACTGCCTTGCCTGTAGTCCACATCTCCACTTGCATTCACTGCAGGCTGTTGGCCATCTACAGGCTTATCTTTCCAGCCCTCCATCCCACCAGTATTACCCCCTTCTTGATCCTTATTCACCCACTTTCTCTTCCAGCAGCTGTTCTTCTCATCCCAGACCCAGCCTGGACCCATATCAAAGTCAGATTCTTTCTTATCCTCACCTCCGAAACCCGCTGAAGAACCTGAAGCATTTGCACCACCATCCCAACCACCTGTACCCACACCTCCCCTACCTCTCCCTCGATCAACCCAGCCACCGCGCCCTCTATCAAATCCCCCGCGACCTCTGTCAACCCAAGGTCGACCGCGGCTGAAAAAGCGGCCTCTGCCTCCCCTGTCCACCCAGCCTCTCCCTCTATCTACCCAACCCCTGCCCCTGAACCCTCCTCTACCCCTGTCTACCCAGGTACTACCCCCAGAATCACCCCAACTTCCTCGACCCCCACGGAAAAACCCTCTGCTTCGAAAACCCCCCCGGCCTCTGTTATCAAACCATCCACGTCCTCTACTCACCCAGCCCCTAGCTCTACCCCTGAATCCACCACCCCTTTCTGCCCCTTCTACACCCCCTTGGTCATGTGACTCTTGAGAATTGTCACCCCAGTTACCATAGGAACCCCTACCCCTGCCTCGCCACATGGGTGGATGAGTTCTGCCCCTGAATGAGCCCCTATCAGTGTAGCCCTCGTATGGTTGTTTGGACACATAATCAGAAGGGGGAGGGTACATGTCTCTCTGTATATCGACCTCGCCTTGGTTTTCTCCTGGTCTGGGACCGACAGGAAACCTCTGTGGTGCTGGCGTTGGTTCTGGAGATGGAGAAGGAGTGAAACTGCGCCGCACAACTGAGACCTTCTTGGGTTTAGGTTTTGGACTTGGTGACTTTGCAATTGGGCTAGAGGAAGGGGAGCGTCTTCTTAATCTAAGTGAAAATAATAATGACTAAATAGCAATATTATGACTAAAGAGAAAATGAGAAATGTGATACCCACTGAGGAAACACTGGTTAATTTCTCTTTGAATAAGTGGGTAGTCATTTTAATATTTTTGTGAAATTTGTAAAAGTGATGAAAATTCTGAATTTTGCGAAGGTGACACAGACTATCATATTTTTACACCACATTTACCTGTATGCTCAGTAACATATTTTTACCTGTATGCTTTTGGTATATTCTCATCACTATCTTCACTAAGGCTCGGTGACCTGGGTCTCTTAACAGCAGTGGTGGGAGACTCTTGTTCTGGCTGACTTAAAGATCTTCTCACTGGGTCACCCCAACCTCCACCTGCCGAATTGATAAAAAAAAAATCATCATTAATCTCACACATACAAAGGGTTGAGTAAAGTAAGGTAAAAGCCACTCTTCAGGACAAGCGGTCAACATGGTCAGTACATATGTCCAATTTCAATTGCAGAATTGCTGCCCTGACCCTGATGCCAGTCTGTTACAGGTTTACCTACCCAGTTAATGTTGATTCCCATTTATGCTTCATGATCTGGCACAGGGCTGAACCATGGACCACCACTTGAAAGTTTAAAACCCAAGCTTCCCAGATGGACTACTATACAAGGGTTTTGAATTGTTTAAAATACTGGAGGCAGAGTTGAAGAAAGCTACAGTGTATGGAGGTAGGAATCAGCCTTTTGGTCCATAATCAAGACTACTGTTCACAAAAATGGAATGGAACCAATTTGAAACATCAGACACTAACACATTTTAAATGTGCTCATAACTTTATTAAAATATTCAGTCTCTCGATTGTTTTCAATACCACTATCATCGATATTTAATATACACAGAGGTTGTATCATGAATCCATCCATAATCTGACTTACCTTCAAATGCACCTCGGCCCCTGGGAGTGAATCCTCTGCCTCGTCCAAACTGACCACCCCGATCATAACTCCCTCCTCGATCATATGATCCTCTGCGACCTCGGAAATACCCACGACCTTGACCTGAAAACATTGTATAAAAGAGCTTCACCAATCAGAAGAGGCACTTTAGTATACATCAGTAGTACACTATAATAATGCAATGGTTGAAATGATGTCATATCATACTTAAATATTTGGCTAGCATAAAGTCTGGGGAAGAGAGGATCTGCTGTATTTAAAGTGTGCAGTTAACAGGTTCAATAGGAAAGCAGAAATTACTTTTCTCAGTACACTGGACTTCTGGGTAAGGGGAACTCAGTTGGTAATATTGAATATACCAGATAACTGACAGTATCCACCATTGGTCCCCTGAACTCCAGTGTTAAATAGTTAAACACAGTACACACCTTTCTGAGTCTTTGCCTTTAAACGTCTTTGGAACAATGAACTAAACTTGCTTCTTTCATGAAAAATGGAAGTTCCATTCTTCCTCCCAACTAAAAACTGTGGAGTAAATGTGATACTTTAAAGTTTTATTGCTATCCTGGTAAAAGTATGCACAGTGAAGTTACTACTGTAGTTGTAAGCATACATTTAAGGGGGTTGATAACTAGAGAAGTTCACTTTACCATCACTATAGTCCTGCTGTTTGTCATGGTAGTCTCCATGGTGATAATCTCCTCTGCCACGGTAGCCTCCACCACTATGGTAACCACGTCCACGATCATAACCTCCTTCTTTGTTATACCCACCACCTAAAAATTATAAATCTATTGTTGTGTGCACATGAGCAATCATTAATGTTATACCTAATATTAAATGATCTTATATGTGCCCAATGACCTTTGTTTACTGGCACAATATGTTGGCTGAACCAACTTTTTAATGTAAAATACAGAGAAAGTAGTCCTTATGAAGGGGAAAGTCCAGCAGTCAACAATGACCACAAACAAACCAAAGACTCATATTATGAGGTTTGCCTTACTACTGTTGTGACTACTTCTCCCTTGGTGAATCTTGAATGTTTGGTGTGTGTAATGTTATTGGACTAGTTCTTGGAAAATAAGCACATTATAGGTGATCCACATCAATATGAAAACTATTTAAACAAATCAAGAAATATAACGAACTAAATAGCACAAAATAAACTTTGTGTATATTTTTGGTGTTGAAATACCATAAAGAGCAGTATTTGACAACTACTAGCACCTCGTGTAACAAAAGTTATGTCATCAAAAACAACTAGAAAAATGTTTTTGCTGACAAAAACGAAGCGGCCCTGATGAAAAAGTGCGAAGTAAGCCGTAAAAGATGTCAAGATATGCATCACAAGGAATAGAAAATGTAAAGTTTATTGCATTGTGTATGTTACCATATTTAACAAATGAAAGAACGACCACAGCTTGGCAGAAGAGAAATTGTAGGTGTGAAATTTACTTCTGAAAAGAATGTATGTCCGATGCGCGGAAGAAATGCCTCCTGGAAAAAATGCCTCCTAGAAAATATGCCTCCTAGGAAATATGCCTCCTAGAATGAATGCCTCCTGAATATTTTGTGACCAGGAAAAATACCTGCTAAGAAAAAAAGTTCTTTCAAGTATTATAACACTACAGGTTCACATTACAACTTCAGAGGCATCTTCATTTTTTCCACTTGAGTCTTATAGTCGCCAATGCCTGTCAAAAATTCACAGTCTTTTACCCATTTTGCTTAGCTGTACAAAGGTATGTAAGTTTCTCTTGTAAGGTTTTGCTGGTGCTTCTCACTCTTTTAGCTGGCTGCTCATCCCTGGTTTCCATTATGACAGGTGTCGTGTTTTTCTTGTAATTACATTTCTGCCCCTCCTAGTGCATCTAACTGCGATAAACTCCTTACAGAGGGGATAACCTATGTTGTAATTTGATTAGAATGCATACTGTAAGCCACAACTATTTCATCAAGAAACCTCACAGCCATAAATCCTGCTTTTAAACTGGTCCAGAGTACAGCTGAAGGGATACCCTTTCAAGAAGATATTTGTAAATTGTACTTCATGATATTGTACGTTCTGGTTTTGACTGTACATATCTGAAATTAACATGTTTTTGATATTATATGTTATAGGTTTCACATGTAACATGGTTACAAGTTGAAATAACTTTTTTTCTCAGGAGGCATTTTTTCCTAGTCACAAAATATCCAGGAGGCATTCTTTCTAGGAGGCATTCTTACCAGGAGGCATTTTTTTCTGTGAGGCATTTTGTCCAGGAGGCATTTTTTTTCCCCGGATTCTGTATGTCCTACATTCTTTGGTAATGCTCTCGGAGAAGAGGTCTCAAGTGAAAGGGTACACTGACCACTGACATTTCTGTTCAAAATGTCATTAGTATCAGACTTAAGTATAAAACACTAATTGAATGCAGTGGACTAAGATGCTTAAGAACTATTGTTTAAAATTACTGATTGTGCTTCAACTAAAAACTTAACAAAACCACTAATAAAATCCAGTGAACCAAAGTGCGTTAGGCTTTTTGTTCAAAAGTTACTGATTTTGCTTCAGAGTTATTGCTTACAAGAAAAATCAAGTTACAAACAAGTCAAGCTATAGCGCTAGAAAAATGTTACTGGATTTATTGGGAAAGAAAAGTATGAGTTTATATACTGCAATATTTATGAATGATTTAGCAATTGAAATTAAAAATCTAGGCTTAGGAATAATAGTAGATCATGATCCATTCCACACTTCAATAATGCACAAAATTAAGACCAAACAAGTTACTGGACTTGTTGTAGCTGTGGAAAAAGTAGCCTAATAACATATTTTAACAAAATGCTGTGAACGCAATACTTTTCAAGTTATAAGTGATTTAGTGCATCACTTCAGGAATTTGAATGCATTAAAGTTTCAAAAATTCATTTCCCACTCGAGCTAAAATTAATTAAATGTAGAAATCTAAGTGAAACTGAAGAAGTAAAAGAAAACAATATACATTCGAAAGAATAGCATAAATATTCCACTTTTTTTTGTTCCACTTTTGCTTCACACACACACATATATATATCTCTATCTATCAAATCCCTCCATCAACCCCCCCCCCCCCACTTCCCCCACTGAGGCCATTCTTTTTTCCACTTGCTTTTTATGTGCACTAAAGGGGAGTTGGGGGGGGGTTCTTTCTGCATAGAAAGACTTTCCATAAATGTGCCTTTTGATAGATATCACACAAAGCAAATACAGAGTTGGGGAGGAAAAAGAAAAGGACAAGTCATTCATTTCCACTCAGCTGGAGATACATAAAATGCTGTACAAGAAAATCTGTTTATGAGAAAGTGTTTTTTTTTCCAAACATCTTATATTATGAAAGAAGTCAGATGTATACATTTGACAAATTTATATAGTCTATGTGAACAAGTAGCTAGATCATCAACTCCTTCTACAAAACAAAAGTTGAATCAATTGAAGCTTTTTTTCCAAAAAGGAAAAGTTATATCCCCACAATTCCAAAAGAATGGAATCAGAAGAATGTGGTTTTTTAATCTGCCTAAAATTGGGAATTTATATTATGTGAACACTGATCAGTTGCAATATGTTAATAACCACATCAGTGCATCATAAATAGCTCATTTTTTTCTTTGAAGATGTCATAACTTCATAAACACTAAGAGATTAGGTTTACCAGACAGCATAAATATTTTTAAGTATACATATGCCAGGTGTGGTTTTAAAAAGTGTTAAAATAAATGAGGAGGGAGCAAGAAGTATATATTTATCATGTTAAGATGGCCAAAGCCTCTTAAGTACAGGAATTTTATGTGAAATGTTATACAAAATTGCAAATTTTAATTAGTAAATTAAATTTTTATTAGTTAATACCTTACCTACCAGACGATAGCTATAGTCCGGCGCCAGCCGGTCCCGCCAAACGAAAGAAAAAGACGTCCCGGGTTTCACCCCCGGCAGGACCGGCACACTACAATCCACTCGCCAGGTGGCCTAGTTCCTGCCTCACTCGCCAGAGGGACGTGACGTCATAGCATCTTTTTCGTCCCTAAGATTGAATGATGAGGCTGGAAGCGGGGAAGGCCGGGTGGGAATTTCCCGTCTGGTAGGTAAGGTATTAACTAATAAAAATTTAATTTACTAATTAAAATTTGCAATTTCATTGCGTTAATACATCTTACCTACCAGACGATAGCTAGAATAACTACCCAGTGGAAGGAGGGCAGCCTTCTGAGGATTGGAGAGAACTCTTATATTATACCTAGGTGTGAGGTTCTAGTCCTTTGAGGAGACATGTTAGTCTCAAGGGTATCTAGACCTACCTGCCCCCCCCCCCCCCCCCCCCCTTTTTGACTGCTCTGAGGGGAGGAAGAGAGCAAGAGTTCAAGTCCATGATTCCCACGGTTAACCTGGAAGAGTAGGGAAAGTCCTATACCCAGAGAATTACTCTGAAGTAAAAAACTTTGAGAAGCCAAGGCATAGGCTAAAAGTGAGCCTGCACCTAAAACTAACTAGTATGTACACTATATATAATTATATACAAAGAAGCTTAGGGGACTAGTGGTGGATCTGCTGGGCCGCCACCACAGGACCCAAGTGAAAAAGCTCCTTATCTGCCCAGGCAACATCCTTAAGGTAAAACTGTGTAAAGGTGTTGTGGGACTTCCAGTGGCATGCTGCTAGAATCTGGTCCAGAGATATGCCACCTTGAAAAGCTTTGGAGGCCGCAAAGGCCCTAACATCATGGGCCTTGACCTGATGTAAGGTCAAGGACTCTTGGTCAGAGAGATCATAACACAACACTACTGTTTGTTTGATCCAGGACGAGATAGTGGCAGGAGAGATGTCCCTGTCAAAACCTTGTTTGAATGAAACAAAAACTAACTCCTTTCCCGTTCTTAGGTCCTGTGTTTTGTCCAGGTAGTAGCGAAGAGCCCGAACGGGGCAAAGGGATCTGTCTTCCTTTAAAGACTTATCCAGAGTGGGGGCTAAGGCCGGGATGACCACAGGGGCCACGCACTCTGGTCCCTCTTTTGCCAAGTGATTTTTCAGCTTGGTGTCTGATATTTTTGTTTAACCAAGCGTGTATCTCACTTCTGCGTTTTCCTGAAGCCAGGGCTAGGAGAAAAACAGTTTTGAAAGTAAGGTGTTTCAGAGAAGCCTTTCTGAGGGGTTCAAACGGTGCTTTTGTAAGCTGGTGTAAAACTAGGGAGAGGTTCCAAGTAGGAACCCCCCTGTGTCCTTTGGGTCTATCCCTGTGAAAACTGTCTAACAGTCTAGTCAAATTGTCATCCTTGCCGACATTAATCGAGGTATTTCCCAGTTTGTCTGCAATGGCTGACCTGTAACCATCAATAGTGCTGGGCTGGAGATTTTTCTCCTGGAAAAGGTGCAGGAGGAAATCTGCTATTTGTTTTATAGATGGGTTCCTGAAGTCCACCTGACTTGTTTCGCACCATCTGATAAAAACGGCCCACTTCGCTTCGTAGACTGTTCTGGTTGAACGTCTTTGAGGCGCCTCAATTCTTGACGCCACTGGGCTAGAGAACCCCTGCTCCTTGATTGTCTGGGCTCTAGGAGCCAGGCATGGAGATTTAGGTTTGTCAGATCCCTGTGACGTGCCTTGTTGAAAGGTTGGGTCACTAGATCTGGGTGGTGTGGAAGACAAAGAGGAACCCTCGCAGATAGCTCCACTAGGTCCCAAAACCAAGGCATGTTGGGCCATCCCGGGGCAATCAGGATTGCTCTGCGATACCAGTGATCTGACAGCTTGCTGACCACCTTCCCCATCAGAGACACTGGGGGGAAGAGGTACATGTCCAGGTCCTCCCAGGACAATGTCAGAGCATCCACTGACCAGGCCTTTGGGTCTGGAATTGGGGACACAAATTGAACTAGCTTGCAGTTGTACCTTGTTGCAAACATGTCCACTCGGGGATAATGCCAGGTTTGACAAAGGAGGTCGAAGGTCTCTTGATGGAGGGACCACTCCGTCTGAATGACCTGCCTTTGGCGAGACAATTTGTCTGCAATTACATTGACGGCCTGGAATGTGTCTGGCCTTCAGTACTATTTGATTGAGGCTGCACCAACATAGGAGCCGCCAAAGAAGGGCACAGAGTGAGCCTGACCTCATACCTCCTTCCTTGTTGATGTATGCTACAACCGTAGTGTTGTCTGTGGCAATCAGGACGACCTTTCCTTGCACTAAATGTTGGAATCTTTTTAGTGCTAACAACACGGCTTTTAGTTCTAAGAAGTTTATGTGCAACTTGCTTTCGGGCACTGACCAAGTACCGCTTGCTGTGAAATCGCCAAAGTGAGCACCCCAGCCTTCTTTTGAGGCGTCTGTAAAGATTTGAACTACGTGTCGCAGGGGGTGTAAGGGCTGACCCTTTAGGACATTTTCCTCTTGGGTCCACCACTGCAGGTACTGATGGAGAGACCTCGGAATTGGGATCTCCTTTTCCAGAGATTCTGGGACTCTCCAGTGCTTCTTGAGGTGCCACTGAATAGGTCTCATGTGCAGTCTGCCTAGGGGCACCTGTTTTTCTGTCGCAGTGAGAAGACCTATAAGAGACATGAAAGTTCTCACTCGGCAAGATCTGTTCTGTAAAAGCACTGTTATTTTTTGTTGAAGGGCTTCCCAACGGTTTTGAGTAGGCCTGACTACTCCGTTGAGTAGGTCGTACTGGTAGCCTATGAAGTCGAAGACTTGTTGGGGTTCCAGTTCTGACTTTTGCATGTTTACCATCCAGCCCAACTCCTGGCAAAGGGCTAGGAGGGACTGGGTTCCCTGGTGGCAAGATTCTTTGGTAGGGGCTCGAATCAACCAGTCGTCTAGGTACTGGTGGATTCTTATACCCTGTGACTGAGCCATTAACTTGACCTCTTTGACCACACCAGTGAACTCCATGGGAGCTGTTGACAGGCCAAAGGGAAGTGCCCGAAACTGGTACGACTGGTTCTGAAAGTGGAACCTGAGGAATTTTCGGGATGTGAAGTGAATTGGAATGTGGAAGTAGGCGTCGCTGAAGTCTAGCGATGTCACCCACTCCTCTTGTTGTAGAGAGGTCCGGATTGTCTCTGGAGTCTCCATTTTGAATGTTTTTACGCATAAAAACTGATTTAGAGTACTGAGATCCAAGATTGGCCGCCACTTGTGGTTCGGCTTTGGGACAATGAACAGTCTGTTGAAAAAGGCTAGTGAGGTTTGAACCCTGACCCTCTCTACTGCCTTTTTCTCGATCAGAGCTTGTACAGCTTCTTGCAAGTGGGAGTCTCTGATGGGGTTTGCATAGCCACTTACTATCAGGGGATCCCTTACCAAGGGAGGTCTGACTTTGAAGGGGAGAACATAACCCTCCTTTAATATGGACACTACTTTTGGGTTTGCACCCTTGTGAGCCCATATTTCCCAAAAACTCTGAAGACGTCCCCCCACTGGTTGGACACTTGCAACATTGGGGACATTTGGAACATTTGGAGCAGAAACAAAGTGACCGACAAAAGAAGCACTTTTCACACACTTTATTTGACTTTTGATCTTTGATTTTGGCCTTACGTCTTTCTTTTGCGACTGCCACCTTGTTACAGTAGGTACACGACATACAACATGATAAGAAACATTTGTTGGAACAGATACAAAAGAGTTTCTTGTTATGACACTTTTTACAGAACTGACTGGCCGGGCCACCGGCACCGGACTTGACTTGCAGTAATTGTCATTTATACTGTGTCTTCTCATGAGCCATCTTGGTACCACGTCCGGGCTGACCACCCCGGCCTCTGCCCCGGCCTCTATTGCGGGAACCAAACGCTTTCCAAGCTGGTAGTTCCTTTCCGGCCTGAGAAGTTGATTTAGCAGTGTCTTGAGGTTTCCAACCAGTACTGTAGGGTTGGTATCTCTGCTTTCTGCCTCTACCGGCGAACCCCCCGCGGCCCGGGCCGGGCTGGGAAGTACGTCGGGAAGCTTCTAACTGGTTGATTTCATCCTCAGCTTTTCTAATAGCAGCATCTGGAAATAACCCATATCCATTCAGGGGACAATTTCTCAAGGAATTGAAAGAATCTGGCTTAATCCCCGGTTTCACAGCTTCCAAGTATGAGTCCCTACGGAGTAGGGTCAAATTCGCCATCTGTACAAAGGTAAAGTCTGCCAAATGTTGTAAAGATTTCCCCATGGCGAAACTGACATTCTGGTTAAATGAGGATAAGTATAAAAGTTCATCCAGTGCACCTTGAGCTTTGACAGAGGACTTGCCTTTCTTAAGTTCACTTTGTAAAATATGCAATTGTTCTTGGAAGGCATCCTGTATTTTGGTGATACAGCGATTAAACCCCGCTGACTGGTTGCAAATATATGAAGACTCTTTTGCTGCTTTCTCCCACTTACGCATAGTGTCTTGTGATAGTGGGCGGGATGGAGGCTGAGGAGATGTAGAAGATATGGTTGAAATCCTGGGAATGAACTGTTGATCTTCGCCGCATCATTTGGTCAAGAATTCACAGATTTACCCGGCCTAGTTGGATCTGTAGGCTCAGCCGGGTGTATCCCATACCATCTGTTCTGGGATTTTGGGGGTCTGAGAAACTGGTCCACATGCAGGCCACCTGGATCACTAGATTTTGAAGGATATCCTTCTATCAGTACAAGGTTTAGAGTTTCTAGTTTTCGGCACAACCAATCTTCCGGTGGAAGATCCACAGAAATCTTGCCCACCGGCTGAGAACGGTGACCTGCCCAAGGATTATCAGTGCGGGATTGCGGAGAATACTCCAGGTCAGGAATGTGTGTCCATCCCATAAACGCGCGGACGCCTCTCACAGTCTCGCGGTAATTTTGGTCTTCACTGAGGACCCGGTCCGGGTCTGAGGTTTCCAAGTCTGGGGATTCCTCTGCATCAGATAACTCACCCTCTTCAAATGTTTCCTGAGGATTGACATCGCGGAAGGTGACCGGCCCGGAGCCGGAAGAAGGTTGTTGAAATGAAGATTGAGAGGAAGCAGACATAGCAGCTGACGAAACAGTAGCCACCGGAGCAGGGTGTTTAAACATAGGTTCTGCTTCCGGGTAGAGGTTTTGAAGTGGAGATTGTCTGTCAGCAAAGGAAACATCCTGATCTCTAGCCTCATCCGGGCCAACAGCCGGGCCGGCTGGGCCGGAAGAAGCCGAAGTAGTGACAAAAAAGGGTGTCTGGGAAAGAGCACCTGCTGGAGCAGCATGAGAGACCGGTACTTTGACCGGAGAAAATGACGGATTGTGTTGCACAGAAGGTGAGGGGCGATGTCCTAAAGTAATCAGTGCCTCAAGCCTGGCCATACGAGTGGCCCACTTTTCGTCCAGTTCTTGAAGATCTTTCTTAAATTGAGGCACAGGAAGGGACAAATCCGGAGCAGAAGACAAAGAAACATCAGGTTCTTGTTCTGGCTGGGTATCAAGTACTACCACAGTAGACGGATCGACTAACACCTCCTTTGCTTTAGCCTTTTCCTTTCTGAGTTTATAGGTAGGCGTACTTAACTTGAGCACTTGCTCCGGGGTAAGGACACTGCAAAAGTCACACTGCAGATTTTGAACACAAGGGTCATCACCATGTCCTTTCTCGCGACAACGCGCACACCTGCTATGCTTGTCGAATGAAGCCATAATATGGCCACACGCACCCTTTCTCTGTCCTGGAGATGCCATGATAGAAAAGTCAACTAATGGCAACTATTCCGACACAAATTAAACAGAATAACACAAATATAAAACCAAAAAGGTTCACAGATAAAAATCCACAACTTTAAATATCGCGCCAAACGAAAAAGATGCTATGACGTCACGTCCCTCTGGCGAGTGAGGCAGGAACTAGGCCACCTGGCGAGTGGATTGTAGTGTGCCGGTCCTGCCGGGGGTGAAACCCGGGACGTCTTTTTCTTTCGTTTGGCGGGACCGGCTGGCGCCGGACTATAGCTATCGTCTGGTAGGTAAGATGTATTAACGCAATGAAATCTTACTTTAGTATAATCAATGTCAAGTTAAACTGATGTTACTGAACAGTAAATCAGTTAGGGGCTGAAAATCCTCATTTTCATGTCAAGATGGCCATGACTGTACTTGTATTGGAACTCCAAGGTTGAAAGAAAATAAGAATGTCCCTAATGTCATCTTTAAAATTGTACAAAATTTAACTGAGCTCTGCTGAACAATACGATAGCTGGAGATTAAAAACTCCATAATTTCACTGCAAGGTGACCATAACTTCATCCATATTGCGACTTTAAGGTGACCATAAAATGAGAATGTCCCTTTTGTCATCCTTTATAAGTGTACAAAGTTTAGCAGTCAGTTCAGGTCAGTTGAACAATAAGATAGCTGGAGGTCGAAAACTTCCTTTTTTCACTGAAAAGTGACCATAACTTCATTCATATTGGGACTTTAAGGTGACCATAAAAGCAGAATGTCCTTTCTGCCAACCTTTATAAATGTCGCAAGTTTTATTTGAAAAATATACACATTAACTAAGCTTAGGGCTGAAAAACTCTACATTTTAAGTTTAAGATGGCCCTAACATTATTAATATTTGAATCATAAGGTAGTAAGAGTGTTCTTTTGATGTACCTCAATATCAATATATGTTAGATTTTAAAAAAGATGGAAAAATAACAGGCCAGACAATTTTATTCCAATTTGATGACTTTAGGGGGGCCATAGCCCTAATAATATTAACAGTTTAAGGTCACCATAAAGTCAGGATAATCCTTTGGTGAATGTTAATATATATGCCAAGTTTGGTTGAAAAGTGTGGAAAACTAAGTGAACTGGAGGGTTAAAACCCACGTTTTGGTCATTAAGGTGACCTTAAGCTTGCAGATACAGAGCTAAAACTTCGGCATGTGAAAGATTATCAAAAAGTAGCTGAATAAGTTGTTCCAACAAAACGCCGAAATCCTAACCGTTTTTGAGATACAGACCAAGTACCCATTTTTAAAAAATTTACAAAAATAAAACGCCTCCCATTCAGGTATTTATGGTGCAATTGATGAGAAAATCCTTTCCGACCTTGGAAATTTGGTCTAGAATGTACCAGATAAATTTTATAGCACAGGTGTGTGTGGTTTTTTCCGAAACGCGATGACGGGGTGTTTTGGAGTTATGCTTAAGGTTACCTTAGGTAAAGCTTAAGGTCTGCGCAAAGTATCCCAAAAATTTTTCCCGCCCCTATAGTTTTAAAGAAAGATAAGAAGGAAAGAAAAATTTGAAAGGCTAAGAAGTTATTCAAGGGAGACCATAATCCGGCGGCGGCGGCGGTGATCAGTCGAACTTCGGTGAAAACAAATAAGCGTCCCTGACGGGCCGCTTAATTAAAAGAAACAGTGGAGACACTACCTGAAGAATCGCCCCTCCAGTTCTGATAACTTCCACGTCCCCTATTTTCATAGTATCCCCTCCCTCGTCCCCTGTCATAGCTAGAGCTGGGACTCTCTTTGTTGTCATAGTAACTGCTGCCCCCTTCCTGGTCACCATGGTAACTGCCTCTTCCCCTTTGCTGGTAAGGTCTGTAGCCTTGTCCACCACCACGGCTGTAAAGATGGGTAAAAGTTAGAAAACAGTAATGAAGTGTCTTTGTGGAATGAAAGAGAAGTAACAATCAACAGAGGTAACATACAAAATTAATTTACCATTTCACTTAAATGCGGATTTCTGCATTTCAACATCCCCCCCACCCCCACCCCCCCACTCTCTAAGTGAATGGACATGCAATCTTCTTAGGTGATGTGTAATAATACACAAACTTTTCTTTAAGTAGGATTCTGCCCGAGTATGATCAACTGTACTAAAACTAACACCCCAATCTGTGATCACATACTTAAATAGCAAGCCCAATTTCTTGGTCAAACAGTCATTGTATCTTGCCACATTGGGCTGACAGAATTTCTTTTATATGAGAAACTAAAGAGAGATGCAAGAAGCCTTTAGTCCAGTGGTTCTGAAAGAATTTTTTTTCTCAAATATCATTACTATTTGTAAGACAATAAGAAAACTTCCTAAATGGACAAGAAGGTATATACGAGTTAGTGATAGTTTATATTAGCTCATCTCCATGAGTGATATATTTTTTTTCATATTTGTATGATGAAGATGTTGTCTTTCATTTTCCATTTTGTATGAATTCCACAATTTAATGTAGTATAACTTTAAAGAAAAAAATGCTAAAAAAGGCTGTAATATACATATCAGTGAATATGAAACTTCAATTTTTGAGATTTCTCCATCATTTCTCAGATTCTGGATGGAGTTTAATAACACAAAAATAAGCAGAAGCTCTATAAAAATACCTGATGATATATATGAATATATTTATAGGTTATACATTTTCAGAAATATTAACCAAAAATATGGGCACCAGTTGATGAGTTTACAACTCTAAATATGCACAGTAAGTAGCACTCAAGTATAACTAGACCGATGCAAATTTGTATCCACCGGAAAGACAACTCACCAAAGCCAGTGAACCATTGTTTGACCTTGAAGGAGGGGCCAAAGGTCAAATCTAACATCAGAAGATTCCTAGCCCAAGATTTCGTATGAGTTGGTTTCGCATTGTAAACCTCTAGGATCAATAATAAGCGAGTTATAAGCAGTTTTAAGTTTGGCTATCCTCGTTTGACCTTGAAGCAGGGGCCCAAGGTCAAATCCGACCACACCAAAAGATTCCCAGCCCATGATTTCCTATATGTTGCTTTACCATCCCAAACCTCCAGGACCAATAATAAGCGAGTTATAAGCAGTTTTAAGTTTGGCTATCCTCGTTTGACCTTGAAGGAGGGGTCCAAGGTCAAATCCAACCACACCACAAAATTCCCAGCCCATGATTTCCTATATGTTGCTTTACCATCCCAAAACTCTACGACCAATAATAAGTGAGTTATAAGCAGTTTTAAGTTTGGCTATCCTCGTTTGACCTTGAAGCAGGGGCCCAAGGTCAAATCCGACCACACCAAAAGATTCCCAGCTCATGATTTCCTATGGGTTGGCTTACCATCCCAAACCTCTACAACCAATAATAAGAGAGTTATAAGCAGTTTTAAGTTTGGCTATCCTCATTTGACCTTGAAGGAGGGGCCGAAGGTCAAATCCGACCACACCAGAAGATTCCCAGCCCATGATTTCCTATATGTTGCTTTACCATCCCAAACCTCCAGGACCAATAATAAGCAAGTTATAAGCAGTTTTAAGTTTGACTATCCTCATTTGACCTTGAAACAGGGGCCCAAGATCAAATCCAACCACACCACAAAATTCCCAGCCCATGATTTCCTATATATTGCTTTACCATCCCAAACCTCCAGGACCAATAATAAGCGAGTTATAAGCAGTTTTAAGTTTGGCTATCCTCATTTGACCTTGAAGCAGGGGCCCAAGGTCAAATCCAACCACACCAAAAGATTCCCAGCTCATGATTTCCTATGGGTTGGCTTACCATCCCAAACCTCTACAACAATAACAAGCGAGTTATAAGCAGTTTTAAGTTTGGCTATCCTCGTTTGACCTTGAAGGAGGGGCCCAAGGTCAAATCCGACCACACCAGAAGATTCCCAGCTCATGATTTCCTATGGGTTGGCTTACCATCCCAAACCTCTACAACCAATAAGTGAGTTATAAGCAGTTTTAAGTTTGGCTATCCTCGTTTGACCTTGAAGGAGGGGTCCAAGGTCAAATCCGACCACACCAGAATATTCCCAGCCAATGATTTCCTATATGTTGCTTTACCATCCCAAACCTCCAGGGCCAGTAATAAGTGAGTTATAAGCAGTTTTAAGTTTGGCTATCCTTGATTGACCTTGAAGGAGGGGCCGAAGGTCAAATCCGGCCTCACCACAAGATTCCCAGCCCATGATTTCCTATATGTTGGTTTACCATCCCAAACCTCTAGGACCGCTAAAAAGCGAGTTATAAGCACTTTTAACTTTGGCTATCCTCGTTTGACCTTGAAGGAGGGGTCCAAGGTCAAATCTGACAACATCAGAAGATTCGCAGCACATGGATTCCTATAGGTTGGTTTCACATTGCAAACCTCTAGGACCAATAATAAGGGAGATTTTGGCACTTTTAAAGTCCGCTATGTGGGTTACTTCGGCACTCCATGGATGACCTTGAATTAAGAGCTTCAAGGTCAAATGTGTCCAAGGTTGTAGAGGACATGTATATCTGTTATACATACCACATATGAATAGATTCAACCTTCTACCTATGAGAAACAGCCAGTAGAAAAATGTAGATTATTTTCAAAGAAATGCCCACGGCAGCTACCTTGTTTTTCAGAATGAGGCCATTTTCAGACCCAGAGAAGCTTACCCCCAAAGAAGATATCCTGCAAATTTGGTGAACCTAGCTGATGTAGTTTTCCTCTGAGTGCGCTATCGCCGTAAATCTCTCTATGCGCGGCGGCGTAGCGAACACATCGAGGCATCCGGTGGATACAATAAAAACTAGAGGAATGCTTTTGCTAACAAAAGTGAAGCGTCCCTTAAAGTTTAAAATGCTTTGTAGTTTTAATAAGCATGCTGTAAAGCTAAGAATGCACAAAGCTGCACCGTATGCTTTCCCAATACCTCTTAATACATTCTGAAGCTATAAAAGCAACAATAAAGGAGATATAAGGCAAAAACTCCAAAGCAGCTATTTATAACCCCAGTTTGGCCCATAAGGGAGGGTCGGGGGGGTAAAACTGACCGGCTATTTAGACTCTCCACATATGCTTTCC
The DNA here is from genome assembly GCA_964017235.1 of Sabellastarte sp. h YS-2021. Classification (NCBI taxonomy): domain Eukaryota; kingdom Metazoa; phylum Annelida; class Polychaeta; order Sabellida; family Sabellidae; genus Sabellastarte; species Sabellastarte sp. h YS-2021. The sequence continues at coordinate 82,484,572 of OZ024935.1, read as the reverse complement.
CAATACCTCTTAATACATTCTGAAGGTCTAAAAGCAACAATAAAGGAGATATAAGGCAAAACTCCAAAGCAACTATTTTATGATCCCAGTTTGACCCATAAAGGATGGTCAGGGGATAAAACTGACCGGCTATTTAGATTCTCCACATATGCTTTTCCAATACCTCTTAAAACATTCTGAAGCTATAAAAGCAACAATAAAGGAGATAAAGGCAAAAACTCAAAAACAGCTATTTTATGACCCCAGTTTGACCCATAAGGGGGGGCCAGGGGGTAAAACTGACCGGCTATTTAGACTCTCCATATATGCTTTCCCAATACCTCTTAATACATTCTGAAGCTATAAGAGCAACAATAAAGGAGATATAAGGCAAAAACTCAAAATCAGCTATTTTATGACCCCAGTTTGACCCATAAGGGGGGGGGGGGGGGCGTGGGGTAAAACTGACCGGCTATTTAGACTCTCCACATATGGTTTCCTATTACCTCCCAGTACATTTTATAGCTCTAAATGCAATACTTAAGAAGATAATAGGGGGGTTGGCCTAAATTTAAGGCTTTCAGATTTGAAGGTGTCAGAAAATCACTCATAAATGAGACATTTTTCACGGGATTGCTCCCAAAATCTAATCAGCTCGCGTTTTCGATAGTATGAACAGGTGTGTCAAATTATAAGGCTCTATAGCAAGTAGTTTTTCCTGAACTGTGATGACGGAGGGGGGGGGGGGGGGGGGGGGGGGGGTGTACTTCAAAAAATAGTTTTTGATCATGTGACCTTCATAAAGGTCAAATTTAAGCATGCAGAAAAATTTTCCCACGCCTAAGGTATATAACTGCCAAATATGGTTTGAAACCTTCTAATAATAAGGGAGATATTCAAGGGAGACCATAATGCGGCGGTGGCGGCGAGGAAACTGAGGCGAAAACAAATAAGCGCCCTTTCAGGGACGCTTAACAAGGTCACTGCCGCAGCGGTTATCTCTCGCCTTAGAATCAGTAATAATGGAGAACTAAAGGAGATAGAAGGCCTTTGCAGTAAGATAACCCCACTTGACATTGAAGAAGGGGTCAAAGGTAAAAGTCAGCAATTGGAAAAGAGTCTCAGGCCATGACTTCCTTTAAGTTGTTTTCACATTAGGAACCCCTAGTAACTATGATAAGGGAGATATAAGGCCTTTTTAATAGGATAATCTGATTTAACATTAAACGTGTGATATGACGGCCATTTTGTTTTCGAAACTAGGCCAAATTACTATCAGACTAACTTTCCTAGCCATATATCTCTGGGGCAAATTTGGCCGGAATATTCCAAGTTTTAGAGCATCTTAAGAATTTTGAAATAATTGGCTATTGTGGCCATTTTGATTTTCAAAATAAGGCCAAAATTTTTCTCAGGCAAAATATTTGCAGGCCAGGTCTTTTCACGCTCTGTCTTTACATTCTGAAGCCATAGCACCAATAACAAGGGAGAAATAAGGATGTATAAGTGTGATGACTCCATTGAACCTTGAAGCGAGGCTCAAAGGTCAAATTCAACACCTGGAGAAGATTTCCAGGCCATCACTTTCTACAAGTTGTTTTCACATTCCGAACCTCTGGGAGCAATATTTGGGGAGATATAAGGCCTTTTTAATAGGATACCCCCATTTGACATTAAACATGTGGCCATTTTGGTTTTTGAACTAGGCCATTACTATCAGGCTAGCTTTTTTAGCCATATATCTTTTGTGCAAATTTGATGAAGCTAGCTGGAATATTTCAAGATTTAGAGCACCTTTATGATTTTCAGACAATTAGCTATGGCGGCCATAATGTTGCACAGACAGGTTTTCATAGCCATAAACATTCCGTGTGAATTTGGTGAAGATATTTTTATAAATGAATGATATATTAAGGTTTATGTAAAAACGTGATGAACGGAGAGACAGATGCACACACGTACGGAAGGCCTTTTATAATTTCTCGACCACGGCCTTCGGCCACAGGCAGGAGATAAAAATACGAGGCCTGTGTGTCCCTCTATTCATCCCATATATAAGCTCATGGTGGACGCTGGAAAAAGCCAGCTCAAAGTTGACATCAAAATCAGCAAAGTGACATCTTAGCTTTTTGGGAAGATATTAGCTATGCTCTGAAACTCAAGTTAACATATAAACACCTTGCTTTGGGATTAGATGAGGATGGTATGCAAAATATAAACACTGCAAGGAACAATGTCATATCAGTAATTGCTTATGGGATATATTGTACATGGGTTAAATGTGAAGACTCAAAACAGTCTTATAAATATATTAGTCTTAACCAGAGTGTAAAACATTACATATACCATTACAATTGTATATTTCAAGCATGTGAAACAAAGAGGCCTTGGTTCAATATTTTTAATAATTATTGCAATAAGATCTTATCACTGTGGTAGTATGTAATATAATAGTAATAAATAGTGTTCTGTATCATACTGTGTATGTTTACGCAATGTAAACATAATGCAGTGTAATAAAATAGTAATAAATAACATTCAATATCATACTGTGTATGTTTCTATGCAATGTACAGTCTTGATGGTGGGGTTTGATACTCTCACCCACCCAGGACTTCTAAACTTTTGTTTAAATTGTTTTGAAAAAGAAGAAAAAAGTGACACTATTATATGTACAGTAATATTGTGTAGCATGATGGCTGGTCTTCCTTCTCTTACACCTAAGGCTGTCCCCCCTGTAGGTGGGAGATTTATGGTTGCCCAGCCATTTTAAGAATTTTCTTTTTTTCTTTTTTTTGGCTTTCTTATTTTTGTCAGAATATTTATGTAGTTTTCACAGTTTTTTATGTGTGTGATTTAAAAGAGCTTTACAAATATAATTTCATACTGTGTATGAATGGCACTGTAAAGGGAATTGATGGCAGGTTTGCTACCCTCGCCTGCCCAATCCCGATGCACCTTGTTATAAAAGGGTAAATAAAAATATTAAAAAAAAAAAAATCTTAGCTTTATACTTCTCAATCTACTGAGACTACTTGATTATATGAGTCATGCACTCACCTGTAACCTCCCTGTGAATCCTTCTCTCCCCCTTCTATGGGCTCTCCATATTGGTTACGTCTGGGTGGGTCAGGAGGCCCTGGTGCTCTCTTGTAGGGAGATCCCTTGGTATCTGGACTCTCTCCATACCTGTCTGGTGGATCTGGGGGCCCTGGGGCCTGTCTACCTCGACCCCGTGGAGTGTAGCTCCCCCTGTCTTGGTAGCCACCTCCACGTCCACCATGATACCCTCCTCCCTCATCCTGGTGATATAATCATACACAATTCACTTGTATTACTTATTGCCTCTCACAGCTTTTAGTGTACATACCTCAGATAGCGATCCCACAGAAGCAACCACACAGAACCCTTATTCAGAATGAGAAATTATAATACTGGGGAACCTTATTATTTAAATATCATCCACATTTGTGCCAATTTCATATCAGTGGAAATCAGGGGCCTTATGCAGTCAGAAAGAAAAAAAAGAAATGTGTAAAAAATTTTGCCCGGGTCAAGGAAATAGAAGAGATTTTCATCGATAGTGGATTTTACAAACTGTGGTGAATTTCATGCTCCTCACCCATCAGAAATGGATACAATATGGACAGGTTTTACTTGTTTCAGAGATAACTTATAATGATAATTTATTATGGAAATAATAATAGTTTTACATACCTTTAATCTGTCTACAGAATTATTGTTAAATCTTGGTTGATAAATGCATACTTCTTACTTGTTCTCTTATCCATAGTGTCATGTGCACATCTTTACTTACATTTATTATCCACCACGCGACGTATTTGCCCTAAATACGGGGAAATACAGATCGGGATGTATTTTTTTTGTATACACCGGCGCCCCGGTACTATGGATATTGAGTGTGATTAACTTCCGGTTTTTTCAACAATATCTCGGAAAGTATGTAACTTAAAAATATGTATAATATATCATTAGAAAGGTGTTATTCTAGCGCTTCTGCTCATGTATGTTGCATAAATATCCATGCAGAAATGACTGAGATATTGCAAGGTAAAGATTGAAGTTTTATATTCAGTGTAGCAGTTGCTCATCCTTTTTGACAGTCTGTTTCACTTTTTCTCATTAAATATTCATATTATTTGACCCATAAATCGCACAAAATGGTGGATAATAAGAGTAAAACATCCCTCATCAGACATATACAGAAAAAATATATCACTCATGAAGATTAACAATATAATACTCGTGCTACGCACTCGTATAATATTGTTATCTTCATTCGTGATATATTTTTTCTGTACATGTCATTCGGGACGTTTTCCTATTTTATTTGGAGTTTTATGTCACTTACAACTTTATAGGTCATATCACAAAGGATAGTTTTGTGGACAGAGGAAACCAATACATACAGCTGGTCAAGGCTCTGTACTGTAAGCTGCCAACCATGGGTAAGTAAATACCAACTTTCCCACATAAGGTCTATGTGGGATTTGAACCGCCGACCTCAGAGGTGACAGGCGAGTGTGTTATCACTGTGCCACTGTGGCCCCATCTTTACTTGCAGTTTCTGACTGTTAGAAGGACTAGTTGGTTATGTAAACTAAACAAAAAATTACCCAAACACAAAACTATATTATACTTATTCCAGGATAAATACTAAATACATATGTGTGAGGGTTTTTGGGGCAATTACAGGCTTCTCCCATAAAATTCAAATTAGGGCAGGGCCAGTAGCAGATATTCCAGTTCAGTACCCTGTTAGTGTGAAACTGTCCCGATTAATTGTATTCTAGCATAATCCAAATCATATAGACCCACTAACAGGGTTCCCACAGACTTTTGACAACTGGATTCAAGGTCTTTTCCAGGATTTTCAAGGTCAACAACAACAATTCTCAAGGATATATTTTAAGGCACGACTTCCTTTACCTCCCCTTCTAGCCATCTGTTCCTCCCACAAAATTCTTTGTTGTCACATGATTTTAACATTTTATAAACTCATTACAACAATGCTAGTTAACATATCTAAGAATAATTTTACATAAACTTTGTTCAGACCAGATGATACTTGCTTAGCTGAGTCTGCCATAGCCGTAAAACTAGATGATGCAGATGCAAAAGTTGGGCAATAACAAATTCAAGGACTTTTCAAAAATTTTATTCAATTTTGACTAAATTCAAGGACTTTCAAGGCCTTGACAATGAAGCAATTTTTTTCAAGGATTTTCAAGGATGTGGGAACCCTGACTAACAGGAAGTGAAGTTCATGATAACAAAACATGGTAGTTCTTCCCCAAGAAATCACTATAAAAGTGATAAAATCTACAAATACGAGATAAAAGTTTATGAGTTCTTCTGATTTGGAATTTCTAATAATTCTTCAGGACCAATAATAAGGGAGATATAGGCACTGTAAAGTCTGCTACAAGGGGTGACTTGGCACTCCATGGATGACCTTGAATTAAGAGTTTCAAGGTCAAATGCCTGTATGCTTGTAGAGGACACATATATCTGTTATATAATATATATATCACCTATGAAAAGATTCAATCTTCTTTTTATGAGAAACAGCCAGCAGAAAAAGGTATATAATTTTTAAAGAAATGCCCAGGGCATCCATCTTGAGGCTAATTTCAGTTGCACAGAAGCTTCCTTCCCAATGAAGACATCCTGCAAATCTAAAGCTAGCTTGTTCACTTTTCCACTGAGAGTGTTAATGTAAAAAATCTGTGCGCGTTGGTGATGGCGTAGTAAATGCCAAACAAAAGTATCCACTGTATTCTTTCAGTAGATACAATATCATGACAAAATATGTGAAAAATATGTATAACAAATCCCAAAGTAGGGTCTTTATGGGCGTCAAACACAGTTTTAACACCAACATAAAGTCTTGGTTTTTGGCATATATAAGAAGAATATATTAATGTGTTCTCAGGTAAAACTTTAGCCAGATGGGCCACATAGTTTGTGACCTAGAGGGCATTAAGAGGTCAAAAGTATATTTCTGACCTTAATGTCTCCATAACTTTTTTATTTTGGGAGTTTAGGTCACCCGAAATTCTAAAAGTGTAACCATTACAATTGTAGTAGACAGATACTCTCCAAACCATAACCCACTGTAGATCCTCTTGGGCTTAAAATATCCCGAAAATTCATGGATGGGTTTAGACTATGGAACACCAACAAAGTTCAAGATACCAAAAATCTTAAAAGAGTTGCCATGGCAAGAGTAATTTTCAAGATACTACCCAAAACCTAATCAGCTCTAGATCCTCCTGGGTTACACATACCCTGAAAATATGGTGAAAATTGCTGCAGTGGATTCAATGCATTTCTTACAAAAAAGATGAACACAGACTGAGTCTGTAACCTCTCCAACTTTGTAAAGTCTCAAAAGTCTTTGCAAATGTTTAATTTTAGAGGATACCTTACTTAGTAAATGTAATAATAATATTAGAAACATTTGTATAGGGCAAAACTGACGAACATCCTTTAATGCCCTATAAGGGACAGGGGCAGTCCTTAAACCTAGCATCAGAGATGCGCATACCCCACAGTCCAGGGAAAGAGTTGTCAACACCATGAGATACAGAAGTGAAACAGTACTACGGATCAGTAGACTATCAGAGCATACTGTATCAGTTACGTAAAGGTCCAAATAATGTTTAAGTAGACAAGATAATGCTTAGGAGAAAGAAAATGAGAAGATGAAATATTGAAACAAGATAATTCAAAAGCAGAGATGACATCATTAATCAGTCAACTAAAAATTATGAAGCTGTAAAATTTATTAATTGAAGTATATTATTTATATAACTGTCAATGGAAATCATTCAATAAAGCAAAACTAAATATACTAGTCAGTGGCAGCAATACATATATCTCTGTGATAAGAGAAATATGTCTCAAATATGGCAGGTGAACGCACTTTGGTAGAGCCAAGGTTAAAAATCATACCATGATTTAGCATACATACACTCCCTACCAATGAGCCATCCATGAATCAGCTTCCTACACCTTTGCTGAAATATAGCCCAGAAAAGATTTTAAAGGTCATCATCACTAATGACAAGGTCAAAGGTCAAATTAAGGTCACACCAAGATATTGCATACCTACACCGTCTAATCAATGTCCCCAACAGTTTCCAAGATACAGCCTAGGCAAGATTTTAAAGCTCAAGGTCATTACAGCAAGGTCAAAGATCAAATCAAGGTGATATCATGACATGACACGCCTACACCCCGTAACTCTGTCTCATATCCCTACCAGGTATCAACTTACTACCCCTTACAGTTTCTGAGATACAACCTGGGCAAGATTTTAAAGTTCATGGTCACTATGGCAAGTGCAAAGGAGAAATCCAGGGTAACGCCGTGACGTTGCACACCTACAATGCCCAACTAATGTCCATACCAGGTTCAAACTCAAGGTCACTACAGCAAGGTCAAATCAAGGTCACACCATGATGTCTCACACCTACACCCCACGTAACAATATCTCCTCCAAGTATAAACATCCTACACCTCACGGTTCCTGAGATACAAGCTTTTTCCCGATGCCTGCCAGCCCATCTGGATGCCATGGGTGTAAACAATATCTGCACAGCCCTTAAAGACTGTGGGGTAGAAATGGCTAAGAAGAATGTAGACACAGTCTCCAAAAACTGCAGCAGTTCAATTTTATTATGCATGGTTCATGATGAGCTATTATCATTCTTTTAAATTTACTCTTTCTTGGTCCTGTGAGAAAATAAGTGACCGTACATTGGATATCTGGATGCTTGAGAGATTTTACATTACCGGCACAAACTCCATGTCTCAACCAATACAAGATTATTGTTGCTTTTTAGTTTTTATTCTGAACTACTGCATGCAAATATTCATCTCCTTTAAACTTCTCACTGTTTTTATCACAATTTCCTTTCATTTTGTTCATTTGATCTCCCAGGTCAGTGTTTTGGGGAAGACAGGTCATATATTGTCTGCAATTCACTCTTTCTTTCGGTGAGGTGATCTGTCCATTCATATTTCTCTTTACTGTAGAGATCCCAGAGTAATAACTTACAGTTGGAATTACTTATAACTGTCACCGAGAACAGAAAAATTCATATTATCAAAAAAAAAAAAGGTCCCACTAGATGTTTTCTCTCCCGCTGGTGATTGCTATGAAAATTTAAATGGATGTAAGGTGCTTTACTAGAGTTACTCCAAGTCTTTGTATTTCTTTTCCACCACATGTGACATACATGGAATCATTGTGAACCCAACATGATGGATGGGGAAATTACTGAGGGATGAAATACAAAGCCCCACATTCTAGTGAAAAAGTCATTAAGTCCTCATATAATACCTAAGACAAAAGGACTTGAGGAAAGTCTAGTGCTTTACTGGTCTTGCCAGAATTGTCAGCAGCAATATATTATTGACATAATTCACTTAATTCTGGCTTTGCAGATATAATTCAGCTGATCCATAGTTTAAACCATCAAAAAGCACTCAGATTTGTCATTTATTCCCAAATTATCACAATATTATGCTGCAGTATATTACTTCATAATTTATAGATTTGAATGTAAAGTGGCAAGAGTTGCAGAGTGGTCTTAAATACTAGGGTACACTAGACCCCATTACTCTACTCTTCAACAAGTACAATTTTAGCTAAATGAGCTTTTAAAACGTACAGGACATTTACAGTACTCAACTGGTAAATTTATGGGAATATTTGGCCCATAGCAATATTAACTTTGAAATGAAACATCAAGCTGCACCCCGCAGAATAATAATACATGACAGAGTACTTGAGTACTTACATGATGCGAAAAGAGTGCGGTTGATAAAGGGACTATAATAGCTATCTACCAGTACTAGTTAGAAGGTTTTTGATGAAGAAATGAATCTACTGACATTTTACCTGCACAAAAGTTTCACTTTCAACAAAGTTTGAGTCTAGTCAACATCTAAGACTACTTTTTGATCAATACTATGCATGAATCTTCAGAAAAAGGCAATCCCCAAAGCAATTCAATTGACTGTTTTACAACAACTGGTTGGGGAAATCAGATTATGGTATCCCAAGTAACATTGCCATGGTTAATCAAAATAAATGTTTCTTTGCCTGAGTTTGAAGTATTTTAGATACATGTAGTGGTGTTACCAAGGCCAAAAGAAGTCGCAAGTATTTGAAAATATTTCTTTATTTTACTTTTGTGTTTCTATTTATTACCTTAGAAATGTCTCAACTTAAGCTGTGATACCTGAAAAGTTCTCAGTATTACAAAATACTGAATAGTAGACAAAAGTCAAATAACTATCAATGCCTACCTCCCCAACAGTGAACACACAGTGAGAAATAGATACACAGGCAAAATTGTATATTAACAAAAACTGGAGAACTGTAATTCTAACTGGGCTTTTATAGTGCTTAATCTCCCCTATATAACCATTGTTTGACCTTGAAGAATAATAAGCGAGTTATAAGCAGTTTTAAGTTTGGCTATCCTCGTTTGACCTTGAAGGAGGGGGCCCAAGGTCAAATCTGACCAAATCAGAAGATTCCCAGCCCATGATTTCCACTAAATTGGTTTCACATAACAAACCTCAAGGAAAAATAATAGGCACGTTATAAGAACTTTTAACTTTGGCTATACTCGTTTGACCTAGAAGGAGGTGCCCAAGGTCAAATCTGACCACATCAAAAGATTCCCAGTCCATGATTTCCTATAACTTGTGTCACATTGCAAACATCTAGGGCCAATAATAGGCGAGTTACAAGAACTTTTAACTTTGGCTATCCTTGTTTGACCTTGAAGGAGGGGCCTATGATTTCCTATTAGTTGGTTTCACATTGCAAACCTCTAGGACCAATAACAAGCGAGTTATAAGCACTTTTAAATTTGGCTATCCTCGTTTGACCTTGAAGGAGGGGACCAAAGTCAAATCTGATTCCTAGGCCATGATATACTATAACTTGGTTTCACATAACAAACCTCTAGGACCAATAACAGGTGACTTATAAGCACTTTTAAGTTAAGCTATCCTCGTTTGACCTTTCTGATAATATCAGAAGATTCCCAGCCCATGATTTCCTACAAGTTCATTTCACATTACCAACCTCCAGGACCAATAATAAGCAAGTTATAAGCACTTTTTACTTTGGCTCTCCTCATTTGACCCTACAGGAGGGGTCCAAGGCCAAATCTGACCACACCACAAGATTCCCAGCCCATGATTTCCAATAAGCTGGCTTCACATTGCAAACCTCTAGGACCAATAACATGGGCGTTTTTAGCCATTTTAAGCTTGACTATCCTGTTTCATAACTCAATGTAAGTGAATTAGAAGTGCTTTTAAGTCTGGGTGTCCTCGTTTGACCTTGAAGGAGTTGCCCAAGGTCAATTTTAACCATATCAGAAGTTTCCCAGCCCATGATTTCCTATAAGTTTATTTCACATTACAAACCTCTAGGACCAATAATAAGCAAGTTATAAACACTTTTTACTCTGACTCTCCTCATTTGACCTTGAAGGAGGGGTCCAAGGCCAAATCTGACCACACCAGAAGATTCCCAGCCCATGATTTCGTATAAGCTTGTTTCACATTGCAAACCTCTAGGACCAATAACAAGGGAGTTTTTAGCCCTTTTAAACTTGACTATCCTCTTTCATTATTCAATGTCCATTGCAACCCAAATTTTGAACAAAATTAAAATAAAAGCAATTCATGGGCAATGCAATACAGATGGTTATGAAGTACAACATAAAGTAAACTTATTATTGCCAATCTCTTCAGTCTGCATTTCTTAAAAGCCCATAATCAAAACAAAAACCGCACAAATTTTAATCATTTTATTTGATGTTTTATATGCACAGAATACAAATTTAAAATATTCAAATAACAAAGAATATGTTAACAGTTAAATGTAGACTCTTCTGATGATTATTCATTCAAATGTTGTGCAAATGTTTTATGTTTATATATACGAGTATATCACTAATTTATTAAGTAATTTAAGTAAAAAAAACAAGTCAAATAAAAAATTAAAAGTAAGCCTTATTTTCTGATCTAATGACACAAATTAAAATAATCTAATTTCATTTGTGGAGTATTACAAGTCTGAAAAATAGCATCAGAGATGCCTGCGCCCCACAGCCTAGCTTAATATTTTTAACACCATGAGATATAGAAGTACTGTATTAGCACAAAGTTCAAGATACTTTCAGAGCACTGTCAGTCATATAAAGGTCCAAACAATGTTTAAACAGAGGAAACAAGGCCACTGCCGCAGCGGTTATCTCCCGCCTTAGAATAAGTAATAACATACAACTAAAATAGACATAAGGCCTTTGTAGTAAGATAACCCCACTTGACATTGAAGAAGGAAGGGGTCAAAGGTAAAAGTCAGCAATTGGAAAATAGTCTCAGGCCTTGACTTCGTACAACTCGTTTTCACTTTTGGAACCCCTAGTAGCAATGATAAGAGATATAAGGCCTTTTTAATAGGATAATCCCATTGAACATGTGATATGACGGCCATTTTGTTTTTGAAACTAGGCTAAATTACTATCAGGCTAACTTTCCTAGGCATATATTTTGCACATATTTGATAAACCTAGCTGCAATATTTCAAGTTTTAGAGCATCATAATGATTTTTAAATAATTGGCTATGGTGGCCATTTTGTTTTTCAAAATAAGGCCAAAATTTTTCTCAGGCAAAACATTTGGAGACCAGAACTTTGATGGTCTGCTTTTATATTCTGAAGACATAGTGCCAATAATAAGGGAGAAATAAGGATGTTTTAGTGTGATGGTCTCATTTAACCTTGAAGCAGGGGTCAAAGGTCAAATTCAACACCTGGAAAAAGATTCCCAGGCCATGACTTTCTACAAGTTGTTTTCACCTCTAGGAGCAATATTTGGTCAGACATAAGGCCTTTTTAATAGGATAACTCTGTTCGACATTAAACATGTGATATGGCGGCCTTTTTGTTTTTTGAACTAGGCCAAAAATTACTATCAGGCTAGCTTTTCTAGCCATATAGTTTTTGTGCAAATTTGATGAAGCTAGCTGGAATATTTCAAGATTTAGAGCACCTTTACAATTTTCAAACAATTAGCTATGGCGGCCATTTTGTTTTTCCAAATGAGGCTAAAATTTTGCAGAGACACATTTTCATAGCCATAAACATTCCCTGCAAATTTGGTGAAAATATCTTTATAAATGAATGAGATATTAAGGTATATGCAAAAACGTGACAAACAGACGGACGCACATACGGAAGGTGTTTTATAATCTCCCAACAACGGCCTTCGACTGCAGTTGGGAGATAATAATGTCTAAGAGAAAGATAATGCATGTACTCTTTATCTACATCTGGCATGGTCGAATTATGGTTTACATGTTTTGAATATTACTATGCATACAGAAGTGGTAATACATTCAATGAATGCTTATGTGTGGTGTTTAGAGCAAAATCTGTGGCTCACTTGATAAAATTCCATCTGTTACAATGGGAAGTTGTAAAAATAAAATTCTTAATGAATTTTAATAAGACTTTAACAGTGCTTAATCTGCATCAAAAGACAGATCCATTGATGCAGCAAGATTTTAAAGGTCAAGGTCACTATGACAAGGTCAAATCAAGGTCACACCATGATGCTGCACACCTACAACCCCTAACCAATGTCCCTACCAAGCATCAACTTCCTACACCTTACGGTTTCAGAGATACAGCCTGGACAAACTTTTTCCCGCGACCCGCCTGCCCATCCGGACACCATGGGTGAAAACAATACCCCGACAGTCCTTAAGGGCTGTGGGGTAAAAAAAGGAAAACAGCATTTTTTGAAATTTTTTTTTGTTAAAAGTGGTAAAAGCTAGTGTCGGAATAATTAAATCTTTTATATTTAACTGTTAGTAATAGTAATAAATTAACTAGACCTAGCGCATCGGAAAACCGATGCAAATTGTATCCACCGTAAAGACAATGCACCAAAACCTCTAGGACCAATAATAAGCGAGTTATAAGCACTTTTAAGTTTGGCTGTCCTCATTTGACCTTCAAGGAGGGGCCCAAGGTCAAATCCGACCACGCCAGAAGATTCCCAGCCCATGATTTCCTATAGGTTGGTTTACCATCACAAACCTCTAGAACCAATAATAAGTGAGTTATAAGCACTTTTAAGTTTGGTTGTCCTCATTTGACCTTGAAGGAGGGGCCCAAGGTCAAATCCAACCACACTAGAAGATTCCCAGCGCATGATTTCCTATATGTTGGTTTACCATCCCAAACCTCTAGGACCAATAATAAGTGAGTTATAAGCACTTTTAAGTTTGGCTGTCCTCATTTGACCTTGAAGGAGGGGCCCAAGGTCAAATCCGACCACACCAGAAGATTCCCAGCCCATGATTTCCTGTAAGTTGGTTTACCATCCCAAACCTCTAGGACCAATAATAAGCGAGTTATAAGCACTTTTAAGTTTGCCTGTCCTCGGTTGACCTTGAAGGAGGGGCCCAAGGTCAAATCTGACCATGCCAGAAGATTCCCAGCCCATGATTTCCTACATGTTGGTTTACCATCCCAAAATTCTAGGACCAATAATAAGCAAGTTATAAGCACTTTAAAGTTTGGCTGTCCTCATTTGACCTTGAAGGAGGGGTCCAAGGTCAAATCTGACCACATCAGAAGATTCGCAGCACATGATTTCCTATATGTTGATTTACCATCCCAAACCTCTAGGATCGATAATAAGCGAGTTATAAGCACTTTTAAGTTTGGCTATCCTCGTTTGACCTTGAAGGAGGGGTCCAAGGTCAAATCTGACCACATCAGAAGATTCGCAGCACATGATTTCCTATATGTTGGTTTACCATCCCAAACCTCTAGGATCGATAATAAGCGAGTTATAAGCACTTTTAAGTTTGGCTATCCTCGTTTGACCTTGAAAAAGGGGTCCAAGGTAAAATCTAACCACATCAGAAGATTCGCAGCACATGATTTCCTATAGGTTGGCTTCACATTGCAAACCTCTAGGACCAATAATAAGGGAGATATAGGCACTTTTAAAGTCCTCTATGTGGGTTACTTCGGCACTCCGTGGATGATCTTGAGTTAGGAGCTTCAAGGTCAAATGTGTCCAAGGTTGTAGAGGACATGTATATGTGTCATACATATCACCTATGAAAAGATTCAACCTTCTACCTATGAGGAACAGCCAGTAGAAAAATGTAGATTATTTTCAAAGAAATGCCCGTGGCGGCCATCTTGTTTTTCAGAATGAGGCTATTTTCCTTCCCAGAGAAGCTTACCCCCAATGAAGATATCCTGCAATGAAGATATCCTGCTGTTGTTTTCCTGTTAGAGCATTAACGCCGAAAATCTCTCTACGCGCGGCGGCGGCGTAGCGAACGCTAAACCAAAGTATCCACCGGATGCTTCCGGTGGATACAATAATTAATTCAGTTCTGTTCACCAAGTCCACACTTCATCTGGTAAATAGTTGAGGCTTTGGCAAGTCACAGCAACAAGTTGAAGATTATTCTCCAATTCATGTTGAACATTTTTGTCCAACTTTAGCAAAACAAAAACTGTGCACTGTGAATCTGACACATATTAAAAACTCCAATCCTTACTATCTTTTAGTTCATTCTTCATTCAATGATGGAATGTTCCATGATCCTGTCATTTCAATTCATCTGTCTATAGCATTCATATGAATAATCCACATTTTAAAGCAAATCATATTTTGTGCTGCTGGTGTTTATGAAAGTTGGTTACAAATGACTGATAAACAATCAACATTGTTTAAAAATTGAACTGCACTGATTTCTTTATATGTGTCAAAAATTAAATGTTTGTGCTGTTACCTTTACAAAGACCATAATTGGAATTATTTCAAATTTGTGATTTATTGTTATTTCATATTTTCTCCTGCAAATGTAAAAACTGTCATGAAAGTCTAAAGCAATCATGTTATTTTAATATCAGTTTTTTTTCTAGACATTCTACATTGTAACTTTACATACATACAACAAAGAACTTCTAACTTCTTTTCCATGTTTTGGGTGTGTACTGTGTTACCATCATTTAAGTTTTCATGTCACCACAGATACACCAGTATTTCAAGAAATCCAGAAAATGACAAACTGCAATAACTTAAAGATGGTTATAAAACTAATTTGGTAGGAATGGAGAAAGAAAAACGGATCTTTTAAAATATCTGGCCATCATCATAGTATACCAAACAATATTGTAAGTCATACCAATTGCATTTTAAATTGAAATGTATCCACACTGAGTTTCAATAACTGAAATGAGACACATTATACTCAATGCTTTTGTGACGTTTCGATTATTGTACTATAATTTTCATATTTTAAAATATATTTCCAACAAAACTTTTTCCACATTCCATTTCACCAATCCTTCTAATCCCAGGTAGACACTTTCTCTCAACATAAAATGTTGTAAAATAAAATATTATTCCATTGATACGTTCCATTTGTCATGCAAGAAAAACTTATTAGATTTTATTTTCCTTTCAACAGCCTTCAAATCAAACTGGCCTATCCATGACAATTAGTATGGTTATTTAATCTATTTTAATCTAACTTCATTTATATACCTGATATGTGTATATTGATACTTTCATATCTGTAAAGCAATAAAAATATTGTGGTGCATCACTGACTTTATGTTCAAGTACATGCATGATTGACAATGACAAGACAGTGATAGTTTTTCCAGCAGAATCTTTCTTCAAATATAATGAAAGAATATCTTCTCCCAATTCATGAATGCAAAAGTAAATAACTTAAAAGTGATGAAATGTACATCTCATGCAAATATTTGATTCAGATATCCATGTGAAATAAGAATTTTTCATTCTTATACTCTCAATCTCTTAAGACTATATGTATTATAATTCATATAAAAAGGTACTCTTTGTAAACATCCATGTACTCTTAACCACAAACTGCAAAATCTGCTTCCATAAATGGCAAGTATTTCTGCTTTCATATCACATATATGTACTCTCAGCCTCTCACATACCCAAACATTATTTGAAGAATTTTTTCTGCACCAACTTTGACAACTGGTCTAACAGCTAACAGCTAGTATTTCTGTTAAATGCTTGTCATTATTCTACCAGAATAAAAAAAAAATTTTTTTTTTTAAACACTGTCATTTGCATCATATAGGCTATCAAACAAGAAAGATTATTCCACTTTAAATATGACAGGTGTACATATACATAGATATATATCATATATATCAAACTTCCATGATTTATATGCCAAAATGACAATAAAGCTTTTAATTGGCTTTCAAAGCATGTACCGCATCAGTTTTACGCTACAGTACAGTTACAACGTAAAGATACACAATATCCACCTGTACTCATGATAAAAGATGCACACAGCTTTATCTGAAAATATTTAAATACTGACATCTCTAAAGGGTCATCGAAGACCCAACCATAAAGGGGTCCTTGCAAACTCCCAACTCCATTTCTGATTGAGCATCACATTTACCTGATATTTGGGACCGCTGCCTCTAAAGTTTCCTCCGTAATGTTGGGGCGGGCGACCACCGCGAAATGCCATGTCTTAAAAATGCAAATATTTCTTTAATCTAACTAAAACAGTGTCATTTTTAATAAAACAGACATCCCCGGCTTGCGGAAGTGTTTTTTTTTTCTGTTTATCGCCAAGATACTTACTAAAGCATCAGTTGCGTGAACCTAAGTTCGTTATAAACCCGGAATTCCGACGATAAAAGAAACTTATGACGCAGCGAATAACTGAGGGTATAAAGCTGTACATACAAGTAG
Source organism: Sabellastarte sp. h YS-2021 (assembly GCA_964017235.1). Classification (NCBI taxonomy): domain Eukaryota; kingdom Metazoa; phylum Annelida; class Polychaeta; order Sabellida; family Sabellidae; genus Sabellastarte; species Sabellastarte sp. h YS-2021. Next base: position 82,467,741 of record OZ024935.1, on the reverse strand, counting down.
GTCAATATTGGTCACTGCCAGCAGAGAGTCAAAAAGGACCAATTGTCGGACTTATTTAATTCAGAGAAAGGGTTCAGAAACAAACATTGGAACTATGCCACTTCTAAAGGAAACTAGTCTTCATTGTAAACGAGAAAGTGCCAAATAACTTGTTGTGAATAAGTCTACCTATTTCAATAGATGAACTAAAGGGCAATCGAGTCTGGCGGTCGACAGAACCGATAAATATGAGCGTATTATGTACCACCTGCAACATAAGAGGGCTCTGTTCTTTTAACATGTAAGGATACTGATGTATTAATTATTCTTTATTCACCTGACACACAAAAAATGCAAAAATTGCCTGTGATCGGCTAGGAAAGTGTCTCGAAGATGTCAAACTGTGGTTGTGTGCAAATAAACTAAAGCTGAATGCCGATAAGACCGACTTCATTATATTTGGCTCCAAGTCTCAACAAGATAAGTTAAACCCATTCTTTCCAGTAAACATATTGAGTGAATCAGTGATACCTTCAGATGCCGTTAAGAATTTGGGTGTCTGGTTTGACTCAGACTTTTCCTTCACCAAACATGTTAAAAGTGTATGTAAACTTTGTTTCATCCAGATGAGGGATCTTAGACAAATTCGACAGTACTTGACTCGTGATGCTGCTCTTATGGCTGCAAACGCACTTGTGGGGAGTAGACTTGACTACTGTAACTCCTTGTTTACGGGTCTATCTGTTTCTAACCTACGCAAGCTACAATGCATTCAAAACAGTCTGGACAGAATTGTTTGTAGAGCCACTTGTCTTTCTCATACCACTCCACTAAGAAAAGCCCTTCATTGGCTATCCATAAGGCACCGTTGCATCTTCAAAACTGCCTTGCTGGTATACAAATACCTACACACTAACTGTCCAAAATATTTCAGTCCATTCCTCAAAGTTAGACTGTGCCTATAATACTCGGTTAAGTCAATCTGATGGTATAATTCTACATGTTCCTCAATACCAACCATCTATTTACAAATCCACAAAGCAGTTTGGTCTAAGCTTTGCATATGATGCTCCCAAAATATGGAATGAACTCCCGGACGATGTACGATCTGCCACTTCTATTGCTTCCTTCAGAAAAAAACTTAAGGCATACCTATTCTGCCAAGCTTATCCTCCTTAGTATTTTCCACCCCATATGGCGTTCTCCGTGATGTCGACCATTGCTATGGAAAAGGACAATGATTTTTTGTGACTATGCTTATGATGTTACGCCCTAGAGTCTGTCACTTTGGCAGAGATTAAGTGCTATAAAAGTTGAATTGGAATTGGAATTCTTTACTCCCCAGCAGGCACGCAACTTTGAAATCTGGTTGAATCCAACGTAGAAATCTGGTTGAAATACGTGTAGATTTTGCAAACCGTTTTTGGTTGGATCCAACCAGTGAAATCAGGTTGAATTCAATTGGTGAAATCAGGTTGAATTCAATGGGTGAAATCTGGTTGAAATATGTGTAGATTTTGCAAACTGTTCTTGGTTGAATCCAATGTATGAAATAGAGTTGAATTCAATCGGTGAAATCAGGTTGTTTACACTGTCTTCTTTTTTAAAATCATTGTAGCTTGTGTGTCATAATTATAGCTTCTTAATAATATGATACAATAACTATCTATATGCATATTTTACAATTTTGATACATCTTCAAAGTAATTAATTCTTTCCAAGTGACATGTTTTTATGAATCATTGTATATTCAATATTAGTAGTATAGGAGATACTATGGTCACGCAAGGGGGATTGTAGTCACACAATCTACGTGGTCCCCCTGTGGGGGTTGTATAGATTTTTGTGACCAGCAGTCACGGCCCATCTGTGTGAGGAGGGGGATATGGGGGAGTTGGGGGGTTGTATAGATTTTTGTGACCAGCAGTCACGGCCCATCTGTGTGAGGAGGGGGATATGGGGTAGTTGGGGGGTTTACTTAATGCAGGGTGTTAATTATCTGTGAAAATATATATTGGGTAGTAAACCGATTTCGCTTTCATAAACCATCGAGATGTCGAAGGAGCAAGATCACGCAGTAGACGGTAGAATCGGAGGCTTTTCATTCGGGACCAGTTCTACAAATGGACCGACTATGTCGAAGGAGCATACCGGCAATGCTAGAATAGGAGGCTTTGCATTGTCAACGAATCAGGACACTGTTGAGAAAGGTGTATTCGAAGGTTTCTCTGTGTTGAAGCATACTAAATATTTGCTTTATTCGTCTAGAATGGCAACCTTTAATACATGGCCAAAAGCCATGCCTATCACTGCCAAAGAATTAGCGCATGCAGGATTTATTTATACTGGCTATGCTGACAAGGTACATTGTCCCTGGTGTAGCATTACTTTGTACTCTTTCGAAACTAGAGACAGCGCTTACGAAGAGCACCTGAAGCACAGTAAAGGATGCCAGTACCTTCTGATGACAGTTCCCGACAAGTTCACCGACATCAACGGATTATGTCCTACAAAGGGACACGGACTATTTTAAAAAATTCTAGAATATAGAAACACATACACGCACATTTTTTCTTCCAACCAATCAAATTGCAGCAATTATGGTCCCACCAAGCGAAGCACCCTGTCTTATAGTCACACCAATCAAATTGCATGAATTATGGTCAAAATGCTGGATTTAACGTCACACCAATCAGAAGCAGGCATTCGATTATAAAATTGATGAGCATCTCTATAAATATATCGCAACGTAGCATTCGGGCAGCAAACATGGAATTGACAGCAGAAAAGAGCAAGTTCAACGAGACTACTTTCGTGCGTCTCAGCAAAAACAACCGTTACATTTGCTTTTCCAGTAACGTCTGGAAGAAGCTTTCAAATCAATTCCATAGCATAACCGAGGCTCTGAAGAATGAACAAAATTTCAAGTTCGAACTTACCAAAGAATCTAACCTGGAGACGCTTCCCTTTTACGGCAAGATGTACGTCTGCTTTAAGAGGAATAATCTGTACATCAATTTGGACGAAATCCAATGGAAAGAGTTTCAAGAGAAAGCCCTCGAGATTTTCTCACCGGCGGATAAAGAAAACATTCCTCCTGAACCTACCTTAACCAAGTACCTTTACAGCGCTGAGCACGGATCTCCTAAATCGTTCTTCTCCAAGACGTCTCTGAAGCAGTACGCCGAACAGGAAGGGTGGCCCTACACTATAACCGAGAAAAAGGCTCCTGCCCCGGACAAACAGAAACTCGTCAGACTCGTTAGAGCCTATATGACCCAAAAGGCAGCGTCGGATCTCGTTAGAGAGCACTGCTATGGTTGTCAATACGACATGCCGGGACAGAGGGACCATAGCTGTTTAGAAGAAGACGCGGAACAAAATTACTTGCATTTGATCTCTTTAAGTAACGTGGCAGAAAACGTCGAGAAAGTTTTCAAGATTTTAGGACTACAAGAAGTCGAATATGCGCCATTGGAGGAAACTACCCTACCAGTGTTAGAGACTATTCCCGAAGACTACAAACTGCTGTTCCGAGAGACCCTATAAACTTTCAATTTCTCTATGTTTTATGTGAAATGTTCAATAAAATATGTGTACTCTGTAAATATTAGTTTTTTTCCAGGGTTTCCTGGTCCCCCCTTCCTCGGAAGGTATTATTTGTTCGCAGACAAGGGTATCGTCTCGGGACCCCAACCGAGACTCATTGTTGCCAGGATTCAATCACTTGACCATCTTTTAGCACTCTCACATTTATTAGGTCGTTACCGAATCTGGCTTGACCGTACTGTAATCCAGCCATCGCACACTCTTTGGCATCCGCATATTTCTTCTTGCTGGGTAATTTTTCCAAGTATTCTATCGTATACGTATACTTTGCGATACTAGGGTGATATCTGACATGCTCCATCTTTTTTTTTTGATTTTGTTTTTTATTTTTTTTTGTTTTTTTTTTGTTTTTTTTGTATTTTTTATTTATTTTTTCGTATTTTGTCTGTACTTTTATAACACTTCTAACTCTAGTAAAACAGCATTAACTTTGTTATCCAAATCTTTTTCGGATTTTATTCCAGTCACAATCGTTTTACCGCTTTTATAAACGGTATAATGTATCCCCTCTCTTATAAAGCCCACAGCATGAAAGATTTCCGGTTCATAAGAACCTTGCATCCATTGTACTATTTTGCAATAGTCTACTTTTCCTCGTAAAGTATATACAGCACTCATAGTAAGCGTTTTGATTTTCTTCATCCTTACCGGATATCCCATTCTTTCCACTAACCTGGCGTATCGTCTCATTTGTTCTTTCCCTCCGTGACAAATAATTTTTCCGGTAGAATAAATCATGCAAGTGCATCCGATTTTCCTATGTCTCCACAATAATCTTTCAAACGACAAAGAATGGTACTCGATGTCGATCTTCGTTTCTGCCATATCGCGCAGATTTAATGGACATCCCAAATCGCTGTAAAGCACTCGATGCGTTAACTTGGCCATCTGGACTCGAACTGATCATTAAACCAAACTCTCTTCCGTATATATCTTCAAATGAGCATTCGGTTCGTTTAAGGGTTTTTTGGTATACTGGTATATTATCCGATAACCTCCTACTAAACCCAGAAGCGAAAACGGAATGAATGTTAAAAAGAATGGCCACAAGAAAACTTCGTTACCTTCCGTTATTTCAATCGTAGATAGAGAGTCTCTTGGACAATCGCTATTCACGTAGATATGGCTGCTCCATCCCTCCAGCTCTCTACAACTGGAATACCTATTGCCAATCCAATTTAACATAGCAAGATTAGGCCAGTCATCTAAATCCGGTATTTGGGATAAGCTGCTATTAACAATATCCAGCATATCAATATTCCATATATCCGAACTATTAAATCTCGGAAACTCTTCTATTTCTTTACAGGATATTAAACTCAGAGACTCGTAGCATCGACACACCGCTGGTTCACCACAAGGTTTGCAATAAAACCCGGGTATCCAAAAGAAAATCAAGAAATACTTCGCATACATCCTGAATGATTCATTTTTAGACCTGTTCCTCCCCTTTTATAGACTTCTTTATAGGATATTTCTGGCAGCATCCACTCTTATTTCAGCCGGAAAAGATGCGTACAGCAAGACGGTAGCATTTTCTTCTAAAGCCTTGGCAAATTTTAAATTGATTCTGGTATGCCCGCATTTCTTCTGATTTACCACATCCCCGCCTACTCTTCCCAAAATTCTAAATATGTATATGCAGTAACCGTTGGGATATTCTTTCATTTCTATACACCGACCGTATCTAGGTTCCTCGCACATCAGGGTCCAGTAAGCTTCAGAAAAATCTCCATTGGTATAGTTAGGCGTAATAGCTTGAGATGGAACGGACACTCCATCTACCATAACCTCTGCGAAATTTAATTGGTAATTTTTAAAATTAAAGGGATTTTCAGAGTAATTACCATTGAATGCGCTTCCGCTGCACAACACTATTTTGATCTCAGAGGGTATGCTCCCGTGATACACGTCATCGGCAGACCACCCGTAACTTCCCTTTTCTATATTGAAAGCTTTTAAATCGGACTTCCAAAACGGGTACACGGCGCATTGCTTTGGTATTCTTTTTTCATGCGCTACCACCATACCAGGGCTTAGTTTCACCTGACAGACTCTCAAAGAGGCGTATTGTATTTCAACTTTGTAGTCGTCGGTAGTCTCAGCCATGAGTCGAAAAGGATCTTCGTGCTGGTAAAGTTTCATACGAATTCTAATACCATTGATGATAAATTTCTTTTGTTGACAAATATCCATTCTAATAGGGCCTTCTAAAAAGACTGTATTACCTTTACTCGTCCGTTTGTACCTTCGGTCGAACCCGATATTACTGGTCGAGTCGCTATCCATTGCGTCATAAGAGTCTTTATGGAATAGTTCGTTATTTAATATTCCCTTGGTATCTCCGATGTTACTGTTTAAAAGGGCATCTAAATACGCTTTGTAAGGATAATAAGAGCCCACGCTTGCGGTAATCAGCCTCTGGTTTAACTCGATGTCTACTTGTCTGAACAAACTTTGCAATCCAAGGTTTGCTAAACATACTTTGTCCTCTTCGGTCACAGGTTTATCCTCCCCCGTTACGATGCGTAGGCCCACTCTCAATCTACTTCTATTTAAATCGATATATGCGGCAGAATTTCCGGGTATATCGAATTCTAAGGGAGCATTTCTTCCTATCACGCCCTGAGGGGCATAGGGAATCCATTCCGTTTTTTCAATGAAAGAATCCGTATGGGTCTCTTCGAACAAATGCAAATTAGATTCGTACACCTCCATCACGAAAATATATCTTTTCGCACCGTCCTTCGACCTCTTATAGACTTTTTAACCCTCTTGACTGTTGTATTTTTCCTCTTAGGTTTTTTATTTACGCTATTATTACCAGTCTTCTTTTTTTTCTGAGTCGGTTTTCCCGTTCCAGCTTTCTTTTTCTGCGCCTGTTTTCTCGTTCCAGCTTTCTTTTTCTGCGCCTGTTTTCTCGTTCCAGCTTTCTTTTTCTGCGCCCGTTTTCTCATTCCCGTCTTCTTTTTCTGCACCGGTTTTCCCGTTCCTCTCTTCCTTTTGACCAACATTTCAGCCATTTCGGTTTGCTGTTGCACCGGGCTGATTAATTTAAACGGATGGTAACCTTTGGGTATCCACATATTTTTTCCTTAGATACAAGGTACACTCGATATCGCTCAGTTGGTAAGGTTTTAAGTTTTGATCGAGAATACTCAATCTTATACTCCGCACCTCTGATTTATTCGTTTCTACGAAATATGGTAGCGTATATTGAGCCTCTTTCCCGTCCACTCTCCGTAACACAGGGTACTGACTTCCCTTTAAAAAACTCTCTTCGCAAAAGTCCGCTAATACGTAAAAAGTAGATTTCTTTGGGGCCCTTACTTTAATATCCGTCAAGGCTACCTCCCACTTTCCTTGTAAAAGCAAACTTTTTGGCAAATCCACGATAAAATCGTTAGGCCTGTTGAAAGGGTGAACCTCTAAGGAATCCTGCCAGCCTATGTAGAGAAACATCTCTTATAAACTTTTCAAATCTTTATCGGCCACCCAAGAATCAAATTTTTTGGGCCAATGCAACCACCTTACCAAATGTTCTTTGCGACCTTTAGTTTTACGCGTTTTTAGCACTTTGCTAATTTTCCACTTTCTATTTTCGTCGCTTTGCTCCACTTTCTGCAATTCGGCTTCGTAGAAGCTTCCTTTTATATCTTCGTCCAAAAAGTCTTTTAAACGATACACATTGATTCCATCCCTCTTATAACGCGCCCTTATTTTGAATATCTCACCGGTCCATTTGAAATCGTATTCCCTGTCGAAAAGGGTTTTAGTGTGAGTAACTCTTACGTTATCGCCTACTTTAAACTTATAAGGTTTCAGCCGGAAATTTTCGTCCTTTTCAGGCCAATAGGAATACCACCAGACCGATCTTTCGTTACTCCGACCCACCCTCGCAGGGGGCATACCTATGGTTCTATGATAGCTATAGTTATAAGATCGTACAAGCTCTTCTAAATGGTCTATATATTTCTCCTTGTCGTAATGAGTGATGTATCTATAAATCATCTTTTTCAGGGTTTTAATTACTCTTTCGGCGAAATTCGCTTTGGTCTCGTTTTGACTGGTATAAAATTCTATTTTTTCATCTTTCAAAAGCCCTTGTACTTGCTTATTAGAAAATTCTTTTCCTTGGTCGAAACGGCACTTTTTAGGTTTGCGCCCCTTTCGAAAAATATCTTCTAAAGCGGCTTTGACCTCTTTACCCGTTTTGTTCTTTAAAGGTCTGACAAAAAGGTATTTTGAGAAGACGTCGATGGCAACTAACAGGAACTTTATTCCGTCATTCTTTTTTGCCAAAGACCCTACATCCATTAAATCTACGTCCCATTGACTGTCTATTCCTTCTACCACTACTCTGCTACGTCTTTTTGGTTTACGCGACTGGCGATGTAAACTGTAGATCGAAGTAATTCTTCTCCAGAAACTGTTTCCATGGGGTCATCCCTGTTTAACAGCTGTAAACAATGTCGTAATATACCGAACCAAAATCCCTTTCCAGTGGGATCGAACAAGGCAGCTATTACCACCACCAAACACACAGCTATTCGACAGATGTAACCGATCTTCATTTTGGTAAAACTGTTAATCCTTGACCCACTCTTATAACTTTTGCCAAGTACTGCCCGTCTTTTTATCTCGTCTTGGAAATGGGTTTTTTCTACGGGTAACTACGCTTTTAGGAACATTGACCTCGCCTAGTATTTCTAGAAAGGTCCCGTAATGGGGAGGGGGAGATTCGCCGTATTCTTGTAGACTATAACGTACTAGGTCTGTAATGTGACTACCCTCCAGGCATTTATCGTTGTAAACCACTTCACCGTTATTTTTCCACTCAATACTACCCTGTATGTAACTGAGTAATGAATCCGCTTTACGCTTTAAAGATTTTGGCATAGCCGATACAATCAATTCTTTCTCCAAACCTTTATTTTTAGGTTTGTCTAGCCCTTCCTCGTAAGGCACTAACATCATTTTACGTACGCTTTTCATAATCTCTTTAATACGGGGGCTGCTACACGTAATACAAGTTTAATAACTTTAGCCTTCCTTTTTATGTCGCTTTTGCTACCTTTACGGGCAAACTCCCTCAGAAAATTCTTGTATTTTTTCAAAGCTTTTTTATCTTCTTCCGTAATCGGCAAATTTCCCAATAGTAAGTTAAACACCGTTTCCTTCAGAACTAAAATTTGTCCTTTGTCGGCTATCTTCAAAAACGACGATAGCTGTTTATCAGTCGCCTCCGATAAATAGAGTAACAGACTCTTGCTCTTCGCATCCATGATATGACATCGAACTTTTACTCAGTCCCTTTTATAGTTTATCGGTACGTAGACCAAAGGATCTTCACCCGGAAATATATTGGTTCTCAACCTGTATGCGTCATCGCCATTAGCCGTGGAATCGATCACCAAATATCCGTATTTACGAGAAGTAGCGTCCTCGTACGCCTCCACTAATGCTTTATTATTGCCAGGAAACATTTGTTTTCCTAAAGCGGATATCTGTTGCCCATCCCTTATATTTCTAAACAAAACCGTGTAATGAGTGTTTAAGGCTATAGTTCTCGCGCATTTGCCTTGCCTGAAACAATTGTGACTAACAAAAAACACGCTAAGATTCGAGTGGTGCGCTCCCTGAACGAACAACCTTTCCATATCGGGGTCCTTAACCACGCCTTCTGAGAGGTCGTCCAAAATCACGAGATTATGCATTCCATCCGCAAAATTTTCTATCTCGGCCCGACTCGGTATGCCTTCTAGAAATTCTATACCCTCCACTTCCCTTTTCATGCTGTCGAAAGTATCTTGGTAGATACCGTAACAATACAATATTTTGTTTACCGGTTCCGAAAACATGACATTCTTGTTCCTAAGTAAGCGAAACAACCATGTAGTTTTTCCGCTTTTGGTTGCTCCGGATACGCAGGCTGTGGATGCCGCTTCGAAAGGTAAGGGTACAGCTTCCTTTCCAAAATGATTATTGTGAAACCTCTGAATATGTCTCTTGTAGTTATAGCCTTTAGAAAAGCTTTTATCGCATTCACTACACGTTTTCATGGTGGTCATTTTTAAGAATAAAATGTCTTTTGCTTTTATAAAATCTTAGTTTTTAGGGTAATTAGAATTAGGGTTTAGGGCTTTAGATTTAGGGGTTTAGGGTAATTAGATTTAGGGTTTAAGGGCTTTAGATTTATGGGTTTAGGGTACTTAGAGCTTAGGGTTTTAGGTTAAGGTGGCTCCTAAATGGCTCCTAATTGGCTCCGGATATCTCTTAATTGGCTCCGGATGGCTCCTGAGGGGCTCCGGATGGCTCCTAAATGGCTCCGGAGGGTTCCAACATGGCTCCTGAGGGGCTCCGGATAGCTCCTAAATGGCTCCGGATGGCTCCTAAATGGCTCCGGAGGGTTCCAACATGGCTCCGGAGGGGCTCCAAAGGGCTCCTAAATGGCTCCGGATATCTCTTAAATGGCTCCAGAGGAGCTCCGGATGGCTCCGGATAGCTCCTAATTGGCTCCGGATGGCTCCTAAATGGCTCCGGAGGGTTCCAACATGGCTCCGGAGGGGCTCCAAAGGGCTCTTAAATGGCTCCGGATGGCTCTTTAGTGCTCCAGAGGAGCTCCGGATGGCTCCGGATAGCTCCTAATTGGCTCCGGATGGCTCCTAAATGGCACCGGATAGCTCCTAATTGGCTCCGGATGGCTCCTGAGGGGCTCCGGATGGCTCCTAAATGGCTCCGGAGGGTTCCGGAGGGGCTCCGGATGGCTCCTAAGTGCTCCGACATGGCTCCGGAGGGGCTCCGGATGGCTCCTAAATGGCTCCTAAGTGCTCCGACATGGCTCCGGATGGCTCCTAAGTGCTCGGAGGGGCTCCGGATGACTTCCAAAAGAATGTTGGATAGGTTTGGAATATTTTTTACAGTCGGAGCAATGACGAAGAATGAGAGAGAAAAAACGTACTTCATTTTAATGATAAAATATACAAAAAGAATACACTATCACTGATGGAAAATTGCAAACCAAATACTCATAAAAAACACAAATTACTGATCTATGTAACCGTACAGAACAGTGTCCAGATTGTCCTCTTGTCATAAAGGTCCAAATACGATTTGCGCTCTGTTGTACACTCTTTGTCTCTTTGAGAAGTTTGCAGAATTACCTGCATGAAATGTGTACAGGTAAGTATAAACAGGAAGGAAAATTGCTCTGATGCCACACTGTAAAACTCATTAGGGCCATATAAACTCCAATAATACAGAGTGATTATTACAGAACTGAATTGCAACAGGAAACAGTACAAGTAGTACACCCTTACCATAAGATTACTTTACAGATGGGGGAAAACTGGGTGAAACAGGAATACACTTCAACAGGAAAGGATTATATCTAGAATTGAATCATCGACTGACCTAGGCATCCCATTAGTAATTAATTCAAAGAAGAATGAGGACTTAACAATATGCTTAGATCCTATTGATTTGAACAAATATGTTTAAAATGCAACAAAATGACCAAATAAAGAAGAAAATATGGCTTACCGCCATGTGACAAAGGTGCTTACCAAAGTCGATGCAGTTAATGGGTTCTTCCAGTTAAAGTCAGGCAAACATTCTCAGAAACTTACAACTTTTAACACACCATTTGTATAATATTGTAAGAGGTAACAAAATATCATCTCATCAAAAGAGAAAACAGCTATTGGAGAAAAAATGGGTGGTAACAAGCATGGATGACCTTATCTTGTGGGGCTACAACCAAAAAGATATGACAAACAGCTGAAAACAGTACATAAAATAATTTTAATAGTGGATATTTTTAACTTAAATAAAAAGAAGTGCCAATTTCAGGTGACAGAGGTGATGTATTTAGGTGACTTGGTTACCCATGATATGGTCACCCATGAAATGTGTCAGTAATAAAAACACAATAACCATTGAGTGTAAAAAAGAGTTGCAAAAGTTTTGTATAAAAGGTCAGTAAATATGTGGTAAAGTGGTGTCAAGCTAAAAAATAAATCCAATGCACAATAAACATAAAGACAATACCAATGCATGAAAAGTAATAATCAAGATGTTAATTGTTTCAACTGAAGAATGGAGAATCAAATTATTGTAGGTTTTGTAAGAAAAATGCTGAATGACACCTGCTCTTTGATGATTGTCCTCTCTTATAAGATTATAAGTTTTGGGTCTTGCACTTTCAGTAGTGTTCTGGAACCAATTATGTGCCTTCTCCATTATTTTAAACTGTTAGAAATTATATTTTTAGACTGTCACTGATCTTTTTCACATTTTGATTTCAAAAATTCAGTCTCAAATCTATCTAACATTCGTAAAGCATATTTCCTACCTTGAGTCGAACCTAGTGATTGTATCAATTTCAGAAAAAGTCCTTCAACCATATAGGATACAAATGATTAAAATATATTGAAAGATTAAAGATTTAGCTCAAATATGGAGGTGCTGAGAAAACCTTTCAGATTCAGGGTAATAAGTATCAAATAAAATTAACAGTTAATCTGTAGCTAATTGTAGTTTTGAAGAAGATGAAAATACAAAAAACTATACTGCCGCAAAGCATGATAAAATGTCAGGTGACAAAATTTAACCATTGGTGAACTTAGGGGGTAGAAAGGAACAGTATATAATTAACTGAGGCAATATTATTATTTGGTAAAAAGCACAAATCGCACAGGGGTAAACACATCATACCAGTTTGCTTGTTTAGCTTATCACATAAGTCATCAAATGAGTACATTGACTGAAATCTTGAATGTAACCTAGATAATGAAGCCAAGTTGAACAGATTTTGTCTGCTAAAAATGTTTTGTGGATAAAATAATATTTGATCAAAAATATTTTAAACCTTAAACCTAGACAGTGTTTGTAACACAGGTAAAAGCCATGCCGACAGTGTTTCACACTTTCCCATGTCAATATAAAGTCTTAAAAGCATCTTATGATGCTCCAAAAATTTGGAATAATTGGCCTGATGACATAAGTTTAGCCACTTCTCTCCACTCATTCAAAAAGAATCTCAAACCCTATCTTTTTGCGCAAACATATCCACCCTAATTTCTGCTTTTTCCGGTTTCTCTCTGTGGCACTGACCCTTGCTAGGTCTCAGGTTAATGATTATAGTTTTCTGCTTTTTCTGTTTGGTGTGCCTAGACTCTGTTTTTTGATGGAGATTAAGAGCTGTAACAATATTATTTTAATTAAAATTTCCCCAACACCTTTTTTTTGCCTGACAGATACCCCAGTAGTCTGACATGGACAAGCCACTGCTAAAAATTGAGTAACTGACTTACCAAGACCCACCCACACCTAAACAGTGTTATTTACTTGACTTATATAGAACTGTGAGAGAAATATGTTTCGCGGTGTGCTACATTCAAATGTACAAATGTCTAATGTTTGCTGAAAGAACTGATCTTTATATTTTACTAATAGATTTATAATGAAACATTTCCTTTCACATATCACTATGTACTTAAGCAAGAGAAATAGAAATGAATGGGTAAAAGACAGGTATGAATAACAAACTTTTTCAAATTGAATCTCTTCATAACTTCATAGATAATGGAGGAAACATTTTATAAAACTTGCTCCTTTGGATTTAATTTTAAGATAAAGGAAAATGTAGAAACAGAGAAACCATGAGTATTATTCATTATGTATGTAAGAGTTGTAGGGACACCACTTTCCAATATGTGAGCATTTAGAAAAACCTTTTTTCAGAGTATTTCCTTCGAAAGATTTTTTTCTATTTTTCAGCTCGGTATCTCAATATGACTAGATAACTATATCAATTTATTACCCTTACCTATACTTGGATTTTGAAAATGAGGAACTAGAGGCCAACAGGCAAGCCAAAGAGTATAACTTTGCTGGGCACTTAATCTAGGTCATTTTGGAAGAAATTAGGCTCTATGAATGTAAGATACAATTTTTACGGTTGTTTTTCATTTTAAAAACAAGTTTTATATACCAGTCCATCGTGCTATAGAAGCAGATAATGGCAGCAAGTTTGTAAACAAAACAACGGTTGTTTTTCATTTTAAAAACGAGTTTTATGTACCACTCTACTATTCTGTAGAAGCGACTATTGTAAAGTAATGGCCAGCGAGTTTGTAAACAAAACAATGGTCGTTTTTTATTTTAAAAACAAGTTTAAGTACCAGGCCACCGTGCTGTAGAAGCAGATAATGGCCAGTAAGTTTGTAAACAAAACAATGGTCGTTTTTTATTTTAAAAACAAGTTTTATGTACCAGTCTACTATTCTGTAGAAGAAAATAATGTAAAATAATGGCCAGCAAGTTTATAAACAAAACAATGGTTGTTTTTCATTTTAAAAACAAGTTTAATGTACCACTCTACTATTCTGTAGAAGAAACTAAATGTAAGATAATGGCCAGCAAGTTTGTAAACAAAACGATGGCCGTTTCCATTTTTATTTTAAAAAGAAGTTTTAGGTACCAGTCTACCATTCTGTAGAAGTAAATAATGGCCAAGAAGTTTGTAAACAAAGATATGGAGGTCGTGGCAGCGGGGCGAATCGCCTAGTTCGCTTTAAAAAGAAGTTTTAGTACTAACCCCGTAGTTCGGCAGATTCAGTAGAAGACGAGAAAGCACGTTTGTAAACCAAGATATGGAGGTCGTAGCAGCGGGGCGAATCTTCTGCTTCGCTTTAAAGAAGTTTTAGTACTAACCCCGTAGTTCGGCAGATTCGGTAGAAGACGCGTTTGGAAAGCACGTGTGTAAACAAATATGGAGGTCGTGGCAGCGAGGGAATCGCCTAGTTTGCTTTAAAAAGAAGTTTTAAGTACCAGTCCACGATTCGTAGAAGCAAATAATGGCCAGCGAGTTTGTAAACAAAGCTATGGCCGTTTTCATTTTAAAAACGAATTTTAAGTACCAGTCCACGATTCGTAGAAGCAAATAATGGCCAGCGAGTTTGTAAACAAAGCTATGGCCGTTTTCATTTTAAAAACGAATTTTAAGTACCAGTCCACGAATCGGAAGATTCGCAGACGTCTTCCGGTAGAAGATAACGGCTAGCCCATTTTCAACCAAAACAATGGCCGTTTCCCTTTTTATTTACAAAGAAATCGTTTTGCTACAGTAGATTCATTAGTATCAAGTTCTAGTACAAAGTTGCTAGCAATTACAAGTACATAAAATGTTTTCACTGCCTTGAAAACCCCATGTATCACCATATCAGTCCACCATTCTGTAGAAGCAAATAATGGCTTTCTACCAGTAAACACCCACGCCGATGTTAATATTTTGAAGCTAAATTAAGTTGACAGCTTTATATTTCATTCATCTTCTTCCAGATTGTCAAATAATGTACAATACAATAACTGAGATGCATATTGTTATATTTGTTTCAAAGCTTTATATTTTAACATTTTATCTCTATTATTGGCCATTTTACAGCAAACCAGAAATACCAGTGAATGCCCATACGCTTCAAGTATGTTGTTCAGCTACTAAATTGTTATATTTTGATTTCAAAGCAACTGGTACAGCTACTGACACTCTAAGTTAGATCCTTGCACATTGTGCGTGTGTGTGTGTGTGTGTGTTGTGCTTGTCAGTATATTTATTAATTTTTAAGTAGTAAATTATATTCAGTTACTACCCTATTTTCAGTTATTGCTTAGAATATAAATATACCTGTGTCTTGGGGAAAAGTATGGTTATAAATGTAAATAAAACAAATGCTAATGATTTCAATGGAAATTATGCTTGATGCTTTTATATAATTGAGTTATTAGCAGAGTGCATCGTGGAACAAAATTTAGGTATGTATATTAGTGCATTACAGTTTTAAGACTGAAGTGTGATGGATGTGTACATTTTGATTTTATTTGACCAAAAATATAAGACTACATTATGAATTTATTTGAGTACATTTTTAAAGTTATTTTTCATTATGCAGCCGTTTAGTGTTTCGGGTACATTATTAGTCTAATTTTAAAAAAAATTATATGCGGGCATTATACTATTGGTAGTGCATTAAAGTCTAAATACATCTTACATAAAATATAATGATAAATACCTTGAACGATGTAGAAATAGTTATCCAAAACACTAATTGTATCCTATTACAACAAAGGTGAAGAGCTTAAATCTGTGTTGAAAAGGTGACAAGAAAATCCGGAATAATATTTTTGAATTGCAAATCCTTGCTTTTTATAGGGACATTTTGGTGGTGGATTAAGGGATTTTAATTCAATCAGTCGAATGGGAATGCTGGAATTATAGTCACACCAATGAAAATGTTGGAATTATAGTCACGCCAATCGGATTTCAGGATTTCAACAGTGTAGATATTTTGAAAATTCCAATATTTTTGTTTTGGCAGTAATAAATATTACATTGCTTGAATCAGCAGTATCAGTTATTGGTTTGTCATTAGATTTTATTATTCATATAGCCCACTGTTATGCTAACAGTTAGTGGTTTGTTGGAATATAGTCACACCAATCGGATTTCAGGATTTCATCAGTGCAGATATTTTTAAAAATATCAATGTTTTGTTTTTGCAGTAATAAATATTACATTGCTTGTATCAGCAATATCAGTTATTGGTTTGTTACTAGATTTAATTATTCATATATTCCCATTATGCTAGCACTTTGTGGTTTGTTATGGGACCTTAATTACTCCCTGCATGGCCATATTTGCTTGGTTTCAAAATTGGGGAAAAAGTTTGGATTCTAAATTATGGAAGCCGTAACAGCTAACCTCCTCGTGGTGGCTTCTGGAAATTTCCACTTTGTGGAAAGCTAATAGCTGTTTTTTCCCTCCACAAAAGGGTGACCAAATGAGTCATAAAGCCCAAAGTCAAAACCCCTACGTTGTACCATAATACCTTTTGTGACCGAATGAGTCATAAAGCCCAGTCATAGTATCAATGCAGAAGTCTTTCAATTTTTAAGAAATTGTGAGGAAATGAATCCTAACATTAGTGTTGAGATATACTGAATATGTAGCAGAAAATAGACAGCTATATCATATAAACCTTTATTTCAAATTATTGACATATAAACTTACATATAAAATACAATTTATAAAATATATATTGGTTAGTGTTACATTGATATCTATATTAAATAAAACTTTGGTGAGATTAGAAGAAGAAATTATGGTTAAAATGTGTTATTGAGTGTCCCTAATATATAATACAGTACATAGAACTTGTAAAACGATAAAATAATATCTTCAATTTGTATAACGGTAATGGTGCTGTCTCTGAGTTGTCTGTCTGAGGTTGTAGACTCTTCTTTCTTGTCTAGGCAGTCCTCTGTCCTGTCCGGCTGGTGGCCTATCTCCTCTAGCTACTGGTCCATCTTGTAGTGCTGGTGGTCTGCCTGGAAGCGGTTGATCCATAAACTGGCGCCGATAGGTCCTTTCCAATGTCCTCACCATCATCCCTGAAGATAAGTATAGAATATGCGATATATCTTACAATAATAAGATTTTTAGTGTAAAAATTATACCTCTATAATTCAGTGTTATAATACAGTTGTTTCTACATTGTTCCTGGTGTGATATATTATAAAAATGGAATGGATTAATGGAAAAAGTATTACATCAGTTGGTAATAATTCAATTAATTGCTACAAATGGGAGGTGAATTAATGGTGTTTCTTACCTATAGCAAGATTCAAGATGTTCAGTACTTTGTACATAAAGTGGACAGTCTTTGCAATACCCTCTATGGTCCTTATACACACTTGAATGCACATATGAATGAATTGCATGTGATGAATGACATTGCGAATTTCTTGTTGATGGGCCTGTAGAAAGGCTATGAGAAAAATTGGAAGCATACACAAAGTGTAAAATAGGAATGATGTTTCTTTTTCAATATCTATTGACTGAGTTTCATCGGTTATTAATTTTGATTTCATCAGTGATATCTCATGTAGATTGGGAAAGACCTTTTGAATTTTGTCCAGTTGAAATGCACTGTCCCTTAAGACCAATTTCTGTATCCCTTTACTTTCATCATTGCTTAGTTTTAGCTGATCAGATGTTTCCAATTGTAGACATGATATCTGGTCTTTTCCACAAACACATTTCTCAGGACACATACAGTATACTGAGATGTAAATACAGAGTGTGATCAAAAATAATTTCCAAAACATAGTGATAGCCAATTTAAATCAAATGAATAACCTGAGTGAAATTAGATCTCAATATATAGCAGTATGGGTAGAGTGTAAGACAATGCTGATAATCTGGGGAGACAATGGGGCAATGAGTACAAAAGAATAATGGTAAAGTTAAATATTTGGTGTATAGGTATAGAATAGGTGTTGCAAGGATCAATTAAAAAGACACATCCATTTCCTTTAGAACATAAGCTTCATTGTTTATTCATCAGGTGTTATGAGGGATGGTTTCTTGACATGAAGGGATTAGGGATATATTGGAATATCATTAAAAATGGGTCTGTTGTGAAAATGGACATGGCTTCTTGACATAGAGGGGGCTTATGGGTTTCATTTAAAATCCTTGACAATGGGGTCTATGTTGAAAAAAATGGACATGGCTTCTTGACATAGAGGGGCTTATGTTATTATTTGCTATTTCAATTCTGTTTTCTTTTTTAGGCTTTATTAATACCCCTTTCTTATAACAGAGTGGCTTCTCATTATAGATACCTTCTTCTACTTAAAAAATCTATAGCTTCTCATAATACTATTCATGCATTAAGATATGGCTTCCCAAAACAATGGTATGTGTATGTCTTTGTGTCTGTATGTTTCTGTGGGTATATATGTACAGTGTACCTTAATGAGAGTTCATTAGAAATTTGTCAAAATGTTCATCAAAGTATTATCAGTCTTTTGGGCTTTGGTCATTACCAGGGGTTTGATGTGGTGCCATGAAAAATGTATTTGTCAAGAACAAAACAGAAAAGTATATTGCACAAATGTTAACAGAAATGATGTTTTCAGACAGCCAGAAATTACCAGAGAAATTGTATTAAGTCAGAGTTTTGTTGGAATGGGTTGGTTGACTACAGTTTTCAACAGCTTGGATTCTGTAAGAATTTCTGATTCTGTGATTTTAGACTGTAATGTTATGTACAAAGTTACTCTGATAGGAGCATGTGAAACAAGTACTGCAAGTATAACCCCTGAAATAAGTTATGTACCGCATGGTATTGAGTCAAAAGGGATAACTCCATCGTTGAATAGTGTTCCCAAAAGTACACTTATTGTGACAGTGTGTGGAGTCATTTTCACTTGTACTCTGATAAGTACAATTACTGTATTTATCATAAAAAGAAAACTTGAAAATAGACTGCTAAGGGTCAGGGAGGAAAGAATGGCTGAAATGGGTAGAACTTTTGGTTTTGATTTTAATGAAAATGATGAAGAAGAGGCAAACAGGCAAGCCGAAGAGAAGGAAATTAAAAAAAGAACATCCCGTAAAAAATGGAATAGAAGCCCTGAACAACACAAATATAATTTAAGACTCACTGCCTGGAGGGCTGAAAGAATGAAGCAGCTGAGACTTGAAACGAATGTATAAAATGTTGTTGTGAGAGTAGTTTGTAGTGACTTTGGTTTCATTGTTTTTCCATGTGTGTATGTGTGTGTGTGTGTGTGTCATTGGTGGTGGTACATATTTTTTGTTTCATAGATTTAGTATTTTTTTTTAGAAAATTAGACCCTATCTTCTTTTGTGTGTATTTGTTTGTGTATAGTTGTGTGTATATATAATATTTTGAATCATAAATGAGGTAAATAAAACTAAGCTCGATTTGGTTGGTATTGTAACATAGGTTTGTTTGGTGTCAATATGTTTGTCTGAAATCATAGGATAAGACAGTTTTTGAAATTTTTTAAATTGGACTATCCCTCAAAAAAGTTGAGCATTTGAAAATTATACATTATAATTCCTTAACAATTGTTAAGGAGAGATAATAGGCTTTTACAATGGGACTTTTTTAGTGTGCTGGATTTCGAAATATTGTGCATTTATTATTTAGGGTTATAGTATAAGGTATCAAAATGTTTGTCTGAAATTGTAGATTCAGCTCCATTTGGAATTTTTAAAATCGGACTATTCCTCAAAAAGTTATGAGCATTTGAAAATTATACATTATAATTCCTTAACAAGACCTTTTTAATGATTTAATGACACCAGCTGTGCGAATGCAATTGTCAAGGAGGTGGATAATAGGCTTTTACAATGGGACTTTTTTAGTGTGCTGGATTTCGAAATATTGTGCATTTATTATTCGGGGTTATAGTATAAGGTATCAAAATGTTTGTCTGGAGATATGGATCAAGGTCCTTTTTGAATTTTTAAAATCGGACTATTCCTCAAAAAGTTATGAGCATTTGAAAATTATACATTTATTACCCCACACTTTTTTCCAGATCATTAAACCCATTTTGTATTGTGGAATGACCATCTGTGAGAATAGTCACATGCTTTTCAAATGATAGGGGATAATAGCCTTTCCATTGGACTCTAGTATATTATATTTCAATTTTTGGACTTTGGTATATTCGAGGGATTCTTACTTATTCCAGTACTATTAAATAACAGTCGCCGAGAAAAATTTAAAATAAGGTAATTACTTTAAAATAAAGGTAATAATGTACAGGGGTTGGTTTAAATTAAAGGGGTTGGGTTTGAATTATATGTTGCGTCTAATGAAAGGCTGCTGTGCCAATGTGAAACTGGGTCCCTTTAACTGGCTTTTTAAAGGAAAAAAATTGTGGGAAAAAAGCTTGACCATTACTTGTGTGTACTTTTTTGGTTAGCTTTAATTTGTAGATGTTTAAATAACCCCTGACGCCGATTTATAGTCACGCCAATCGGATTGCTGGAATTATAGTCACCCCAATGGAAATCCAGGAATTTTTATGATGCTTTTATTTTTGAAAATATGAAAAGTAGCAAAGACTAGAGTCATTCAGCGGTTAATGGACCATATAATCATTTTACCTTTCATGACTATTTCGTTTTTAAATGTCCTTACAAATTTGTATGGGATTAAATGTCTTAACTTTTTTGGATGTTTCATATTTATGATAATTTGTAGTTTTAAATGTCCCTTATTTGTTGCTATAAATATGTAGATGCTTAAATATTCCAGTTGTTTACTAGTTTTTTAAAGGTCCTTGTTTGCTGGTTTTATTTTACTTTAGCTGTTTGGCATGATTTTATTTGCCTTCATGTAGCTTTACATGCCCCTTATTTGTTGGTGATGCTATGAATATTTTATGTACTTCATTCCAATAAATGTATTCCATTTCAACCTAATTTTCACAGATAATTAACACCCTGCATTAAGTAAACCCCCCAACTCCCCCATATCCCCCTCCTCACACAGATGGGCCGTGACTGCTGGTCACAAAAATCTATACAACCCCCACAGGGACCACGTAGATTGTGTGACTACAATCCCCCTTGCGTGACCATAGTATCTCCTATACTACTAATATTCTATTTCTGATGACATTGTAATAACACATAATTTTGCATTAGCTTTCAAATATAATTGCTCAAGATATGTAAATCCATATTTTCCAACTAGATATCCATTTTCATGTTATTAATAGGACCGGTATTATTCAGTACCTTCAACTGAAATTCTTTTTGTGAAATTTTAAAATATATTTTTTTGTAAATAGCAAACAATTGTGACATTATTTATATCTTCAGTATTTTATCCAATCAGTTTCTTTTAAATGTTATATTAAGTTGGCTATAATTATATTGTAATTATAAAGAAGCTATAATCATGTAGCAAAGCCACAATGTTCAGTTCAGATGCTTGTGTCTCATACAACTTTGTCATGTAAACTGGAAAAAAACACAAGAATAGCCACATTATTAGAACTCCACCCATTACTCCCCACCTTAATTAGTTGTCCGTTCTGACCACAAAAAAACAGACCTAAAGAAGTAAACACCATGCATGCAATTGAGCAAGGGTAAACCCCCACCTCCACCCCTGCTGTGTTATCTGATTACTTTTAATCAGAGGCCTAATGTTCTGTGTAGCAGGGTACAGATAAGAAAAACCAGGAACCCCTCAACCTCACTGTTGTGTGATAAAATGGTATAACTTATGTTCTCTGTATAGAGAAGTTTTCAGTGTAAACTTGCAAATTAAAAACTAGTTATTTGTGTATGGGAGAATTTGAGAAACAAATTCAAATTACTAAGTTTTGATGAATAAGTTTGAATTTATCATTTTTTATTTAAGATAAGGTGGACTTCAAAATGTTGTTTTTTAATTATCAGGAATTCCATTAATCAAATATAATTATAAATTATAACAATTATATTTGGGTGCATCAGTCTTGTTGTAAGTTGCTATAAGTTAATAAGGGGAATGGATAAAAATGTACAAGTACATGGACACATAATCTTTATCATCTTTATAATCATTAAAAATTAGTCTTTGCTTTACAAACTCCTACAAATTCAAAAACTATTGCAATAATAGTTCTTTCAAAAAGTTAGACTTAATCACTAGATCATCCTCTAGAAAAAAAATTTTCAATCAACGATTACTAGTCATTCATTTCCCAATATTCAACCTGTTTTCTGTTCAATATCATAACTAAGATTTCATGTCGAAAAACCTAACTTGATTTAGTGGTGATTTTTTCATGAAGTATCATTACTTTTTCCAGTCAAAAATCCAGCTTTGAAATAGTGTTGAAATTGCGTCAGTGTCAATTTTTCAACTGAAAATCACCATGTTTTCTAATCAAAACATCACTACTTTTTCATGTCAGAAAACTAACTTAGATTTAGTAGTTGATAATGTGCATTTCAACGTTAGCACCTGTTTTCAACTCTAAATCAACGACATTTCAAGGCGTGTGCCTGCTGGGTCTGCACTGGTGACCTATTTTTATTAATTCTGGAGCATTTACAGTATATCTCCTATCTCGCAAAGACAGAAAATTGAACTAGGAAGCAGGTTTTCTGAGGCCTTTAATCTCCTTTTTGTCATCGCCCAAGGTTCAGTTCTAGGTCCCCTTCTTTCCACTCTTTATACCAGTTCCCCCTCAGTTAAGTCTTCCAAGATTTAAGGTCACACTCCATCTGTATGCTGGTGAAACCCAAATATATTTGACAAAAGACTCTAGGAATTTTGACCTCAGTATTAGGGAGTTGTTTGAAACTTAATCCTGGAAAGACTGAATTCATTATCATAGGCGATAAACATACCAGAGTAACTTATGCCAAATTTACATATTACATTCCTTCAAAGCTCTATTAGGCTTGCAGAGGAAGTAAAAAAAAATCTAGGTGTCACTTTCAAATCAGAAAACCCATTTGACAATCATGTAGGTAAGGTCTGCCATGCCTGTTACTATTACCTTAGGGATTTGCAACATATTTGTAAATTTCTAACTTAATACTGCAGTTTCTATGGCAAATGCTATGGTCAGTAGTCAATTATACTACTGTAATTTCCTACTTTCTGGGATCAGCAAAGGCACTGCTGCTAAATTTCATAAAGATTGGATAAATTGGATAAATTGGGTTGTCACACCCTATATCTAGAAAATTCCACTGACTTCCTATTCCATATTATATCATTTTCAAAAACACCTCCTCATTTTTAAAGACATAAACTCTCCCAACCTCCCTATTTGTCATCCCTGATCAAGTCTAGTGGTCTGACACATGACCATAGATTATCAGTTTCTTCAATTTGTCATAGAAAATTAGTGTTAGATCACAACAGACCATTTCAAGCTTTAGAAGCCAATTCAAGACTTACCTGTTAACACCTGTTTACACTAACCTATCCACCACTATAGTCATCCTCCCCTGCAGGCGATTGCTTGGGCTAAGACTTTGCTAGGTTTAAGGACTGTCCCCTTTTTGGATTCCATCATATTAGAGGATTTTCATCAATTTTATGCTATTCTAATGTTTTATTATTATATATCTAGTGATTTGCATATATCAATTAGTTTATCCTCCTTTCCCACAGCTAAATAAATATTGCAAAGCCTGTCCACAGAGTGCCATATGGACAACAGTCCTTAAAGTGTCTATACTTAATTATAGGTTTATTTATCTGTGTGTGAAGTGGCTACAAAATACTTGGTCTGTGCTGAACTCTCACTGAAGCGAACTGGATTTTGTCTCTGGATATACTTGGTAGTGGATTGCTGGACTATGGATATTCACAACTGTGAGTTATTCATACATTCTGCATATTGCAACACAAAATTTTAGTGCTGGTGAAGACTGGATGGATCTTTGGACGGAGTACTTAACAGAGTGGACAAATTGTTAGTTAGTTGGATAGGACTGTGGTCAGGTCAGAATGGTTTCATTATTCAGTTTATCATTATTGTTATCAACCATCAGAGTATCTCAGCTGACTGTAATTATTATTTTAATTGTAAATAAATTTGTTGAGTAAACTTTTCTGGGTTTTTTTCCTGTCAAAATTTAAAAATGACTGATAACTGCTACCACGCCTGCCCATCACCTGTAACACATCACCTCAAGAAAGACCTACCCCTAGGTCTTATATGTATACATATTGGTCCTTCAGTTCACTAGGCTGTAATAAGGGAGATCTTGAGGCTTTCTACCATATAAATAAGAAAGTATCCAAAAATTGTTTTGTCTCTGGTGCACAGGATTCAATCCCACTGTCTTTGGATCACACAGATAAATATGTCTAGCTCTTTAACCAGCTGAGCTAAAGGTGAATCCTTATTTGTCTAGGTGTTAAGAGAGCTGATGTATATATATACTAGTGTATTACAAGCAGTCTATTACAATTACTACTACATTTGTAAAATTTCAATCACTATTACATGTACTATTATATTTGCAAAATTTGAATCTATTACTGTTACTATGACATCTATTACCTCTAATACTTTCTATTATATTCTATTGTAATTAACCACCGACTTGAGATGTACTTCAAGAACATACAAATAAAGCAATTGAAAACTTGATAAAGATTTTATTTCTGTAGTTTTATTGAAAATGCTTTTGAATATGCACAGCAATAAAGTTTATCCCTCAAAATAGCACAATATTTACATTAAAAGGAGTTAGAAAGGCAAACAAACAAAATATTTACATTTATATGTGTTGTATTGAATATAGATAACCATTGAATGTATATGTATACATTCAATGAGTTAGTCATTGAATGTGTAGATTCAATGGCTTGGTCATTGAATGTGTAGATTCAATGGCTTGGTCATTGCATGTACATATTCAATGGCAAATAGCCATTGAATGTGTACATTCAATGGATTAACTGTGGAATATGTATATTCAACAGTCAAAGTCATTGAATGTGTATCTGAACTTTATAAGTGGAAACAGGTAATTGCTACTGCATAAAATGTAACTTATTTGTATCATTTTCGTAATATCACATCTGTTGATATCAACTTAAAAATAAACTTTTGCATTAACATTAATAACATTACATTACACTGGTGCTGTTGTGGGGCTAATTGTGATTAAATTCCCAAATTTCACACATAATTAGATGAATTAACTGCTGTCACATTTTAGAATCATAGACTCAAAGACCATAAAATTACCACTTGGGCTTGGACTGCTTCTCTTTCACTGTTTGATTGAGAGGCCAAATGTTTTATTTTTGTAGATTAAAGTGATTAAAGTAAAGCTTATTGTACAGATTTCATAATGGCTTTGGTGTGTAGAAATAGTAAATATTTTATGCAATAGCAGAATGATGCCACAAAGTCATATTGTGTAATAATGAGTGATTTACAAAATATGAAGGGAGTAAAGAAAATAATGCAATGAAATTTATGAAGTTTATGTTATGACATATATGTTGATTAATTTTAATGTTGTAGACTAATCCTTCTTCATGTCAATTTGTGAAATGTAGCAGCTTTATTGGAGTTAATTTAATTGCTTATTATTAAAAGACTATCCAATCAGGATTATAAATTAAGTCTTTGAAATCTATTTTAGCATTTCATATTAAATTATTTATACATTCAATGTCTTGGGTCATTGAATGTACACATTCAATTATTCCAGCCATTGAATTTACACAATCCACAGCTCAGCCATTGAATGTACACATTCAATAGCTTAACCCATTGAATGTATACACTCAATGGTTATCCACATTCAGTACAAATCAGTCTTTAATATAAAAATAGTGCCTGCATATGTATTTGTCTGGTATCAAAATTTTCCTCTAATACTAATAAGATGCTCAACAGCAGCAGAAGAAGCAGGAATTGCTAAATAGTTTTTTGCCAATTCAGCCAAAGTGGGCAATACATTTTGCTTTTGCTTGCCAATAAGTAAGAGGATTTATGGGACACTCTAGCCTGTTTTCCCCAAGGTAGTTCTCACGTTCATCCCCAACTGCAGATTTCAGCGCTGGTGTGGTCCCAGTTTCCACAAAGAACAGACCCAGTAAATTGCCACACTTCTGTTTTGATGGCCGTTGGACAGTTTCTGTAGCTTCAAGTTTCTGGTATTTTTTTGTTACTTTGAGCAGTGATGTCTTGTTTTCTTGAAATGAATCCCCACTGCACCAGCCAAGCTTGAATCTTGGATCAAAACAAGGTTCATGTGATACTGTTGGGATACTGTTGTTATATCTGGGACTTCATCACCTACTGGTATCTCCTAATGTGTCTTGAGACATCACATCCAGGAAACTTAACAGCCTTCACCATGTTTGAAGCATTGTCACTGGTAATATGGGAAAGCTTTCTTGATATGTCAAAGGATCCTATAACTTCATCAACATGCTCAGAAATGTTCTATAGTGTAGGACTGCTACAGAAGCGAGAGCATACAAGCATCATTGAGTTTAATGTTTAGCAATGAAGTGGGCTCCCAGGAACCCTTGCATCTGATGATTAGACCACAAATCATTGGTGAGGTTGACTGACACTATATTGTTTGACTTCAACTACGGTGTCTGGAGAATTTCACTGGTCCTAGATTTAAGAAAGTTTTCTGTAAAGTGTGGTCTGCTTGGAATGGCATAGCTACTATTCAGACATTCTAAGAGATGTTTAAAGTGTTCACTTTCAACTACAAATATAGGAAGAATATCAGATGCAACAAACATCACCAAAAGATGAAATCCATTCCTCCTAAGTACACTTGGTAAGACTGATAAAAATGAATTCATCTCCAACATTGCAAAGTCTGAACTTATCAAGGCCCCAAGGAATCTGATAGACAAGCACATACTTATACATGAATGTAAAACTACACATGTCGTCAAAGGGTTCATGAACAGTGAGATCATGACAACAAAGAGATTCAAACTCAGACTTGAAATGATATTGCAAAGGGGTAACTCTGCCTTAAATTGCAGTAGGTATAGAACCACAGTGAATCACATTAACCATCTCTTAGAGCTTTCAAAAGGTAGATACCATAGCAACATGGTCAGTGAACATGAATAAAATCCTGCATAATTCACTAAAAATAGTTCTACCAGACTGTACAATTATCAACAGTCTAACAAACCAAATTAGCAAATTCTTGGAGGACAAAATTGCCATATTAAGGTCGGGATTAGTGTCAACTGATGAAGACCCTCTGGAACCAAGCCCCCTTTAAAACATCAGATTACGTTTGGACTATGTCAGAGGACAAAATTATTAAAATTATCACGTCAACACCAAATAAATCATGCAACCTCGACCCCATTCCTACCTTTTCAGTCTGTGATTGCATTAGCATACTCCTGACCCGTATCACAAATATTGTGAACTATTCCCCACAGGAGGCCAGTTTCCCATCCTGCCTCTAAGACTGCATATGTCACATCCTTGCTGAAGAAAGTTGGTCTTGACAGAAATACCCTGCAGAACTATCGACCAGTTTTGAACTGAAGCTTTATCTTCGAACTAATTGAGAAAGTTGTGACCAAGCAAATAAATGAGCATATTGCCTGGGAGGGTTTATATAACATAAATCAAACAATTCTCAGATCCCTTTCAGCTCCCCCATGGAGTTTCTCAAGGCTCAGTGTTGGGCCCATTCCTCTTCACTCTCTACACAACTGCTCTTGGCCCAATAATATCTAAATTATTGTCACACGTCAGCTATATGCAGATGATACCCAGATGTATTTGGAACTTGACTCAAGGAATTTTAACTCAAATCGCACTGAATTGGCAAATTGTCTTTTAGGACATCCAGGGGTGGATCAGAAAACACAAACTCATATTGAATCCTGACAAAACTGAATTCTTTTTGGATTCGCCATGATGGAACGAGAAATTCCTAGAAGTCATTACTCCCTGGAATACCATGGAAGCAACTGAATCAAGTAAAAAACCTTGGTGTCATCCTGGATGCTGACAACTTAATGCAAAGACATCAATCTCTGGAAACTACGAAGGTTTGTAGGTATCTAACACACGAAACGGCTGTAAAGGTGGCAAATATCATAGTCAGCAGCTGCTCTACCACACAAAATTACAAATATTAGGAGACTTCAAAGAATTCAAAACACCCAATGTTGCATTGTATGCAAACTTAGTATTAAGCCATGTGACACCTTTCCTACACAAACTACAATGGCTCCCATTCAGTACGGTATGCTGTTTAAATACAACCTTATTACCTACAAGGCAATAAATTTTAGCCAATCCCCATATCTATCCTCTTTACTTAAGTGTAATGACCTTACACAGGACAACTGCCTCTCGGTTTCTTCAACCAGACCAAATAAACGCATGGGGATGCATAGTTTTGCAGTTACAGCTCCCACAGAAATAGAACAAACTCACTCAGGCCCTCAGAACTCAAAATAGTATTAATGTATTTAGGCCTACCTATTCAGGTTAGCCTACTCACCACCAGAGTCCTTCAACTCTATCTAACAGACATGGACTATTTTTTTTAATTTTTTTCTCAGAATGAAAGCATAACACGTAAAATTGTACACAAAAAGTTACATTTAGCATAAACATATTAATCTTCTGTCGTTTTTGTATGATTAGGTGATGTTCTATTTTCTAGATTTACAGCATTTCCCTTTATTTTAGTTTTTCAAGAGAAAAATAAATTGGTGAAAGAGTATGTACTTCCATTCAATTCCATGAGTGTTTTAAGTACTAAAAAAGAGATTATGTTAAAAAGTAAATATTATCTAAGGATTTTTCACTGACTGAATTTTGTAGTTTCATTTGATAAAACAATTCTCATATTTACTCATTTTAAGATGAATTTTCAGATTTCTTGTTGTATAAGAAATGCTTGATGAGCAGTGTTTATAAATTGCTTTCAAAGAGCCAGCTTCCTTGTTTGCAGAATCCACTTCAAAATGATTCCAAAGTGATATTTTTGCTTGGAAATAATAACTGAGGTAATTCCCAAATGTAAATCTTTGAAACAATTAACACATTGCCCAATACTTACTTTATTCACACAGGATAGCCACCCGTTCAAGTGTCTTTCATATGTCACAATTGCTGTTACAGCTACCTGTTGAGGAAGATTAAGTTTATCTGTCCAAATGCCAATACAATTTAACTTTCCAGTTTGAAACCTTTAATGGCACCAACATAAAGAAAGAGGTCTTTGAACATTTAATCAAAGGAAATCAATTAAAGGTCATTTGATTGTTTTCATTTTACAAGTTAGAATTACATCAATATAGGTTTATATTAATTTTGAAAACATAACAGAGCATAATTTTAAACATTTATAAACCTTTTTATTTTGGAATTTAGAATTTCATCAACATTGGTGTAAATTCAATTTGAAAACATAGCCTGAT
Source organism: Sabellastarte sp. h YS-2021 (assembly GCA_964017235.1). Classification (NCBI taxonomy): domain Eukaryota; kingdom Metazoa; phylum Annelida; class Polychaeta; order Sabellida; family Sabellidae; genus Sabellastarte; species Sabellastarte sp. h YS-2021. The sequence goes on along the minus strand of OZ024935.1, from coordinate 82,438,357 downwards.
TTGGAATCATTTAGTAAATTATACATGAAACTGTTTTAATTAATTTTGATAACATATCATAACGTGATTTGGAAACATTTATTAAATTATTTTAATTTGGCTGATGGTAACTTTTGCCGATGGGAGGTTTTCCAGATGGAAAAGTTTTCCTAGTGTAAATTTGTCAGGGATTCTAATTTTCCTATGGCTTCCTTACTTAGAAGAAACGAAAACAGTACAAAAGCTGAATTGTAATAGAAATGTAATAGAAAGTAACAGATGGAATTGCAATCTGTTTCTATTACTATTAAATTTCAAATTTCTAAATCTATTTGAATTACATCAGAATTCACTCCAACCTATTAATTTTTTATTACTTTGTTTACAAGATGATAATAAGACATATTCCATGCAGCTTCTTATGAAGTTTAATGTGTGATCTAATTTTTTCACTGACCTCAAAAACTTCACTTTTATTTATTTAATATTTAGTAATAATGTTCCTAATAAACTGACATAATAAATAAATAAATAAATAAATAAATAAAATTGACGATGGATTAACAATAATATGAATTTAAGTTGCCAAAGTGGTCATTTATTATTCATATAATTCATTAAAATGAATTAAAAGAATTTATCTTTGAAGCAAACGACATTAATATAAAATTGATTATTACTGATTATATAAGTCTATTTATAGGCTAAAAATATCACGCATATACATACTTTATGTGACTTGAGACCAAGTCTCAACTTTGTATTCACAAATAGGTTCTCAGCTGAGACCAAGCTGAGACCAGTCTCAAGTCTTCCCAATGTAAACAAATCATTAACTTGCAAATATATCCAACATTTTTTAAAGATCAATAGTTGTTGTGTGTTTTAATTCTTAACAAAAATTATACTGTCTATTAAAATAAAAAATAAATAGAAAATTATGTCAATAGTTTTTTATTTTGCATGTCACATGATCCACTTCTTTGTTGCTATGTAGTCAGAAAACTTTGTGAAAATTGTTTCAAAGTAAGGCACTTTTGAAGCCAAAATTTGTGGTATCATTTGTTACAAAAGTTTGGGCCAAGTAGTAGAAGTATATATGTTGTAAATTGTTTCTACTTTACATTAGGCCATAAAAAATAAAAACATGAATCTCAGTTAAGATGAAATAATGCTTGAGACTTTGAACAAAATATTTAAGACAACTATGTACCAATCTTAAGTTTGAGAGCAAATCTGAGACTAAATTTGGTCTCAACTGTTTTGTGAATAGCTAACAAGTCTGAGACCAAAAATGGTCTCAGACTTGAGACCAAAACTTAATGCCCTTGTTCCACCAAAGGATTAAGCCCCGACCCTGTCGGCGACCCTTAATCGTGGACAGTCGGTGAAAAAAAAAAAAAAATGGGCGGGAATACTGGGTCGGTTTCAAAGTCTGGGATTAAGTACAGATCGTCCTCAGGAAGCCTCAGGACGCCTCAGGCAGCCCCAGACAGTCCCTAACTGGTCTGGGACTAAGAGCCGACTAAGCCATTTTTCTGGTCGGTTTGAACCACGATCCTGTCGTAGACAAACCGACTGGGTCCCAGGACGCCTCAGGCCTCCTGGGACTAAGCCCCGACTAACACAGGATTAAGTACCGACCCCACAAGGTGTCCTGAGGCGTCCCCAGGCGTCCCCAGACCAGGATCGCCGATTTTTGTTTGGCAATGGGACTAAGGGTCGCAGGAAGCCTGGGACTAAGTGATAGAGGTCTGGGACTAAGGGTCGGGGACTAAGGGTCGCAGGCGGCCTGGGACAACATAGGACTGTGTAAATTTGATCTGAGGAGGCCTGAGGACGCCTGGGACTGGACATTTTGTTTATGGCGGGAAAAAATAATCGGTTTGAGTCGGGAGAAATATCAAACATGTTTGATATTTCACACGGCCTCAACCGACCACAACCGACCCTTACAGGACGCCTGGGACTAAGCATATTTTTCAAACCGACCCCAAAAATCCCTTAATCGGGAGCCTTAGTCGTGTGGTGGAACACCCACATTAGACTTGAGGCAAAATTTGGTCTCAGCAAGTTTTATGAATACCGGCCCTGTTGAAAAGTGTCTCAAAGTAATGCCCCTGTTCCACCAAAGGATTAAGCCCCGATTGGGTCTGGGACCCTTAATCGTGGACAGTCTTGGAAAAAAATGGAAAAAATTGACCAATGGACTGCAAAACAGAATCGATATGAAGGTCTGGGATTAAGTACAGATCGTCCTCAGGAAGCCTCAGGACGCCTCAGGCGGCCCCAGACAGTCCCTAACTGGTCTGGGCTAAGAACAGACTAAGCCATTTGTCTGGTCGGTTTGAACCATGATCCTGTCGTACACAAACCGACTGGGTCCCAGGACGCCTCAGGCCTCCTGGGACTAAGCCCCGACTAACCCAGGATTAAGTCCCGACCCCACAAGGTGTCCTGAGGCGTCCCCAGGCGTCCCCAGACCGAGATAGCCGATTTTTGTTTTTGTTTTGCCCTTGTTCCACCAAAGGATTAAGCCCCGATCCTTTCGGCGACCCTTAATCGTGGGTAGTCTTGGAAAAAATGGAAAAAAAAATTGACCAATGGGGTGGAAGACAGAATCGGTATGAAGGTCTGGGATTAACTACAGATCGGCCTCAGGACGCCCCAGGAGGCCCCAGACAGTCCCTAACTGGTCTGGGACTAAGAACAGACTAAGCCATTTTTCTGGTCGGTTTGAACCACGATCCTGTCGTAGACAAACCGACTGGGTCCCAGGACGCCTCAGGCCTCCTGGGACTAAGACCCGACTAACCCAGGATTAAGTCCCGACCCCACAAGGTGTCCTGAGGCGTCCCCAGGCGTCCCCAGACCGAGATAGCCGATTTTTGCTTTGCAATGGGACTAAGGGTCGCAGGAAGCCTGGGACTAAGGTATAGAGGGTCTGGGACTAAGGGTCGGCGACTAAGGGTCGCAGGCGGCCTGGGACAACATAGGACTGTGTAAATTTGATCTGAGGAGGCCTGAGGAAGCCTGGGACTGGACATTTTGTTTATGGCGGGAAAAAATAATCGGTTGGGGTCGGGAGAAATATCAAACATGTTTGATTTCTCACACGGCCTCAACCGACCACAACCGACCCTTACAGGAAGCCTGGGACTAAGCATATTTTTGAAACCGACCCTCAAAAACCCTTAATCGGGAGCCTTAGTCGTGTGGTGGAACACCCACATAAGGGTCGCAGGAAGCCTGGGACTAAGAATAGAGGGTCTGGGACTAATGTGGGTGTTCCACCACACGACTAAGGCTCCCGATTAAGGGTTTTTGATGGTCGGTTTCAAAAATATGCTTAGTCCCAGGCTTCCTGTAAGGGTCGGTTGTGGTCGGTTGAGGCCGTGTGAGAAATCAAACATGTTTGATATTTCTCCCGACCCCAACCGATTATTTTTTCCCGCCATAAACAAAATGTCCAGTCCCAGGCTTCCTCAGGCCTCCTCAGATCAAATTTACACAGTCCTATGTTGTCCCAGGCCGCCTGCGACCCTTAGTCGCCGACCCTTAGTCCCAGACCCTCTATACCTTAGTCCCAGGCTTCCTGCGACCCTTAGTCCCATTGCAAAGCAAAAATCGGCTATCTCGGTCTGGGGACGCCTGGGGACGCCTCAGGACACCTTGTGGGGTCGGGACTTAATCCTGGGTTAGTCGGGGCTTAGTCCCAGGAGGCCTGAGGCGTCCTGGGACCCAGTCGGTTTGTCTACGACAGGATCGTGGTTCAAACCGACCAGAAAAATGGCTTAGTCTGTTCTTAGTCCCAGACCAGTTAGGGACTGTCTGGGGCCTCCTGGGGCGTCCTGAGGCCGATCTGTAGTTAATCCCAGACCTTCATACCGATTCTGTCTTCCACCCCATTGGTCAATTTTTTTTCCATTTTTTCCTAGACTACCCACGATTAAGGGTCGCCGACAGGATCGGGGCTTAATCCTTTGGTGGAACAAGGGCATTAGGGTCGGCGACTAGGGTCGCAGGTGGCCTGGGACAGCATAGGACTGTGTAAATTTGGTCTGAGGAGGCCTGAGGAAGCCTGGGACTGGACATTTTGTTTATGGCGGGAAAAAATAATCGGTTGGGGTCGGGCCGACCACAACCGACCCTTACAGGAAGCCTGGGACTAAGCAAATTTTTGAAACCGACCCTCAAAAACCCTTAATCGGGAGCCTTAGTCGTGTGGTGGAACACCCACATAAGGTACTTTTGAAACCAAAGTTTCTATGCTAAGAATTTTCTTATTCTTAGAATAAAATCGTATTCACAAAACCATTCTTAGCTAAGAATAATTCTAAGAATAGAAGTAAAAGGAAATGTATGTAAATTCTAAAGTGTAATTCTAAGAAAAATTCTAAGAATACAGATCTTGCCACATGTGATCAGAAAGTTAGACATTTTGTTACAATGTAAAGAGACTGCATTTCATTGCAGTACACACAATAGACAACTTAATATGTAACAATCTGTTGTGGATGTCGATTTGCAATCAGTTTCTGCACCAGAATCACCAAAACAACTATTTTTCTTAAGTTAAGCATGCTATGTGCCAGTCTTAGATTTAAATCAATTCTTAGAATATTCTAAGAATAAGAATCTTTGTGAATAGAAAATTCCTTTTCTAAGAATAAGATTAATTCTAAAAATAAGAATCTTTGTGAATACAGGCCCTGGCTTTGATAAAAATAAGTTGAAATTGATAAATTTTCAAGTGTTTATCTATGAGAATATTTTTTTCAGAAACAATTCAAATATACTATACTTTCAGTAGCTATTACTAAATCGGTTTGTCATAAATACAAAAACGGGTCCCTTTTCATGATTTTCTCGTCATTTTGATTAATTTCTCAGTGAATGCAATCTCCTGTCCGTTATTGAAGGGTCATATTTTAGACCGACCCCTCAAAGACGAAATTTATTTGGGTTCAAAACTTTATAACATCATATGCAACCAGAATAACTATTAAATTTGGCAACGGTTTAGACGTATTTTGTTGTTTTTATTACAATAACTTTGAGAAAATTTGCCTATATATTTATACAGTAAGTATCATAAGTGTGAATATATTGTGCAAATGGCCAGTTAAAGTGATTTGAGAACTCAGCTACACATAAATTACTATTAAAACTTGCGTGTGTATATATACACTCTTCTGATTGGTAAAATAAGCAATATATTTACTGCTCCGATGCATAACATTAAGAATTACCCCAAATCTGGACCTTAATACATTGTTAATTTGTTCTTATTGATCTGTCTAAAGAGGAAAACTATTTTCAACACATGGTAAATTTGTTACTTTCACTTTTGATTTGCAAGTAAATAATCAATTAAAATGGCGAGACCTATCGTTGCAAAATGTTTAGGGGATCCGAATAAAACATAATTAAGGTATGTTCTCTTAGTTCTTACAACTTACAGTTTGGTACTAAGTAACATGGATCAATGTTTGACCATGATCAGATGAAATTTGAGGAAAAAAAGTTTGAAATGAGTCAGCGTTGAACAGACTTATTCATCACTGAGAAAGTGTAAAGGGTTTATCGGGTGGTGTCTCCTGTCATTAATCTTTAATCTATCTTATTTATTTATTTATTTGGGTTTTTACGTCACTTTCAACACTGTACAGGTCATATCATGACGGGTAGTTGGAAGGGCAGAGGAAATCAGTACATACAGTTCGTTAGGGTTCTGTACTGTAAACTGCTGACCAAAGGCAAGCAACTACCAGCTTTCCCACTTGAGGCCGTGCTGGGAATCGAACCCCGGCCTCAGAGGTGGGAGGTGAGAGTGTTACCACTCTGCCACCGTGGCCCCTTTAATCTATCTTGATCCAAGAGTTAAATCATATGGATCAAAGTTAATCCAGCTTAATCCCAAAGCAGGTCAAATGTTTTCGTGAAGTATACCAACTTGACCTGATCGAAAAATCTGATTAAAAAGTCTTTTTTTGGGGGGTGGGGGGTGGGTGGGTGGCCTCAAATGTGACATAATCTTCATTTATCCTTGTTTGTGAACACCATTTGTAAAGGAATTGTTTATTTACATAATTTCGGTTCAAAGTGTTCGCACTTTAGCACAGGTGCTCGAATTTACCAGTCAGCAATCAATTATTTTAAAACTATTGCTTGAATAATGCATGTCTTAAATCTAAAATTTATGTATTCTAACAAAATTAATGATTATGCACAAGATTAAAAATTTAAGAAGAAGAATTACAGAATGACAATCTTTCGACCCCATCTCAGTGTGTAATATGTTTTCATGCATCCTATTTTCCAGACATATCTCAGTTCTTCATATCTTCACAAGTGGGGTGGGTTTTATGGGGCAATTGTTGGTGAGAGTGGGCATGCTTGTAAACCATGCATTTGTCTGCCGTTTCGCCAAAGGTATGTTCAACAACAACAACAACAAAAAAATCCTGTTATTTTCTGATACTGTTTTTTCCCACATTTTCAACGAGTTCAAATCCAGTAGTATTTTGAAAACAAAGGACAATTGTTTGTTTCTTTAAAATATTTTATCACTTCATAAACAATGTGAGAGTGGCGTGGTGAAATCTGAAAAGTTTAAAGATTTTTGTTAAAAAAACAAAACAAAACCAAATGAAGCTATACATATAATGTTAACCACATGTTTTTTTTAAAAATGAACATAAAGTCACTAATCTGCCTGACTGAACTTAGCTGATTAATGGTGGGTGAAATTACTCTACTACATTTCCACGTGAAAAGAAAACATTTGTAACAAGAATGTACAACATTGCAAATATATTCATGATAATTTCAAAGCTTGCATCATGTTATTGTAATAATATCACAAAAAAGAATGGCTAGGTAATTCATGAGTCTCACTTTCCAAGTGGTTGGCAGTTTTAGCAATCGATCACTTAATTTATTCTTCTCTGGCCTTAAATTCGACTTATATCAACACATGGAATTCCCTGAGTATTCTGTTACAGACAAAACTATTGAAACTGATACAAAATTCGTAGTTGCACATAATTATAGCCAGCTGATTGTTTGGTTGATATTATTTACTTAATATGTCACTATTTCTAACACTTCCTAGCAGGCATTCACCACATCTGAATGATTTTATTTGTTTCTGAAAAAATATGTCTGCTCAGGAATATTAGAAATTCTGAAAATGATTTGGCAGCTTTGTAATGTAATTAACCATCTCCTTCATCTGCAGGTAAAATGCCAGATAGTGAGGGAAGTTATCAGAGAGATTTGTGTGAGAAAAACAAACCAATGATGGAAGACTCACAGTTGATAAGGGTAATAAACCGTTGTAAAACTACTTTATGTCAACTGGTACACTTTCTTCAAGTCTCTTGACTAAGTTATGATATGAGGACTGAATGCCTCTTATCAGAATTTGGGGCTGACAAAAGTGTGTGTATTTCAACAGACAGTAGGTTTTCCCAACCATCACGTGGGTTCAAAATAATTCCATGTATGTCAAATTTGGCGGAATGAGACTTGGAGCAAGTCTAGCCAAATTGGTGGACATAATGCTAATCTCACAAACTTGACCAATGTAATATCTTGGTTATACACTGATGATAAAGCCTTTCAGGGTAACACACCTAGTTAGGTCATCAATCACATTTTATCAATAATGTTTTTAAAACTTATTTGGTAGAAAAAGGATGACGGGCTGTAGGAAAACAACAGATTGAAATCATGATAAATAAGATTCAAAAATTTTATATTTTTATTTATCATAACACGAAGGCAAGAATTAAACAGTTTTAAACTTAGTTATTTAATCTGATCGAGCGATCTAGTAATACATTTTAAGACTGTTACTAGATGAAAGACAGAAAAATTATTTACAACATAGATAAGCACATAATGGTGTGGTTCCCCCTGAGTGCCACATGCGGAGACTATAACCCAATTAGTAGTATTTTGTAGAAATGACTTGTTAACTTGTGGAAATGACTTAGTATATTATGGGAAGGACTTGCTAACTTGTGGCCACAACTGACTATCCCATGGGAATGGTTTATTATCTCATGGTAACGAGATAAAAAACAGGAAAACAGTTCTATGTGTCTTCCTGGACTCTATAACTAAGCATTAGCACATATACGTTTAAAAATCTGACTCAGAATAAAATGCCACTAGTTTTACAGTCACAGTTCTTACAGAGGACACCGGAGATACAGCTTCATAATAGAGTGTTTGAAGATGGAAGTTCAATGAAGACAACTCTTAAAATAAAGTGTTTCATTACAATTAGAAAATAGACATGTACAGTCAGAAAGTAAAATAATAATAATAATAATAATAATAAAGTTGATGGGATCTTCTTCTGTGTACTGACCATAATCGACCTTGACAAGGACTATGTGTATATTTTAGCCCTTGATACATGCAATCAAGAATGAAGCCACTTATCAATCCAGCCAAGCAGAAGAAAGCCAAGGGAAGGAAGAAAAACATTTAGCCTGCAAAGGTATTGTATTTAGGATGAAAATAACTTGGGGGTGTGGGGGGGGGGGGGGGTGGGGTGTGTGTGTGGGTAGAGTACTACAATTCTACATTCATTTTGATCATGTGGCATCATATTCATTATAATCCATGTTGTGGCTAAGTCCAGACATTGCAATGTTTAATATATATATCTATATATAAAATAAAGAAAAAAGATACAAAAAGTATACTCCAATAAAAGGTCATACTGAACAGTGTAATCACCATGTAGATGCTTCAGATTCACCTTGTTGGCTTTTTGAAGCATAATACTCTTTCATTAGATTAGAATATCATTTTAGATGTTTTGTTGCTAGATAGATAAGTTTGATGGTACGATAAGTATATTTGCATTTTATTGCCAAAAATCTTGACGTGTAAAGCTAGTCATAACTGTTTTAAATTCTATATCCTTCAGACCCTTGCCATGAATACGGGCATGATAGGATTGACTGGACAGAATTCAAAAGTAAAATGATGGCAAAGTGAGTGGATTTTCTGTTTGATTTGTTTTCCTTTCCATTTTGCTGGAACATGCATACTATCAAATCTTTACATTCAGATTGCTTAAATACAGGTAGAAATGAAGCTTTACTGGCTTCTGTATATCATTGCTATCAAAACACACAAACTGGTAGAGAAAACCCAATGTGGTCAGCTCTATGCTGAACCGAGAATGCGTTGCAAAGGTGTATATTGTTTTTTCACCTTTTCTATTAATAATATATTGAACTACACCTGAGAGATATTCTTTTGTTAAATATGTCAAATATCTTCCACTCTTCCACTCTGTGATTTTGGCCATATATAGAATCCCTTTTTTACACATTTTCAAAGTAAACATTTATTTCATGATCACAAAAAAATATACAACAGAAATATAGGAATAAAAAGTAAGGATGTTGAAAATAAAAATAAAATCAAATTAAAATTACAAAGTAAGGAATGGGTATAATTTACATTAATAGCCTTGTAAGTGTCCAATATTAGAAAATAATAGATTGTTGACTTGGTCCCTTCAGAACCTTGTAAACAATCAATTATTTCCAAATATTGAACACTTACTTGGTCATTAACCTGTACATAATGGTGTGTGTCATATTGGTAGTTTGATGTGTGTGTAGTCTCAAGCTTGAAGAGACTTTAAAAGCTTCAATTTTGGTTCATGATGTTTTAACACGAAGCATCATAGTTAAATGTTTATTGATTTTATCCACTTTCTTTGTCACAGCAAATCTGTATTTGAGGGGAAGTTGAAAGGATGGGGCAGAAAACCAAACTCTTATGTTGTCAGAGTAAGTCAGGGATACCGTGATACAGCCGTGGAAAAAGTAAAAGAACATATAACACCATGTATCACCAACATTGAAGTTGTTGAAGTGGGGGATACTAAACTAAAATTCTTGGGAGGTGATAATCCAAGTAGGGTCGTGACAAAACATTGTCAAAGCGGGGTCAAGATTATGAATGTGCATAAACAGACACATGAACGGATAAAAGCTGAATGTGCTTTTGATCCAAGTGGAACACTGACGTTGTTACTGAAAGACAAAATGAACAGTGGAAAGTATTATGGACTTACTGCTGGCCATGTTCTCATTGAAGGGTTTACCAAAGATGTATTAACAATTCAAATGGAAAAATGTCCCTGGGAGTGTCATGATTCAACTGTTCTCTGTCATGTAGAGTACCAAGATGGAAGATGTGAAAGCCAGAGAATGTTGGAAAAGCTCGCCGAAGAACTGTCTGCAGGGGTGGAATGTTTTGAAGACAAATTTATGGATTGTGGTATCTTTGAAATTTCCCCAGATATAGACAAAAGTTTCCTGAAGTTTGAACTTGCAGATATGACCAGTCAACCTGCTGTATTTGAAGGTGAGCAGATAGTATGCGACAACATTTGTAGACTGGATATTGACTCTGCTGATGGTAGAGTTGTTGAAGATGATGTGTCTTGGTTCCTTGGTGAAGGTGATAACATGGCCGTGTTATCTGGTATGTTTACTGTGAAAGGAAAAGAAGACCAACAGTTCGCCAGTCCTGGTCACAGTGGAAAATTGGTGCATGACAAAAATGGAAATTTATATGGAATAGTTGTGGCATGTGATGATAACGAAGGCGTGACTTTTTGCATCAGATTAGACACTGCATTGAAGTACATTGAAAAGATGGGGCAAGTTCAGCTAGGGATAATTCCGAATCCTGTAAGTTACACTTAAACATGCATGTATAGTGATGTGACTCAATGCCAGACAAACAAAAATGGAGAATGTAACTTGTATTGCTATTTTGTTAGTCAAGATAGATTGTACTTGGATGCAGATTTAGGCATTTCACAGTGATGTAGGATACCAGGGTAAAGGTATTGTGTTATTATGTTTGTACTGATATGAAATTACCTTTCTGATAGCGGCGCATGTGAAAGTAGGTAGAGTCAATAATGATCATTGAATATTACAGTATCACAATCAATTTGAGTCTAAAAGAAGATTTTAACACAAATTCATGTATGAATTGGCATGCAAAATTACAACCTTACTTTAATTTGTTTTCCAGCAACAGAGCAATGCATCAAGTTCAAGACAAGGCAAAACCTATCGGTATGGATATACATGTATTTGAATATTAGTTTTACTTAGAACAAATAAACCATGTTTTGTATCCTTCAACTTAAACAAATTACATGTGTTACACTAAAAGTAAAGAATGAGTAAAAGTACCTTGTAACGCAAAAGTGTAACTAACTTAATAATAACAGATTTGTACATGAGCTGAAAAAAAAACACATATAAAAACACAAAAATACAAAATATCCTGAACACTGAACATACAAAATGTTACTGTGTTTCAGTTACGTGACAGATCCACCTCCTAAAAAGAAAACCAGTGAGGTTTGTATATGCTTAATCAGTTACACTTGGTCCACACCTAACAAAGTGGAAAACTAAGTCTTTGCACATTGATGTCTAAAATACTTAAACATAACCTTGATTTTATTAGTTACTGCTTCCAGCTGAAAGTTGGTGGAGGCCTACCAATCCCATGATTTTATGTCCCAGTGAGTTCACAATCTCTTGAACAGACCAAACCAGCCCCACTATGTTAATACGATGACTCACTGAGCATATAATTAATTTTCACTTACTGGATCATTTTATAAATACAGTGGAACTGGTTGTTTCACTTTCCTGTGATAGGTTATGTATTGATTTGGTCATCTTATAAATAGTGGTTCTGATTGGGTCTCTTCCCTATAATAGATTATGTATTGATTTGGTCATCTTATAAATAGTGGTTCTGATTGGGTCTCTTCTCTGTAATAGATTATGTATTGATTTGGTCGTGGTTCTGATTGGGTCTGTTCCCTATAATAGATTATGTATTGACTTGGTCGTCTTATAAATCGTGGTTCTGGTTGGGTCTCTTCTCTATAATAGATTATGTATTGATTTGATCATCTTATAAATACAGAGGGACTAGTTAGGTCTCTTCCCTTTAATAGATTATGTATTGATTTGGTCATCTTATAAATAGTAGTTCTGTTTGGGTCTCTTCCGTGAAATGGATTATGTATTAACTGGGTCTTCATATAAATCAAGTAGACTGTTTAGGTTTCTTTAATGTAAACTGGTGAAAATTGGTGATAATTAACACTCACTTTTATCTCCCTCCAGCAGCCAAAAGCAGCGGTAGGGAGATTATAAAATGCCTTCCATCTGTGCGTCCGTTTGTGCGTCCGTTTGTCATGTTTTTACATAAACTTTAATATCTCATTCATTTATAAAGATATCTTCACCAAATTTGCAGGGAATGTTTACGGCCATAAGAACCTGCTTGTTCAAAATTTGAGCCTCATTTTAAAAAACCAAATGGCTACCAAAGCCAATTGTTTGGAAATCATGAAGGTGCTCTAAATCTTGAAATATTCCAGCTAGCTTCATCAAAAGATAAATGGTTGGAAAAGATAGCCTGATAGTAATTTTGGTCTAGTTCTAAAAACAAAATGACCACCATATCACATGCTTAATGTCAAATGGGGTTGTCCTATTAGAAAGGCCTTATATCTCCCCTAATATTGCTCCTACAGGTTCCGAATGTGAAAACAACTTGTTGGAAGTCATGGCCTGGGAATCTTTTAAAGGTGTTGAATTTGACATTTGATTCCTGCTTTAAGGTTTTAAACGGAGTCATCGTCCTTGTTTCTCCCTTATGATTGGTGCTAAGGCTTCAGAATGTAAAGTCAGACCATGATCTGGATTGCAAATGTTTTGCCTGAGAATAATTTTGGCCTTATTTTGAAAAACAAAATGACTGCCATAGCCAATTATTTCAAAGTCATTGAGATGCTCTAAAACTTGGAGCTGGGTTCATCAAATTTGCTCAAACGATATATTTCTAGGAAAGTTAGCCTGATAATAAGTTGGCCTAGTTTCGAAAACAAAATGGGCGTCATATCCTATCAAAAGGCCTTATATCTCCCTTATCACTGGTACTGGGGGTTCCAACTATGAAAACATCTTGTAGGAAGTCAATGGCCTGAGACTCTTTTCCAATTGCTGTCTTTTGCTTTTGATCCCCTCAATGTTGTGTGTGGTTATCTTACTACAAAGGCCAAAGTGACAAAGCCAGGCCTAATGATAATTGTGTCATTGTACATTTGTACAGAGGTCTGCCTACATGTTAGAACAGAGAGATCGTGGGGTAGATCAACTGAACGAATTACTTGAAGCAAAGGACCAGGCCAAGACTCCAGAGGAGAGACAGAAATTAGACAAAGAAATACAAGACCTAGAATTCTATATACGAGCTAACAAATCATTACCAGATAAAACGCAAACCCCTAAAAAGGATGCCTAAAATTTTTTTTTTTCATTTTAAATGTTTCAATGTAATATTTTCACACCTTTTCAGCATTGGAAATGGTAAGCTATGTGCTACAATAAGATAGTTTACATATTAAGTGGGTTCAAACGAAATGAGCAAAGCAATCAGATAATTTCATAAAGAGTGCAAATCCAGTTCACTCAGTTTGTTGTTAACTATTATGGTCCAATGAACTGTTTTTACAACAACCAACTGTAATATCTTCATATATATCAGCTCCGTCAACACCTGGGTACTGGGGGACGCCCTCCCTTAGCTCAACTGGTTAAAGAGCTACACTTTATTGATTTATTATATGTTCAAAATGAAACAAGTAAGTAACTTCCGGTCCCCTTTTTTGGTGAAAGTTTTGGAAGCGCATATTTTTATAAACCAACAGCGATAAATGTATTTATATAATGCATCCTCCAGTGCAAGTGGCAGTAGTAACAAGTTGTACATAAATCTTATTAAACAGTTTTGTTGTGCATTAGTTTACCAAAAAAAAACCATGTGTGTTTTGACTTTATGTCACTGTTCCATGATTTCTCTTAAATTGGGATTCACAAAAAGTGCTTAGCAAAATCTTAGCTGAGACAAAATTTGTGCAAAAAGTCTTAACTACTTTGAATTCAAATTAACAAATTTTAGTAAAACCAAAACATTTTTCATCGATTAATACACCAAACATTCTCTTTAAAATTATAAAACAGATTTGTTACTTCTTTTTTGTAAAATTATGTAAATATAGTAATATTTGTGTTTTATTGTGAGTCAGCCATTTTTATGACAATATTTTTACCACAAGAAGGTAAAATGTGGAAATTTATAGGTAATTAAATTATGTAAATTTCTATTACAATCCACAGAAATTACTTCTACAGGAAGTATAGATCCCCATAGTATATATGTTGTTTTCATAACAAAGGGTAAAATGTAAATACATGCAATGGAATATTTTAAAAATGACTTAAGTCTGCCCTGCAGTGATCTTAAAGTTATGACAAAATCTAAGACAATTTTTTGTCTAAGACCTTTTGTGAATCCCATTTTGTCTAAGCAAAAAAAAGTCTTAACTTTATGACAAAATTCTTGCACAGTTAAGACTTTTCTCTTAAAGTTATGACAATTTTTTGCTTAAGACCTTTTGTGAATCCCGGCCCAGAGGCGGATTTCATGAAAGGGCTTAACCCTGGGATCAGACACAAATACCAGACTTTTATCATAAAAATACAGCACTTTTTTGAGGGATAGATTCAGAGTCAAGGGATTCAAAGACACGTACTGATCTTAAGATGTAATCGAGTCATGGGCTCAACTGTAAGCCTACCAAGGAGGTATTGCAAGTTTTGAGACCATGTTTTCGAGCCTTAATTTTGGCATAGAACCAAATGAAGATAATATTTAGAGTAGTATTTTTGTACTGATTTCAAATTTGAATAGTTTTATTCTGTAACTTGATTTTAAGCAGAAGGGCCAATGTTATTAGCATAGCAGTTAATAAAATTGATTAACCTTTTGGAATTTTCTCATGTGACAACTTTGAAGAAGGGATTTAAATCCTGACTCAGTCTCACACCGAGTTGAAAGTCAGTGGCTCGGTCTGAAATTGGGTTAATTCTGTGAAATTTTGTGTCATCGGTCCCTGGATACCTAATGGCTCTCATTTTATTGTAGTTTCTTTGAATATACTGTTCGCTAGGTATTTCAGTTCAATTTTGTAGCTTTGCACTGTAATGTGATGCAATATATTTCTATCAAACATTTTTGGTATAGATGTTACAGTAACGTTGTGGTGGACTCAGTGGTGTAGCAGTTAGAGTGCTAGCATTAAATCTCTGAGGTCGCCGGTACTAATCTCAGTAGTACTAGGTGGGTCGATCAATTTTTATGACTTATGTTGTTCGATTGACCCACCTAGTACTACTAATCTCAGCCCGGGCACTTCAAGTTGGTAGTTACTTGCAAATGCCCGGTGGATTACAGTGCAGAATCTCGACCATCTAGTATGTTCCTCCACCAACTAACCACTGCTAATAGGCTGTTTACCGAAAGGTCAGTACAATGGACAGTTTCACCATCTGTCTGTTGTACTGTCTCGTCTGCATGACTGTATACCTGTAGGAACCAGTCTTATGCATATGTAAACTTCATTTTAGTATGTTGTGTGTGTGCATGCTTGTTTCATCTAGAGAAAAAATGTGGAAGAAGAAATTCAAGTAACCCCAACAATGGTGCATCATTCACATAAGTACGGTGTCAGTTAGTGTTGGTAGGGATATCTTTCCATATGTTTATGTATGTTTGAAAAAAATATAATATCTTGATCATTGTGTACAACTAAATTTACATTCAGCCATTCTGTCATGGATGTTTTAAATACGGGACGAAACATTGGACATATGTATCTAATTCACAGTAATGAAAAGAGCCTTTAAAAAAACAATACCAAAATAATGCCAAGACATACTGGAAAGTAAGCTAATTATTACAATTTAGGGATACAATGACACATATATAAAGAGAAGTGTAATTAAAAATCAAATTAGGTTATTTCTTTATGTTTTAAATGATACATGTCATTAGATGTATTAAATAGTTAGAATGCTATATACAAAATGCAAGTGCTTTTACCATTTTTCTAAAGCTATTCATAGTTTATATTTGTAATGTATACAAATAGCTATACCTTTGCTAGAGATATGTAGTGTACTGTTAATGTATATGATTTTAAAGCTTTACATTTTTTATATTTTGTCTTTATATATTTCAATATCTTTACAATTGTAACTTTATGCAACTTTTTTTTTGTTTCAAGATGACGCTTAAATTCCAGTTTTGCCATGTGCTCTTGTTCTAAAACATTTTATGCACGTTGTACTTAAAAAATCTGTGACATTTTGGAATACTTTTACTTGGCCCTAAATCATTCAGCTGGTGAGCCATTGGTGGCTTACCATTTTTGTTTATTTCCTCTGTAGTTAGCCTTTCTTCAAATTAGACAGACTCTTTAATTAATGGTACATTAAATTTGAATTTCAACACCTGTGTCTTTATTTGCAAATATATTTTAGTAGCGATGCTTTTTACTGGTCCTTAAGTTATGCTGAAGTAGTTAAATGAAACATGTACATGGAATGGAAACCAAACAACTGATGTTGCATTGTGAGTTTAAAAACATTTATTGAATTTTAGTATTAAATAATGAGTTGATGTTTAACAAACTTTTTATCATATTTTAATATTTCTAATATGCTTTAGAATGTGAATCATTTTTCAAGATATCCTTTTGTCCATACTGGAAGGTTAAGTACCATACTTAAAAAGTATGAGATGTAAAAAAACCCAATGTGTTCATCATTATCTGCCACTGTGGCCTAGCGGATAACACACTTGTCTAGGAACTCAGAGGGCGTGGGTTCAATCCCAGTTACAGGGAGATAGTGGCTTGGATGACCACTGAAAATGGTGGTCCCCTGTCATTGGGTCCTATCCCCAGTGGCAGGTTAAAGAACCTCAAGGACGTTGATAAATGGTCATCCTTGAGCCTCTATCTTCCAGTTAGGGGAATGTCAGTTACTTTTGAGTTGGGGCTGTACCTGTACAGTCGGATAGGTTAAATAGCACTTTGAGTCCTGTAGTATATGGAGATATTGCGCTGAGTATAAATACATAACAATAATAATAATGATGTTTAGTAAAAATTTTGACAAACGTCCAATTGTTGCATCCTTTGAATATGCATTTTTGTCCATTTTTTCTTTGAGTTTTTAGTTCAAATATAAAAGTAATGTAATTCTTTTCTATACTGTTTTCAGGATATTTTGATGTTAAAAATGTATATTTAATTGTTTATATTACCATATAATAAAGTAGGCAGCATAAATTCTATGTGATGTTTTATTTATTTTTGATAATAAATTTCACGTCTGACATCAACATTTCAGATCTATCTTGACCATGTATTTACTTTTGCTAGTATCGTCTATTGAGATAATTGTATGTACATTCGTTCACTGTCCATATAGATTATATATTTTGATTTTTACTCATCTTGACTGAGACCTGCACCTACTGAAATACCAAACTATTGTATGTTCAAGATATGTGTTTGGGTATGTACAGTGACTGATTTACACTTAATAATACACAAGGCATTATTAACCTGTAAACCACACTTACGGGTTTTCACTATGTCCAATACCAGTCAGTTCTGAAGACTTTCTCCCCATGACCTGGGTGCTGGGTGAGATTAGTTTATTCCTGTAAAAAAGAAATCACAGAATTTGGGAACAAAGTACCATATATCTTGCGTTACACCGGCATCAAAAAGGATAAACAGTGGGGTTTACAATAATAGCCCAACTATTCACAAGTAGCCAATATAAAAAATATTGAAAATCTCGGCCCTATCGGGCCTCACTCTCCATTATTTTCTGGTATTGGTCACTTTTACCCAGTTTAACTGTATTAAAATTACACAGAGTTCTTCTTTTGTTAAAAGTTTCCAATGCCTTTCTCTAATGGACAGTTATTCTGCTGTGTGATTTTGACCATATATAGAAGCCTTTTAAAACATATTTTCAAAGAAACCATTAGACAGTTATTTTAACTAAAACTGATCATAAAAACCCAAAAGTATACATCAAAATAGGAATGGAAAGTAAGGATGTTAAAAACAACTTCCTTTAAAATTACAAATTACGGGACAGGGGTAGTTTAAATAGGTTAATGGCCTCGTAAGCTCCAATATTTGAAAATAATGGACTGTTGACTCGGCTTCTTTGGGACCTCAAACGCAGTCCATTATTTTCAAATATTGAATACTTACTTGGCCATAAACTTATACTGAAAACCATATAAAGGACAATTACATAAAGCAGCTGAATGCTGTAGTGAGTAACACATCTCCCACCTCTGAGGTTGGCAGTTTGAGCCTGTCGGATGACAGTACTACAAATGTTGGTCACCCAGAAGCAACCTCAACTCACCTTTGGGAGCCATTGCATGAACACGTGGCGAAAGGGCCAATACCTTAAGTTACATTATGTCACTGTATTACACCGAAAGATGACCGAATCACAACCTTATGTAAACTGTGAACCAACACCTTCGGTTACCATAGTCAGAAATTCACAGGCACATGCGAGAAATTGTCTGTGCATGGCCATGGTACGGAAATCAGAGGCTGAAATTCTAAACTGTTTAAAACTTCTGTAGGCCATGCAAGGTAATGGACGGTTTGCCAATGACTCGCAAGGTCACACAGACATCAGATGGTTATCCAATGACATGGACGTTTCCCCAAATGTGGGCAACTGCGGGGTAATACCGCCCATAGTGTGAAAAGGGGTATAATCTGGTTTAACGCTGGATTGCCTTCATTTATGGAGTGTATTTTTCACATTTTAAAAAAATCCCAAATGGAGAAACCGGAAATTTCATGTTTTATTGCCCTTAAGTTATTTGTTTATACTAATACTTTTTCACCATATTTAAATCATAATGTGTGAAATAAACAATATGAAATTATAAAGGAATCTACCCTACTCTTAAAACCGGTCTTTACTTCTCCTGCCATTTTTGCAATGAATTGTATGTACTTCAGTCTACTGAATCCACCTCTGGAGGTGGATTTGCGGATCCGTAATCTGTTTTATGAATCTGTGCACTCTACAAGCAAACCCCTTAATCTGAACAATCTAGATTGCTTGGATTACGTCTGTGGGGGATGGTTAATGTTTTATGTCTGTAATATCTAATATGCCAATAACAATTTAGAACCAAAACAACAATAATTTCTGGCTTGTTAAAATATTGTTTTGAGGAAACAAACATCCTGAACATCTATGTATACCTGTCAGTATGTGTGTTTAACTAGCCACTGAAGTGTTATTTTTTATAAATCACTTCATTTTAAAGCAATATTTTAGAGTCACTGTTAGAAAAAATATATATTATAGATATACATATATACTCATTACATATACACAGTATGAAGAGAAGCTGATGCACAATGGCTGAAGGAACTAGAAACATGTTGGTGGGGCTTGTGGCGGGCCATGATGGAACTTACATTTTGGAAAGATGCACCTAATATTTCTAAACTAATTGTACAGATGCAAGTTTTCACTGAGGTATACTGATTGGCCATCTTTTAGAGTTTTGTGTGAGATCAGCTCTACTTTCTACATATTGAGTTTTAGGCAATCTTCTGAACTCAAAAAACTGTAGGTGAAGCAATCAGGAATTTTCAATAGTCCAACAAACTACCGAGTAGAACATGTTTAACACGAGATATACACCTCACAATAATAGAATTACTTTGTGCCAGAATTCCGATAATTTATGACTGTGCTGCGTTTATTTGAACTGATAATCCCATTAAACTGCACTGTCTCTGTGGTTCAGTTACATACAGTGCTGATCAACTATTGCATTACATTATATGTTTTAAATTTGTATTAGTTGAAGTGGTGATATCAAATGAATATTAAAAAATATACATCTAGAAAATCGATTTCCATCAATTCCTTTTTAAAAAAAAATAAACCATTACAATATCTGTTGTTTTTTTAAAACTGTATTTGTCTTTGTGGTTATATGAAAAAAAAAACGATGTACCTGAAGGTTTAATTCTGATAAACTTTCAGTAATTGAAATTTTATGTGTTTTCAAAAATTAAAAATCCTGTTATTTTCTAAGAAGATAGGTAAAAAACTCCAAAATTGTATATCAAATAAATAAAGATCAATGTATGGGATGACTAAAATATTATAAAAATCCAAATCATTTAATGGTCTGTTTGACTTCCTTATCTGCTCGTTTATGACTAATTATAGAGCTGCATTCAATATAACTCAGTGAGTCTGAAAATAATCCTCAATCTGTGTACCAGTTAAATGAATAAAAAAGTTCCTATGCAAAGTGCATTCAAATGCTGCTTTCAATTTGATATGTACAACACGTTTATGAATTTATCAAACCGAGGTTACCCTTAAAAAATGTATGTTTGTTGATTATCTCTGATGAAACTATTTTTACAACTTCATATATTTGAAACTAGGTTTTTATGTGTTCATAAGTCCTTTCCTGCAAGCCTATCTATTTATTTATTTAGAGTTTATCAACGTTTTCAACAGTGTATAGGTCATATCTTGACAGGTAGTTTTATGGGCAGAGGAAAACAGTACATACACTTGGTTAAGGTTCTGTACTGTAAACTGCTGGCCAACAGCAAGCAACTACCAACTTCCTAACATAAGATCATGGATTTGAACCTCCGACCACAGAGGTGGAAGGTAAGTATGTTACCACTGTGCCACCTTGGCCCCCTGACTTCCTCATCTGATCAATTATGACCAACTGTAAAGACTCGTTGGTAATGCCTCAGTGAGTCTGAAGTAATCTTCACTCTGCGTCCCAGGTAGATGAACAAAAAAGTTTCTGTATACACTGCATTCACTTAGATGCTGCTTTTTCATTTATTTATTTGGGGTTTTATGTCGCTTTCAAAACTGTACAGGTCATATCACGTCGGGTAGTTGGAAGGGTAGAGGAAACCAGTATATACAGTTCGTCAGGGTTCTGTACTGTAAACTGCTGACCAATGGCAAGCAACTACCAGCTTTCCTACTTGAGGCCGTGCCCGGAACCGAACCCCTGCCTCAGAGGTGAGGGTGTTACCACTCTGCCAACGTGGCCCCTCAGATGTTGCTTTTAGTTTGGTATATACAATAAGTTAGTGAATGTTAGCCTAAAAAATTTCATGTTTGTTAAATTTCTGTTAAAAATTACAAAAAAAAGTCATAATCCCTTATACCTTCCGATAAATAAGACAGAACTAAAGTAACCCATGGCTAGCTCCCATGGCTGACTACTTGCCATAGTTAACATAGGTAAGGTCAGAGTTTTGGGTTTGTGTCCTGTTAAAAATCCAGAATTATCATGGGCAGTATTGTTGGCATATTATCTCAACAGTTGGTAGAATGGACACAAGTACTGTATTTATTTATTCATTTATTTATAGAGACATAGAAAATTACCTGTGCACATGTATATATGAACAAAATGGTGACAATCCAGTGGAATACCCAGCCCTAATAGGTTTCTTAGTGTCTATATATCAAATGCACCGACTGGAGAAAACTAAACACAAATAAATAAAGTAATAAGTGTTATTTCTAAACATTACAAAATTCAGATACAAAAATTTCAGTTTTACTCTTTCACTTGATATAATACTGATTTGTAACATGCACACAGTTCACTGTAATATCTATAGCAATTAGTTTGTAGTACTGGACATACACATAAAAATATATTTCATCCTCAGTATCCCTGATCTGCACAGCTTACATATCCTATTATCAAATTTTATTCCCCATCTCAATTTCAACGGGCAATGTATCAATTCTTGGCTGACGGTAGACCTGCTTGGCTTAAGGAAACAACACATGAAATGTTCAACATGTATCGTTATAACAGTAAACCACAATGCAAAATTAATACATTTATCACCAATTCACTGTACTGCGAGTACATAACAACAAATCCTCAATTCACCAAAAAAATTACATACAAGATACTAACGTTTGTATAGCCAAACTATAAAATGTAAAAACAGTCAATGTACTGTGACAAAAATGAATATTCAAACAGTAGAATTTAGACTGGTCATTACAATGTGAAAAGACACGAATAGTCAATTATTAAAAGTAAAAACTGATCACGAAGCTGTTATGAAGTGAATATTCAAATAATAAAAAGTGAAAGTTCAAAAATAAACATAAAACCAGTCACTCTACTGTGACCAAAATGAATATCAGTAATAAGAGAAACCCACCACTGTAATTTGTCAAAATTGAATATTCAAATAATAAATGTAAAACTAAGAATGCCAGAAAAAAAGAAAATCTATATTTTAACATTAGACCAATCCCCTAATTAAAAAAGTTGTCAAAATCTCTTTTCTCCACAGAATTCAAAACTTTAACTGGCTTTGCGTAATATCTTGTCGTCTGCTCCATCTGTTTTAAATTTGTTCAATTATTTCATGTACTCTTCTAGGACAAAATTTATCTTTTCTATGTGACTTTAAAATGTCTGAATCAGTTGTTGTTTCATCAGTCCATCATTCCTACTGAGACTACTACCTTCGCATATCTCAACTGCAGATATGGCATGAAAATGGATATTTAGGAATGGCCATCTGAATCAGCCATGGCAAAATGATTGATATGGAAATGGGCGACTCATCTGAATGGTGGATGCAGGAATGGTAGCTGTTCTTCATGAGTGGATGTGGACATGGACGGTTTATCCTGAGTGTCTGATTGTTGGTAGGTAAGGTTTGGTCGAAGAAGGAAGGCATGGATGCACTGAATCTTCTAATTATTTTTCAGTGAAACCATCCATGCTACTCAAGCAATCTGTATCAGTTGAGAAATGACTTAAAGTTGCTTAAGCTAAGAGTAAATACTCCAGACACTGTATCTGTGAATGGCTTATCAGTATCTAAAATTGATGTCTTTTACTAAGGTGGTCCGAGATCCCCTGGATTGACAAGGTTTGCAGTCATGACATTAGTAAATGTTATTGAACCATTGGTGGATTAAATTATCACAACATCACTTGCTTTGTGGTGAATGTTTAACACTTTTAACATTTATAGAATGTTATTGCTGGGCAAAACTCATTTTGTTCTTGTAAGTTTCAAATAAACACAAAAACTCCTTTCTTTTGTCCACTCCTCTTTTCCATTCTTAATCATAGCCTATCTTTCATTGCCTTTTCGTGACAAGCCATCTAGAATCTAAAATAACAAAAACATAAAGCTTAATATTTGCGTTTGTTTTGAAATTAGAAGGTTATTAAAATACTATTATTCACAAACTTTTACAGGGCTTAAAAGATAAAGCAATAAACAAATTTTGAAAGATATATGAATAAGACTTCACCACTGATAGTTTCAAATAAAGATTCCATTCTAGTTTTTCAAATGGTCGTAGCCCAAATATTGGTCTAGAAACCTGCCATGTTTATATTTGTGTTGACAGGTAGAAGTAAGGCTTTCATTTGGTGCTTCTTCAATTTGTCAACTTATTGCAAGATGGGTCATATCCCAATGGCTCTATGTTAACTTAATTTCTATTATCTCTTTCAATTTTTATTAATTGAGAAAGCAATGTGTTGTTGTTGAGGTTACTAAAAGAAATTTAAGTACAAAGAAATGAGAAAATGTTTGGAGATAAATGATGCAGAAATTACCACTGGTGCAATGCATATTCAGATAACAAATATACTAGGTAGCTAACAATATGGGACGCAGTCCAGAGATTCTACTTAAACACACACTGTTTTTATTTCATTGTAGAAACAAGTGGTTTCATTTTGGGCTTCTTGAATTTGTTAAATTATTTCAAAATGGGTCACAGCCCAATGATTCTATGCTGACAATTGTTTACCTTTAATTTCTTTATTATAATTATTTAAGAAAGCACTGTGCTGTTGTTGCCTTCTTTATATATTGTGCCAAATTGGGTTGCAGCCCATGCACTTTTATCAGTCTGTTATATGTTTAATGCATTTCACTCATGCAGGAAGCCTATTGTATACCATTTTAACAAGTTCTGGCAATAAATGTGCCATTATAAAGCTTCGTTAACTGAATGTATCTGTTCTGAAATTAGGTTATTGCAAGAATTTATGTACAAAGTAACACAAAATGTTTGGAAGATAAATAATGCAGAATTGAACACTGCTGGTAGAATGCACATTCAGATAACAAAGATAATAGATTAGTTTAACAATATGGGTCACAACCCAAAGATTCTACTTAAACACACAAAGGTTTGATTTATGTTTACATGTAGAACTGAGTGGTTTTATTTTGAGCTTCTTGAATTTGTCAAGTTATTTCAAAGTGGGTCACAGCCCAACGACTCTATGCTGACAATTGTTTTGATTACCTTTAATTTCTTAATTTCTTTACGTTTACTACTTGAGAAAGCACTGTGATGTTGTTGCCTTCAGTATATATTGTGCAATATTGGGTCGCAGCCCATGCACTTATATTAATCTGTTATATGTTTAATCTATTTCATCCCAGCATGAAGCCTATTGTATATCATTTTAACAAGTTCTGGCAATAAAAGTGCTACTATTATGCTTTATTAACTTTATTGGGTCACAGCCCAATGATTCTATTCTGACAATTGTTTAACTTATTTTTTTAATTTTAATCACCTAAGAAAGCACTGTGCTGTTGTTGCCTTCATTATATATTGTGCCAAACTGGGTCGCAGCCCATGCACTTTTACTAATCTGTTATATGTTTAATGTATTTCACTCATGCATGATGCCTATTGTATATCATTTTAACAAGTTCTGACAATAAATGTGCCACTATTAAGCTTTATTAACTGAATGTTTTTGTTCTGAAATTATGAGGTTACTAAAAAAATTAAGTACAAAGCAATGAAAAATGTTTTTTTTTTCAAGATAAATGAGACAGAATTTAACACTGCTGGCACAATGCAAATTCAGTTAACAAAGACACTAGATTAGTTTAACAATATGGGTTGCAACTCAAAGATTCTACTTAAACACACAATATTTTCATTTATATTTACATGTAGAAGTGAGTGGGTTCATTTTGGGTGTCATGAATAATTTGCCACATGTGTACTCTATTTACCTGAAGTATGAAGCCCATTATACTGTTCTGGCAATAAATATGCCATAATTAAGCTTTAATAACTGAGCATCTTTCTGTTGAAATTCGAGGGTTAAAAAATTGTGGTTAAAATAAATTTAACCAGAAAATGAAAGAAAATGTTCTGAAAATAAATGTTGAACATTTTAAACACCAAGAGTAAGTCTGTTCATATGAAGATTTCACACTAGTTTGGTTGAACCACAAAAGTTGCTCTGAAAATGAATGTAAGTTATTAATTTAAATTTAATATGTGGAAAATAGATAGCAGAATTCCATTACAGTTATTATAACAGACGCTCAGACTAAGCTGTGCCTCAATTTTTCAGGAAGGGTCACATTTAGAGATACTTTCAATTTCCCTTTCGCTGAAGTTATGTGGCCAAGTATATTAGTTGCCTTGAATAAATAATTTGCACTGAGTAACCCAGAAAATCTTTCATAATTAGTTTTGGGTTTAGAAATTTAAAAAATGAACTCAAATAGTGTATTAACTGAGGTCTAGATTTCAATTTGTTTATATATTTAGTTATAAATACCCGATTTGTAACCAATTACTTGCTTTGTATAAGCTACTTCAATCTGTAAATATGATAATCAAAATTAGAGTGGAACAGGGAATCTTAAAATACGGTGGAAGTTTAATAAAAATAGTAGATTTCTCCCAAAAATAAACTGAAAATGTTTACATGAGAGCTGTTCCCAGTCGAGATGATCTACAGTCCATTCATAAGCAGACATATAAGCTGAAAATTTTATAAACTTAAAGTGACAACAGTTGAAGGGGGTGTAATTGCTTGAAACTGCATTTTCTTGTTATATTACCCAGAAGTGTTCAACTGTGATATGAACTTTAACCATCTGGGCCAAATGATTGCAATCATTTTTTTGCGTGTGAATAAAATTACAAATTACATTCTACTGGGGCCAAATGTTAACACTATGTATTGCTTCTGCCAAAAGCTAAGAGTGTGCAAATTGGAAATTTCAACTCAAACAATTACGTAAAGCTATAAGGATTGCCTGTCTAAGGATATCTTAATAGTGATAAAAATTCAAGCATCATGCTTACGTGATACTGACGTGGGTGATAATTGTCGCAGTGTCCAGACAAATTAAGAATCAGAAAAAGTTAATTTCTGATGTATACAAAGTAGAGTTGCACAGGTATATTGTGATACTCAACTGTGATATTACAGTTGGTATTGTGTGGGGTGACAGAACAACCAATGGAGGATTGAAGCATTTAAACCAAGTGCTGATTAAAATATGATAAAAGTAGCCGAGATTAAGAAATAGATATCACACCTGGCATCTGGATCTCTGAAGTG
Source organism: Sabellastarte sp. h YS-2021 (assembly GCA_964017235.1). Classification (NCBI taxonomy): domain Eukaryota; kingdom Metazoa; phylum Annelida; class Polychaeta; order Sabellida; family Sabellidae; genus Sabellastarte; species Sabellastarte sp. h YS-2021. The sequence goes on along the minus strand of OZ024935.1, from coordinate 82,411,936 downwards.
AGCCTGGTTTTAGTTTTAGTAATAGAAAATCAAACGAGGTGACTGGTGAGCAACATCTGATATTTCTTGAAGTGTCACAATACAGTTAAGGTACTATTAGTGTATGTCTCATAGAACTTGATCTCTAGGGTGAAAAAACTGTGGTGACAAAGATGAATAATTAAACAAATTACAATATGGTAAATCGTGATCTCTGGGATGCAGGAACTGCGTTAAAAATAGGTGATGAATATTCTAGAAGCATGGTAATGTAAGTCTCTAGGGCGAAGAAGCTCTGTCGAGTCATGGACAAATCAAGATGATGAATAATCAGGCAATATGGTAGATGGTGGCCTTTAGGGTGAAGAAACTGTTAAAAAGCAAAGTGATGAATAATCTAGCAATAGTATAATGTTGGTCTCTAGGATGAAGAAACTGTGTCGACAAATCAAGGTGATGAATAATTTAGCAATATGGTAGATGTTGGCATCTAGAGTGGAGAAACTGCATAAAATACAGTGTGATCGACAATCTAGCAATGTGGCAATGTAATTCTCTAAGGTGAAAAAACTGTGCTGAAAAAGCAAGGTGATGAATAATCTAGCAATATGGTAATGCTGGTCTCTAGGATGAAGAAACAGCATTAAAGGAGAGTAATATCATGAGTAATATACCAATATGGTTATATTGTTCTCTAGGGTGACGAAATGTATCAAGAAATCAAGGTAATGAACAATCTAGCAATATGGTAATGTTGGTCTCTAGGATGAAGAAACTGCATCAAGAAATCAAGATGATGAATAACCTAGCAATATGGTAGTATTTAACTCAAGGATGAAGCAACTGAATTAAAATCAAGGTGATGAATAACGAGCACTACCGATGTTGTTTGCTAGAGCAAAAAAATAGTGATTAAAAGCAAGCTGATGAATAATCCAGCAGTCTTGTAATGTTGGTGTTTGGGTTGAAGAAACCATTAACATCATGGTGATTGATAATGACCAATATGGCAATGGGTAAGAGTAGAGGGTCAATAAGGAATAATTAAATTCACAGACCATCGTTGAATGTTGTCAGTTGCAGGAGACAATAATGAAATTCTAAAATTGATATATTTCAAAAAATAAATTGCGAGTAATGTTATGGTCTCAGCTGGATGAACTGCCAAAGTAGAGGTTCATTTGTTGTGCGTATCAAATATTTCATATAAGTGGATACTACACCTTAAAACTACCCTAAAAGCAACCATTTTAGTATAATATCCACAAAGAGATCCAGACTTCCACAAATGCAAAATGAATAGAAGACCGACAAACCCAAAAGACCATTATTGTTACATACAAACCTTTCTAGCACTTATTTCCACAATAAGTATTGATTCTAAAGCACAAAGAACATTGATCCATCACCATAGTTTGTATGTCTGTGTACAAGCATGGGTCAGTAAAATGAAAGTGTTTACACTTGTCATGAAACACAGTTATGGTGGATAAACATCCTGGAAAAGGTATGTCTTGAGTTGTCTTCTGAAAGCTGGAAATGATGAAGCCAGTCAAATATTGGTAGGAAGGTTGTTCCACAGTCTAGGTGTGTCATAAGTGAAGCAGCCATTAAATTGAACCTTGGACTTATGGACCTGTGAGTTGTATAGTGGAATTACTAGATATCTGTTTGTGGCAGCCATTCTATGAGTGTTACGACTGGATGTGTAATAATTAAAATGAGATTTAAAATATGTCAGGAGCCCTGAATCTAAAGTATATAGATCAGTGTGGTGGTTTTAAACATCACCTGGTACTTCACAGAGAGCCAGTGAAGTGATTTAAGGACCAAAGGTGACATCTAATCCCCAGAGATAACTCAAACTTACCAACTAAGATCTGCAGACGACAATGACTTGATTGGCAAGGTAAAAATTGCAGTCAGATAAGACACCCAGGTTCCTCAAAACATTACCAGAAGTGAAACTTGTACCAAGAATATGTGTGGGGAGGACTGAAGCGAACTTCCCATGCTAAGCTAATATGCCAGTGTGCCATAAAGTCAGTCTTGTCTACATTGAGTTTGAGCCATTTTGAATATATCCAACTTTAGACATCTTTAAGGCAGATCAGAAGAAGTTCAAACCTACCTATGGCTGTGTTGGGTGTTATGCATGTGTATATCAGAGTGTCATCAGCATAGAAATGGCAATTTTAAGGAACTGCAGGCAGAAGTAATTTTAGCAAGTGGTGCAGTGTGAAGTGGACATAAAAAGGGGCCCAGCACTGATCACTGTGGAATTCCATATTTTAACAAAGCACTTCCAACTGTAACTGACTGGAATCGGTCATACAAATAGAATTGAAACCACTGAAGTACTTTACCCGAGACCAAAACCTTTCTTCAGGCAGTCTAGGAGAAATGAGTGATCAATGGTATTGAATGCCAATGACACACCCAATAGCATGAGGACAGTAAGGACACTCGTTGAAAGGACACCGCCTGGATTTTTTTATCTGTATTTATTTATTTGGTGTTTTACATCACGTTCAACAGCCAGGGTCATATTGCGATGGGTAGTTTTACAGGTGGAGGAAACCAGTGCATACTGCACTGTAAACCACCGGACATCGGCAAGTAACTACCAACTTTCCAACATTAAGCGCCCGGCCCGAGATTCGAACCGGCGGCCTCAGAGGTTGGAGGCGAGAACTCTAACCGCTACACCACCGAGCCCCCTCTTTTTTTTATCTGTAGTAAAGCTAGCTAAGTAAAATGTGGTTTATTTTAGGCTGATTGAAAAATGGTAGCCAGGCCATTTTTATTGAAATAATCTGAAAGGTGTTCTGCGACAACTCTTTTAACTAATTTTCAGGTAGACTGAAAACAGGTCAGTAATTTTTTTGAACATTTTTGAGAGGTTAGATATTTTTACAAGTGGTGCCTTGACTTTCAGTGAAGTATTTTGGAACTTTTTGCAAAATATTGCACACACTCCTTTGGCTTTTAGTATGAAGCTGAAATGGTTACTAAGTTAAAATACTTCACACTTATTCATTTAAAATACTCCGCTGATGAAAATTTTAAACCAAATACAAGGGATCATAGCATCACTATCCTATTGTTTCCATAATATTAAGTAGTTAGTTTAAGGTTAGTACCCAACCTAATTCACCTACTCTTAACTGTTAGTACTTGTTAGTTTGGGTGTTAGTAAGCTCAACCCAACCAACTCACCTCCCAATCAAATCCCAAACATCCCAATAATATTATGGACCCAACAGAATATTTCAGCTATGCAAACCCCCCGATTCTTGGAAATAATCAAATATGACTACAGATAAAGTTAAAATATTATGCATCCCAAATGTCAAAGTTGGGGTTTTTAACATCCCTGTTCAACAGCCAGCAAAAATCCTGAGCCAGCTAAAACTATAAATCAAGTATGTGACAAGTATCAAATATTCTGATAAGAGATATAAAAGATTTCTCAGTGTTTTAAGGTTTCCAAAGGGGGTCTGGGTACCCCCTTCCAGTCACCCTATAAGAAACCACAGTCGATGGAGATAGCTTTGTCAGAGATTTAGATTTATTTGTTGTTTTACGTCGCGTTCAACAGCCAGGGTCATATTGCCACAGGTAGTTTACAGGTGGAGGAAACCAGGTCATACTGCACTGTAAACCACCGGGCATCAGCAAGTAACTACCAACTTTCCAACATGAAGCACCCGGCCCGAGATTCGAAACCAGCAGCCTCAGAGGTTGGAGGCGAGAACTCGAACCGCTACACCACCGAGCCCCCCGCTTTGTCAGAGATAAGATTGATTGTTGTCTCTATTGTCCTCGTGCTTTTGGATTTGTCAGCAGCTAGGCAGCAGCAACTTCCACCTGGTGGAGTTTTGAGGAACCTAGGTATCTTATTTGACTGCAATTTTACATTGCCAATCAAGTCAATGTCATCAGCAGATATTATGTGACAAGTTTGAGTAATCTCTGGGGGATTAGATTTCACTTGTTAAAGTCTGTGGCTTCATTAGTAATGCAGCAGCCGTCTGTAACTCCAATGTTCAATTTGATGTCAGTTTTGCATATGATGGACCTAGACTGTGGAACAACCTTCCTACAAACATTGGACTGGCATCAGCATTACCAGTTTCCAGGAGTCGACTCCAAGTCACACCTTTGTTAGATTCCTATCCACCATAACTGTTTTTGAGCCTGGTGTGAATGCTTTCATGTTGCCAACCTATGCTTGTACACAGACAAATGAAATATAGTCATGAATCAATGTCTTTTTATCACCTAAGAATCCATACTTATCATGGATATATTCACTTTAAAAGGATACACTAATAATTATGAGGTTCATGTTAGATTCTGGCAATAAACGTGCTACTATTAAGCTTTATCAACTGAATGTATTTTTTCTGATATTAGGAGGTCATTAAAAGAAATTTACTGCAAATCAATGAAAAGATTCTACTTAAACATTAAAAGTTTTCATTAATATTTACATGTAGAAGTAAATGTTTTCACTTTGGGCTTTTTGAATTTGTCAAGTATTTTAAAATGGGTCGCAGCCCAATGATTCTATGCGGACAATTGCTTAGTTTCTTTATTTTTATTACTTGAGAAAGCACTGTGCTGTGGTTGCCTTCATTATAAATTGTGCCAAGTTACGTCACAGCCCATGCACTTTTATTAATCTGTTATATGTTTAATGTATCTCACTCATGTATGAAGCCTATTGTATATCATTTTAACAAGTTCTGGCAATAGAAGTGCCACTATTATGCTTTATTAACTGAATGTATCTGTTTTCAAATTAGGAGGTCAATGAAAAACTGTTTGGAAGATAAATAATGCAGAATTTAACACTGCTGGTAGAATGCACATTCAGATGATAAAGACATTCGATTAGTTTCACAATATGGGTCCCAGCCCAAAGATTCTACTGAAACAAACGTTTTTATCTATATTCTAGATTCTACTTATACATACAAAGTTTTCATTTATGTTTACATGCAGAACTGGGGGGTTTCATTTTGAGCTTCCTGAATTTGTCACAGCCCAATGATTCTATGCTGACAATTGTTGTTTACCTTTAACTTTTTTATTTGTTTCATTATTTGAGAAAGCATTGATATTGTTGCCTTCATTATATATTGTGCAATATTGGGTCACAGCCCATGCACTTATATTAATCTTTTATATGTATAATCTATTTCACCCTAGCATGAAGCCTATTGTATACCATTTTAACAAGTTCTGGCAATAAAAGTGCCACTATTAAGCTTTATTAACTGAATGTATTTGTTCTGGAATTAGGTTATCAAAAGAAACTTAGTACAAAGCAATGAAAACTGTTTGGAAGATAAATAATGCAGAATATAACACTGCTGGTAAAAAGCACATTCAGATAACAAAGACATAAGACTAGTTTCACAATATGGGACACAGCCCAAAGATTCTACTGATACATACAAAGTTTTCATTTATGTTTACATGCAGAACTGAGGGGTTTCATTTTGAGCTTCTTGAATTTGTCAAGTTATTTAAAATGGGTCACAGCCCAATGATTCTATGCTGACAATTGTTGTTTACCTTTAATTTTTTTTGTTTTTATTATTTGAGAAAGCACTGTGATATTGTTGCCTTCATTATATATTGTGCAATATTGGGTCGCAGCCCATGCACTTATATTAATCTTTTATAATGTATTATCTATTTCACCCTAGCATGAAGCTTATTGTGTACCATTTTAACAAGTTCTGGCAATAAAAGTGCCACTATTAAGCTTTATTAACTGAATGTATTTGTTCTGGAATTAGGTGATCAAAAGAAACTTAGTACAAAGCAATGAAAAATGTTTGGAAGATAAATAATGCAGAATTTAACATTGCTGGTACAAAGCACATTCAGATAACAAAGACATTAGACTAGTTTCACAATATGGGTCACAGCCCAAATATTCTACTTATATTAAACATACAAAGTTTGCATTTATGTTTACATGCAGAACTGGGGGGTTTCATTTTGAGCTTTTTGAATTTGTCAAGTTATTTCAAAATGGGTCACAGCCCAACGACTCTATGCTGACAATTGTTTTGTTTATCTTTAATTTTTTAATTTCTTTACATTTATTACTTGAGAAAGCACTGTGATGTTGCTGCCTTCAGTATATATTGTGCAATATTGGGTCGCAGCCCATGCACTTATATTAATCTGTTATATGTTTAATGTATTTCACCCCAACATGAAGCTTATTGTATACCATTTTATCAAGTTCTGGCAATAAAAGTGCCACTATTATGCTTTATTAACTGAATGCATCTGTTCTGGAATTATGAGGTTATTAAAAGAAACTTAGTACAATGCAATGAAAAACGTTTGGAAGATAAATAATGCAGAATTTAACACTGCTGGTAGAATGCACATCCAGATAAGAAAGACATTAGATTAGTTTCACAATATGGGTCGCAGCCCAAAGATTCTACTTATACATTTTCATCTATATTTATATGCAGAACTGAGGGGTTTCATTTTGAGCTTCTTGAATTTGTCAAGTTATTTCAAAATGGGTCACAGCCCAACGACTCTATGCTGACAATTGTTTTGTTTATCTTTAATTTTTTAATTTCTTTACATTTATTACTTGAGAAAGCACTGTGATGTTGCTGCCTTCAGTATATATTGTGCAATATTGGGTCGCAGCCCATGCACTTATATTAATCTGTTATATGTTTAATGTATTTCACCCCAACATGAAGCTTATTGTATACCATTTTATCAAGTTCTGGCAATAAAAGTGCCACTATTATGCTTTATTAACTGAATGCATCTGTTCTGGAATTATGAGGTTATTAAAAGAAACTTAGTACAATGCAATGAAAAACGTTTGGAAGATAAATAATGCAGAATTTAACACTGCTGGTAGAATGCACATCCAGATAAGAAAGACATTAGATTAGTTTCACAATATGGGTCGCAGCCCAAAGATTCTACTTATACATTTTCATCTATATTTATATGCAGAACTGAGGGGTTTCATTTTGAGCTTCTTGAATTTGTCAAGTTATTTGAAAATGGGTCACAGCCCAACGACTCTATGCTGACAATTGTTTTGTTTACCTTTAATTTTTTAATTTCTTTATGTTTATTACTTGAGAAAGCACTGTGGTGTTGTTGCCTTCATTATATATTGTGCCAAACTGGGTCGCAGCCCATGTACTTATATTAATCTGCTTCATGTTTAATGTATTTCACCCCAACATGAAGCCTATTGTATACCATTTTAACAAGTTCTGGCAATAAAAGTCCCACTATTAAGCTTTATTAACTGAATGTATCTGTTCTGGAATTAGGAGGTTATTGAAAGAAACTTAGTACAATGCAATGAAAACTGTTTGGAAGATAAATAATGCAGAATATAACACTGCTGGTACAAAGCACATTCAGATAACAAAGACATAAGACTAGTTTCACAATATGGGTCACAGCCCAAATATTCTACTTACATTAAACATACAAAGTTTTCATTTATGTTTACATGCAGAACTGGGGGGTTTCATTTTGAGCTTTTTGAATTTGTTAAGTTATTTCAAAATGGGTCACAGCCCAACGACTCTATGCTGACAATTGTTTTATTTACCTTTAATTTCTTAATTTCTTTACTTTTACTACTTGAGAAAGCACTGTGATGTTGTTGCCTTCATTATATATTGTGCAATATTGGGTCGCAGCCCATGCACTTATATTAATCTGTTGTATGTTTAATCTATTTCATCCCAGCATGAAGCCTATTGTATACCATTTTAACAAGTTCTGGCAATAAAAGTGCCACTATTAAACTTTATTAACTGAATGCATCTGTTCTCGAATTAGGAGGTTATTAAAAGAAATTTAGTACAAAGCAATGAAAACTGTTTGGAAGATAAATAATGCAGAATTTAGCACTGCTGGTACAAAGCACATTCAGATAACAAAGACATAAGACTAGTTTCACAATATGGGTCACAGCCCAAAGATTCTACTGATACATACAAAGTTTTCATTTATGTTTACATGCAGAACTGAGGGGTTTCATTTTGAGCTTCTTGAATTTGTCAAGTTATTTAAAATGGGTCACAGCCCAATGATTCTATGCTGACAATTGTTGTTTACCTTTAATTTTTTTTTGTTTTTATTATTTGAGAAAGCACTGTTATATTGTTGCCTTCATTATATATTGTGCAATATTGGGTCGCAGCCCATGCACTTATATTAATCTTTTATAATGTATTATCTATTTCACCCTAGCATGAAGCTTATTGTGTACCATTTTAACAAGTTCTGGCAATAAAAGTGCCACTATTAAGCTTTATTAACTGAATGTATTTGTTCTGGAATTAGGTGATCAAAAGAAACTTAGTACAAAGCAATGAAAAATGTTTGGAAGATAAATAATGCAGAATTTAACATTGCTGGTACAAAGCACATTCAGATAACAAAGACATTAGACTAGTTTCACAATATGGGTCACAGCCCAAATATTCTACTTATATTAAACATACAAAGTTTTCATTTATGTTTACATGCAGAACTGGGGGGGGTTTCATTTTGAGCTTTTTGAATTTGTCAAGTTATTTCAAAATGGGTCACAGCCCAACGACTCTATGCTGACAATTGTTTTGTTTACCTTTAATTTTTTAATTTCTTTACGTTTATTACTTGAGAAAGCACTGTGATGTTGCTGCCTTCAGTATATATTGTGCAATATTGGGTCGCAGCCCATGCACTTATATTAATCTGTTATATGTTTAATGTATTTCACCCCAACATGAAGCTTATTGTATACCATTTTATCAAGTTCTGGCAATAAAAGTGCCACTATTATGCTTTATTAACTGAATGCATCTGTTCTGGAATTATGAGGTTATTAAAAGAAACTTAGTACAATGCAATGAAAAACATTTGGAAGATAAATAATGCAGAATTTAACACTGCTGGTAGAATGCACATCCAGATAAGAAAGACATTAGATTAGTTTCACAATATGGGTCGCAGCCCAAAGATTCTACTTATACATTTTCATCTATATTTATATGCAGAACTGAGGGGTTTCATTTTGAGCTTCTTGAATTTGTCAAGTTATTTGAAAATGGGTCACAGCCCAACGACTCTATGCTGACAATTGTTTTGTTTACCTTTAATTTTTTAATTTCTTTATGTTTATTACTTGAGAAAGCACTGTGGTGTTGTTGCCTTCATTATATATTGTGCCAAACTGGGTCGCAGCCCATGTACTTATATTAATCTGCTTCATGTTTAATGTATTTCACCCCAACATGAAGCCTATTGTATACCATTTTAACAAGTTCTGGCAATAAAAGTCCCACTATTAAGCTTTATTAACTGAATGTATCTGTTCTGGAATTAGGAGGTTATTGAAAGAAACTTAGTACAATGCAATGAAAACTGTTTGGAAGATAAATAATGCAGAATATAACACTGCTGGTACAAAGCACATTCAGATAACAAAGACATAAGACTAGTTTCACAATATGGGTCACAGCCCAAATATTCTACTTACATTAAACATACAAAGTTTTCATTTATGTTTACATGCAGAACTGGGGGGTTTCATTTTGAGCTTTTTGAATTTGTTAAGTTATTTCAAAATGGGTCACAGCCCAACGACTCTATGCTGACAATTGTTTTATTTACCTTTAATTTCTTAATTTCTTTACTTTTACTACTTGAGAAAGCACTGTGATGTTGTTGCCTTCATTATATATTGTGCAATATTGGGTCGCAGCCCATGCACTTATATTAATCTGTTGTATGTTTAATCTATTTCATCCCAGCATGAAGCCTATTGTATACCATTTTAACAAGTTCTGGCAATAAAAGTGCCACTATTAAACTTTATTAACTGAATGTATCTGTTCTCGAATTAGGAGGTTATTAAAAGAAATTTAGTACAAAGCAATGAAAACTGTTTGGAAGATAAATAATGCAGAATTTAGCACTGCTGGTACAAAGCACATTCAGATAACAAAGACATAAGACTAGTTTCACAATATGGGTCACAGCCCAAATATTCTACTTACATTAAACATACAAAGTTTTCATTTATGTTTACATGCAGAACTGGGGGGTTTCATTTTGAGCTTTTTGAATTTGTTAAGTTATTTCAAAATGGGTCACAGCCCAACGACTCTATGCTGACAATTGTTTTATTTACCTTTAATTTCTTAATTTCTTTACTTTTACTACTTGAGAAAGCACTGTGATGTTGTTGCCTTCATTATATATTGTGCAATATTGGGTCGCAGCCCATGCACTTATATTAATCTGTTGTATGTTTAATCTATTTCATCCCAGCATGAAGCCTATTGTATACCATTTTAACAAGTTCTGGCAATAAAAGTGCCACTATTAAACTTTATTAACTGAATGCATCTGTTCTCGAATTAGGAGGTTATTAAAAGAAATTTAGTACAAAGCAATGAAAACTGTTTGGAAGATAAATAATGCAGAATTTAGCACTGCTGGTACAAAGCACATTCAGATAACAAAGACATAAGACTAGTTTCACAATATGGGTCACAGCCCAAATATTCTACTTACATTAAACATACAAAGTTTTCATTTATGTTTACATGCAGAACTGGGGGGTTTCATTTTGAGCTTTTTGAATTTGTTAAGTTATTTCAAAATGGGTCACAGCCCAACGACTCTATGCTGACAATTGTTTTATTTACCTTTAATTTCTTAATTTCTTTACTTTTACTACTTGAGAAAGCACTGTGATGTTGTTGCCTTCATTATATATTGTGCAATATTGGGTCGCAGCCCATGCACTTATATTAATCTGTTGTATGTTTAATCTATTTCATCCCAGCATGAAGCCTATTGTATACCATTTTAACAAGTTCTGGCAATAAAAGTGCCACTATTAAACTTTATTAACTGAATGCATCTGTTCTCGAATTAGGAGGTTATTAAAAGAAATTTAGTACAAAGCAATGAAAACTGTTTGGAAGATAAATAATGCAGAATTTAGCACTGCTGGTACAAAGCACATTCAGATAACAAAGACATAAGACTAGTTTCACAATATGGGTCACAGCCCAAAGATTCTACTGATACATACAAAGTTTTCATTTATGTTTACATGCAGAACTGAGGGGTTTCATTTTGAGCTTCTTGAATTTGTCAAGTTATTTAAAATGGGTCACAGCCCAATGATTCTATGCTGACAATTGTTGTTTACCTTTAATTTTTTTTTGTTTTTATTATTTGAGAAAGCACTGTTATATTGTTGCCTTCATTATATATTGTGCAATATTGGGTCGCAGCCCATGCACTTATATTAATCTTTTATAATGTATTATCTATTTCACCCTAGCATGAAGCTTATTGTGTACCATTTTAACAAGTTCTGGCAATAAAAGTGCCACTATTAAGCTTTATTAACTGAATGTATTTGTTCTGGAATTAGGTGATCAAAAGAAACTTAGTACAAAGCAATGAAAAATGTTTGGAAGATAAATAATGCAGAATTTAACATTGCTGGTACAAAGCACATTCAGATAACAAAGACATTAGACTAGTTTCACAATATGGGTCACAGCCCAAATATTCTACTTATATTAAACATACAAAGTTTTCATTTATGTTTACATGCAGAACTGGGGGGGTTTCATTTTGAGCTTTTTGAATTTGTCAAGTTATTTCAAAATGGGTCACAGCCCAACGACTCTATGCTGACAATTGTTTTGTTTACCTTTAATTTTTTAATTTCTTTACGTTTATTACTTGAGAAAGCACTGTGATGTTGCTGCCTTCAGTATATATTGTGCAATATTGGGTCGCAGCCCATGCACTTATATTAATCTGTTATATGTTTAATGTATTTCACCCCAACATGAAGCTTATTGTATACCATTTTATCAAGTTCTGGCAATAAAAGTGCCACTATTATGCTTTATTAACTGAATGCATCTGTTCTGGAATTATGAGGTTATTAAAAGAAACTTAGTACAATGCAATGAAAAACGTTTGGAAGATAAATAATGCAGAATTTAACACTGCTGGTAGAATGCACATCCAGATAAGAAAGACATTAGATTAGTTTCACAATATGGGTCGCAGCCCAAAGATTCTACTTATACATTTTCATCTATATTTATATGCAGAACTGAGGGGTTTCATTTTGAGCTTCTTGAATTTGTCAAGTTATTTGAAAATGGGTCACAGCCCAACGACTCTATGCTGACAATTGTTTTGTTTACCTTTAATTTTTTAATTTCTTTATGTTTATTACTTGAGAAAGCACTGTGGTGTTGTTGCCTTCATTATATATTGTGCCAAACTGGGTCGCAGCCCATGTACTTATATTAATCTGCTTCATGTTTAATGTATTTCACCCCAACATGAAGCCTATTGTATACCATTTTAACAAGTTCTGGCAATAAAAGTCCCACTATTAAGCTTTATTAACTGAATGTATCTGTTCTGGAATTAGGAGGTTATTGAAAGAAACTTAGTACAATGCAATGAAAACTGTTTGGAAGATAAATAATGCAGAATATAACACTGCTGGTACAAAGCACATTCAGATAACAAAGACATAAGACTAGTTTCACAATATGGGTCACAGCCCAAATATTCTACTTACATTAAACATACAAAGTTTTCATTTATGTTTACATGCAGAACTGGGGGGTTTCATTTTGAGCTTTTTGAATTTGTTAAGTTATTTCAAAATGGGTCACAGCCCAACGACTCTATGCTGACAATTGTTTTATTTACCTTTAATTTCTTAATTTCTTTACTTTTACTACTTGAGAAAGCACTGTGATGTTGTTGCCTTCATTATATATTGTGCAATATTGGGTCGCAGCCCATGCACTTATATTAATCTGTTGTATGTTTAATCTATTTCATCCCAGCATGAAGCCTATTGTATACCATTTTAACAAGTTCTGGCAATAAAAGTGCCACTATTAAACTTTATTAACTGAATGCATCTGTTCTCGAATTAGGAGGTTATTAAAAGAAATTTAGTACAAAGCAATGAAAACTGTTTGGAAGATAAATAATGCAGAATTTAGCACTGCTGGTACAAAGCACATTCAGATAACAAAGACATAAGACTAGTTTCACAATATGGGTCACAGCCCAAATATTCTACTTACATTAAACATACAAAGTTTTCATTTATGTTTACATGCAGAACTGGGGGGTTTCATTTTGAGCTTTTTGAATTTGTTAAGTTATTTCAAAATGGGTCACAGCCCAACGACTCTATGCTGACAATTGTTTTATTTACCTTTAATTTCTTAATTTCTTTACTTTTACTACTTGAGAAAGCACTGTGATGTTGTTGCCTTCATTATATATTGTGCAATATTGGGTCGCAGCCCATGCACTTATATTAATCTGTTGTATGTTTAATCTATTTCATCCCAGCATGAAGCCTATTGTATACCATTTTAACAAGTTCTGGCAATAAAAGTGCCACTATTAAACTTTATTAACTGAATGCATCTGTTCTCGAATTAGGAGGTTATTAAAAGAAATTTAGTACAAAGCAATGAAAACTGTTTGGAAGATAAATAATGCAGAATTTAGCACTGCTGGTACAAAGCACATTCAGATAACAAAGACATAAGACTAGTTTCACAATATGGGTCACAGCCCAAAGATTCTACTGATACATACAAAGTTTTCATTTATGTTTACATGCAGAACTGAGGGGTTTCATTTTGAGCTTCTTGAATTTGTCAAGTTATTTAAAATGGGTCACAGCCCAATGATTCTATGCTGACAATTGTTGTTTACCTTTAATTTTTTTTTGTTTTTATTATTTGAGAAAGCACTGTTATATTGTTGCCTTCATTATATATTGTGCAATATTGGGTCGCAGCCCATGCACTTATATTAATCTTTTATAATGTATTATCTATTTCACCCTAGCATGAAGCTTATTGTGTACCATTTTAACAAGTTCTGGCAATAAAAGTGCCACTATTAAGCTTTATTAACTGAATGTATTTGTTCTGGAATTAGGTGATCAAAAGAAACTTAGTACAAAGCAATGAAAAATGTTTGGAAGATAAATAATGCAGAATTTAACATTGCTGGTACAAAGCACATTCAGATAACAAAGACATTAGACTAGTTTCACAATATGGGTCACAGCCCAAATATTCTACTTATATTAAACATACAAAGTTTTCATTTATGTTTACATGCAGAACTGGGGGGGTTTCATTTTGAGCTTTTTGAATTTGTCAAGTTATTTCAAAATGGGTCACAGCCCAACGACTCTATGCTGACAATTGTTTTATTTACCTTTAATTTTTTAATTTCTTTACGTTTATTACTTGAGAAAGCACTGTGATGTTGCTGCCTTCAATATATATTGTGCAATATTGGGTCGCAGCCCATGCACTTATATTAATCTGTTATATGTTTAATGTATTTCACCCCAACATGAAGCTTATTGTATACCATTTTAACAAGTTCTGGCAATAAAAGTGCCACTATTATGCTTTATTAACTGAATGTATCTGTTCTGGAATTAGGAGGTTATTAAAAGAAACTTAGTACAATGCAATGAAAAACGTTTGGAAGATAAATAATGCAGAATTATCACTGCTGGTAGAATGCACATCCAGATAAGAAAGACATTAGATTAGTTTCACAATATGGGTCGCAGCCCAAAGATTCTACTTATACATTTTCATCTATATTTACATGCAGAACTGAGGGGTTTCATTTTGAGCTTCTTGAATTTGTCAAGTTATTTCACAATGGGTCACAGCCCAATGACTCTATGCTGACAAATGTTTTGTTTAACCTTAATTTCTTTATTTTTATTACTTGAGAAAGCACTGTGGTGTTGTTGGCTTCATTATATATTGTGCCAAATTGGGTCGCAGCCCATGCACTTATATTAATCTGCTTCATGTTTAATGTATTTCACCCCAACATGAAGCTTATTGTATACCATTTTAACAAGTTCTGGCAATAAAAGTCACACTATTAAGCTTTATTAACTGAATGTATCTGTTCTGGAATTAGGAGGTTATTAAAAGAAATTTAGTACAAAGCAATGAAAACTGTTTGGAAGATAAATAATGCAGAATTTAACACTGCTGGTACAAGGCACATTCAGATAACAAAGACATTAGACTAGTTTCACAATATGGGTCACAGCCCAAATATTCTAGTTATATTAAACATACAAAATTTTCATTTATGTTTACATGCAGAACTGGGGGTTTTCATTTTGAGCTTCTTGAATTTGTCAAGTTATTTAAAATGGGTCACAGCCCAATGATTCTATGCTGACAATTGTTGTTTACCTTTAATTTTTTTGTTTTTATTATTTGAGAAAGCACTGTTATATTGTTGCCTTCATTATATATTGTGCAATATTGGGTCACAGCCCATGCACTTATATTAATCTGTTATATATTTAATCTATTTCATCCCAGCATGAAGCCTATTGTATACCATTTTAACAAGTTCTGGCAATAAAAGTGCCACTATTAAGCTTTTTTAACTGAATGTATTTGTTCTGGAATTAGGAGGTTATTAAAAGAAATTTAGCACAAAGCAATGAAAACTGTTTGGAAGATAAATAATGCAGAATTTAACACTGCTGGTACAAGGCACATTCAGATAACAAAGACATTAGACTAGTTTCACAATATGGGTCACAGCCCAAAGATTCTACTTATATTAAACATACAAAGTTTTCATTTATGTTTACATGCAGGCAGAACTGGGGGGTTTCATTTTGAGCTTCTTGAATTTGTCAAGTTATTTCAAAATGGGTCACAGCCCAACGACTCTATGCTGACAATTGTTTTATTTACCTTTAATTTCTTAATTTCTTTACTTTTATTATTTGAGAAAGCACTGTGATGTTGTTGCCTTCAGTATATATTGTGCAATATTGGGTCGCAGGCCATGCACTTATATTAATCTGTTATATGTTTAATCTATTTCATTCCAGCATGAAGCCTATTGTATATTATTTTAACAAGTACTGGCAATGAAAGTGCCACTATTATGCTTTATTAACTGAATGTATCTGTTCTGGAATTAGGAGGTTATTAAAAGAAACTTAGTACAAAGCAATGAAAAATGTTTGGAAGATAAATAATGCAGAATTTAACACTGCTGGTAGAATGCACATTCAGATAACAAAGACACAAGATTAGTTTCACAATATGGGTCCCAGCCCAAAGATTCTACTTATAGATTTTTATCTATGTTTACATGCAGAACTGAGGGGTTTCATTTTGAGCTTCTTGAATTTGTCAAGTTATTTCAGAATGGGTCACAGCCCAATGATTCTATACTGACAATTGTTTAACCTTAATTTCTTTGTTTTTATTACTTAAGAAAGCACTGTGGTGTTGTTGCCTTCATTATATATTGTGCCAAACTGGGTCGCAGCCCATGTACTTTTATTACTCTGCTTCACGTTTAATCTATTTCACCCCAACATGAAGCTTATTGTATACCATTTTAACAAGTTCTGGCAATAAAAGTGCCACTATTAAGCTTTATTAACTGAATGTATCTGTTCTGGAATTAGGAGGTTATTAAAAGAAATTTAGTACAAAGCAATGAAAAAATGTTTGGAAGATAAATAATGCAGAATTTAACACTGCTGGTACAAAGCACATTCTGATAACAAAGACATAAGATTAGATTCACAATATGGGTCACAACCCAAAGATTCTACTTAAACATACAAAGTTTACATTTATGTTTACATCAAGAACTGATAGGTGATTTCATTTCGTGCTACTTGCATTGGTCAGATTATTTCAACATGGATCATAGAGCATGCACTTTTAATAATCTGCCACATGTTTACTGTATTGACCTGAAGCATGAAGCCAAATTGTATCGTTCAGGCATTAAAGGCACCACAATTAAACTTAATTAACTGAGCTGGTTCTCTTCAAATCCGAGGGTCAAAAGATTATGTTAAAATAAATTTGAACAGAAAAGGAAAAAAAATATTTTGAAAATAATTGTTGCACATTTTAAATGCTAATTGTAAGTCTGTTCAGATAAAGATTTTACACTAGTTTCATTGTACCGTTCTAGCAATAAATATGCCACAATTAAGCTTTAATAACTTGAGGGTAAAAAATTGTGGTTAAAATAAATTTAAACAGAATTTTTTTGAAAATAAACACTAATAGTAAGTCTGTTCATATAAATATTTACACTAGTTTGGTTGAACCACAAAAAATTGCTCTGGAAACGAATGTAAGTTATAGTTATATTTACATAAGAACTCATAGGTTTAATTCTGCTAATTTAAATTTAGTGTACAGAAGATAGACTACATAATTCCATTACAGTCACTATAACAGACACTCAGACTATAAGCACTGCACTTAATTTTTTCAGGATGGGTCACATTGATAGCTAAATTCAATTCTCTTATTTTCTGAAATTATGTAGCAAAGTATATTGGTTGCCTTGAATAAATTGCCCTTAGTTTGGACGCAGCTCAGATACTTTTTCATTACTAGTTTGAGTTTAGAAATTTAACAAAATGGTAGATGATGGTGTTTAGAGTGAAGAAACTGTTAAAAAGAAAGATGATGAATAATTTAGCAATATGGTAATCTTGGTCTCTAGGGTGAAGAAACTGTGTCGACAAATCAAGGAAAAATCTAGCAATATGGTAGACTAGGTATCCAGAGTAGAATAACTGTGTTACCATTTAGGGTGTTGTATAATCAAGTATTATGGCAACGTAAGTCTCTAGGGTGAAGAAACTATTGACAAAAAAAGGTAATGAATAATCTAGCAATATGATATATTATGGACTTTAGGGTGAAGAATCTGCAGCAAGAAAACAAGGCGATGGATAATCTAGCAATATGGTATTGTTGGTTTCTAGGGTGAAGAAACTGCAGCAAAAAATCAAGGTGATGAATATTCTAGATATATGGCGTTATTGGTCTCTAGGGTAGAGACAGCACCTCAAGAAAACAAGGTGATGAATAATCAAGTTATATGGCAATGTTGGTATCTAGGATCATGAAACTGCATCAAGAAATCAAGGTGATGAATAATCTTGCAATATGGTAGATGTTGGTATCTAGAGTAGAAAAACTGTGTTAAAATGTAGGGTGTTGAAGAAATTGTGTTGACAAATCAAGGTGATGAATAATATGGCAATATGGTAGGTTATGGACTTTAGTGTAAAGAAACTGCAGCAAGAAAACAAGGTGATGAATAATCTAGCAAAGTGGTATTTTTTATTTTTTTTTTGTTGGTCTCTAGGGTGAAGAAACTGCAGCAAAAATCAAGGTGAAGAATAATCTAGCAATATGGTATTGATGGTCTCTAGGATGAAGAACCTGCATCAAGAAATCAAGGTGATGAATAATCTAGCAATATGGTAGATGCTGGTATCTAGAGTAGAATAAGTGTGTTAAAATGTAGGGTGTTGAATAATCAAGTATTATGGTAACGTAAGTCTCTAGGGTGAAGAAATTGTGTTGACAAAGCAAGGTGATGAATAATCTGGCAATATGGTAGATTATGTACTTTAGGGTGAAGAAATTGCAGCAAGAAAACAAGGCAGTGACTAATCTAGCAATATTGTAATTTGGTCTCTAGGGTGCAGAAACTGCAGTAAAAAATCATGGTGATGAATATTCTAGCTATATGGCGATGTTGGTCTCTACGGTAAAGTCACCCACCTCAAGAAATCAAGGTGATGAATAATCAAGTTATATGGCAATGTTGATCTGTAGGATGACGAAACTGCATCAAGAAATCAAGATGATGAATAATCTAACGATATGGTAATGCTGGTTTCTAGGGAGAACAAACTGCAGCAAGAAAACAAGGTGATGAATAATCTAGCAATATGGTAATGTTGGTCGCAAGGATGAAGAAACTGCATCAAGAAAACTAGGTAATGAATAATCTAGCTATATGGTTATATTGGACCCAAGGATGAAGAAACTGGATTAAAATCAAGGCGATGAATAACAAGCTCTATAGATGTTGGACACTGGAGTAAAAAATGTGAATAATCCAGCAATTTGGCAATGTTGGTCTCTAGGATGACGAAACTGCATCAAGAAATCAAGATGATGAATAATCTAACGATATGGTAATACTGGTTTCTAGCAAATAATGAATAATCCAGCAATTTGGTAGATAATCAGCAATGTGTAGATGTTTGTATGTAGTATTAAGAAACTGTGTTAGAAGTCACAGTGGTGAATAATCGAGAAATAATTAGGTGTTGAAGGACATATTATTGAATTTTTAGATATTTTAGGTTCATTTTGTAGCACCTGTAATGTATTAATGTGTGAACAAAAGAGTTGTGGTTAGACATAACCGAGGTTTTAGATGGGAAAACACTGGTCAAGGAGATGAATAGAAAGACATCAACAGAGTATTCTGTATGGGAATCCATTGTGGTGTTAGATGACCATACTTGTAAGACCCATCAGACCCATACTTAAAATATGATACTAACAGTTTAGCTTAGGCAAGGTTGGTACAAGAAAACATTGTCTTGGAGTAGGTGCTGTTGATTTCCAAGACTGTGTTGAATTTCAAGACAATAAATAATCTGGCATGAGTAGAGAGTCAATAAGGATTAATTGAATCCACAGACCATCGCTGAATGTTCTCTGTTGTGGGAGACAATAATGTTATTCCAAAATTTGTACATTTGAAAAAAAATATATTGTGGGTAATGTTATTGTCTAAGCTGGATGAACTGCCAAAGTAGAGGTTCATTTGTTGTGCGTATCAAATATTTCATATAAGTGGATACTACACCTTAAAACTACCCTAAAAGCAACCATTTCAGTATAATATCCACAAAGAGATCCAGACTTCTACAAAAGCAAAATGAATAGAAGACTGACATACCCAAAAGACCATTTTGTTATATACAGACCTTTTAAGCACTTATTTAAGTATGGATTCTAAACCACAAAGAATATAGTTTAAATGTCTGTGTACAAGCATGGGTCAGCAAAATGAAAGTGTTCACATTTGGCATAAAAACACAGTTATGGTGGATGAGCATCGTGGAAAAGGAATGTATTGAGTTGACACCTGAAAGCTGGTTATGATGAAGTCAGTCAAATATTAGTAGGAAGGTTGTTCCACAGTCTAGGTGTGTCATAAGTGAAGCAGCCATTAAATTGAACCTTGGACTTATGGACCTGTGAGTTGTATAGTGGAATTACTAGATATCTGTTTGTGGCAGCCAATCTATGAGTGTTACGACTGGATGTGTAATATTCAAAAAGAGTGCTGCAGTGTGAAATGGAAATAAAATAGGGCACAGAAGTGATCACTGTGGCACTCCATATTTTAACAGGCAAATAACAGAAAAGCACTTACAATTTTAACGGACTGGAATTTGTTATAAAAATAGAATGGAAACCACTGAAGTATTTTACCCGAGAGAAAACACTTTCTTCAGGCAGTCTAGGAGAAATGAGTGATCAATGGTATTGAATGCCAATGACACACCCAATAGCATGAGGACAGTAGGGACACTCTTTAAAAGGACACCTGGATATCATTTCTTTATCTGTAGCAGAGCCGTCTTAGAATGTGGTTTATTATAGGCTGATGGAAAAAATGGTAGCCAGGCCATTTTTTATTGAGATACTAGTAATCTGAATGCTGTTCTGTCACAACTCTTTTAACCACTTCTGAGTTGAAAGGTAGACAGAAAAAAGGTCAATAACTTTTTTACATTTTTGAGAGGTTTTTACAAGTGGTGCCTTGGCTTTGAGTGAAGTATTTTGGAACATTTGGCAAATATTGCACACACGCCTTTCTTTTCTTAGTATGAAGCTAAAATAGCAACTAAGTAAAAAACTTCAAATTTATTGACTTAAAATACTCCCTCAATGAATATTTTAAACCAAATACAAGGGATCATAGCATCAATAAACTATTGTTTCCATAATATTAAAAAGTTAGTTTAAGGTTAGTACCCAACCTAATTCACCTACTCTTAACTGTTAGTATTTGTTAGTTTGGGTGTTAGTAAGCTCAACCCAACCGACTTGCCTACCAATCAAATCCCAACCATCCCAATAATATCATGGACCCAACAGAATATTTAAGCTATGCAAACCCCCTGATTCTTGGTAATAATCAAATATGACTACAGATAAAGTTAAAATATTATGCATCCCAAGTGTCAAAGTTGGGGTTTTACATACTGTTTAACAACTGGCATAAAACATAGAGCCAGCCAACACTACAAATCAAGTATGTGTTGAGTATCAAATATTCTGATAAGAGATATAAAAGATTTCTCAGTGTTTCAAGGTTTCCAAAGGGGGTCTGGGTACCCCCTTACAGTCAGCCTATAAGAAACCACAATCTATGGAGATAGCTTTGCTACAGATAAAATTGATATTCAGGTGTCCATATAAAAAAGGAGTCTCTACTGTCCTCATGCTTTTGGATTTGTCAGCAGCTAGGCAGCAGCAACGTCCACCTGGTGAAGTTTTGAGGAACCTGGGTGCTTATTTGACTGCAATTTTACATTATCAAGTCAATGTCGTCAGCAGGTCTTATTTGACAAGTTTGAGTAATCTGGGGGATTAGATGTGTTACTCCCTTTACTCCACAATTTATTTATTTATTTGGGGTTTTACGTCACTTTCAACACTGTACAGGTCATATCACGACGGGTAGTTGGAAGGGCAGAGAAAACCAGTACATATAGTTCGTTAGGGTTCTATACTGTAAACTGCCGACCAACGGCAAGCAACTACCAGCTTTCCCACTTACGGCCATGACGGGGATCGAACCCCGGCCGCAGAGGTGGGATGCACTTGTCAGCAGCCGTCCATAAGTCCAATGTTCAATTTGATGTCAGTTTTGCATATGATGGACCTAGACTGTGGAACAACCTTCCTACCAACACTGGACTGTCCTCAACATTACCAGCTTTCAGGAGTTGACTCAAGTCACACCTTTCTAAGATTCCTATTCACCATAACTGGTTTTTTTGCGTCTGGTGTGAATGCTTTCATGTTGCCAACTTGTGTTTATTCATGGACAGATGACCTATAGTGATGGATCAAAGTCTTTTCATCACCTGGCAATCCACACTTATCATGGGATATTAGCACTTAAAAGGGATTTAATAATAACTATTAAGGTTCATGTTAGGTTCACAGGGTGTCCATTATAGTATGATAGAGTGATATAAAAACACTGGCCAAGACAGTGAACAGAAGGTTCCGTGTGGGAAACCATGGCAGACAATTTGAGATCCATCAGGTGTTGATTTAAATTTGATATAAACTATTCAGATTAAAGATGATCGGTACAAAGAAACACTGCGTGGATGTGGCAAGTTCTATGACTATAGAAGGCAATGCAGAATCTGGCAAGGGTTGGGGTGAATGAGCACATGAAAAAGATTTCTTGGCGTTTTCAAGGTTTCCAATCATTTGGATGATTCCTGGATGATTATTGAGAAAAAAACAGTGGAAACTATCTAGGTAGTACTGGATTGCTGCAGATTCAGATGGTCAGGATGAAAGTTGCCACATGTTTCCATGCATAATGCAGGCAATATCACAACATTAGATTGGGTTTATGTAATGGAGTGAATCTAGTTTGTACCAGCTTTGGAACAGCTTTGTATCAAGAGTTTGTTCAAATGTGACGTAGATATTAGTACAATTTATTTTTGATAATTGGAGTTTCAGCATGTAGAATTTCATCTTGAAATGTTTAGTGCAATGAAGATGTAGAATACAACATGACACTACATTTAACTGGAGGTGAGTAGGTTTAAGTCAAAGTCCAACTTCAGGTTTTATGGTCTTCTGATTCGAATTACACCAGTTCATTTCCGTATTTTGATGAAGGTATTGTGGAATTTGAACATCTTATGATTAAGTGGGATAACTTGAGGTTGTTATAAAATGTTTTTGTGATATAATTGTATAATTGTCTGTAGGAGCTTTTAGTAAGGTCATGCAATAATACAACTTAGAATTTTCTTTGACATTCTGCGCTAAAGACACTCTGTATAATGAACTATTTTAATCTCATGGGATTCAGACTCGAGAATAGATGTTTCCTTTTGCAGATTGTCTGGTAAGTGCCTTCACTCAGAAAAGCATATGTTGGATTGGAGTCTATCTTTTCGGAGGATTTCAAATCACTGGTCTAATTCTTATTATAATCTATTTGTGTACATATTTTTTAGTTTCATTTTGATTCTCAGATTTGACCGAGTCTTTATCAGCTGTATATCATTTGCCTAGCTTTGTCTTGCTTGTTTTGGCCCTGATTTAGTTTCTTTAAAAAGTCATTTATCGGCATCTGATTGTTGTATTACTTACTATTGTGTAATATTCAAAAACTATGTCTAAGTCATAAACATGTGTATTAAATGGTAGAAATATATAAATAAGTGGAATTTTGAAGATGAACCAGTACAGTTATTTTAAAGGTCAAAATTGGGGTTTTATGTCCCAAGTTATTTCAATATAAGAGGAAAAGCTATTGTCCCTTGAATTGACCCATGTGATAGTTTTAAAAGTACATACTAATACATTTCAATAAATCTTCTGAGAAAAAAAAAATTAAAATAAATTATGAAAGCTGTAAAGTAGCAACAAGTAAACTTTTAGTCAATGCTTTTGTATGTAATTTGAGAAACCACCACAATTAATACTTCAAATTTTACTGCCTTACATGACAAAAATAAATACAAATAATGATTTTTCCATGTAATGTGAAAACTCTATATACTGCATCAAAATATTCCATTTAATAGTTATTTTCAGCAAATTTGATTTATAAGATTTAGGTTTAATGTCCCTTTAGAAAGTATAGTTCATGCTACATTATAACCATTTGATGGAGTCCAAGTAAAATAGTCTATAGAGTGTGTCAAGATTCCACACTAAACATCAACTACCATAGATATCAATGAACTATAAACATGTTCATATATAACACTACTATTAAAGTCAACCTCAATGTATATTGTAATCAATTTAACACATGACTGGTGTTTTTACATCCTTTACAACAACTAAGGTCACAGACCCTCAATAAATGTCACAGTTCAGTATGTGTTAGATTCCAAACTACATCATCATGTAAGAGAATTAAATGTTAAAAGTGATTCAATGTAATTTAGCTGTTGGCCTCCAGATAACCCATGCCTGAAATTACATGCGAAGGTCATCTCAGGTAGATTATTAGAGTGAGATACCATCACCAATCCGATGACCAGGTCTTAATACATGTTGAGTTCAAGCCAGTTATTAACATAAACTATCATTCAAATTAATGCAGGAAATGTGTACAGTCTGAATCATAATTCACTCTAGTTGTAGCGTAAGGAACACTATTATGTGCACATTTTCAGTAATTGACATTCTCATTTGCAATACAAATCCATTTAGCTATTGTGATAGACCATTTCAAGATAACAAAACACATTTTTGGCTACAAGAAAGAAGCGTTATTTAGTGCAATTTCTTCTGGAATTAATCTACCAGGTGAGATCCATGTGATGAAATGACAAACTTAGTAACCACTCAGCCATTCAGGTTATTACTGTTTCCTCATAATTTGGCATTCCAAACTAAGGTGGATACTACAATGAAATATTATATCAAAAGCACATGAACTTGTGTCAGTCAACTAGGCATAAAGTGGAGTTGTACTCGTGTGCATTCGTTCAATAACTGACATACCCATTGACATGCCCATTTTGAGTTCCAAATTCAGTTAACCATAATGTGTAGCCTATTGTAAGACTGTAGTACATAATTTTGACAACAAGAAAGAATAGTATGCAACTTTTACTGAAGGAAGACTACCTCTGAAGATTATACAAAGCATAGGATTCCTTGTGGCATTGAGATCTGATTAAATTCTCTTTGGCCGTTAAACTTGGCAATTTCTTCTAAAGGAAAGTTCCTATTGTTGATCATGCTATGAATGGGATTCTTTATCCTTCATTTAGTTTCTATGATTGCTTGCTCTTTAGCTGATCTACTTGGTGACATTGTCAAGCTCTGGCTGAATTGGTAAGCCATTCCATTACTAACAAGCCAACTTGATACACAGAAACAAAGCATCAAAAACTTGTTCACTTATGCCATTAAGCTGAGCAACACATGGAGTTGCACAATTTTCAACCTTACTGTACCCAGTGAATTTAGACAGTTTCTATCCAATAACACTTGACACTTCAAAATCCACGAGACAACTATACCACAACCCAAGACATACCAAATAAAAATATCTCATTTATGAAGCCCAAAATGTTGCAGTTGGATTGCAAGATGTGACGAGGGAATAAACTATAAAATAAAGTCAACAAAACGTGAAGATTTTGTAATATCCAAATTCCCACTGCAGTGCCTTGTCCACTAGGAAAAGATGCCAGGTATTATATTATGAAATATAACCGTGTGTACTGTATACACAAATGTGATATCTTAATGAAAAAATATCAACAGGAAATCATACACACATTCAGTGCATATTATTACATAAATATAATAAGCCTGGCTCTGTATAAGCATCAACCTAATTCAGTGTGCAGTATGGGGAAACATTAATTAAAATGTGACACATACTAAAAGAAGAGAAACCTGCAATGGAACAACAAAGAAAGGAAAGCAGAACACCCCCCCCCCCCCCCCCCACCTTACCACCCTTCCCTACCTACCACCACAGTACCAACCCTGAAACCCAAACCACCTCCCCCACCTTGTGAAAATATCATGCAGAGTTTCTCAACTCTATTCACACTGATATAACTCGGTAAATCATCATATCTATCAACAATGTAGACAGCATCTGAAGTTGGAATGGTAATGGACTCTTGTTTCAGCTGCACCAAGAATGTTCATCTTTTCACTTGTGACTTGTAAGTCTCAAGAATCTCACTTTATCAGAATATTGTTCAGCTTATTACCTTTAATGGCAGATTTTAAGCTGCATGTAACAAAATCAAAGTTAAAGTTTTACATCCCACTGACAGCTGGAGTCATAATAGGATGGTCCCTTGGCATGCCACTTGTGGAACTCAAAACCTCACAGAGGAGCTTGATACAAAACTTTTATCAGATATTTTATCTAATATCTAATATTTTATCAAGTATTTCTATCACAAGAGTATAGAACACCACACTGTGCAGAAAGTGCAAAAGATATTGGTCAATTCAGAAAATAAAATCAGAAGTGACATCCTGCAATGGTTGCCAATTCCTTTAGTCTTGCAGCCTTGAAAAATCCAAGTGCAAGAATTATGTTCTAAAATACCAAAATTTGAGTCGAGTTTTTTGGTTAAGACTTGTCCGTGAATTTTTGAAATGTCAACTTTTATTGGATGGAAACAGTCTAAATTTACTGGCTGCGGTAAGGTTAAAAATTGAGCAATTAAACGTGTTGTTGAGTGAATTGGAATAAATTTATGAGTTTTTGGGGCCTTGTTTTATTGCACCAAGTTGACTTGTTAGTGATGGCATGGCTTACCAATTCAGCCAGAACTTTCATAATGTCCCCAAGTAGACCAGCTAAAGAGTAGGTTATCAGAGAAGCTGAAGGAAGAATAAAGAATCCTATTCATTACATGATCAACATCTGGAGCTGTCCTAAAGAACAAACTGCCAGGTTTATCAACCAAGGAGTAACAGATCAGATATCAGTACAATAAGGAAGTCTATGCTTTGTGTTACCAACACTGGTAAGTTTCCTTCAGTAGAAATTACATATTTTTCTTCCATGTTGCCAATAAGGGTTGTACATTCTTACAATGGGCTACACAACAGACTGAATTTGTAATTCAAATATGTATGTCAGTGCGTATGTCAATTATTGAGCAAATGCACATGAGGGTAACTTCACATGTAGGTGAGTTTATTAACATTAATGCATGTATTTTATTGCAATATTTCATTGCAGCTAGCACCTTATGATTGGAATGCTAAATTTGAGAAAGCAGTAATAACCTGAGTGACTGAGTGGTTACCAACTTTGTCATTTAATTATTTGGATCTAACTTGGTATATTATGTCCAGGAGTAATTACACAAAAACAGCTTTTCTTACTTGCTGCCACAAATGTGTTTTGCAATCTTGAAATGGGCCAAGACAATAGCTAACTGATTTTTTTCACAAATAGGAATGCAAATTACTTAAGATGGTGTTATAATTTTGCATTACCCTAATAATAGAGTACACTGTCATTCACACTGTATACATTTCATGCACTAATTTGAATGACACTCTGTGCAAATGACTATCCTGAATTCGACATATATATATATATATGACCAATTTGTGAGATTACTTAAATTACCTCCTTTTGGTTATCTTACCCCAGATGACCATTACATACAACTTGACACCTTTGTAATCAGTTAACAAGCTCAACATTTACTCACCTCTCGCCTGGCATTGTGGATTCAAATCCTACTCATAGAGACATGTGGGATGCACTGAATATCTGTTCTGGTACAGCCTTGCTGGTTGAAGTAGATGCAATACCTCTGGTGTAACATTTTCATACAACTCTCAACATCATGCGTGTCCCACAGCAGTTCCATTGCCAAATGATTTCCACTGCCACAGTCTGAAAAACAAAGGGAAATAATTAAGGTAACAAGTGCCACAAAAGGAATCCTGTACCAATGCTTTGTATCAAGTAATACAAAAATCTTTATATGCAAGTTATCAATAGGCATTGCTTGGACTATTTGTTTGGAGATATTTC
This sequence comes from Sabellastarte sp. h YS-2021, assembly GCA_964017235.1. Lineage (NCBI taxonomy): Eukaryota > Metazoa > Annelida > Polychaeta > Sabellida > Sabellidae > Sabellastarte > Sabellastarte sp. h YS-2021. The sequence goes on along the minus strand of OZ024935.1, from coordinate 82,384,177 downwards.
AGGAAACTTGACTTTTAAAACAAGTTTGTCTAATATACAATATATTTTAGACATATTTAGACACAGCACAGTGTGTTATAAGTGGGAGTCATGAGATGTGAAATAATACTGCAATAAACTGATCAGTATTTCACATAAAAAATATGGAAAGGAAACTTTAAAGATTGGTGTCAAATATGTGTTTTAAGGTCTACTAGTGAATACACTGGACACTTGGACATTTGAAGTAAGAAAGTGGAACAGCGTATGAGATGAAAAACATATGAAAAGCAATTGCAAGCCAAAATCTACAGCTTAGTAAACCATCTTACCTTGAAGAAGTGCCAAATTAAATTTATGTGTCCATCATTAGTACTGGGACGACTATATACACCTGTAAAATGTAAATAAGTAAGTTTCAAAACTCTAAAGTTAGCAAAGAAATTCCTACAAAATTGATTTGAGATTGTAAACATTTTCGGAGGAATTTTGCTGATAATTTTGTGAACTTAAGCAAGTAAAGATCAGTTCAATTTTGAAAGGTGGTACAAAATTATTATTGACTTAATTTTTATTTAACCTAACGTAATAGTGTTCAAAATACAGATACTTAGAGGTGTTATTAATGCATTGATCACAATTTACAACTCAGTGCAACATCTACTTTGCAAACATTTTGTTAACACAATATTCATTTCGATAAATGCATTGTGTAACTATTACAGTGTTTAGATAACAAAGCCCCCCTACGCATTTACACAGAGTAACTATTCAGGTTTTAATTGATTTCGTGAAAGGGTTAATTCACACATTTAATTTCTGAACATAACAGGGGCACTAAAAATGTTCACTAGTGATACATACTTGATGTTTATTTTATTTCAATATTGTCACAAATATAGCAGTTTCAACAAAACAGATATACAGAATCTGATTTTTAGTCATTCAAACAGCCATGTAATTTTACTTGAAATGTTATTTTTTACTATTTTTATTTATTATTTTATAAGGAAAAAATAAATCAGACTTTTGACGTGACTAACAATAACTTTCATCCATTCTCTTTTTCAGGGAAAATAATCTTATGTTAACTGTACAATCTTACCCTAATATTTAAATGACAAATGCCTTGAATTATTAAATACACAAATAGAAATATTCTTACACAAGCCATTCATTTAAAATACAGCAAAAACTTTCATCAGCAATAATGTTTGTTTCATAAATATCTAAATATAAGATAAGATGTGCTGTGCACTGTGATATTACAGGAAAGAAACTCCAATATTTCAGTTAATTCACCAAAGTTTAGAAGCATACTGTGCTCAGTAGAGGTTGAAGAAAGTTTGTAAATCAAATTAAATATAATTTTTCAAGTAACATTATAATAAAATATTCATAGTAAGGAACAGTTAATTATAAAATTTCTTGTACTAGTTACTGTAATATAAATAATCTGAACGTTTATTCTCCAAAATTGAAGTAATATAAGCCGAACCAATAAGTAGATTTTAAGACAAATGAAGTAGCAAGAAACGATTTACCACTTTGTTTACACTGAAAAGTCATTGAGATTTCTATTGCTTAAATATTTCTTCAAGCAAAACTAAAACTTACTGTACAGTACTTTCCAAAGTTGAAGAAAAACTTTTGTGGTACTGTTACAGTACAGTGTGATAAAAAGTGTGTTAAAGCATAAATAATAACTTTGACTCACCTCAGTAATTTATAGTATGCATCCCACTCATTAAAATATCATATAATGATATTCAGGTTTTAATTTTTCATTTCAGTAAATACAACATTAAAAACACTGAAAGATCACACACATCATTCACCTTATGTCACAACTGAAGAATTCAAAGATGGCTGCAAGTGGGGTAGCCAATATACTTATGACGTGTCTCAACCTCTCAGCCAATAGGATTGCTATGATCTCCCCCCCCCCCCCCATAAAACAACCTTCAACCATTATTAGATTTAACTTTTACAATAGCGACACCAAATCTTCAGTTTCCATTGGCAACTGGACTTAGCAATATTCCACGGGCGTTTAATATAAAAACTTTGAAGATCTTAGTCTTTCAAAAGACTCCATGGGTTCATGGCACAAAAGTTCCAAATTCAAATTTGGGGTTTTACGTCCTGTTCAACAGCCAGGGTCATATTGGGACAGGTCCTCAGAATTGCCACTTGTGGGACTCGAACCCACAGAGGTGACAGCCTATGATTAGATGCCAAACTTGCTAACCACTAGGCCACTGAGGACCTCGGCACAAAAGTTCCACCTCCCTTTAAACACACATCATCCTTTGCATAGGTTGTTGAATCTTGGTACACATTCAATGATATAATGTTGGGACAATAAGAGTGTCCTGGAAAACAAATGTGCTCTTTTCTAGAGGAAAGTATTGTTTCTTAAATTTTACAGACGTGGATGTTTATGACTGTACAAAGTCTATCATGTACAAAACATTATTTTTTTTATGGAAATCACATTTGAAAGAGCGAGTAAGAGAATTTCTGTATGTTTCTGTACTGTTATACAATAGGACCATATTATAACACTTCTCAGCTATTTTTGGTAGGGTTATACTCACTTTTATTGAAGAGGATCTGGCTGCAGGTTTCGTGAAGATTTTCGCCTGGGAAAGTCTAGAGGTATTTTGATGAAACAATATATATGGCTCATGCAACTGCCCCAAATAGTGTACAAGTGTTGAATCAGTGTTTGGACAAGAATTAATAAGTGTCAAGCCAATTGTGGCACTTGTATATACTTACTTAAGAATCTACTGTTCATGTTTTCATCAATTACACCATATTGTCCTGTCAGTATTGAACATTTCCAAGGTATCAACATGAATTCCACAAAGTCATTTTATTGTGCTTTATTGAAGATAGTCTCGTCCATTTCAGATTTTCACTAAGTCCCTTAATTTGTCTTTTGTGTAATATATGGGTACTGTATGACTTTTTGAGAAACAGACAGCCCTGACAAAAGTTTGCATTTTCAGAGATTATCCCCCTTTAATCCACAATGCTGGAGATATAATAAACTCCTGTAAGTTTTCAATTTACACTTAATTGTTTAAGTCAGTGATGGATAGAATCAATATAAAGTCCTCAAGCATTTGAAACGTTGAAAAAGTGAATTTTCAAACAAATTTTGTACTGCCCAGCCAGTGAATTTCATCACTCAGTGAAGATCTTCATCTGCCCTTAAAACTATTGAGGACAAACAATATTAGTGTTTAAATAAATCAAACGAGTACCTTTAACAGAAATATACAAATCTACAGAGAAAATATATTGGTGAAAAGGATTTAATACTGTTATAAAATTTAAGTGACCAACTTCACTTGGTGAGGAAATTCACTGACTGAGTTGTACAGATTGCAGAGGCCGTTATTTAGAAAATGTATTGATTCACTCAGGATTTCCCAGGTCAAAACTTACAGTTAAATATTTTCAGTTTGTCTATTGTAGTGGAATTTTGCAACTATGATCTTATTGTCGAATAGTATTGATATAAACACAGGGATGCAATTGTTCACTGGCTATTATAGAGGTCCTCGGTGGCCTAGTGGTTAGCAAGTTTGGCACCTAATCACAGGCTGTCACCTTTGTGGGTTCAAGTCCAGCAAGTGGCAATGCTGAGGACCTGTCCCAAATATGACCCTGGCTGTTGGACAGAACCTAAAACTTTGAATCTAATTGCAAGCTGTGCCGTGGTTTTTCTCTCGTTTGGCCAGTGGTTTAAATTAGGCCAAGAATTAAAATGTCAGACATTGCCCTGAAACTCTCGATTCCACAACTGCATCATAAAATCTTGGTTTCGTAATGTTGCAACTTCATGCAGAAAAAGTGGGTGTGCTAAACAAAAAGAGTAGTGAAACAAGAACACTCTGAGATTGCATACCTCTGCCATTTCCCAATATCTCTACTATTTGTTATCAGTGCAATGATACAGAACGTTTTAAAATTTATGGATCCAGAATTTGCTGCAGATCACCCCCAAAATTAAATAGTTCCTATGTTAGACCATATGATCCATATACTGTGAAAATTTGGTGTAAATCTATGTGGTAGTTTTTCTTAACACTCTTAACACTTACTTCATAAGATACAACTATAGTAAGCAAGAATCCAGGACAAAACCCTGTGTAACTAAAACAATATCAAATTTTAAGTATTCGCAAGGATTAGGCTCAGGTTGCTACCATTATGCAACCTGAGGAGCAATTTGAACCACCATCGAAGCATGCACACCATCAAACAGTTCAGAACAGACTGCATACTCTCTGTACTGGCCTTCGTGATGGCCAGAAATCAGTCCCTGAGACACTGCAATGTGTTGGACTGTGCGTTAGATGGAAATGAACATTAATGTATTATGATGTATAAATTGTAGTGTGTAAATATTATGTTTTTTGTACTGTGTTCTTCATAGATATTTGTACCAATATCTATTTACATCATTAATTTGTATTTGTATCAATGTCTATTTCACATAGATAAAGGAAATATTTGTTGTTTTTTAAAAATAAATAGTGGGGTTTTGTCCTAATTTTCATTTATCTTAATGGGGTTGTGTCCAGTAGGGTTAGTCTGATGGGGTTTTGTCTCAGTGGGGTTATGCCCAATCGGGTTTTGTCTGTTTACCGGTAGGTAAGAATAGGTAAGCCAAGTGTTAGCAAGTGTAAATGAGTATTTTTTTATTTATTTGGGGTTTTATGTCACTTTCAACACTGTACAGGTCATATCACGATGGGTAGTTGGAAGGGCAGAGGAAACCAGTACATACAGTTGGTCAAGGTTCTGTAATGTAAACTGCCGACCAATGGTAAGCAACTACCAGCTTTCCCACTTGAGGCCGTGCCGAGAAACGAACCCCGGTCTCAGAGGTGGGAGGCGAGAGTGTTACCACTCGGCCAACGTGGCCCCCTGTGTAAATGAGTAATGATCACTTACTCTGTAGTAAATCATATAACACTTTGTGTTTTTATGACAGAAATCAGGTATTTAAGAAATGAAGAGCTTATTTAAGCCCCCAAAGCATGTTCACGTAGTGATGGCAAAAGTGTGCATTTTGTTTGGAGTGTAAAAAGAAAAAGCAGGGGTCCTAAAAATTCAAGTGACAGGTAAACTTGGCATAATCTGCTCTTAGTTTTCTTTTGATAAGTTAGTATTCTTGCCAGTAACTACTTAAATATCTATTGTAAATACTCGCGCTAGAAATTTAAAATTTATGTCTGATAAAAAATGTAACTTATGCAAACTTACTAAATGTTCTGTCGTCAAGAAAATCACTTAAATTGTAATGTAAGTATTGTTTCTGGTGAGTCACATTGAATTCTAACTTGTGACAAGCTTTTTTTCTGTAAATGTTGATAAAACATCCTTACTTATACTTCCTGAAACATACATAACGGATGAAATATTTTCAGATAATTACAAAATGTGTACTGGTTTTGTTTTGAACGGTTGTGGATTACATGCCTACAGCTAGGGAGCTTAGTTTGCTGCTCCTAATTCCCAGGTTGACCCCAGGTAATGTGCCATTGATAAAATTACTTAGAATCTGTGGTATGCAAAGATGAAGGACTTTAAATGTGTAATTATAATTCTTATGTGTTTTGGAACTATTACTGAGGTTATAATATCCTGGTCTATATCAGTGTCACCGCGAGTTTACGGGTTTTTCCGGAATTTCGGCCGATTTCGGACATTTCGTACGTTTATTTAACCAGCTGTAACATACTTTCGGCTAGTGTGAATGTTAGGTAGAAAAGAGTGGGAAACGGACATTTTGTTCATTGTTTCAAGAGTTTTTAGAGAGAACAGATGTGTTGTGATTGAGGGCTGATAGGATGGTTTGTTGTTGAAGGTGGTTGATTATGATTGGAGAGAGGCAGGTGAGTTGCACTTGTGTTGTATGATGATTGTATGTTATCTATTCAGTGATTGTTTATAGTATTGTGTGCTTAATTCTGCTTGCCAGGAAAGATGAATTTACAAAACTTCTATGATTTTGATTGTGTTTATTTACTTGGTGCTTACGGTTGAGTAATTTGCTATTTTAGTGTTTTTTCCATTAAAAGCAACAATTTAACTGTAATAATTCTGAATATTTACATAATTGAAGGAGCTTGTAGTTGTCGGCAACTTAATATTCACATGTATATATTATTGGCATTTACACATAAATGACATTTATATATTATTGGAATTTATTCTTGTGTTATTATATGTGGAAGTAACCAGGATAATTTATATGTATTTTCTGTGATGAAAGCCAACGAATAATTTATATTCTGTGATATTTATCATAATATGTATTTTAAAGTAATTTAATATTTATTTGTAAATAGGTTTAATATTTAACTAAGTAGTAATTTAACAGTTTCTAACAGTTACTGAATCATGCCATGATTCTGATTACGGATCTGGTATTTTCCAGTTGTTTTTGTACAGAATGCTGTGAGTCAAGTGTTGGTACATCACCAGCGGTTTCAAGGTGTTTTTGTACAGAATGCTGTGAGTCAAGTGTTGGTACATCACCAGCTGTTTTCAAGTTATTCATGGTATGACTACCCCTAGTTAATAAAGAATTAGATTTTAGTCAAGCGTTCTTCTTGTCTTCACCATCTCATGTCCACCTAAAGTCCACCGCCTAACTACTCACCAGGAGTCAGGAAGGGCAGCGGCAACATTGGAGCCCCTAATGAGATGTTTGACGTGAGATGTTAACACATGCCTAATTGCCAGATGAATCTTCACCGCAGACGACGTTTCGGTCCCAGTAGTTAAGAGTATGTGTTTCCTGCATGGGTGTAAGTGCTACACAGGTATTTCCATGTCGACGGACTGTTGACGGGTGAGGTGTATCTCTACGATTTACCTCGGGTGGAGCTGTGCTTTCGTATGACTGGTGAGGTGTATCTTTACGATTTACCTTTGCTGGAATTTGGTACCTTCCCGTGATATTGCATGAGACATTTGATCAGCCGAGGAAATAGACATCTCAGTAAATTAGACTTCACTGATGTTTTCGTATCAGGTGACTTTGTAGGGAGAGTTCACTACTAATTTACTAAACTGATTCTAGGACACTTGGAACAGTTAATGTAGAAAGAGTAGCCATTATCTTTGTGACAGTAACTTTGTTAAAACTTTGCTTATCACTATCGACAACAGACATTTTTCGGTAAAGTTATCCAGTTAAAGACTTTTCTTTTCACATGTCGACCAGTCGTGGCATAAAAATGTTGATTACATTGAGTTAACTCTTAATGTGAATAGACAATTTTCAGCAGTGGGAATTTGAGGACTCTAAGCACTAGTAACCAGTGACAGTTACATTTTTGTATTTATTTAAGATTGACGGTACTAACCCTGGTGTGTGCTCATATTTAAGCATTATTGTGGGAGTGTTTACCCAGTGACTTTTTTTGCTACTGTTTACGTGACTTGATAGTTTAAAATTGATATTATTATTTGAGTGATCATAACCAATCTGATCAATATCATTTGAAGTTGAATCGACAAGCTGATTTTTTAAAGTGGGTCAGTGAAGTTATTTTTTTATTTTTATTTTTTCAAGTAGCAGGTCTACATAATAATATTTTTTATTGTGAAAACTTGTGGAATATTTACAGTTAATGCTGGCATTGTGGATAGAATATTTTAATTGAAACTTTTGATTGAATCAGCTTGTGTATCCGCTCAATATTGGTGACTGTGCTATATATTTTGCACTGATGCATATTTAAGTAGAGTATATTTAAGTGGTGATCAAGTGGTTTTTTTTTTTGCTTATGATCTTGTGTGTAATTAAGCAGCACTTTTGAATATTTAAGTACTTCAGTGGTGGTAATCAGTTTTGCGAGTGTGTGGATATCGCCAGTAGTTGTTTGCAATTGTAACTGATTGCAATTGTAACTGAATGCTAGTCATGTGAGCATAAGTGCTTAAAACTGTATATTTCCTGAATAGTCGTCGTACTGGGAAACATGGGAGAAATTTTTTTTCTTGATTGTGTGATTGTGTGAAAGTACTTTGAAACTGATAAATAACTGATACTGGTAGATGATCGTTGACTGTTACTTGAATCTGCTGAATGATTTACTGACTGATTGACCAATCGGTTGTTGAAATATGTTTATATAGTTTGCATGAATATGTGACTGGTCGATGTGTGTGATGTGACATGGTATGAACTGATTGATGGAAGTTTATAAGTTCTTTTGATTGTCATTTTATTACGTTCAATAGCAACCTGAAATTTTATTGCGGTAAAAATAACTTCTTAATTGCATTCATATTCTTCGTATTATCGATTGACATCAACTTTGGTTGGTAGTGTAAGCAGATTTTGACTTACGGGAGTTAAAATTGAACTTCGATATAGCTTCTGTGCAAAGTTGGACATCACTTAGTGCACATTGACGAAAATCATGTATGAAAATGTGGTTTATATTAGTGGTTTGAAACCAGATTTTGACTATCTCGATTTGGAGGGTGCGATTCAGTTAGATGGTAATCCGGATGAGATCATACAAGATTACGTTATTCATAACAATAATGCGATATTCTTGTCGTTGGCGGACACAAGGTTTGTTGATAAGGTAATCTCTCGGTATGATGGTAAACAATTACTGGGATCTGGAGTGCATGTTTCAAGACTTACGCAAGAGCTGGTGAAAGTCTTAAACCAACTAAAGCCCCTTGGTCATAAAGTAGCAACTGTTGGATTTGGTGAAGTAAACCCAATGCCCTTGTCCAATCCTGTCCCACCTTCAGGGGGGTTTAATTTTACCACTGGAATGAAACCACTTGCTGGACTTGGAGATATACTTGAGGCATTCGACAGCTTGTCCGTGGAACAACAACTACAACTGAAGGCTACACTTCAACTGAAACCAGTTCAGTCCCTTGCTACCCCGTATAAACCAGTGACCACGAGTACTCCATACCACTTTGTTCATCGAAAGCCAGATGCAACCATACCAAAGCAGATGCAGGCACCTCCCATGCCTGAACAGTCCTTTCACTTTGGGAATGCCAATGTGAACAGTATCAGGGTCAGCACATTCTCAGGAGGGTCAAAGGATTGTTCCTTTGAACAATTTCGGTATGACGTCCAGAGCCTAGTGAAGCAAGGATGCCCAGAGGGAGCTATTCTGACAGCTATTCGAAGATCAATCAAAGACCAGGCTCAGGAGATCCTTTTACATATGGGGGAGGAAGCCACCGTGGCAGACATCTTGTGTCGCTATGAAATGATGTTTGGAGATGTGAATCCGTCGCATGTCCTGTTGGCGCAGTTCTACGCAGCTGAACAGTTGTCGAGTGAAACCATGACTGCTTGGTATGCGCGCCTGGAAGACTTGGCCAGTTGGATCATATGGAAGGATGCCTCCATCATCACGCCTGATAACTATGACATCATTGTTAACACTCAATTTTGGACAAAAATGTACAACGAACAGATGAAAAACGCACTCAGACACAAGTTTGATGTTATGTCGAACCATTCCCAGTTTGTGGTTGAGGCAAGGAAGGTTGAGTCGGAATTCACTGCTAGAACAGCCAAGGTGCATCAAGCTAATGTGGAACCAGTTCCATGGCTCAAGCAGAGTTTGGATTCAATCATGGAGCGGCTCTTCGCTCTGGAAAGCAAGACTAATCCACAGGTTCAACCATCTACACAGGATCAGAGTCAGGCGAAACCACAGTCTATGAATTCGCGCCGCAGGGGGAACAAACCAGGAAAATCATCCAACATCCGTTGTTGGGGGTGCAACCAAGTTGGACATGTTAGGAGTAAATGTCCTTTAAACTTAAACCGGTCGGAAGGAGGGAGCGGTCCGACCTGGTAAGGAAAAGCTCTCTGATTGAGAAGATTGTGGGCAAGGCCAATGAAGTCTCGTTAACCATTGATGGGCGGCCAGTTGTTTCTTTGTTGGATACGGGATCCATGGTGAGCACTATATCAGCTACGTTGAGCAAGTCGATGGATTTGACCATCCAACCCTTGGATCACTTGTTGACTGTTGAGGGAGCAGGAGGTCATACCCTGTCATATCTGGGATATGTTGAAGTGACTATTTCCTGTTTGGACATTGATGTGCAGAATCTGGCAGTTATCATGTTGGTGGTTCCAGACACCAAGTATCATGGTCGTGTTCCAGTCCTTCTCGGGACTAATATTCTTGGCCTACTGACTGATAAGCAGCCCGTACGGAATCCTGTCTGGAAAAATGTTCTGGCTCAGCTGGTCAAACAACAGGTGATGACGAAGAATGAAGGTTCACTTGGGAGTTTGCGGACCACAAAACCATTGATCATTCCACCGAAAGGTCGGATGATTATCAAAGGACAGACGCATGTGAAGGCTGTTTGCACTCGTTTGACAGTTTGTCTGGATGATTCTTCGGCAACTAGTCTGCCAAGGGGTGTGGTTATATCACCAAGTGTTGGATACCTTGAACCAGGTTCATCAACATCAAAACTCCCTGTGGAAGTTGTGAATCACTTGCAACAGGCTGTAACAATCCCGGCTAAAGCCAGGATATGTGATCTGTACAGCACAGATGATGTGATCACATTGGATCAACCAGGCACAGGCTTACCGGAAACTGCATCAAAGGATGGAAACTTTTCCTTCTTGGACAATTTTGAGCATCTGAAGGAGACATTGCCAGAAAAACAGGCAGAGGAAGTACTCAATGTACTTAGGAGATGGCCGACAGTTTTCTCACAACATGACTTGGATCTCGGTCTCACTGACCAGGCTGTTCATCGCATTAGGCTCAAAGATGACACCACCTTCAAGGAAAAGGCCAGACCGATATCTCCAATGATGTTTGAGGAAGTGAGAGATCATTTGAGAGAGATGGAGACTTTGGGTGTCATCAGGAAATCGCAGAGTCCATACGCCTCGAATGTAGTCATTGTGCGAAAGAAGAATGGCGCCTTGAGGTTTTGTCTTGACCTTCGGCATCTCAACCGACTGACAGTGCCTGATTGCTACAGCTTACCTCGGATTGACTCCACCCTAGACGTCTTGGCAGGATCCAGGTGGTTCAGCTGTTTAGACCTCAAGTCAGGCTACTGGCAAGTTCCTCTTGCAGAGGAAGACAAATGTAAGACGGCTTTCACTGTTGGACCCTTGGGCTTTTGGGAGTGCGAAAGAATGCCGTTTGGATTGACAAATGCACCGGCCACTTTTCAACGCTTAATGGAGAACTGTATGGGAGATTTGCACTTGAATTATTGTTTATTGTATCTTGATGATATAATCATATTCAGCAAGACCTACGAGGAGCATATTCTTCGTCTAGAAGCAGTCTTCGAAAAACTCCAGAAAGCTGGGCTGAAGTTGAGCCCATCGAAGTGCAAACTGTTCCAAAAGGAAATCAAGTACCTAGGACATATCATTTCCAAGAAGGGTGTGGCTGTCGATCCCAGTAAAATATCCTGTGTGAAGGATTGGCCAGTACCAACAACCGTGTCTGAAGTGCAGCGGTTCATCGGCTTTACCAGCTTCTACAGGCGGTTTGTGAAGGATTTTGCTAAAATCGCCCGCCCATTGCACCTTGTAACACAAGGGGGTATTCACTACCAGACAAAGACCAAGTCACGAGTTCGGTATCCACCTCTGGAGTGGGGGACAGACCAGCAACAGGCTTTTGATAAGCTCAAGCAGGCTTGCTGTGATACACCAATCCTTGGTTTCGCAGACTATTCCAAGCCTTTTCTACTACATACTGATGCCAGTACTGAAGGAATTGGTGCAGTCTTGCACCAAGAGGAAGATGGAATCAAGCATGTGATTGCTTATGCCAGCCGTGGATTGTCTAGATCAGAAAAGAATTACCCAATTCATAAGCTTGAGTTTTTGGCACTCAAGTGGGCAGTAACAGAAAAATTCCATGACTATCTGTATGGCGGGGAATTTACTGTCATAACCGACAACAACCCTTTAACTTACGTCCTGAGTTCTGCCAAACTGGATGCAACAGGTCACCGGTGGGTTGCTCAACTCGCGAATTATCGCTTCAACTTGAAGTACTGCACTGGAATGTCTAATTCCGTCGCGGACGCCTTGTCTAGGATACAATGGCCAGAAGTGAGCACAGATGTGATGAATCAAGTCATGAACGTCCATACAGGTGTTCAGGATTCCGTGGAAAGCTTCATCTATGACCAACATGCAATTCCTGATGCTCTACAGGAATCTGGATCTAATCCGTTGGATCAGGCCATTAACTGGTTGAAGGAGCAGGATCAAGATCCTGTGATAAAGACTGTCAAATTGAGGATTGAAAATCAACTCCATGATTCTGAACTTTCGCTGCAAGCAAAACGTTTGTGGAAGGAGAGGAGATTTCTCTCAATTATCAGTGGAAAACTGATGAGATATAGAATTTGTTCAGGAATCAAGCAGTGGCAACTGGTTTTGCCCAGTAGGTATCATGGTGTAGCTCTGGAGTATGTGCACGACTGGATGGGTCATTTAGGAAGGGATCGATCATTGGAGCTGCTGAGAGAAAGATACTACTGGGTAGGCATGCAAAAGTCGGTTGCTGACTATATCACCCAGTGTGACAGGTGTTTACGGCGTAAGGATTACAATCCACCACGTGCACCATTGGTAAATACGCAAACATGTCAACCCATGGAACTCGTTTGTATAGACTTTTTAAAGTTAGACCCTTCAAAAGGGGGTATCGAAAATGTGCTTGTCATCACAGATCACTTCACAAAATACGCGCAAGCTTACCCCACGAAAAATCAAACTGCATGTACCACTGCAAGAGTATTATTCAATAACTTCTTCGTCCATTATGGCTTCCCAAAACGTCTACACAGTGACCAAGGGAGGAATTTTGAGAGCAGGACAATACAGGAACTCTGTCGTTTGACTGGAGTACAGAAAAGTAGGACGACACCGTACCATCCCATGGGGAACGGGATAGCGGAACGTTTTAACTCAACACTGCTCAACATGCTTGGCACCCTGGATCCTGACAAGAAAGCCAATTGGAAAAGCTACATTGGATCGTTGGTCCATGCATACAACTGCACAAAGCATGACAGCACCGGATTTTCGCCCTACTATCTCATGTTCGGTCGCCATCCTCGTATTGCTGTGGATCTCGCTCTTGGACGAGAATCAGAAACAGTCCCTACAGCACCAGATCGCTACATCGCCAATCTGAAGACTTCACTCAAGCGGGCTTATGAACTAGTAGAAACTAATATCAACCAAAGCCAAGCAGATCAGAAGAAACACTATGATCGGCGCATCAGAGGAGCTGTTCTTGAAGTTGGTGACAGAGTATTGATTCGTAATGTTGGTTGAAGGGCACACATAAAATTGCCGACAAATGGAGTCAGGAAATTTATTCGGTAGTTTCTCAACCGAACCCGGACATCCCGGTTAATGAGGTGAAACCTGAAGTTGGTCGGGGTAGGACCAAAGTACTTCACAGGAATTTACTACTTCCAATGCCCTGTCTTCCAGTGGACAAGTCTAATAATCAGGACGTGGGAGAGACCGCAGTTGTGTTGAATCCTGATCCTTTGGACAATCAGGAGGAGGAAGCAGTTGTATTGAATTCAGATCCTGCGTATAGTCAGCGTGTTTCTGATAGTGACAGTGATATGGATGTTATTGTCAGGCCACATAGGCCACCTGTACCTGCACCGCGCAAGTCAAGGATGGTCACAACTACAGCACCAGTTGTGGATCCATCGGGCATAGGACAGGAGTCACATGACAGTTCTTTTACTCCTACAGTTGAAGTAAGTGCACCAGATATTTCTTCTGCAGTGGACCAGGACCAGAGTTCACAAGGACCAACCGATCCTATAGTGGAGAACTCTATACCAGAGTCAGCTAGTGTTGAGGAGCAGTTGGAAGGAGAGAGTAGCACAGGTTCTGAGGACAGCATTTCGTCTGAGGGGGAGAGGGATGATGCGACAACTGTAGTTCAGCAAAAAGAAGATTCCGCCATTCGCGTACCTCGCAGATCTACCCGGATAAGGTCAAAGACACACTTGAGGCCTGATTTTGTTTATAACATGTCACATAGTACTAGAGGGAAGGAGAGTAAAGACACTGTACGAAAGGTTGAATTTTTAAAGAGTGTACTTGAGTTGTTTTAACTGCAACTTGTTTTAATGTATTTTGATATTTGTATTTCTTTTTGGTTTGATTTTTTAAAGACAACTGAGAAAGTCCTGTTGGGGGAGGTAAATATTTTTCTGATTTTCCTCGAAAAGGTGGTAAGCATTTGGTAAGTTGAGTTTAATGTCTTACTGATATTATATTGTGAAATGTCAGGAGCCATTTTCCCTACACAGGGGAGTATGTCACCGCGAGTTTACGGGTTTTTCCGGAATTTCGGACATTTCGTACGTTTATTTAACCGGCTGTAACATACTTTCGGCTAGTGTGAATGTTAGGTAGAAAAGAGTGGGAAACGGACATTTTGTTCATTGTTTCAAGAGTTTTTAGAGAGAACAGATGTGTTGTGATTGAGGGCTGATAGGATGGTTTGTTGTTGAAGGTGGTTGATTATGATTGGAGAGAGGCAGGTGAGTTGCACTTGTGTTGTATGATGATTGTATGTTATCTATTCAGTGATTGTTTATAGTATTGTGTGCTTGATTCTGCTTGCCAGGAAAGATGAATTTACAAAACTTCTATGATTTTGATTGTGTTTATTTACTTGGTGCTTACGGTTTGAGTAATTTGCTATTTTAGTGTTTTTTCCATTAAAAGCAACAATTTAACTGTAATAATTCTGAATATTTACATAATTGAAGGAGCTTGTAGTTGTCGGCAACTTAATATTCGCATGTATATATTATTGGCATTTACACATAAATGACATTTATATATTATTGGAATTTATTCTTGTGTTATTATATGTGGAAGTAACCAGGATAATTTATATGTATTTTCTGTGATGAAAGCCAACGAATAATTTATATTCTGTGATATTTATCGTAATATGTATTTTAAAGTAATTTAATATTTATTTGTAAATAGGTTTAATATTTAATTAAGTAGTAATTTAACAGTTTCTAACAGTTACTGAATCATGCCATGATTCTGATTACGGATCTGGTATTTTCCAGGTGTTTTTGTACAGAATGCTGTGAGTCAAGTGTTGGTACATCACCAGCGGTTTTCAAGTTATTCATGGTATGACTACCCCTAGTTAATAAAGAATTAGATTTTAGTCAAGCGTTCTTCTTGTCTTCACCATCTCATGTCCACCTAAAGTCCACCGCCTAACTACTCACCAGGAGTCAGGAAGGGCAGCGGCAACATCAGTAACAGTTGCAATATCTTGGGTGTCTGGGACTTTTCGCAGATGTATAACATTTTGTTTTCGATAAATTTGTGTCCATCATCTGCCATGTTTTTGCTTCAATGATTTTCTTCAAGTCGGTTACAAGTGAATTGTGGTTTCTTGGATCTGGATCGGTTCTATCAAATGGATATATATGGGACACAGAGTCTAAGAATTATGTTTAAGAGTTGAAACAAATATTAACAGAATTGTCTCTGTTTTTGTGATCTATGACTTCAGTTTCACGCTCAGGTTGTCAGATTTTCCAAATTAACTTAACAGTGCCATATTATACTTTCTAACGTTATGGTCCGGTGCTTGGTCCCTTTCCAAAATTTAAAAAGTCTGCCTATTTCTTAGAAAACTGTCAGACTCTCCAACAGCTTCTTAATTTGTACCATTTCATCTGAATTGTTCATTTATTTAAATTATTTTTGCATCTATAAATTCTACAATAATCTGCATTTTATTTCTTATATTTTGTAATACATGGAAATCGTACATGGGAAGACGTGTTTGGTGTGCTATAATGCCCTCATGTATGTCATAAATAAAAAAATTTAGTAGGAACTGGAAAATATTCACAGAACGCAAACCTCCACCAGGGTGCTTTTCTGAAAATTCTGATTTTTTTCTTGTGTGTCCAGAGTGTAATCCGAATGTCTTCCGCAAATCACTTGTTTGGCCTCGTCCTATCCACATAATTTTCATGAATATGATCTCATATTTTTGGAATAATGTCAACAAGAAAGCAATTGAAAATATATTAAAAATGAATCCTTTGAAAATTTCTGGATTTTGTTTCTTGTTTCCAGAATATGATCAGGATCCTTCTCAAAATTTAATTCTAACATGGCACGGATGTATCCTCGATTGTGATTGGCTAAACGACAAAATACTTCACTGGTAAAATACAGCATAACCCTGTCTCTCCCTATTATCGCCCATTATGGCTGTCATAACAATAAATCTTTTACAGTAAAATTTGCAATAATTATACAGCTTACAATAATTTGTCATGTTACAATAGGAATAACCCGCTCCCAAACCACGGTATACACAGAATTTTACCATGGCTTCACCTTCGGGGTTTATAACCTCAAACCATGGTAACATTCTGGGTATACCATGGTTTGGTCAGGGGTTATTCCTATATTATTTCTTCCTTTGGTCAGACTCTACCCACATAAAGTTTCAGAGAGGGATTCATTCAATACTTTTGGAGTTACAATGAACACCAGACCAGGCAGACGAAAAAGAGAAAAAGAGAGACAAACAATTACACTCATAAACATAACTTTCTGGTAGAAGCAATTAATAAATATTATACCATGACGGTAATGTAACAGAGTTTCTGACTGGCTAATCAAGCAAAAATACCATGCACTATATTCTCACGAAGTTGTGGCTGTTACTTCCGGTTATCGTTAACCTCCTGAAAACATAAAATAAAAGACGAAAAAAAAAAAGAAATAAAAATATTTTATTGTGGACGTCATGTTAGAAAAGGGATACACCATAAAAATCCATGCTATACGCAAATTTAGAGCACAAATTCTGGGTTTAGATCATGAAGGTGTAGCTCTAAATTTGCGTAGAGCATGGAATTTTATGGTACATCCCTATATATTATAAAGACCAGAAGTGAGCATGCAACCAAAAACCCTGCAATGCGCATGTTTTGCGTTGGTTTATCCATATAATAAATGGACGTTGGTGAATAATAGAGGGCATAAGGATACAGACATACTATAGTGTGCCCTAAAATGTACATATAAAATAACAGTTTTTACAATATTAAATGCAACCAGTCTCTAGTACTACGGTATTTGTCTCTCTAAACTGGGGACCATTATATGGGTTCCCCCCATTGATTTTCCCAGGCACTTGACCTTCACCTGCTTAGAGGTCTTGAACTAGCTTGACCTTTGACCTTTTTCAACTCTGACTAGGTTAATTCCCGCTCCAGCCTTTTTCGGTCCCAAACATAATGGCTCAAATTACAAAAAAGTATTACCTGAGTTTCTGAAGTTTGAATCACTTTTAAATATATGCTTTTAACATGGTAAATATTAGCTAAGCTTCAATCATTGTCAAATAGACTTTCGTAAATGGTAAACGTTGACTGAATTTTGAATCAGTTTCAGTAGACTTTTTAAAGTGCTAAATAGTAACTGAAGTTTGAATAATTTAATTATCTTCCTATGTAAGTTGAATATCATGGGCATTCGGCTTGAATGGCAAGTCGTTTTAACTGTAACAGTATTTTATGTAAACTGTGCTTTAAAGAAGAATTGTTAAAGAAATAAATATTTTAAACCCACTGTTGGTATTCTTGGCTGGGGGTGGGGGGTGGGGGGGGAATGTTATATTAGATGCAACCAGTCGTCAGAATTAAAGTTCTCAGGTTCTCATAAATAATACCGGAAGTTCTATCATTTTATAGAGGTCATAACGTAAGAACCTGAGGACTTTATTTCTGCAATAATCCCAAATCTAAAATAAATTTGAATGACATACTGCACTCATTTATGTCATTACTGAAAACTTTAATAGATATTAATAGTACAGTAATGTGATTTTGTAGGGTATTATAGGTTTTTTACTGGCACGCCATGAATCATTACAGCTCGTTAGGTCCGAGGATAGTATTGATTTATGAAGTGTCTGTAAAAACCTATATTTATTTATTTATTTGGGGTTTTACGTCGTTTTCAACACTGTACAGGTCATATCACAACAGGTAGTTGGAAGGGCAGAGGAAACCAGTACATACAGTTGGTCAAGGTTCTGTACTGTAAACTGCCGACCAAAACAAGCAACTACCAGCTTTCCCACTTGAGGCCAGTCCAGGAACCAGAGCCCGGCCTCAGAGGTGGGAGGCGAGAATGTTACCACTCTGCCACCGTGGACCCTGTAAAAACCTATAATGCCCGTGCAAAATCATATTATTCCTGTTATTATTAGATCTGTATTTGTCATTATTTTATCATGTAAAATTTCAGAAATGATATTATTACTAACATTACAATGACAGTTACAAAGAGTGCATGTGTCTGCTTATTTTCTGTAAATAATTTCCCGTTGTTTAATGGTAAATTTTTTCAAAACTGTTTAACAATATTGATACATTGCACATATAATTTAAAAGATATTTACACACTGCTTCTTTTTATCTTTGTTCAAATCCACGCAGAAATAAGAGAGATATCGTAGGTTGCAAATTTGAAGTGAGAGTAAAATATTTGTTAACTTGATGATGTCAGAGGCGGGCCGTTAATAGGTAAACACTTTTATTAACGGCCTGCCGCTCAGTGAAGTATAAATTATACTGTTTTACCATGCATACAACGTATTGATAATGTGCCACTACTACACTCCTATCCAATAAAAATAATAATAATCCTATGTTATTTTAATGGGGTTATATTTGTGTCCTAGTGGAACGACCTTAAAAATATGCAATATAGTATGTATAGCAGTATCCTTTACGAAATGATAACGAAAATGATATGCAGTGAACTTACTCATCACCAGATGTTTGTGTGATAAATTGATTGACTTGACTCCCTCTTTTCTTGTAACAAGTGTTTTTATAACAGGAAAACAGGAATGTTTACTTTTATTATCCACAATTTTGTATGATTTATGGGTTAAACAAATCAATATTTAATGAGAGAATGTGAACAAGGCTGTCAAAATATATGGGCACCAGTGAATATAAAAATTTTAATCTATAACTTGCGTTATTTTTGTAATTTCGTTATGGATGTTTCTGCAACAAACACGGGCAGAAGCGCGGTGGAAAGACCTCTATAATGATATACAACACATAATTGCAGGTTACATAGGTTCTGAGATATGAAAATGTGAAAAAAACTGGAAGTTATGGACACTTATTATTCATGGTAGGAAGCGCCGTTGTGTATAAAAATATTCCCCGCTTTGTATGTTCACCTATATGGGTCAAATAAGGTTTATGGTGGTATTACTAAATTTCTTTTCTTTAGAAAAGACCATTTAACGACCTGCCATTTGCTTCTACTTAATAGGGAATTCTCCTTAAGAGAGTTGAAGGGATATGACTATTATATTATTGGATGAACAGAAGCCATGGTGCAGTCTAGGTATAACAATTTTTGGTGCATTACAAAGATTAGTTATACCTACCACCAAGACAGTATTTTATATAAATATTATATTAAAAAACAATCAGTATGTGATAAACAGAAACAATATAGTTCTTATTGTCAGGTAAAGCCAAGCTCTGGCTGTTGAAAGGGATGTAAAACCCTAACTTTGACTTTGTTATATGAAACAGTGCGTGAATTATTTTTATCATCTCTGCACAAATTATGTGTGTAAACAACACACCAAGATGTAAAGCCGGAGATATGACTATATTCTGTAATATCTGTAATATTTTATACATTTTAAATAAATGTTGCCATAATGTCAGATAAAGAATTATTATTCATACCAGCATCACTTCACTCCACTTATTGATCAATGGACTAAATTAATGTTAGCTCTTAATATCTTGTTTATCTTGATAGTAACCTGGTTGTGCCATGTACCAAGCTTTTTTTTTGCGACATGAAGTATCACTTTTTTCTCTTAACTACTTCATTAATCAGCTGAGGAGTGGCATACAGGAATTTTAACTAACAATAACTAACAGTTAATCAACATTAGTCCTATCTCTCACCAATCACCAATGACATTTATCACTTGTTTGCAGGTCAAGTGTTGCTTTGTTTCGGTTGCTTTTCAAGAACAATGGAGTTCATAGTTCTTTGAATAGCTATAATTACTCATTAACCCACAGCCTTGGAGATATTGTTTTTCAACCATGGTGTCCATTTGAGTACTATTTTTTAGGGGTTGCAGGAATAGTGTGACCTTGATTTGACCTCAGACCTTTGCTCTACCAGATTGTTTCCTTCTTAATATTTAAAATATTTAAGACATATTACTCCTGTCACAGAGATATATGGATTGAGAAGTATTGATTATTATAGGAACTCTTAGCCAAAGTTCAGTACTATTTCCATTGACAACTCTACTTCAATTAACAAATTTTACAGATTAATAACTTTTATCTTACTAATTAATAGTGTCATCTTGATATTGAATTTTCTTGTTTTAATGTTTTAATACTTTACATTCATTTATCTCTCCTAATCATTTTTCTCCTGTGCCTTTACATAACTTACACTGTCTGCTCTGCAAATCTGCTGATTTTTTGCTGCTTCACATCTTTTATAGCTCATGATGCCCAGCCTCAGACTGTGGGGTATGGGTATCTGTGATGCTATTTTTAGGTTGTTTTCAAGTACTTGTGTTAAGAGTTAAACAAACCAGCTTCGGTTTGAGGTAGATGTTACACAGTTATTAACTTATTCACATTTTAAAAATTTATTCACATTTTCTATTTTCCGTTAATTTATCAGTGGAAGTTGTGTTTTGGCTAAAATCTTTGGTGAGCTCTAAACGTCTGACAAAAGTAGGTCTTGATCTATGAGCCAGTGATAGAAAGAGTTGTAACAAAACACTCATTGTTATTGTTATAAACTTGTTAAATATAATATTATTAAAATGATGAAATATCAATCTTTGAATGGAAGCTCAATTAACTAAACACGGTGTCAAAAGAAATAACATGAAAACAAGATATAAAAACATCCGCAAAGGAAAAATCACAAAACAAAGCTGAAAAGTACACAGTGTTGAGAAAGTAATGTAACTTTGCATTAGACAATAAAAGGTTCCAATGGACCCAATACACCTGACATGCACCCAGTGCACATCAAATATCACAAAAGGGGGAAAACAAGCTGCACACACACACACACACACACAAAAGAAAAATGTAAACAACAACAATTTAAATTGCTCTGAATATTCCAAAATGAACGTAAATATTTGTAACGTGTAAAGTTATACATTCCATTCATAACTATATTTTTGCATTTCAATTAATGCTTTTATAGTTTCCTCAATTTTGCTTGGCATTCGTTTGCATTTGCAATCGGTATTCACTAACATGGATCAGTGAAGATCAGATAAAAAATTAAGAAAAAATTAATGTTTTATCAATGTACATTGATGGATTAACGTATGAATGAGAATGGATGTAAAATTAATGACACAATATGTCTTATGACAGATGAATGTTTCATGTAGTCTTTACAGATGCGGGGTTATTTTTCACCAGATGAACTACTTCAATTTCCTTAGCGATGAAGATCTATATTCCACGTTATGTTAGATAAAAATCAGATCAAACATTTAATATTTTGATCTTAAGTGATTCCTGCTTTGCAAATAGCTATTTAATATGCTGGCTCACTTGTAAAACTTTTTTTTGTAAAATATAATCTAATATTGTCGGGTGCTCTAATAGGTTGAAAAAGGCAAAAAAGGCATATACTGCCAGAATACAAAGAGTTCAAAATGTCTTATATCGAACTGTGTGCAAATTAGATAAATATAGTCATGTCACACCCTTCCTGCACAAACTACACTGACTCCCGATTCATTAGCCTATTCTTCAAATATAATCTCCTTACTTATAAAGCAATACATTTCAACCAACCTCCATATCTATCCTCTCTGATTAGGCGGAGTGATCTCACACGGGGCAATCGCCCATCAATTTTCTCATCTAAACCGAATAAACACTGGGGGTTGCGCAGCTTCACAGTAGCAGCTCCCACAGAGTGGAACAAGCTTCCTCAGTCCATTAGAACCGTGGGAAGTATCTCTGGATTCAGAAAACAGTTGAAAACGTATCTTTTCAGATTAGCCTATCCATCACTGTAGCCCATCTCCCCTATCGGATGCTAATATGGATACCGGCCCCTTTTTTGGAACTGGACTATGCATTTTTGAGCATCAGCACATTAGAGGATGTTTACATCAATTTTGGTGCTTTATAAGTGTTTCTTACTTACTATCTGTACGTTCAGTAGATTTACACAAGAATATCACACCATGTTACAGGGCCAGTAGACACCTATTATTTTTGTGTCTGTTTATGGGCGTCTTTTGTGTCATTGTTGAAGACAAGTACATCTGTGTCCTCTGTGGGCAGTGTTGGGCTGAGTGCAAAGCTCAACTGAGTTTACCCACAGATTTAGACATGATAGTTGATGGCTAGTGGTGCTGAGGAGTGCACGTACTGCTTACTAGTTAAACAATTGACTGATGTTACCTGCTCTGACACCAAGCTAACTTACAAACCAGTAAACCTACCAACGAAAACTTAACAACATTATATATGTTATCACCTGCACTAAATGCAATAAATTATACACAGGTGAAACGGACTGAGAATTCAGGAAACAAATATAAACATAAACTCTCAGTCACTAAACCAAAATCATCTGGAATCACACCAGTGTCTAGTTACTTGACCACAAATCAACATACTTATAACTGAATGAGGTTTTCAGTGCTTGAATGGTGCAAACCTAAGTGTGACACATCCAGAGAGTTTAAGATACAAGTACACGTCGCGACGTGTACTGCAAAGAGAACGTATGACGTCATCTTTGGCGTTTTTATCAAACTCCGTACGTCAAGCTACAAGTTCACAACGTGAAAAACTAGTTCTACAAGTAAAAACAAAACATGAGGGTTTATCTCAACTTTATACTATTAAATCTTCATTTTCTATAATCAACTGTTAAGCAATAATATATTCAAGTATCTTACATTATATTTATGTTGCTAAAATGTAGTTTTAGACATAAAATACACTTGATAACACTGTTTTTAAAAAGCCTGTAGCTTTTGCCATATGCAACAGATTAGGGACGGACTATTCCTTATCATGCTATATTGTATTTACCTTTGTGGTAAGTTTAAGAAAAAACAAAACTTGAAATTAAATAGTTTATGTATACATTGGCCATTTATGTATTTAATCTTTATTATTTTATTTTACAAGCACAGCAACTGTTGAGAAAGTTTACATATTACATTAATTGAATCATAATACATGATGAAGTAAAAAACAGTCCATCCCTCTACCATACATTCCTTGCAGTGAAATTCACTCCATTTCCAAGCATAAATAACCAAATGGGGAGGGGAGCATGACATCACGTAGTACTTGTATCTTAAACCAAAAATGACATACGGGAACGTCTACGTGTACTTATAGATTTTGCAGTACACGTAATTTCCAAAACGTGTATCTTAAACTCTCTGACAGTCGCAGAAGACGAGAACTGTATTGATTCTTTAAACTGAATTTGCAGTCTAGTGCAGATTTTAAGTTTGGGTGGTAAGGAGTTAATTTCGGTGGGTGGATAAGATATCCCATCGTTTGTTGGGATATTCCTAAGGTTCTGTGACATTCTGAAGCCCTCTATTGGAGTGTTCTTACAAAAGTAGCCATTGTCTGATTTAAATCTCCCTTGGTTGCGTTTGGATTGTGGTGGGCTGATGTGAAATGCAAGTAAAAGTAAAGATGGGTTTTAGTTAGTTTCTCATATATGGTTGTGAAGAGTGTTCTATCAGTATCAAGTTTCACCCTAGTGTCTAAGAGTTTTTTATGCTCAACAACATTGTTCATGTGTGAATTTGATGGTTGGGCGTTGGGTCTTTTTTTTTTCTGTAAGATAACTTGTATTTTTCTAAAATGGATCTATTGATTTGTAATTCATATGTCTCTTTGTCTATGTCTCTTTTGATTTGGTTGTACTTTTTATACATGTCAACAATAAGGTCCTGTCTGAGCTCCTTCTTAAATTTGGTGATAATCTGTTCCTATCTGGTAATGTTTGTTTATTTGGGGTTTTACGTCGCTTTCAACACTGTACAGGTCATATCACGATGGGTAGTTGGAAGGGCAGAGGAAACCAGTACATATAGTTCGCTAGGGTTCTGTACTGTAAACTGCCGACCAACGGCAAGCAACTACCAGCTTTCCCACTTACGGCCATGATGGGGATCGAACCCCGGCCGCAGAGGTGGGAGGCGAGAGTGTTACCACTCTGCCACCGTGGCCCCTCCTATCTGGTAATAATCTGTTCCCAGACTTTTCAATCTAAGCAATATAAGTTAACTCTTAATTGGGTATATGTCCCTGTTTGTGATGCTATTGGTTCTTGAGGTCCCTGGGGAATGACTTCTTTTTCTTTTCTCTGGAGAACTAAGACTGCTTCTTGGAGATTGGACAGTGCGTCATCAGACAGTGTACTGGTGGTAGGGATGGGTGTGTCATAATCAGATGAGACTATACTGTTAATTTCCATTTTTTTAGATAGCGTCTACCAAAGGTAACATGGCTAGGTGATGTGGAAGGGGCACCCATTGTAAAAACAATATTAGCCTTCCTGAAGAGTAGCCAGATATAATGCCAGGTACAATGTAGCCTTGATATGTGCTAATTCGATTTCGACCTGTATATTATGGTGATCAGAGTCAATTTTGATAATCATAAGTAAATGATGCCCTTGAAGTACTTTTTGGGGGGTCGGTATAGTAATGTTTGTGGTGGCCCGTACCTGGTGGTATACGGGGGGGCAGCGATTTGCAAGGGACAGCAATTCGCCAATTTCTATTGTACCTCATTTAAAACTAACATCTGTGTTGATACTGGAGGAGGTTTATAGCATAGAAAGGTGTGCAACATGTCTTGATACTTTTCTAAGATTTTAGATCTGACAGCATGCAGGATTATAAAGATGAATAAAAAAGTTTATATGTCAGTGAGAAATATGCCTAACAAACTGTATCTGACTGATGCAAGGAGCTGTATGTTCTCTAAACTGTGTCTGGGGTCAATATAAATACTATTTATAACTTCATTAAGTGCTAGAATACAATGAGAAGAATTTATCTTTAGCTTTAATTATTGTTTGCAAAGTGTTTAACCGTCTTTGTAACTTTTTGGGGAACAGTATAAAATAATTGGCGAAATGCTGTCCACTTTCCAACAGCCCTAATCTTATTGCCATGGGACAAGTTCTATTTTATGATGCTACTATCATTTTACAGTTTGAGGAACGTCTTTTCATTCTGATAACTTTTATAAAACCACACTGCATATTTGTTCTCAAGAAACTGCATTTTGCTGTTTTTATGGGAGAATCACTGTCCCCCCCTATAGTGGTAGGAATTTTTCGAATATTGTGGGTTTTAGTTCAAATATTCCATTTTGGTCCATTTTGACCACTAGCCGAGATTAAATGGATGTACTTTGGCGGTAATTGTATACTTTTTGGGGGGTTATATATATGCGAAAAATTCAACAAATGTAGTAATTTTAAGATCACAATTTGGCCCTGTTATTAGACATTATTCAATAAGTGGTCTATTACCCCACTCCAAAGTTATTTGCATATCCCCCAGCCTATTAAAACGAATATAAACCTGGTGTTTCTACCAGAGTTCATCAAAAATACCTCTTCATTAGTAAATTAATCGTGTGTCACAAATGGGGAAGTTGATTCTTTAAATTAGTAAGTGATGTGAGGAAACCAGACTATTATTTATTCTATATCCACTCATGAAATGACCTGCAACTCAAAGTGAAAAATATATTGAAATAAGCAATTTTATATGCTTGCACATAACTTTAACAATGTATGTCATATGCAATAATTCACTAAAATTTAATCAATCTTTTTAAAAGTACAATACAAAGATTATTAAACTGCTCCATGTGATATATAATATCTATTCTTTGAGTAAAAACTAGACTCTGTTAATGAAAAATATGACATATTGCCACAATAAACTCAGTTCGGTTGAAACAATTTCATTACCTGAGGCAAATTCCACTTCTTAAAGTTGAAATATAAAATTAAAACTTTCATTTAAATGTATTAATATTGCAGTTTTACCAGCCTTACAGTAATTATGTTTCTTTTATGTTAAATAAGTATCTGGAAATAAAAATATTCACACTTCTTATTGCCATAATCTAGCATAAACAATATATTTAATAGTTAAGATTAGAGTGCTTGCTGCCTTTTCATTCATCATTTCTCTTTCAGTACCAACGTATATTTGAAGTTGAATACAGATCATTACATATACCGTAAATTTTGTAATAAATGTCTCTGTAATATGGAAAAGTAGAATGGCCAACATGACAAATTTTTTGTCTCGATTTATCAACTTGGTAACTCGATAAATCAAGTTAGCTATCTCGATTTATCGACTTTGTAACTCAATAAATAACATTAGATATCTCGATTTATTGAGTTAGTATCTTGATAAATTGAGTTAGTTATTTCGATTTAATGACTTAGTAACTTGATAAATCAACTTAGCTCCAAAACCAATTACACAGGAGGTACAGAGATTAAAACGTATGAAGGACCACATTAGACCTTGAAAGTAGGGTCCAAGGTCAAACATTACTTCACTAATATATTCATACAATGTGGTTTGATACAAGCTGTTTTCACATCGCAAGCCTCTAATAACAATTTTAAGAAGCCATGGGCATTACAAATATCAGGGACCATAATAGGGCATGAATGAGGGGACCAAGGTGAAATATGGACCCACCAACATATTAAGGCCACATGATTACCAATAAGTTTTCAGATTCCAAAGGAGATACAGGGCATTATAAGAATTCATAAACAGGGAGCTGGACAAATTGGCCCTTTGCCAAATCAGGCCTCAGCAATTGGCCAATGAAAACTTGCCATCTGCAAATTCTCCCCAAAGTAAAAACAATAAAAAGTGATAGAATAAGAATATTTTTGTAGTGCTTAATCTCCATCAGATGGCAAACTCTACGGCTAGCATTTATTTATGAAAAGTACATTGGGAAAGCCTGTATCAGGTTAGCATCCCTGAATTGTAACCTTGTTCCCCTGATTTGCAAAATTATGGTGAATTATTTCTTATGATCATGTTTTGTTTGTTTCAAAAAGTGTGACAAAGTGTGACTGACACATATCAAAGACACTTGTTTAGACACTTATTCATAATAGTTTACTTCTTAAGTGATAATTAGCAACAGGGCAGATGACATTTAAGATGGCAATTGCCTTGCTGGAGATTAGGTGCTATACACGGGTGGTCACAATTGTGTCCGGTTCATAATTGTGTCCTTTAATTTTTTATTGAACGTGAATGTACTCAGTTTGGGGATTTAGTTCAATTTTTAACATTTTCATGAAACAAAATCAATTTCAATGAGTATAATTTGAAAAAAATATTCAAAGTTCTGGATGTAACATTTTAAAAATAAACTCCAATAAAAATCGGACATTATTATGAACCGGACACAATTACGACCACCCGTGTAAATGTTTTATTAGATTATAGTTTAGGTAAAAGTCATGGCTTCTGTTCATTAGTGCATAACTTTTGTGATTTTGTTCATCATATTCTCTTTGAGAGTACAGTAATTTTCTTGGGGCCAATTTGACCAGAGTATTTTTTCTTGGGGGCCAATTTAATTCAGCTTATTTGGAAAAGCAAATTGACCTTGAGTGAAGAGATTCAACATGAAACATCTATGTAACCTTGAAATACATGTACTAACTTGATAACTAAGTTGAAAAAATGAGACAACTGACTCATTTTATCCAGATATGATGTCGATAAATCGAGATACTTAAGTCGATTTATTGAGTTAGTAAGTCGATAAATTGAGTAACTAACTTGATTTATCGAGATACTAAGTTGATAAATAAAGATACCTAAGTCAATTTATCTGGTTACTAAGTCAATCAAAAATATTCCAAGTTGGCCCTTCTACACTTCTGTACTAATTGACAAGGTGGTGTACATATAAAATGCAAAGCTGATTTATACAGATTTTTTTGTGTGTAATATTTGTTTATTTATTTGGGGTTTTACGTCGCTTTCAACACTGTACAGGTCATATCACGACGGGTAGTTGGAAGGGCAGAGGAAACCAGTACATAGAGTTCATCAGGGATCTGTACTGTAAACTGCTGACCAACAGCAAGCAACTACCAGCTTTCCCACTTAGGCCATGCCGGGAACCGAACCCCGGCCTCAGAGGTGGGAGGCGAGAGTGTTACCACTCTGCCACCGTGGCCCCCTTTTGTGTGTAATAAATAACCTTTAATAGATTATTGGTCAACCTGAAATTTGAAATCAAACTGCCAAACTAGTTGTGGTACTCATTTGTACTTCTGGTTTTAGAGGGACACATTTGTATAAAATACCTTTCCATGGGCACAATCTTCACAACCCCACTCATCATAACTGTGTTGGTAAATAACAGTTGACATCAGTTATTCAAAATAAAATAAAGTCAATTTATCTGTCAACAATGGATGTGTCTAAGGATAATAAAGGGCTATTTTGCTTCATCGCATGAAATAGACTAGTGGAAAAATATTTTTAAATTGGCAATGTTTAATACTTTGCCTATAAATTTACTTGTAATGCAAGCATTAAGGTTTTTCAGTAACATATTCATATGTTTTAAATAAAACTTGCCACAATGTCAGTTCCTACCAACATCACTTTCACATATAAATCATTTGACCAAATTTATTGTAGCATTAATAACATGTTTATCTTGATAGTAGGTTGGTTGTGTCATGCACCAAACTACTTTTAGGGCAAGGTGTACCTTTTTTCTCTTGATGTACCTCATTAATCAGACGATGAATTGCAGATAAGAATATTACCTAAACAATTAATCAACAATAAGATCCTCTCTCACCAGTCACCAGTAACATTTTACTTGCACTTCAAGAAAAGTTTACATTGCACTTCAAGTGTTGGTTTGTTTCAGATGCTTTTAAAGAACAATGAAGTTCATAGTCCGTTGAATGACTATTTATTTTACCCTATAGCTTTTAAAGGCTGTGCAGCTATTGTGTTCAACTATGGCATCACACTGGGCAGGCGGTCAGGGGGATTGGGCATTGATGCTTGTTGGGGATATTGGTCAGGGGTTGTAGGCGTGACCTTGACTTGACATTTGACCTTGCCATTGTGACTTTGACCCATAAAATTTTGTCCAGGCTACATCTTAGAAAGCATAGCGTGTAGGAAGTTGATACTTGGTCTGAAGAGTGTAGGCCTGCAACGTCATGGTGCAACCTTGTTGTGACCTTTGACCTTGGCTCTGCCAGAATGTTTCTACTGCCATATTTGAGACATAGTTCTCCAATCACAAAATCATATTGATTGACAACTATTAATTATTAAAAGAAATTTGAACTAATGTTCAGTGATATTCCCATGGACAGCTATACTTCAATTAAAATTTTAAAGGTTAATAACTTTTAGTTTACTGATGGATACTGTCATCTTGCTGTTGAATTTTCTTGTTTTAATACTTTGTCTTTACATACATTTCTCTCTCATTTTCTCTTATCTTTGTCAGCTGTACAACTATTTTGGCTAGTTGGAAATAAATATATATATTTTTTTAATTTTAAAGTTTGATCTGGTTTCTTCCAGATTCTTTCGTTTTCTGTCCAGTTTTCTCACTGGAAAGGCATGATGTGATGTAACACTTCCCTGTGTTTTCCTTTCTTAATTTTTGTGCCCAATTACTGCAGGAAGTACTGTGTATAGTAATTCCTTTATTCCTATTGTCTGTATTTACAGTAAACTGAATGTCTTAGCTGGCATGCAGCCAAGTTCCTTCTGATCGATAATTATATGAATAAGTGAAAATCTTGGCCGCTATTCACTGACATGGATCAGAAAAGATGAGATCAAATTTGATGCTTGATCAGATTTTATGATCAGCTGAGGTTGGGGTTCACAAAACATGTGATCTGATTTTTAAAATTAAATTTGGAGCTATCTTTAATCCATGATGACTTTAATGGGATTAACTTTTGGATAAAAGGTAGATCTAAAATAGTTTAAACAGTCTTTCCAGAGGCATGGGAATATTTTTTACCAGATGAACCATTTTGATTTCCTTAGTGATGAAGATCTGTATTCCATATTGTGTCAGATAAAAAGCAGATCAAATATTCAGTTTGTTCTTCTTAAATGATTCCTGCTTTGCAAATGGCTAGTTAATGTGCTGGCTCACTTGAATCAGCCTAACCCTATTGTGTCTGTGTATTGATTTCTATTGTATTTTGTGTTGTAGAGAACAAGTTCATCTGGGTCGTCTGAGGGTTAACTTTTCTCAGTCCACACAGTCTGTTATTCCATGATAAAGCCATCCATAACCTTGGGTCTTGTGTTGCCATGGATATGTATCAGTGTAAAAAAGTGTGATTCGAGGTGTACTAACTGCGTTGACTCTGAATAATATTGCTGTGAAGTTTATGTAGTGTATCTTATTAAATAAGACCTTTTGTAGCACCTAATCTCCACCTTTTGGCAGATTCTAAGGCACAACTATAATGAAACATATTCAATAAGAGATGGTCACTTAACATAGCCAGGGCATAGTAGAGAACACACAAGAGGTCCTCAGTGGCCAAGTGGGTTAGCAGGTTTGATATCTAATCACAGGCTCTCACCTCTGTGTTGATTCAACTCTCACTAGTGACAATATGGAGGACCTGTTCCAATATGACCCTGACTGTTTAACTGGATGTAAAACCCCAAATTTGACCTTTGATCATCTAAATTTTTGGCATTTATATGTTTAAGAATCCTTGCTTGTCCAGGTGCTTTTATTTAAAAAAAAACAAGGATTCTAATTGGGCCATTTAACCCCTGCTTCAAGCTCAAGCAGTGTTTGCATACTAAAAGCTTTCTATCTTTTATATTGCTCTTGGCATATAGAATGTGCAAAAACCCTACAGAGGTACATGGACTGTGAATCATTTGGAAAGGGTGCATTTGACAACTGTTTCAAGGCCAAATTCAATTGGTTCAATTTCAACCCACATACAAAATGTTTCGTACCTTATATAAGTTTTGAAATAATAAAACACCATAAGTCATAGGCCGCTAATATATTTGAGGGGGCAGATTTGACTTTTGACCCTGTTTCAAGGTCAAGCAGTTTCTACATTTTAAAAAGCATCATATCTACTCTATTTTGAAAAAAGCATCATATCTACTCTATTGTTACCACTCTGCCACCGTGGCCCCCCTTTTGTGTGTAATAAATAACCTTTAATAGATTATTGGTCAACCTGAAATTTGAAATCAAACTGCCAAACTAGTTGTGGTACTCATTTGTACTTCTGGTTTTAGAGGGACACATTTGTATAAAATACCTTTCCACGGGCACAATCTTCACAACCCCACTCATCATAACTGTGTTGGTAAATAACAGTTGACATCAGTTATTCAAAATAAAATAAAGTCAATTTATCTGTCAACAATGGATGTGTCTAAGGATAATAAAGGGCTATTTTGCTTCATCGCATGAAATAGACTAGTGGAAAAATATTTTTAAATTGGCAATGTTTAATACTTTGCCTATAAATTTACTTGTAATGCAAGCATTAAGGTTTTTCAGTAACATATTCATATGTTTTAAATAAAACTTGCCACAATGTCAGTTCCTACCAACATCACTTTCACATATAAATCATTTGACCAAATTTATTGTAGCATTAATAACATGTTTATCTTGATAGTAGGTTGGTTGTGTCATGCACCAAACTACTTTTAGGGCAAGGTGTACCTTTTTTCTCTTGATGTACCTCATTAATCAGACGATGAATTGCAGATAAGAATATTACCTAAACAATTAATCAACAATAAGATCCTCTCTCACCAGTCACCAGTAACATTTTACTTGCACTTCAAGAAAAGTTTACATTGCACTTCAAGTGTTGGTTTGTTTCAGATGCTTTTAAAGAACAATGAAGTTCATAGTCCGTTGAATGACTATTTATTTTACCCTATAGCTTTTAAAGGCTGTGCAGCTATTGTGTTCAACTATGGCATCACACTGGGCAGGCGGTCAGGTGGATTGGGCATTGATGCTTGTTGGGGATATTGGTCAGGGGTTGTAGGAGTCCGACGTCATGGCGTGACCTTGACTTGACATTTGACCTTGCCATTGTGACTTTGACCCATAAAATTTTGTCCAGGCTACATCTTAGAAAGCATAGCGTGTAGGAAGTTGATACTTGGTCTGAAGAGTGTAGGCCTGCAACGTCATGGTGCAACCTTGTTGTGACCTTTGACCTTGGCTCTGCCAGAATGTTTCTACTGCCATATTTGAGACATAGTTCTCAAATCACAAAATCATATTGATTGACAACTATTAATTATTAAAAGAAATTTGAACTAATGTCCAGTGATATTCCCATGGACAGCTATACTTCAATTAAAATTTTAAAGGTTAATAACTTTTAGTTTACTGATGGATACTGTCATCTTGCTGTTGAATTTTCTTGTTTTAATACTTTGTCTTTACATACATTTCTCTCTCATTTTCTCTTATCTTTGTCAGCTGCACAACTATTTTGGCTAGTTGGAAATAAATATATATATTTTTTTAATTTTAAAGTTTGATCTGGTTTCTTCCAGATTCTTTCGTTTTCTGTCCAGTTTTCTCACTGGAAAGGCATGATGTGATGTAACACTTCCCTGTGTTTTCCTTTCTTAATTTTTGTGCCCAATTACTGCAGGAAGTACTGTGTATAGTAATTCCTTTATTCCTATTGTCTGTATTTACAGTAAACTGAATGTCTTAGCTGGCATGCAGCCAAGTTCCTTCTGATTGATAATTATATGAATAAGTGAAAATCTTGGCCGCTATTCACTGACATGGATCAGAAAAGATGAGATCAAATTTGATGCTTGATCAGATTTTATGATCAGCTGAGGTTGGGGTTCACAAAACATGTGATCTGATTTTTAAAATTAAATTTGGAGCTATCTTTAATCCATGATGACTTTAATGGGATTAACTTTTGGATAAAAGGTAGATCTAAAATAGTTTAAACAGTCTTTCCAGAGGCATGGGGATATTTTTTACCAGATGAACCATTTTGATTTCTTTAGTGATGAAGATCTGTATTCCATATTGTGTCAGATAAAAAGCAGATCAAATATTCAGTTTGTTCTTCTTAAATGATTCCTGCTTTGCAAATGGCTAGTTAATGTGCTGGCTCACTTGAATCAGCCTAACCCTATTGTGTCTGTGTATTGATTTCTATTGTATTTTGTGTTGTAGAGAACAAGTTCATCTGGGTCGTCTGAGGGTTAACTTTTCTCAGTCCACACAGTCTGTTATTCCATGATAAAGCCATCCATAACCTTGGGTCTTGTGTTGCCATGGATATGTATCAGTGTAAAAAAGTGTGATTCGAGGTGTACTAACTGCGTTGACTCTGAATAATATTGCTGTAAAGTTTATGTAGTGTATCTTATTAAATAAGACCTTTTGTAGCACCTAATCTCCACCTTTTGGCAGATTCTAAGGCACAACTATAATGAAACATATTCAATAAGAGATGGTCACTTAACATAGCCAGGGCATAGTAGAGAACACACAAGAGGTCCTCAGTGGCCAAGTGGGTTAGCAGGTTTGATATCTAATCACAGGCTCTCACCTCTGTGTTGATTCAACTCTCACTAGTGACAATATGGAGGACCTGTTCCAATATGACCCTGACTGTTTAACTGGATGTAAAACCCCAAATTTGACCTTTGATCATCTAAATTTTTGGCATTTATATGTTTAAGAATCCTTGCTTGTCCAGGTGCTTTTATTTAAAAAAAAACAAGGATTCTAATTGGGCCATTTAACCCCTGCTTCAAGCTCAAGCAGTGTTTGCATACTAAAAGCTTTCTATCTTTTATATTGCTCTTGGCATATAGAATGTGCAAAAACCCTACAGAGGTACATGGACTGTGAATCATTTGGAAAGGGTGCATTTGACAACTGCTTCAAGGCCAAATTCAATTGGTTCAATTTCAACCCACATACAAAATGTTTCGTACCTTATATAAGTTTTGAAATAATAAAACACCATAAGTCATAGGCCGCTAATATATTTGAGGAGTCAGATTTGACTTTTGACCCTGTTTCAAGGTCAAGCAGTTTCTACATTTTAAAAAGCATCATATCTACTCTATTTTGACACCTAGGGGTTTGGAATGTAAAACAACCTGTAGGAAATCATAGATATATTTTTGAAGAGTCGGATTTAACCTTGGATTTAGTATAAAGTCACAATTGAAAAAAAACCCACCTCATATCTTCTTTATTATTGGTCCTGGGGTTTGAAATATAAAGCAATTCATAGGAATCATTCATCAACTGAATGTTCTGGTATGGTTGGGTGTGATATTTGAACCCTGCTTCATTGTAAAATGGAGTGCACATGCATCTTTGAATCTTCATATTAATTAGTCGGTTTGGGAATGATATAAATCCTTGACGAATCCTTGAAAATAAAGTGCAAACAGGATCGGATTTACAGTGAAAAGAAACATTGAACAGTAACTCTGATAAGTGCCTAATTCAAATCAATAATATTTATAATGAGAGTATCATATGTAACACAGGACAATAAATAAAGCTTTACACCTTTATTTTATTGCTCAAAGACTTCCGTTCGCTTCACCATGTCCCAACCAGGGGTACACTTCATCAAACTGACACAATTCTAGTTGGAATACCATTAAATTTCTCTTAATTTAAGCCCTGAGTTAGCAGCCTTGTGAAATTCCGGCATAGATAAACCTTTAGCTTTTGCATCAGTGAAATAACAATATTAGTATTTATTGGTGTTATTTTTTAGACACCTATGGTGTGGCTTTCAATGATTGGTTGTTGCTATAATTTCAAGCTTCTCTACAACCTGATCTAAGGAAACATAAAACAATTAATAAGAACATTTTATCCTCATCATAATGATTTCCTTTTGAACATGCTATGAATAGCCAGACTTACATAGGAACCCAATAGGAATCTAACCAGAAGAACACCTTTTAACTAATCACCCAGTTTTAAAAGAAATCAACAAGATGTCCAAAGACCTTCAGATCAACCAAATACATAAAGTTGTTACCACGACATAGTCCTTGAACTTAAACAGGCCCTAAACATTCCAAAGCCTTGGGTTTTATTTCGTTCCAAAGTGATTCAGGAAAACCATTCGTTGAAGTGGAACAAGCCTATAAAAATGTAAAAAATGAAGATGCAAATTTGAAGAATTTAAAGGTAACTTCTACAAGCACCAGGATAAGGTGTTCAATTGTATTGTAGACAGATCATGCTGGGTATGTTGTTTAGTGTGTACTTTAAGAGATTTTATCAAGTAAGCTGACCCCAAGGATGGGTGATTAGAAGAGGAGGACTGTCCCATTGACATTTTGTCAATATCTGCAAATTGCAATACCATCTTGTGAAAGCTATTTATGTCTTGTTTTAATCTATGCTGATTTATGTATAATTAGGGCACAGGGTGTGTATTTCAGTTGAATTATGGTAAGACTATCTACCTCTGGTTAATCCAGATCAGATCATGGTCTGATCTGCAATGAAAAATATGGTATAGCAAACCCTCTGTTATTTGGGTATTTCACTTCTCAAACTTGTACATTCTATTGCTTTATCTAAAAAACCTTTAGAGATATAGACACAGTATTCCAACCACAGCATGGTCGACAAGCCTCAGCTTTGAATGTTGACCAACTAGTATGCACTTCTTTCTTCCATCCTCTCTACTACCCAGTAAGATCTAACCAATACAGCATGTTTTAAGTGATATTGAACAAGAATTAATGAATCTCATTAATTGTGAAACATCAGGCTTCATTGAGACCTTAATCGTGTCACAGCTGAACCCTTGTTAAACCTGGTGTTCATATGATGGTATTCGGTGCAGTTCACACACACACAAAAAAGAAATGGCTTCAACTCGTTTATTAACCATTTAAAACAGAATGTTTACATCATTTGTTTAGGGAATACTTCCAAAGTTCACATCTTTTTGAATACAATAACGATTAGAAACGACTTCTGACAGACATCTTTGCTCTGAGAAATTTGTTTATCAAAACATGTTTATGAATATCAAAAACATATGTAAATGTTATTAATAAATGACAAAGTCAAAGTTGGTGTTTTACATCCAGTTCAGCAGCTAGGGTCATAATGGGACAGGTCCTTGGTACTACCAAATACCACTTGTGGGAGTCAAACCCACACAGAGGTGACAACCTGCTGTTAGATGTCAAACGTGCTAACCGCCATTCCATTGAAGACCTTTGTGCTAATGCAATGAGGTTTAATTTGATGATTACAACTTTGTAGTACTGCAGAGATGTTTATATTTTCCCTAGTATCCGAAGATCGGAAGTTCAATGTTTTATTGTTATGGTAGAATAGATGTGTTATGGTTTAGGAGTTTCTCTGCAAAAACAATACAAGTTACCAAAAATGTTGTACTGAACCAAACTAAATGAATATCTACTGTTTATTTAACTAATTTTTTTTGCAAAATAATGAAAAATATTAGATATAAAAATTTGAAAAACCAAAATAAATTTTAAGAGAAAATTCAGATTAATTGATCCGTTGAAAATGAACAAAATACTAAAGAAATTAAAATGTATTCATAAACCAAGGCTCTTGTTTCCCATGATTTGTACATCTAAAACACCTTGGTTTTGAATCCAAAATGAGAAATTCTAACTTTCTGTCTAAACAAAATGCTCTCAATGCAGATACAATGCTGTAAAAATTGGATCGACAGAATATAATTTAGGACTTGTCTCCCTGTGGAAAACAATACAAATAATCAAACCGGCTCTGGTGATAACCCTGAATTTAAGTCCTTTATGTTAACGCTGTAAATACCAAGTGCCAGGAGAACCTTGCCCATTGAACTTGATACTGCTATTTGATATTCCTGGTTAAGAAGGGCTCTGGATCTCAAACAAAATAGCTTATATTTGTCAATTGATAGAGTTGCAATTGATTGTGATTTTTTTAAAATTTGGTTTTCAAAAGCAATCAATATCAGCTTTTCGAACAGTTGTGAACAGAAATGTATGAAAAAGATCGCCTAAATGTACAAATGAATCTTGTATCTTTATCACAGGAAATAACAGTATTTTAAGAGCATCATTTTAATTATCAAATTAATATTGCGGGTGCTAAACATAAGCATAAAACATGATATAGGCTACAGATAACACACTAGTATATATAAAATTCCCAGAAATGTGAAATAAATAAAATTTCACAGATTATAACAGAACCTAAAGATATATATAACTTTATAAACTAAACATATATGTCACTTCTTAACATTGTCACATCTTGCATTCTTTAAAAGTTTCCTTTTAAATCACTGTGCCATTACATTTCTTTAATGTTTACTGCTAAATTACTTAAGATGATGAAAATATTTTATTAGAATACTTCAACAGATTGTACTTGTTTTCTTTTGTGTCTTTCTTATAAAATATACATTAGAATTCATTAGAATATACAAATAATTAGTTAAAATACTTTTTCATCTCACAGAAAATGTGGTATTTTCCAATTGACACTGCTGTGAAATGGAATGTTTAATAACAGAATCAGGCAATCTAATAACAACTGAATATTGCTGGTGCATTACATAATTGAGAACACAACAATAACATAATATAAGTTATGTACACATGTAAGTGCAATATGAAAACACCACCACCCAATAACATACATAGTTCACTTCTTAACTGCTTTCAATTTTAAGAAATTGTCTCAAAAGTTTAAATGATTGTGCTTTTTAAAATGATTTAAACTTTCATAATGACTGACTAAAGCTGAGGAAAATATTTTAGAATACTAATACAGATTGTACTTGACTGTTGTATCCTTCTAAAATAATACTTTATCAAAGCCAGACAGACAAGCCAATGTTTACATTTAAAGAAAATGCTAATACAAGACAAAATGGTGAAAAACTGAAGAGCTTCAACACAAACCAGAGATTGTTTTAAAAAAAATATATAAAATATACAGAATTGCAAACATACCATTCTATATTTCAAATCATTTCCCAACATAACCAGATTAAAAGATATACCAATTTAACATTTCTTCAAAATAATACAAAATATAAAATGTTTGATATGGTCTATTAAACCACATTGATCATTATAAAATTAGTAACCAGCTATTAATTATTTCAGTCATTTGTAGCTGCTGAAAAGTATTCTTCATTTTTGCTTGTGCATGACTTTTTCTATACATCTTTTAAACATATGATATTTCAGAGGAATTGCTATTTTGGCATTATATTCCATCTCTAATTCCATCAGTTTAATGCATTCTGAGACATATTGAGAGCGTTCATCCTTTGAACCATTTTTAACCATGTCATGAATTGTTATCCCCATTTGTACAGCATCCACCAGGATTCCAACCCCTCCCGCAACTCCTCCAGCAATATGACCAGCTACAACCAGTGGATTTGCACACACATCTGCAACCTTTAAAACACCTCTACCTACTTGTACAGCTGCACCAACCCCCCTCACAGCACCGCCAATGGCTTCAGCAGGATTGACTCTACCTTCTGGTGTTTCGTGTGTTTTCTGCACTTTTTGTTGCTCTATTTCCTTTTCCAATCTTTCAAAAGCACTTTCAAATGATGCAGAGGAAATTGTATCGCAGAGAAGAGCTGCAGATATTTTATTTTCCATGATATTTGAGAAGACACGACTTGAGATAACAGTAGCCAGAGAAGCTACTCCAACAGTGACCCCTGCTGCAATGACACCAGGAAGTAAGAAAGGTAACAGCACTGATGCTATTCCCAGGCCCCCACTTGCTATCCCTGCCAAAGATGTGACCAACTTTGTTATGTTGAATCCAAGTTTCCCACTCTGTAAGTCATTCTGAAGTTCTTTGAGTATATGCAATGTGTGACTGCGTCTTACCCAAAATTCCTGATGGCAGAAGATAAATTCTTCACACAATTTTGGGCTGGTTTCAATCAGTCTAGTTGCAGTTTTTTCTATTAGGTCAATTCTAAGATTGCTGATATTCCTCAAAAAAGTTGTTTTCCTTTCAAACTCCAGTGATTTGCCTGCTGTTTCTCTTTTGCTTGTGGCTTCTTTTTTGTCTGCTACTTCTTTTTTGTCTGCTGCTTCTATTTTGTCTGCTGCTTCTTTCATGTCTTCTGCTTTATTGCCTGTTGCTTCTCTTTTGTCTGCTGCTTCTCTTTGGTCTGCATCTTTGTTGATAGTCTGAAGCAGTTTTTCAATACTTGTTTTCCCTTCTTCAAGAGCACCAGAAGAATAACTTGGAATGACACATTGTATTTTACCCATTATTTTGAGGAGTATTTTCATGTGTGTTGCGGGTTCTTTAAAGATATCGACCAAGTCTGCTTTTGGTTCCCACCATTTCTGCTTAACAACCAGCTTGAGCAATGCAGCAAAATGTGTCTTTCCTGACATCTGATTCTTTATTTGTTTCACTGTGTCCTGTTCTTCACAAAGGTAGAGTCTGTGAACTTCAAGATCAGATGTAAATTCCCTTAAGCTTGTGCTCAGAGCAGGTAATTTCAAAGGATGCATATTATTTAGACTTTTCCAGAATATAGCATGACTTTTGTAGACATTTCTGATTCCTTGGAAGATATTGTGATCAAACTCTTCCATCAAATGTACTTCTTTCACTTGTTTTACCAAGTCTTGTAAGAAGACTAACAGCCTTAACCTTTTCAAGTGCTTATATTCTGCCATCAAAAGTTGTTCAACTTCATCCTCAGTTTCTTTATCAATCTGAACTTGTTCTAATGCACCAATGTCAATGGTTTTTGCTTCTGGATGTGTGGATAAACTATCGTTGAACAGACTGAGCTCAAATTGAAGAACATCATTGTCACTGCTATTGAGTCTTTTTTCAAGTCTAGAAATGTCTCTATAAATATCAGGACATTTATCTTTATGTATTTCATCCAGTAATTTTTTCAGACTTTCTGGCATTTGCTTACAGTGTTCTGCAGTTTTCTTATTTGCTGACAGTAAAGTCATTTCAAGAGCACATTCACTCCATCCCAGGAAGAGATGCAATCCAGGATTCTGTTTTCTCTTATTTACAATGTATGTGTCCATATTTTCATAAAAGTTCTGAAATTTGATCAGAGGCGCTAATGTATCAACCAGGCAGACCCTTTCCCAATCATTAACCTGTGGCATTTTCCTGCAAATTGGTTCCAAGAAAATGTTCCAAAGTTGCACACAGCAGTTGTAAACTTCCAGTAAATTGCCAAATAAGAAGTCTCGCTGAACATCTAACAGAAGGAATTGATGTTGTAGTTCTGTAAAAGGAATGAAGCATGTGTTTATGATCTTTTGCAAGTGAATTATTTGTTTCACTACCTTGGCTGTGATCTGTTCAGCAATTCCGGACATGTCTTTGGGTGGCTGAAATAAATCTGGTGACTTCAGCTCTTCAAGAAAACTGTATTGGGGGTCACTGTAGACCTCAGTTTGACAATCAAGCAAATAATGCCGTAAGGTGGAATTATTTTTTTTTTCCTTGTCATCAACTCGTGCCATGGCCAAAGATCTCTGAATGTCACATATTTTGTGGTCATCCATCCATTGGGTCACAATCTTATACTGAAGATGGAGATGTTGCTTTAAATAAAAGTTTTTAATATAGGGTCTTTCCAGACCATGGCAGTTTTTAGTCAAGTGAGCTTCAAATCCCTTCAAACTTGCATTGGTTCCATACATCTGTTCATAATCTTTTGCTGTGATGTCATTCAACTTTCTCATAGTTTTTTCAAAGTCATTTACAAATTTCAAGAGGTGGGTGTCAGATTCCCCCCATGCTTTTACAGTCTCTTTTAAACTCTTATCTTTATTTTTCTTTGTCTTTTCTTTGTCATAAGGTTCACCACCTCTTATTTGCTGCAAGTCTTCAGTAATAGCATCCAATCTGGCCATGCCTTCAGCAAAATCATTATTTACCATGTCCAGTAACTCTCTTTTTGGGATTGACGTATTTATCCTTGTTCCCTGCGGATCACTTTGTCGAATTTCTTCTATCTTCTGAGTCACATCACGCACAACCCTTATCCAGTCAGAGCATTTCATCAAGTTATTTCCCTGCATATTTAAAATGTAGTTGAAAATCATCTGGGCTTTTTCAAGAAAATCCGCTTCTACATCTACTATTCTGCCATCTTCACCTAGTGAACCAAGAGATTTTGGGAGTCTGTGTGGTCGCGGTAAGGTATAACATTTTTTTTTCTCTCCTAAATAGTTTTTCAGAATTCTACTGTATTTATTGTCTGCTGTAAGAATATCATTAAGATAGTCATCATCATTTTGCCCTTCGT
This sequence comes from Sabellastarte sp. h YS-2021, assembly GCA_964017235.1. Lineage (NCBI taxonomy): Eukaryota > Metazoa > Annelida > Polychaeta > Sabellida > Sabellidae > Sabellastarte > Sabellastarte sp. h YS-2021. Next base: position 82,342,617 of record OZ024935.1, on the reverse strand, counting down.
GGTGGTCATTTTCAAAGTCCCTCACAATAAATATTGCATGTGGGATTTGCCAGTTTTCAGCTGCAACAGTTGCTGCATCATTTTTGCACACTATAAGTATGTGTAGCAAGTGTTTAACAGTCAAACCATTGATGCTTCCTCTGCAATTGAGAACAGTTTCATTGCTAACAAAAATCATAATGAGAAGCAACCAACTATCAAATCCACCACTCTGTGAATTGTACAATCCTTCAAAATCCAGAAGGATTATTACCTGATTTTCATCTTCAATAACACCCATCCACACGCCCTTGGTTTTAGCCTGTGTAGTATGACCAACTTCAAAAAAGCCATGTTTGTTCATCCAGGTATTCAGTAAAGTCGATTTGCCTGTGCGAAATTCACCGCAGACAGAAATCACCTTCACCTTTTTTTCCAGATGTGGTGTTAAACATCTCTGTAATTGATCTGTATGAACGGATAGTACCCCTTCATTTTCTTCCAGAGAAATTATCTTTGATGCCATTTTCAACTTTTTATGTTCCATAACCCTGAGTGTTTTAAATTACAGCTTCACATTACAAAACAACTGTGACATGGCGAAAACCAAGTAAAGTAATAAAGATAGCAACAGTATGATCCATGTTATCACTGTAATCTAACAAGACTTTGTCATGCTGTTTCCAAAACAAATTATTCATCAATGATTGTTGCTATACCATTGTTTACACAAGTTATTACCATTTTCAAAAATACAGACCAATTGCAGGGCTTTAAAGTTGCTGAGACATAAGCTTAAGACATGGTTCCATATTCAAGATTTGTCCAAACAGATATCTCAGTTTTAAAGTCAAAGAAGGTCAAAATTTGCCTCAAAAAGGCTAGAAAATGTAATGCAACCCATAAGATACTGCATTTTTTCAAATACTCTAAGTAGGAAACCACATCTATAACCTCAGTTTATTGTAAAAACAAAATTAAAAAAATAGCAAATGATTAAAAACATCTGAGAAGAGTGGAATAACTGTGTTTTGTCTTTGGCTTCAATGAATTTATGAGATGAACAGTCTACTATACATAGCGCTTTAACTGATAAATCATCATTACTAATTTCCAGTAATGCTTGACGCACCCACATAAGACATGATGAGTCATATTAAGTAACTTACTGTGGCTCTCCATTGCACTCTGCCATCTGGAATGCAAAGGACATATCAGTATCATTGTTTCCTTCACAGAACAGGCGGTAGGTCATGTGGTTACAGGTGTTCCTTGGCAGTGGAGCCGCCTCGCAGTTTGCCCCATTTTTTCAATAGTATTTGGTCCAACGGTCCTTCTACATGGTGGTTTCTATGGTTTGTTTACAGTGACACGGGGGGTTCCTCAAAGTTTCTCACTGTTTCAAATGGTGCTTGATGGCAAGGCACTTTGGTTCCACTGACATTGAATCTTTTTGTACATTCCACTTTTGGTAACACATGCTACCCTGGCGGTGACTAAGGCATTAAAAGGGTCCCAAGGGTTGTCTGTCGAAGATATACGTTTGTAGTTCTCTTGAGCCACTGTTACTTGGAGTTGTGTCTTGGCTGCAGCACAGAACCCAAATGCCTATAAAACCGTGACTCACATTCAACCACCATCATTTCTTCTGGTGACTTTGAGATATCCAGCCAGCTGACAGATTAAGACTGCTGGCGCTATGCTACAACTTAAAAATGATAGACTTATGCAAATGATGAAATTCATCTTGATTTGGCCCTTTGGAGAAGACGTATGCATCTCAGACAGTAGAAACTGGATCCTAGAGAGGCCATTTTTGGCCAGTATTAAGTTCTGATGGACCTACTGCTGAAATCAGATGTATATGCCATCAGAAACTTGGTCAGAGTGTCTCCAACACTTCAGAGAGCTGGTGGAAAGAGTTGGTCTAGTGATTCAGAAGGAGAAAACAAGAGTTCATGAACCACTTCCATCTGGCTTGAAGGTGGCCATCACCCTGAGATACCTGGCCACAGGGGACTTTCTACAAAACCCTGATGTATGGCTTCAGGGTGGGGCTTAACACCATAGCCCTGTTTGTGCCAGAGGTGTATGAGACAAACTACCAGATTTATAGGGATGAACAGCTGAAGTGTCCAAGTACCCCACAAGAATTGGGAGAAAGGGAATGCATTTCAGCCGCTAGTGGTAACTTTCACCATGCTGTGAGAGCCCTAGATGTTAAACATGTGACCAAAAAGTGCCCCAGGCAGTCAGGGTCCAAATATTACAACTACAATGTTTCTACTCAGTAGTGATGTTAGCTCTTCTGGGCGGTGATTACAGGTTTGTGTGGGTAGATGGGGGGGGGGGGGGGGGTAATGGGGTGTTGTAATGATGCCCAGATCTTGAACGAGTGCCAGCTGAAGGAGAGCCTTGTGGATGGGCCCATAGGTTTTCCTGACACTGATTTGCTGCTAGGTGATGACAGGGACATGTCATACTTCATTGTTGCAGATGATGGCTTTGAGGACCTGAATTATGAAGCCTTTCTCTTGCAGAAACTTTAATAATCACCAATGCATTTTCTACTGTAGACTGTCCAGAGCCAGACAGATGGTGGAGAATGCATTCAGGATACTAGCCAATTGTTTCAGATGCCTACTGACCACAATGGCCCAGGAACTGCACAATGTCAAGTCAGTGGTTATGGCTTGTGTGACCTTGCACCACTTAATCATGACACATTATCTGGCAGACCATCAAAGACTACCAAATGAGGACAACAATCAAAGAAAGGTGCCAGGTGGCTGGAGACAAGGTCAAGTTCTGAACGACCTAGGGGGACCAGAGCGGGACAATAATGCTACAATTGCAGCTAAGAGGCAGAGAGAGTATTTGATGCATTACTACAACAATGCTGTTGAGGCAGCTAGTTCAAGGGTATTAATGATGTTTATTTCTGGATTGTTATTGTTTATTACTGAATTTATGTTCATTGCTATTAAGTATTAAGAGCTATAAAGTAATGTGTCGAATTTCAATAAAAGTTTATTTTTTCTAATTATACTGTACACTGGTGCACATATGAATAAAGTTTGGGGGGGGGGCAAAAAATCTAAGGTCAAATCTAAAGAATGGTCAGTAGCTTCAAATAAACACCAAATGGTCATCATCCACTCTTTCTTTCCAAGGTCATATTTTAGGTTATACTAAGACACTGCTCTTAGGTATACATTTGAATTCATCTGTTTCACCATGACAATAATAGATCTTCTGAGATAAGGTAAATTATAGTCCGAATTGTACATGTCTTAATCTTATTTATTTAACAACCAAAAAGAAAGAAAGTACACAAATATCAACAACAAAGGCACAGAAAAATCATAACAGTAATAAAACTAAGTAAAATAAGTTAACATAATACTGAACAATAATACATAACCAAGGAATCACAAACTTAGAAATGAGAAATGAAGTGTAAGTTAAAAACTTTAAAAAAAATAAAAACTACAGGAAATAGTGAACAAAAAGTGGAAGTGAACCAAATTAACCGATAAAAAATAAGTAACATTAACAATTTTGAAATGAAGTTTACTGGAATTACAAATCTACAAGAATGACATTTTATAAAACAAACAACAATACATGAAACACATACACAAAGGTCTTTCAGGTGACAAAATACTGTGGGGAACTTTGGAGCAGGAAACTAAAAAAGTTAAAATTTTCAGTTTTACACGAGACAGAGATTGATAATGATACTGTGAGAGGAAGTGATAAACCATACATTTAAAAAAAATGTACAAAATTAATTATAAAGCAGGGCTCTGATGGATATGACTGATAAATTACAGCAGTTATAATACACATGTGTAAGCAGTACACCCTGAGTGACAAGTTATAACTCAGAACATAGGTATACTGAAGGGTGTTAAAAGTAACACTAAAACATTTGACAAGCTAACATCTACATTGGTTTTGGAGGAGGATTTCAATGAGGGTATCTGGGAACACTTCTACTCAGTTAATTTTCAGAGTACAATTAATTCAAAATTGAGAAGTTTTCAATATAAACTATTATAAATAAGTATCTTTTTCAGTGTAAAATTAAAGATTTAGATCTGTGTTACTTTTGTCATGAAACCACTGAAATTATTGAACACTTTTTTGTTTTGCGCAAAGGTTAAAATGTTTTGGGATGAGGTTAAGTGTCTGTTTAATCATTGTCAGCTTCCTGAAAATTTCATGACCCCTAAATTAGTTATGTTAGGATACAGAGGTAATAATGATATAATTTTGAACCTTATGTTTAACGTAGCAAAGTATTAAATTTTTGTAACCCTATGCATAGAGAAAACACTGCATTTTGAACAGTTCAAAAGAAAAATTTCAAATAAATATAATTTGGAAAAGACTATTGCTCAAAGAAGTTCAAATAAGAGGTTAGACCTGCACAACAGAAAATGGCATTTGCTATATAATATTGTAGAGAATACTAATACTTCTGATGTGTGAATTTGATTATATTACAACTTCCTTTATAAAAGTCCTTATTTCTGTATAAGTTTATTATCTATTTATTTAATTAGTTATTAATTTCATTTCTCCTGTTAAAAAGACTTTTGTTTCCCTCACCAAACTGAAGTACATGTATATTAATTTCACTAGAGTTATATTATGTTACACAGCTATACATTTAATTATTGTAATGTTGTACTATTATATTTTTTATTTCCTGTTTGTACAGTAATTTGTAAAGCCTCTGTGAGATGGTTGCAACCTCTCTCATATCTACAGGGTGTCTGAAAAAGTAACTGTAAAAGTAACACCAGATTGACTGTCAGCTGTGAAAAACCAGTAATGTTACAACTCAAAAAATAAACCACACAAAGACAAACAGTACTACTGACAGTTGACCATACAAAAGGTAATAAAAGCGAAAATAAAATAAAAATAAACCAACGTTAAAACCATCAGCAAGAAATGACCAAGTGTGAAACTTAAAAAGACACACACCTGATGCCAGTAGCAACAGTGGCAGCTGTAACAATGCTACCTGAAATCTTAAAAATTACAATAACATCAACACTAGTATCAGATGTAATATACCTGAAATGTTTAAATTCTCAAAGTAAAAGCCACAGAAACAAACATTACTACTGGCAGTCGTAACCAGGTGAAATGTTAAGAAAACAAATATACAATCGGCCTACAGTTTAAACCATCAGTTGGAAAAATCTTACTCAAAATATTACTGAAAAATGAACACATGCTAACAGTGACACTGTCAAGTTAATTATCATACTTAAAGTGTAAAACCAAAAGTAGTACCGACAGAACTGAAAAAAAACTCTAGTTTTACACATGCCAAACTCTATTTACCATATTATTAGATAGGCAGGCATTCCCTAGCTCATTAATGTTTTTTTAAGGTCCATAAAACACCATATTTGCACAGGTTCTTTCATTATCCGCCCGCTATTTTGGGAATAATAATATTAATGCATGGTTTTATGTGTTTCGTAAGTTTGTTTACAAATGGTATGCTCCCACTTGAAATTTTTAAAGTGCCATATCTGTCTTATTATTTAATGGATTTTGATCAAATAAATAGGAGAATAAAGGGCTTAAAGGTATTTTGAAAATGATATAAGGACATAATCATCAAACATTAAATAGACGTGCAATACTAGTGCCTTAACATCACAAAGTGTTTGTTTATAAATATATTCCACTCTTCATTTCAAATGTTCATCTTGCGATATCTCTCTTATTTCTGCATGGATTTTATCAAACAAAACAACAAGTAGTGTAAAAAGTATGTTTCCAGTAATTATTATATAGTTATTTTAAATTAAGAAGTAAATCGTTAGAAATTAGAGAATGTTTTGAATGAGTGCATTATTGATGAAGGAATAAATAACATTTTACAAATCTGGAGCATATGAAACTCTGTGGCTGTGAGTGTAAAGTGCTTCACCCTGGAATCTTGAGGTTGGGGATGGAATCCCATGAGAGCTGTTAATTTTTTTTTTCATTCAGCTTTTTTTAAAAGCAATATCTTTTAAAGGTTTTTTCACATTAAAAAGGTTATGTTATCTATTGAAGAGTTGAAGTATTAAAGTTTTAGTTAAAACATTGTTTTAAGTGTGTTTACAGTTACGCATAGACAATTGAATCAAAATATATGGTTTCCTTTGAAGTATTCCAGTTTTGCAAGAAAATGTTAGCAATAATATCATTTATGAGAATTTAGGTGAATAATAATGACAAATGCAGATCTAATAATAATAGTAATAATGTGATTTTGTAGGGCATTATAGGTTTTTACAGGCACTTCATGAATCATTACTGCCCTCGGGCCTAACGGCCCTTGGGCTGTAATGATTCATGGCGTGCCTGTAAAAACCTATAATGCCCTACAAAATCACATTATTGTACTATTAGTGCCACTATCAGCAGTAATTACTTGAAGAGAAAAATACAAGCCAGCAGTACTAACCATCAGCAAAGACTGTGTTACTTGAAAGATTAAATAAACATTACTCTAGCCCAACAGTAATACAACAGCAGTAACCGAGTTACTCTATAAATTTACACTTACAATAACACCAACGGAAGTACCTACTGCTTATAAACCTCAAACTTTAAAACCACACACAAGCAAGGTCAGAGGTACTATTGCCAGCAGGCAATCTCTGACATAAGATAATGTCAGAAATAAGTAAATACAATATACATAGGCCAAAAAGAAAATACTTACATTCAGACCAGTAATAAAAGTAAACATGATAATAGGCAACCTGTTAAAGACCCAAAACACTGTGAATTGTGGTTACAAGGTAAGAGTTACAGGCAATTCAGACCGACAAAAATTCTGCACCAAAGTGAACCCAAGAGGCATTTGAAAGACATAAATATACTTTGAGATCTTCAGGCCTAATCCTACACCAGGGTAAAATGCTACTTTTCAGTGACACCTTCATTCTGGTACAGGTGCTAGGCTCAAAAAAATCTCAAAATATATCCATTGATTTCAATCACCATTTGAGTTTCCATTATATTTGGTGAAAGACAGTAAGCCATATAAACAAGAAATAAAAGTGTAAGAAGTCCTATAATTTAGAATCTAAAGTGTGCACCATTTCAATTTCATCACCTATAGCTCTAAACTTGGTCTCACAATCCACAATATTCTGAGCCTTTAATGTCCAAAGACAAAAAACCCAACACAGTTACTGATTGCCCTCTAGTAGGGAAGTTCAGGTAGTAAACAGAGTTGGGGCACCCTCCGAAAGGCTGAGGGGAATATTACCAAGATCTGTCAAAGAACGCTGAAAGAGGTTTGTGGGTGCCTCTGTGGTGATGTAGTGAGGTTCCATCTGTCCAGTAACAATCTGCTTGATAGCAGCGGATAATCAACATACATATGTGATTATCTGGTAGGACTGCTCCTGGAAGTACCTCCATAAAGATGGGTGGATGTCTTTCACAGATGCCTCCTTCGAAAGGCACCAGGACTTCTTTAGGTCAGGAGCTGAAGCAGAAAAGGGCCTCCAGTCAGGGTCTGTTCGTTGCCCATCTTTAAGAGATTCAAAATCTCTTCAGTGTCCCATGTTAATTTATTACTACATGTTAGATGCTACATGTTACTACGCTATCACTTTGTGTACATACTTTACATATTTTACTTTAACAATCTAATGTCAGAAGGGTCACCTAGTGTGGCCCAGAAGCCTTAGTGGCATGAACTTTAAGAACTAGGTCACTTATGGTGACCTTAGTGAAATTAAGGTGACGATAATGTGACTTTAAGTCATGACTCATTTAAACACAGTTTACATAAACATAAGAACTCACGTAAAGTGAGCTGAGTTAAGTCAAGGGTAGTTTAAAATGAGCACAATGCCTTAAGGGCAAAGAGTTTAAGACGAGGTCACTTATGGTGACCTTAGTGAAGTTAAGGCAGAAAGTATTTGAGTTTAAGTTGGTATTAAGATTAACCAGGTGTAGATTGCGACAGAAGCTCACCTAGTGTGGGGTAAGTTAAGGGTCATTTAAGATGACCTTAAATGAAAAATTTAAGGTATCAGTAATTCGATTACAGTGATTAATAATCTGAAGATTTAGTGACTGATATGATAGATTTAAAGGTATTCACATAAGGTTATCTTAAGTTAGAGTTAAAGTGAAATGTAAAGAAGAGGTTTATAGATGAGATTAAGGTTAAGGTGATATGAACTAAGTTCTAAATCCATATTATTTTACTAGTAGTTTTAAATGATGGACTAACAGTAGGTAAAAAACTCAGCCCCAAGCCCCAAGTATTGCTAGGGATGTAGAAGGGATTGGAATGTAAGGGCTACCCTATCAGAGGCCTGATGATTTTGGGTGATGTATGACCAAACATAATCCAACGTCTAGGTGCCATGGCTCTGGATATCCTGAATGGGAACCTTAGAGTTAAATGCCAAGGTGGCACCTGAACGTCAGAGTGAGTGGAAGGTGATATGTGATTGGTGGAGTTGCAACTTTCTGAGTATAATGGAAAAATTTTTCCGCAGTCTGGAGTCAGTGAGGGGAACCCAGGTGCCATGGTTTAGGATTTGAAACAAGGGGGCGTTTTTTGGACTTTGATGTGTTTCACAAGAGGGTTTTAAGAGCAGTAACTGGGCAAAGGGGTGAAGGGTCGAGGGATGGAATTTTTAATATCCTGAGAGAGTTGTTCATTTGGAGTGTTTTAGACCATTTTAACATAACATGAGCACCTGGTAGGTTGAAGAATATGTCGTCTCTAGCTAGCTGTTTTAAAGGATCATAGGCAGAGATGGAGTGTGGAACTAGATTTGACATGCGTAGGAAGGCAAAGTATGAGAGGAGAATGGCTGCTTTGAAAATGAAGCCCATGTGCATTCGATCACAGTGATCAGTGATCTGTTTTAGAGTTGAGGTGTCATTGATGGATTTAAACATTAGTTTTGGTGGGGCCATTCTGGCCCAAGCCTTGGTGAAGAGGGAAAGTCTAGGCTCTTGGAAGGGTGATAAGTCCAAGGTGTGGAGAATAAATTGAGTTTTAATAGCGGAGAGATAATTGGAAATAGAATTGTCTGTGAGAAGTACACACAAAGGCCAGAAAAATCCTAAACATGGCCTTGTAGGATCTTCTTGAGGAATCAGCCAGAGCCAGGGGAAGTGTGGAAACAGCTTTCCTTGTAAGATGCGATGACTTGGAAGGGCAACCTGCAATTATATGGACCAGTCTAAAATTAGAGCAGTATTTGGGGGCTGAACCCAACTATGTTCAGGCATGATTTGAGTGAATTTGATAAATAGGTGTGGGCCCTCGTCTAGCCTAAACAAAGTATCTGCTACGATATTTTCTGTACCTGGTTAATGCAAGGTTTTGATTTCTAGGTCTAACTGAGCTGTAAGCATACAAATATTTCTAGCAATTGCTGCTAGTGTTATGTCGCTGGTGTAGCCTGTGGTTAAGATGGTGACTACTGCCTGATTATCACAATGAATGGTTAGTGCCTTGTGTTTCCAATATTGTCCCCAGGTTCTTAAAGCTACCAGAATATTAAGCATCTCAAGATGTACTATGTTGTAATTTTCGTATCCTAGGGGTATGGAGATTGCATACACATATGAGCCACATTTAGCACCTAGGCCTTGGAGAGAGGCATCCAATTCAATGTCTCCCTGCAAATTTTCATGCTTGAAAAAGGCTGTGCCATTGAAATTGTGTGCGAATTTAGTGAACCATTGGACATCTCTATGAAAGTCTATATCAAGGTTAATTTTATCATTTCTTTGAGCCTGCCTTAATGTATTCAACATACGGTTCAAGAAAAACCTAGAGGCTTTGACACATTTGGTGATTTACAGTAATCTGCCTAGAAGGGACTGCAATTCTCGCTTTGAACAGTATTCTTTTGTCAACCATTTCTGGCAGGCATTCCTGATTTCCTCTAATTTTTGGGTGAAATCTCAGATCTAATTCATATTTGTTCTGTACATCACAGGTTTTTTGTTGTAGGTTATTTGTAACCTTACTTGTGGTTATCTTGTCAGTGTCAGGTGTGAGGACGCAGGGATTGACGGTTTGACGGTCGACGCATTGAGCACCTACCTTGTAAATTGCGTCTTTAATGCTATTACACTTAACTTGAACTTTTTGGACAGTGGGTACTTCCTGACCGTCACAGTGTGACTGGGGGTTAATGTCAGACAGCAGTGCAAGTCTATTTTTGGAAGCCCAGTTGTTTTGATTGACGATGTTTTGTAGACCCTGTTTGACACTAATTGATTTTCCTTGTCTGTTATCGTGGATAATTACATCACTGCTGTTTGACAAGGGTTTGACAAGTGCATTTTGTTTGCCCATTGCATTTTGTTTTTTAACACATGTTGGTCTTGATTTGACACTAACATTACCTCGACATTTGTGATTAACATCACCCGTTTTGATTACTTTGTGGGCATTACTTTTGCCATGATTTTCAAATATTTTAGCCACATTCTGTGCAGCTATATTGGTGCATTTCTGTTTTTACCACTTGTGCAAACGATTTCTTGTTAAACCACCATCAATCATGTTTCCAATTTATACTGGATGACGTGTCTTTTGTACTATTTACAAAAATCCTACCAATGAAAACTATATATTTGCTATCAACGGTTTTAATTTTTGGCACTGCTGTGCAGTGCCCTACTCGTTTTTTGAGCGACGAGTCGTGGGAGGGGTGGGGATGAGTTTTGCCTAAGGTGAAACAGTTGACACAAGCGTGTAGACAAAGCTGACCATTATTTTCGTGGTCCTTTGTTTGGCCACAGGTACCTTTTTGGTAGTACTTACATGGTACTGGTTTGCTTTGTTTTTTGTGGTTGTAGTTTGAGTTTGGACCTATGTTTTGGGCATGAGCACGCCTTACTCTATCAATTTTTGCTGTTTCATGCCATTGGATTTTGTCTTGCTCCATTTTGCACAGCAATACAGCAAAATCTTGGCTGTCCTCCATTATGTCAGTAAGGTATTCTAACATAAATTTTTTTGTATCTAGGTCAGATTCCTCCCTAATAATGGTGCTAAAGCCGCTAACCCACTGGGACATGGTAAGACTGTCATGGTGGCCCTAGACTTACTGGTACTGGTCAAAATGTAATTCTGTGGCCATGGTACTTCTTTTTTGCACCAATAATTATCTTTAGCCCCCCGCCCCCCCCCCCCCCTTTGCGATCTAAACTTGCCTTTAGTTGGCAAGGTGTGTAGTTCTGCAAGCCTCTCCTCCACCTTTGCTTGTATGTGAGACAATCTCTTAAGTCCTTCCAACGATGGTGTGACAACGCCATCTGCCTCATCCTCATCTTCCTCGCTGTGTGATGTCTCCTGGAGTTGTTTCTGAGAGGTTTTACTTGGTTTTGGTCTCGACTTTCTGCTCAACCACCGTCATTCTACCACTGAGAAATTTTAATTCTTGTAACATTTGCAAGTTAATGTCATTTTGTTTAGAGCCAATATTGACACTATTATCTGCTGCATCATTGATATTGTTCTTGGTACATTTAGAGTTAAGAGGCCTTTCATGATTCTGGCCACAAGCTTTACAGCCAAATGTCCTTCTCGGGATCTTGAAATACACACAGAACTACTGATCAGATTGTTGTGATATGAAAGCCTAGAACTAGGTATCAAGGCGACAAAATAATAATAATAATAATAAAAGGTATACAGCCCTTTCAATATTGCTCCAAGAAACCCCAGAGCCAAACTCGCATATCCCAGTAATCTGACACAATCAACAGGCCAAGATTGATCCACCGTCACTGCAGGCATCGTTTTCTCCCCAGTAGCTAAAACACAACGAAACTCTGATGTTTTAGTTGTGCTATTGAAGTCCCAGAGTTTCAAAGATTAGTGTAAAATCGAAATAAAATCAAAACATAAAAGAAATTTTTGCGTTTTAAGATGGGGTGTTTCCCTTTTGAATTTTTATTTACAAATGGAATATGGCTACTTTTGGCAGGGATACAGAGGTGAAAGGTCAATGAGTAGCCAATCACAATTTAGGGCTTGATGTCCCTTAATATCGATAATTGTCTCAATGAAACTAAATGAATCAGTTGGCCACCAAGTTGTACCTTATTTCACCTTATCTAACCATGCCAAAAATAGTGCCCAAGGTTTCGCACTGACAGGGTCTGACAGGCACGGTGATGTGTATGCTGTTAATACTGACATAGTATGGTGAATATGGGGAATGTTTCCCGAGGTGGAAATTTTAAACTTTTTAAACTTCTGTGTGACAATTTGCTGCATAAAATTAGGAAATAATGTTCCAATGCTTCAGTATACTTCAGCACTGCAATTATGTTTTCTTCGTAGGTGCACAAAATGAAAAAAATGCCAGTTACAGATAACATTTTATATTTAGAAATGATACACACTTTGTTGTGCTGTCACTTAAGAAACATATTGTACACAACTTAAAATGTGCCAGGTATGTTTTGAAACTGTTATAGTTTACTTTGAAACCACTTGTAATACAAGTATTATGCCTGATTTGCTCATTTCCTTTTTCTAACAACAACATTTTGTTCAGTACATCTTTTATGTGTACAAATAATGTCACATGGCAATCAAAAACCACTGCGGTTATATAACAGTCAAGACTAATCCCTAGGCTAAAGTCTAAGACAAAAGTCTCTTTACATTGAATGATATTGCAAACTGTTATCTTTTGATTTTGAATGATTATGATGTATACATTCAACTTATCTTATGGTATTTTAGTGGACAGCTTTAAAATGGTTTATTATAAATTTTTATAGTTCTGTACACAAAGTATGTGTAATGTTCACACTGTGTTTTAAGGGCTCAAACTGAGAAGGCTTCAATGGGGACTCTCACCTTTCACGGGTTGACCTGGCTAGGGGGGGAGGGGGGGGGGGGGTTATTACTTCTGTGATTTATGACCTCAACTGGTGATCTTTGACCTTGTCTTAGGGTTAGAACTGCCATGGTGGATCTCGGTGTTTTGTGACCTTTTACCTCCTTCTTCCTGGAATTGTGTTCATATCTCTTAGTTCGGATGGGGTTGACCTTGTGTTGACCTTTAGCCAGATGATCTTGCACTTTGGGTTGAGTCATCCTGGAGATGGCCAGAGACAAGTTTGACTTTGCGTGAACTAGAAAAGAACATGTGATGTACTGTAAATATTCTTTTAATTATGTACACAAGTAAGTGAAAGCACTGTCAGATTTAAAAGGGAAAATCCAGACCTTTCCCTTTTAGACCTTAAATTTCGCAATATGCAGGGTTTTGGTGCAAATATGGAACTTTCTTTCATGAAATATGGCAGTTTCATGCAAACATTTGCACCATTTGAGACATTTGTCAAAATCATGTAAGTGAAAAAACTCAAAAAGCCATCAGAAAAACAGCAAATATCCACTTGGAAAAAGGGTGCACCCTAATCACGAAAATGGCCAATTTAATCTTTTTGTAAATAGGGTGTGCCCTATTCACGAAAACTGCAAATTTCCTCTTTTTGTAAATAGGGTGCACCCTAAACATGGAAACTGCAAATTTCATCTTTTTATAAATAGGGTGCACCCTAAACATGGAAACTGCAAATTTCATCTTTTTGCAAATAGGGTGTGCCCTAAACATGGAAACTGCAAATTTCATCTTTTTGCAAATAGGGTGTGCCCTAAACACGGAAACTGCAAATTTCATCTTTTTGTAAATAGGGTGTGCCCTAAACACAGAAACTGCAAATTTACTCTTTTTGTAAATAGGGTGCACCCTGAACATGGAAACTACAAAATTCCTCTTTTTGTAAATAGGGTGTGCCCTAGACACAGAAACTGCAAATTTCCACTTTTTGTAAATAGGGTTTGCCCTAAACACAGAAACTGCAAATTTACTCTTTTTGTAAATAGGGTGTGCCCTAAACATGAAAACTGCAAATTTCCTCTTTTTGTATGTAGGGTGTGCCCTAAATACGGAAGCTGTAAATTTCATCTTTTTGTAAATAGGGTGCACCCTGAACATGGAAACTGCAAATTTCCTGCATGTAACCAACCAACCTATTAGATGGATGTGTCCGACGTCTGTCTGTCCGTCCACATTTTTTGTTTCTGGACTCTAACTCAAAAAAATTTTTTTTTTTTTTTTATAATTTTTATTGTTGCATACCGCCAGTTTCATGTACAGAACAAAGTGATTCATGTATATGTCGTGACAGAACTTCCAATTCGACAGAATTTGAAATTCTGTTGACAGAACTTCCAATTGGAAGTTCTGTTGACAGAACTTCCAATTTCTGTATTTCATTGGTTCTAATGGATTAGAAGTTCTGTTGACAGAATTTCAAATTCTGTCAACAGAATTTCAAATCTTGTTGACAGAATTTCAAATCTTGTTGACAGAACTTCCAGTAATATTGAAAATTAATAACACCATTCATTTTCATCTTTATTCAGATCATTTTGAGTGCACAATTAAGACTAAGTGAGATACATCAAATAACTCAAATTTGTTTAAGCACAGCAATAAAACATATAATGTATTAGAACTAATGTAGTAGTAAACTAATAATCACAAAAATAGTAGCCAGAGTAGGTAATTAAGCTTTGTGGTTTAGTTCTTCAGAGAGAGCCAGAGTAGGTAATTAAGCTTTGTGGTTTAGTTCTTCAGAGAGAGCCAGAGTAGGTAATTAAGCTTTGTGGTTTAGTTCTTCAGAGAGAGCCAGAGTAGGTAATTAAGCTTTGTGGTTTAGTACTTCAGAGAGAGCCAGAGTAGGTAATTAAGCTTTGTGGTTTAGTTCTTCAGAGAGAGCCAGAGTAGGTAATTAAGCTTTGTGGTTTAGTTCTTCAGAGAGAGCCAGAGTAGGTAATTAAGCTTTGTGGTTTAGTACTTCAGAGAGAGCCAGAGTAGGTAATTAAGCTTTGTGGTTTAGTACTTCAGAGAGAGCCAGAGCAGGTGATTAACCTTTGTTACATAGTACCTATAAAAGCCACTGAGTCATTGTATACAATTCTTCCAAAATAAATTTGAATGTTAAACTCCAACAATAATATGTAGTTAAAAAAACAAATGAAAAGCAATAACTGAACTGAAATGATGAGGAATGGGATATTGCTCTGAGGGACGAAATTGGATTTGAAGTTCTGTCAACAATTGGAAGTTCTGACCAAAAATACTGACAGAATTTCAAATTCTGCCAACAGAATTTGAAATTCTGTCGACAGAACTTCAAATTGGAAGTTCTGTCGACAGAACTTCCAATTGGAAGTTATGTTGACAGAATTTGAAATTCTGTTGAATTGGAAGTTCTGTCACGACATATATGCATACATTAAAAAAATCATGCAATAACAATCTATTCAGCAGTCCAAAATTCAGTATTAACTTCTATTAGTAAAAATCCTCCAGACACATATAAGAACAAATTCAGTTAGATATAGATACCTTTTTTCAATTACCTATAAATGATAGAAATTTAATTTAATGTGTCACAAAGAAAAACTGGTTCCCACTTTTTCCATATTTTAAAAAACTTTTCTTCTTTATTATTTAAAAGGGCCACATACTTTTCTTCTTCATATACTCGTTGTAACCTATGTTTTAATACATAAAAACTAAAGAAGTTGTTTGTACTACAAGAGTCAAATATATATTTCTTTGTTACTAATAACAGTATGTTTATTGGCACCTTATTTTGATCAAAGTTCATATAACCAAATAATATACTGAAATTGCTGAAATTTATGTGTAGGTGGATTTTATTGTAAACATATTCAGCTATTTCAGCCCAAAGTTCCTTTACATTGAGACACTCAACAAACATATGCATTAATGTCTCAGTTTGATGACAGAAATTACATTTATCACTGTCTGTAATATTAAGCTTCATTGTATAACTTTTCGTACCTAAAACTCTGTATATTAACTTCAGTTGAAACCATTTCAGATTATTGTCACTAACAGTGTTGAAACAAAGGGTGAAAATTGTTTTCCATGCTTGATTATCAATATCAATTTCTAATTGTTTGTTCCATTTATTTTTCATGGAATGATCATTTACAAATGTTCCAGTGAGATTCTTATAGAAGCCTTTTACGCCTTTTAGGTTGGCACAAAGCATTTTTGTGTGAAATGGAACAAAGGGTCGATCTACTTTGCATAAATTGCCTATTTCCTTTTTCAGGAAAAGTTTTACAGTCTGTCTGACTCTCAGATAGTGTAAAGGGTTAATATTTTGGAAGGAATGAAATTGTTTTATTTCGTTCATTTCCATTGGAAAGCCTTGGTCATTAATTACATCTAAGACAAAATTAATGCCTTTATTTGACCAGGTTTGTAAATACATGTTGTCTGATATCTTTGGGTTGTACCACAGTGGACTTGTCAGCAGGTCTGCAGTATTTTGCAATTCCTGGTTATTGAACAAGGTGGACCATGCATCAAATACATTAATCCAAAACTTATTTTTTGTTCTATTCTGGTAATGCTGTAAAAATATGAATGAGTTTTGATAAAAGAAAGGTTTTGATAATTGTTATTTTGCCTAGTGGAGTTAAATACCTCTTGTTCCATTTACTAATTGTGTCTCTTAGCTCTATTATTTTTTCGTTTATATTCACTTTTGTGCATTGTTCTAATTGAGTGTTAAATATAATTCCTAACAATTTAAAATCTGAAGTGGTGTTCAAGCTGAAGTCACTAATTTTAACTCTTTCTTTACATCTTTTTTTCTTTCCTATCCAGACAATTTGAGTCTTATCTTTGTTAACCTCCAATCCAGACATCGACCCATATATTTCTAATGTGTTGAAGGCTGCTTGTAGGGACTGAGTTGTTCCATTTAATATTAAGGTTGTATCATCAGCAAACTGTGTCAGTTTAATCTTGATGTTTCCTATGGTAATACCTTTTATATCTTCATTATGTTTCAATAATAAGGTTAATATTTGACCTGCTATTATAAAAAGAATGGCTGATATTGGGTCACCTTGTCTACATCCCCTCTTTATATAAAAAAAATCTGACAGAAAACCACTCTGAATTACTGTTGCCTTTATATTATTATTAAATAGTTTGACCCATTGTATAAATGTTTCTGAAAAACCTAAATATTCTAATGTTTTATATATGAAAGACCATGAGATAGAGTCAAAGGCTTTTTCAAAATCAATGAGAACTAACATTCCTGGAATTTGTTTTTCTTCTGTATGCTTCATAATATCATAAACGAGTCTGGTACAATCCCCAATATACCTTCCTGGTACAAATCCACATTGACTGCTATCTATTATGTCATTCAAAAAAGGTTTAATTCTGTTTGCTATAGCAGCTGATGCTAATTTGTACACAACTGAAAGCATAGATAGAGGACGCCAGTTCTTTATATTGTCGCGGGCTTTTCCTTTTTTTGGCAGACAAGTTATAACACATTGTCTAAGAGACAATGGTAGTATCCCTTTATCAAAGCTTGTATTAATAGCATTAGTTATCGGATATTTTAAATCTTTCCAAAATACTTTATAGAACTCAGAAGGGAGTCCATCTAATCCAGGTGTTTTGTTATGTTTTGTTTTCTGCAGTGCATTACTTACTTCATCAATTGTTAAATATCCTTCCATTGACTGAGCTTCTGCACTACTAAGTTTATTTGTATTAATTTGGCTTAATAACTTCCACGCATTACATTCATTTAGGTTAGTTTCATGATAACCAAAGAGATTGGAGTAAAAACATTTAATTTCATGCAATATCTCCTTTTGGTTTCGTATGTAGGAGTTATCTTCTCTTTGTAAACATTTGATTGTTTTATTAATATAGTTCCCATGTTCCAGAGCACAGAAATACTTAGTGGGCCTTTCTCCATCTGTAACCCATTGCATTCTGGATCTAATTGCTTGTCCCTGCATTTCAGATTTTCTTATTTCAAATAATTGTTGTCTTTTAATTTCCAATGCTTCAAAATTTACAATGTCTTCTCAGGTTTCTAACTTTTCTATATCAGCTTTTAAATCTTTCTCAGTTTGCGAAGTTTTTCATTTTTTGTTTGTGGAATATTTAATGGACTCCCACCTTATTCTAAGTAGTAATAATTCTAAGAATAGCTCATGATCGACTGTTAATTGTATATCTTTTATTGGAACACTCTCTAAAAAATCTAATGCATAAACTGGTAAGGCATATTTAACATACTCATCTTTAATCGACTTATTTATTAAGGTATGATAAGTTTTGTCTTTTAAGAAACTTGTATTTAACTTCCAAGTCCCCTTTCCTTTTATAAAACTGCTCAGTAAAAAGGTAAACTCTATCATTGAATGGTCACTTCTATAAGCTGGCCTGATATTAACACTTGTAATTAAATCTATAAATGTGGATGATACTATGAAATAATCTAGTCTTGCCTGTTTTATTGGATTCTTCCTACGCCATGTATATCTTTTAGTATTAGGATAACAATTTCTATAAAGATCAATTAAGTTTTGCTCAGTTAAAAGGTTAAGAACATAATTTCTTGAATTAGGGTTATTTATTTTTGAATAATTATAGCTGTCTAAACTAGGGTTTAGAGTCATATTGAAATCACCACACCAGACAATGTAGAGGTCCTCAGTGGCCTAGTGGTTAGCAAGTTTGGCATCTAATCATAGGCTGTCACCTCTGTGGGTTCGAGTCCCACAAGTGGCAATTCTGAGGACCTGTCCCAATATGACCCTGGCTGTTGAACGGGATGTAAAACCCCAACTTTGACCTTTGACCAGACAATGTAGTCAAGTTCATTTGTACGGATCCTGTCAGAAACATTTTCATAGAAATGAACATCATCAGTATTAGGGCCGTAAATATTAATTAATTTTAATTTTATTTCGGTCACTTGTAAATCGATTATCAGTAAATTACCTTCAGTGTCTTTTTCTGTATTAAGAATAGTATATTCGATGTGATTTCCAAAAAGTATAGCAACACCTCTAGAATTATGATGTTTACCATGAAGTATAAATTCACCATTCCAAATGTTTTTAAATGCACTAGTGTCATTTTCAGTCAAATGTGTGTCTTGTAAGCATATTATGTCTGCTTTCATGTCTCTTATATAATTTACCACATCATATCGCTTTTTTTTATCTTTTAAACCTCTGCAGTTTGCTGATAATACCCTTATATCATCAATATTTCTTGTCATTGTTATAGTAATACAATTTTTCATCATTAGTATATTCAGAAATTGCTTTCAAAAGCAATTTCTGGAATTCCCACACATCATTAGAAACATTACATTCATAAGTTTTCGATGTCTGAAACATTACCAATTTACAACACATTACCTTGTTGGTGCTCATTCTTTGTTTGTCAAGTCTACACTGTTGTTTTATTGTTGGACTATAGCCACTTTGTAACAAAAATATTAAGAAGTTACTGAATATTTGACATGAAATTAACGTCTTTGTTGCACATAACAGACTGGTATACAAAGAATGAAAAAGGAAAAAACAATAACACTTAACTATATTTTCAGAAAAGCCCTCCCTAGCGGAAGTTGGCATGGGGTTTATGGGATAGTTGGGGAAAAATTCATTTAATTATACTCAATACAGTACATTTAAAACTGACCGTGTCATGTTATAATTATGACAACATAAATTGTACACAAGAATTCTGTTCAATATGACTAGGTAATAAATGCACCATGGGCTACACTTTAAGTTGGTCAGATACTGGGATGACAAAAAACTAGTGTGGTCTTCACACAAAGTAATTTCAAGTGTGGTCACCCCTTGAAGAATAGGGGATGAAGGGTTTGAACAATCTTTTGAAGGGAACTAGTGTAATAATATTATAGTTATTCCAAAGTGGTGTATATGACAGACACACTTTTTACACATAACTCTCAAGACAGGAGAAAACCAAGGGAAATGGGGACCATTTCAAAAACTAAAATAAACAAAAACTAGCTTTCTCCACCTCTTCAAAATTAATACTGATTTAACTTGAGATACAGAATTACTTTCTGTTCCAATATTTTTTTATCTTATACAAGAGGAATTATGGGTAAAAAAATTAAGTGCAATAATGGTTGAAAATAATTATGCACATACTTCACTCCAAGCATGCATTTTCTATATGGGATACTTAAACATATCATTGTATTAAATATATACACTTTTAGTTTTATGTTATACACTTTTAGTTTTATGTTTTCCCAAAAAATCTGTGTAAAAAAAAACACATAGTGGGTAATACATTCTTATGGCATGATTGAAAATAATTATACACATACTTCACCCCAAGCATGCATTTTCTATATGGGATACTTAAAACATATCATTGTATTAAATATATACACTTTTAGTTTTATGTATTCCCAAAAAATCTAATTGTGTGTAAAAAAAAACAAAAAAACAGAATGAGTGTGTAATACATTCTTATGGCATGATTGAAAATATTTATACACATACTTCACTCCAAGCATGCATTTTCTATATGGCATACTTAAAACATATCATTGTATTAAATATATACACTTTTAGTTTTATGTTTTTACACAAAATCTAATTCTGTAAATGAAAAAAAAACGCAATGAGTGTGTAATATATTCTTATGGCATGATTGAAAATTATTATACACATACTTCACTCCAAGCATGCATTTTCTACATGGGATTCTTAAAACATATCATTGTATTAAATATATACACTTTTAGTTTTATGTTTTTACACAAAATCTAATTGTTCACACAAAAATTTGGTAATGCATTCTTATAGTATCCATTAAATAAATCATTTAATTTCATACTGCTCACATTTTTAGACAGTTAAAATAGAAGTCATTGTAGTGTACCTCATTTCTCACTTCAGTGCTTCTCTGACCCTTTCCAAAGTCCTTCCTGCCATGTTCTTTCCTGTCCACTTAGTTTCTTTGTACAAGTCACCACTTTTTAAAGACAGTCCAATACCCCAAAACCTGTCAGTTGGGTTGGCCTCTAACAATCTGTTTCCATCTGTTGCCAGTAAAAACCCTTTAAGGTCTTCATTTTGAGTAAACTTGGCCAGCATGGCTTGGAACATATACTCAACTGATACGCGATACCACTCTTTCTTGTTGAATCCCTGTACTCTTTTTTCCAGTTGCTTCACTCTCTCAGGTTCTGATGTTTTCAGTATTAACTCAGCCAAGTCTCTATCCTCAAAGTGAAGAGCCTTCTGGTATACATAATACTGCTCTGAACTTGAAAATAGTTGCCCTTCAACTTTGAACCTTGTTGGATGGTGATTACTCAAGGGCGAGTATTTGGTAAAAAAAGCTTGTAGTCCTGCCTTTGCTGGTGTGAACACTCTTTCCGGTAACAGCTCTGGATATTGTATATTACCAATGTTGTCCACTGTGTAAACAATTCCTCCCATGTTGAACCTGTCAATGTGGAACTTGGGATGCAATTCTGGATAGAGTTCCAGGGCCTTGAAGAATATTGGAAGAAGCATTCTTCTTCTCTCAAGTATCTCCTTGGGGTAGTCTTCATGCACATAAACTTGGATAGCTTGTAACTCGTTTTTCTTGGTCATTATCTTAATTTTGTCTTTTGAACTGAGTAGTCTCAGTAACACAGGACGTCTGACTCTAGGCCTAGAAGGTGTTGTGTAATGCACTCTTTCTATATCTCTAGCTGATAATGATATCCCAACCTTGCCACTGTTTGAATGATCTCATCCTCCAAATTTTGGTTTTCATTGCAACTTATTCCTATGATTATTATGTTGTTTTTTCTAGAATAAACTTCTTGACTAAGTAGCTGTTCCTTTAGATTCTTGTTTTCTGCTTTCAATCCTATTACTTGAGCTTGCACTTGCTGGTTTTTAATGATTTGTTGCTCATGTGCTTTTTCCAGTGTTTTGATCTTGAGTATTTCATCCATAGCAAATGACAAAGACTTTTCTATTTTACATAATCTGTCAGTGATAGGCGTAATTTTTTCATCCAGCATCTGTCTTATTGAGGTTAAAAGTTCAGAATGTTGTACCTGATTATCTCTTTCAGTTGCCATTTTAATAATGTCTTTGCAAATTTAATCACTACAATATCTTAAAATATCTTAACAAAGTCTTTACAAATTTTATCACTACAATATTTTAACAAAGTCTTTACAAATTTTATCACTACAACAGGGCACCTATGATGTAAAAGTTCTTTTCCTAATGCTTGCTATAATGCACCTTTCTTCCAACATTTGACATATTGGTTTCCATATTGATATAGATTGTGCACATGTACAGAAATAAATCAAACATATTTCCATCAATTGAACTTTAAAAAGCGGATTTTGTAGTACATCATAATCTATATGTAGCTAAAAATACTGTTGTCCGTAATCCATAATTTGACACCTAATTAAAACATGTTTATTTTGTTATTTTATCCTCTCAACTAAACTTCACCAACTCTCACCAGTTAGGGCTCATCTAACTCAAAAATGGTTAGTCCAATCAAATTCAAACTTGACAGGGACATAGATCACCATCATAGCTAGGTTCCTCTCGAAATTGGTGTAATTCTGTTTGTCCATTTGTCTGTTTTTGGTCCGTTTATCTGTCTGTTCGTCTGTCCATCCACATTTTTGTTTCCAGACTCTAACTCGAAAACGGTTTGTCCAATCAAATTCAAACGTGACAGGGACATAGATCACCATCATAGCTAGGTTCCTTTTGAAATTGGTGTAATTCTGTCTGTTTGTTTGTCCGTCCATCTGTCTGTCCGTCCACATTTTCATTTCCGGATTCTAAGTCGAAAACGGTTTGTCCAATCGATATCAAACTTGACAGGGACATAGATCACCATCATAGCTAAGTTCCTTTCGAAACTGGTGTAATTCCGTCTGTTTGTTTGTCCGTTTTTTGTCTGTCTGTCAGTCAAATTTTCCATTTCTGGTCTCTAACTCGAAAATGGTTTGTCTAATCGAATTCAAACTTGACAGGGAGATACATCACCACCATAGCTAGGTTCCTTTTGAAATTGGTGTAATTCTGTCTGTCTGTTTGTCTGTTTTTTGTCCATTTATCTGTTCATCAACATTCCTGTTTCAAGACTCTAACTCGAAAACGCCCTGTCCAATCAAATTCAAACTTCACAGGGAGATAGATCACCATCATAGCTAGGTTCCTTTCGAAATTGGTGTAATTTTATCTGTTCGTTTGTTCGTTAACATTTCTGTTTCCGGACTCTAACTCAAAAATGGTTTGTCTTTACATACATTTTCTTTCTCTTAGATGTTGTTTTCTCTACTTAAACATTATTTGCAGGTTTATGTAACTGACACTGCTCTGAAAGCATCCAGATCTTTGCACTGTTTTATTACTCCTGTATCTCATGGTGTTGAAAAACTATTTCCCCAGGCTATGGGGTACGGGCATCTCTGATACTATTTTTTTATTTACAAAGAAAAGGGTTTTAAGAATTACACTCAGCATTATAATATAAGCTTTAAAAATCAATTCTCAGCCATAAATATTAAGAATATGTAGGAAAAGTTAACTTTTTAATAAACTCCACTCAACAAGGAAAAATATACATGCTGATCAAAATAAGGGCTCATGGAAAAACATAAAAATAAAGGATATTGTATATCAGAAGTCAGTTATCCTCTGATTTATGCTGTATCTTTTCACGCTTTTATGTAATTAGTGTAAATACACATACAACACTTTGTACAATCTTGTCAGTCACTTTTTTATGTCTAGTTTATGCCAAAAAGCTAAAGGTTTAACATCTTAATATTGGAAATTGATCTTAACAGCAATACATATATGTTACAGTAAATAGGTGAAACCAGTAAATTTGCATATTTACTAAGATTTTGAGTAAAGGGGTGCATTTATCAAATATGCATATTTTTTTTTAAAAAATCAGTATTTTCTTAGTTAAATCTAAAATGCTTTTACTTATTTTTTTTTTGATGCATTTTATCTGCAAGATTTAATAAACCAAACATAGCTGGACATTTTAGTATTTTACTTCATAAAATACACCAAATTTGTTTCAAATGAAATGTAAACTATCTTAATATTTACTACAAATGATTACATAAAGCCCTGTAACTGATCACCAAAAATGGTATAACTAAATCTTACTTTCATAAATCTTGGTTTGTTGTTTGAAGGCTTTATGTCCTCAACTTGATCTGATATTTCCTTTAAAGTCACAATTACCTGATGGCCACTGACTTTTAAGCACCAATCCATTATAATAGTCTAATTTTTCACACAGCTTCCATAATATAAATGTATTTAAATTATTCCCCAAAAAATGTGAGTAAAACACACAAAACACCTTGAA
This sequence comes from Sabellastarte sp. h YS-2021, assembly GCA_964017235.1. Classification (NCBI taxonomy): domain Eukaryota; kingdom Metazoa; phylum Annelida; class Polychaeta; order Sabellida; family Sabellidae; genus Sabellastarte; species Sabellastarte sp. h YS-2021. Next base: position 82,318,303 of record OZ024935.1, on the reverse strand, counting down.
CACTGAACTGCATCAAAACATATGACTTCTAATCCACCACACTTCACTACTCCTTCTTGTATAATGTAAACCCATTATCTCACTTTCAGTCTTATCTTAATTGAGGTCACAGTGGGGGAAGAGACTGACCTGTCTTGCCACTGAGAAAAATAAATATATGTTGCTTGTGTAATTTCAGTGGGGTTTATCAGTCCAGCATGTATCTCTGACATTATAATGACCCCTTTACCCCACTGCACACACTTGATTTACACAGTCTTGGAAAAAAGTCTTTGAGAATGGTGGTAGTTGAGTAAACATACAGCCATAGAATGAACACACACCCAAGTGAAATTTCTGTAAAGCCTGAATCCTGATTTTTTTACTTAAAATAAGTGACTCCATTCCAATTTGAGACTTTTCTAGAAGTTTTGTAAAGTTTACAATTTTACGTACCAATAGGACATATTTTCTAATGTCATGAGAAAAGGGTAAAGTGAGAAAAAATTGTTTTCATAAGTTACAAGTCATGCACTTTCCTTCAGTTGTTTTACTTAAAATATACTTTTAGTGCTTACTTTGTTGGAGTATTAAATTTTGTATTACTCTTTGTATATTTAAGTTTGTATATCTTGAAATAGAACATATTTGTAAAATGTATTCAGTCCCACTCAAAAGTAACCCCTAAAATTCTTGCCTTTCAAACACACCACTAATTTGATTTTCTCAGTCTCATCTTAATTATCTGAAAGACTGGGATGACATTTAAGTTTAAAAGCGTGTATCTCTGGGAGACGACACAAACACAAACCACAGTCCTAGGAATTATACCATCCCAACCCCTCAAATCTGAGGGTGGGCTTATCTGCTCCCCCACTGCAAGTGTTTATGTTATCTGAAGACCATGTAATTAATAGCCCATCATCTGCATGTGTCTTGAGGTTGTAATGTGTTGCCAGTACTGGAAGAAAGCAAGTATACTTATCAAACCCAACCCACATTTACCTGTTGAATATATGATTGTAAAAAGAAGCATGTGTATGCTGTTTCTATATTTTCCTTCACTATAATTTAATGAAAGGGTTGTATTTTATTGGTACACACATTTATTATCTCCACCAAAGAGGTATTGTTGTCATGACCGTTTGTCTATCTGTTTGTCAGAAGGGTTACATAAATACTACTGCTTGTCACGGTCTGACTTAGATCCTATTAAATTTTGACTGATCTGGATCACTGTCTGGATACAAAATAATAATAATAAATAATAATAATCCAGAGACATGCTGTTAGTTTTAAAAGATACCTTATCTAGCAAGGAGGATAACTTCTTCAAGGCATGCAGATTTGTCTATTCGTCTGTTCTCCAGAGCCGCTAGATAAGAGGTACTCCCACGAAAAGTGTGAAAATTTCAACTCTTTATCACAAGTTTCTCATTGACCATTGAAGGGATTTCTCCCTTATCTTAGATATATGTACTACAACACAAGTAAATTCCCTTTTGTGAGTATCAGGCCTAGATATTTTTAAATTAATTTTTTGTGAATTTTTAAAATAAGTTTGAATGCACTAAAAAAAATTTATGAATTTATGCAGTAAATCACTTATAACTTGAAAAGTATTGCACTCAGAGCATTTTGTTAAAATATTTTGTGCCCCGACTTTTTCCATAGCTACGTGATGAGTAATTTGGGAGTCTATCTGAATAGCTAAGTGAGTAATAGCTACTTTCTGACTTTTCAGTACCTTCCACAGTAAGTAAAATTACTTGTAAATTGAAAACTATTGCCTTTCGAGTATTTTTATCAATATGTTATTCACGTTATTTTGGATCAATTATAATGTAGAACAGTTACAGACCTCTAGCTCATTGCATAGCTGAGCAATAGCTACTATCAGGTTCTCCTGTTGAGTAAATCCCTTGAAACTTGAAAACTATTGCATTTACAGTATTTTCTTTTAGTGTGTCTTTCCACTAGTTTTCCATTAGCTATAACATAATGAAATTGAAGACCTGTAGCTCCTTGCATAGCTGAGCAATAGCTATTTTCAGGTTATCACAGTTAAGTAAATCAGTTGTAACTTGAAAATTGTCGAGTAAATCACTTGTAACTTGGAAAATTGCAAATTTAATCAGTAAATTAAATTTTTATAAGTTAATACCCTTTCCAATGGACAGTTGCTAATCTGGTGGGCGCAGACCGGCCCGACAAACAAAAGAAATATTTGTCCTGTGTTTCCACCGCATGCGAGACAAAATTTCAGATTGTGTGATAATGGCATTAAAGTTCATCAGGTACTGAAGCTCTTCTGTAGCAGCTCCTACTTTATCACCCGAATTTCCTTTGACTTATTATTGGTCCTAGAGGTTTGGGATGGTAAACCAACATATAGGAAATCATGGGCCGGGAATCTTCTGGTGTGGACAGATTTGACCTTGGGCCCCTCCTTCAAGGTCAAAGGAGGATAGCCAAACTTAATAGTGCTTATAACTCACTTATTATTGGTCGTAGAGGTTGGGTTGATAAACCAACCTATAGGAAATCATGGGCTGGGAATCTTTTGGTGTGGTCAGATTTGACCTTTGGCCCCTTGTTCAAGGTCAAACGAAGATAGCCAAACTTAAAAGTGCTTATAATGGGCTTAGTATTGGTCCTACTAGAGGTTTGGGATGGTAAACCAACCTATAGGAAATCATGGGCTGGGAATCTTTTGGTGTAGTCAGATTTGACCTTAGGTCCCTCCTTCAAGGTCAAATGAGGATAGCCAAGGTTAAAACTACTTATAACTTGCTTAGTATTGATCATAGAGGTTTGGGTTGGTAAACCAAACAACAGGAAATCATGGGCTGGGAATCTTTTAGTGTGGACGGATTTGACCTTGGACCCCTCCTTCAAGGCTATACAAGGATAGCCAAACTTAAAAGTGCTTATAATGGGCTTAGTATTGGTCCTACTAGAGGTTTGGGATGGTAAACCAACCTATAGGAAATCATGGGCTGGGAATCTTTTGGTGTAGTCAGATTTGACCTTAGGTCCCTCCTTCAAGGTCAAATGAGGATAGCCAAGGTTAAAACTACTTATAACTTGCTTAGTATTGATCATAGAGGTTTGGGTTGGTAAACCAAACAACAGGAAATCATGGGCTGGGAATCTTTTAGTGTGGACGGATTTGACCTTGGACCCCTCCTTCAAGGCTATACAAGGATAGCCAAAGTTAAAAGTGTTTACAAATTGCTTATTATTGGTCCTAGAGGTTTGGAATGATAACCCAAACTATAGGAAATCATGGCTAGGGAATCTTTCGGTGTGGTCAGATTTGACCTTGGGCCCCTCATTCAAGGTCAAACAAGGATAGCCAAAGTCAAGAGTGCTTATAACTCACTTATTATTGGTCCTAGAGGTTTGGAATGGTAAACCAACATATAGGAAATCAAGGGCTGGAAAAATCTTTTGGTGTGGTTGGATTTTATCTTGGACCCCTCCTTCAAGGTCAAATGAGGATGGCCAAACTTAAAAGTGCTTATAACTTGTTTATTATTGATCCTAGAGGTTTACAATGCGAAACCAACTCATACGAAATCTTGGGCTAGGAATCTTCTGATGTTAGATTTGACCGTTGGCCCCTCCTTCAAGGTGAAACGATGGTTTGCTGGCTTTGAGGAGTTGTCTTTCCAGTGGATACAAATTTGCAATGGTTCTCTGATGCCTAGGTCTAGTTATGTCTTTCCCCTTGTGTGTTTAACACTAATAATATTCAATAAATATTTCATTAATGTGTTGTATTAACATTTTGAAAATAGGTCTAAAAATAGTGATATGGAGAGTGGGATAGTGAAGAGATCCATTCGGTGGCAACACCTGCTACCTCAAGGTGACGTAGATAGTGACATATTACACTGCTTCTTTCGAATTGAAGAATACAAATTGAGAATACAGTGGGGAGGCAGGGTGGGACTCACCTTAGTTCCACATAGTAAGCTTGCAGCAGAAAAACTACATTTAACTAATTAAAATTTTTAATTTCATTACACTACAATAGCTTATTATATGGGACTAACTGCTGAATCCAACCGTTAGGCAGAGAGATTACAGCTGAGACTGGATGTATTATGTGAATTTTTTTTGTGTGATTTTAATGTAAGATATTAGTCTAGAGGAGTCCCAGTTACAGTGCACAAGTCAAATCCTGGCACTTTAAAAAACCAGAAACCTGATTGATAGTCACAAATAGAAAATTAATTACTGTCTGGATATCTGGACTTAGGAAGGAAGTAGGTGAGACCTAAGCTCACTTCAAAAGTAGCACTATAGGGCTTCACTGTCTATGAGTACAAACCCTCACAAGCTTGAATAATATCTCATGTGATTGATATTGCCACTCATGGTTAAACATAAAAATATAATTTATTAATGAGATTATGTGGGTCACCTCAAGAGACAAATAAAAAACTAGACCAAGGACGCATCTGTGGCCTGATGCAAGATGTATCTTCTTGTCTTACTCCATTTGTTGTTTGGAATAAATTAGTGAAATTCTGATTAAGTTTAACTTGGGCATTTGTCTGTGTGTAGAGGTTTTTGATTGAAGTAAATATTTTCCCAATGATACCATACTCTCAAATTGTTTAACAATATTTCACAATTTACCCAATCAAAAGCTTTTTGGAAGTCAATAAAAGCAACAAATGTAGTTTGTTCCATGCCTAGTCTATTTCTTACAATGCTTGTTAATTTGTATATCTCATGTATGTGTTCTAGGGAAAGAGTGCAAAGTTTCCCATTCCCCTCCCCATGACCCTCCCAGCTATCATACCCCACTGTGAGTTCTAGTGCTGTCAGTTGTCAGGTTGTGTTTTCTGTCATTTGATAACACAGATATGTTAGTGTACTTGTAGTAAACTGTCTTTTCAACTATTTTAATGAGTTTTCAGTGTTGTGTGTACATACACTGGAAATAAGGAAAATATTCAATTATGACTTATTTTTGAGTGTAAAGGATTATTGGAAAAAAGAAACAAGTGATAAAAAACCTGCATCAGTCAATATCCAGAGTATATTTTTAGTAACCTTGAAGCTATTTCTCATTTTTATTGTGATAGACCTCTAAACCATGTAACCCCTGTCATGAAATAGAGAGTGTAGGTGAACAACATATCTTAGTGTAACACTCAGGCTCAACACTCAGGTCATTTTGTAGTCACAAATACTTTACTCCAATCAGCTACTAGCGCTAGTTTAACTTAGCCATCGGCTTCAATTTGGAGGACCTTGGAGTAGATGATCGTTCTAAGATTCCTAGCCCATGATTTCCTGTGAGCTGTTTTCTAATTAAGTTAGAGAGAATTTTTTTTTCCAAATTTAATGCATACTTTAATATGCACAAAATGGATGCATATGATCAATTTTGTAATATTTTAAAACATGATAATATTAAATTATTAGTAGATTATGTAAATTAACTTTGGAATACCAGGAAAAGTATACTTTTTTGTTTCCTGAATCATTGCCAGTTTAAGCATATATATTTGTAGTGACTTATAAGCCCATTAATGGGCTGGTTATATCTCCATTGTAATCATTTTCAAATGTTGTTTTTGTATTGATGTTGTAAATGTCACTATAATAAATAAAATATATCTCACATTCCACAATTCCAAAACTAACTACACCAAGCATCGGAGAACCGAGGTTAAATCCGACCACATCAAAAGATTCTTAGCCTATGATTTCCTATAGGTCAGTGTCACATTGTATACCTCTAGGAACAAGAATAAGCAAGTTATAAGCACTTTTAATTTTGGCTATCCTCATTTGACCTTAAGGGAGGGGGGATGGGGGGCAAAGGTCAAATTTGATCACATCAAAAAATTCCTAGCCCATGATTTCCTATAGGATGGTTTCACAGCACAAACCACTAGGACTAAGAATAAGCGAGTTATAAGTACTTTTAAGTTTCGCTATCCTTGTTTCACCCTAAAGTATGGGTATGAAGTGAAGCACTACAAATGATGTCACTTCTTATCTCTTTCCCCTTGTGTGTTTAACACTAATAACAATCGATAAATATTTCAATAAGGTGTTGTATTAACATTTTGAAAATAGGTCTAAAATAGTGATATGGAGAGTGGAGTAGTGGACAAATCCATTCGGAAAGACTTTTTCAATACCATGGCCCCTCTCAAAATGGTGATTTTTACATCTCTTTCAAAAGCCAGGGCTGTCACTTTTGGGAATTGAACCAACCCAGAGTTGTGACCAAGCAAAAAGGCACACTACTGTACATTTGCCATGGTTTTTGTTGTAAATGTATTGGGAAGGGTTGGATGTAACTGAATATGTAGCCGATTTAATTGTATTTTGAAGCGATTTTTTTTAAGTTTAAGGTTAATTTTGATTGAAAAGTTGGCTTGGGTTGTAAAATTTTCAATGAATTTTTTTAGTATAGTCTTTAACTTGGTTATTTCTTGCATACAGTTCCACCAAAGGTTATTAAAATGTTTTGTAATCAACAAAGAACACTACTCTTCTCTATGACAAACTTAAATTATAAAATCTTTTCAAAAGTTTCATATAATTCCACCAAAGCACATTAAAATGTTTTATAATCAACAAAGTACACAACCCTTCTCTATGACTACAAGAATTCATACTTTTAAAAATACATACGTTTGGGTGCAAAGTTATATGAACATTGCAATCTGATGCCTACAATTATTAAAAGTAGATGTCATGAAAGACTTACTGTTGTCAACAAAATGTCAGAATGTGGTTCCGACCCCTGCATCCTGGTAGTGAATCATTTCAAACTGCTTAGGGGCCATTTACACTTACACGGATCCCCCATGGATAGGGGAATGTTTGAAAAGTGAGTGATTTACGGACACGTCATAGATCACTCTACAGATGATAAGGATGCCACAAGGACGTTAGGAATGCGTTTCGTTACTTGTGGATGACCACAGGATACACATCTGTGACCACCCGCAGTGCGACAGAAACACCCCAGGACACACCAGGACAACATAGGGATGCATCAGGACACCTCAAGGATACCCTGGATGGGTCTACGGACCTTGTGGACACTCACATATGGGGTTCATGGATCCGAGTGGCCAAATTTTAAACGTTCATGCATATCCGCAGACAAATTTAATATCCGTGACCCTCCTCAGGGACCACCCTTATTGGTCCTTGTGGTTTCCAGCATCTGGCGGTGTCCTTACAGCCTCCAAACAACCCCTGGGAATATAAAATTTCTGAGCCTTTATTGGTGCAGATGAGTCAAGGATGTTGCGGATGCTACAAGGACATCCACGGCTGCTTTAAGGACGCTGAGAGACAAGTTACATCCACAAACATCTGCAAACCATTTACGGAAAAATCAAGCATTTTGATTTTTCTGTAGTGTGCTTGCGGACCAGTTGCATCCGTTGTGGATGCCACAAGGACAATAGGAACGCTACAGACGAGTATAGTATGCAGATGTAAAATATGATCTGTGAGTGCTATCTGGTTTGCAGAATGATAAACTAATGAATATTTTTATCAAATAATCAAATAATAATTTGTTTTTCTAGGTAATCCGAGAAATTTTGTGCAATAAATGTTCTTTATATTAACACACTGAAGTCATTTCCTGCTCTTAATTTATTTAGATGGACAGTTTTGTTTTTACTTTTATCATGTTTATGTTATGTGCAAAATATATGTAACATGTGCAAGTGAAAAATGAGTATTTATTCTAAACCTTTACTTCTCTGAAAAAGTGTACACAGACACTAGTTTATCAAGATGATAGAAACCACAAGATACCAGGTTACTCTCTTGACAACTATAAATTATATAAAACATTGGGGAGGGAGTGGGCAATGCTGGGCCTGGTAGGGTGGAGAAGCAGTGGCAGATTAGATTGGATTAGACTGTACTGTGGTCATCATCCTTGATTTTTCAGTAAACAAAGAATCTCTTTAATTCAAAAGCAAGATTTTATAGTGATAGATCAGCATGGATCAGCAAAGATCTAGCCTGGCCCAAGGCTGGCAATAGAACATCTATTTTTAGATTATATTAGATGAATTACTTTGCCATGTACATGTGTACTTTACTCAGGATTACAATGTTATACAACTAGCCATTTATTTGTATTGATAGCAAGCCAGGACCAGTTTTTATGTCAGCTGACTTGTCAGTCAGCTGACATTATGGCATCACTCTACGGCATGGGCGTACACATACACATGCGCGACTTCTCCGAAACTACAAGGACCAGAGGCATGCTGTTTTTTTAAAAGATAGCTTATCTACCTGGCATCAAAATTTGTTCAAGGCATGCACATCTGTTTGTTCGTCTGTTTGCTAGAGCCATTATAGGTGAGGTACCCCCCACCCTAAGTATGAAAATTTTAACACTTTATCACAATTTTCTCAGTGACTATTGCAGGGATTTCTCTGATATCTTGCACATATGTACTAGGTCACAAGTAGATTCCCTTGTGTGGCTGTCAGACCTTGTTCTTTCTTACTTATTTTTTTATAAATTTTTTAAATAATTTTTAATGCATTAAAATTAATGAAATCATGCACCAAATCAACTATAACTTGAAAAGTATTGCAATTAGAGCATTTTGTTAAAATATGTTATTCAGCTACTTTTTTCATAGCTACAACATGGTAAGTAACTACATGGTGTCTATCTTAATAGTTAAGTGAGTAATAGCTACTTTTGGACTTTTCAGCAACTTCCATCGTACTAAAATTACTTGTAACTTGAAAACTATTGCATTTAAAAAATTTTGTGTAAATATGTTATTCCGCTACTTTTGGGTCAGCTATAACATAGTAAAATTTCAGACCTGTAGCTCATGGCATAGCTGAATAATAGCTACTTTTAGGTTATCACTGTTGAGTAAATCACTTATAACTTGAAAACTATTTAGTTTCAATATGTTATTCACCTATTTTGGGCCAGCTGTATATATACTGGTACCGACAAGAATATTTATTTTTAAAATATTCTTGTTTGGTCGTCCATGTTTGCTCCTGCTAACACTAGTGAGGATAAGATAAGTACTTATCTTACCAAAAGGTAAATTACAATAAAATTTTAACATTTTGTTAAATAAATTTTTTCCAGTATGACGTTGATGGAAAATCTACTTGCAAATATATATGTTCCATTCAGGTGACTTTGTAATTATTGAATACTACTATGTGGTGTTTTAACTGATTGGTTGTCACTGAATAAATTTATTCAGACCACTGACAGAGGAATTGTAAGACAAACCAAAGGAATGCCACCACTGAATTCATTTTTTTTCAGTTGATACTGCTATGTGCAGGCTAAAGTTTTAAAAGATAACATGTGGGTTGTCACTGAATAAATTTATTCAAAACTAGTTAGCTGATATAACACCGATCAAATTCTTTCCAGTGTTGAATAAATATTTTCAGTGGAGCCTTAAAGTAACAATTTGGTGTTTAAAGTGGCAACTCTATGGGTTTTTACTAAGGCTGTGATAGGTTACCTGGTTACCCCAAAACAGTCTGAATTCCTTGAGAAACCAAGTATAAACTGGCAAAGCAGGTAACCGAAAAAATATAGCAAAAATCAATGAAGTACTCAGACAAACCTTGGTATTCTGTCAGATTTCTTTAACTGATATTAGTTTTTCACATAATTTTCCTTATTTATACTGATATTTAACATTATTTTTCGTAATGTTTTGTTTACATCATCCACCATTTGGTTTCTCTTTCACTTCCACTGGGTGACAACTAAAACACAGTTACCCGAATTCAGATTGGTTCTTTAGAGACAAATACTTGCCGTTTTTCGGAGCTGTTTATTGCCGATTATCACTGTTTCATTGAATAAATTTATTCTGATTACAAACCAGTTCTACTTTTTCAAACTGTGTTGTGCCTACATAATGAAACAACTCAAGGAAAGTGCATGACTTGTAACTTATGAAGACATTTTTTTCTCACTTAGTTTACCATTTTCTCATGACATTAGAAAATATGTCCTATTAGTACGTAAAATTGTAAACTTTACAAAACTCACTTATTTTAAGCAAAAAAAAATCAGGATTCAGGCTTCAGAAATTTCACTTGGGTGTGTGCTCATTTTGTGGCTGTATGTTTACTCAACTACCACCATTCTCAAAGACTTTTTTCCAAGACTGTGTAAATCAAGTGTGTGCAGTGGGGTAAAGGGGTCATTATAATGTCAGAGATACATGCTGGACTGATAAACCCCAATGGTATGTTGTACATACCTGCAAGAGAGAGCCTAGATAAATTAAGGGACACACACTGAAATTACACAAGCAACATATATTTATTTTTCTCAGTGGCAAGATAGGTCTGTTTTTTCCCCCCACTGTGACCTCAATTAAGATGAGACTGAAAGTCAGATAATGGGTTTACATTATACAAGAAGGAATAGTGAAGTGTGGTGGATTAGAAGTCACATGTTTTGATACAGTTGAGTGTTCAAGGTGTTTTGTGTGTTTTGCTCACATTTTTTGGAAATAATTTAAATACATTTGTATTATGGAAGCTGTGTGAAAAATTAGACTATTATAATGGATTGGTGCTTAAAAGTCAGTGGCCATCAGGTAATTGTGACTTCAAATGAAATGTCAGATCAAGTTGAGGACATAAAGCCTTCAAACAACAAACCAAGATTTATGAAAGTAAGATTTAGTTATACCATTTTTTGGTGATCAGTTACAGGGTTTTATGTAATCATTTGTAGCAAGTATTAAGACAGTTTACATTTCATTTGAAACAAATTTAGTGTATTTTATGAAGTAAAATACTAAAATGTCCAGCTATGTTTGGTTTATTAAATCTTGCATATAAAATGCATCAAAATATAAAATAAGTAAAAACATTTTAGATTTAACTAAGAAAATACTGATTTAAAAAAAAAAATATGCATATTTGATAAATGCACCCCTTTACTCAAAATCTTAGTAAATAGGCAAATTTACTGGTTTCACCTATTGACTGTAACATACCGGTATATGTATTGCTGTTAAGATCAATTTCCAATATTAAGATGTTAAACCTTTAGCTTTTTGGTACAAACTAAACATAAAAAAGTGACTGACCGAGATTGTACAAAGTGTTGTATGTGTATTTACACTAATTACATAAAAGCGTGAACAGATACAGCATAAACCAGAGGATAACTGACTTTTGATATATAATATCCTTTATTATGTTTTTCCATGAGCCCTTATTTTGATCAGCATGTATATTTTTCCTTATTGAGTGGAGTTTATCAAAAAGTTAACTTTTCCTACATATTCTTAATATTTATGGCTAAGAATTGAGTATAATTCTTAAATGACTTTTCTTTGTAAATAAAAAAATAGTATAGAGATGCCCGTACCCCATAGCCTGGGGAAATAGTTTTCAACACCATGAGATACAGCAGTAATAAAACAGTACAAAGATCTGGATACTTTCAGGGTAGTGTCAGTTACATTAACCTCCAAATAATGTTTAAGTAGAGAAAACAACATCTGAGAGAAGAAAATGTATGTAAAGACAAACCGTTTGCGAGTTAGATCCAGGAAACAGAAATGTTGATGAACAAACGAACAGACAAATTACACCAATTTCGAAAGGAACCTAGCTATGATGGTGATCTATCTCCCTGTGAAATTTGAATTTGATTAGACAGAGCGTTTTCAAGTTAGAGTCTGGAAAAAGAAATGTTGATGAACAGATAAATGGACAAAAAACAGACAAACAAACAGACAGAATTACACCAATTTCGAAAGGAACCTAGCTATGGTGGTGATGTATCTCCCTGTCAAGTTTGAATTCGATTAGACAAACCATTATTGAGTAAGAGTCCGGAAATAAAAATTTTGACTGACAGACAAGAAACGGACAAACGAACAGACGGAATTACACCAATTTCGAAAGGAACCTAGCTATGATGGTGATCTATCTCCCTGTCAAGTTTGAATTCGATTGGACAAACCATTTTTGAGTTAGAGTCCAGAAACAGAAATTTTGACAGACAGACAAAAAACGGATGGAGAAACAGACGGAATTACACCAATTCCAAAAGAAACCTAGCTATGATGGTGATCTATGTCCCTGTCAAGTTTGAAATTGATTGGACAAACTGTTTTCAAGTTAGAATGCGGAAATGAAAATGTGGACGGACAGATGGACAGACAAACGAACAGACGGAATTACACCAATTTCAAAAGGAACCTAGCTATGATGGTGATCTATGTCCCTGTCACGTTTGAATTTGATTGGACAAACTGTTTTCGAGTTAGAGTCCGGAAACAAAACTGTGGATTGACAGACGAACAGATAGATAAACGGACAAAAAACGGGCAAAGGAACAAACAGAATTACACCAATTTCAAAAGGAACCTAGCTATGATGGTGATCTATGTCCCTGTCAAGTTTGAATTCGATTGGGAAACCATTTTCAAGTTAGAGTCCAGAAACAAAAAATGTGGACGGACAGACAGACGTTGGACACGTCCATCTAATACTTGGGTTGGTTATATGGAACCTGCCTAAACACAGGAAATTTGCAGTTTCTGTGTCTAGGGCACACCCTATTTACAAAAAGAGGAAATTTGCAGTTTCCATGTTTAGGGTGCACCCTATTTACTACAAGGCTACTGCTGCAGCAGTTATCTCCCGCCTTAGAATCAGTAAAATGGAGAACTAAGGAGATATAAGGCCTTTGTAGTAAGATAACCCCACTTGACATTGAAGAAGAGGCCAAAGGTAAAAGTCAGCAGTCTCAGGTCTTTACTTCCTTTAAGTTGTTTTCACATTTGGAACCCTTAGTAGCAATGATAAGGGAGATATAAGGCCTTTTTAATAGGATAATCCCATTTAACATGTAATTATAAAGACAACCAATTTGTTTTCGAAAGTAGACCAAATTACTGTCAGCTTAACTTTCCTAGCCATATATATTTTGCGCATATTTGATGAACCTAGGTGCAATATTTCAAGTTTTAGAGGATCTTAATGATTTTTAAATGATTGGATATGGCGGCCATTTTGTTTTTCAAAATAAGGCCAAATTTTTTCTCAAGAAAACATTTGAATGCCAGGACTTTTGATGGTCTGTCTTTATATTTTGAAGCCATTGTGCCAATAATAAGGGTGAAAGAATGACATTTTAGTGTGATGACCCCATTTAACCTTGAAGCAGGGATCAAAGGACAAATTCAACACCTGGAAAAGATTCCCAGGCCATGACTTCCTACAAGTTATTTTCACATTCTGAACCACTAAGAGCAATATTAGGGGAGATAGAAGGCCTTTTTAATAGAATAACCCCGTTTGATATTAAACATATGATATGGCGGCCATTTTCCTTTTAGCACTAGGTCAAAATTACTATCAGGCTAGCTTTTCTAGCCATATATGTTTTGTGCAAATTTGATGAAGCTAGCTGGAATATTTCGACATTTAGAACAACTTTATGATTTTTAAATAATTGGCTATGGGGGCCATTTTGTTTTTGAATGAGACAGGTTTTTGTAGCCATAAACATTCCCTGCAAATTTGATGAAGATATCTTTATAAATGAATGAGATATTAAGGTTTATGTTAAAACGTGACAAAGGGACGCACGGACGGATGCACAAACAGATGCACACATGTATGGAAGGAGTTTACAATCTCTCGACCACAGCCTTTGCTTTTCATGGTCTGTTTTTACTGTCTGAAGCCACATCACCAATAATAAGGGAGAAATAAGGACATTTTAGTGTGACGACCTCATTTACCCTTGAAGCAGGGGTCAAAGGTCAAATTCAACACATGGAAAAGATTCGCAGACCATGACTTCCTACAAGTTGTTTCAACATTCTGACCCTCTAGGAGCAATATTTGGGGAGATATAAGGCCTTTTTAATAGAATAACCCCATATGACATTATGATATGGCGGCCATTTTGTTTTCTGAACTAGGTTAAAATTACTATCAGGCTGGCTTTTCTAGCCATATAGCTTTTGTGGAAATTTGATGAAGCTAGCTGGAATATTTCAAGATTTAGAGCACCTTTACGATTTTCAAACAATTGGATATGGTGGCCATTTTGTTTTTCAAAATGAGGCTAAAATTTTTCAGACAGGTTTTCATAGCCATAAACATTCCCTGCAAATTTGGTGACGATATCTCCATAAATGAATGAGATATTAAGGTTTATGCAAAAACGTGATGAACGGACGGACGCATGGAAGGCGTTTTATAATCTCCCGACCACAATCTTTGGCCGCAGGCAGGAGATAAAAAGAGTAAATTTGCAGTTTCTGTGTTTAGGGCACACCCTATTTCCAAATGTGTAAATTTGCAGTTTCTTTGTCTAGGGCACACCCTATTTACAAAAAGATGAAATTTGCTGCTTTGTGTCTAGGGCACACCCTATTTCCAAAAAGAGGAATTTTGTAGTTTCCATGTTTAGGGTGCACCCTATTTCCAAAAAGAGTAAATTTGCAGTTTCTGTGTTTAGGGCACACCCTATTTACAAAAAGTGGAAATTTGCAGTTTCTGTGTTTAGGGCACACCCTATTTACAAAAAGTGGAAATTTGCATTTTCTGTGTCTAGGGCACACCCTATTTATAAAAAGAGGAAATTTGCAGTTTCCATGTTTAGGGTGCACCCTATTTACAAAAAGAGTAAATTTGCAGTTTCTGTGTTTAGGGCATACCCTGTTTACAAAAAGATGAAATTTGCAGTTTCCGTGTTTAGGGTGCACCCTATTTACAAAAAGATGAAAGTTACTGTTTTAGTGTTTAGGGCACACTCTATTTACAAAAAGAGGAAATTTGCTGTTTTAGTGTTTAGGGCACACCCTATTTACAAAAAGAGGAAATTTGCCGTTTTTTTGTTTAGGGCACACCCTATTTACAAAAAGATGAAATTTGCAGTTTCCGTGTTTAGGGCACACCCTATTTACAAAAAGAGTAAATTTGCAGTTTCTGTGTTTAGGGCATACCCTGTTTACAAAAAGAGTAAATTTGCAGTTTCCGTGTTTAGGGTGCACCCTATTTACAAAAAGATGAAAGTTACTGTTTTAGTGTTTAGGGCACACCCTATTTACAAAAAGAGGAAATTTGCTGTTTTAGTGTTTAGGGCACACCCTATTTACAAAAAGAGGAAATTTGCCGTTTTTTTGTTTAGGGCACACCCTATTTACAAAAAGATGAAATTTGCAGTTTTCGTGAATAGGGCACACCCTATTTACAAAAAGATTAAATTGGCCATTTTCGTGATTAGGGTGCACCCTTTTTCCAAGTGGATATTTGCTGTTTTTCTGATGGCTTTTTGAGTTTTTTCACTTACGTGATTTTGACAAATGTCTCAAATGGTGGAAATTTATGCATGAAACTGCCATATTTCATGAAAGAAAGTTCCATATTTGCACCAAAACCCTGCATATTGCAAAATTTAAAGTCTAAAAGGGAAAGGTCTGGATTTTCCCTTTTAAATCTGACAGTGCTTGTAACATGTTTTCTAAAACAAATAATAATTGAAAATACATAGTAGTCATATTTATGTACAGAGTGTAATAATAATAGTAATCCCATATTTATTTGCCACTGTGGACTAGTGGGTAACACACTTGCCTAGGAACTCAGAGGACGTGGGTTCAATCCCAGGTACAGGGAGATACATAGTGGCTCGGATGACCACTTAAAATGGCAGTCCTCTGTCATTGGGTCCTATCCCGAGTGGCAGGTTAAAGAACCTCATGGACGTTGATAAATGGTCATCCTTGATCCTCTATCTTCCAGTAAGGGGAATGGCAGTTACTTGTGAGTTGGGGCTGTACCTGTACAGTCGGATTGGTTAAATGGGGCTTTAAGTCCTGTAGTTTATGGAGATATTGCGCTGAGTATAAATACATAATAATAATATTTGTGTCTTAATGTCTTGGGGGCTTTGGGGAGTGGGAGGTGTTGTTTCTTTCATTGTTTTCTTTTCTCCCACCAAGTCAAGGGGGTTGTGATTTGATCTTGGAATGGAAACTGTACTATACTCTGAACTGATAAGAATACCCAGGGCCAGGATTCACAAAAGGTCTTAAGCAAAAAATTGTCATAACTTTAAGAGAAAAGTCTTAACTCTGCAAGAATTTTGTTATAAAGTTATGACTTTTTTTGCTTAGACAAAATGGGATTTACAAAAGGTCTTAGACAAAATTTTTTCTTAGATTTTGTCATAACTTTAAGACCACTGCAGGGCAGACTTAAGTCATTTTAAAAATATTCCATTGCATGTATTTACAGTTTACCCTGTATAAAGAGTTTCTTAAGTACAAAAAAAATTCTAGCCTTGTAAAATATAAGAAGTACAAAAATAAGTTGACCAGTATTTTGAGATATGAGCAGAAAAGGTATTACAATAATTTATTAATTAAATGTAAAAACGACATCAAGGGAACATGGAAAATACTAAATAGAGAAATAAAAGGTAAAACAGCAGTTAATAGTTTCCCTGATACATTTCAAGACCAAAATAAGACTGTAAAAGGTAATAAAGGTATAGCAAATGGTTTTAATAACTTTTTATTAATGTTGGGCCTGATTTGGCCAAGAAGATTACCCCACCAAATAAGAGTATTAGTATATATGATACAATGGGGCCTAGTAAACTAAACTCAATGTACCTGAATGAAGTCACTAACTGAACTTGTGAAAGTATTAAGCACAAGTAATTATAAACATTCCTGTGATATCAATGACTTGAATATGTATGTTGTTAAGTCTACATTTATGTCTATTATCCACCCATTTAAGTATATTTGTAATCTGTTATTTAACACAGGTGTTGGGGCCACGGTGGCAGAGTGGTAACACTCTCGCCTCCCACCTCTGAGGCCGGGGTTCGATCCCCGCACGGGCTCAAGTGGGAAAGCTGGTAGTTGCTTGCCGTTGGTCGGCAGTTTACAGTACACAACCCTAGCGAACTCTATGTACTGGTTTCCTCTGCCCTTCCAACTACCAGTCGTGATATGACCTGTACAGTGTTGAAAGCGATGTAAAACCCCAAATAAACAAATTAACACAGGTGTTTTTCCATCTGAAATGAAAATAGGAAAAATAGTGCCTTTATTTAAGTCCGGTGATGATTGTACCTTTACCAATTACAGACCAGTTTCACTACTCCCACAATTCTCCGAAATTCTAGAAAAACTGTTTGATAAGAGGTTGACAGATTTTGTTGAAAAAAGAAATATACTCAACGATTCACAGCACGGCTTTAGAAATGCCAGATCAACATCCATGGCACTGGTAGATTTATTAGAAAAGTTATCCACAGCTATTGGTAATAAACTTGTTACCATTGGTGTCTTTATTGACCTCAAAAAAGTGTTTGACACAATTGATCACTCTTCGTTAATAAAAAAATTAATGCGTTATGGAATTAGAGGAATTGCGGCAAATTGGTTAAATTCATATCTTTCAAACAGGAAACAAATTGTATGTATTAATGGTATTAATTTAGATTATCATAAAGTTATGTGTGATGTTCCACAAGGCACAATACTAGGTTCTAAGCTGTTTATATATTATATGAATGATATCTGTAATATATCCAATATTTTAAATTTCATAATACTTGCAGATGACACTAATATATTTTATACAGGTGATAAAATTGAGGAGGTAGCAGCAACTGTATCAAGTGAATTAAATAAATTACATAACTGGTTTGCTGTAAATAAACTGTCATTAAAGATTAAAAAAAAACAATTATATGGTTTTCAGTAAGAAGAATTGTACAGAAAACTTTGAAGTGACAATTAATAACTTTGAAATTGAACAAGCTTTTGTAACTAAAACCTTGTCCTGAACCAGGGTTTCTATTTCTGTTATGTGTTCCGTTTCTGTAGCAATCTGTTTTTTACAAGAATGGGGTGCTGGCCCATAGCTCAACCCTCCTCCTTTCTCAACCAGGCTTGGGACTGGCTATGGCAGAGTTTTTGCAACAACTTACACCCTTTAAAACTTTGAGACTGATCAAGATCACAGCCCCAACACATTTATATCAAAGTCCTACTAAACTATACATGTAATTCACTACCACTATGGGCCACAACTACTGTACTTGAAAACTTGTAGAAATCAGGGCATGCTTATTTGTTTTGCCCCCTGTTTTACACCATCTACGCTCCCACCATCACTGCAGTATTTTCTAAGTTGAATATCTCCCTTAAGGCCTGTCAAAATGTTTTAATCTGTAACAATGAGAAAAATATTTGGACAGGTATGCGTTTGACTTATGACCTTTTTTGGCAGGTTACATGTAACCTATTGGTTTGATATGGTCTAACATTGTCCATCTGTCTGTCAATATTTTTGCTTCTTGACTCTAACTCAAACACAATTCTACTGATCATTTAAAAACATTTTGTTGGGGAATCACATAGGGTAGGTTGTTTAAAATTGACGCCATGGCCCTCACTTGAAATTCCATTTTCAGACTCCAACTTAAAGACGCTTTTTCCAATCAAAAAAAACAAGATGACCACCATTGCGCCATCTTGAAATTCTGTTTCCAGACTCTCATTCAAATACACTTCAGCTGGGTAGGCATTCGGGTGGGTGGACTTACAGTTTGTTGGGCAGGCAGGTGATGAAAAAAGTTTGTAAGGGCTGTATCTTAAAATTGCAAGGTGTAGGAAGTTGACACTTGGAAGGGACATTGCATAGAGCAGTAGGTGTACAACATCATGGTGTGACACTGATTTGACCTGACTTTGCCGTAGTGACCATGACCTTAAAAATCTTGTAAGGGCTATATCTCAAAAACCATCTGGCAGTAGCATAGGGAGCAAATGAAAAGTGGAGGGGCCAAAGTTAAACTCAGCTGTTGTGTGAACTTATGACACCGATAGAAGTGATACCATTCTCAAGGAGTCAAGGGGATACTAAGTAAAAATGTAAATTTTTTGTAATATTTGGGTTTTTTGAGTCCAAAAGAGAGTCTTTCAAACAACAAAGATAAAGTGGGCATACTCTGCAAAATAATTTGAATTCCATGACCCTACAACAAACTTTTACACAAATATAAATGATATCTGTAATATATCCAATATTTTAAATTTTATAATATTTGCAGATGACACTAACATATTTTATACAGGTGATAAAATTGAGGAGGTAGTAACAACTGTATCAAGTGAATTAAATAAATTACATAACTGGTTTGCTGTAAATAAACTGTCACTAAAGATTGAAAAAAAAAAACAAATTATATGGTTTTCAGTAAGAAGAATTGTACAGAAAACTTTGAAGTGGCAATTAATAACGTTGAAATTGAACAAGCTTTTGTAACTACAATTTTCTAGGAGTGCTCATTGATGCAAATTTAAAATGGAAATCACACACTAGTTATGTAAAGGATAAAATCTACAAAAGCATATCTCTTTTGCATAAAGCCAAATTGTTGTTGAACCAAAGTGCTTTGTTTAATTTATATAATGCTATTATTCAGCCACATCTTTCTTATTGCTGTGAAATATGGGGTAATACTAATAAAATAGACCTTTTACCATTAATTGTAGCTCAGAAGAAAGTAATCAGACTAGTTTACAATGTGGGGTATAGAGATCATATCACATCTCTTTTCAAAAACTTACAAGTATTAAAATTTGAAGATATTGTCCCAGTCACAATGGGAACGGGTATTTAAACTCTCTATTCTTTTCTCCAAGGCCATGTTTGCCCATTTCTCTCTTCTTGTTGTTGTTTTCAGTACCTACATTTACATTGAAATCTCCCATGACAATGGTCATCCTATGTTTGGGTACTTTACTTAGTATGCATCCCAGCTGCTCATAGAATTCCTCTTTTTCATCCTCGGTTGCCTCATTTGTTGGCGTGTAACACTGTGTTTTCGATTTTGCTGTATTTAGAAGCTAGTATTGCATGTATAATTCTGTCACTGACTGCTTTCCACTTGGTTAGTGATTTGACTGCCTTTTTTGATAGCACTATTGTGACTTCATTTCTGTGTTCCTCTCACAACCTACATATATAATTGTCTCACCAGTGTTTAGATTCATCTTTCCGTTTTCAGTTCATATTACTTCACTGACTCCACATATGTCTATGTTATACCGTTTCATCTCATTTACCAGTTGTTTTGTTTTACCTAATTGGTAAAGTGTTCTCACATTCCAGCATGCTATTATTGTTGTTTGTTTTGGTCCAATCAAAGGCATTTTCAGATTGTTTGCTTCCTTTTGGCTTTGGCAGGCAGTCATCATTTCATTTGGTACCTTGTCCTGAACCAGGGTTTCTGTTTCTGTTATGTGTTCCGTTTCTGTAGCAATCTGTTTTTTACAAGAATGGGGTGCTGGCCCATAGCTCAACCCTCCTCCTTTCTCAACCAGGCTTAGGACAGGCTTGCAACAACTTACACCCTTTAAAACTTTGAGACTGATCAAGATCACAGCCCCAACACATTTATATCAAAGTCCTACTAAACTATACATGTAATTCACTACCACTATGGGCCACAACTACTGTACTTGAAAACTTGTAGAAATCAGGGCATGCTTATTTGTTTTGCCCCCTGTTTTACAACATCTACGCTCCCACCATCACTGCAGTATTTTCTAAGTTGAATATCTCCCTTAAGGCCTGTCAAAATGTTTTAACCTGTAACAATGAGAAAAATATTTGGACAGGTATGCGTTTGACTTATGACCTTTTTTTGGCAGGTTACATGTAACCTATTGGTTTGATATGGTCTAACATTGTCCATCTGTCTGTCAACATTTTTGCTTCTTGACTCTAACTCAAACACAATTCTGCTGATCATTTAAAAACTTTTTTTGGTAGGGCATCACATAGGGTAGGTTGTTTAAAATTGATGCCATGGCCCTCACTTGAAATTCCATTTTCAGACTCCAACTTAAAGACGCTTTTTCCAATAAATTTTAACTTAATGGGGTGGTAGGTCACCACCTAGGCTAGGTTGCTTTTGAAATTGGTGCCACTGCAAAAAAACAAGATGACCACCATTGCGCCATCTTGAAATTCCGTTTCCAGACTCTCACTCAAATACACTTCAGCTGGGTAGGCATTCGGGTGAGTGGTCTTACATTTTTTTGGGCAGGCAGGTGATGAAAAAAGTTTGTAAGGGTTGTATCTCAAAATTGCAAGGTGTAGGAAGTTGACACTTGGAAGTGACATTGCATAGAGTAGTAGGTGTACAACATCATGGTGTGACACTGATTTGACCTGACTTTGCCGTAGTGACCATGACCTTAAAAATCTTGTAAGGGCTATATCTCAAAAACCATCTGGCAGTAGCGTAGGGAGCAAATGAAAAGTGGAGGGGCCAAAGTTAAACTCGGCTGTTGTGTTAACTTATGACACCGATAGAAGTGATACCATTCTCAAGGAGTCAAGGGGATACTAAGTAAAAATGTAATTTTTTTGTAATATTTGGGTCTTTTGAGTCAAAAAGAGAATCTTTCAAACAACAAAGATAAAGTGGGCATACTCTGCAAAATAATTTGAATTCCATGAATCTACAACAAACTTTTACTCAAACAAAAGTTACTGTACCAAAGCAAAAATTCAATGGTTAATTTTGATTAAAACAGTAGCCGAGAAGTAGTTGGAGGGTGGGGGCATTCAGAAACTAGAAAATCGCTCAAAGAAGACCTTCATTAAGCTACAGGATCCCTAAACTCAGTTCCAATCTGGAGCCACACTAATCTGCAAATAGTCAAACCTAAACTGTATAAAAGTTTGCTACAGTTGTATTTGGCATCTAATCATAGCATTTATAGGCAGCCATCTCTGGGGAATGAATTTGAATCCCACATGTGGGGATGCTGAGGGCCTATCCCTGTATGATTCTGGCTATTGAAAGGGACGAAAAATTATATACTTTAACCTTTGTTGTATTACAAACTTACTATATGCAATGGGAATAAAGTGCTTTAAACATATGTTGTCAACCTGGGTTTTAAGTTGAGCATTAATAGTGTCAATGGGTTATTGAGTTAAAACTTATTAGGAGGCTTGGACAATGAAATTCAATAAATGTGACTGGGCTCCAGAATGACTAGATTTGGCATACCACGAAAACACTCGGGCCAGGCACAACATACCCAAACTCACTGCATCAATGACCATTTCCCCCTTGCAAAAAATGGACACACTATGGATGTAGAACTGAATAACAAGCAATATGGTTCTTGCCCGAAGCCTTAGAAAGAAACAAGAATAAAGTGGTATACAAATGCATTTATATTTTGATTACCTATAATTCGTCATTTAATGTTACTTATGTTACCCACATGCCAAATTTAAAAGTTCTAAGTAAAATATTAGTTATTACATGCCGAAACAAATGTTTGTTGCAGTGATGGTGACATGATTGGGCTTTATGAATCATATGCTTGTTTCCATCATTATAATACTCAAACATCAAATTACAATGACCTCATAGAAAGTGATGCTACATGTAACCGAGGTATGCACTATAGCATCCCTTCAAAAACCTCTTTCATGTAATTAAAATGCCATAAACAACTTTCATTTAATGTATCCCTCTTTGCAAAAGAAAATACAAATAGGGAACTACTCAGGATACAAACCAAAAACCACTCTAGTTGAAGCTTAGTGCTATCTGTCAGGGCTGTCAAAACTCAAGTTTTTATGTCAGCTGACATTATGTCGTCACTCTGCGGCATGGGCGTCCGCGTATGCACCTGCGTGAACAACTTCTCCTCCAAAACTACAAGGCCTAGAGACATACTGTTTTTTTTTAAAAGATACCTTATCTATCGAGGATGAAAAATTGTTCAAGGCAGGCAAATCTGTCTGTTCGTCTGTTTGCTAGAGACATTAGGGAGGTACTCCCACCAAAAGTGTGAACATTTCAACACTTTATCACAATTTTCTCAGTGACTATTGCAGGGATTTCTCTCATATCTTGCATATATGTACTAGGCCAGAGGTAGATTCTCTTGTGTGAGTATGAGACCTGGATCTGTCTTATTTTATTTAATAAATTTTTTTTAATAATTTTTAATACATTAAAATTCATGAAATCATGCACTAAAACACTTATAACTTGAAAAATGTTGCATTTAGAGCATTTTGTTAAAATATGTTATGCAGCTACTTTTTTCATAGCTACAACATGGTGAGTAACTTGGGTGTCTGTCTCAATAGCTAAGTGAGTTATAGCTACTTTTGGGCTTTTCAATAACTTCCATCATGAGTAAAATCACTTGTAACTTGAAAACAATTGCATTTAGAGAATTTCATATAAATATGTTATTCAGCTACTTTTGGGTCAGCTATAACATAGTAAAATTTTAGACCTGTAGCTCATGGCATAGCTGAGTAATAGCTACTTTTTAGGTTATCACTGTTGAGTAAATCACTTATAACTTGAAAACCATTGCATTAACAGTATTTTGCTTAAATATGTTGTTCACTTACTTTTAGGTCAGCTATAACATAGTAAAATTTCAGACCTGTAGCTCATGGCATAGCTGAGTAATAGCTACTTTTAGGTTATCAGTGTTGAGTAAATCACTTATAACTTGAAAACTATTGCATTTACAGAAATTTGTGTAATATGTTACTCAGCTACTTTTGGGTCAGCTATAACATAGTGAAATAACAGACCTGTAGCTCATGGCACAACTGAACAATAGCTATTTTCAGGTACTGACTGTTGAGTAAATCAGTTGTAACTTGAAAAATATTGCATTTGGAGTATTTTCTTATAATATGTTGTTCACCTTCTTTTGGGTTAGCTATAACATAGTGAAATTACAGACCTATAGCTCATGGCATAGCTGATCAATAGCTATTTTCAGGTTCTCACTATTAAGTAAATCAGTTGTAACTTGAAAACTATTACATTTGCAGTATTTTGCTTAAATATGTTGTTCAACTACTTTTGGGTCAGCTATAACATAATAAAAATTCAGACAGGTAGCTCATTGCATAGCTGAGTAATAGCTACTTTGAGGTTATCACTGTTCAGTAAATCAGTTGTAACTTGAAAATTAGTACATTTAGAGTATTTTGTTTAAATATGTTATTCACATAATTTTTGGTCAGTTATAACATAGTGAAATTGCAGACCTCTATGTCATGGCATAGCTTAGCAATAGCTACTTTCAGGTTCTCACTGTTGAGTAAATCATTGTATCCACTGGATAGCCGCAGTGTGTAGAGAGATTTCACCATTACCACTCTAACGAAAAAAAATATTATATCTAGCCTTCTCAAGTTTGCAGGATATATTAATAACCATAAATGTTGCCTGGGAATATTTTTGGCCTTATTTTGAAAAAACAAGTTGACCGCCAGATACGTTTATTCGACTTTAAACAAGGACTTTTGTTGGCCCTCTAGAGCAAAGGGTATTATAGGTAGAGATCTCAAATTCGCAGGATATGTTCCTCATTATAAAATCTTGACTAGGAATATTTTTGGCCTCATTTTGAAAAACCAGATGGCCGCCACAGGCGTTTCTTTGTCAGTCATGAAATGTGCTTATATCTCCCTTACTATTGGTCCTAGAGGTTTGGGATGGTAAACCAATATGTGGAAATCATGGGTTGGGAATCTTTTGGTGTGGTCAGATTTGACCTTAGACCCTCATTCAAGGTCAAACAAGGATAACCAAACTTAAAAGTGCTTATAACTCGCCTATTATTTATTTTTTTTCTTATTTTATTTTTGTTAACACATAACACATACAAGACAACAATTGTTACAAATAAAAAAACACAAGAACACAGGACAATGTACACTTAGAAAAAAAAATTATTACACTATTTATAGAAACAAAATGATTGTCAAATACAAGAACAGTATCCATATATTATACAAAACTTTATAAAGCTAAGCAGTAAAAATTTGTGAAAAGTGTCCCCATATTTTAGTAAAGTTTATGGTCTTCAATTCCAATTTGGCAACATATTCCTGTTCAAAATATATTTTTTTAAAGACGTTACAAAAATTTGAATAATTTGGAATTTGATTTAACTTTGACTTTCGAAAAATATATAATTTAGCTGCAAGGTAGACAGTATTTAAAGGAATGGCATCAACCTTTGTTAAGAGGTTTCCTAGTATTATAGTTGATGGGTCTATTGCAAGGTCAATTCCAAGTATGAGCTGCATGTTGGTTTTTAATTCAGACCAAAAATTTTGTACATTTTTACACTGTACAAAAAGATGCAATATAGTTTCATTGTATTCTTTGCAAAAACTGCATTTACCATCATCATGTCTATTAATTTTAAACAATAAATCATTTGTACCTAGTATTCTGTACAACACTTTATACTGCATCCAAATTAAGTCATTGTCTTTTATTGTCTTAAAACATACTTGAAATATCCGTTTCCACATGTCTGTACAAATCGTAATACCCAAAGCTTGTTCCCAGAATGAATAGTAAGTGGTATCATGTACCATGTTTTGGTTAGCCAATATTTTGTAAAAATCTTGACTTCCTTTCTGTGATTTGCTAATGATTTTTATTTGAATTGGGAGAGTAGGTTTTTTATGTATTTTAGAAGCATCCTTTTGCTTACTTAAGTAATTTTTGACACAGGTAATGACTCTGTGATGCTCCAAAAAATTGGTTCTTATGTGATACACCGTTTTTAAATCATTCTGGGATATGAACTTTCCATTTCCAAAAACAATGTCTGCAATCGATATAATACTATTATTATACCAATCGGGTAGAAAAAGATTTGCCTTGGATACCACTGGATTATTCCAAAGAGGCCTAGAAAGAGCATCACTTACATTATTAATTGGAATACTATCAATAAGTTTACTCCAACAGTATAGAGTTTCAGACCAGAATTTATTTGTTGTTTTTCTAGCCATGTTTAGACTATAATATGACCCAAATAAAACAGTCTTTTGGATTGATCCTAGATACATTTTTGCCAATTTAGCCCATGGTGTTTCAGAGTTATTATATAGTCTTCGTATCCAAGTCACCTTAATAGCAGATATAAAAGTACTAAGATCTATCATATTTAGTCCACCATCAAAATAATGTTTTGATAAAGTTTTTCTTTTTACCTTGTCAGGTTTTCCGCTCCAGATAAAATTATAAAACATTGTTTCTAACTGTTTCAATATATTCTTTCCCGGTGAAGGCAATGATGTGAACAAATGATTAAGCTTGGACAAGGCCAAACTTTTCATCACTGTTATTTTACCAATTGGAGTTAGGTATCTATGACTCCAAAGGTTGAAAAGTTTCTCAAGGCTTTTAATAGTGGAAAGATAGTTTAACTCAATCATATTTGTTAAATCCACAGAAAAGTTAATGCCCAGAAGAGTAAAATTGCTAGCACCCCACACTAATTCTTTTCCCACATCAAATTTATCTTTTGAATTTCTTTTTTTGCCTATCCAGACTAGTTTAGTTTTATCCATATTTACTCTTAAACCCGACATATTACCATACACCTCTAACACATTAAGAGCAGCTAACAAGGTATTTTTGCTTCCATCCAAAATTAAAGTTGTATCGTCGGCAAACTGTGTGATCTTAAACTCATTGCCATTCACTGAAATTCCTTTTAAACATTTGTCATTTATGATTAAAAGATACATTATTTGGGCGCACAGGATAAACAGGTAAGCCGATATGGGATCTCCCTGTCTGCATCCCCGTTCTATACTAAAAAATTCAGATAGTGTGCCACACTGTAGAATTGCAGCAGACACATTATTATTGAGCACTTTTATCCATTTGCAAAAACTGTCTTTGAAACCAAAAGTGGATAGAATAGAGTAAAGAAATTTCCATGAAACAGAATCGAATGCTTTTTGGAAGTCAATTAGCATGAGCAACCCTGGTATTTTATTACAGTTTGCATAATGAATAATGTCATAGATTAGACGCGTATTTTCACCAATGAAGCGGTTGCTCATAAAACCTGATTGTGTCTTTGAGATGATATTAGGCAAAACAGTTCGCAACCTTGCAGCCAGAGAAGATGAAGCAATCTTGTATACTATAGACAAGAGCGAAATAGGTCTCCAATTTTTTAGAAGTTGTCTAGGTTTGTCCCCTTTAGGGAGACAAGAAATAATACATTGTCTAAGAGAGATTGACAGTTGCCCTGTGTTATAACCATTATTTAGAGATCTTAATACAAAAAACTTCAACTTAGCCCAAAAAAACTTGAAAAATTCAGCAGGGAAGCCATCTATACCAGGACATTTTTGGTTTTTCATAGCTTTTAAAGCTTTACTTATTTCATTGATTGTAAGATAGCCCTCTAAGGAGTTAGCATCGTTTTCTGAAAGGTTTTTAAAGCCGGATAAAGATTGTAGATCATTGATGTTACAGTCCAATAATCCAGAGTCTTTACTTTTAAATAGATTTTGATAATATTTTTTTAATTTATTCAAAATCGCTTTTTGAGATGTTATAACATTTCCATCATCATCTACAACTCTTTTAACTGTTTTTTCCATATAATAAAACTTTTCTAGTGAACAGAAATACTTTGAAGGTTTTTCACCTTCACTGAGCCACTGAGCACGAGATCTAGTCATAATACCATTGAGTTTGTCTTTACGTATATTTTCTAATTCTTTTTTTTTAATTCCAAGTGTTTAAGGTTTGTGGAGTCAAAATCTTTTTCCATATTTTCAATCACTTGTATTAAAATTTGCTCTCTCTGAATTGTTTTCCTTTTTAAAGCAGATGCATATCGTATGGTTTCACCACGAATTTGAAGTAGTAATATTTCTAAAAAATCACTATCAGGGATAGTAAATTCAATATGAGAGTCGTGTAAAGTCGTTATAATATCTGGATTATAAACTGGTATTGCATAGCGTAATTTTTCCCGGTCTATAATATTATTAATATTAATTAGATATTCTTTGTCTTTTAATAATGAACAATTAAATTTCCACAAACCTCTACCACGCTGAAATTTACAAAAAGTCATGAGCAATTCTATAAAAGAGTGATCCGACCGGTATCCTGGTTTGACATAACATTTGTCAATTAGATCTGTTAAGTTATCTGAAATTATAAAATAATCTAGTCTTGCACGCTTTATTGGATTCTTTTTATGCCATGTGTAGCATCTTGCATCTTTATTTAAAAACCTAAAAGCATCTTTTAAATTCAGTGAGTTCATAGTATCTATTAAGCAGTTTCTAGACTGTGGATTGTTCACATGTCTATAGTTATAGCTATCTTTGCTTGGATCAATCACAAGATTAAAATCACCACATTCAATACAATAGTCATTATCTGAGTGCTCAATCTTTTCCTTTAAAGACATAAAGAATCCAGGAGAGTCCTTGTTTGGGGCATATATATTTATAATTTTGATGGTAAATTCATTCAAGCTTAATGATACAGATATCTGATTCCCTGTCGAGTCTCTTTCTACCGACAAGATCTTGTATTCGAATGTTTTATTAATCAAGATTGCAACTCCTCTGGAATTTGTTTGCGAACCACTTAATAAACACTCACCTGCCCACAAAGGTTTTATTAGTTTTTGATCTTCACTTAGCCAATGAGTATCCTGCAGACAGAGTATATCAGGTCGAATTTCAGCAAAATAGTGCAAAACATCTGTACGCTTATTAATATCTCTAAGACCTTGACAGTTTGCCGAGATAATCCTCAAGTTTGAAGGAGCCATAGAGCTAAAGGCCAACTTATATACTGATGATCAGGAACATACCGCCAAATACCAGCTCCTATTAATACATTAGCAATTATAACACTTGTTGATACATATACAAACAACGTTTAATATATACAGTCACAGAATTTTTAAGTTTAAAGTCAAATAACGAGAATATGCTTAAAGCATTCTCTGCTGATAAGAGTGTATTTTCGAGGTATCTGTAAAAAAAGGCACTTTGCCAAGGTAAAGTCAAGAAAGTAATAAGGATTTTTGTGTAATAACATTCACAAAACAATTTGTAACTCTCTAAGAGTACAACACATGGTAACACAAGGACAAAACATAAAGAACATATAGAAAATAAACAAAAAAACAAATGCACAATTATTACAAAAAAGCAGTGTTGAAAGTTAAGGTCAGGTTGCAAGAAGTGATTTAGTGAACATAATATTTAAAAAAAAATCAAACTTAGAATCTAAATTGTGAAGAGTATAACAACACATCCTACAAAGGTCTTCTTTAATCAACATAAACAAGCGTTGTAGACATAGACAAGGTGGAGAAAGTGTTGTACATTGGATGTACAACATTGGATGTAACTTTAGTAAATTTTGCGCAAATGCTACAAAGCATTTCAGTAACAAGCATTGACAACCTCACACACAACCATGTGTGCAAGCATGTATTGCCATCTAGATTGTCCACAGGGTCCCGCAATAGGTTTTAACACATTGTGAAAGCATAAAAGCAACAATAAAGGCAAAAGCTATTTCATGACCCCAGTTTGGCCCACACATGGGGGCCAGGAGGCAAAACCAACCAGCCACCCAGACCATCCGGACACGGTTTCCCAATACCTCTTAACACATTCTAAAGCTATAAAAGCAACAATGAGAGATATCGGGTAAAAAACTCCAAAAACAGCCATTTTTTTACCCCAGTTTGACCCATAAGGGGGGTCGGGCAGTAAAACTGATCGGCCACTTGGACTCTCCACATATGTTTTCCTATCGCCCCCCAACACACTCTCAATTTATAAAAGCAACACCAAAGGAGATATAAGGCAAAAACTCGAAATCAGCTGTTTCACGACCCCAGCCCGACCCACAAGGGGGGTTAGGGGCAAAACCGACCGGCTATTTAGACTCTCCACATATGCCTTCCCAATACCTCTTAAAACATTCTGAACCTCTTAATATATTCTGAAGGTATAAAAGCAACAATAAAGGAGATATAAGGCAAAACTCCAAAGCAACTATTTTATGACCCCAGTTTGACCCATAAGGGGGGGCCGCGGGGTAAAACTGACCGGCTATTTAGACCCTCCACATATGGTTCCCTCTTACCTCCCAGTACATTTTATGGCTCTAAATGCAATACTTAAGAAGACAATAGGGGGGTTGACCTAAATTTAAGGCTTTTAGATTGGAAGGGGTCAGAAAATCACTCATAAATGAGACATTTTTCAAGGGATTGCTCCCAAAATCTAATCAGCTCACATTTTCGATAGTATGAACAGGTGTGTCAAATTATAAAGCTGTGTAGCAAGTAGTTTTTCCTGAACTGCGATGATGGGGGGGGGGGGGGATGTACTTCAAAAAAATTGTTTTTGATCATGTGACCTTCATAAAGGTCAAAGGTCAAATTTAAGCATGCAGAAAAATTTTCCCACGCCTAAGGTATATAACTGCCAAATATGGTTTGAAACCTTCTAATAATAAGGGAGATATTCAAGGGAGACCATAATGCAGCGGCGGCGGTGGCGGCGAGGAAACTGAGGCGAAAACAAATAAGCGCCCTTTCAGGGACGCTTAATTATCTATAGACGAGGTTTCTACACTTACTTATACACAATTTGGTTGTTTGCTTATTAAAATACATCCAATATTAAGCATTTTATAGGCAATTTAACATATCCATTGATTTTACAGTTGTGTGATTTTTTTCTGTGGATGTTGCCGTTATCTGGATTTTAAAACATCTTATACCAAGTTTCAAGTTAAATTACTTACATTCGAGCATTGTACATATAAAAATGAATATTTATGTAGTTGTTTTATCCAAATCACCCAATTATTGAACATTTAATAGTCTTTTTAACATAGCCTCTGATTTCCCAGTATATATTCAATTAGACTACTCAATGGGCAATAATATGATGTATAAAGCAATTACCACATACACCCGGTAACAGTCATTGGAACGGGACAGTAAAAGCGAACACAAATATAAATTGTAAACAAACGACATTGAAAGTCACAAATAATCACATTTATACCTACCTATTGATGTTTATATCATTATTTTATATACCGTATTTAATCCATTTCTACACTAACGGACAATAAAAGTCTTTCCTAAATGGGGTTTTCCCTTGCTTGAGCTGTTTCCAAGAGGAAGGGGTTCAGCACTGGAATGAGGAGGTTAGAGTCAGCACCTGGCCCACTTACTGCACTGTTTTAATGAGCATACAGTTTTTTATCAAGTAAATTTTACATTAAACCTGTGAACAGTATTCTTAATATGTATTCTGCAGAATCACGGAATCCATAGCCCCTCAATGTGGAATTCAGTGGGCCTGTACCCCTCATTCACTTACATTGTGTGCACTGCTCTTGCTATCTATGTTCCAAAGTATTTTATGAGTAGGTTATAACTGGAATTTGTAATTAACTTATTTCTCATGCAAAGTTATATAAGTATAATAGTATAAACATTTACCTTGTTGCTTTATCTTACCCATTTGTGCACCTACATGCAATCAAAACTGAAACTATTGCAATATTGTTGTTTTTTCTTTCCATGTTGCTTTATGGTTTCCCCAGACCTTCAGATTTTCCTACTTTCTTTTAATTCCAACTGTTGATGGAAATTATAGTCGGTAGTTAAATGAGGCAAAACCGACCGGCCACCCAGACTATCCACATATGCTTTCCCAATACCTCTTAATACATTCCAAAGCTATAAAAGCAACGATAAAGAAGATATAAGGCAAAAACTCCAAAGCAGCTATTTATGACCCCAGCCCAGCCCACAAGGGGGGGCCGGGGGGTAAAACTGACCAGCTATTTAGACTCTCCACATATGCTTTCCCAATACCTCTTAATACATTATGAAGCTATAAAAGCAACAATAGAGATATAAGGCAAAAAACTCAAAATCACCTATTTTACAACCCCAGTTTGACCCATAAGGGGGGGTCGGGGGGTAACACTCACCGGCTATTTAGATTAGAAGATAATTGGGGGGTTGACCCAAATCCAAGGCCCCCAGACCGGAAGGCGCGAGAAAACCACCCATAAATGAGACATTTTTCAAGGGACCGCTCCCAAAATCTAATCAGCTCGCGCCCTCGATAGTATGAACATGCGTGTCAAATTACGAGGCTGTGCAGCAAGACCTTGATAAAGGTCAAAGGTCAAATTTAAACATGCAGAAAAATTGTCCCACGCCTAAGGTATATAACTGCCAAATATGGCCTGAAACCTTCTAATAACAAGGGAGATATTCAAGGACAACCACATTACAGCGGCGGCGAAGAAATTGAGGCGAAAACAAATAAGGGCCCTTTCAGGGACGTTTAATTAACACCAAAATATCCAATTTTGTATCCGCAGGTATCTGACACCTGATTAAACATAAATGAGTGTATTGGTGGCATGATTCTCTGCCAATACTCTGGCATAATTAAATGCATGACATAAAATTATGGTTATGTGTACATTTTCAAGTATTATCCTCTTTAACTGTGTCACATATTTTAATTGATTTATATTAGCAATTTGATAACTATGGGTGACAAACATACTTTTTAGTACAGTCACTTTTAAAAAAATAAGATGATGTCATTTGTTACCCAAATTACAAAAATTATGATGTTAGAGTTATTTAACAAAAGTGAAAAATACTTCTAAATAAACTTTTATGACAGATCCCATACAAAGTACTGTAATACTATTTACTGAGTCACAATGTCTCTTAAAAGTGTTTTTTACTTGGATTTATGATTAGGATTATCACCCAAGACACCAATAAGAAAAAGCGTAGATGACATCTGTTGTGTCTATGTTAAAACTAATTCATTATTTACCCATTAATAATAAAAATAACTTAATAGGAATACTATTTCAAATATCTTTGTTAAATAAATTTGTTCACCCATTCAATAGAATCCTAAATAGGAATGGCATTTCACCAGTATGTCAAATCTAATTTTACTTTAACTTTTTGGTTATTGCAAGGATATTGGTATCGAAGATGTTATGGCTAAGTACCAATATGATACAGAGGTGATATATTTAATCGTGAAGTGATTTAAATCATAAAAAAAAAAACTTTTTTTGATTGACAATGAATTCTATGTCATCGAGTTAAAACATTACTAATTTATTTTGATTAAATGTGACCAACAGCCTTGTTAAGTCTAAACATTGCTAATTTATTTTGACAAAATATGACCAACAACCTTGAAAGGTCTAAAAACATGCCCATACGTAATCAGCATTTAATGCAAAATTATTATGATAAAAAATATGACCTACATGAACCTTGAAAGATCTATTTTGCACATCCTTTAATCTCACTTGTATACAAAAACATTTTTAATATAAAGTAGACTATGTAAACCCTGGAAGATCTAATGTGCATGCACATAAACACAATTTTATGCACAATGTTTTGCGGATTAAAGTACCATTGAGCTCCATTTTGAACTATAAAAAAAATAACTTTATTTAATATTAAGCAATAAGTATATAAACCATGAATATGCATTTCACATACTAGCCATCATATTAAAAGATGTATATCATCCTGCAAAGTTATTTTGATGAATATGATACACATGAACCTTGAGGACTAAGATAGACAAGGCATAATTGCCAATTCATGTACATTTTTTATAAATATAACTTGCACAAATCTTGAATGATATAACATGCATATTCATAATCCTGATCACGGTACTGCACTAAACTACATTGTTTACTATGAAACTGGCTTTTGTTTAATATTAAATATGTAATTCATGGATATGCATATTATATGACTATTGTTAAATATCAAATATGTACAACATAAATATGTATATAACATTATAGTCATCATATTAAGAAATCCATCCATTATATCATAACTGAGTTTAACGCCGGTATTAATGTTCAAATGTTTTTAATATTCACAGAATATGTTAAGTCTATGTAAGGTATTAGTTGGGCAACTTACATAATCAAAATTAAAATTTGAAACCAGAGTCAATAAATTTAAAGTCAAAATACCACAATAAAAAATTTCAATTCAATATTCCCATCTTGGCCTCTAAAAACATTGCAGCTGTAAAAGTTTCATTTACTTAAGAGTTTTGTCTTGTAGGACTTTTCTTACTTCCATTAAGGCTTTGCCAAGAAGATTTTTCCCCGGCCACTTCTGAATATCCCAAAGATCTTTGTGTTGGAGTGATAGACCAATTCCGTAAGTTGTATCGTGTTGATTTGCTTCTGCCATCAGGGTGTTACCAGTCGAAGTGAGGAAACTATGAAGGTCAATGTTCTGGCTGAATTTGGCCAAAAGGCCCTTATGTAGGACACGCTCAATTTCATTTTGCCATGCCATCCGGTCATAATTTCTGACACGACTACCCAACTTCTTGATGATAACAGGATTATCCTCATGTGCAATCTTATGGACCAGCTCCCGATCACCAAAAAAATCTGCTTTTGATGACATCAAGTACTTCTCCATGCTGGAGTAACATTCACCTTTGACCACAAAGATACAAGGGTAATGGTTGGAGAGCTTACTAAATTTCCTGAAGAAGGCTGTTATCCCTTTATCACTAGGATTGAACAGTTTATCTAACGATACATTTTCCGGAAGGCGTCCCAGGTCCTCAGTTGTGTAGGAAGTACCATTCAGCCACAGCTTGTCAGAGATTAGTTTTACAGACTTTACAAACCCATCAGTGCATTGATGTTGCAAGGATCTTAAGGCTATATACACTGGGTATAGGTCTTTACGTTTGGCCTCAACAGCAGTGGGAAGGTCATCTGAGAGGTAGATCTTGTGGTGCTCCTTCAGTTTATTTCTAAGTTGTAAAACTAGCATTTTGTCCTTGCAATTGGCAAACCTGGCAACTACAGTCCTGGTTTTACCTTGCTTATAGGGTCCAAGACGGTGTATACGCTCCAGTGTTCTATTGTGAAATTGTAGTTGGCCATTTACTATGTAGTTATTGCAGATATTCACAAAAAGAACATCCAAGTCTTCCCCATGAGCCTCCTTTATACCGTCAATTCTTAGATTATTTTTCCTTTGATATGATTCCATTCTTTCAAGATGGCTTTGTAAACTGGCATTCTTCTCACTAAGAGATTGGTTTTCTTCCTTAAGTGCTGATATTTCACTTACATGTGTTTCCTTCTGTTTTTCTATTGTCTTTTTAAGTGCATTAATATCATTCTTCAGTGGCTGCAAATGAGACTCAAACTTCTCTTCCAGGACTTCACCTAAGAGATCTCTTAATGACTCTTTATCTATGGACATTTTTCCTTCAGGAGAAAATTCCATCTCAGTATTTAAACGTTTTGCTAGAGGTATTTTATCTGCCATAACAACAGGATTCAATTGAGTATCAAACACAGTTCACCAAGAATCCCTAGTTAACCAGTCACCAAGAAAGGTATTAAGTCTATTCAAGTATCACTGATCAACAAAGATTGTCACACACTATTGAAATGCACATTGTATCCTTACTATTAATTATATCCATATAATTCAATAACAAAGAACACCTTTGTAAATGTAATCACTATTTCTAGCAGACAAGTTTTTTTTTGTCTCTGATACAGACACTGATGTCCATAAACTGATTCACGCTTCTATTTTACTAGAAGTGGTTCATGTGTTTCATTTAAACTCCCAAAGACCTGTCCTCCAAAAGGGATGAAAGTGTTAATAGAAGTCCTTCAAGTGCACATTTACCACATCAATGATCTGGTGTGTTGTTCCACTTCAGTGATCGCATCATATTATACATTCATTTTTTTTCAAACATTAATACATTAAATATAAGTTGTCATTATTATCCATAACTAAGTTAAATTATTCCCTGATCATTATTCTTCCATCTGTATGAAAAAAATTTCACATATTATGCTTGAAAATGATAAAAACCACTATTATATCACTCCTGCACATAAACCCAACTTCACATACTGCACTCAAACACAATATTTGCCTATTATTGGTCTTAGAGGTTTGGGATGGTAAACAGACATATACAAAATCATGGGCTGGGGATCTGTTGATATGGTTCGATTTGACCCCTCCTTTAAGGTCAAACGAGGATAGCCAAACTTAAAAGTGCTTATAACTGGGATTCTTTTGGTGGGGTCAGATTTGACCTTGGACCCCTCCTTCAAGGTCAAACAAGGATAGCGAAACTTTAAAGTGCCTTATTAGTGGTTCTAGAGGTTTGGGATGGTAAATCATCCCATAGGAAATCATGGGCTGGGAATCTTTTGTGGTCAGATTTGACCTTCTTCAAGGTCAAACGAGGATACTGCATTTGCAGTATTTCTTTAAATATGTTTTAACCTACTTTTTACACTTAAACAGTTACCTGGTTACTTTCCTTCATAATACCATTTGCAGGGCACAACTTTTTTGTCCTTTTCTTCTGTCAGGCTCAGAAGTTCTTTCGGAGATTCTGTTCAATTGCCATTTACTCTACTTCTGTGCAGCACTTTCCCTGATAATTATGCTTTCCTCTCATTATTACCTTCACAAATCAAAAATACTCAGTCAGCTGACACAGTGTCCGTTCATGGGCACTATCCTCTTGTTTTTAAAGTTATATAATTTACCACATTTGGGACACTAACACACTTTCAAGACCTAATCCTCTTGTAGCTCAGTTACCTACTACACACTGCAATTACATCATGAAGTCCCTAGTAATAGTCAAAGGTTGTGGCATCGCTCATAAACTTAGCAACATATTTAAAACATAGCGTGGCTACCATATTAGTATCTAATTGTACTTTGAATTACATGGACATGTTTCTTAATATTATATGTTTAAGGTTATATTTTTTTATAAATTTAAACTGTGTTTGATTCATCTCTTTAAAATAGTATAAATAGTTAATCGCAAATATATTTAATCCTGATAGAGTGTGAATTTCTTGAAAAAAATTCCAAAATTTATCAATTATCATGGGGTTCCAATGTCAAAAAGTGGTTGGCCAAAAGATATGATGGTGCCCCACTTTTAAAAGTGCGGGGGCCATGGCCCCCCCCCCGGCTTCCCCGCTTCCTACGCTACTGTCTGGTGAACTGAAACTTATCTCAAAAATATCCCAATTTTTGTGCTGTTTCACTAGTTCTATGTCTCATGGTGTTGAAAACCCTTTTTCCTGGTTGTGGGTCATGGTAATCTTTGATGCTATTCTTCTTGTACTTTTTGTTTTATTAGATTTTCTCAGAAGGTAAAATATAAATCAACCAAAGCTCAAAATCTCTTTTCTTATCAAAATGTAGGTGAGATATGATTATCATAATTGAATGATCCAGGGCCATTTGATTATTGATTAGTGAAATTTAGTAAAACAATATGACTGATGATGTGTCTGGTGAATCTCAAAAACTAGCAGTTCCCACAACCTGTATAATCCATAATTGAAATATACTTTTTAAAGGTTGCAACTTCTTTCATAATGCTAAAAAATCTCTTGCCTGGATTTTAACTTTTATGCAATACAATATCAATACCTGTAGTTCTTTATAAAGTATGGATTACTTCATCTAAAAATCATATAGTTAATTTGGTGTTTTTATCAGTCACATGAAATCTCTCACAGAGTTTGGTTTATGTAAGCAAACCGCTCCATGGAACTTAGCCCACAGGACCTTTGCCTGAAAGGAACTTTGCCAACTACAATTTTACAGTGGAGGAACTTTGCCCACAATAATAATAAGATATAAAATAATAACCACAAAAGTAACATTATGATTTTTTTTTTTGAATTATAAGTGTATAATATCTACCATTTTAAAGATAAAAATTTTATCATTTTGTTAAAATATAAATACATAATATCTACAGTCAAAAGTACTTAGTATTTATAAAATGGTTTCAAGTTAGTTAACACATATATTCAAGGTAGTAACTTTTATGTTCAAGTTACTAACTTGAATATTCCAGATATTAACTCATATATTCAAGTTAGTAAAATAGAAATCTTTGGCAGTTCAGAGTTTCCATAGAAAAGAATTTGGTATCCGAATTAATTTCTGCATGGTCGTAAAATAACTGACATACAGCCAGGTGACAAAATTCATTTGCTTTGTAAGTAAGATGTTCTTGCAAAGATCTACTTTCCCAACAAACTGGCCATTTTGTAAGCTTCACAAAAACATTATAGGTCCTGTATGTGCTTTTATCTGTAAAGTGGAATGCAAAAGTAGCACATGTATGTTACATGCCTATGTTTCACTGGAGCTGGCTTGATGGTAACTAGGTAATTTTCAAGGGTCGGGAGCAATGTTTATAGAGTCAGTAGGGATCAGTTGTAGTTTTCCGGCTTGTCGAGATGGACTGGCAAAATATCAAACATGTTTGCTATTTCACCGACCCTCCACGACTCTGTGTACAGACTATGGCTCTGCACACCTGGAAACGGTTATGTTGTGGATCTCTACTGTTTGTAGAAATTTTTGCTGTCTTGTCCTGGTTAAGTACCAGAACTCCACCTCCAAACAGAATGTGGACACAAACCACCCATACTTGAAAGCAAACAGGCCTGTTGTAAACATAACTGATCTGATTTAGACACTTGGGACACCACTTGGGAAGTCTCCCAGTCTTCAACCATACAGTCGGTAACATGTCAGCAAGACAAGCTGGGAATACATACAGACAAGCTGTAAACACAAAACTGATAGTTACGCAATAGACAAGCTGGCCACTGTGTAGGACAAGCTGGCTCCATTTTATTGAAACTTGGCTTGTCTGCTGATAAAATCTATGACTATAAAAGGCAAATCGGTTTGCGCACTGCATCATTTGGAATCTGGCGTCTCATGGATTACATCTGGCAGCATTTCAAGAATAGGAGATTATTTTTCTGCGCAAATATATTGGGCATTGTTCAGTTTTAGAAGTTCATTGACTATTGAATTTAGACTTTTGATTTTTAAAAGAACGCTGCTAATTATTTGACAATGGGTCCTAAGAAAGGCAAAAAAAGTGAGGAAGATAGAAGATCCTACTGACAGTGTCCCTGAATTTGTGCTGGGAGACACAGTAGCATATACACAGCAGAGGAGGGGGGAGGCAAGAGAAAGGGAGGAGGCACAGCAACAGCAGCAGAGTTAGCAGGAGGCAAGGAGGGAGGAGGCAAGAGAGGAGGTAACACTTGCAAGAGGATGGAGTTGCAGAAAAGAAGCCAAGACCACAGTAAAAGAGACACAGAAACAGAGGCTGGAGGAGAGGTGGGACCATCACAGTCACGATACAAGAAGTAGCATATGACCAACATCTACCTCACTGACTCGGACGAGGCATTTATTGTTGACTGTGTGAAAGATCATGAGGAGTTGTACGACAAGACTTATGAACATTTCAATGACAAGGCAAGGAAGGAGTGTCTCTAGGAGAGGTTTGCAACAGTCACAAGCTGTCTGTCAAGCTAGGTGTGCAAGAGCTGGTTAGAGTCGCAATGGACATTTTATGGCAAGCTCATGTAATCAAAGCCTGGACAGGCCCCAAACGAGATGGTGGAATGTCAGAATTGGATACAGGACAAGTTTAAATTCATGAGGTCGCACCTCAAATACAAGGGACTCGGCAAATCGTCAGGCTTTAAGTCCCGGAACGAAGGAGCCAGTGCTTCAGCTGCTACAGCATACAACATCTCCAGAGCTTCGACTGACACAGACACTATGGAGATCAGCATGTGGACAACAAACACCATGTTACAGTTACTACAAGTCCTTCACCACAACTTCAGGGCGCTCGTCGGTGGACCAGCAGGTTAGGGACCAGTTCCTAAATTTGAGAGCCATGCTGTCATCATTCTTTGGGCAAAAGCAGAAGCATCCGAGATGAAGGGATTAGAAGAAAAAGAGTTTCAGATATTTAGAAAGGAGGCAGTCAAACTTCTTAGCAACCTTCAAAGCAAGACAGAAGAATGCAGTCGTCAGCCACAGCAACCACAGCAACAGACATTTTCACACAGCTCAAGTGCAGCTTTAACATTTGTGCCACAGGCATTTCAACAGCCACAGCAGCCAGGACCAGCTGCAAGGGAATACATTTTAACCATGCTAGAAACACGGATGCCATCAAAGCCAGGTCATCCAACCCACTTAGCAGTGCCAAGTGGCAACCAAAGGACATCAGTAGCAAACCAGAGGGCAGCCAACTTCCTTCCTAGTGATTGATGACAAACAGGCTGGACCTTCAAAACTCTTTACCTTCACATTGATGCCAATGAAGCACTTTATATCTCCATCAGTAACCTCTGCAACAGGTGAAGAAAATCAATACAGCATATCAGGACTGTCAAGCTTCTTTGGAAATCTGTGATTAGCTACCAATAGATTGACAAACCACAGCGGTTTTCACCAGCCGACACACCAACACCAGCTGCCTCTCCTCCAACCACCATTACCTCACAGCAAGAACATCAGCAACCACCAGCCCAGCATCCGCCTCCTCTGCAGTCAGCTGATGCCAAACACCAGCTGCAGTAGAACCACTGCCATTCCTACAATTGGTCCTTTTCATTAACACTGCTGTAAAACTTTAAAGGTCCTTTTCAGGACCAGTCGAATCTTCCAAACACAATTAATAGCTGTGTTCTTAAAACAAATTCAAACAAGAAGCATTACACCACCCCACACAAAACACTTTGGCCCCTAACACAAAAACAAAAAATTGAATAAATGAATGAATGAGTGTGTGATTCAAGAAAAGTTTAAAGTTAAAAAGAAACTCGTTTGGAAAGAAAATTAAGAAAAAAATACTTTGGGGAAAAGGAAAAAGAAAAAAAAAATGATGATGAACTTTATCAAACTTTGATCAAAACATTAGGCAAAGGCAATGACATTTTGGCCAGCCCAAAAGATTAAACATGTGAGAAAAATATATATACCACTAAAGAAGTTCTGACATTTGGGGGAAGTATTTTGACCTTTGGATTTGACCTTGTGACCTTTGACCCTTTGAGCTATTTTAGTTTCGATAAGACATTTTCCAGATTTTGAACTTTTGCACAAAAATAATTGAAAAAAAATGAGAAATTTTTACATTTAAGGGGGGTCATTTGGACATAACATGGGTTGAGTGTTTTAAACAGGGGACTTGTGATTTGGTTTGAAATGGTTTTGAAACTTCTTGGAAATGAATTGGGTTTTCTTTGGAAATTTGTTAGAATTTTGAGTAACACCAGCTTAAATAAAAGTTCTTAGGATAATTAGTCCTGAAAAAGACTGATAGTAGTCCTGAAAAGGACTGATAGATGCCAGCTTCTGCCCCTAGGGTTGTTGGTTGGAACATCTCAGATCCTGTCCTGCCCAGCCAATGCCCCCATGTGATTGAAGTAGTGTTTTAGTAGTTATAGTTTTAGTAGGTGTTTGGCCTCCCTCAAATGATTCCTGTAGTTCTCATTTGGCACATACACCTCCTGTTCATGTGTTTACACCCGGCATGAAATAGTGCAATTCTGGCCCTCCATCCCACAGAGGTTCAGGTGCTGGAAGCCCCAAGCTGCCATCCTCAATCTGTTCTCCCGAATCTCGTCTGTTGAAAATCTGTTTATCTGAGCAGGAACCACTTGACCCACTCTCTATCAACAGGAATCTGTATTCTGTTTTGACCAGAGCCAGGAGAATCAGGGAAAAGAAATAATTGTAGTTGTAATATTCACTGCCTGATTTATTTGGCTCCTTCATGGCGATATGCTTCCCTTCTAGTGTCCATATGCATGGGGGACATTCCATCTGGTTCTTAAATTCTCCTTTATCCTTTTCCATTCATCAGGCCTATCAGGGCAATGCAAATGTTCATCCTCGAATTCATCAAGAATGGCGTGGCAGACCTGGGGGACGAATTTGCAGATGGTGGTGCAGCTAACCAACCAGTGACACTGCAAGGAAGTGTATGTCACTCCAGTGACCATGGGTTTCTCAGTGTTATTGCCAGTTTCAGTCCAACTTCTAATGGCTTCCTGAAATTGGTGACTTCCTTATTGATGCGGTAGTGTATGCGTTCTTCAATGAGGCCAAAAATGGTAGAGGGCATCCAGACAAAATTCTGGTAATCTGGGATGTCTGTGTGTATGAGGTCGGCCAAGAGGTAGCTTAAAGATGGGTGGCAAAGTTCTATGGTGTGGCTTGTTTTTTGAATGTGCACTACCAAGACTCAAGTTATCTTTTTTGT
Organism: Sabellastarte sp. h YS-2021; assembly: GCA_964017235.1. NCBI lineage: Eukaryota > Metazoa > Annelida > Polychaeta > Sabellida > Sabellidae > Sabellastarte > Sabellastarte sp. h YS-2021. Next base: position 82,276,183 of record OZ024935.1, on the reverse strand, counting down.
GTTGTGAGGACAAGGTTGTGAAGGAAAATTATAATACAAACTGCCAAAAATAGTGTCAACAGGACTTACGATTATTTCAGATAATTTTAAGATGCATACTGTTTATGTTTTTTAAGAAGGTTGTGACTTATGAGGCTGCTGGTTCAAATTTTGGCTCGGGCACTTCATGTTGGAAGTTACTTGCCGATGCCCGGTGGTTTAGAGTGCAGAATCATGACCAACTTGTATCCACTGTTTCCTCCACCTGTAAACTACCTGTCACAATATGACCTTTTCTGTTGAATGCAATGTAAAGCCAAAAATAAATCTAAATTTAAATTTACATTTAAAGGTTTGGGATTATTAGGCGGCTTTTAGGTTACTGCTAGTTGACCTTTGTGATTTGCCATTGATAAAATTCCTGAGAATCTGCAGTCTACAGAAATTAATCACTGTAAAAGTGTAATTAGAATTATGTGTTTTGGTGCTATTACTGAGGTATTTTCCACTGCTAGTTTGAGTTGACCCATTTAGCTGGACATTTAGGGTGGGTTATATTTTTTTAATATAAAAGCGCCGCTGTACCATGGCTAATTAGTGTCAATAACTTCCAGTGTGTCACAAAAATCTGCAAAACTATGCAACCTACAGATATGTACTATATATTATGAGAAAGGTCTTTTTACTCCACTTCGGTTCCTTTTTCTTGCATAAAAATCCACGTAAAGCTCACAGATATTTACCATTTTATCTTTGATAAATTTATTTACCATCATCTGTAATTTTTGCTTTCATGGTAAGTCAGTTGGTAACAACTAAAATGTGGTTTCTTTGATTTGGATCGGTTCATGGCAAATGGATATATATATATATATATTCCCATTTTTATTGCCCTGAGATTATAGTGCTAATCAGGACAGTCAGAATTAATCCTGAACCCTGCATGAATTCGGAACCTGGCAAAAACTTACCAAGACAGTAGTTAGCCTTTAAAGAGTGGAATGTTTGTTCATAAAATCAGATGTATGGATAACAGAAGGTTGGGAATCAAAAACTTTCTATAGTGTTGAGTTTATCCTGTTTTTATTCCCAAATTTACTGCAAATAGGAGTAAAGTAATTTTTCTTTAATGTACAGGGTACAGAAGTACACATAGGGTGTTGAAATGAATGTGCTTCGTTTGTGCAAATGTATTTTGTGGCTTTATGCCCCTGTTCCACCAAAAGATTAAGCCCCGATCCTGTCGCCGACCCTTAATCATGGACAGTCGGTTGAAAAATAACAAAAATGGGCGGGAATACTGGGTCGGTACTGAAGTGTGGGATTAAGAACAGATCGTCCCCAGGAGGCCTCAGGATGCCTCAGGCGGCCGCAGACATTCCCCGACTGGTCTGGGACTAAGAACCGACTAAGCCAGTTTTCTGGTCGGTTTCAACCACGATCCTGTCGCACACAAACCGACTGGGTCCCAGGACGCCTTGGGCCTCCTGGGACTAAGAGCCGACTAACCCACGATTAACTCCCGGCGTCCTCAGGCGTCCTCAGGCCTCCTCAGTCTTCCCCAGACTAGGATCCCCGATTATTGTTTTGCAAATTTGCTGGATTTTCTGGGTATATATATATAAAATTCGCGATCTAATCACCATTGCTTTTCTAGGAACACAGCAGGATGCCACCTTTTAATGGAAGACAGATTCAACAACAACTTAGGGCTTTTTTGGTTTTTATTCAGTTACAAATAATCATGTATTTCCATTTTTTACGTCAAGCACAGCAACCACCAGCACCACCAGCACCCATACAGAGACCTAGAAGAAGGCACAACATGTAGGTCAGGCCATGGCTACTACAGAGGAGAGGGGGGCCTACCACAACATTATGGCTGATCTGTATGCCACAGACATTCCAGGATTCACCAACTACATGAGGATGACCCCAGAATTCTTTGAAATGATGAAGACCAGATTGGAACCACGTCTAGCCAGGCAGGCCACCAACTACAGAGCTCCTATCAGTGTTGGGGAGAAGTTAACCCTCACCATCAGATATCTGGCCACTGGAGAGTCCTACACATCATTATCCTGTCAGTTCAGGGTTGGCAGATCCACCATTTTCAAGTTTCTAACAGAGGTCTGCAGGGCCATCCAGGATGAGTTCACCAGAGAGTACCTCAAATGTCCTACTACTCCAGATGAGTGGAAAGAACTGGAAAGGGAATTCAGGATCAGGTGGAATGTCCCACATGCCCTGGGATCCCTGGATGGCAAGCATGTGGCCCTGAAGAAACCCAAGAACTCTGGAGCCCTCTACCACAACTACAAGGGGTTCTTTTCCATTGTCATGTTGGCCCTTGTAGATGGACAGTACAAGTTCAGATGGGTGGATGTGGGTACAGCTGGATCTTGCTCAGATGCCCAGATATTTAATGCCTCTCAGCTGAAGAGGAGGATTGAAGATGGCAGGATAGGCTTCCCTGACCCAGCTCCTATAACCCAGGGTGGTAGAGATGTCCCCTACTTCATTCTGGCAGATGATGCCTTTGCCCTGAAGACCTGGCTCATGAAACCCTATGGCAGAAGGCTGTTAACAAGAGAGGAAAGGATTGGCAACTATAGAATATCAAGGGGCAGGAGAGTTGTGGAGAACGCTTTTGGCATCCTGGTCTCAAGATTTAGAGTGATGAGGACCACCATTGAACTACCCCCAGAAACAGTTAGAGAAGTGGTCATGACCTGTGTGATTCTGCACAACATACTCAGAAGCCAGTATCAAGGTCAACCTGCTGGTCAGCAGCCTGGGGAGGATGATGATGATAATGTGCCTGGTGATTGTGGATTGATTGGTGGTGCTGCTGGTGGTGGCCAAGACAGAAACCCTGCTAGAGAGGCCAAAAGACAGAGGGATTACCTGAAGGACTACTTCAATAATGAGGGAGCAGTGGCCTGGCAAGATGGCAGAATATAACTCCTGCTGCAGTAATCAGTCCTTTTCAGGACTAACTATAACAGTCCTTTTCAGGACTACCAAACAGTCCTTTTCAGGACTACCAAATATTCCAAAAACAACTAATCAGCTATGTTTGCCACAGACAAACCCCATGCCAAACATAACTTGTACAGACGGACAAACAGACAAACCCCATGCCAAACATAACTTGTACAGATGGACAAACAGACAAACCCCATGCCAAACATAACTTATTCAGACGGACAAACAGACAAACCCCATGCCAAACATAACTTGTTCAGACGGACAAACAGACAAACCCCATGCCAAACATAACTTGTACAGACGGACAAACAGACAAACCCCATGCCAAACATAAGTTACACAGACTGACAAACAGACAAGCACAAGTTACCCACCCAACAAACAGACAAACCCAGTGTTCAATTTTAACTCTTCACTTCTAATCTCAAAAATGCAGAAAATATAACCATAAAACTAGTTTTGTTTTCAATAATGGGGGATTGTGTTTGCAAAATAGTTTGTCAGTTCGTTGGCATGGGTTCTATTTAATTTTGGGTTTTTGTGTTTCTTGGTTGGTGGTTACTGGGGTTGGGTTTATTATTGCTAGTTGGATGTTGGGTTTCTTACTGGGTTTGTAATTTGGGGGTTATGTTTGGTATTGGGTTTGTCTGTTGGTGGGTTGGCAAGTATGTAATAATGCCTTTTAACTCTAGGGAAGGTGTAAGTGTTGGACTTTTCAATTACAGATTTTAAACTATCCCATGGATTTTAATCTAAAAATGGGCTGATTAATGGCCATATTAGGAGTTATTTTTAATTTTTTTTATGTGGCCTTTTTTGTTATGTGTGGTACCATGGGTTATTTGTTTCATGTTTGGGGTGGTGTAGGTGTTGGACTTTAACTTTTTTTTTCTTGTGATAAGTATTTGTTCTGAACTTTTTTGTTTTGGGAGGGGAATTGGAATAACATGTAGCTGAATAATTGTTTTTGGAAGATTTGGTGGCCCTGAAAAGGGCCTGGCAGGTCAAAGACCCGCCCTGACTGGATGGCTACTGAGGAGGCTGCTGCTGCTGCTGTTGAGGCGGTGCTGAAGTGGTGATAGTAAAGAGCTGCTGCTGTGGTTGTTGCTGCTGAGGCTGCTCGACGATCTGTGTTGATGTCAGATCTGGTACCTGGCTTAAGATTCCACTCAGATTGTGTCTGCTCCCTTCGTCCTGTACAGTTAGGACAGATGTCGGGTTGCTGAAGCCAATGGGGCTTGATGTATAGTACACAAAACTGCTGCTAGCTGCTGCTTGAGTGGAACTAGACGCCTGTGGAGTGGTTGTTGGCAGTAGGCCGACCCTCTGGGACTCCGTGGTAACAGTGGCTGATCTTCTGGGCAATGGCTGACGTCTACGGTTGCCCTTAATAGTTTTGATGTCTCTAAATATCTTGCCCTTTAATTCTTCAAATTCTTCTTGAGTCATCTTTTCGGCCTCTGATGCCACGTAGTCAAAGAAGGGCTGCCTGTCTGACTTCTGATGCAGAAAACCTGAGATAAGTGTCCTCATCTGCTCAAAGTGTTCGAGAATCTTGGAGTCTGTAGTTGAAACGGGTGTTGATGTAATGATGGACTGACTGTGTCTTCTGTGTCAGTAGTTGACCCACGTGATTCATCCTGCCTGCTGGTATTTAGACTGGCCTCAAAACCTGAACTTCTGTTGGCCCCCTTTCTTCTGATGTGGGTTTTAAGAAAACCCATCTGTTGGTAGACCCAGGACTGTCTCTTGGTCATCTCCCTCGGGGCTTGGCCAGATTGGAGCTTAGACAGCTTCACATAATGGGTTCGCTGGGACTCGAACCAACGTCTCACATCAAATGGCTGGAGCTTGAGTTCTGCAGATATTTCTGCCCAGAGAGCCTCTCTTCTGTTCCTGTCGTGGAAACGTGAATGTTCCTTGTCATACAGTTCTGGGTGCAGCTTTACAAATTCCACAATGGAAACTTCCTCACTGTCTGTAAAAGTGGCACACACCCTGGCTCTCTTGGCTGAAGAATGGCACTCCGGATCTTCTTCACACCTCTCTTCTTCTTCTGCCACCGCTTCCCCAATAGCTGGACCGTCCTCAATCTCCTCCTCTCTCCTCTCAGTTCCTTCTTCTGTAATAACTTCACTCCTCTCCTCTACTTGACTTTCCTTCTCCCTCTCATCCATCTTTTTCCTTCCTCTCTTCCCTCCTTTCTCTTTTCTCATGATCCAGTCGACAAAATAATAAAAAAATAGTAAAATGTGTCTCCTAACTGTGAAATTTGCCTTAAGCTCAAGTATATAATATATAAAATAAAAATTGAAAACCCCTACAAATCAGTGACACACGTCTCTCAGTAGCCAAACAGTCAGTAACAACGAGAATGTGTGCGCGGTCGCTTATATAGTCCCAGACCTGCTCATTGCCTCGATTTCATTTCAGATGCGCGGAAAACAGTCGGTTGTTAGTCCCAGGCCGCCTGGGGCGTCCTCAGACCGTCGCAGACTAAATTTGTGCTGTCCCAGGCGTCCTGGAGAGGCCGGTTTGGATCGGTTAGGGTCGGTTACCCTTAGTCGGGGCTTAGTCCCAGACCTTGATTTTTGGGTCCCAGGACACCGCAGACGGTCTGAGGCTTCCGGGGACTAATGCAACCGACCCACTTTCACACGCATGAAATTCATACGCATCATATTTGAGTCTGGGATTAACAACCGGCCTCCTGGGACTAAGCTAGGGAGGTCTGGGACTAAGGGTCGCAGGTGGCCTGGGACAACACAGGACTGTGTAAATTTGGGTCTGAGGAGGCCTGAGGACGCCTGGGACTGGACATTTTGTTGAGGGCGGGAAATATGAATCAGTTGTAGTCGTGAGAAATATCAAACATGTTTGATTTTTCACACGGCCCCAACCGACAACAACCGACCCTTACAGAAGGTCTGGGACTAAGCAAATATTTCAAACCGACCCCCCAAAACCCTTAATCGGGAGCCTTAGTCGTGTGGTGGAACACCCACATTAGTTTTACTCTCAGACAGACATTCAATGTCCACTTAGAAGTGCCACTGTACACTTCCTACTTTTATAGTCCGATTGTCTCACCCTTTGTAAAATTTCAAAATTCTTCCTGTTTGTTCTAAACTTGTTTGGTTTATTATTACCCCAGAGGAGATTGGCAAAAGTATTCTAACATCTGTTTGTCTGTACATTGACATAATTCAGAAACTATACATGAGAGGTCATATTTCAAACTATACATGAGAGGTAATAGATCTAGTTCATATTTTCACACAAGTTGGGGTTAACCTGTTGCTTGGACCTTTAGTGTTGGATCTCATTCTGGATCGTAAGTCAGGAACTAGAGGATCACTTGCAAATCAAAGTGATTGTTTTTGCATTGCAAAAACAAAGCATCCCGAAAAGGAGAAATAATGGCAGCTTAATCATGCAAGAAAGTTCTGCTTATAGCTCAACAAAGCTGGCATATAGGAAAAGTGGTTCTTGGGCAGGGTAGTTACCTTGGATACAGTGTGTTTCAAACATTTGGATGAAATTGCTCAATCTTGCATGGTTAAGCAGACAGAGGCAATTTGGTGTTCTGCACTTTTTGTCACAAATTTGAAAATTAGTGATAACTCCCAGTTTTTGGAAGGGTAATTTTTTTTGGAAAATTGGTTAAAGTAGTTTGCTTACATACCTAAAGAAATTGCTCTATCTTGCACAGTTAAGGAGAGAGGAGCAATATTGTGCATTTTTGTTGGGCATTAAGGATTGGTAATACCTGTGAAATGGCTAGGTGAGTAGTGAGATAGGCTGTATAAATACTGAAGAAATTTTTATATAAAAGTGGTCCAAGGCATGGGTGAAACTTTGGCGAAAATCATAATTGGCTAGCAGCTCTATTTCACACAGTTTTCGAGATAAAAGATTTTGTGTTTTGTATTTTTTTTTTGAAAATGCCAAAAAAAAATCCAAATGACCGCCAATTGTTTGGCAGGACAAACATTTTTTGAAAATTGGGTCAGCTCCTCAGCAGATTTACTGTGTGGGTCAAAAATTTCGTTGAAATTGCTCTATCTACACAGTTTTTGAGATACAAGCATCTTTGTTGTTGCATTTTTGAAAAAAAAAATCGAAAATTTGAAATGGCCGCCATTTTTGGCAAGTGAAATATTCATTGAAACTTGGAAAGGCTAGTCTTCACAGATAACCTGAGGGTCAAATATTTTGCTGAAATCCCACTAGTAAATTTCTATTTTATGAAAAAATGGTTTCAAAAAGTACTAATATCACTTAGTATTGTTCTATATGTGTACCTTATGGGCCTATATTTTCAATTTTGTGTTTTGCATTTTTTGTCAAAAATTGAATATGACCCCATTTTTGGGGAGGGGAAAATTTTGGGGAAATCGGAGAGAGTGGTTTGTTAAGATACCCGTTGGGTCGAAAATTTTGATGAAATCACTCTATCTGACATGGTTAAGGAGATAAAAGTAGTTTTGTGTTTTACTTGTTTAGAAAATTGTTAATGCTTATTTAATCATCAATAACTCAGTCATTTCTTAACCCGTCCCTGCCAAAATTTAATATCACCTAGATCTTTATATGAGGAAGGTATTTTGCTAAATTTCCGGTGGATAGATAATATGCTTTGTAAGTTGTCATCCAGACAAGGACGCCCTTCCAAGAAACGCATTTTTGGTCATGTGACCTCTCTGATTGGTGAAAATGTCATCGCAGCATATTCAGAAGAAATTCCCAGGGCTACTGCATACACCTTCCAAATGTGAAAAGAATCTGCCTTATGGCTTCAAAGTTATACACCAATCCGGCAGATCCGGCTGAGTCGCTTCTCCCATATGCAAACAAGAGTCCCTCACGGGAAGCTTAATTATTGTTGTAGTCTTTAGCAATATATTATTAGTCTTAGGCACTGATCATTGCATTTGTAATTAACATGGCAACAGAAATAGTTATGTAAGAATGTAGTTAATACTTTGATAGCAATAGCCGCAAACGTGAAACCTTGCAAAGAAAAGTGGTATAATGTCCTCATCTACGTTACAGATAAAACTTTCAGTAGAAACTAGAAAATATTTCTAGAATCCTCCTCTAGGGTGTGTATTTGAAAATTCAGAAGTTTTGTTTTTGTGTCTAAAATATTACGCGGATCTTCCTCAAAATCAATTCTTTCTAATCACATAAAAATTTCATGCATTTTGTTGTAGCAAGTAATTGTTGAACTATGTAATATCATTAAAGGTATCTGGTAGTGAATAAATATGTATATTAATCCCAATTGCTTTGTTTTATTGCATTTGGTTGTTCTCCCTGGGGAATGCTGAGTTGGAGCAACATTCATCTTCTATTTTTTTTTCATGAAGATCCAACCAGTAGTATTTTGGTTATCCTGCTACCAAAAAAAAAAACAAACAATCAGACAAATGGTCATAAATTTAATACCTCTTTGGTGGAGGTAATAATGACAAAGAAAGCAAGAAGGTTGAAGAATTACAGAAAAAACTGAGATAACTTTGCGTTGCCTTAAACAATTAACTTAAATGGCCAGGTTTCACATGTGGATTCTACTTCCAAAAAGTGGAATGGAAAAGAAAACGTGGTTACTCAAAAGCTCAAACATTTATGTCATATTTAATATAGATGAAACATGCCTCATGAACAAACTCGTTATGGTTGCTTAGACATGTCTAAATTAAATAAATGATTGAACATTCTGAAAACTGGTATGTTTGTTATAGCTCATAGCGGAAATACAGAAACATGCTTTCACAGTCCATATTTTCAAAGCCTAGTTTTATCAAGCCCCTTTCAGTTATAGTTTATAGTCTTGCAAATATTCTTTTCATTAATTCTGATGCTCTTTTGAGGCTTTATAAACTTTGTTGCCACTGTGCTAATGTACATTCATAATACATAATGTGATAAAAATTATTAACTTGCCAAAAAAACTATATTTAATATTCATGCCATGTGAAACAAAAAAGGTATTTGTGGTCACTTTCATTTTTCGATACCGAATTATTGTCACAGCTTGTACTTGTTTTGCTACCAAGCATTTCTATAATTATCTATAATTATTCAGAAAGACAACCCTGTTAAAGAACCTGTAATCCTTCATTTACTTGACACTTTGTATTGGTATGTTACTCCATCTCCCTATAAATTAATTTGTAGTAGTTGATACAGGTGTTCCACTGGAGCCGATAACTATGCATTTTTGGAGAGTCGGGACAAATGTTTACATGGTCAGTTAGGGTCGGTTGTAGTTTCCCGGCCTGTCGGGGAGAGTCAGTGAAATATCAAACATGTTTGATATTTCTACAACCGTTGCTGACCATTGTATCCGATCCTAAATTCATCCACCTAGCAACAGGCCTGTTGGTTAACATAAGGGCCTGTCAGTTACACTTCCAAGGTTGTCGTTATCACTTGCAGGCTTGTCGTAATATGAAGCCTGATTGTCTTTTGTAACTTAAGTACTGCTCATTTGCAGTCAATTTCCAGCATGATTTGAGGTAAAAATATGATAAAAATTATCTCAAGAATGACAAAGAAACAGTGCAAGTGATCATAATTTTCAGGTGAAGTTCCACATATATGCTTTAATAAATTAAGAAACCTGAGACAGTGTTTTTATTTGGTTAAGTAAAAATAAAATCCCAGCTTATTTCAGGAAAGAAATTTTTGGCCATAAAGAGGATCAAGTGTCGATCAATCAACAAATCTAAAACTAGGTAATAGTTAATATTTGGATCCCATCACATGACCAGAACTACAGGGTGTTTACCTTCAAGTCCAGAAAAATGTGCTTTCTCAGAAGCTCAAAATTATTTGGTATAAATGTGTAGGAAAATTGCTCAGAGGGAAGGAATTTTGAAGGGGTCCTTCCCAGAAGCTCGAAATTGGAGTATAAAAGCCAACAACAAGTGAGAGAGATTTCATTTTCACGTGAACTATTATTAGAAACGCATCTTCCTCTGCTTGTTTGAAAAGATGATACCATTTTTAATGTGAAGGAGGCATACATTGATTTATTTCTTATATAATATCAAAGCAAAATCCCAGAAATTATAATTAAAATAACAAAAAAAGTAAATTTGGACGTTTAGGTCACGTGATGGGATACAAATATTTAGGAGTGACCGAGTTTCAGATTTGAGACATTTGATCCTCTTTTTTCCGAAAATTCATCAAAAAGTATAATAACAATACCCACTGCAAGTCTGGTTGTGGGGTTCGGTATGTTTCTCCAGGCCTATCTGTTTGCCAGTACAACTTGCTACGGCTTGTCTGGTAGGAGTTTAGGATTTGTTTGTTAGGGCATTAGGGCTTGTCCTGGTAGTTTCCAGACCAGTCTGTACAAAACATCCCGACCGCATGGCAGGTCGGCTTCTAGATCCAGACAAGCCTGTATGTTTCACATCCTGGGGAGTTGAAGCCAACCCAAAAATTTCCCGCCTTTTTTGTGGATTTTTGTCCCCGACCCCCTGACTTTTTCAGCCGACCTTACATATATATAGAATCGTAGGGTCGGCTTCCAGTGGAATAGCTGCAGGAAGTTCAAAAGAAAGGTCATATAATAATAAAGGTCTATTGCCAGAGGTGTGTGACACAGAAAAGGAATGGGTTTGGGCTTTTATTTACATGTTTGTGTTAAATTAAATGAGTAGATATTGGGGGTATTTAAACATTTTAACTTGAATAGTATTTTATAGGACTCAATCTCCATCTATTGACAGACTCTATGGTACATAACACAAGAAAGCAGAGAGCCATAATCATTAAGCCAGAAATATCGCAGAAGTCAGCGCCATGGAGAATGACCAAGACAAGACCGGAAAACCTAGGGTGGGCATGCTTTTGCAAAGCTATCAGTTTTCAAGCCAAACCGAACTAGAAAAAGTAAGGGATAAGTGAAGCAAAGGCGATGGGAATTATGGAGGGAGCTTGTGAGGCGTTCTGTAGCTATGTCTGATAGATCTGATCCGCAGAGAAACTTTGCCTAAGGTCATGTGCCATGCTGTTTTGAAGAGGGATATTGTTGTATTTACAATAATTTAATGTTCATAACACGATTTGCACCTTTGTTGTCTATTTTTCTCTCTCTTTGTGTGTACATGTCATTTCATTGTACAGAGGTGCTCACGTGCATAGGCTACATTGCAAACTGTTTCATATTCTTACATTTAGAAAATTAAAAATATCTGCCCAGATGGCATTAAGATACAACAATTAACGATAACTATATTCCCAAATATTGTTGACAATAGAGGAGGGCATTGTTGCTTATAACTTTGACTTATTGCTGTCTGACAATGTTGTTTAAATGACTACTTGAATAAGAATGATAGTAACAAAGCTTTTATTAGTGCTAAAGCAATGATTATATAGAGTTTAACCCCCCTCCCCCCCCAAAAAAAAAACCAAAAAAAACCCCGAATAATTTCAGTGATAAAATCTTATTTGTCATGCCCACTGACACGGCAAACATTTTTCAGAAAAGAATTCCACTGCATATGCAAGTCTTGTTTCTAAATGTATCGAATCATATTGGTGAAAAAATTCCAACAATGCAATTTTCATAGGGAGAAATCATTTGAAAATCTCTTTGCAGTAGACATAATTTTTATTATTTCTTTTGTTATCGCGAGTAAGCAAAGTTCATACAACATGTAAAATTCAGCATGTCTAAAATGATATCTTATACATGTATATCATGAATAACACCGACAGCCTGTAATAAATTTTTGACAGATTTAATTCTGGACTCTCATTAAGAAAAAATTGCAATGCCCCTATCTCCTGTAGATATTATAAACTTCAAAGGCCAGTCCCCCTTTCTGCATTTTTGTAGCAAGGTATCCTTTACTATATTTTCTTACTGAAAAGATACCTTGCTACAGAGAGTAGGGTACTGATGAAAGTGTACCGAGTGTGCCAAATCTAATCTGGACTTTTATAGCACTTAATCTCAATTATCTGAGGGACCTAAAGCACAACTATACATAAACATAGGTCCATTGACATTGCAAGGTCATGCCAGAGAAAACATAGGTTGGGGAGGATTAAGTGATATGCTGTTTGAAATAGGCAGGTTTTTAGGTTTTTCTTGATGGAGGCCATGGGTGTTGCATTGCGTTTAACTATCATTTAAATAATAATAATAATTGCTTTATAATAAAAGCTATGTGAAAGTATAGACTTTTACACAATGTAAAAATAGCTTCGCAGTTGCATTACTTATAAATAAATTATCATTGTTGTCTTTCTATAAATGGCATATGTTTATCTCTATATCTTCTGTGTGCCCAAAGTAATGTTTGAATAATAACATAACAGTGTAGTGCCTAATGGGGCTATTCCACTGGAGCTGTCTTGTCAGTAACTATGGATTTTTGAGGGCCGGGCACAATGTTTACAGAGTTGGTTGGCATTGGTTGTGTTTTCCTGGCTTGTTGTGGTGGGTCAGCAAAATATCAAACATGTTTCATATTTCACTGACCATCCTTGATTCTTGATCCCAACTGTGGCTCCGCCCACCTGGAAACCGTCTTGTCTTTCTATGTTCTGTGGTAGTCACTTCTAGATCTGTCCTATAGTGTTTCTGTCTTGTTGGGAAACACTTGCCGGACTGTTGCAGTCAATTACCCCAACATCACAATACCAACTATACTTGAAAGAAACTGGCCTGTCATAAGCAACCGATAACCTGATTTGGTTGTTTCCCATCAAGATGGGAAGTCTCCAAGTCTTTTGTCATAGTTGGTTGCATCACAGCAGGACAAGCTCAGAACACGACACCCAATAACCATTTTGGGTTTTACAAATGTTTGATAGGAAACGTTTGGCAAAGGTTAAAAAATGATGGGTACGAAAACCATTTATAGTAGACTGTTTTTATAATGTTTTATGTATACCGTTTATTAAATGTTTAATGTCTGAATAATAACCGGGTAAGAGGTCAAATCTAATATCTTTTTAAGGTTGCTCACTAATGAAAATATTATTTTTATATCTAAAATTATGAGATAGTGTCTTAAAAATTGTGCCCACATTTAATGCTCACTTTTAGGAATTGCATCTGGGGCAATTTTTGACAAAGTCCTCTAAAATCTCCTATTATTGCTAACTGCCATCTTTGTTTGGACATGTTTGAAGGTGACGGTTTAATAAAACATTTGGAAAATATGGGTTTAGAAAACGTTTTTGATAGAATGTTTTTAAAACATTTGATCAACAATGTTTCTTAAGCATTATGTATGTACTGTTTATGAACCATTTCATTATGAATGTTTGAAAAACATTGCCATTGCCTTCATTTCTTTAGCTATTTAAAAATGTTTCAAAATCGTTTCCAGTCAAACTTAGCTTCTTTAGTTATTTCATAAATGTTTAATAAACGCTTTCAGTAAAAACGTTATTGTATATAGCATGTTTATAAAACGTTTTTTAAACATTATAGCATAAACGTTTACTTGCATAGAGTTTAAATAGGTTTCAAAAACGTTTTGTAAATGTTTAAATAATTTTAAAACATTTCAAATGTTTACTGGACAGGAAAAGATGTAAAAGGAAACCGACAAGGTAGTCACAGCAACAGACAAGCCGGACAGGCAGGCTTCATTTCACTGACTCACGACTTGTCGGTTAGATCTATGCCTAGAAAAGGTGAGTCGGCATGTTGAATGTTTTATAGTTTGGTATTGGGGTGTGAAACTATAATTTCTTGTTTATTTAATATTTATTCCTCTTTGACAGTTCAACATTTAACAAATTGTACACCAACAAGTTCACATAAAAGTACATTCCAATTATCACATTAAATTTCACAGTTGATTCTTTATTTCCGTTCACTTCCTATTGCAAATGCTTAATAGTTGTCACTCCTTCCTATGATGTTAAACCTTTGCTCTTTAGAATTTGTATCTGTACTAATAACTGAATGTTTAAGCAACTTCTATATATATCACAATGTAATTAGTTACTTCTTCAAATGTTTAAGCAACTTCTATATATATCACAATGTAATTAGTTACTTCTTCATGAGCATCATATTTTAGAACTCTTGATTTTGCTATTTTACTTCCAAATGTATAAGTTATGTTTTAGATCTGATATTTGTAACTATTATTCAATCTCCAATATTTACATCTACTCTTATTCCATCTCTCTCTCTTTTATTAACTAACTTTAAGCTCAGAAGCCTGCTCTATATATATCTAACCCAAACAATACACACTAGATGGATAATACAATTATTTGTAACAATAGTTATAATGAAAATAAAACTATAGACAGGTGACAAAACAATTTACATATAACCTTTCTAAAAGTGGCACATTTCATTGACATGACATAGGACATTAAGGAATGTAATTACATAATTATACCAGATGTGTATCTTAGACAATAGAATTTGTACAATAGTCAATAGATACCAAAACTAAACATGTATTTTAAACTTTACTCGGAATATAAATATCAAAAGGAGGTATATACAAGATACTGGTTATATATATGTATTTATTTGTATGGACAATTTCCACACTACAAAATCTTCTATTGTTTAGAGCATCTGTGATCAGAGTAGACTGAAGTAATTAGAAATGCAAACTATGTATTCAGATGTCTAACATGAATAGACATTATTTTAAAAGTGCCAATACCTATGTGGTAAGGGACAAGTTTACAATATAAGAATGACTTATAATGAAATGTTTTCAACACTGTTTAACATGATTACATAATTATGTTTTTCAGACTTCACATGAATATTGATATACAACAAAAACAGAATACATCTGTCCACCACCATTAAAGATATATTTGTAGAAGAATAATAAATGACATAAACTTATGTACAGTATTGAGAGCTCTTGACATATAAGTTTTATACGAGTAGCTTAAGGTTCAACCTTAGCAGAGACAAAAACATAAAGTGCAACTGAAAAGCAATCCATAATATCTGCCTCTCCTCTGGAAAAGTTGCTCCGCAACTTGGAAAAAGTACAATATGATCATCACTTAAGCAAGGGTACATGGTTGAACTTTCTTTATCCTTATCAGATTTTATATCACTACTTGCAAGCTTGATGTAATCATAAGAACCTTTAAATTCTTGGCACAACCTAAGGTGATGCTTATTTTGTAGAATTTTGTGTAGCCTGTAGTAAGTTATTGGTGTCAAAGAAAGTGTGTCAGGAAAATACAACTTTTGATCATGATAACTGTTTTGGAATGTAACATGTAACCATGTAAGCTTTAGCTGGGGCCTGCACAGGTTACAATAGAGTGATACTTTGGCTACTGGTTTGTCAGCAATGATGTTGTAGTGCATTGGAGGCAGTGGCAAAGTCTTAATTAAGAGAAGTAATGCAGATTTGCCATCAGTTACTTCCAGGAATATCCTAGTGTTATTGCATTTTCTACGACAACAGCTGTTGAAATGCACGGCAAGTATAATCAATATTGCCAAAAAGGAAAGAGATTGTAGCATTAGGGTGATCGTTTCCACATCAATGATGAAGGAAAATTGAGGTGAAGGTGGTTGGGTTGTTGTAGGTGAAGGTGTCCAGATGAGTACTGGCATAGACTTAACAGTTGGTATGGCTTGACACAGTACAGCTGAAGAAATGGTTCTGTTTTTGTACCATGTGAAAGCAGAAACGATAATAGCTGTAATGGACAAAATAGCTGGAAATGCTGTGGTAAGAATGTGCCATAATGAGAACTGGAAAGAATCTTGTCTGGAGTGAATGACAAAGGTATCAAGTATACTATCTGAAAGAGATGTGTAGATGAGCTTATTACTCTTAGCTCTTTCTACCATGTGTGCAAGGTCCAGCTGAATTCTTTCCTCTGAAGAAGCTAGGCTTGAAAAGTTGTGTTCAAAGAAGTTGAACTGGGGAATGGAATAGTTTATGGGACTGGGAAATTGAGAGTCTGCTCGTATTTCTGCAAGTAAGTGTTGAGGAAAGAAATGGTTAAGAAATGCTAGGTTAACTGGATATGAAATAGTACTATTAGTAGATTTTGTACATTTGTGTAACCTTGGTGGAATACGAAATTGTCCTGGGGATACGGTGCAAGCACAAGGGATGTTGATAACACAGAATAGGCATCCACTTTGACTGTAGACCTTAGAGTGCTTGCATGAGTAAGTTATCATGGAGATGTTGGACAAGAGTACCTGTTCCGAATTAAGTGGGTGTATGAAGGTTTGAATGCCATTTTTAAGAAAACTGAACTGACATAGCTGACGAATGTGGTATGTCTGCTGAAAGAAAATAGCACTTAAACATGTTGGACTTCTAGAGGATTGTTGTTGGAGAATCGTTGAGCAATGTTTCACTGTATCACCAGAACATTGTTGAAACATGGGCATATCCATTTCAATGAAGTCTTGTTGATCCTTTGAAACTGCCAGAAAAGGGTGAACTTTCGAAATCCTTGTGGTGTGTGTAGTTGTGTGGTTGAGTGGTACAGGGTATTCAATGACTTGAAACAGCATAAATAGACTTTGACTCATGGACACTGGTATCCTCAGTGAAATGAAGATAAAATTCGAGTGTCTTTTGAGGGTAACATGAGACATGGTATAATAAAAGGAAAGGTCCTTGTGAACAATATGGAACTGTGGGTGTGATACCGTAAGATGAGCTTCAATATCATTCAGGGTTTGCAAAAGTATTTGTGGAGAAATCAGAAAAGGAGATAACTTATTGTCTACAAGTGTAAGAATACCATTGTAAAAGTTGGTTAACTCTGTGTTAAGAAGAAGTGCAGATTGACTGAAGTTGGCATATAAGGTGAGAGAAGCATGCATATTGCTTGAAAGAGATTGCAACAGGGAATCTGTGTTCCGAGTGAAAAGTTGTAGTTCTTCATGATTGATCTGTATTTGTTGCATTATATCACTCAGCTGTTTATGTGTTGCATGCATATAGGAAGACATATGCTCATTATGTAGAGTAAAATCCTTCACAACTGCATTTTCTTGGGCTAACATGGCATTCATGTGTTTCCTGAGGACATCGAAATCCTTGACTATTGCTGTACCGAAGATGGACTTTGATAATTCAGCCACAAAAGGTAGAAGTGCCCTTGTTACACACTTTGGAATGTGTGGGTTTGCTACCTTGGAAGTGGGCAGAATCTTGTCAATTGCTTCAACGCGATCCTTTAAATGCTGCAGAATTCCACTGCTGAGGTGATTAATCATCGTAACTGTTTTCTGCATGTCATTGCAAGGAGAAATGTCTCCAGTTGTTGCAGAAAGACATTGGACATTCCCTTTGGTGAAAGTTGACTCTTGAATCTGAGGAAGACGGAGCTGGAATGTGTGTCTCCAGTAATCAGAAGAAATGTCCAGATCTGCTACTTTGCGAAAGAACACTCCATAGCTTGTTCTGGATATAACTGTATCATCTGCCTTGTTGGTTGCAATGAGACTGACAAAGATGATGATCCACAGGGTTGGACATAATTGTTTGGCTATAAATAGAAGATATTGGTGAAGTGAGAATGTTAGATTATTATATTGGAGATATGTAATTCTTCTTTGTAGTTGAACAGTGTAAGGCCGTAAAAGAAAGTAACCTAAAGATTGCCATGGCTAAATTTAGAATTTAGAGGGGAAAAAACCCAAAAAAAACTAGCAATTACAAAGTTAGAGTACAGAAGAGAATTACAAAGACAATTAGAGGTACTATTAACTGTGGTTAATCTTCAAGCCAATATGTGAACCGCTAGGGATGCTAATGCAGTTGGGATATGCTATGCTCTCTTAACTGTAATCTACTTCCTTTTTCTAATTTTACCCTGCATGGTCTTTTTAACATGAAATTCTGTACACAAAGATTCAGGTACACAAGGCTGTTGTACCCATTGTCTCTGTCTTTGATCCCTTATTTTGACATAGTACCATGTAATGCCATTGGTTCTTTTGCATTTAAAAACACCTTCTATGTCAGGGGGGGTTGGTAAGTCATTCTGGATTTGGACTTGTGGAGTCTGGTTTTGATTTGGCTCTTGTAAAGTGAGAGATGGTGTGGGCATAGGTTCTCTGATATTCTGATCCTTATAATGGCGAAGTCTGTCAGCATGTACTCTATTTCTGAGAAGTTTATGGGTGTGCCTCTCATGGAGAAGATATGTATTAGTGCTCTTGTCTGCGATGTAATATGGTCCAAGCCATTTGGGTTCAAGTTTGCTGGACCGGCCTACAGTAGCATGATTATTCCTGAGTAGTACTAAAGTACCAGTTTCAAATGAAGGAACTGTGGCCTTCTTGTCATACCGAATCTTGGAAGACTGTTGAGCTGCTGCAATGTTTCCTTGAGCAAACTTGGAGTAGGTGTCAATCTTCTGCTTAATCGTATGCAAATGTTCATGTGGTGTTGCTGAAACTTTGTCTTGAGGTAGTAAGGAAACATCAATTGGTAGCCTACATTCTTGCCCAACAAGCAATGAATAGGGTGTACACCTCGTGGACTGGGTTGCAGGAGATGTTCTGTATGCCATCATGACACTTTGTAGCATAAGATGCCAATCGGTGTGATGTTGGTTACAGTATGAATGTAATCCCTGGAGAATATAGCTGTTCATTCTCTCACAGGTAGCATTAGTCTGTGGGTGGTAGGAGCTTGTGTTGAGCTTGGTTATGTTGAAGATCTTACAAAGCTCTTTGATGAGATTGCTCATGAAGTTTTGTCCTCTGTCAGTGAGTATTGATAATGGTGCGCCATACCTGCAGATGATTTCATCATACAGAATACGTGCAACTTCACTTGCCTCTGTAGATTTCATCAGGAAGGCCTCTGGCCACTTGGAAAATGCATCCACCACCAAAAGGATGTATTTGTGTCCTTCACTGGTCTTGGTCAAAGGTCCGAGGAAATCCATATGAAGTCTCCGAAATCTGCCATGTGTCGGTAATGGTTGAAGAGGAGCTTTAGAGGTATGGTAGAGCCTTTTGTTTCGTTGGCAGACATCACAAGACTGAACATACAATTTAGTGTCTTTACTCATAGAATGCCACCAATACTTCAGTTTAAGTCTTTCAAAAGTCCTTTCATAACCTTGGTGTCCACCTGGTAAGTCATCATGATATGATTTCAAAAGAGTGTTGAGGGAACCATCAGTTGTTTGATGATTCTGTCTTCTTTGGGTGTTTTACCTGGAGGAAAATATCTTTTCACTAAAACTCCATGCAGGATTTCATATTCTGCACAGGTATTCAAAATGACTTTTGTCATTTTAACGTCATCTGGAAGAGTGCCATTCTCTAAATACTGGATCAACGGGCCTAAGCTGTCATCTTTTAGCTGTTCTCGACGCAGAGGGGCTGGAAATTCTGCAGAGGGCATATGCTGTTCATTCGGTGCACATGTGGCTTGCATTGCTAAAACTAATGGAAATGTGTTCGGTTCAGGTTCTTTAAGGGTAGCTTGAGTATCAGCATATGTTCTTCGGGACAGTGCATCTGCATTGTTGTGTTTTCGGCCAGGTTTGTGAATGATGGTATACTCAAATGCTTGGAGAAACTCATACCATCGCTGCTTTCTGCCAGAATGTTCCTTTGGAAGTTGGAGGCTTTTAAGTGCAGAGTGGTCTGTGTACACTGTGAAAGGTTTCCCTGATAAATACACCTTGTAATGGCGTACTCCTTCCACCAATGCAAGACCTTCTTTATCTGTTATTCCCCATCGACGCTCAGCTTCGTTCATGGATCTACCACTATATGCAATAACACGTTCCTTGCCTTGATCATCTAGCTGTCCTAAGATATATCCTATGGCATAGTCTGAAGCATCAGTATACAAAATGAATGGCTTGCTGAAATCTGGAAACATTAGTATGGGACTTGTGACTAGAGTGTCTTTGAGTGTTTGAAATGCCTTGTGACACGCATCTGTCCAGTGGAATGGATTATCCTTCTTCAGGAGCTGTGTGAGTGCAGTGGCTGTGTGAGAAAAGTCCTTAATAAATTTTCTGTAATAATTACAGAGTCCTAGGAAACTTTTGACATCAGTCTTTGTTTTTGGAACAGGAAATGTTTCTACTGCTTTTGTTTTTTCTGGATTAGGGGCAATCCCTTTTTCACTGATAATATGACCTAAATATGGTACTTTGGGCATTGCAAAAAGACACTTAGCTGGCTGAAGTTTGAGCTTAGCCTGGATAAGTCTACTGAATACACTGCCAAGATGGTGCAAATGTTCTTGAAAGGATGTGCTAAATATAATGATGTCATCGATGTAAACCAAGGCATATTCCAGTTTATGCCACGCAAGACTTCATTCATCACCATAGAAAAAGCTATTGGGGCATTTTTCAATCTGAATGGAAGGCGATTGAATTGGTAAACACCACTTCGAGTAACAAAGGCTGTTTTATGCTTTGTGACAGGATCTAGTGGAATCTGCCAAAATCCACTAGCAAGATCAAGAACTGAAAATAATTTTGGCTTGGCTTCTGATATGGCATCAACCACTTCTGAGAATCTAGGGATAACAGACATGAGATTTTCAGTAACTTTGTTCAATTTTGTATAATCCACAGCAAACTGGTAATCTCCATTTTTCTTCTTGACTAGTACAACTGGACTAGCCCATTCTGATGTAGAAGGTTCAACTAGATTTGAATTTAACATGGTGTCAACCTGATGCTCAATGATATCAGCTAGTCTAGGTGATGCTTTGTATGGAGCACTTCTTACAGGAACAGCACTACCAGTGTGGATAGTGTGATGGTAGAGATCCGTACCAACTAACTCAGTAGAATCCTTAGCAAAAGCAGTCCTGTGTTTACCTATAAACTCAAGCAATTGGAGTTGCTGATCTTGTGTTAAGGATGATTTGGTTACATCAATACGTAAAGCTTTTGCAGTGTCAATGTGTTCTTGGTTAAGTTCTGAAGGCTTGGATTGTTGAGTATCAACACCAGCAATACTCTGAGATCGAAGTGATGTAACAATGCTATCAGAGGTAATAGGAGTAAGGAGGGCTACTCTAGTACCTTTTGTTACCACAATTGGCAAATCTGTTGGGTTACACAGTCTGAAAACTGTACTCTTGCCAATAACATTCACAACACATTTTGCACCTGCTAGATAATGTTTTGACATTAACCACTGTACTGGTTCTGCCAAAAATGTAGTTGATGATGTACCTTTTGTTCTGATCGAAATGATTTGCTCACACTTTGGTGGAATGGTTATATCTGAGGTTGTGGAACCAAAGTGATGTTTGATGTTTGAAACAATGTTGATATTCTGGACAGAGTTCGTGTTGCTAAAAGCTGTGAGGGTGTTATTTTTGAAAGAAATATCTGCCTGACAAGCTCTAAGAAAGTCTCTTCCAAGAATAACAGTAAAGGAAAGTGCCTCAGCAACATAACATTTGTGGGTAAATGATGACCCTCCTAAGGTAAATGGAACTTGTAGATATCCTAAAGTATGTAATGTTCCACCGCCTGCATGAGACAATATCTGATCAGGTGTACTTAAAGCTAGAGTAGCTAAACCTAATGATTGATATGTTCTTTGGTCAATACAGGATACAGCTGCACCAGTGTCTACTAAAGCCTTGACTGTAGTATTATTAATCACAATATCAATATAACCTTTCTCAGAGTTCATTACAGTTTCAGTTGATTGACCCTGAAATTGCTGTTGGTTACATAGTACACTAAAATCTGAGTTAGCATTATCACCATGTTTAATGTCCATACTATTTACATGTTTATGTACATTCTTAACAGATTTCACTGATCTGTTTGTATTTGGCCTACCCGTTGAATTTTTACTATTTACAATGTTTTCCTTTTCAAGGATAGGCGACAACTCCTATTGTTGTTTACCCTGTCTTGCACTCCTACAAACTTTGGCAAAGTGATTCGATTTACCACATTTAAAGCACTGTTTTCCTTTAGCCTTACACTGTGATCTAAAATGAAACTCACCACAATTCCTGCAAGACTGATCTGTTTGTGTCCTCTGTTGCTGTGATTGAGTGTGTCTGTAGCTGTTTTGTTGGTAGCCTCTTGTCTGTCTGGTGTGTCCTTGCACTGGAGCTACTGGCTGATTCAAGTTCAGAAGAGCTTCTGAAATCTTTGACAGAACTTCATTTTGTCTCAAAAGAGTGGCTGCTATTGTGGAGTCACTGCTTGTAGGTTCTGGGGATGTGTGGCATTCTCCTACATGGTCGCGTAGATCCTTCAGAGTTGCCAGGTTCTGCTGTGATGTGGCAGGTCGAAATTCTGGTCTTAGTGCTTCAATTATCATTTGTACAGTGTGATTTTCTTGTAATCCCAAGTTTCTGCACAGGTGGGCCATGTCATCAATGAACTCCATAGTGTCCTCTCCTGGTTTTTGTTTTCAATTTTTCAATAAACTGTAGGAAGCTTGATTGTTTTTATACCTGTCAAATCTTGTTTGGAAGGCTTCGGTAAATGTCTTGACATTCTTTCGTGATGACTCTGGCAAAGTGAACCACCAGTCATTTGTTTTTTCGTCAAAACAACTTGGCAATAAAGTCATCATGTCCTCCTCCTTGACTTTATTTTGCTCCATAAATCCTTGCAACTGTAGGAGGAAGCTGCGGGTGCTGCTTCCATACTTATATTTTGGAAATGGCACTGACACAGAAGCCATTTCTACAGTGTCTTTAGATCTGTTAATAGCTCTGGTAGACACGACAGAGATCATATATGACCCAAATACAGGTCAAATCAGCATTCATCCACCATATTTTATAGTTTGGTATTGGGGTGTGAAACTGTAATTTCTTGTTTATTTAATATTTATTATTTATTCCTCTTTGACAGTTCAACATTTAACAAATTGTATACCAACAAGTTCACATAAAAGTACATTCCAATTATCACATTAAATTTCACAGTTGATTCTTTATTTCCGTTCACTTCCTATTGCAAATGCTTAATAGTTGTCACTCCTTCCTATGATGTTAAACCTTTGCTCTTTAGAATTTGTATCTGTACTAATAACTGAATGTTTAAGCAACTTCTATATATATCACAATGTAATTAGTTACTTCTTCATGAGCATCATATTTTAGAACTCTTGATTTTGCTATTTTACTTCCAAATGTATAAGTTATGTTTTAGATCTGATATTTGTAACTATTATTCAATCTCCAATATTTACATCTACTCTTATTCCATCTCTCTCTCTTTTATTAACTAACTTTAAGCTCAGAAGCCTGCTCTATATATATCTAACCCAAACAATACACACTAGATGGATAATACAATTATTTGTAACAATAGTTATAATGAAAATATACCAGATGTGTATCTTAGACAATAGAATTTGTACAATAGTCAATAGATACCAAAACTAAACATGTGTTTTAAACTTTACACGGAATATAAATATCAAAAGGAGGTATTTACAAGATACTGGTTATATATATGTATTTATTTGTATGGACAATTTCCACACTACAAAATCTTCTATTGTTTAGAGCATCTGTGATCAGAGTAGACTGAAGTAATTAGAAATGCAAACTATGTATTCAGATGTCTAACATGAATAGACATTATCTTAAATGTGCCAATACCTATGTGGTAAGGGACAAGTTTACAATATAAGAATGACTTATAATGAAATGTTTTCAACACTGTTTAACATAATTACATAATTATGTTTTTCAGACTTCACATGAATATTGATATACAACAAAAACAGAATACATCTGTCCACCACCATTAAAGATATATTTGTAGAAGAATAATAAATGACATAAACTTATGTACAGTATTGAGAGCTCTTGACATATAAGTTTTATAAGAGTAGCTTAAGGTTCAACCTTAGCAGAGACAAAAACATAAAGTGCAACTGAAAAGCAATCCATAATAAATGCATCATTATGATTTTCAACTCTGTAACATTGAGATAGCCTTTTTTGCAAATAAACTTAGGATTTAGTGTACAGATATCTTTTGCTGGCTAGCTGTGTAAGCTTTTGTTTTCTGAAAACTCTGCCTTGATTTTATTCATAAGATGGGTCCTAAAAAGGCAAAAAAAGAATGTGATGAAGACAGAAGTCCCCACAGACACTCCTACAGAGTTTGAGTTGGGAGATACAGCTGCCCACGTCCAGAGGATTAGGGGTGAGGGAGAACAAGGAGAGAGGGAGGAGGGAGACAACAGAGCGGGGAGAAGGATAAGGAGGAAACCAGAAGGGTGGAAACGCCACAAGAGGAAACTTCACAGATGGAGGAAGCAGTGGCCAAAAAAGACCAAACACTGAGAGGAGTGAAAGTGAAATGAAAAGGAGGGTGGAGGAGAGGCCAGCTAAACATCTACAGAGTGCAAATCCAGGTGCAAGAAAGGTGATGAACATTTATTGAACTGACTCAGATGAGGAAGCTATAGAAGACTTTGTCAAGTATCATCAGGAACTTAACAAAACCAAAGACAAGGCCAAAGGACAAGGCTAGGAAGGATTGTCTGTGGGGAAAGATTGCAAGCCGCCACAACTCTCAGTGAAAAAGTGTGCAAGACTTGGTTAGAATCCCAAAGGATTCACAATGGAAAATAGACCCAGTGCAAGCCTGGCCAAGTTCCCCCAAATGTTTACTGGACAGGAAAAGATGTAAAAGGAAACCGACAAGGTGGTCACAGCAAGAAATGACAGAGAGACAGAACTGGATTCAGGATAAGTTCAATTTTTGGAAGCGCTCAACAAAAGGAAGGGCCACAGCAAGTCTTCCAGATTTAAGTCTCCACAGAGAGGAGCCAGTATTATAAAATATTTTAGCACTTCAGAAAGTTTTAAAGTTTGAAATATTTTGTAAATTTCAAAGAAAAAATTGAAAAAAAAATTAATTATGTAAACTTTTAAACTTAAATCCATTTCGAAAGATTTATTGGACATTTAAAAAAAATTAGTAGAATTTTTGGGGCATTGGCGCAATAGTAGTTTAAATAAAAGCTCTTGGAATAATTGGGCAGTCCTAAAAGACTGATAGATGCCAGCTTCTTCTGTCCCTAGGGTAGGTCCTTGTCAGATCTCAGATCATCTCCTCCTGACTGTATGGCAGGTGCAGGTCCGTGTTTCAGATATGCCCTTTTTAGTCTGCAAATCAAAATGAAAATCAAAATATTCAACTCAATAAAACAACAAGGCCCTAAGCTTCTGTGGAAAGTCTTTCGTTTGTGTAGCTGGCATCTTTGCATTGATAAATGATGAGTTACAGCAGTAAGAAGGGGCTGCAATCCCGACTCCAGAAATTAATAGGCTGAGTCGGGGTGGGTCGGTACACTGCTCCAGTCTTGTCAGTTTGTCACTACAGCTTGTTGTTACCTGATGTGACTGGTCAGTTAGGGCTTTACGGCTTGTCCCGATAGTTTCCTGTATGTTCGTGGACAAAATATCCCAATCCCCAGTCAGCCTGGGATCTGGATCCAGACAAGCAAGGATTTATTATGTCCTGTCGGGGAAGTGAAACTGACCCATATTTTTTCCATTTTTTTCTGGATGTTTGTCCCTGATCCCTGACACAGCTAACCGAGTCTGTAAGGGTGACGTTAGAGTCAGCTCCAGTAGAACAGTCCCATAAAGAAGCATAAACTTTGCCACGGATGGGGAACTAGATACTGATGAAAAAACCCCAACAGAAATTTTTAAGTCCTAGTTCTGGATCATCTTTGAGTACTGAGACAGGGGTAGAGCTTGTGTGAAAATAACTTAAAAGACCCCCATGCAATCACTAGTTTTTCAGTCTTAGAGCAGATTTTGTTGAAAACATTCTGAGTAATTTTGGAGTAACAGCCCGAATCTGGATCATCTTTGATGAAAGACGAGCCACAGTTAGATCCCGGGTAGACCTTGTGTGAAATGATTATCTCAATCCAATATGTAGTTTCTGAGTTATATACATGGATAAACAATAACAAAAAATAGACACTATAGCGATATCCTCCCCAGTGGGCAAGAGTAATTATATTTATGGTTAATGTATATTTATGTAGTTAATGCAAAGGAGTAACTACATTGGTGATACAGGTGTCCATTAACTATTTATTAAACAATGGTACATAAAATAAGGGGAGGCGGATGTCACAATGATTTATTTGATCACAATCGAAGTCCTTTGTTTAACAGATAAATCATCCAGTAATGTGTGTCGCCATTAGTGTCTACTCTACTCAATTACAATAAATTCAAGGTATCACTTTGTATAATCTTAGCCCAGATATATCTTCTTAAGTAAGAGGTTTCAAAATTCGTACTTGTTTACAGTTTCGGCTTTGTGGAAACTGATTAAAAAAAGGGGACCAGATCAACATTCTCTAGACATCATTTACCTTTGTAAAGGTGTTGGAAAAAAGTTGGGAATGTTTATACAGTATTAAACTGTGTCAACTGGTCCTGTTAAATCCAATTGAATGAATACCCTGCCACCTATTTCAGACACTTCATATTTATACAATCACTAAAAAAATTCTCAGTTTTGGTTTCAGCATATATTTGCTTTCAAGCCACAAAATATGTTTAACGAATGCATATATCCAATGTACATATTTTAAAAGGAAGCTTTACAAAATGTTACTCTAAAGTGAGTGGAACCTGGGGCCGTATTCACTGAAGGTCTTAGCCAAGTCTTAGGCTTAACTTTTGTATAAAAATATAGCCAACGTAAGCCTAAGACTTGGCTAAGACCTTTCGTGAATACGGCTCCAGGTCTTTGTTTTAACATGTTGACCAGCAAGGAAATGCAGATACAGTAGAACCTCAATTATCCGAACCCCATGGGAGACATACAATCCGGTCGGATAACCGAGGGGTTCGGATAGATGAAGGCAACCGAAATTCACCGTCTATGGGTTACCGAGTGGGCGATAATTGAAGAAATTTCGTTTAATGCAGTTAATGTAAACGATGATATATTTAATATATTTGTGTAATATATTGTAACTGACCCTCTAATTGTCGCTTATTTGCTCCACATCTGTGAATATTATTATTTCTATTTAAAATATTACGCGGATTTTAATTGGCTGTGTTCGGTAGGTTCATGCATTGTTGACGTTTTAATTTGAGATTTCTATTGTCCCGCATTTGTTAATTGAAAACTCCGGGAGATTATTTATTGCAAACCCCCAAGCGAATACGCCTTCTGTGATATGTTTGGTTGGAAATGCGTTGTTAATGTCTTTTCTTTTATACACGTTGTCAGTTTGTGAAGACATACTCCGGGAGATTATAAATTGCGAAACCCAATCGAACACGCTTTCATTGTGTAGTGAGGTCGTGTAATTGAATTCCTCCCCTATTGTAACAATGGTGATAAAGATCAAAGAAGTTAGGCGTTTCTGTGAATGGTACGTTTTATAAGGCACTAGAATTAACCGTTTCCGAGACTGTGTAAAATCCTGTATTATCGCTCACGCTGCACGGTTCATTATACAGTGTATGTACTGCCAGTAGGGAGACACAGTTTCGGTTCGGTTAATCCGGAGATTCGGATAATAGAAGGCCGGATAATCGAGGTTCTACTGTACTTGAGAAGAATGAGTCACTTGCCATCAATTTATTTTCTATAATCTATAAATGTAAGATAGCAAGAAAATACAAGACCACTGCAATGGGGTTATCTCCTACTTTGTATTAAGTAAATGTGGAAGTTGTGGGTCATTTAGATCTTTTTAGTGTGATGACCTTACTCAATCTAAAGTAGAATCAAAGGTCAAAATGTATGCTTGATAAAGATCCACAGGCCATAACTTCCTACAGGTTGTTTTCACATTTTGAAGCCCTAGGACTAATATTAAGGGAAAGATATCAGGGGCGGATTTCACGAAAGTCTTAGCCCGGTCTCAGACTCAAACTTGAGACTTTTGTCTCAAATTATTGGAACATTTTACTTGAGCTCATGGGCTCAGCCTTAATGGATTTCACAAAAGGTCTCAGTCTCAGCTTTGGCTGAGCCACTGGCTCAAATATTGAGACTGGTAGAAAGTGGGCTTAAGTTTTGTAAACAAAGGCTCAAATATGGCCACCATAATTCTTTATTCACTTTAAAATTTGAAATGGCTGAAAATAGGGTACAAGTATATAAAACAACCCCCTGAAGTAGTCTTCGGGTGTTTTTACATGTTTACAAGGTTTCCCATTGCAAAATGGTATTTGACCAAAGATATTATGTGTCAAACAAGGAACATATATGGCATCAGTAGAATATTTGGACTACACAAAATGGATGATGAAGAAGAAGATGATCCAGATCTTTTGCAAAATCAAATCAGTTCTTCCTTTGGTCAAACCCTACAGACATAAAAATTACATAAGGTCCGTTGTTTTTTTTTAACTTTTTATGGAGTGTTAGCCAAACAGGCAAAATCACTGAAATATTCAATAAAAAGGGACTCTCATACATTCAAGATTTTTGTTGTTTGTGTAGAGAATATGATCCAGATCTTTCCTGAAATGTAATGAAATGTAATTCTTCATTTTGTCAGGCCATGTCCACACACAAAAAAAATAAGAAAGATCGTTCATTACTTTGGGTGTATTCTCAAACAGAAATCTCCAAAAAATGATTGAAAACAGGACTATTTAAAATCCTGGGTTATTTTGTATACAGAGTAAAATCCAGTTCTTTTTCTAAAATTTATTCCCTTCTTCCTTTGGTCAGTTCTACCAGCATAATACATAAATACGTTCATTAGTTTGGGAGTAATCAGGAAGACAAACAAAAGCACCTGAAAGCATAGCGGTCTTGGCAAAGGTAAACATGGCTAACCAGGGTCTGTGTGGTGGGGGCTAGTTGCTCTTTCTAGGTGACCTTATTCAAATTTTGATTTTTTAGGTCTCAGATAAGACTTGGATATAAGAGTGGAATTGATCGGTGATTCATTCACAAAACAAGATCAGTCTGACAGTGCATAATTCCGCCAAGACACATGAGTTTAAATAAATTGGAAAATTCAGATCTTTGATATTTTTTGATATGAAGGTGGTGATCCAGATCAGTCTCAAAATTTTGTAATCCAGCTAACAAACAAACAGATAAACAGACAAATGATCATGGATTTAATACATTCTTGGTGGAATAACCACAAATAAGAGAAGAAGGTCTAAGAAGTATAAACACTAAAATAGCTTTGTATTGCCTTAAACGACAAGCTAAAATGATCAGGTTTCACATGTGGAAAAGTGGAAGGAAAAAAAGAAAATCCAGTTACTCAAAAGCCCAAACATTTCTGCCATATTAAATATAGACAATAAGAATTAACAACCTCTGTTATGGTTGCTTAGACATGTCTAGACACTTGGCTTAAGGAAGAACATTATATGATAGTTTATGTGAACTCAATGGTAGATGAAATGGATAAATAAACATTATGTGTAGGAGAAATCACGAGAAATTGTGGATTCGTGAATCAGAAAATACACACAGTTTCTTTCACAGTCAATATTTTTATTGAACCTGTTTTTTTCGAAAACCCATTTGAGTTATACTCTATACTCTTGTAATTATTCTCTTCATTATTTCAGATTCAATTATTTTACTCTTTTGAACCTTTATAGACGTTGTTGCCACTGTTCTAATGTATATTCCACATTATTTTCGTCGAATCATAATATAATTAACTGTTATGGGGGATCAGAAATGGACTTGAAGTACTTACTATGACCAATACAGAGAAGCTTGTAGACAAGAGTAGCCATCTTAAACATACAGCAGCATCTAACAGGCAACTAGCAGAAACTATTTAAGATCGGGGTAGCCCTAGTGTACTAACTATGGTTAGTGACAATCAAAATCAAATAACAGCATGCTGGGCCAGTTGAAAACCCTAGATGTAAAGGAACATTGAGAAAAAAGGATCTCACCAGAACGAAGACATACTTCATTTTTTGGAAGTGGAAAAAGGTACGTTTTTAGGCAGGTTGCATGTAACCAACCCACCTATTAGATTGATGTGTCCGACGTCCGTCTGTCCATCTGTCTGTCTGTCCATATTTTTGTTTCCGGACTCTAACTCAAAAACGCTGTGTCCAATTGAATTCAAACTTGACAGAGATAGATCACCATCACAGCTAAATTGGTTTTGAAATTGGTGTAATTCTGTCTATTCGTTTGTCCATTTTTTAACCTTATTGCTGCCTGCGCAACTTGCCTTTTGGGGTATCTTTGACCCTCTTGTTCACTGTTAATTTAAATGAAGAGTGGAAAAAGACAAACACTTTGATCAACCTTTATGTAAATAGCACAAATATTCTACCGCAGAAGGAGAGAGTTTCGAGAAAGGAAGAACTATCAACATATTTTCTGTAATGGGGGTGTTCCACTGAAGCTGACCCTACAACTTTAGAGTCAGTTAAAAAGTCAGGGACAAAAATTTTAAAAAAGCTCGCAAAAAATTTGGAGCGGTTTTACCTCCCCGACAGGATGTAGTACATTCTTGCTTGTCTGGAGCAAGATCCCGACCTGGATGTTTTTCTCCACAATAAGATGAGAAACAACCAGGGCAAGCCGTAAACCTCTAAGTGACAAGCTGTATAAGACCACGACAAGCCATAGTGACAAACCGACCAGACAGGAGCAGTGTCCTTAGCCACCCCAACTGCACTGATTAATTTTTGGATTTGGGATCACCAGTTAGGAAACAACCAACACTACTTGCTATTGTTGAACATCATTTATCACTGCAAGGATGCCAGCTACACATCAGGGAGACTTTCTACAGAAGCCCTATTATTTTTTATTGAGTTTAGTATTTAGAGTTTTTTAACCCACAGCCCTTAAGGGCTGTCGGGGTATTTTTTTCATCCATTGTGTCTGGATAGGCATTTGGACAGGCGGGAAAAAGTATGTCTGGACAGTATCTCAGGAACTATAAAGTGTAGGAAGTTCACACTCGGTAGACACATTGGTTAGGGGGTGTAGGTGTGACGAGTCATGGTGTGACCTTGTGTTGACCTTTGACCTTGCCATAGTGACCTTGACCTATAAAATTTTGTCTGGGCTATATCTTGGAAACTGTAAGGTGTAGGAAGTTGATACTTGGTAGAGACATTAATAAGAGGGTGTAGGTGTGCACCATCAAATTGTGACCTTGATTTGACCTTTGACCTTGCCATAGTGACCTTGACCTATAAATCTTGTCCGGGCTATATCTCGGAAACCGTAAGGTGTAGGAAGTTGATACTTGGTAGGGACATTGGTTGGGGGTTGTAGGTGTACAACATCATGGTGTGAACTTGTGTTGACCTTTGACCTTGCTGTAATGACCTTGACCTATAAAATTTTGTCTGGGCTATATCTCTGAAACTGTAAGGTGTGGAAAGTTTATACTTGGTAGGAAATTTGTTAGGGGTTCTAGGTGTGCAAAGTCATAGTGTGACCTTGATTTGAAATTTGACCATGCCGTAGTGATCTTGACCTATAAAATCTTGTCTGGGCTATATCTCGGAAACCGTAAGGTGTAGGAAGTTGTTACTTGGTAGGGACATTGGTTAGGGGGTGTAGGTGTGCAGCATCATGGTGTAACCTTGATTTGATCTTTGATCTCCATGAGTTTTAAAATATTGTCTAGACTATTTCTTGGATTCCATAAGGTGTAGAAGATTGACACTTAGTAGGGACATTGTTAGGGGGTGTGCATAGTGGTGTGACCTGTAACATTGGCTCTGCCAAAGTGTGTTTACCTGCCATATTTGAGACATGTTTCTCTTATGACAAAGATATATGGATTGCTGCAACTGATTATTATATGTACTTTTACATAATTGTACCATTTCCATATTCTCCAGTTAATAAATATTACAGCTTCATAATTTTTAGTTTTCTGATTAATGCTGTCATCTTGCTATTGAATTGTCTTGTTTTAATTCTTTATCTTTGCATTTATTTTCTTTCTCTTAGACATTATTACTTAAACAGTATTTGGAGCTGTATATAACTGACACTGCTCTGAAAGTATCCCAATCTTTGTACTGTTTCACTACTTCTATATCTCATGGTATTGAAAACTATTTCCCCAGGCTGTATCAATATATGTTATATGGGGCCTTTGTCCTAGTGTCAACTCTATTTTAACATACTCATTTTATTAATTTATGTATTTAGTATTTGTATGTGTGTGAATGTTAATAAAGCCTCATTTAGCCCAACTGTGTTTTATCTTGTATCACCTGCTTCATGCCTCACTCTCCTCCATCTATCACCTGGGCTTTGACTGACAGCACTTAATCTCCATTATCTGATAGATTCTAAGGTACAAGTATGCATAAACATATTGATTTGACATAGGTTCTTTTTCAAAAACGTAGATATTGAGCTTTTTTAAGGGAGGCCAAAGATGTCATATTGCTTTTAACTATTATGTAAATAGTAATTGCTCCAAAATAATAGCCATGTGAAAGTCTAGACTCTTATATAACGTAGAATAGACTCAGAGTTGCAATACCTATGAATAAATTAACTTGGTACTCTTTCTGTTGACGTTATATGTTTATCTCTATATATTGTATAAAGTTTGAATAATAACTGTGTCTAAGGAAGAATAAACCTGCCTGAAATTCTCCAGTCCTATTGTAGATCTGGCTCATCTTTGAGAAATGAGGGAGGGATAGACCTTGTGTGGAAATAACTTAATCATACTTTTGGGGGGTGTTGGAGCTAAATAATTTTGGAGTCTCAATCTGGATCTGGATGATGTTTGAGGAAGACTGAGGCACCAATAGACCGCTACCATGTGCAAAATGATCCAATTTCTGAGTTATCAATGTGGATTCAAAATTGAGACATGAACAGTATCCTCCCCCCAGTGGGCAAGAGTAATAAAATTTATGTTAAAAGTGGCTATCGAAGCAGTACCAGATTGGTCATATGTGTCCATTAACCATTTATGGGGTGTTTCCACTGGAACCGACCGGCTGATAACTAGGTCATTTTTGAGGGTCGGGAGCTTTGTTTACATAGTCAGTTAGGGTCAGTTGTATTTTTCCGGCTAGTCGCCATGGGTCGGCAAAATATCAAACATATGGATTTTTCACCGACCCTCCTCGACTCTTGTTCCCAACTGTGGCTCCGCCCACCTGGAAACCGGCTTGTCCTAGTCACTTCCCATCTTGTCTTATCACTTCCAGTCTTGTCCTATCATGAAACCAGCTTGTCTTTTGTCACTTCAGTGGTGCTGATTTGCAGTCCATTTACAGCATGATGTGAGGTAAAAATATGACCAAAAATGATGTTCAGAATAATCAAAAACAGTGCAATGAATCATAATTTTTAAGTTAACAGAGAGAAAAGGTCCACATGTGTGCTGTAAATAATTTAGAAACTTTAAAAGTGTTTTATTTAGTCACACACAATAATCAAATTCTCAGACTATTTCAAGAGGGCAATTTTTGGGCAAAAAAAGGATCAAGTGTTGACCAATCAAAAAATCGAGATAATTAGGTCACGGAAAGTCAACATAATATTTGGATCCCATCAGGTGATAAGGACTACAGCATGTTTACCCTTATGTCCAGAATAGGGTCTTTCGCAGAGGCTAGGAATTTAGAAGCTGTCTTTCCCAGAGGTTCGAAATTGGAGTATAAAAGCCAGCAACAAGCAACAGGGCCTTCATTGTCACGTGAGATATTGTTAGAAGCACATCTCCCTCTGCCTGTTTTAACAGGATGTAACATTGTTAATGATTTATTTTTTCAGTGGCTTTTTGTCATAATCTGAAACAGAAATTGACTTATTTCCTATATAATATTAAAGTAAAAAGCTGAAAACCATGATTAAAATAACAAAGTTTCCAGTCTAGTCTTGGAGAAAATATCCCGACCCCAAGTCAGGTCGGCCTCTAGATCAATCCAGACAAGGCTGGATGTATTACGTCCTGTTGGGGATTTTCCCGCCCTTTTTTTCTTAATTTTTGTCCCCGACCCCCGACTTTTGCAACCGACCCTAGCGTTGTAGAGTCGGTTATAGGGTTGGTTCCAGTGGAAACACCCCATTATTAAACAATGGTGCATAAATAAGAGGAGGTAACTTTGCAATGATTTATTTGATTCATATTTAAAGTCCTCTTTTACACAAATAAATCTTACAGTAATAGATAACACCATAAGTGTCTATTTTACCCAATTATCAGATTCAGGGTGTTACCTTATATAATAATACCCCAGATATAACTGTTGAAGTAAATGGTTCACTTTGTGGAAACTGACCCATAGTATCTATATCAAAAGAAAGGGGACTAGATCAACACTCTCTAAATAGCCTTAAGGTTTGTTAAGAAGTTGGGAATGCTTATTCAGTGTTAAACTCTGTAGTCTGGCCCTGTTTAATCTGATTGAATAAATATCTTGCCACCTATTTCATATACTTCATAGTTATACAATCACTAAAAACATTCTCAGTTTTGTTTTCAGTAATAGTGTATAGTTGCTTTCAAGGTTAAAATATGTCTTTCAAATGCAAATCCCACTGTACATATTTTAAACAGAAAGTTGAACCCACTCTTTGCTTTAACATGTTCACCAAAAGGAAAATGCAGATACTTGAGAACAAAAAGTCTCTTGTCACCCACTTATATTCTATAATCTATGAATGTAGGATAACAAGTAAATACAAGACCACTGTCAGTTATCTTCCACCTGGTATTAAGAACAAGTGGAAGTCTTGCAACTTTGAAACATGGGTCATTAAGGCCTCTTTTGTATGATGACCTTACATGATCTAAAACATGAATTCAAGGTCAAATTGTACACTTGCAAAAGATACGCTGGCCATAACTCCCTACAGGTTGTTTTCTGTCCTGGGACCAATGACAAATATTACAGATATAAGGCCTTTTAGTGTGATGATCCCACTTGACCTTGTAGCAGGGGTCAAAAGTCAAATTCTTCACTAGCAAAAGACTAGCATTCCACGATTTCCCGTAAGTGGTTTAGTATTCTCAATCTCTAAGGGAGATATAAGGCTTTTGTGCGTGGGGACCACACTTGGCTTTGAAGTATGGATGAGAAGTGAAATTTGACACTTGCAAAAAATTTGTAGGCCACGATTTTCTGTAAGTTGTTCTCACATTCTTAACCTATGGGGCCAGTAATAAGGGCGATGTAATGCCTTTTTAGCATGATAACCCCATTTCACCTTAAGATGTATTGCAGCCATTTTGTTTTCAATGTTCAACTTCAATATTGCTCTCAGGCATCTTTTCCTGGCCGTTTACATTTTGTGCAAATATGATAAAATTTACAGTTTAAGGATTTTCAAGCAATCGCCTATGGCAACATTTTTTTAAGTGAGGCCAAATTGTTTTACAGATACCAGTTCATAACCATAAATATCCTCTGTAATTTGGTGAAGATGAATGAGAATGAATTTCGTAAAGGAATAAGATATAAAGGTTTATGTGAATGGAGGCACCCCCCCCCCCCCCCCCCCCCCCCCCCCCCACACACACACACACACATGACGTTTAATAATCTCCCGTAATTAAAAAATAGCCCCTCACCATGAATTAGAACCATCTCTGGTGTGAAAGACTCAGATGAAATGGGGCGGTCTGGGAGGTGGCTTCACCTCTGAGTAAAACTTCTAATCACGGGATGTACAGCCTGAATGAGGCATTATGAGAAAATCTGGTGAAAAAGAAGTACAATAAAACAGGACTGTGGGCACAGTGATTATTTCTCACCCGAGGACTAATCAGAAAGCTTTGAAAATTTGCTATGAAGCAGAAAACGAAAAAGCATTAACCAAGTAGTCACTTAGACTTCTACAATTCACTTCTTCACAGTCTTTCCAAATTCAATCTACGCAAGTTTCCATACTTTCAAAAGAGTGTTACTAGAAGTGTATCAAACACAAGAAGATTCACTTGTATAACTCACGAAGATTCACTTGTATAACTCTTATTCTCGGGAAATTACCTTGGTTGTCTGGTAGCCTTGAGAACTTTACTCATCAATAAAGGGTCAGATATCCGCCACCATTTTGGACAAGGAGCGTTCATAGTTACACCTCAAAGTGCTGATAATACATCCTGACTGCAAAAGTACAACCCAAGCTCTCAAGTGACTGACATTCACTTAACTGAAAGACAGAGGCTCAGTTTGATTATTTATCAACATCCCAGTGACAGAGCACCTCCATTTTAAGTGGTCATCTGAGACAGTATGTATCTGCCTGGATTTGGGATCGAACCAACATCTTCTTTGTTCCTGGACAAGTGATGTACCTTCTAGGGCACAGTGGCACAGTTATTGCCACTGTATTATCCAGGGGCCGTATTCACGAACACAGATCAGTAAAGATCAGATCAAATTTGAGCAAAAATGATCAACTTTTGATCGGATTTTTGGATCAGCTGAGGTTGGTATTCATGAAACATTTGATCTGATCTTTCGATCAAGTTTTGGATTAACTTTGATCCATGCACTTTGATGGATTAACTTTTGGATCAAGACCGATCAAAAATGGCTGATAGGAGATGTCTCAGGGAAGATGAGGAATATTTTGATCAGTCACTGCAGAGACAGAGGGTATTTCGTGACCGGATGAACCCTTTTAGACTACCTAAGTGACAAGGAACTCTATACAAAGTACAGGTTCACAAGAAACGGTACTTTATTCTTTATTGACATTCTGGAGCCACATTTGAAAAGGGCCACCCATCATTCTTGTTCAGTTGATGTTCATTTGCAGGTCCTATCAGCCTTATACTTTCTTGCTAGTGGTTGTTTTCAAAGAATAACGGCTGACAGTAGAGATATCAACCTTTCACAAGCTACAATCAGCAGAGTTGTAAACTCATTTTGTCTGTCTTTGTGTTCCATGAAAAATGATTTTATTAAATTCCCCACCACACAGGACAAGATATTGCACAATGAGCAGCATTTTTTAGAATCTCAAAATTACCAAATATTGTTGGTTAATAGATGGAACCCAAGTTCAAATCATTGCCCCAAAAGAGCAGGAAGAAATCTATGTCAATAGCCAGAATTACCATTCAATAAATGTGTAAATAGTTTGACTAGCACGGCCTAGTAGGGGCCTGCTAGATCAGTTTACCTCACACCTTAATTTCATGGGTCCTATCTTTATTCCCAGTCTACCTCAGTTACATAACAACCAATCACAAGGCGATTGGGGTTCAATTCTGCAAATCTGTGTGAGTGTGGCCATATTGAAACTGGGATTTGAAGGAGAAACAAGTATATGCAACTTCTAAATTTTATTTTTAGTTTACTTGAAGTTATATTAGTGTTTTATCATCGGATATGCCTTCTCATCGCAAGAAGTCGCCTGTTACCGAAGGCAAGAGGAAAAATACTACTACAGCTCACCGTTAAGAGGTTTATCCATGTTGAACTTATACACATTCCTGTATACTTAGAACATATTTGCATAGATGGTTACAGTTCACAGTTAATTTGATCGTGTAACGGCCTATTTGAGTGTTGAAGTACTATTGTGTTCAAAACCACTAAGCTGATGTATAAATTTCTAATTAGGGATGTTTCAGTCTATTTTGGGCCACCTTGGGCAAAAAATGGCCCTTTTACACCAGACATAGTCACCTTCATTGGAAGTAACTGGCATTGCCATTTTTTTCATTCATCTCTTCACAAATGAAACACGTGGAGAACAGTTTTGCCTTTGACATTCCTAACAAAGTGGAATGACCTGCCTGCTAACATACATAATTTCACTTTCAAATCGTACTTTTTTGCCACCTTAGTCACCTCACCTCTTGTGACTTTGTGGTTATGGTATAGCTAATGAACTAAGTTTTATTGAACATGTTTTATGGACTGTTGCATCTTAGATTATGTTAGAATGATGCAGATTAAGCGCTATAAAAATTCAGGCAGTCATAATATCTATTAGTTGTGTCCTGACATCAATGGTGCCTTTTGTTGCAAGACAGTTCGTTGCCTGCAAAGGCACACAGTGGTTGATCCGGACCTAGTCCAAAACTTAAAGAGAACATGAACATTCCCAAAGCCTAGTGTTTCCTTCTGAAGTCATCATGGAGAGAATGCTCTACAAAAGATATAAAGAAAAAGAAGATAATGCGATTGAAGATGATGGTATGAAGCAATATCTAACGTAAATTCAGCTCCAATACAGGCCTGATCAGAATTGGGAATGTTAGAACAGTAAACCCTCTGTGTTTTAAATATTGGATTCAAGTGATATAAGTTATGGTAAATTTTATGGCAATTAATAAAAACAACAATAACATAAGCTGGATATAATATTTACACATATTAGGCCAACATTAAACCTTCCTCTCTTTCACACATAAATCATATCTTAACTGCCATACCTTGTGCCATTTAGAATTGTTTAAATTTTATATTGACTATCATGTAAAGTTGTTTATGTTTTATATTGACTAAGTAAAGCTGATGGAGATATCTTTTAGGATACTTCAACATTTTGTCCATGTACCAGTGTATCCTTCTTTTAAATTAATACTTCATTAGAGGAAAACAGGGTGCAAACCAATGTTTACAGTATGCCTCCATATTGACTAATTTAAAACATTATATACTAATTTAATGTTACTACACTAGCCAGACACATAAGATTCAGCAAAGAAATAACTGGTTTTAAATTTTTAAAACCACTTGTTGGTTTTTATGACAAAAGCCAATCAATCACAAGAAAACCCATTTTCCATTTACAAACTAAACAATTAACTGTGAATCAATATTACAAGTTTTATAAAATACATAACCCAATCTAATTAGAAAATTAATAGGGCTAGTGTAATAGACAAGCTAAAACACACAAATAGCACAATATAAGCTAGAGGTAATATATGTGTAATTCATTTAAATTAATGTGTCATTCATGGAAAATAGACAAACAGATATGCCAATTATCATATAATTGGCACAAATATTCGCCATAATAAAGACAATGTTAAAAACAAGAAAATAGCTGAAATAATGAAGTCCTATAACACAAAAACAGAGACAGTTCTTTGCAACCGACACACAATCTACAAAAATCAAATAGAATTGTAAACAAGCTGTGGAACATTTGCAATCTGTGGCTAACATTGCCAAATCAAATGGGTATATCAGTTTTATTTATCTTCCAAATAATATGAAATCTAAAATGCATATCAAAATGAATTGACAATATTCTTCATTTTTGCTTGTGCATAACATTTTCTATGCATCTTTTGAACATGTGATATTTCAGTGGAATCGCTATATTGGCATTATATTCCATCTCTAATTCCATTAGTTCAATGCATTCTGAAACATATTGAGAGCGTTCATCCTCAGTACCATTTTCAACCATGTCACTAATTGTTATCGCCATTTGTACAGCATCCACTAAGATCCCAATCCCTCCTGCAACTACTCCAGCAATACGGCCAGCTGCAATCAAAGGATCTGCAGCCATATCTGCAGCCTTTAAGACACCTCTACCTACATGTACAGTTGCACCCAAAGACCTCAAAGTACCACTAATGGCATCAGCAGGATTGACATTAACTTCTGGCGTGTTGAGTGTCTGCTGCAAT
The DNA here is from genome assembly GCA_964017235.1 of Sabellastarte sp. h YS-2021. Lineage (NCBI taxonomy): Eukaryota > Metazoa > Annelida > Polychaeta > Sabellida > Sabellidae > Sabellastarte > Sabellastarte sp. h YS-2021. The sequence goes on along the minus strand of OZ024935.1, from coordinate 82,236,672 downwards.
TGTTGTTGCTCTATTTCATTTTCCAATTTTTTGAAAGCACTTTCAAATGCTGAACAAGAAATTGTATCACACAAAAGAGCTGCAGAGATATTATTTTCCATGATATTTGAGAAGATATAACTTGAGAAACCTGTAGCAACAGTAGACACTCCAACAGTTACCCCTGTTGCAATAGCTGCAGGAAGCAAGAATGGGAAAAACACAGATGCTATTCCCAGGCCCCCTCCTGCTATTCCTCCAACAGATGTGAGCAACTTTGTTATGTCAAATCCAAGTTTCCCATTTTGTAAGTCATTCCCAAGTTCCCTGAGTACATGCAATGTGTAACTGCGTCTAACCCAAAATTCATGATGGCAGTAGATAAATTCTTCACACAATTGTGGACTGGTCTCAACCAGTCTATTTACATTTTGTTTTATTTGTTCAATTCGAAGATTGCTGGTTTCCTTCAAAAGAGTTTTTGTTCTTTCAAACTCTGGCGACTTCTTTTTTTGGCCATCTGCCAAATCTGTTGAATCTTTTTTGTCATCTGGTTCTTTTTTATCCACTGCCTTTTTAGTGTCTTCTGCTTCTTTGACAGCCAGTAGCAGTTTTTCAATATTTGTTTTCCCTTGTTCAAATACAGCAGAAGTAGGACTGTGGGTGAGGTATTGTATTTTTCTCATTTTGCTAAGAAGCATTTCCATATGTTTTTCAGGTGCTTTAAGGATATCGACCAAGTCTTCTTTTGTTTTCCACCATTTCTGCTTAACAACCAGTGTGAGCAATGTAGCAAAATGTGTTTTTTCTGACATCTGATGCTTCATATATCTCACTATTTCCTGTTTTTCACAAATGTAATGTCTGTGAGCTTCAAGGTCAGATGTAAATTTCTTTAAACTTTTGCTCAGAGTATGTACATCCAAGGGCTGTCTATTGGCTAGACTTTCCCAGAGTGCAAGATGATTTTTGTGGACATTGCTGATATCGTGAAAGATATTGTTATCAAAATCCCCCATCAAATACACTTCTTTCATTTGATTTATCAGTTTTTGCAAGAGGACTAATAGTCTAATCTTGTTTACAAACAGATGTTCAGCTTTTAGCAGTTGTTTAAGTTCAGTCTTAGCAGGTCCTCTTTCTTCATGTATCATAAACTGCACAGATTCACTCATTTCAATGACTTTTGCTTCTTGGTGTGTTTCTATATACTTGGTAAACTCACTGAGCTCGAAGTCAAGCATAACATTGTCATCAGAGTTTAGTCTTTTATCAAGTCTAGAAATGTTTCGATAAATCTCGGGGCATTCTGTTTTATTTTGGCATTTAAGTATTACACCCAGTAGTTTTTTCAGACTCACGGGAACTTGCCTACAGTGTTCTGCAATTTTCTTATTTGCTGATAGCAACTTTGTTCTAAGATGACCTTCACACCACCCCAGGAAGTGATCCAGTCCAGGATGCTGTTTTCCTTGATTTGCAATGTATGTGTTCATGTTCTTGAAAGATTTCTGATACTTTATCAGAGGTGCAGACACATCAAGCAGACTGACCCTTTTCCAAGAAGTCATGAGTGATTCAACATCAACCATTGCCGTTTCTTTGCAAACTGGTTCTAAGAAAATATTCCAAAATTTTACACAGGAGTTATAAACTTCAAGTAAATTGCCAAAAATGAAGTCACGTTGCACATCTGGCAGAAGGAATTGATGCTGCAGTTCTGTGAATGGAACAAAACATGTTTGAATGATATTCTGTAAGTAAATAATCTGGACCGCTATGATTTCATCAAACTGACATTTGTGTAATAAATCTGGTGACTTTACTTTTTCCAAAAAACTGTACAGATCCTTCCCGTACATCTCTGGTGGATGAAACTGCAAATACCTCTTCAGCAAATCCAAATTTTCTTTCTTGACATCTTTCTTCTCTTTGACTTTTTTCTTGGCCATGTCTGTTTCATTGACTCCTTGACCACTGACCACTTCCTTCTCATTTTCTCTTTGGTCTTTGACCACATTCTTCTTAGTAACTCTTTCATAAACTATGTCCTTCTCATTGACTCTTTTCATGATAATGTCCAAAGATCTCTGTATTTCGTTTTTAATATGGTCATCCATCCATCTTTTCACAATGTTTTTCTGAAGATGAAGATGCTGGTTCAGATAAAAAATTTTGGTACGGGTTTCCTTCAGGCTCATTTCAACGTGGCAGCTTTTAGTTAAGTGAGCTTCAAATCCCTTTAGACTTGTATTGGATCCATACAACTGTTCATAATCTTTTGCAGTGAGGTCATTCAACTCTGTCATAGCAGTATGAAAGTCATTTGCAAATTGTAACAAGTTGTTGTCACATTCCCCCCATGCATTTTTTGTCTCCTTTAAACTCTCGGCTTGATTTTTCTCTCCCTGCTTTCTGTTGTAAGGTTGCCCGCCTCTTAGTTGTTGCAGATCTTTAGTAACAACATCCAATCTGGCCATGCAATCAACAAAATGAGTATTTACCATATCCAGTAACTCTCTTTTTGGGATTGACATATCTATCCTTGTTTCCTCTGGGTCACTTTGTCGAATTTCTTCTATCATCTGAGTCACATGCAGCACAACCTTTATCCAGTCAGAACATTTCATTGGTGTACTTTTGTGTGTTGTTAAAATGTCATTAAAAATGACCTTTGTATCCTTAAGAAACTCTGGATCTGCCTCTACAATTTTGCCATCTTGTCCAGGTTCACCCAAGGATGTTGGGCGTATGTGTGGTAATGGTAAGGTATAACATTTCTTTTTCTCCCCTAAATAATTTTTCAGAACTCTACTGTGTGTATTACCACCTGAAAGAATACTGTTAAGGTATTCATCATCACTTTGTCCTCCCTCGTGGTTAGTTAAAAAGTCCCTCACAATGATTGTTGTGTATGGGATTTGCCAGTTTTCAGGTTTGGCAGATGCTGCATCATTTTTGCATACTATAAGTATGGATAGTAAGCTTTTAACAGTCAAAAAATTGATTTGTCTACTGACATTGAGAACCACTTCACTGCTAATGAACATCATAATGAGAGGCAGCCAAATATCCAAGGTATCACTCAGTGAATCAAACCAACCTTCAAAATCCAGGAGGATTATGACCTGATCTTGCTTCTCAATAACACCCATCCACACGCCCCAGGTTTGAGACTTTGTAGTGTGACCAACTTCAAAAACCCCATGTTTGTTCATCCAGGTATTCATTAAGAAGGATTTACCTGTGCGAAATTCGCCACAGACTGAAATCACTTTCACTCTTTTTTCCAGATATGATGATAAACATTCTTTTAATCTTTCTGTATGAACAGTTAGTACTCCTGTTGTGTCCCGAGAAATTATATTTGAAGCCATTTTCTATTCTTAATGTTATATAACTCTTTTATAAAATAGCAACTTCTAATAATTACAAAAGAGTTGTGACATGGCAACACTATCTTCCATGCTATCACTTTAATATCAAAGCACTTTATTATTCAGCTGCTCCCTTGGCAGTGTTTGTCCGTTACTATGTCTAGGCTTTCCTCAAGTTATAATTGATCTGAGCAAATAGAGACCATTCAATGTCCTTTGTAAGTAATTGAGAAATAAGGTTAAGGAATGGTTCCATATTCAAGATTTGTCCTAACAGATGTCCCTATTTTACGTTAGGAAAGTGCAAATGGAATCTGGGCAATGAGACTATGAACTACGAGGTTATGAGCAATTTTGCAATCCAACTTAATTTGTACATGGCATCATAGCTATATTTAGGATATTTTAACAATTTATGGCTTTCGGGTTAGCAAAGAAATTTGTGTCCCTGATTAAGCCTGGGTTAAAAAATTTTGGGGTAAACATTACTTGGGGAATAAGGTTATGTTTACATGTTTATTTGTCTGTTTAATGACACTTCTATACTTTATAATTGCTGATATGTTTCAAGAAATAAATGATTAATGTTTTATAATAAATAAAATATATTATCCCATATCTGTATTTCATTGTCTTGGGGGGAAGGGTGACTTGAAATGCAACTTAATTTGTACTTTTGACCTCCACCAATACGATTTCAACATATCCATACAGTTAAATGTACGGGTGAAAAGATAACAGGTTTATATCCTCAACTCTCCTTTTGCCCTTGGGTCTGTCTTGTACAAATGATGGCCAAAAGATGGCAAGCATTGGTCAACACAGTGCAGGCAGCACTTTGTCATTTTTGGTCTACGTGGCTAGACAAGAAGATTTATTTAAGAGTTTTAAATACCAGCACATATCACGTATATTCGTACTGTGTTCAACTCACAGGCTTAAACTTCTCGACTGTCATTTGAGGATTTTAAAAAATTGATTTGCTGTTGACAAGTGTTTGTCATTTAATTTTCTGTTATTAAAAATGAAGGAACATTTTTACCTCCGCCAAGGAGGTTATGTTTTTGTGTGAGTTGGTTTGTGCGTTTGTTTGTGCATTTGTGAACAAGATAACTCCAAAACTTATGGACGGATTTTGATGAAATTTTCAGGATATGTCTGCAAAGGTAAAAGGAAGAAATGATTAAATTTTGGGAGTGATCCGGATCACTATCTGGATCTTCTGGATCCATGAAATGTAAGCTTTAAAGACAGATAACTCAAATAGTTATGGATGGATTTTGATGAAATTTTCAGGAAATATCCTATATGAGACAAGGAACAAGTGATAAGATTTTGGGAGTGATCTGGATCACTGTCTGGATCATCTGGATCCAGGCTTTTTTTAAAGAAGTTATAGCCAGATAATTTTATGGTGGATTTTGATGATAGTCCTGGAATTGAGCTGCCTTGGCGGAGGTCTGCCCTCTCTGAGTGCTCTTGTTTATGTAAGTTATAGTTTAAAGTGCTTTAATTGTTTAACTGGACATATAAGAGTAATTTAAAATCAACATTTTGAACTAATATTAAGTATCAAAGAGTGAGGCAATTGCCGAGAGGCCATTTAACTTAATATTTGTCTTATTGTGGGGTAAGAAACATATTGGTGCTGCCGGAAAAGTTATTTTTCTTCCGTTGTAGTATTATATTCTATCAGATCCTCAGTGACCTGTATGTTTCAGGAAGTTTGACATCAAATCACAGACTGTCACCCCAGTGTGGGTTCAACTCCTAGAAGTGGCAGGCTGAGGGGCTCCCCCCCCCCCCCCCCCCCCCCCCCCCCCCCCATACATGACCCATGATGTAAAACCCCAACATCGAATATATTTTACAAAATTTGGACTGTATATGTGTTATCTTAAACGTTCAGTTATGAGGCTCACATTAGCAGCGCCTTTGAGATTCACCAATACTATCGTGCGTGGACAGGCTGTTTTGGTATAAGGCTTTTACACTCTCACTGGAAGTAAATTAATCTGGATGGAAATACTCTCAGAGAATCATAGTGCACTAAGGAATGACGTTGCACTATGTCTATGGTTAACCTTACGTATACTATATGTGAATATTATATGGAAAGTTTGAGTTATAAGGCTGTTGAAAAATAAACACTGAGGGTGCATACAGTTCTGATTTCCATTATAGGTGACTCTAATCAATTTTGTGGCAGCCCATTCCTTCCAGACCGAATTGTTCTCAGAGCATCACATTGCACTAAGGAAATATCTTGATCTATAGGTCCATAGAACACGTGAAAAAGTCACATGAACCACGAACACGTTAAAAAGTCAACATAAACCATGATCAAGCATCTCAAATATTTTATTTTTAAATCGTTGCCCTTTGACATTTAAAATTTCCTCCCTTTCCAACAGATAACCTGACAATATATATACCATTAATAGCAAAGGTTACCCATGTCTATAATACTTTGAAGGCTTTAATGACCAAGTTGTTATCCTAGTTAGGCATTAAAATTTACTCGATTGGCTTTCATGTCTAATGCCTTGCATTCAAATCTTGTTCAAGACTGTATGTGGAGTTTGCATTCACAGCCACAGCTTCCCCAATAGCTGGATCTTCTTGAATCTCCTCCTCCTCTCTTCTCTCACTTCCTTCTTCTGTAATAACTTCACTCCTCTCCTCTACTTGACTTTCCTTCTCCCTCTCATCCATCTTTTTCCTTCCTCTCTTCCCTCCTTTCTCTTTTCTCATGATCCAGTCGACAAAATAATAAAAAAATAGTAAAATGTGTCTCCTAACTGTGAAATTTGCCTTAAGCTCAAGTATATAAAATGTAAAATAAAAATTGAAAACCCCTACAAATCAGTGACACACGTCTCTCAGTAGCCAAACAGTCAGTAACAATGACAAAGTGTACGCGGTCGCTTATATAGTCCCAGACCTGCTCATTGCCTCGTTTTAATTTCCAACGCGCGGAAAACAGTCGGTTCTTAATCGGTTGTTAGTCCCAGGCCGCCTGGGGCATCCTCAGGCCGCCGCAGACTGAAAATGCGTGGTCCCAGGCGTCCTGGGGAGGCCGGTTTGGATCGGTTAGGGTCGGTTACCCTTAGTCGGTTCTTAGTCCCAGACCTTGATTTTTGGGTCGCAGGACACCGCAGACGGTCTGAGGCTTCCGGGGACTAATGAAACCGACTCACTTTCAGACGCATGAAATTCATACGCATCATATTTGAGTCTGGGATTAAGAACCGGCCGCCTGGGACTAAGCTACGGAGGTCTGGGACTAAGGGTCGCAGGACACCTGGGACAACAACCGACTCTGTAAATTTGGGTCTGAGGAGGCCTGAGGACGCCTGGGACTGGACATTTTGTTGACGGCGGGAAATAGGAATCGGTTGTAGTCGTGTGAAATATCAAACATGTTTGATTTTTCACACGGCCCCAACCGACCACAACCGACCCTTACAGAAGGTCTGGGACTAAGCAAATATTTCAAACCGACCCCCAAAAACCCTTAATCGGGAGCCTTAGTCGTGTGGTGGAACACCCACATTAGGTAGGTCGTGAGCCCCTGTTTATTGCTCGTGATTTCGTATGTACCAATGGGAAGTTTTGTGTGTTCTTTGGGTTTTCACGACCTGTATGTTTACATTAGACTTGCTCCAAGCCTTTGTATTTGTAGCCACCAGTAACATGAATAGTTAAATTTAGATTAGAAACTTACAGGAGTTCATTATGTACCACAAGCATTCTGGAGTAAGGTGGGTAGTCACTGAAAAAACAAACAAACTTTTGTCAGGGCTTGCTGTTTCTTCAAAAGTCATACAGTACCCATATATTTCACAAAAGGACTTCGTGAAAGTCTATGTTTACATGTGCATGTAAACAAATGGAAAGAACAGAGACCAAAAAATAAAAGGGTTCCAATAAAAGCAATCTCAATAATTCATTATTCACCATTTAAGAGATATATATATTTCATTTATTATGTTTTCTGAGATTATTTATAAAGTCGAATTTCTAATAAACCGCTTTATATCACAAGTTTGTATAAACCAAAGCACACGTATTCTGTGGCTTTGTTGTCATTAGAGGTGAAGGTCACAAGCTGGAAGCGTTGGGAGGTAAACTACTTGCGAGCGGTAAATTATGGCCTGTGACAACGTTCTTTGCATATTTACTGGTGAACTTGTGTCCATGACCCAAAAGAATGCTGCATTAATTGTTGAAGGTCTGCTGACATATAGTAAGGACTTATATCTACAGGTCACACCTTTCCCTGCTGGGGTCACGAGCTACAACCAAATGGGTTCATCCCAGATAGCAAGACTCTGTAGGGCCACCACTGGCCCACCGGCAGCATATAGCTGTCGGTCCGACGTTGGCTGTAGGTGGTGGCCAGCCATTGGCGTGACCGGCTGATAGGCAGTGGTCCACCGTTGGTAGCCGCCAATAAGGTTTTCTGGTGGTCCTTCAGTGGCCCACTGTTGGCAGCCAATGATAAGCTTTTCTATTGGTCCACCAGTGGCCCACCTTCAGTAGCCAACAAGGTTGACTGGTGGTCCACCAGTGGCCCACTTTTGGGTGCCATCAACTTTTTATGGTGGTTCTCTGGTGGCGTGACCAGCTGATAGACAGTGGTCCACTGTTGGCAGCCAACAATAAGGTTTACTGGTGGTCCATCAGTGGCCCACTGTTGGTAGCCAATGATAAGCTTTTCTATTGGTCCACCAGTGGATAACCTTCATCAGCCAACAACCCAGATAGCATGCAGACGTTGGCTCAACATTGGCATATCCGTCGGTCCGACGTTGGCAGCCACTGTTGTCCCAATGGCCTTTTGGCTGGTGGATGCTATGTCAGCCAATCAGCATCAGCCAATCAGATTGCAGCATGAAGTTATGTGGCCATTGTTTAACAGAAAGCAAATAATTGACAGATTGTGGGTGGATTTTAGTTAAGGGAATCCCTGATAAGTCACATGACCAAACATAAACAATGGTGGAACAGTATCTTAGGATGATATGTTCCATAGTCAAATAATAAAATTATAATATTCAGAAACAACTTTTCTTACTGAGAATTTATAATGAGAATGTTATTTTATATGTCTAAAATTGTTAAATAGTTAGTTAAAAATTGTGGGCTCACTGAAATATGATTTTTAGACATACCATAATAAATAATTGTCTCAAAAGCCCCTATTATTGCTCGCCGCCATCTTGAATAAAAAGCCACTGTTGGCCCAACCTCTGCAGCCTGAGTTTTGGTTGGCAAGCCTTCATTGGGCCAACGTTGGCATGGGTAATTCAGCCACTGATGGAAATATATTTCAAGGGTAATTCAGCCACTGATTGGAATATGTTTCAAGTGTAATTATTCCTTTCAACTTAAGAAATTTTATATTTTATCAGACACATACATATTGCAGCTAGTGGACCAACAGTAGTCACACTTCAACCCCAATTAATAGGGTTTTCATTTAATATCATATTTTTCTCCTGTACATGTTTTATGGTTTGTTTACAGGGGAAACTTTCACTTCTATTAACTTTTCTGTGTAATTCTCAGATGATTTTATTGATTCAATCTAAAATCCGGGTGAAAATTAGAAAATTCCCATCAGTGGCCCATTGATCATAGCTTATATACCACTGATATAGTTGGTGGGCTGCCAGTGGTAAACCTTGGAAGAAATTTGTGGCAAAAGAGTTGGAAAAAAGAAATATATATTAATGCAGAGATGTGACATCTATTATTTAAAAATGTCGGTGTCTCAGTGATATACACACGCATACATAAAGTATCCAATTACTTTGGCATCTGTGGGCCACTGGTGGACCAACAGTATGTGTACCATTCAGGCAGAAGGTGGACCACTGATGGACCACCAGTGGCAAATCGTACATTTTTTTTGTGTAATAAAATTCAGAACAACTACTTTTGGAAAGTAATTCACTTAAAACAAATGAATTTAAGCCAAGACAGTCTCTTTTCAAGATCTGTCAAAACAGTTGCTGTTCAGCAGAGCTTGAGGTGTAGCCACCAGAGGACCACCATTGGTCCACTAAATAAGTATAGCTCTTACAGATCATAGTTGCATGTGTCAGACAAAAAAATTCTGCGATAGTTTTAGGTTTCATCAAAAAACAAAATTATATCAAAAGGAAAAAATGAAAATATCTTTCTTTAACCTTCACTAAAAAAATACATTTGCCACCAGTGGCCCACTGGGTGCCCATCATGGGTCATGTACTACTTATGTAGTGGGTGGACCATTGATGGACCACCTGTGGAAAATATATAAGCAAGTAATATATAAAGTAATAGTGTGGAGAAAAGACTGACTGAGCAAAATGAAGGAATACAGAATAAGTTTGTTAAAAAATGACATTAACTTATGTTAAGTGAAAGAAAGTGCACATTTTATCTAATTTTTCCCAGGATTTTACACCAGTGGGCATAGGCTGGTCCCTGAGCTACAGCCACTGACTCTGGTAGTTGGTGGGCCGATAGTGGGCCACGCAATATTTTTATATTTTGAAATAATATCTTTTTAACATTGAATATTGTTAAATAATATGTCAGAAAACAGTATTTGAGGTTGTTTTTGAAGTTGTTTATAATGCTTTAAAAATTTTGAAAAAAATGCAGTCAGTGGGCCAGCAGTGGCTCAGTGGTGGCCCACTAGCTATATTTTGCCACCCATAGCCAACGGTGGCCCACTAGCGTCTTGCTATCTGGGATCTACCTTTGGCAGTGGTTCAACCACAATCAGTCCACCTTGCATCGGGTAGAATGTGTTTTGGGGCAATTCAGTGTGATTCGTATTTGGATAGGATGGGTTCATGGTGATACTGAACAACTCTATAAGCAATTTCCATCAAGATGCACTTTTTAAAAATTTTGAAAAAAAAAACTGTCATGTTCTCTCACAAGTTACATTAAGTGCAACATGCCAGAGGTTTGAAGGGGGCAGGATATCTGTTTATAATCATCTGGATGAGGTGATGAAGCGAAACTTATGCTGGTGTTCCACTGGAGCCAAACAGTAACTATGCATTTTTTGAGAGTCAGAACCAATGTTTACATGATCAGTTAGGGTCGGTTGTAGTTTTCTGGCTTGTCTGGGAGAGTCGGTGAAATATCAAACATGTTTGATATTTCTGCGACCGTTGCCGACCCTTGTAACAGACATTAATTTCATCAATTTAGCAACAGGCCTATTGGTTAACTTAACGGCCTCTCGCTTACATTTCCCGGCTTGACGGTTAATGAAACAGGCCTGTCTGTATGTTTGTCCCAAATATGGTGATCCCGACTGTACATGATGACAAACCTACTGTGCAGGAAATGTTACAGTACAGTCGTAACTTTAGCCGGCCTGTTTGTAAGTGTTCCCAACAGGCCTATAAACTTTCCGGGCCAGTCTGTAACCTTTACCGACTGGGTCGTAGAGTCGGGAATATTTGTAACCGACAGACAATAAACTGAAACAGACAGGCCGTAAACAGCAACCGATAGGCCTGTAACACTAACAGACAAGCCGGGAACTGTAACCGACAGGCCAGCAATATTTTTGCTTCTTATGGCATGTCGGTTTCCAAAGCTGTGGCTATAAAAAGACCACTCAGCAGACACTCTGTGTATATTTGGGCTTTGACTTGTTGAGAGACAACTGGTGTGCAGCATTAATTTTAAGTTTTTTTAGACTGGACTGGCTGGGAGTGAAATCTGTTTTATGAGGTTTCACTTTTAATTTTAAGTTTGTTTTTTACAGCAAGTTGTACATGAATTGATCAGCATGCCAAGGGGCAGAAGGAGAAAGATTGAAGTACCAACAGATACTCAACCACAGTTTGAGTTAGGAGATACAGCTGATGATATCAAGAGAAGAAGGAGGGAGATCGAGAGAGAAGAGAGACTAGAGAGAGAGAGAAGGGAACAGGATGAGATGGACAGAGAGAGGATAAAGAGAGAGATAGAAGATGGAAGAGAGCCACGAAAGAACAGAAAAGCGACCATGAACAGACACGGATACAGAAAGGACTGCAGAGAAAATGATTTATATTAAAATAAAGAAGTTTAGGATGTAGTCTATCCTGCAAGGCAGAAACTTTACTTTGAGAAAATGTTAAACACTATAACTTCTCTTCTGGATTGAATCTACATGATCTATTATGAAGAATTAAATTCAGTGTTTTGTGGTTGATCTTCCTGCACCAGAGGCTGCTCCCTTGCTGGTGAGTTGATCACTCTATCAAAAATATAAAATCTGCAGTTTCAAAGTTTGGTAAATGTATAGTGCTACCAAATAGTAATATGTAATAACTGATATAAACATATTATTACAGTAAACTACAATGTAAAATTTAATATTGATATGTGTTGTGCATTTTCTGTCAAGAATTGTATGTGTCAAGTATGTCAAGGTTTCTGTCATTTGAATGACAAACACTTGTACTGTATCCAATGGAGAGTTTGCCATCCCGTGGTCTTTCTGCACTAAAAGGGTAAATAAATCTATTTACCACAGGGGAAAAGAGAGGATGACCTTGGCATCAAACCCAACATTGACCTTTGCTACTTAGTGTAGATGGAAAGAAGGGAGTTTAATTGGAACAAAAATACTTACAGATTTTACAAACTTACATCCAGTCACAGTATGTATATGTTTGTTACATGCCATTTTGACTCCATCCGCCATTTTAAACGGCAGTCCGCCATTTTAAATGGTAGTCCGCTGTTTTAAACAGCAGGATACAATTTTAAATGGCTCAGCCAACTAGATAAGAGGAATACATAGTTTATATGATAGTACATGTATGTACTAATGACATATGAACCAACTGACTATTGTGTGCCAATCAGGCACAATTGAAGAGAACAAGCATTATAATGATTGATGTAATTGCAATTAACAGCCCTCCATTGTACATTACTTTATACACATTTGCATTTGATTAAGGTTGTCTTTATGTGGGTGTTCCACCACACGATTAAGGCTCCCGATTAAGGGTTTTTGAGGGTCGGTTTCAAAAATATGCTTAGTCCCAGGCTTCCTGTAAGGGTCGGTTGTGGTCGGTTGAGGCCGTGTGAGAAATCAAACATGTTTGATATTTCTCCCGACCCCAACCGATTATTTTTTCCCGCCATAAAAAAAATGTCCAGTCCCAGGCTTCCTCAGGCCTCCTCAGATCAAATTTACACAGTCCTATGTTGTCCCAGGCCGCCTGCGACTCTTAGTCGCCGACCCTTAGTCCCAGACCCTCTATACCTTAGTCCCAGGCTTCCTGCGACCCTTAGTCCCATTGCAAAGCAAAAATCGGCTATCTCGGTCTGTGGACGCCTGGGGACGCCTCAGGACACCTTGTGGGGTCGGGACTTAATCCTGGGTTAGTCGGGGCTTAGTCCCAGGAGGCCTGAGGCGTCCTGGGACCCAGTCGGTTTGTCTACGACAGGATCGTGGTTCAAACCGACCAGAAAAATGGCTTAGTCTGTTCTTAGTCCCAGACCAGTTAGGGACTGTCTGGGGCCTCCTGGGGCGTCCTGAGGCCGATCTGTAGTTAATCCCAGACCTTCATACCGATTCTGTCTTCCACCCCATTGGTCAATTTTTTTTCCATTTTTTCCAAGACTACCCACGATTAAGGGTCGCCGACAGGATCGGGGCTTAATCCTTTGGTGGAACAAGGGCATTAGGAAAAAAAACTCACTGCTCAGGCGTTTTAAGTACACATATTCTGGTGTTTGAAATTCATCCTTTTGTGAATTGACCTGTTATTTGTACATAAAAGGGGGTAAATCTGGTAACACTCTCGCCTCCCACCTCTGAGGCCGGGGTTCGATTCCCGGCACGGCCTCAAGTGGGAAAGCTGGTAGTTGCTTTCCGTTGGTCGGCAGTTTACAATACAGAACCCTAACGAACTGTATGTACTGGTTTCCTCTGCCCTTCCAACTACCCGTCGTGATATGACCTTACAGTGTTGAAAGCGACGTAAAAACCCCAAATAAATAAATAAATAAATATGAACTAATCACCAGAAAAAGGCATGGCTTCCACAAATTCAATCCATTATGTTAAATTCAGCCTCCATAAAAGACAATGCATCAGAAAGTAATCCTAAAAAGAAAGGCTTTCCACTGACTAGTCTTAATTGGATTTGTCCCTATTGTTAGGGTGTCACAAACTTAGTTTTGAAACAATTGACTTCAATGTGTTAAAACTGTTTGAATACTTGTTGAAAATTCATAATTACTATATATTGATATAATTATATTGCAATTTGATATTTATTTTTTTTTATTTTGACAAATAATGGAAAGAAAGAAATTAAATAATTTTCATGACATATTGAACTTATGTCCCACAGAAAACCCTCGCACCCTCGTACCTCAATTCACCACTTCCTAGCAGGCTTCTTCATTGTTCTTCAATGTTCGCCAACTTTCCTTTGAAGATTGTCGAAGACGAAGAACAAACAACGATATTCGCAGCAGGGAAGCCATGCATCATCGCCCATGAAGAATATGCTACGAGGCCCCGGAGATATTCGTCGCTCCTCTCAGCCAATGAGAAGCGAATGTCACAGTAGTTCGTCGTTGATTGGCGAACTGGCTGCGCATGCGAAGAACTGGCTACCAATCAGCTAAGACCTTCGTAGATCGCGGCGAACTGGCTGGAGACTATAAAAGCAGGGCCCCGTGAACAATTCTCATCACTTGAGAATTTTTCTTCAATGCGTTCACATCGACGAACTTTGGATAAATTTTTGGATATATTTCATACAAGAAATATGGTGAAGAGACCTGGACTTGGAAAGAGGAAGAGGGTCACTCTGCCTCAGATTGAAGCATTGGAAGAGCCTGAACAGCCAGAACAGCCAGATGAACTCCCTGACACTCAAGCATCAGCATCAGACCCAGGGGATACGGCCACCCAGGCCACCCAGCCGGAGGACACAGATGATTTGGATGAGGCCACCCAAGACAGCCAGTCCCAGGGGAGGTTCAAGAAGAAGAGGCTATTGAGGATGACAGATGCCCAAGAGGATGAGATGGCTGAGTGGCTCAAGAACCATCCAGAGTTGTATAACAAGGCCAAGAAGGAGTACAGGGACATGGACAGGGAGGAGGCTGCTTGGGCCACCCAGGCCAGGGCCATGGGCATGGAAGGTGAGTCAGACTAACCATTATGATTTAACCTTTTCATAGTTTCAGGTAATAATTTAAATTGTGATGGAGGTACTACGTGTACAGTAATGTGTAAATGGCCTTATGGTGAATGTTTACTTATTCTGTTAATTTATGTTATTTTGAATTGTACTCTGTTATTATATGATGTATTAGGTTTCACCCATTTGCAGATGACACCACAGATGTAAAGCAGTTTAAAACTTAATGTAACCCATTGTTATGGTGACAACCTACCTAATGTGTCCGTGTCTCCTCTTCCTGTTTCAGCTATCGACCTGAAGATCTGGTTTAAAGGGATGAGGACAAGGTATGGCAAGCTTACCTCAAAGAAGTCTGGTGATGGGGCAAAGGAACACACAGACAGCTTCCTGGATGACCAGATCTCCAGAGTCCCCTCCAGGCAGTCCTGCAATGTAAGTACATTCTCACAGTCTGACTCACTTGGATATCCTGATGTTTTTGCTGCGTTGTGTATTCATGAATTGTAAACAGTGACTACCTATGGATACAAGTTTGTAGCTGTAACACTAATGTTTTGCAAAAATCTGTAAAGTTTTCTGCAGTGACATAGAAATTTATACTTCTTACTTCACAGTACCTACCTGAACTGTTTCTTGAACATATATACTATATGCTTACCATCTGTCTTTGTTTTACTGTACTTTCAGTTGAAACCAGCTTCCACCACAACTACCTCTGCCTCTGCCGCAGCCAGCTCAGCCTCTGCTACCAACGCATCTGCTACCACCACTGCCTCTGTCATCACCTCATCGGCCTCTGCTACGTCTGCAACTGCCACCATGCCTTCACACCTATCCACCGACTTGGATCCTGCAGATGAGCCTGTGGAGTCAGGATCACTGGGTGAACCCAGAGTGTGCAGCACTCCTCGTCCAGGTATCAGCCTCTCCGGGACTAGTGGCAGGAGAACCACAAGGAGAAGTGCCAGCACTGAGTCAGAGCTCCTGGACAAGATGTGCGAGCAGAGCGACAACAGTGCCCAGATCTCTGACAGGTTGGAGAGACTCTTGACATCCATGGAGGCACAGACCAATGACAGGACTGCTTGGGCTGGCTAGATGTCAAGTGCCATGTCGAAGATCGATGAGGATCTCTGGCCTACATACCAGATGCGCAGTATGGACCTCCTCAACCAGACCATCAAGGAGTCCAAGCTACTTTCACAGAGGGACATCCAGAGGCAGGAGCTTGATAGGCATAAGCAGCTGGATGATAGGCAGAAGCAGCTGGACGACAGGCAGAAGCAGCTGGACAGTATGCAGCAGCTGATGAAGGTTCAGCAACAGCAGCTGCAGCAGCAACTTATGTTCCAGCAGCCGCAGCAGCAGCAGCAACAGTACACCATCACACAAATGCCTCCGCCACCCGCACCTGGGCCCGCAGCTGTAGCCTCCTCTACCCCTTTGCCTCAAGGGTCAGACACCCAGAGCCAGACCACTGTTATTTTCCAGACACCATCGGGGGCCAGTACCTCTAGACAGTCAGTGGGTTCATCATCTAGTACTTCATCCACCAAGTTTGTTATCACAGACACCGAAGGAAGGACAATAGGACTGTCAGACCTAAATTTGTCGGATTTAAATGCGCCATTTGCTGGTATTTCTAGTGTCCCTTCAACACCCATGACACCTATGACATTACTTAATCAGGATGATTCTCAAGGTTCTTAGGTTTAGTAATAACTTTGTCCCAATAAGTAAATGAAGTCTATAGACACTGAAGAAGTAATTTAGGTGAGATGTAAAAAGTAATTATCAAACAGGTGTAAAGTAATTTATTTGTGTAGTTTTGCTATGTTTGGCTCAAGTATTACTATGATTATTACTATTATAAACCAGGTTTCACACTGGCAGCTGTTCTTGTCAGTTGTATAATAACCTTAGCTGTTAGTAATGGTATATGTAACAAGTTTCACTTTGACAGCTGTTCTTGTGGGTAGTATGTTAACCCTTAGCTGTTAGTATTGGTATGTATAACAAGTTTCACTTTGGCAGCTGTTCTTGTCAGCTGTATGTTAACTTTAGCTGTGAGCTATTGTGTATGCATTTTTTTATTCAAAAGTACAGTTACTATGTCATTGTGATTTGTCCTTTTTGACCTTGTTGGAAGAATAAATTGTTTATGTGATTGTTTGTTTTTCTCATGTTTGAAAAACATTGGCATAATACTTGATAAGTGTCACATCTTAGCATGAAGGATCCAAAAAAAGTGGCCCAGTGGTTACCAAGATCTATTATGACTCAATGTGAGTGGTTCACTATGGAAGTTTCATAGTTTCGAATGAAATGCAGAAATGTAATATTGGCCACCTGTTAAAATTTGTTTATCTTCCAATTCTGGATTTCATTATGCTCTGATTCCAAAGCAATCGGTGTTTGGTTGCAGAGTTTCCACCTTGGAGCTGGTTAGATTTCTTAACTTTCCTTGAGTTATGGCCTCGATTGATTTTTGACCTTTGTGACCTTCTTGCCCCTGTGGTGGCTAAGTTGTGAACTGGTTTGTGTGACCTGTTAGATGTTTGACCTGATTTTGTTTCAGACTTGACCTCTTTGACCCTAGTCACAAGAAAATACATATATGAAGTGCAATATGACAACAACTTTATTGCAATACAAGAAAATTGCAACTTTATTTCAACAAGTATATAACGCCCAATACACAATATAACACAGATAATGATGCAGCACTGAATCATAAAAATACTTAACACAATACAGTCACTATTCAGAAATGTCCTTGGCATATGTGAAAGTCTCAAATCATGTCTCTTTGCTACGCCGTGGCCCCTACTGGAGCATTATAATAATGCTTCAAATACAGTCTCTGTCTCTTGGCAACCTGTGTATCCCTGTTGCCACCAGCCACATCCTCAATGTCCTGCAAACAAGCACCTTGCCTCCACTGTCCTGGGATAACTCTGTGGTTGTCATCCTCCTCATCAGCCAGTCCCTGGTGGATACCTGGATACCTCAGTCTCATGATGTTGTGCAACGTGCAACAGGCCAATACAATAGAGGTAACAGTCTCTGGATTCTGACTCATGGTGGTGAGGAGACAACCAAATCTGTTGGCCATGATGCCAAAGGCATTTTCCACCACCCTTCTGGGACGAGACAGTCTGTAGTTAAAGATCCTCTCCTCATCAGGAAGTCCTCTGGCACTAAACGGCTTCATCAACCAGGTCCTCAGAGAGAAGGCATCATCTCCAATGAGAAAATATGGCATATCACGGTCATCACCAGGCAATGGCTCTGCATCAGGTACATCCAAGGTGCCATCAATAATGCCTGAGCGCAAATTGCAGTCATTGAAGATCTGTGCATCAGAACTGGATCCATTGGTGCCAACATCCACCCAAAGGAACTTGTACTTGGCATCCACCAGAGCCAGAAGTATTATGGAATGGAAGCCCTTGTAGTTGAAATAGAGTGAGCCACCATTCTTAGGCCACCTGATTGCCACATGCTTGCCATCTATAGCCCCCAGGGTGTGATGGAAATTCCATCTGGAAGAAAATTCAGCAGCAACCTGCTTCCATGCATCACTGGTACGGGGACACTGCATGACTTTGTCACCATATTCTGCCAGGATGGCCTCACAAGTCTGTCTTACTATGACTGAGATGGTGTTGTGTGCTACCCTGAAGCCAAACATCAGACTCCTGTACTTCTCTCCAGTGGCCAAGAAACGAAGTGTGATTGCAAGTCTGCATCAAGGGTTGATAGACTTCCTGTACCATGTGTCATATTTCTCAATTCTGGGCCCCACCCTCTGCAAGACCTCTCTGAACATGGCCGGGTCCATCCGGACAAAATTTTTGAAAGACACCACATCCTCAGCCTCCAGCTCCCTCATCAAACGATCATAGTGTTCATAGTCCAACCTCCTGGAGAGCCAGGGCTTCACCCAATACCTCCTGGGCCTTGGTCGACACCTTCTCTGTCTGTCAACCAGTATCTGTGCAATCACAATCTGATTCTGTAGATTTAAACGATGAGCCTCATACAGTTGCTGCAATAATCTGAGTCTCTGTAGATCCATAGCCTTTGATGTACACTGTCCGACGTCTGATGAGAAATGAAGTGAATCCAGATGATCCAGCCTGTTTATATAGGAACTGGCATTATCCACGAATTGGTTGTCACATCTTCTCAGCACATTCTTCCTCCTCGTCGGGGGCTCGTCATAGAGCTGAAAGGGATATTCGCATTATTCGTTCTCCGCTCTGCATTTTCCGCATTCGACTTTGATAATGAGGAAACAAATATTCGGTATATGTACAGAAATTAGGCATCAAAACTCCAACTAGCACAATCAACTATGATTTCTGTCAAATAACATAATAAATCATTAAAATTAAGAAGAATATACCTCGTTTGCTTATGTTTATATGACAACTTTCATGCGGTTGTACCAACAACCGCATTTGGGTATTTCGGCAAAATAAATGGACAGTGCTAAAACACACCAAATGAATATTCGAAAATTTCCGAATTCTGGGATGCGGATATTTGACCACGAGTTTTGTCTTCTCTTTCAGCTCTAGCTCGTCACAGCTCGCTCGACCCTCCACCATGTTCGTGGCTCGGTGCAAGAATATCTCACGGAAATCCCAACACTTCGCATTAAGTTGTACATACTTCTACGAATTTCGTTTCATGTTCGTCGACGTTCTTCACAGAAACAAGATTTTCTTGACGGGGTGATGAGAACATCGTACCAAGATCTTCCACAAGATGAAGATGATGGTAGCCCATGGTAGCCGGATCGAAGTAATTCATGGATTTTTCAAATTTTAACCACGTGACCACACTTTCCCGCCCTTTCTGTGGCGAACTACCACGAATTCTAATTCGCAGGAAATCTTCCTATTCGCCAGTTAATTCGTAGTGGTCTCGCCACAGTGTGACCTGGCCATTAAGGCAAACATCTCCGAATAGTGCAGACCATCTCGATTTGGTGCTGCCCAAACTTACGATAATGTATCTCGAGTTGTCATTAGCTCTGAATGTGGTTTTATGTAGAGGAACCCATAAGTGTGGCTTCCAAATATAATCTGACAAAGAATTACAATTGTCTTGAATATAAAACTCTTTGATTATCAAATCAAAGGAATTTGTTTGTGTAAAGTGTTGTCTGAACTTTTTCTTATATTCTTAATTGCAATTGTTAGTCTATGATTGTTAGTGTGTTGGTGTTTCCCTTGTATAGATTACCAATTGCACTTTTATACCACTGATTAGTCACTAATATTGACTAGTCACTAAAATTAGCCAATCAGTTATAAGCAGACCTCAATTAATTACCTCCGGTAAACATCTTAAGTTTCTGCAGCCAATCTCGGGATGAGACATCCATCTTGAGATGTTTGCCTCAACTCAAGATCTTGAGTTTGTGCAAGGACAATCTCGAGATGCTCCTGATCGCGAGTTGGTGCTCAATATTGCCACACTAGATCTTGCCCTTTAAGTTCAGGCTGTGTATTTCTTGATTAACCTGGCGAGTTGGAGGTTCTTTTTGCTTCAAATGATAAAGCTACTGTTTGTGCAAGAGGTGAATTCGCGGCAATGCTGCCTTGCCTAACCATGTATTGGTATTGAACAGCAGAGATCCCAGAAGTTCTTGGATTACTCACTGATAAAAAAATACTCTTAATATCTTTTATTGCCACCTTTGTATCCATTTTAATATATTTCACATAATGTTTTCCGTGCAAAATATAATTATCTATTTAATTCATTTAAATGTCTTTAATTCGCTTCAATCACTTTTATTATTTCACTGTCTGTATCTGTTTCACTTTATTTTTATTTTATTTATGTCAACTGTTCACATGCTAAGTTCAAACTAACATGTACCTCATACATTTCTCTTTATTTGCCAATCAAATTAATTGCTACAAAAATTCTTTATTAATCTTAATACATGAATTTCGGTATGGTTAATAATTTAATAATAATCAAAATTGAGGAATAAGCAAAACTGTTCCAAATTGAATAAATTATATTTATATCATGTTTGAGTTTATTTGAATTTATTCAATTTCTCAGTTTCTGTTAAATAATCATTTTGAATTTTTATGAGTTCTCAAATATGAATTAGCTAAAGTCAAAATTTATGATCATTTTTTCAAGGTGTTAAATTCCCAACCTCAATGATCGATCTGACCCAAGATTTAAGCACTTGTAGCTGTACGAAAACTTGTGACTTATAAATGTTTGATTGGCTGTAAAAGATGACAATGAAGAATTCAACATATACTGTCTGACTTGTGAGTGTCTATAGGGTACAATAACTATTAAGGTGTAATGTTTTACCTTCAATATTTTTTATGTTTTCATTTGAAATGATTGTATGTGCATCCCACACAACAGCATAAATCTGAAAAAATTGCAAAGCGTAACAAGAGCACTCAGAGAGTGCACACCTCTGAGACCCAACAACTCCAATATAGCTTATCAGTCTAATGACAAAAAAATCCTTTCAAAATTTTCTGAATTCAAAATTTCATCAGAATCTGACCAAAATTTTAGAGTTATTTTTTTGAAAAAAAAAAGAAAGATCATTTTGGAATAAATGAAACACTGACTTGTGGAATACATATTTAGTATAAACTTACTGTAACATTTCCAGTTAATAACAAAATCATAGTAAAGTGTCACACCTGTGGCACTTACGAATAGCTGAGTAACGGCTACTTTAAAATTCTTACTATTGAGTAAAGCCTTTGTAACTCCAAAACTATTGCAGTTAGGGTATTTTCCTAAAATATATTGTTCAGCTACTTTGTCCTTAGCTATAAGATGGTACATAGTTCAGGGTTCCATTGCATGCCATAAGTGAGTAATAACTATTTTCTTATTTGTAGCCACATAGTGACAGAAGTAAATGTCAAATATCTAAAAAAAAGTATTAAAGTTAGGCAAATCTTTTCAAATGTATTAACTATCTGTTTTTTTTTTAAAAGCTATCACATGATATAGTTTCACACCTGTTACGCATTTTATAGTTGAGTAATAACTACTTTGAAATTCTTAGTGTTGAGTAAATCCATTGTAACTACAAAACTATTGCAGTAAGAGTATTTTCCTAAGACATGTTGTTGAGCTACTTTGTATTGAACTACCAGATGGTACATAGTTTGGAGCTCCATTGCATATAATAAATGAATTATAACTATTTTCTCATTTGTAGCTAAATCATAGAAGTAACGGTCAAATATCTTTAAAAGTTTTACAGTTAGGCCAATCTTTTCAATTTTGCCAATGAGTACTTGTAACTTGAAAGTATTCAATTCATAGATTTTTTTATCAAATATGTTGTTCAGTTACTTTTTGATGTTCTGTGTCATGGCAAATTTTCTGAGCTATAGCTCCACAGCTAACTGAGTAATAGTTGCTTTGTTATTTTGTTAATGAGTAAATCGCTTGTAACTTCAAAAGTATTAAATTTAGAGGTTTTTCATCAAATATGTTGTTCATCTACTTTTTGATGTTCTGTGTTACAATGAATTTTCAGAGCTGTAGCTGTAATGCTAACTGAGTAGTGGCTACTTTGACATTTTCCAGTGAGTAAGTCACTTTTAAGTTCATGAGTATTCAGTTTAGAGGTTTGTTAAATTTTTGGTCGCCATCTTAAATTTTGGCAGAAATTGAAATGTCATTTATCTCAAAAACCGTAAGAGAGAGATCAATTTTGGGCAAATTTTGAACCCCCAGGACACCCATGACTACTCCTCTAGGACATCTGAAAGATTTAGACTTTTCCAAATGTCAGCCACCATCTTCAATTTTGGCGGAAATGGAAAATGTTGTTTGTCTCAAAAACTGTAAGAGATAGAGTGATTTCAGGCAAATTTTGGACCCTGAGGGTAGTAAGTACTACATCACTAGTACCTCTGAAAATTTTAGACTTTTCCGATTTTCGGCTGCAATCTTGAATTTTGGCAGAAATTGAAAATGTCATTTATCTCAAAAACCATAAGAGATAGAGCGATTTCGGGCAAATTTTGGATCTGAGGGTACAATGTACTACTCCACTACCACCTCTAAAAAATTTAGACTTTTCCAATTTTTGGCCGCAATCTTGAATTTTGGCGGAAATGGAAAATATTGTTTATCTCAAAAACCATAAGAGATAGAGTGATTTCGGGCCATACTCCACTAGCACCTCTGAAAAATTTAGACTTTTCCGATTTCTGGCTGCCATCTTGAATTTTGGCGGAAATAGAAATTGTCATTTATCTCAAAAACTGTAAGAGACAGAGCGATTTCGGGCAAATTTTGGATCTGAGGGTACAATGTACTACTCCACTACCACCTCTAAAAAATTTAGACTTTTCCAATTTTTGGCCGCAATCTTGAATTTTGGCGGAAATGGAAAATATTGTTTATCTCAAAAACCATAAGAGATAGAGTGATTTCGGGCCATACTCCACTAGCACCTCTGAAAAATTTAGACTTTTCCGATTTCTGGCTGCCATCTTGAATTTTGGCGGAAATAGAAATTGTCATTTATCTCAAAAACTGTAAGAGACAGAGCGATTTGGGGCAAATTTTGAACCCAGATTGTAACAAGTACTACCCCACCAGCACCTCTGAAAAATTTAGGCTATTCCTATTTTTGGCCGCCATCTTGATATTGGCGGAAATGGAAAATGTCATTTATCTCAAAAACCATCATCATCAAGACGATTCCTTTTTGGTGGGAAGGGCAGAGTTGAACTGTCAACACAGTCCCTTTTCGTGGCTATACGTCCCCACATGTCACCCATTCTAGACATAGTTTCAGCCATTTTAGCCATGTGAGCCTCTAATTGGCTTAATGTTTTACTGGTGGATTGCTCCCCAGATACGTGGGTGGATTGCTCCCCCAATAGATTGTCAACATCCTCATTAACATGAGAACACTCATCAACATGAGCATAGTCAACATTTTTATCAGCCATAGTTGTGTAGAAATAATTGGACAACAGATATAATATAATCCCAGTACAGTAAGGGTGCACATACAAGTTTAATATCCAAATAACATGAAAGTTCTATATCCAAAAACAAAACACATAAAAGTTCTATATTAAAAATAAATCACACTAACAAACACTACAGTTTTTATGCTCTTGGAAAAGTTTTATAATTTCTTAACACAAGTGTGAACACCAAGAAAGCAGGATGTAAAGTGAAGCCAGTTAGTGGAATGTTATCTCATGAAATTCCAGAGTGACAGATTGATGTGAGTTAGAACTTACAACAATTAAGGTTATAAAATCTGTTTGAACAAAATGTCTTCACTTTAAAAAATTGGCAATACTTAGTCCCCAATAAATTGATATGTCAACACCATATTAAGATACCACATTAAAAAGGAATAATAGAATGTTCGGGGTTTTTTTCTGGTAATGTTTTGTAATGTATTAACCTACAGCGCCAGTATGTACATTTTACGGCGGGAGATAAATGATCGCTTCTGAGGTCTTGTTTTAACTTTAGTATGGGTACACACTTTTCAAAATAAACATGCTTCGCCACAAAACTACTTACATTGTGTAATTAGATCAATTAAATCAGACCAAATATACATCATTATGGTATGTTCAAATATTTTCTATTGAACTGGGTTCTGTATTCTTGCTTCTTTTTTATTTAGCACTAAATGGCAAAATACATGAGCGATAATATGTAGTTTCATCGCATTTTGTACGTTGTCGGTCAAACTTTGGCAGATAAAAGTGAGAATTTCGCTTGACCTGTTTTATTTTCCTTTATTTTTCGGTACTGCTCAGCCAGGGAAGTTTGTCACCCCAGTGAAGTTCGTCACCTGCATTTTATGATAATCTCAAAGAGTTTTTACTGTCCAGTTATGGCATAGTGGTTGTGAACCAATTCACGCCCACCCTCAATTTTCCTAAAGATTCATCGGAGAAACTTCAACTACGGCATCGTAGATCGAGTATATTGTCTTCGTTTACGGTGTCGTATGTGGAGTAATAAGGCTTCTGTTACGGCTCTGATATACAACATACACAACACAGGAAGAGGTAAATATGTTTATATGTTTAAAAATGTTTATTATGTGGTATATTTCGTTCACATTGACATTTATGCACAGATCATTTGGTATGGAGCACCCGCTATGGTTTCCACAGTTAAAGTAGACTGGTCCCCTAACTTTTTCAAACAGGTAAGTAATAGTAGCTACATACATGGTGCAGATAAGTTTTCAAGTAAAGACAGTACACAGTATTTAGACATGGTAAGTACATTAAGTAAAGAGTACATAAAAATGCAACATCAAATGAGTAATTAATCACACTCTTTGCAAAACCAGAACTTCTTTCTTGGTTTCTTTGTGAGCCCTACACATTTCCAATGACTCCAGTTTAAGCAACTATCACATCCAATGGATGGGGAGGAATCAACTAGGATTCCTGTACACACCTGGCAGGTCCATGATTGTTGCTTTCTTGTCTCATGTTCTCTGGTTACAGCTGTCCACCCATCAGAGTCGAAATATTTGCGTATAATGTTAATGTCTAAATTTTCATCCAACAAGGCTGATGGTAGTTTTTCGGGCAAGCACTCCACTGATTCCTCCCCTAGTAGTATTCCCTCTGTATGGCCATCCAAAGTTGCCTTAAATTTCATGGCAAAAGGGCAGTCCATCTTCTCAGTCCTAGTATTCTGCCTCTCTCCTTTGTTTGGCCTTGCTTTATAAGTACATCCATGAATTGAGCTGTATTTATACACAAGATGAGCCTGACAATTGAAATTCAGCAGTGACACTTTAACTCACAACATCCCAATGCTATAATTAACAGTTTTATCAATCTCAGGTCAATCACAATTGATATCACTCACCACATGTCACCCTGTTAACCCTAGGCCTACTTGTCACTCTCCCCCACTGCACAGAATTGCAATTCAGAATAACCAGGTTACCAGTCTAATGGGGGAAGTGCCAGTGTGCTAATTAGCAACAATGGCTGTCTTGTGTGCATGTGTTCATTTGAGAAATGCAATTGATTCTAGTTTTGTGTGAATGTGGGGCACTAAGTGGCTATTATTTTACAATGAAATAGTGTATTTACACATAAGAATGACTTTAAAGGATTACTTTGACAAGGATTAAGGATTACTTACAGTGAAAGATGATATGGATTTATACATTTGATTTGTGGTTGAGTTATATGTCAAGTAAGTCCGTGAATCTTATGTATGTACAATATTTCTATTTTCATTGCGTATATTGCGTATATTATAAGTAAGTCCGTGAATCTAATGTATGTACATTGCGTATATTGATCCGATGTAAATGCCGTAGCAGAAGAATTAGTACTGCATATACGACACCGTAGACGAAGACAATATACTCGATCTACGATGCCGTAGTTGAAGTCTGTCCGAAGATTCATAGATTTTCATAGAAAATATCTTTACCACATCATAGATAATTATCAAATTGATCATATACATTCATAATTTATTGTGTACTGCCTTGCTACCAATTATCGCCGGGTACCAATTATCGCCAGACAGAATTTAAATGGATATAACTTCACCAAAGTAGCATCGCAAGTCTAGCAAATAAGGTAAAACTATTTCCAAAGTGAATGGAACAAACACACAACAAAAAGCTTTCCAAATATATAACCATAACTGAAATATGAACGTTTTATTTTCTGGTGGCGATAATTGGTAGCCGGCGATAATTGGTAGCAAGGCAGTAACTGTGATTGTTTTGGAGAAATTTAGGGGTGGGCGTGAATGGGTACACGGGCGTGAACTGGTCCACCACCACTTTATGTATACCTTGCCATTGAAAGAAGCTATTCCATTTATATAAATGTGAATATTGCCTGTCCTTGAGCGTTTTTACGGCAGGTGACGAACTTCACTTGGGTGACGAAATGCCCATGTCCGTTAATTTCCTTACCCATGATACTCTAGTTATTTTGTGTGGGACGGTATATGTACCAGTGTTTGTAAACAAGAACCAGAATACTGATTATGCAAACCTAACTGTACGTGTTTGAAGTGCAGGAAAGAGGCTAGGTAGATCGAGTTTCTGCCCCATCACCTATTGCTATTGATACACTGATGGTACTCGATTGCGACGGACAGAGCTTACATGTACTTGTTCTCTGTAACTGTGTCATAGAACTTGTAGCAAAGGAATAGCCAGGGATCTTTACAGGAGAAAGGTGAAATGAGAGGTCACTATTGACTGGTATTGCTTGAAATGCTCAAGTGACACAGCAGACCCAGGAGCATGCAGTCTCAGAATATAAGTACAGGATAGACTGGGAGTGCACAGTGAGCAGCAAGCACACCAAGTGCTGTGCCACAGTAAAGCAGTTTGGCAAGACCTTCATGAGGGGAAATAAGGAACCAAGTGCCAAGGAGGTGTTCACATCAGCAGGAAACATTATACAGAATCTTATCACAGAATTCTGGGATGAACCATTTCTTCCAATGAGACAGGTTCAGTGAGATCAACAAATCTGTGTTGACAGATGTCCTGAACACAACACAGACATATCCTTTGAAGTGAACACAGACTACATCTGTGAAGAATTCTTCATGAAGGATATGATCACCATTGGGTGCTGACATCTGCTTTTCTCTTCCCCTGACCAAATGAAATTCCAGATCAAAAGCAAGTGTTGGTATGTATATTCTACATTTAAGGTGGTCAAAATCCCCCTTCAAGCAGCTATTTTCCATACACAGTTTTATCCACCATGGGAAGAGTATGGAACAACTGCCCACTTGCCCACATGCTTATGTGTAGGCAAAGGAAAGAAGACTATGTTGAAGTCTTAGAAGCAATCAAGGGTCTTGCCAGTTTTGCTGTGATTGAAGTGGATATGGATTTCAAGGTAGCCATGTGGCAAGTTGTAAGAGCTGTATTTGAAGAGGCCCAAGTGAAAGGATGTGCATTCCACTGGGTGCAGGCCATTTGGCGCCATGTGAAACTGCTTGGGTTGCAAGAACCCTACAATAAGGATGAGGACACTCTCTCCTTTATCCGCATGTTTATGGTACTTAAACTTCATTCCATCTGAACATGTGATGAGTACCTTTTTACAAATATCAGTTTCTAATATGACAAATGATACCAAATTGGGTGACCTGTGCACTTACATCCACAACACTTGGACTTCAAAAAGAGTGTGGCCTCCCTCAAGATGGAGTGTCTTCTTGTGCCAAATAAGGACCAACAATGATGTGGAGAGCTGACACTTGAAGCTGAACCAAAAAACTGACAGGGGCCAGATTAAATTCTATTTGCAAATTGATCTGCTCTACCAGGAAGCCAGACATGTGGCGGCCCAAACAGAACTTGTGAGAGAGGAACAGCTTATGAGGCTATAGTGTGCAGAATATAGGAGAGTTAACCAGGCCATCAATTCAATTTGGGAAAAATTAAATGTTGAGTCCATTTCAACAATGAACCTACTGAGGAAGAAGAAAACCCCCAAGAAGAAATTCTTGAAGAAAATAAAGAAGACTGATTTTTGAATGTTGGGTGTTTCCCATTATGGATTAATGGTAATGTTATTAAAGTGATTAAAGTGTGTTACCATTGGGTTTTTATTACTTATTGGACACTTTATGTACAATGTATGTTTAGATGATTTCAAATTATGTTTTTAAATGATGTTTTTAAAATAATAAAGTTATTCTTAAACTTACCTAAGTAAATAGTTTGCCTGAAATAATACTTATAAGTTACCTGAATGAAAACATCTTGCAACATCTCTCAACCGCGAAACCTCCGGTAATGTTGGCTTTCTGCCAGTAAATGCTCACCTACTAGAGAACACTGAACAGTGAACACCCAACTTATGTTTCTGTGTTAGAATGTTTGTATATATTTCAACAAAATGGTCATTTACAAGTACTTCTGGTATGCTTTAAAAACAGCTGATATCAGGGATATTTTGTCTAAATATATGACTTTAAACAAATGTTAGACTATATACTCTAGTTGTTAATTGTAATGAATATCATGTGATAATCTAGTTAAAGAAGAATATAAGTTAAAGCTGTTGGTGTAATTTAAATTCAATATGTTAACCACAGCACCACAGCATGGGTGTTTAATTACTGGTAGAATATAACTAGATAATTGTGTGTAGTAACACACTGGTGAGAGATGTACTGAAAATATATAAGATTGTTTAAGATATTTCTGAAGAAAGAAGTACAGTCACAGAATGGGATAATCGTCGAGCAATACCATTTTCATCAATTACTTGCTTTGGTATGTGACCGGTGGCTCTTACTGGTTCTTAACTAGCACAACCAGTGTAGACCAAGGGGGTGGAGTGGAAGCAAAACACCAGAGAAATGCTAAATTGTCTTGATCACTCACAATCAACAGCTATACATCATAATGACAGCACATGTCACTGGACATTTATGACAGGAATACCCTACTTGACAGCTACATCACTTGAGACTTGACATTAATGCAAATACACCCGTCAAAGTACAAACTCATGGCAAGTGCCATGCACCCAAAGAACAATACTCTGGATCAATACTAAATTAACCGAAAACACAATAGTACTCTAAGTTTACATTTAAGTTACCAAAAGCACAGCTTTGAATACCAGCAATCAATATTTACATTCGTACTGACCAGTAGTTAAATTAAATAAGCTGTCAAAAATTCAGTATCACAATCACGCATATAAAATAAATTAACATTTACATTAAAACATTAAAAACTGAGATTTACTGATGGGATTACTTCAATCATTTGCCAGTGACTAGATATATCACAAGATTTGTTTTAAACATTACTTGTACTTGAAATGCAAATCGTAAATCTAAGACTAAAGTCAAATCATACATGTAACAAGCTTAATCACAGAGTTAAAGTCACATTTACTAAAACAAAATTCCTGTAACAGATTTAGTCATGTTTTGTAACAAAGAGGAGTAATAGAGAACTTGTAGTGAAAGTGGAGCAGTTAAAATATTGTATGAATGTCAGAAAAATATAGTTTTTTACCCCACAGCCCTTAAGGGCTGTCGGGGTATTGTTTTCACCCATGGTGTCCGGATGGGCGGGCATGGTCTGACCTTGATTTGACCTTGCCATAGTGGCCTTGACCTATAAAATCTTGTTCGGGCTATATCTCGGAAACCGTAAGGTGTAGGAAGTTGATATTTGGTAGGGACATTTGCTAGGGGGTGTAGGTGTGCAGTATCATGGTCTGACCTTGATTTGACCTTTTGACCTTGCCGTAGTGGCCTTGACCTATAAAATCTTGTCTGGGCTATATCTCAGAAACTGTAAGGTGTAGGAAGTTGATACTTGGTAGGGATATTGGTTAGGGGGTGTAGGTGTGCAATGTCATGGTTTGACCTTGCCATAGTGACCTTGACCTATAAAATATTGTCCGGGCTATATCTCGGAAACCGTAAGGTGTAGGAAGTTGGTACTTGGTAGGGACATTGGTTAGGGTGTGTAGGTGTGCAACGTCATGGTCTGACCAGAATTTGACCTTTGACCTTGCCATAGTGACCTTGAGTTTAAAAATCTTGTCTGGGTTATATCTCGGAAACCGTAAGGTGTAGGAAGTTGATACTTGGTAGGGACATTGGTTAGGGGATATAGTTGTGCAACGTCATGGTCTGACCTTGATTTGACCTTTGACCTTGGCGTAGTGACCTTGACCTATAAAATCTTGTCCGGGCTATATCTTGGAAACCGTAGGGTTGAGGAAGTTGATACTTGGTAGGGACATTGGTTAGGGGCTGTAGGTGTGTATTATCATGGGGTCACCTTAATTTGACCTTTGACCTTGTCCTAGTGACCTTGACCTATAAAATCTTGTTGCACCTTTGGGTCTCTCTTTTGATGCAGATTAAGCACTGTTAAAGTCATATTAGAATTTATTAAGAATTTTACTTTCATAACTTCCCATTGTCAGAGATAGAATTTCATCAAGTGAGCCACAGATTTTGCTCCAACACCACACATAAGCATTCATTAAATGTATTACCACTTCTATATGCATGGTAATATTCAAACCATCTAAACCATAATTTGGCCATGCAGATGTAGATAAAGAGGGTTGAATTTTAGTTTGCTGATTAATGCTGTCATCTTGTTATTGAATTATCTTGTTTTAATACTTCATCTTTATATGCATGATCTTTCTTTTAAACATTATTTGGACCTTTATATAACTGACAGTGCTCTGAAAGTATCCTAAAGTTTATACTGATACAGTACTTCTGTATCTCATGGTGTTGAAAATATTTCCCTAGGCTGTGGGGTACGGGCATCTCTGATGCTATTTTATCATTTTACAAAATGTGGGGACTAACATTTAAAATTTGTTTCCATTTTCCAGTCAGTGACGCTACACACAGATTTGGGAGATGTCAAACTAGAGCTCTTCTGTGAACAATGTCCCAGGACATGTGAGGTAAATAGTCGAACAACCCCAATGAATATAGGTACAGCAGAAGTAATGATAATATGGAACTCAATGTATGCTATTGTTATTCTATTTTTTTCTCCTAGGAGTGCAAAAAGTAGAAACAACCTTCCTTGCAGTTACAAGAAACCAAATCGGCATGAGATCCCCCCCCCCCAAAAAAAAAAAAATAAATAAATAAATAAAAATAAATAAATTAAAAAAAAATAATAAATTGGTTTGATATTGTGAGTCATACCTGGTTTGATGTAATACAGAGTTACACCTTGTATGAGATAGTACAGAACCACATCCCAAGTATGAGTCACCTGGCATGAGACAGTATAGAGTGACAGTATAGCTTCATGGGATTTAATATTGTCACAGGAGTATGGATTTCCTTTATTGTTTCAAATAACTCAATTGGCCTGTAGCAGTTCATGTATTTTAAACAATTTGTTTGATGTAAGTTGTAATAACTAATATTTTTAATCATAGTATGTCAATCATTCTTTTACAAATAATATACCAGACATGACACATTGTGATTATGGTTGTAGAACTTTATGGCACTCTGTGGAAGTGATTACTACAATGGCTGCATTTTTCACAGAAACATCAAGGGGTTCATGGTGCAGACCGGCGATCCCACAGGTATGTATAATTATTTATACATAAGAACTGAGTCACAGTGCCGACTTGATTTTCATGGATTATAGCAATGATGGCAACTCAAGATTCGTGCATTATACCATTAGACAATATTCTGTTCTGTTGTAACTATTCTAGACTTTCATAGCACTTAATTTCTGCCAAGGTAAGAAACAGGTAAGAGTTGATGCATACGTAACATCAGGTAAATTGTTCCATACTGTGCGGGCATCAAAAGTAAAGCTTTGGCCAAAGTATTTTTTTGAGGATTTATGTACTGATGGGAAGAATTGAGGAACCTCCAGGAATTTTTTATCTGACTAGTTTTATCTTGTGCCATATCTTACACACCGAATAGACAAAGGAGAACAAAAAATAGCTGGGATGACTAGAAGATGAAGATGCAGCAAAATTCAGTAGGGAGCCATTGAAATTGTTGAAAATAGAAGAAGCCTGTGGGTATCTATTGCAGTTAGAGACAGACTTAGCAAGTATGTTTTGGATACACTGCAGGTTGTGCATCATGAAACTGGACAGACTTCTGAAGAGAGACTTGCAATAAGCAAGCGGACAACTCACCAAGGCATTTGCCACTAAGATAGCAGCCTGATCCATCAGATACTATCTAACCCGCCTGAGATCATGTATTCGAATGAAAACTCTTACATATATTGCAGACATGATCAGTGAAGGAGAAATTTGCATCAAACTAGACACCAAGGTTCTTTTCAACTGCTGGATGCATGAAATTACCAAATGTTCAGTCAGGGAGGTGGGAATCTAATTTCTTGAGCTCAGCGTGAGACCCAACAATAATGAACTCCATTTTATCAGGGTTTAATTTAAGCATACTTGACAGCATCCATTCTTGAACATCCTGAAGATAAGAATTCAATTTTTCCAAAAAATTTCAAATTTTTTTTTGAGACATATGAACAGTCAACTGGGTGTTGTCAATATAAAATTGGAATTTGATGTTGGGGTGCCTTCCAATAACCTTACTCAAAGGAGTGGTATATAGAGAGCACAACAGGGGGCCAAGGAGGGAGTCTTGTGGAACACCAAACATGACCTCAAGCAGTTCAAAGAGGGTTGACCCAATTTTAGAACTGATTGGCTAGCTAAGATAAGAGGTGAACCACTTCAAAGCTGTGCTACACACACCAAGCCATGGCTTAGGGCAGATTAAAGAGAGTATCATGTTCAGCTTTGTCAAAGGCAGCTGAAAGATCAAGTAAGACAGCAGTGGGCCCACTATGTGACAGTGACTGTTAGCAATATTACCCCAACCCCATTATCTAGTACTGTCAGATATTGCTTTATATGTATTTTTGTACCAGTAGGCCACAGTTGCTGTTTGCCCCAAACAAATAAGTGTTACTAACAATATTGTAATTTTGCCTGATTTTATGACAATAAAGATATAGTATGAGGTAATGTTGTGTTTGTAGGAACTGGAAAAGGAGGGCAGAGCATTTGGGGGAAGAATTTTCCGGATGAATTTGATGAGAATTTAAAGGTAGGTGAAAAGTGATTGATTTTGTGGTTTTATATGTCAGTATTGATCAAAACAGATCAATGGCTTTCAATTATTGATTAAAAATATATCACTTTTAAATTTCCTTCCAGTAGCTCACTGAGAAGTATTTTAAAAGTTTCTGTTGTTTTAATATACAATTTTATTTTAATCATAAATGGGCAAGTTTTCAAAGATTAATTTGTCAGACCCTTATGAGCTTTGTCAGAATTGGAAGCAATTGCATCTTAAATCTACAATAACTTCAAGTAAATTTCTGCAATCCAGTAAAATTTGAGGGCGAGTCACAAACTAAGTAACAAGAGTTAAATTGTGCATTTGTAAAGCGGTTTGTTAATATTATTCAAGATGTCTTTTAGCCAAATTAGTATTGAATATTAATATAGAAATTTTTTATTTCCACAGTCATTTTAATATTTTATTACAGGAATAAAAAACATATTCGAGTGCTTTATGATGGTTTTAAACTATCGATCAGCCGCATTAAAGCCACGAAGCCTGAAGGGCTGAGTGCTTTAATACAGCCGATCGATAGTTTAAAACCATCATAAAGCACGAGAATTTGTCTTTTATTCCTATTCTAAAATGGTTACATTGATATTTGTTCAAAATAAGATATAAACCTTACGCAAAAATCAAAACAAATCCATTGCCATGTTGGCTCTTCCATCAATGAAACATACTAGTGATACTATGTAAGGTAAAAAGTAAGTATTTTTCTCATTCTATTTTCACAGAATTTGTTATGAAATATTGAGAGACTGTCACTGTAGATGCTTTCAATTTGTTGTAAGCTTTAAAACAATATGCTGTTTATTAAAATCAGGCAAGAATTGACAATTTTATGAATATTTAACTAATTTTACCGCGAGTTGTTTGTTTACATTTGTATGCGAAGGGACCATGTGCGTAGAATTCAACAGCGTTATTTTATTTACCGTTCTATATTCGCGGTTCAAGCATTGTGCAAAAGACATGTGTAAAGTCACTGCGCAGCGTACCATTTTAGAATTTGTGGCGAGGAATTTCATATGTTAAAACCTTTTAGTTAGAAAGTCTTCTTGTGGCACTGTTTTTTTGTCAGTTACCATAGAGTTGGACCCTATTAGGTCACAAGGGACCATGTACAAGGGGAAACACTGCTGCTTGACCTTGAATGTCAGACAGTGTAAATGACTTTTTAAAGGCTTTCTAAATACCTCATAATATTGTTGTAGTGAAAGTGAAAATATTACTTAATATGGTTGTACTTTAAAAAGCTTAACTAAATTTTTCTTAAGTTTGGCTCAGATGTTCAAAGGCCAATGGACCAGGTGACAGTTGAACCCTCTAAAATATTTGAAATCCGAGTGTTTTCCAGAAACTGTTTATGTCATGCAGGACAGTATTTCTTAAGGTTCCAGTATTTTATTAATTTTTCAGGAAAAGAACCCTGCCCCTGTATATAATATGACTTTGGTTCTTACTTTGTTTACAGCACAATGTGCGAGGTGTAGTTTCAATGGCTAACAGCGGCACAGACACCAACGGATCTCAGTTTTTTATTACCTATGGAAAGCAGCCTTCACTTGACATGAAGTACTCCATATTTGGAAAGTAGGCATTTTTGTTTCAGGTTCACGTCATTCTAGTATGCATTAGGGCAGTGATAGTAAAAAGATAGGATTGTGTTAAGAGACCAGGTGCACACTGTCAAACCAGGTAGTCGTAAAACTGTTGAAAATTGTTCATCAATAACATTATTATAACAAGAGGAAGAAAATTAATAGAAACATTTGTATAGCGTAAAATTGATTAGGATCCCCTAATGTGCTGGAATCCAAAAAAAGGAAGTGCTTAAACCTAGCAAAGCCATAACCAAGTAAGCACCTGCAAGTTGAGGATGACTAGGATGGTGGGCAAGTTTGTCTAAACAGGTAGGTCTTGAGCTAGCTTAAAAAGCTTTAATTGGCCTGTTGCGATCTGACATTAAGTGGGAGCCTATTTGATACTAATAAGTGGGTAAATCATTTAACGATAATGGCAGTATTCATTTTAAGTAAGCCAAAAATCAGAAGAAATGGTAAACCTTTATCTCGTACTTTTGCCGTTTTTAATGTGTATTTGATCGGAACTGCTATGTTTTGTTTTGATAAACTGTTTCCTGTTAGTGGCTGAGGATATGCCACAACAAAACGTTTTCAGAATCTCAGATTAGGACTCTTTAATAGAAATTATTAATCCCCCAATATCAGACGATATCAAAATATTTTTACATTCAATATCGATATCCACATAACCACGCGATGTACCCACAAATAATAATACGTAATTCCCGCATCGTTGCTAACAGTTCGCTGTTTTACTGTGTTTCTATTTGTACACAGAGTGATTGACGGGTGGGAGGCACTGGATGAGATGGAGAAACAACCAGTGAAGGAGAAAAGCTACAGACCGCTGAATGAGTTCAAGATACAACACGTCACCATACATGCAAACCCCATTGCAGACGGCCTGGTGTCCTGACAGATTTACTGTTGTTACATTGAACAGTCCAGCCATTGATTTGTTTTGACAGGTCTGCTCCCTATCAGATTGTACACTCTATGGCTTGATTTGTCCTGACAGATCAGTTCTCATCATATTGTTACAGTCTGTGGTTTAATTGGTCATGGGAGATCAACTGATATTGTATAAATATGTGATCGGACCGGTTCTGAAAAATGAAACCAGTTTTTGGGGCTTTGAAACTGCAAGAAATCCAGTATTTCGTACACATGCAACTCATATAGTAAAAATTAACCAAACTTTCATAAGCAGGAATTGTATGTATATTGTGAGATACTTTAAAGTTAGTACACTTTATTTGCAATGAATTTAAAGTAAACATGTGAGATATTTCCTCAAATGTATATGTTTTATTGTTCTGATAAAGTATTAACCAGAAGAATGTCTAAAATAGCGACATTTTTATAAACCGGTTCTTAAATATTGTTTACATATTTCATTATTTCTATGAAAACAAAATAAAATGTGGTATAATGGTTTATTGTACCCACCACTAACAAATACTTTGGCTAATTTACCCTGACACTCACTGTGAGTTAAGCAGTTACTACCTTGATCTGTTGGGATGCTTAACCAAAACTTCCAGATAATGGTGTAAAAATATAAATGTTACAAAACCTTCAGAGAACATGCAAAAGTCATTTCTACATAAAAAAATGGTACCACATTCATACTGTATAGTTTCATCCATTGATTTGTTGACTGAGGGTAATGTGGAATTTGCATTATTTTAGCTCAAGTACAATATTCACAATTAGTTGCATGAAAAAAAAAATGTTGATGAATATATAAATAGGTTTTAGGTAGGCACTTCATCCATATACTGTATTTACACTCAGCGCAATATGTCCATGTACTACAGGACTCAAAGTGCTGTATGACCCGTCTGACTGTACAAGTACCGACAAAGCTCTCAAGTTACTAACATTCCCTTAATTAAAAGACAGAGGCTCAAGGATGACCATTTATCAACGTCTTTGAGGTTGTTTAGCCTGCCATCGGGGATAGGACTCAATGGTAAGAGGACTGCAATTTTAAGTGGTCATCCATGCCACTATGTATCTGCCTGTACCTGGGTTTGAACCCACGTCCTCTGTGTTCCTAGGCGAGTGTGTTACTGTCTAGGCCACAGTAGCAGACTTGGCCAACCTATAGTATTTTAGGGCAGCAGGTTTCACATTATCAACCTTACAAAATACAACTAGATGTCTTATGTGCTGACCTGCCTGCCTTCGTATATTTCATCTACCTGCCTACCAGTTTATTCAGTTTTATAGAAGTATGTTCTTTGAAAAATATCACTTTAACATGGAATATTATTTAGTCCTTATGCAAGGTCCTTCATTAGTGCGCTATGATTCTCTGACAGCATTTCCCTCTTACTTCCAGTGAGAGTTTTAAAATCCAGACTGTTATAAAATGCACCCATTCATTGTCTCGAAAAAAAAAAAGAAAAAAGCCCAAAGTAAAGACTTGAGAGCAAGTCTAAATATTATTATACTAGTGTTGATAATTGCCCTAAAGTTTTCACGTATTTGCTTTTCTGATCCATCAGAGTCATAATCAATTATTTGACCTGTATTATTGTTTTGCTGAAGAAATAGAACTGCATATTATGCACTGATTTTATCAGTGATTTGGTAATGAAATAGCCTCAGATTTAAGATAAAACTCATTTTGAGTATAAATGAATCAGGAGTGTATTTTAAATCTGTGTTTACGTGTACACTGTTAGGACAGGCGTGGGTCTGTCTTGCCATCATCCTGTGTGTCTTCTGTGAAGCTCATTGAGTGACCAGTTGAATCTGAGCCTAAAATTCACATTGTATAGTAAATTCAT
Source organism: Sabellastarte sp. h YS-2021 (assembly GCA_964017235.1). Classification (NCBI taxonomy): domain Eukaryota; kingdom Metazoa; phylum Annelida; class Polychaeta; order Sabellida; family Sabellidae; genus Sabellastarte; species Sabellastarte sp. h YS-2021. The sequence continues at coordinate 82,199,083 of OZ024935.1, read as the reverse complement.
GTAATTTTGTCTCTTTGAGAGTTCTATTGGGACTTGCAAATGTGTATTTGTACATTCCCTACTGCTTACTGTATATGTCGGGTATGTAGGCATAACGAGTGAACCTGAATCGTTGTGTTTTTGTCTGCAAATGTTGTCTTTGTTGTGGGCGTTATGAACCCAGATGGCAGATAAACCTATAACGCACTTGTTAAAATGTACAGACCAGTGTTAAAGTGCTCATGGCTAATTTCACAAACTGTGATGAATTCCACAGATATCACAGCAAACTGCCATCAAATCCTGTTGAGTGGGAGAGGAATTTACATCAGTTGGAATAAGTCAAACTTGTCCCTAACTTTGAAATTCACCACTAAAATTAACCAACAAGATCAAAACATTCACTGCATGAGCTATTAGGCAAAAGTAATCATCACTTACAGATCAAGTGTATATTTAAGGCTATCTTAAATTAATCTCAGTTGTATCAATTCTCATTTAAATTGTTATTCAAAGGTCAAACTTAAGTTCGTTTTTTATGTCCCCGTCAACAATCATTGCCATTGAATCAAACGTAACTTCAATACAAGTTCTTATTGAAACTTGCGTTTCATTCTTAAGTTGAGGTAGCCCTCTATTCAAAACCCATGTTAAGGTGACCCTAAATTTTACAGAAATGTAAATAAACGTACAATCAGTTTGATTGCAAATATCGCTCCATCTTATTGTATTAGTATTATGTTGTCAAAGTCATTGATTTAGAAGTCAAAAAGTCACATGGAAGAATGGTTACTGTACATGCTGTTTTGATTTTCCTACTTCTCTGTGTAAAAACTGGTTAATTGCTTTATGGTCCATTACACAGTGGTATGTAATTTGTTTACATGTACACTGCTCCCTCTCTCTCTCCTCCCTGTCTTTAGTAGATTATCCTTCTGTCAACATTACAGTCTATTTGTCCTGATATCTCTGTACCGTGAAATGTGACGGATTGATCCCAAAACAAAAGAAGGGATGGCCTGGAATTGTTGTTACAAGGGCAATATACTCTGTGTGTGTTGTAACTTGGTCGTTGTACCGAACTCTCTAAAATATATTGCTCAGGAACTGAAAGTGTAGCCGTTGCGTGTGTATGTTACAGTAAAATTGTGTTAGAACTGGTAAAATAAGGTAAATTATGTTAAAAAGGCATGAACTGTGTTCAAAGTTTACATCGATTCTACCATAAATTTAGCTGTCACGTGGGTTTTAAATGATTGGTGATGCAATACACCTCAGATAAAATGATTTACACGTAAATATAAATATCCATTTGACCTAAATACAGGGAAAGAAAGACTGGGTTATACTTTTTGTTATCCCTCTACATCCCTGGATACGTTTTGCCGATTTTGTGTAAGCAAGTGCCAGTTTGTTAGTAAATATTTTGAGACTATGTAACCTTTAAAGAGGTTATTTGTATATTCTATATATATCAATAAAAGGTATTTTATAGAATTATTGCTTGTTTTTGTTGCATTAAAATTTAAAAAGAGTGAAATCCCAAGGTAAAAATTGAAGTTTATTCACTAGTGCACCTTAGTGTGTACACATTTCACAGCGGAATTATTGCATTGAGGTGAGCATGGACTTGTATTACTTATTATTGAAAAAAGTGGAAGATAAAACTAAAATACCCTTGTGTACTTTTAAATATTGTAACTAAAGAAGACATAATACACAATACTCAGTGTGGCACAGACTCAGATTATATATGTTTGTTTTATCTCGAATTAAATTTTAAAATCTAAATCACTTAGGTAATTTTTCTTTTACATTTCAAATCAGTGCTTACTTCAAATTTAAGCTTGGTTGTTCTGATGTTTGAAAATAATTTCCACTTGGGCCATATTTTGGAAAAATATAGAACAGACGATCCTTGTTACATCTAGGGGTGTTGTGGTAGCGATTTTTTCCTTCCGGTTTCACGTCTAGCACTTCCGGGTCGGTTACCGGTTAACCTTCTCTTATTTAACAAAACATGAGAACCAAAGTCTTCCATACTGTAAAACAGGAATGCTAACATGACACAGATGTGTCCTCATTTCTGATTGGCTAAACAAGGAAAGACATGGTTTCTGCAAATTATCGCTCATTATGGCTGTCTTATCACAGTAAAAAGCAAATAAAAGTGGATTATGACATTTATTTTGTATGCAAGGTTAGTAAAGTTACTTTATATTGAGGTGAAAGTGGAAAACCGGTAGCTGAACTTACGACGGTTTACACTAATTTATTTACCGTACCGACGATACCAGTACTACCGCAACACCCTTAGTTACATCAGATCTTTTCGGGATTGGGTAAATACCACTACTGAATAAGTGTTTGTAGATAATGAGGTGAAGTTGCATAATTTCATCGGAAAGACCCTGTAAGGACTTTATATTTTCTTCTGCATTGTGGGCCTGTCTTGATATGCTCTTGGCTATTGCAAAGGATGTATAATCCACAGCGACCTTTCTGCTTAAAGAAGGTCAAAGAGCTTCTTAAATTTTCATATCAATCATTCATGACTACTGCTATAATATAAATGTTTGTAATAATGAATTAACACTCCTTGTGAACATTAGGATGTCTGGAGGATTTCACAGTCTATGTCAATGATTGTATTATTGTTGATAGTTCCTCTAAACACAATAGAAGAAGTGAAATTTAATAGTATTTTTGTCTTGACAGCAAATTCCACTTGAGAGAATAAAAGTGTTCGAGTGTGTTGAGATCTCTCTATCTCAGATTGATTGGTTTTGTAAGGATGGCGACTGAAAAGGCAGAATAAAAATACGAGTCTATTTTACAAATTTATTAACTCAGCACACTGGTGGTCAGTTTCCATCATGCTTTTAATAAATTTATGTAGAAATGAATTTATTCATTTTATAGAAAAAAAAATAAAAATAAATTGACATAATAGTTGGTAACTTCTTCAACATACTTGTACTGATAGGTTTTATTCTATAACATAAAATATATGGACAATTTGCATGTATTTCAAGTGAAGTGTTTGCAGTTGCAAATACATTCATTGGTAATCCTCAATTTCAATACACAGAATGTGACTGGGAAGTGCTCATTCCAATGATTTCAAAATTCGGAACAAGTATATCAATTTAGTGGGTTAAATTTACTGTGATAAAAAGGTTTGACACATATGGTGAACCAGTAAATATATAACATCACAATGGAATATACACTTGAAAATTCACAGGGACTTTTGTTTGAAATTTAGCAAGTTTAACGCTAAAATGTTTTTTTGTTGTCATGATCACTTAAGACTATGAATACTAATCTAATTAATCCTGAAAATGTCACATCTATGAAGAATAGATATATTAAGCTACTATCGTGTAATAATTTTCTTCAAGAAAAATAATTTTGGAAAATGCATACTTTTCATTGACAAAATGCTATGAATTCTAAAGTCTTAAAATGCCCAAAGTGGGCATACTTTCAGTTAACAAAGTTGTTACTTCTGATGAAATCTCTAATCTAGCTACTGCTACTATGAATTCAACAGTTTTGAAAGAAATGGGTTAAAACTGTATACTTTTCACAATAAAGTGGTTACTTCTGTCAAAGTCTTTAAAGTTACACTTAGTCTACGTCTTATAAAACTTTCTGAGAAAAGTCAGTTTCAGTATGGTTTACATGTCTCAAACACACCTTTGCTCTCTAGCAGTTATTTTTACCTAGAACATTCTGATGAAATGAAAATGTTAGAGACGATTGAAAATGTGGTTAGTATCAGAGATAGAGAAAGAAACGTGAGACGAACAAATCACTTACAGTATTGTTATTATAAACCCAACACTGCCCAAAGTATCTATGAGACGTCTCATTTTAACTTCTCAAATGAAATCTCTCATCGCTTCTGTATTTTGGTGGCATTGTATAATGGGAGCTCTTTGTTTTTGTTTTCTGTTTGGTATGTATATGTTTTACACTGCTGTGACACTATTAAAGTCCCTCCCGCACCAATAACAGTATAAGCCGATAATATACTAGTAAATATACTAGTAGTTAAAACTGGTGTAACATACCTTGGTTGTACTCGCCAAAAATGGTGCGATACAAGCGGATATAAAATTTTTTATTTGAAGAATTCTTTTTTATCAGAATGAAATGTATGGTCTGCACATAGCACAGTTCTCAAGTTAAAATGACCACAACGCTTTTATTTCTGCTCAGATTTCAAATTTTTTTCACCATTTTCTAGTTAAAAGAAGCTGGGTATCTGATGGGATCGGATTGTAGTGATTTGGTGTGTTGTGGCCTTAAGCGTTTTATCAATGTTAAATGTGAGTAATTTGTCATCTAAAGTTACTACTTGGTCATGAATTGAAAGTTAAAGAAAACCCCTTTTTAACAAATTCTGTTTTATACTGCTTGGTATCCTAATGTGGTACATGCCTCAATTTGTCAAAAAACTTGTACAGAAAACTAAACAACAGTTGGTTGTCATCGGTAGCACTCGTATATTTCTAAGAATGTACCATAAGATGGATGCTAAGGTAGCTGAAGTGTTAAATTCACTTTCTTTCAAACTTTTCAGCTTCTATATATATATATATATATATATATATATATATATATATATATATATATATAGATGTGTAAGTTATATACACAAAACACACACAAAAATGATCAGTTTTGTAAATTAAGCCAGTTAATGGAAATTTTCTACACTACTTATAGGTTACTTAATTCTAGTGAAGATAATTCTTCCCACAGTAGTATACATAGGTAACACAATACTAGATAGATATGTAGTTCTCGAAAACTAAAACTGCCACAGTCTTTTCATCGAAAAGTTAATTATATAAATATTTTTTACAGAAAACAATTTTAAGTAAAAAAAAAGAAATCCCAAATCCTGTTTTTGTCTTCTCTCACACTTGTGAACTACTAACGAAATAACTTGGCTCAGGGTTACGAAAGATAAGTTATAGTAACTTAATTGTAGAGTTATTTCTTTGTACTAGAGACAGCACTGTTAGTAGTAAGCATATGAAAGAATCATATATATATATATTGTATTCTGAAGTCTTGAAACCAAAAAACTTCATGACGAAAGTCAAAATAAACGTCTGAGCTTTACTCAAAAAGAAAAATTCGAAAAAAAGTCGGGGGGAAAAAAAAGTCGAAAGTGTAAGTTGTATTAGTGGTTTAATACTTAATGAAACGCGAAAGAATTAGTAAAGAAATAGTTTATTTAATACAACATAAAAAACAAACCTTTGCAGAATGTACAATACAATATACACAGGAATGGGTTCACAGAAGTCTATATTTTGTAGACGTACATTATTTAGAAATAAACTACATCACAGTAGTTTTATAAAGTGGCTTTATGGTTGACTTTTTATCTGTGTGGCAGAATGACAGAAACCTCTTGAAAGAACAAAATTTAAAGAGATATTTAATCTCTTTGTCAATGAACAAAGTATTCATATAAACAATCAAATGAAATACTGTAAATTCATGTGTTTCTGTCACTAAAAAGAACCATTAACATCAGTTGCTCAGAAATCACAAAAGCCACTCCAAACACAAAACTTTATCATTAAAGAAAGAAAGTATTTGTACAAAATAAGGCACATGTGGACAGGCAAAGTTTGTACAATCACAAATAAACCTTACATTGCATTTAGCTTATTGATAATCACAAAAGAAATCTAGTTAGATAACGTAAGAGAATACAAGAAAATTTGAAGCATTTAAATATAAAAACACAAATATACTGGATGTAAAACAAAAAAAAATCTAAATGAAAGCGGGTTTTCTAAATAAATGTAGAAAAACTAGGTTGCAGTTTAGCTGTGAGAAATACATACAGAACAAAACAGAAAACAATAACGCTAGAACCAATTAAAAATGTCTTCTTAATGAAAGTTCATGTGGAAGAAGAAGCTTCCAATGATATACTGCATTCTACTAACTTGAAGGTAAACTGTTTGGCAGATTTAGTCGGATTTAAAATGTAATTCTATTTTCCAACAGAAATGTTGCAAGGAAGATGTTATAAATTGGAGGAAAAATGGAACGAAAATCATTTGCTTTTGAAGTTGTTTAAAGTCAGTATATCTGAAAAGGTCAAAAAGCAATATCTAGAAAAGTGAACAAACATTTCATAATTTACTCTGAATTATAGCATTAGTGTTTCAAAACTGAAACTACCATTTTCTATAGTTTCATGTGTATGAAAGAAAGTCACACATGTATTTTGTAAGTTGTTTAATTTTACTAATAGTTTATCTTCCCACTTTCGAAAGGAAACTATTTTACATTAGGTTTATGGTATAATAACTTAAACCATGATGCAGGAAGAATTACTAATAAACTATGTGATTTTACTGTCAATTTAGTTCAATTTATTGTAAATTCAATTGCAACATTTCTTTTATTTTCAAAGCACCTTTTGTTTTTCAAAAGGAAGTATTTTCGTTAGTTATGTTTTTATATCAATGACCCCTGACTCTGTAGTGTGAAATATTAGTCTCACTTTGTGCAAAAAAAAGAGAAGATATCGCTAGTTTTTTAGTAAACGGTCATCTTTCGTTCCCGAAAAGATGAGAAAAGAAAAGTTATGATTGAAATGAAGGAGATGAAAATATGACAAGGAATAAAAAAACTTTACCAGAGAGGTTTGAATTTGAGACGAAAAACCTTCCAATTTCTCTACCAGAATGAGAAAATATATTTTTGTAAAATAATTTTAAACAAAAACATTTAGGATTCATAACCACAGAAACTTCATAAAGAATTTCATCAGATAGACTTTTTTGGATTATTGTATTTATTTACATTTTTTTATTTATGTTAAAAATTAATTTTTGGAGCTTCAAAATACAAGTTTTTATTTAAAATATTTTTGCTTTTATGTTAATACTGAAACTATCTTGTTTTTCAAGTTTTAATTTTCAACCAGACTTGCATATAACTTTCTTGTTTTAACATGTACTGACACCTATAGATTTTAATATTTTGAAACTTTTTATAATTAACCAATTTGTTCACGATTACTGAAATACTTGAAATAATAACATGTACGAGTAACTATTAATACATTACAAATGTGACATTTTAAGGTCAATGTTCAAAATGTTTACATTAATAAAATGCATTTTCCAGCTGAATATCCTTACCTATTGAACAAAGAGTAATACTGATATGTAAATTAATACTTGGCAAATAGTTGTCTGATAATTTAACAGTTTTGTTAAATTGTACTCTGTTTACATCTTTAAATCTATTATGGGAAATATAAATTAATTTTCAGAAATAAAAGCTTCAGTGCTTTTTTACACTCACAAAAACTGAATAACATGAGAAAAATGAAGGTTTAAGATACTAAGATTGAGACAAAATTAAAATAAACAGTCAATAATTATGTTCACCAAAAACTCTACATAATCACAAGCTTTCATTAATACCAAAGATTATATCCTGAAAAAGAAAAAAAAAATTTAGATGATTTGAATTTGTTTTTGTCTAACATGGAAAAATTACTCATCTTATATTATTAATATCACAGTCTTGAAGGGTGACATATAATAAAGAAAAAAGTCACTTAAGAAACTGGAGGTATATATAATAACAGTAATAAATATACACAAAATATCTATATAAAAGACATCTGATAAAGTCACACTGTACAAGAGGCCACACCGTGAGGGGTTTAGTGGGACGTCTTATGACACGCATTCTTTGTACTGAAGCCAAAGGTCATACCATAACGGAACTTCTCTCCTGTAAATATACACACATAAATGTGTTAAACATCATACTATGGTAGAGCCTCTTTGTTTATACTTTTTTATATAAACTTCATATGTTAAATATTTGTATTCTACTGTTTCTGGAAGCAGCAGTGTCTGGTTGGTAAACTAGTTTGGCATCTAATCACCCGGCTGTCACCGGTGGTTGACAACCGACCCGCTGGTTGTTGATTTTAACCCAGTTTAATTGGCACCATGTGGGATTCAGTTAGGATCTTTGCTATTATAATTTTATTAGTTGAATTGGACATAAAACTTTTGACCTATTTCATCTTCATATCTGTCAATGTTACGGTTTGATATCCGGTGAAATTCAGAGAGATAAATTTGTTTTAACTCTCATTCTTTGGCAATTACAATGTCATACTGTTTCTCTTATTGAGAGAAATTACTGTAAAAATAGTGTGTGAAGTTTACAAGAAATCTTTCCAGGTCCACAACACCTGCAAAACTCAAAATTGTTAAAGGTCCATTGCAAAATTGCCCATACCATGTTTCAATGCAGGTTAAATCAATATGGAGTTTCAAAACTGACCAAGTGGTAAGAGCTAATGAATAACTGTTTTAATATTATTATAATGGCAAGAATGTACAAAGTAGAAATTTCATCAATTTCATAATTAAAAAGATATATAAATGAACAGTTTAAGTTACAGGACACCCAGACATCTAACTCTAGAAAGGTACAGGTATGTGAGAATAGTGACAAGTCTCTGACAAGGGGATACATTTTAACTTCTTTTACTGATTATTAACATTAATTTAGGTCAAAGGTCAAAGCAGGTGTACTTAGGTCCATTTCAATAGCTTAGGTCATATGACATTTGTAAACAAGCCCCTTGGGGAACCCTACGTGTTGTCATCAAGTTGATTCATGCGAACAACCACAGTTTGAGAACCAAATGTTTAACCTGAAACTTGTTATCCACACAGTCACTGCAACTTCCAACATTAACGATAGGTGCTTTGACTGAGGATTTTAACAGTATTTCTACACAACAGCATTTGCACAAGTAACTAACTATAGCCATGTTCATAGTTATTTTAAACTAAGTTCAATACTTATTTAGACCAGTTAGACTTATAATATCATGTAATCTTCTAAAAGCTTAGCTAGAAAAAAAAATGCAGAAATTTATACTTTACTAAAATCGGCAAATGAATTTCTCAAAGTTAACAGAAAATTCCACTATAGTCTTATCAAAGTCGAAGTTAAACCTCAATAAACAAGACACAATAGGGTGTTATAAAAATGTGTATTTACAGAATAAATGTGTGATTTATGAGCTGCCAACACATGGTGCGTAATTTATGTCAATAATCTGCCAATTTATTTGTGCAACTTAAAATTAAAAACAAAAATGCATTGGATAAAAAATGGAAAACAAGACGAACCTATAATAACCACAAGTAAATAACGTGTTTATGTACTATGCAATAATTAACTTTATTTCTTTTCAAAATAAGATAAAGGTTTGCCATTTATTTACAATAAAAATGTATTTAAATAAATTTAAAACTATTCTAAATATATCTGAAAAAAAAGCTGACAAAATGTTAAGATTATCACAATATTAAAGAGATACACATTTGTTATTAGTATGTTATTGTAATTGTATAACACATTAAATTGTTTGTCAATTTCTCACATGACAATTTATAAAGAAGTTGCATTTTGTTAAAAGTTATATTATACTAGTGTGTTAATCCTGTTATATTACTTCATAGTTGCACATTTAAAATACACAAGAAACAGTTGAAATGCAGTTTAATAACTTGCACTTTAGTAATTAAGATAACAGGAATAAGCTGAAAAGAAGAAAACACAATGTCCACAATGGGTCACACAGTCAGCTGACAATTTCTACAACATATAACATTTGGAGAAACACATATACTCTGTATAAGTAGAACTGGTGTAAATCAAATATATGTATAAATACCAGAGAGGTTCTTAACTGTTGATACTTGTCAAGTGAATTTTGTAGGTTCTAGATGATACAGAGTCTATTGTTATTGACTTCATATGAAAAGACACACAGACTACACTTAGAATCTGCATTTTACTTTGCATAGAAAATGAAAGCCTTGAAATGGTACACTGATGTGCCTCCGGAAGTAAAAGTACAACAATTTGTATTATTACAAATTCTTCATACACCATAAGAATACTAAGAGACAATAGGTGTAAGGTTACCTACATTTTACTGGATTCTTTCAGGCTTTACTTAAACTTTATATTATTATAAGTCAATAAAAGGATATAAAAATGCTACAAAAACTAGTATAATCGGATAAAATTTTATGCAAAGATAAAACACAGAAAAAAAGGCTCCATTCAGCACATAGATTTAGTACAGAAAATACACAAAAGTGTTCTTTTTTAACCTGAACAGCATACAGTAGAGGATGTAGTAACTATCGCCAAATAATTTTGTATCAATTACAGAGAAAAATGCCTTAAATGCTGGATTATCTTTATGTTATAAAGTAGAACCACCAACACGTCAAATTTAGGCAAACTCGGTCATAGGGGGTGGATCTCGGTCAACTGTATGCTTTCATCAAAAGTAAAGGTTTACATATACACTATTACAGTAAATAGATAGTAACTATATGTTAGAGTTGGTGACAAATAATGAAAGAAATGACCCCATACAAAATCTAAATTTATTTTCATGATCTTTTAATTTTGATCATTAATTGTACAGTTAAAACTATGCACAGCCAGTGTCAAAAATAAATATTACTTCAACTCAGGAAATTTTCATCTCAAGAATTACAACTAAAATGATCTCAATTTCACTTTTTTGAATTTGTTTATAAGGCACCAAATTTATGTGAACATCCTCTAAAATGATTGCAGATATTATATAAAAAGAAAGAAATCTGACATATCTTTGGCATGTGACAAGCTTCAAAAAACAAACAAACAAAAAAAATCTGAGAAATTTGCTGAAAATTTTGAGATTTTCAGATGGTAAAGTGTCATGAGGGCAGGTCAGATTTGTCCATGTTAGTGGCAGGCGGCAACAACTATTTCTTTCAGTATTTTTGGTAATGCTGGTAACACACAGAACAATAAAGAAATACAGTAATATTCCAAGAAATATAGATTAATCAGCCTCTTTTGCAAGTCTTTATATAATTACACATGTACACACTAGCAGATCCAGTGTGTGTGTGTGTGTGTGTGGGGGGTTCGAACCTCCCCCCCCCCCCCCCCCCCCCCCCCCCACTGAAAAAAATAATGCAAAGGGGTTCAACCCGAAGTACAAAATTATTTCTTGAGTGGTGTTAAATTTACATGAAATGCACTATATTTTTACCAAAAATTAATTTTTTTCCCAGGGGGCATGCCCCCCCCCCCCCACACCCCCCCCACGACCCCCCTAGTTATGGTATGTCTGATGTGAAGTCCCACCTTACTTAAAAGCTGGATCTGCCCCTGGTACAATATACATCTAAACTAGAGTCCGCAGATCATTCATTTCAATTTGCCTGAATCCAAAAGATAGGTCCTCAAAAGAGGATGTGCTTTTTTGACAACCATTTTCAAAGAGTTAAGAATGATCTCTTGCAAAAGTAGATTAAGAATTTATGTAAAATTCACCTCAGTATGTGAAATTCAGAACAATATGTGAAATTCACAACAGTAAGCAAAATTCACAAAGGTATGTGAAATTCGCTACAGTATGTGAAATTCACAACAGTGTGTAAATTCACCAGTGAGGAAACCCCCTTCTGTTTCATTTCATTTTTTGGAAATTCTTTACACATGTGACATTTTTCTGATTACATTTGGCCTCTGATCTATTCTGAAGCCAAACTGGCACAAATTTTTATTATTTCTCCATTTTGAGCGGGTGCCTCCTAGTAGCAAATTTTTCATACTGTAGTGAATTTCACAGAAAAGGTTGGTAAGGACAATGCTTACTGTATACAAATGCACAGCTGGACCCAATAAAAGTATTAAAGCAATCAGCAATCCTAACTAAAGGTGAATATCTGATCCACACTGCTTATCTTGGTAATTTGGATCAACTTGAACATAATTGTACTTTCGTTATTATTTTGGTGAATTTAGCATGGATTTCTTTGGAGAAAACTATACATTGACACAGGTAAAAGAAATAAAATGTGCTTTATGGAAAACCTATATGAATAAACCTTTTACAAGGCTTATAAAAGGACGAACTATGTTTATATTGGAGTGATCCTGATTGCTGGAGATTATTTTATTGTTCAGTAACTTGAACCAACTTGAGGTATCTGTCAAATTACTATGGATAGCTGTTGTGGGCCTTTGTCAGTTGAAACTGGTTCGGGTATATTGAATTCCTGGACAAATAATAGAACTGTTCTGTTCTCAAAGATTTACCATGGCAGGGTTCAACTGTACAAGTTTAAGAAGTCTGAAATCTACCAGAGTATGCAAACTTTTGCCATTTGGGATAGCCCTTAACCCTTTCGCTACCATGTGTGTCGACTAGCAGTCGACATCAATATGTATTACAAGGGACCATGTCTGTTGACTAAGGGTCGACGGCAATAATATATATTTCTTCTTTCCCTTCAGTGTACTATTATACGTTTTCTTTGGTGTATCAGCATTAAACCGATTTTTAAAGTATATTATATGAAAGTTATGCTATATTTTAACAAAAAATTCATCATTTCACCTATTTTAACTGGTTTCTGTAGATATTGCGGTATTTACCGTATATAGCTGCATATTGTTTACTCGTGGTTATTTTTATTTGGGGAATTCCCACAAATTTTCCCATTCGACATTCATCAATTCCTAATGAAATATGCCGAAAAATACCGCAAATAAAGTGTATAAGGTAGTGAGTTATTCTTTTACTTCATTGGCGTTTCTGACGTGATATGACGTCATATGGCTACAGTCCCATGGAATAATGTTCCTTCAGTAGCGAAAGGGTTAAAAGTATTAAATATTAGGCACATGCACAAATATTTCGTATCTGATAATTAACTATCTAAAATGACACTAATTAAAAATTATACGTGAATTGCCTACAGTTCAAAGAGAAATAAAGTGGGCTGTCCTGAGCGGCGATTTTAACATACCCCAGCAATTTTCACATTCCTTTGTATAGTGTTATACATCTTTGATGTGCTTTGGGCTTTATTTTTACTGTTTTGTGAAACTACCAAACTAACATGTATGACGACATTTAACAGACACTGAGGCCGACCACTGTTGAGGCCTTGTTTAGTTTGGGCAGCTTTGGCGTCTGACAGATGTTCCTGCTTGCGAAAGCGCCATCTGCCGACTGAGAAAGCATCTTGGTTTCGGCTTTGGCTAGTCTACTCTTCAGCCTCTTAGCACTGCCAAACGTACTAAACCCAAAGGTGAAGCCACAGCGAAAGCGCTCCCCTGAAGCAAGCAAGTGCAGAAGTGGTAAAAAATATACAACAGACTGTCGAATGCCTTTCTAAGGTCTAACAAGGCATTCTTATTTGGGATTTTTGATCATGTTGCAGTCTCCAAATGTAGCAATCATCAGGATTTGGTGGTTATTTTTAATTTAAAAACATAAAATGAAATTTACTCATTTTCTTAATTTATTAATACAATTCTGTTGAAATATACTAGTATATGGATGAATTTCTTCAAGATAGATGGTTTGCAATACATTTCAAATCATATCCTGGTCTATCGTATTCAAAAGAGCCATGTTAAACACAAGTTCATAGCAGATTATAAATTGATAATATGTAAATAAATTTTCAGTCACATTCAGTGTAGATGGTAATTTGACAACACAAAATTAGCTTAGGAATCACAGCGTCATTTGCAATTTGATCAATTTTAGATTGTCATGTTTAACACATTTTTTGTCAGGACTTTTTACAGTTCTTTTTCCTTTAAATTTAGGTATCACAATGGTGAAGTTTGAAAATAAAATAAATAGGGGGTACAACAGTTATCAAATAATGTGTTAAAATAGTAGTATTAAATTCCCAAATAACTTTTCTTGGAAAGGAAGCTACACATAAAACAAAATTTACCGTAGAACTAAAATATTCACTGATAAGCAGCTGTGATATATTTTAGAATATATTCTGAAATACATCCCAAAATAAAGTGTTTTCAAAAAGAAACACATTTTTGAATTTCAAAGATTATAACAACATAATTATATTTCAATGACATGGGTAGCTACCTTTCAAACTGTTTGAACTATGTTTTTCAAAAATTGTTATTATTATCTCCAATAGTTGCCAATTAGATGAGAGATGATGAAATAAAAAGGCAATAAAGGTATAAAGCAAAAATATCACCCGGGTTATAATTTTAAACAAATAATGTTAATACTGAAAATATAAATTCTCGTTTCAGGGACTCTCGGCAATACAGACAAAAATGTGTTTCATTTTCAAACCACTGCATCCAGGCAATAATTGTAAATGAATTAATAAGATAATATGGTATAATGTTATTAACATAAACCTCTCCTTTATGTGGTGTACCATGATGCAAGCTTGAATATACTCAAGGTCATTGTGTGTATAGAATTTAACATACAGATATTCTGATAAAAAATTTCAGTGACAATTCAACACCTTCAGGCAATAAACTGACTTCAATAACACCTCAACGACTAGTGAATCTACTTTTTATGGATTATATATTGTGTTTACCACATACACAATGAAATGAAGAATTTGATTGGTTAAGTTTTAGCATCTACTGAATGGTTAATCACCTCTGCCAAGCAGGTGATGTTTTTGGTGGTGTCTATTTGTTTATCTGTTTGCAAAATAACTTGCAACATTCTGGATCAAATTTTCAGGATTACTGACAATGGCACAAGGAACAGATGATTCAATTTTGGTGGGATCTGGGTCACAGTCTGGATCCAGGAATATCTTTCGTTATCATTGAATTTATAAGCAATACTGGAGGTGTGGAACCTTGGCAGAGGTTTGTACTCTCTCAGTGCTCTTGTTAAATACAGCTTTGGTTGCACCCCAACCTATGTGTATGGCTTGCATCATAGATACAGCAGTACAGTACAACTGTTTGTAAATACTCTTGGCCCATATCAATTATTTGGAGATTATGAAACCTTGACATTTAAGAATATTTTTTTGATCTCAATTGAATAATTATTAATGTCAAATACTTTCTATAATTCTCTTTTGCTTCACCATGATACCACTCTTATTGAAGTTTCAGTATTAGCTATTTTCAGCTGTTGAACTTTTTGTATGAAAACATCTTTATAATTGAAGTCTAAATGTTCTTTTGATGGAGTATGAAAATTTATGAATGCTGAAAATGATATCCCATTGAGCTAAAGTGGATTACTTGCTGAAGTTCAAGAAAATATGTCACTGATATAAACAAGGGTATTTAACACAAGCCAAAAGTATAAAAAATTTGTGAATTAAATAAAGTTTAACAAAAATCATTCATCAAAAGTATCTGCATCAAGATCAAACTCTTCCTCAAAAACCCAAAAAAGTCCAAATTCAATATATTATCGTACGGCATTGGTCCTCCTGAAATGCTGCTATTTACAAGGCAGGTGTACAATACATATTAAGAAGTTTCACATCTTGAGTCGTCTGGGCAGCTTGCTGGTTTTTGCCCGCCGTTTCTTGTCTTTGTGGAGTGAGGGGGGATGGGGCCGTGCTTTGCCCGCAGAACCTTTGCTGGCGGAACCCAATGTACTCTCTCCAAATGTAAGGCCACACCGGAACTGTTCTCCTGTACACGCCAAGTCATTGAATAGTCAGTGTAGTACATTATTGGAGTGATAATGTCAGTTGGGGACATGTTGAAGAAGAAATGACACCTTTGTATCTTATACGTAATAAATATAAGAGACAGTGGATTAACATAAAGTAAGATCACCTATTTGACAATATTTTGGTTAGCTTATGGGGCACGCTCTAAATGTAGGTAACCTCTTCTCTTCCTCTGAGAGGGGAATACTGCAAAGTCTCTTGTTTTCCTACTATAATATCATATTTCTCAAGAAATACAGCTGTTGTAAAAATACATGGAATTTTGTTAATCCTGTAAATCTTTGAGTGGGTAGAACATGCATATTTGACAAAAGTTATCAACAACTGGCCAGTCCGGGGAAAGGTGATCTGAGCACACTGGCCATGTCTAATTTTGGCTCAACGTCAGTTAAGTTGACTGTCTTAGTATTAATTGTTCATGTATTATAATTTTTTTTTTTTTTTTTTTTTGGGGGGGGGGGGTAATACCTTAGTGCCAAATCATTGAATTTGACTGGCTGAAATTAAATCACATGACCTGCACTGTCAGTCACTGGTATTCAGTGAATATTATGGCAGACAAACAAACATACTGAAACAAAAAAGTCATTTATGGTTATATTTATACTTCTAAATAATATCTGTCTCTCTAACTGAATAAAATATATTAGGTTACAAATACACTGACACAACACAACCCATCTGGTGCCATGATTTACTGATAAATGTGGGATATTTCCTAATTTTTTAAAGTATATATGATAAATTCCAAGGATGACTTTTTGATATTAGTCCATAGTGAACATAACAACAGAATGAACTTGCAGTCTTTCCAGAAGTCCTGTCACCTAATTGCAAAGTCTGGTGTCATTTAAGTATAGTGTTATCTAAATAGCAAAGAATAATTCAGTACCTCATTAACTTCGATTTAAACTGTCACACTTTCATGTAAGCATGTTACACTATTAGCTTTGTATATCTAAAAATAGAAGCTAAAGCTATTAGACTAACAGACTATGCCTAGACTACATCAGAGGTCTAATGGACTACACTCAAATAAAACTTAGATCTAAATTATATTACTGTTAACTTTAAGAATTCTACAAACTAACTTCAAACCCATTTCAGTTTTAAGCATCAAAAGTAAACAATTGGAACTCACAACAACAGCACAGTTAAAACCCTTTAAGTAGAATCTGGATAAGTTCATAAGGACATTCATATGGCCTTTTTCCATTAAAATTTATCAGTAATGTTGCAAAGCTTTGTTAACATCTTTCCAATTGTAAAATTTGGGAATGTCATCTTGACAATACATTCTCCTCAGAAATATGAATCATGTTTAAAAACCTGTGGGAGTGTGCATTTCTTTTTGGGCATAAGTTGCTTATGACATATCTTTCTGGTGATACAACTAATCTTATCTCCCCTCCTGGGGGACAAATCAAGCCCATTTTTAATAAGATCAGTTACAATAGCCCCTTGAGTCTAGAAAATTGGCTTGGTCTAATGATCGCTTGTGAAAGTGGAACAGCGGTTTAAGTAGAAGTATGGTTTCTTTTGGTCTCTTGAATTCTACTTATCAGGGTTCAACTGTAATGGGGGTGTTCCACTTTGGCCATCTTGTTGGTAACTATGGATTTTTTTGGAGACTCCGGAGCAGTGTTTACACAGTTGGTTATAGTCAGTTGTTTCCTGGCTTGTCATGGTGGGTCCGGCAAAATATCAAACATGTTCAATATTTCACCAACTATCCCCGGCTCTTGATCCCGACTGTGGCTCCGTCCACCTGGAAACAGGCTTGTCCTAGTCATATCTGGTCTTGTCCTTAGTCTGACCCCAATTTTTTGAGGGCTTATTTCTGGATTTTTGTCCCTGACCTCCGACTCTGCAAACTGACCCTAGAGTCGTAGTCGGTTGTATGGTCTGCCCCAGTGGAACACCCCCATAACAGAAACTTCAAAACATGACATTCTCAACTCAGCAAGGTAAAATAAATGTGTATATTTCATCATCAACATGACTACTTTTATAAAGTGCATTATAGGTGTTGTAAATGTATTTACAAAATATTGAATGAAAACTCTACAAAGAAATAATATATTTCAATCAAAAAATAAATATATGTGTGTGTGACATCAAACCTGGAAATAATGAATACAGCAAAGTAGTGTAGTATGTATTGTGTTTTTGCAATGTTCAATAAAATATACACAAAATCAGGTGGTACTCCTATAACTTCAAAAAGCTTTGCTTTTATTGCATGTCTCACCCTGATGTGTTAGCAAACAGGGTTTTGTGTCATCTCAGAAAAAAAAGCATTCCAAAAATGAAAAGAAAATCAAAGAAAACTGTGAAAGCAAATATGCTGTCTCAACCCACATCTCACATAGCTGTGTGGTTTCATTTTGAAATTGATACTCCAAATGTAATGGCAGTTTTAAAGGATTTATTCTTTGTGGTAGCAGATTATGACCCGTATAACACAAAACTGTCAGTGCCAATTGATACTGAGCCATTGAACATGCATGGGTTGATAATTATAGAGATGCATGGCAATATTAACGTTGAAAAGGATTGTTGGAATAAATAGGTTTATAAGCCTTTGGCCGAAGCAGATCAAAGAAATGGCACTGCAAAATATTAAGAGGCAAGTTCTTCCAAAGCCTTTGTGGTACTAACTTTGTGTCAAATAATTATCAGGATTGAAAACTTATAGGCCAATTATACACAGGTAAGGAGCTAGAGTTATGTAAGATAAATATGGATTTGGTGACGGTCTTAATTTGAACTAAAACACTATTTTACAGTTACTGTAGTGTATGGATTTGGTCCAGTTATTCATTTGAACTTGAAAATTACTTTACAGTGAATGTAACATATCACTGATTAGTTAAATCATCATTTTTAGAGCTACAGCTATGTAAGATGTTGAAACAGCACTTTTGTCAACAAAATCTAGGTTAAAAGTCAAGTGGGCGGGGCTTATTCTGACTTGAACTCATTCATCTGGTGGAGGGTCTGTTTCTGAGGAGTCTCTGTCCACACCCGGTTGTACTTCGCATAAATGTTTTGCCACATTTAAACCGTTCTCCTGAAAATTTGAGACAAAGGGTGGGGAATAAGTCTGATGTAATAACAAATACAACAAGTTGAATATGACACTTAAATTATTTACTTAAATACTCATCAATGTGTTTATCTAGTAGAGGTAATTTTGTTGAATATAATTAAAATTCCATTAACTTTATTTCATGAGCATTTATTTCATTTATCATCTTGGATATACATGACATAATTTACCAAACAAAAATCTTGATTAAATGAAATAAATTTACTGAATATACAAGGAAACATACCTAAATGAAGGTAATAAATAAAGGTTTGTAAGATGACCTTAAAATAGCATGAACTACAGCACCTGCGAGTCCTAATCTCAGTAATTATAACTTAAATAAAGGATCATAAATACAAAACTGCCTCATTTTCACTTTGAAAATGCAGCATAAAAAGACTCAGTTTAGTTTGCGTATTTAGAACAAATTCAAAAATTATACTACAGATAATTAAAACTTAATACTTTTACTCAAGTTCCTTTAACACTAAAAGCTAGTGAATTTTATAGTTCTGGACCTCTGTACAAGTTCTACACAAATCTAAGACATGACATTCCACTTGTAAAACAAGATCTCCGATCCAGATTCACTCTGCATGCAATCACTTAAACAACAAATTCTTAGTTAAAATGCACATTAACATCTTCACAATCACATCAATTCCATGTTTTTAAAATTTCCATTTATATCTAATTCCTTGTTAAAAATAATCACAACTATTGGTTTACCACCACTGGATTACATAAGACACTTGTATCTGACTTGCAATTTGGAATCTGTGAAGCGTGATGCAACACACTGGTTGTACAACTGGGTCAATTGCAATATAATGTCATTATTGTCGGTGCTTTTCACAATTCTAAACTAAATTAAGAGAATAGCATTTGCCAATGAATGTTCAATAAGTATCTGAACAGCTTAAACAAAAACATCTATCATCCAGATTTGTTGAGGGAAGATGATTGTGTGTTTGGATGATAGAATGTCCATAAACTACAAGATTCTATTCAGTGTACAGAACAAGTTTAACAAAAGAGTGGAAATATTATATTCATTAAAACTTGAATCCATGTGGATAATAGAATGTTTATCCGATTCAGGTTTCCACTGTACAAGTACATTTTTTTATTATCCAAAACTGCTCTGGAATGTGGGATATAGTTCGGATAATACAAAGTTCATAAAATGAGGCTTTGAAGTATAAAGCAATAGGGAAGTACAAATTTCAGAGAGTACATGAAGCTGAGCAAAATTACATGGATAGAAGAAAGTTTTTTAAAAAAAAACAACAGAAACCCTGTATGGTTTCTCAGAAGTTATAAATGACACACACATGGACTATGAGGTCACAAGACCATCAACACTAAATCAGTAATGTTATTGACTGACAAAAAAAAAAACAAAAAAAAAAAACTAGGGTTTTTTCAATAAAAAAAATCACCTGAGGTATAAAAATACTTTAACAAAGAGAAAATTTAAATCATTCACTGTATTTTGCAACTTCTACTCCCAGTGACAGAAGGTTTATAAAATGTCAACAGTACTTTAAAATATTGCAGGTAGATAGAAAACCTCCAATAACAGAAGGTTGGACAGCAGAGTTACGTAGTTTATTTACCTGGGATATGTCCGGTATAGTGAGGTACTAGCCCTGACTCCATGGGGTAGATGGGTTTGGTGTCAGCTTTGGGTGAATCTTCGCGGTGGATTCTGATTGGCTGAGCACTCTGGGCTTTGATTCTCTTGGAGTCGTCGGTGAATTCATTGAGGGCCATGTGTGTAATGAGTGGGTAGCTGGCACCCAGCAAACCACGGGCCCTGGGTACGAACCCTGTATATCCTGTAACAGTGAAGGTTTAAACATGTACAGTATATAAAGATACAATACGATGAGTGGAGAGCTGGTATCCAGCAAACTCTGGGCCTTGGGTACAAACCACATGTATCCTGTAACTGTGAAGGTCTGGACATATACACTAGAGAGTTAGAGACAAAATTTGTAGAAAACCTGCATAAACATTTTGGTCTGGGGATAGCACTCCTCTTTCCCTAATGTAGGTATTATTACATCGTTCTATTTGGATAGTACTTCGATTGCTTAACATTAACCATCTTGTCTTGGAGTAATAATCATGTATTAATGATGTAATATAGAAGTTAATCATGTATTAATGATAATATAGAAGTTGCATTATCAGAGTAGTACAGTGGCATTATTTTAATGGTAGTGCACTCACCAGACATAAACCTTTTGTCAGGACTCTCATTCCTCATGTAGTAAGGAGACATGGAGTGAGGTGGGGAGGTTTTGGAGATAAATGGCTTGGGTTCTTTAGCGATAGGCTCCAGAGGAGTGGTGTATCTGTTGGTGATGTTCTGAAATACAGGACATAGAAACATGAAGTTTACCTGAGTAGTGCTGCATGTTTACATAATTTTTATCACAAGGTAAAATACATCACAACAACCTGAGTCTGCAATGATGACTTTATTTGTACCTAAAGCCTCTCTTACATCCCACTGTACGTGCACGCATGTCCTCGTTACAGAGAAAAATGGGCTAATTTGCATGGGACACTTAATCTACACATGCAATTTTATAACAGAATAATGGAGGTAGTAGAGACCCCGCAATGAAAATCTGCATGCAAATTATTCTCTGCATGCTCGCAGTATGGTTATACCGTATTTTTCCAAAATATGGCCCGGGCGTTAATTATTTTCAAATGGCATCAGACCAGGCGTTAAATTGAACCAGGCGTTCTTTTGAAATACAAAAAACAGTGTTATAAATTGTAAACAGTTTGCTTGGTACCAGGCGTTAATTTGAACCAGGCGTTTATTTGAACCTGGGCGTTATTTTGGAAATTTACGGTAAATGCATCCATGTCTCAAGGGAAATTTAGGAGAGGCTTGGACACATGCATTTTCCTTGCTAATGTTGTAGATTCTCATTAACTTACAGGGTTTGCACTCATGTGTACCTTGTATGTACAATTAAACCCTCTGTGCGGCCTGTAGCTAGTCACAGTATGTTCTTGGATATTCAGGTTGTGACACTCCTGTTGAGACAATTTACATTGTTTGCACGTGAAAATCTCTACTAGTCCCCACTACCAGCCTATGCTTGTATTTTTCATCAATGTTCGTAGCACACTTACGTGTGTATATACATAAGATGGGATGTTAGAGAAGCTTTAGATGTGCCTTTTCATGGCTGAAATGTACTCAATTTGGCTCTTCTGTCATGTAGACACATTAGATTACCGAGTTGAAAAAAACAATACACACTGGAAACTTTTAACTTTTGATTGTTCCCTTGTTTCTGTATTAACTTTCATGCCACAAAAATGAACAGAAGCATTGTAATACTGTTCTCATGATATATATAATACATTGGGGGCGACACAGTTTTGTTTAGCTATTTTATGGAAAATCAGCACCTGATTACCCTAACGATTGCATTTTCATCCTGATTTACACTATTTTTCACATCCTATTGTGGCAATTTTCAAATTTAGAATCATGCATACACAATACTGATGAATATCCCATAAAATGTACACCAGTCTACTGTAGTGCTGTTTGGGGTCAATATGTTGGATTTTGAAACCAAATAAATTTGCAAATTTAATAAGTAAATTAAATTTTTATAAGTTAATACCCTATCCAATGGACAATAGCTTATCCGGTCGGCGCAGACCGGCCCGCCAAACGTCAGAAAAAGACGTCCTGTGTCTCCACTAGCAGGTCGGTCCGGAGTACCAGTGCACTCGCCAGATGGCGTGTTGTACTTCCTTCCTGTCTAGACATAGTGACGTCATAGCATCTTTTTTGTTGTCTAAACTTATTAGGCCCCTAGTAATTGAGAGCGGGGTCGGTGGGAGGGTCTTGTGTGTCCATTGGATAGGGTATTAACTTATAAAAATTTAATTTACTTATTAAATTTGCAATTTTATTGCGTTAATACATCCTATCCAATGGACAATAGCTGAATAACTACCGCTTGGTCGGCGGGTAAGTTACTAGGGATTTGCGTGAACTCATGTTAGGGATAATGAAGATTCTTTCTTAAAGCCTGGGTAGATATTGAAGTCAAAACCCATAAGGCTATGGTCGAATATCATCATCCGGTTAACCAGAATGGAACCGTCAGAGTCGACCTTGTCCCCCCCCCCCTTCCCTTTTTTCTATCATACCTGCTCTGAGGTAGGGGAAGAGAGGGATGAGTTCGGTCCCATAAATCCAATTCTCCCGGAGGAAGTACGTGAGATTTTTTTTTTTTTTTTTTTTTTTTTACTTAAATATATGTGCTATATATATAATATGTACAACTATTTACATAGGCTCTGATCTCCTCTAGGTACCAGTCTGTTGGTGGATCTGTTGGGCAGCCACGACTGGACCAAGATGGAAGAGCTCTGAATCAGCCCACGCCACATCCTTCAAGTAGAATTGAGTGAAGGTATTATGGGATTTCCAGTGGCAGGCTGATAGGATCTGCTCCAAGGAGACTCCCGACTGGAAGGCCTTAGAAGCAGCAAAGGCTCTGACATCATGAGCCTTAACTTGGTGTAAGGTGTGAGCATGATGATCAGAGAGCTCGTAGCATAGGATCACAGTCTGTTTGATCCATGACGAGATTGTGGCAGGTGAAATGTCCTTGTCGAAACCTTTCTTGAAAGAGACAAAGACCAAATCTTTGCCCTGCCTAGTATCGGAAGTCCTGTCCAAGTAGTAACGTAAAGCTCTGACTGGACAAAGAGACCTATCCGACTTGAGGGATCTGTCCAGAGTAGGAGCCAGGGCTGGTATGACCACTGGGGCTACGCTCTCTGGACCTTCCCTAGCCAGCTGGTTCTTGGAGAGAAAACTGGGTGATGGATATAGAGACACCTTGGACCAATCGGTTTGATGTCTGATGTTTTTGTGCTGCCATGCATGAATCTCACTTCTTCTTTTGCCCGAACCCAGGGCCAAAAGGAAAACCGTCTTGAGAGTCAAATGTTTCAGGGATGCGTCCCTAAGAGGTTCAAAGGGGGCCTTTGTCAACTGGTGTAGTACCAGGGAAAGGTTCCAGGAGGGGATTCCCCTCCTTCCCTTGGGTCTGTCTCTGTGAAAACTTTCCAGGAGACGGGTGAGATTCTCATCTTTGCTGATATTGACTGTTGTACTCCCCAGTTTATCAGCGATAGCAGATCTGTATCCATCAATGGTGCTGGGCTGTAAATTCTTGTCCTCAAAGAGGTACAGTAGAAAGTCAGCGACTGACTTCACAGGTGGAGATCTGAAGTCCACCTGATTAGCGATGCACCACTTTGTAAAAACGGCCCACTTCGCCTCATAGACTGATCTGGTTGACCTTCTTTGAGGAGCCTCAATCCTCTCTGCCACTGCCTCAGAGAAGCCCTGTTGTTTAATTGCTGTGGCTCTAGGAGCCATGCATGCAGGTTCAGATTTGTCAGATTCCTGTGAGGGATCTGATTGAAGGGTTGAGTTAACAGGTTTGGCTGGATGGGCAGACAGATGGGAACTTGGCTGGACATGTTCACCAAGTCCCAAAACCAAGCCATGTTGGGCCAACCCGGGGCAATCAGAATGATTCTCTTGCACGGGGAGTGTATTAACTTTTCCACTACTTTGCCCAATATGGCTGTTGGCGGGAAGGCATAGGCATCCAGGTCCTCCCATGACAGAGTGAGGGCATCCACTGCTACCGCTAGGGAGTCCGGTACTGGAGATACAAACTGGGGCAGCTTGTGGTTGAACCTCGTAGCGAATAGGTCTATCTGAGGTCGGTGCCACCTTTGGCATAAGGTCTGAAACACTTCGGTCAGAAGGGACCACTCTGTCTGAATGGTCTGACCCAGACGGGATAGCTTGTCCGCTATTACATTTAGCCGGCCTGGAATGTGACGGGCTTTTAAGGTTACCTGCCGCTGGGAACACCAGGTCAGGATTCTCCAGAGAAGGGCACACAGGGGGCCTGATCTCATGCCTCCTTCTTTGTTTATGTAGGAAACTACTGTGGTGTTGTCTGTTGCCACAAGTACTATTTGACCGGTACAGAGATCTGTGAACTCTTTGAGAGCAAGAAGAACTGCCTTTAGCTCCAAGTAATTGATATGCAGTCTGCTTTCTGGTAAGGACCAGCAACCTCTTGCAGTGCGGTCGTTTAAGTGAGCGCCCCAGCCTTCTTTTGATGCGTCTGTAAAGAGCTGCAGAGCATGTCTGACTGGGTGTAAAGGTTGGCCGGATAGCACGTTTTCTTCCAGTAACCACCACTGAAGGTGAGGGTGTAAGGATACGGGGATGGGGATCACTTTTTCTAGTGATTCCGGTACGTGCCAATTGTTCTTGAGGTGCCACTGTATAGGTCGCATGTGTAGTCGACCTAGGTGAACTTGCTTCTCTGTGGCCGTTAACAGGCCAATGAGGGACATGAACTGCCGGACCGGACAGGTCGGTTGGTCTAATATCTCTAGAATCTTTCCTTGAAGGCTTTGCCACCGGTCCGGAGTCGGCCGGACCCGACCGACCTTGAGGTCGAACTGGTAGCCTACAAAGTCGAAGATTTGCTTGGGTTCCAGCTCCGACTTGTCCAAATTTACTAGCCAACCTAAATCTTGACATATCTTCACTAGATGCTGGGTATGTCGGAGACAGAGTTGGTGGGATCCAGCCCGGACCAACCAATCGTCTAGGTATTGGTGGATCCTTATACCCTGGCAGGTGGCCATCAGCTTTACCTCCTTTGCTATTACAGTGAACTCTAAGGGTGCTGTGGACAGGCCGAAAGGTAAGGCTTTGAACTGGTATGTTTACCCCTGGACATGAAACCTCAGATACTTCCTGGATTGTTCTTGTATTGGGATGTGGAAGTAGGCGTCTTTGAAATCTATAGAGGTTACCCACTCCCCTCCTTGGAGGGATGTCCTGATGGTTTCTGGCGTCTCCATCTTGAATTTCTCCGTCTTGAGAAATTGGTTTAGATGGCTGAGGTCTAAAATAGGACGCCACTTGTTGTTTGGTTTTGGGACTAGGAAAAGTCTGTTGAAAAAGCTCAGAGATGTTTTGTTTATGACCTGTTCTACTGCATTTTTGTCTATAAGCTGATGTAATGCCTCCAGTAGGTAGCTGTTCCTCTGGGGATTGACATAGCAACTTATGACAGTCGGAGACCTTGTGAGTTTTGGCCGGACCCGGAAGGGGAGGGTGTAGCCCTCTTTTAAGATTTGAACTACTTTCGGGCCGGCACCCAGTTTCAACCAACTTTCCCAAAATTTTTGAAGACGGGCCCCTACAGGCAGATAGGGAACAGCATTTGGGGCATTTGAGACAGGATTGGCAAACAACAATTGAGTGACACAAGAAGCACTTTTCACAGATTTTAATTGAGATTTTGTTTGGTGACAGTCTGACACTCCGGGACTTAAACCTTTCCTTTGCGGAAGCCCGGGTGCAGAAGGAACATTTTGTACAACATGATATTTTACATTTGAACTTAAGGAATTGTTCATTGTCTGGTCTGTGAAAGAGTTCTGGGTCAGCAGCTGACTGGAAACCCTGTTTAAACAATAACTGTCATTTATATTGCTGCTGACCACGTGCAGGTCGGGATGAAAAACTAGAGGCCTTGCCTCTGCCTCTTTTGAATTGTCGACGGTTAATGTTCTTCCAGGCTGGCCTGTCCTGTTTCCCTTCCGACCGGCCCTCTTGCTTCCTATCACTCTTCTCATATGGGTGATAACGGTTCTTAGCCCGTGCAGTAGTAGTAGGTGCAGGATGACTCTTGCTGTCATACAGAGCAATCTCCTCTTCCGCTTTCTTAACCACAGGCTCTGCAAACAGAGTGGCAATGTGCAAGGGGCCTGTTCTGAGAGCTGCGAAGGTGTCGGGCTTGATACCATTCTTCAGATGGCTAAGGTAAGAGTCTCTACGGGTCAAGGTAATATTCCCCATGGTAAGAAAAACAAAGTCTGTTAAATGCTCCATGGCCTTCGCGGCCGCCTGTGTAATACTGGAATTAAATTCCATAAGGAATTGAAGTTCCTCAGCCGCTTCAGATAACTTATTTGACACTTTGCCCTTGTTTTCATTTCTGATAACTTTCAAATGTGCATTCATTTCTCCCTGAACTTTAAACAAACACCTGTTAAAACTAGCAGTCTGGTTACACACCACTGAGGCTTCTCTAGCCGTCCTTTCCCAACGGCGCAGGGTATCTTGTGAAATTCTACGGGAACCCGGTGGGGTGGCTGCCAAAGCTGCTCTTCTAGCTATACGACCAAAACTATTGTTCAATTTAGACGGGCCTGTATTCCAACTGGTGACAGTAGCTGGATCCAATTGTTGATCAGAATATAGGCCATACCACTTTGTTTGCGGCTTGGGAGGTCGGAGAAAGTGGTCCATTGGCAGGCTGCCGGCTTCTGTAGTTCTGGATGGGTATCCCTCCGTCATGGTGAGATTGAGTTTAGATAGCTTGCGACAAAGATAATCTTCCGTAGGCATCTGGACTGAGACCTTGCTGGGAAGGGGAGCTTTAGGTCCAGCGAAAGGGTTGTCGTCAGATGGGTTTGAACAACTTATGTCAGGGATATGGGACCAACCCATAAAGGATCGTATGCCGCGCATGGTCTCCCTATACGTCTGTTCTTCTGAGGTCGGTAATTCCTGTTCAAATTCTGGATCTTCCGAAAAATCCCCTTCCTCTGCAAAAAGTTCCACCGGAGGGGTATCAGAGATTTGACTATCAGTATCTGAATTTAAACTAGAAATGCTGTCCTTTCCGCTCTTCTGAAGGGTCGGTGAAGCAGAGCCGGTGGAGCCAAGAGGTCGGTCGGAGGGAGGATGGTCGGTTGTCGGTTGTTTGGAAGTCTCAGCTGTAGTAGGTCGGTGACAACCAGCACTAGGCTTACCGGTCGACTTATGCTTCTGAGAAGCGGTGTCTGGACCAGTGCGCCCTTGAGAAGTGCTCTGACTTTTAAGCTTACCGGCCGACTTTTGCTGTGAAGCAACATTGTCTGGGCCAGTGCGCTCAGATGATGAAGATCCAAGAAGTGAAGAGTCTCTGACAAGCTTACCGGCCGACGGCTGCAAGGCAGCACTAGAGTCTGGGCCAGTGCGCTGAAAAGCGTCATCTGAAGGATTAGGTGGTTGAAAGAAGAGCTCAGAGTCCCGAGACACATTAGTTCGTGCAGAATGAGTAGGGGCTACTCTGACCTCCGACGAAAAGGCAGGTTCCATAGACTTGGCTAACAGTAATGCCTCTAACCTGTTAAAGCAGTCGGACCACTTATCCTCTGAGGCTGTGAACTTGTCGTCTGTAGCAGAAGAGAGAGTTGCAGTAGCAGATTTTTTGGGTTTAACAGAAGGTTTGTCCTTTTTTGTCTTTTTCTCAGGAGGAGCTGGAGACTTGTCAGTACTAGGTCCACCCACAACCCCAATAACTGAAACGCTTGAAGGGTCTATAAGTTCATCCGTGGGTTGGGAAATGTCAGCACGTTTAGCCTCCCGTTTTTCCTTCTTAATTTTATAAGACGGTGTTGAGATCTGGGCACGTTGCTCCGGGGTGAAAGAGTTACACAGAGAACAGTCAACAGAGTCCTTATCCTTCACACAAGGTTCCTCACCTTTTCCTTTTTCCCTACAACGTGCGCAAAATGCATGTCCATCGAAAATGGCCATTGCATGACCACAACTCCCTCTCTTCTGGCCAGGAGACGACATAGTAGAGTAGGAACACAGAAGATAATAATAAAATCAAATCCAAGATTGTTCTTCACAATAAACACTGATAAAACACAAATTCTGGCAGATATAAATTTTTCCACTGTGCACTGGTTCGCGCCAAACGAAAAAGATGCTATGACGTCA
Source organism: Sabellastarte sp. h YS-2021 (assembly GCA_964017235.1). Taxonomy (NCBI): domain Eukaryota; kingdom Metazoa; phylum Annelida; class Polychaeta; order Sabellida; family Sabellidae; genus Sabellastarte; species Sabellastarte sp. h YS-2021. Next base: position 82,170,525 of record OZ024935.1, on the reverse strand, counting down.
CTATGTCTAGACAGGAAGGAAGTACAACACGCCATCTGGCGAGTGCACTGGTACTCCGGACCGACCTGCTAGTGGAGACACAGGACGTCTTTTTCTGACGTTTGGCGGGCCGGTCTGCGCCGACCGGATAAGCTATTGTCCATTGGATAGGATGTATTAACGCAATAAAAGTTATGTATTATTCTCTGAAGACTAAACTATTATCAAGTGCTCTGATTTGTAGAGGGTCATTTTGTACACCTCATCCAACTGAGGACCCTGTCCTCAGGTCTTATATGATCACATTATGACAACTATACTCACAAGTGTTTTTCACCAGAGGGGAACTTTTGCAAAATTACCTGAATCTCTTACAATTTTATTCAGCTAAAGATAAATTTTTTCTACTTCAAGCCATTAAGTGTGATGATGAAAATGAGGCTATTACATACCTCATGTCACTGAAAGTCTGGTTCTTAACTAAATTACTGTTTGGCATCATAACTTGGCACACTCCTCAACTTGGCACAATACAGAATACTAGTCAAGAGCTGGTTGCCATCATAGGGGAGTCAGCTAAGACTGTTTATTTGGTATGCTCTGATTTTTCAAAATGTTCTGGTTCAGGAGGAGGGGGGGGTTAACTCATTCATCGTTCTCCTAACAAAATGGTATACATGCGCGTAGTGGCTTACACATAGGCTACTCCCCTGAATAGGCAACGCTTGCACATTTCCGTGGCTGTATCATACAACATAAGGTGGAGGGGATTGTAGCTGAAGTGATGACAGACATAAACTAGAAATAGGACGCATCTGTGGCCAGATGCTGGATGTATCCACCGACAAAGGCCAACTAACATAGTTTAGAAGATAAAAAGCATTTTTCGTTAATAAGCAAGCTGAAAGCACTTTTAAGTTTGGCTACCTTTATTTGACCCTGTAGCAGGGGCCCAAGGTGAAGTCTGACCACTTCAAAAGATTCGCAGTCCATGATTTCCTATAAGTCGTTTTCACATTGCAAACCTCTAGGACCAATAATAAGCAGGAGGGGCCCAAGGTCAAATCTGACCACATGAAAAGATTTGCAGCCCATGACTTCCTCTAAGTTGTTTTCATATTAATGAGTTATTTGTGAAATACTGGCTATCTGCAATACTTGTAGAGATAATTCGCATTTACTCATTTTGAGTAGGTGAATAATTAGCTACGGGTCTGAAACTTCACCAAGTGAAAGCTCTCTCAAAAGTAGGCGAATGAGTTATTTGAGAAAAATTGGCTATCTACAATACTTTTAGAGATAATTAGAATTTACTCATTTTCAGTAGGCGAGTAATTACCTACGGGTCTGGAACTTCACCATGTGAAAGCTCTCCCAAAAGTAGATGAATGAGTTATTTGATAAAAAATTGGATATCTGCAATACTTTTATAGATAATTAGCATTTACTCATTTTGGGTAGGTGAATAATTAGCTACAGGTCTGAAACTTCACCAAGTGAAAGGTCTCCCAAAAGTAGGTGAAGGAGTTATTTGACAAAAATTGGCTATCTGGAATACTTTTAGAGATAATTTGCATTAACTCATTTTCAGTAGGTGAGTAATTACCTACGGGTCTGAAACTTCACCAAGTGAAAGCTCTCCCAAAAGTAGGTGAAGGAGTTATTCGACAAAAATTGGCTATCTGCAATACTTTTAGAGATAATTTCCATTTACTCATTTTGAGTAGGTGAGTAATTACCTACAGGTCTGAAACTTCACCAAGTGAAAGCTCTCCCAAAAGTAGGTGAAGGAGTTATTTGACAAAAATTGGCTATCTGCAATACTTTTAGAGATAATTTGCATTTACTCATTTTGAGTAGGTGAGTAATTACCTACGGGTCTGAAACTTCACCAAGTGAAAGCTCTCCCAAAAGTAGGTGAAGGAGTTATTTGACAAAAATTGGCTATCTGCAATACTTTTAGAGATAATTCGCATTTACTCATTTTGAGTAGGTGAGTAATTACCTACAGGTCTGGAACTTCAGCATGTGAAAGCTCTCCCAAAAGTAGGTGAATGAGTTATTTAAGAAAAATTTGCTATCTGCAATACTTTTAGAGAAAATGCAGAATTACTCATTTTTAGTAGGTAAGTAATTTAGCCACAGGCCTAATTTAGACATAAAGCCTACCAATAGAGTACTGTGGTGCACCCTGTAATATACTTTGCAAACTTGAGAAGGCTAATTTTTTTTTTGTTAGAGCGGTAATGGTGAAATCTCTCTACACACTACGGCTATCCAGTGGATACAATGATTTACTCAACAGTGAGAACCTGAAAGTAGATATTGGTAAGCTATGCCATGACATAGAGGTCTGCAATTTCACTCTGTTATAGCTGACCAAAAATTATGTGAATAACATATTTAAACAAAATACTGTAAATGTAATAGTTTTCACGTTATAACTGATTTACTCAACAGTGATAACGTCAAAGTAGCTATTACTCAGCTATGCAATGAGCTACATGTCTGAATTTTTTCTATGTTATAGCTGACCCAAAATTAGGTGAACAACATATTTAAGCAAAATACTGTAAATGCAATAGTTTTCAAGTTACAACTGATTTACTCAATAGTGACAACCTGAAAATAGCTATTGCTCAGCTATGCCATGAGCTATAAGTCTGTAATTTCACGACGTTATAGCTGACCCAAAAGTAGGCGAACAACATATTTTAACAAAATACTCCAAATGCACTATTTTTCAAGTTACAAGTCATTTACTCAACAGTCAGTACCTGAAAATAGCTATTGCTCAGTTGTGCCATGAGCTACAGGTCTGTAATTTCACTATGTTATAGCTGACCCAAAAGTAGCTGAATAACATATTTACACAAATTTCTGTAAATGCAATACTTTTCCAATTACAACTGATTTACTCAACAGTGTGAACTTCAAAGTAGCTATTACTCAGCTATGCAATGAGCCACAGGTCTGGAACTTCACTATGTTATAGCTGACTCCGAAATAGGTCAATAACATATTGAAACAAAATACTCTAAATGTAATACTTTTGAAGTTATAAGTAATTTACTCAACAGTGATAACCTAAAAGTAGCTATTACTCAGCTATGCCATGAGCTACAGGTCTGAAATTTTACTATGTTATAGCTGACATAAAAGTAGCTGAATAACATATTTATACAAAATTCTGTAAATGCAATAGTTTTCAAGTTACAATTGATTTTACTCATGATGGAAGTTACTGAAAAGCCCAAAAGTAGCTATTACTCACTTAGCTATTGAGACAGACACCCAAGTTACTCACCATGTTGTAGCTATGAAAAAAGTATCTGAATAACATATTTTAACAAAATGCTCTAAATGCAACACTTTTCAAGTTATAAGTGATTTAGTGCATGATTTCATGACTTTTAATGCATTTTAGACATTTTTGTCTACCACAGGCCTAATTTAGACATAAAGCCTACCAAAAAGATAGGGTGGCGAGTCCTCTAGCATACCAAGCCACCTGCCAAATATGAAAGAAATCTGGAAAGAAATGTGGACTGTAGGTCGCTAACAAGCAATATTCCACATTTTAGACATTTTTGTCTACCCCAGGCCTAATTTAGACATAAAGCCTACCAAAAAGATAGGGTGGCGAGTCCTCTACCATATCAAGTCACCTGCCAAATATGAAAGAAATCCGGAAAGAAATGTGGACTGTAGGTCGCTAACAAGAAATCTCTGCGGACGCGGACGCGGACGAGGGCGCGGACGCGGACGACGACGATGATGAATCCATAGTATCCCCGCTTCGCGTCGGGGATACAATTACTTATTTTGGGAATTGCCAAGTGTTTATTCTAAGTTTTATGCCAAATTGGGGTTCTGAAATTGCATTGCCAATTCTTAAAAAGTACTCAAAAATATTAATTTATTACAATTTTTTTGTAAGGAAAGTATACTTATGGCTTGCACTTGGGTCAATCCATAATTCTACAAAGACAAATAAATCCATGCTAATTTACATAATATTATATAGCAACAAAAGGGCAAATGTTGACTTTAGCTTCAAGTTTTGCCAAGTTACTACACCAAACAGTAAAGTGATGGTCGACACATATATAACATCAGGCTGTTACAACTCACGGGCAGCGTGAGATCGTTCTCCCGTTTCTCCACGCGTCCACTCTGCAGTGCCTCAGTAAGTCTCAGCTCTGCAATCCTCTGGTTGTGGGCACGCTGGTCATTCTCAAAGTCCGAAATAGCATCGGTGCAGTTCTCTGCATAACGCTTGCCGAAATAGTGCTGGTTCTTGGGCACGAAACCTGGTGTATATATATTTCATACAAACAAACCAAAGTTGGGGTATTGTGTCACCCTGACCTACAGGAGCTTAAGGCTATATCAGGTCAGAATGCTTTTACATCCCAGGTGCTGTCATGAGCCAGATTTGAACGCATGACAATGGGAATGAGGACCGATTGATAAACAGCATATATATTCATCACCCAGTCACTTAGGGCCTTGACATTAGCAACCATTGAAATGACCTACATTAAAAAGTCTCTGCTTTATAGTTTATATAAATTTTTAGATGTGAATTGTTTTTGTGCAACACTAGCTGAATCTTTGGCAGAAAAACATGAAGAATGCATTAAATATCACATAAAGTTAATAAATCAGTCGAATGAACTGCATGTATATAATTTGGTTTTTTAACACAATCAACAGCCCTTGGACCTACTATATCATGCACATGATCTGCAATACACAAAATTTGCAAATATGGTTTATTGCAATGTTGAGCACTCAAGTAGATAAAATGTGTGTGAAATTTGATGTAATAATGAATAGGAAATGTAGCGTTTTTGGAAATGTATCCTTCATATAGGTTAGCATTCAAAAGAGGGTAGCGTTTATGATAATGTACCCTGTGAGATGCATGAATGTTGGCTACTCTATACCTGAATCTCCGAAGATGGTGTTAGGATGGATTGATCTTTGAAGAGGAACACTAATTGTACTAAAGATACCTGGGGAAAATCTGTTAAAGCAAGTACAAACTGCAGTGACAGTGTTGTGTACAATTGTTAACAGGATTAAGTAAGCAGCACAAGAAAGGAGGTAAGGACTACAACTTAGGAATCTTCTCCAAACAGAGGTATGGAGTGATGAAAAGGATGTACAGTTAACATAAATTAACATCCTACTGTTCACCCCTTTATGTGTGAATCTTCCACAGCCCCTAAACTTGCATCAACATCCTGCAGTCTTAAAGCAAAAGTATCCTTTAGACGATCAAGCTTTACAAAATTAAGTAACTTTGAAGGCTGAGCTGCAGATTCCCCCTGACAGAAGTAGAAAAATGATAATTAATATTTATCTTCAGAAACTGAAAAAATTATGCAAACGAGGAAATAAATGCAGATCTACATGAGGCTGACAGGTCTACAACGTCGACAAAATGTACAATGCTATCTGGCTACTTATTAATTATTGGTTGACATGTATTGTGTTAATGTAAGGTTGACAGGTTGACAAAATGTACATGTACATATTCTCGATTGGTAGGCAGGTTCAAAAGTCTTAAAAAGTCTTTTTACTTTGATTTAGCTTGTTCATACATTTCAAAATTTGCGCATAATGTATATGTAGATCTAAATGTTTTCCAATAAAAGGCTTTTATCATGCTTCACTGGCAGATTTACAGGTGATTGGGGCTTAATCTGTCTTTGGTCCAAAAATACAGCCAATTTGTCATTGCTTCAAACAGCAAGCCAATTAAAAACAAATGTTTCTGTTGCTATAGGGTTTTCAGTACATGTCTAAAAAACCAGACTATATTGACAACCCTGTGGACCTTTCATCAACACAATAGAATATATTTAACAGATCTCCCATCTGTCGACTTCTCAACCTTTCCATCAATACCCAAGTGCATGAACATATATATATTTTCATTTTGTCAACCTGTCTACCTTGTATTATTTTTTACTTCCATAAAATTGTCAACCTTGTCGACCTCTCCACCAATACCTAATTTATTATGCATATTTTCTTTTCATTTCATCGACCTAATGACCTTGGATTCTTTTCTACTTTCATCAAATTGGCGACTTTGTCAACCTCTCAACCAAAACCTAATGTTTGCATAATTTTTTCCATTTTATCTCCACTTTGTTTACTTGTCAACCTGTCAACATCATGCATTTCTGTTAAATAACAACCTATTATATCTCCTAATTTGCATATTTGTCTTCAATTTCCTAATTTAAATATATTAATTGAAATATTTCTACTTCCGTCAGGGGGATTTTGCAGTCGCGCCACTTATAATAAGTGTCAGGGTTGGGAAAAGTAGAACTCTGTTCACATGATATAGAAAACAAGCATTCTGCCGCATGCATTTATCTCCCGCCATATAAATGAGATGTACTAAAGATAACATATTTTAACAAGGTGCTCTAAATGTAATACTTTTCAAGTTATATTTGATTTAGTGCATGATTTCATGAATTTTAATGCATTAAAAATTATTTTAAAAATTCATTAAAAAAATTTAGCATGTGAAAGCTCTCCAAAATGTAGGTAAATGAGTTATTTGAGAAATATTGGCTATCTGCAATACTTTTAGTGATAATAGGCAGTTATTTATTTTGAGTAGGTGAGTAATTAGCTACGGATCTGAAAATTCACTAATTGAAAGCTCTCCAAAATGTATGTGAATGAGTTATTTCAGAAATACTGGCTATCTGCAATACTTGTAGAGATAATTCACATTTACTCATTTTGAATAGGTGAATAGTTAACTACGGGTGTGAAACTTCACCAAGTGAAAGCTCTCCCAAAAGTAGGTGAATGAGTTATTTGAGAAAAATTGGCTATCTGCAATACTTTTACAGATAATTCACATTTACTCATTTTGATTAGGTGAGTAATTAGCTACGGGTCTGGAACTTCACCATGTGAAAGCTCTCCCAAAAGTAGATGAACGAGTAATTTGATAAAAATTGGATACCCGCAATACTTTTAGAGATAATTAGCATTTACTCATTTTGAGGAGGTGAATAATTAGCTATGGCTCTGAAAATTCACCAAGTGAAAGCTCTCCCAAAAGTAGGTGAATGAGTTATTTGATAAAAATTGGCTATCTGCAATACTTTTAGAGATAATTCACATTTACTCATTTTCAGTAGGTGAGTAATTAGCTACGGGTCTGGAACTTCACCATGTGAAAGCCCTCCCAAAAGTAGGTGAATAAGTTATTTGATAAAAATTGGATATCCGCAATACTTTTAGAGATAAATCACATTTACTCATTTTGAGTAGGTGAATAATTAGCTACGGGTCTGAAACCTCACCAAGTAAAAGCTCTCCCAAAAGTAGGTGAATGAGTTATTTGAGAAAAATTGGATATCTGCAATACTTTTACAGATAATTCACATTTACTCATTTTGAGTAGGTGAGTAATTAGCTACGGGTCTGGAACTTCACCATGTGAAAGCTCTCCCAAAAGTAGATGAATAAGTAATTTGATAAAAATTGGATATCCACAATACTTTTAGAGATAATTAGCATTTACTCATTTTGAGTAGGTGAATAATTAGCTACGGGTCTGAAACTTCACCAAGTGAAAGCTCTTCCAAAAGTAGGTGAATGAGTTATTTAAGAAAAATTGGATATCCCCAATACTTTTAGAGATAATTCACATTTACTCATTTTGAGTAGGTGAGTAATTAGCTACGGGTCTGGAACTTCACCATGTGAAAGCTCTCCCAAAAGTAGATGAATGAGTTATTTGATAAAAATTGGATATCCGCAATATTTTTAGAGATAATTCACATTTACTCATTTTGAGTAGGTGAATAATTAGCTACGGGTCTGAAACCTCACCAAGTAAAAGCTCTCCCAAAAGTAGGTGAATGATTTATTTGAGAAAAATTGGATATCTGCAATACTTTTACAGATAATTCACATTTACTCATTTTGAGTAGGTGAGTAATTAGCTACGGGTCTGGAACTTCACCATGTGAAAGCTCTCCAAAAAGTAGATGAACGAGTAATTTGATAAAAATTGGATATCCACAATACTTTTAGAGATAATTAGCATTTACTCATTTTGAGTAGGTGAATAATTAGCTACGGGTCTGAAACTTCACCAAGTGAAAGCTCTTCCAAAAGTAGGTGAATGAGTTATTTAAGAAAAATTGGATATCCCCAATACTTTTAGGGATAATTCACATTTACTCATTTTGAGTAGGTGAGTAATTAGCTACGGGTCTGGAACTTCACCATGTGAAAGCTCTCCCAAAAGTAGATGAATGAGTTATTTGATAAAAATTGGATATCCGCAATACTTTTAGAGATAATTATCATTTACTCATTTTGAGTAGGTGAATAATTAGCTACGGGTCTGAAACTTCACCATGTGAAAGCTCTCCCAAAAGTAGATGAAGCAGTTATTTGAGAAAAATTATGTCATTATTTTGCCACAAATAAGAAAATAGCTATTACTCACTTATGGCATGCAATAGAACCCCAAACTATATGCATTTACCCTACAGTCACAATTTCAAAGTAGGTATTACTCGGCTATCCAATGTGCAACAGGTCTGAAACTTTACTATGTGATAGGTTATCAAAAACTAGATAACATATTTGAAAATATTTCCCTAACTTTAATACTTTTGAAGATATCTGACATTTACTTATGTTGTTATTTTGCTACAAATAAGAAAATAGCTATTACTCACTTATGGCATGCAATACAACCCCAAAATATATACCATCTTATAGTTAAGGACAAAGTAGCTGAACAACATATTTGAAGAAAAAGCTGTAACTGCAATAGTTTTTGAGTTACAATGGATTTACTCAACAGTCACAATTTCAAAGTAGCTATTACTTAGCTATGCAATGTGCAACAGGTCTGAAACTTTACTATGTGATAGCTTACAAAAAAGTAGATGAATGACATATTTGAAAAGAATTCCGTAACTTTAATACTTCTGAAGATATTTGACATTTACTTATGTCATTATTTTGCTACTAATAAGAAAATAGCTATTATTCATTTGTGGCATGCAATAGAACCCCAAACTACATGCCAGCTTATAGCTAAGGACAAAGTCGCTGAACAACATATTTGAAGAAAAAGCTGTAACTGCAATAGTTTTGGAGTTACAATGGATTTACTCAACTGTAGAATTTCAAAGTAGCTATTACTCAGCTATCCAATGTGCAACAGATCTGAAACTTTACTATGTGATAGCTTATGAAAAAGTAGATGGATAACATATTTGAAAAGAATTCCCTAACTTTAATACTTTTGAAGATATTTGACATTTACTTATGTCATGATTTTGCTACAAATAACAAAATAGCTATTACTCACTTATGGCATGCAATAGAACCCCAAACTATGTACCATCTTATAGCTAAGGACAAAGTAGCTGAACAACATATTTTAGGAAAATACTCTAACTGCAATAGTTTTGGAGTTACAATGGCTTTACTCAACAGTCAGAATTTCAAAGTAGCTATAACTCAGCTATCCAAGGTGCAACAGGTCTGAAACTTTACTATGTCATAGCTTACCAAAAAGTAGGTGGACAACATATTTGAAAAGATTTCCCTAACTTCAATACTTTTGAAGATATTTGACATTTACTTCTTCTGTTATTTAGCTACAAATGAGAAAATAGCTATTACTCACTTATGGCATGCAATAGAACCCCAAACTATGTACCATCTTATAGCTAAGAACAAAGTAGCTGAACAACATATTTTAGGAAAATACTCCAACTGCAATAGTTTTGGAGTTACAATGGCTTTACTCAACAGTCAGAATTTCAAAGTAGCTATTACTCAGCTATCCAATGTGCAACAGGTCTGAAACTTTACTATGTCATAGCTTACCAAAAAGTAGATGGACAACATATTTGAAAAGATTTCCCTAACTTTAATACTTTTGAAGATATTTGACATTTACTTCTTCTGTTATTTAGCTACAAATGAGGAAATAGCTATTACTCACTTATGGCAAGCAATAGAACCCCAAACTATGTACCATCTTATAGCTAAGAACAAAGTAGCTGAACAACATATTTTAGGAAAACACTCTAACTGCAATACTTTTTTAGTTACAATGGCTTTACTCAACAGTCAGAATTTCAAAGTAGCTATTACTCAGCTATCCAAGGTGCAACAGGTCTGAAACTGTACTATGTCATAGCTTACCAAAAAGTAGATGGACAACATATTTGAAAAGATTTCCCTAACTTTAATACTTTTGAAGATATTTGACATTTACTTCTGTTATTTAGCTACAAATGAGAAAATAGCTATTACTCACTTATGGCATGCATTAGAACCCCAAACTATGTACCATCTTATAGCTAAGGACAAAGTAGCTGAACAACATATTTTAGGAAAATACTCTAACTGCAATAGTTTTGGAGTTACAATCGCTTTACTCACCAGTCAGAATTTCAAAGTAGCTATTACTCAGCTATCCAAGGTGCAACAGGTCTGAAACTTTAGTATGTGATAGCTTACCAAAAAGAAGATGGACAACATATTTGAAAAGATTTCCCTAACTTCAATACTTTTGAAGATATTTGACATTTACTTCTTCTGTTATTTAGCTACAAATGAGAAAATAGCTATTACTCACTTATGGCATGCAATGGGACCCCAAACTATGTACCATCTTATAGCTAAGGACAAAGTAGCTGAACAACATATTTGAAGAAAAAGTTGTTACTGCAATAGTTTTTGAGTTATGAGCCCTTTACTCAAAATAGCTAAGATTGCTATTACTCACTTATCTTTAGGCCTAAGTCAATAAAACCAAAAAATTTTTCAAGGGCATGAAAATTCATTGGGACAATTAATTTACAAAAAATCTGTAGCTGTAGTAGTTTTGGAGAAATCTGCGTGACTAACTAACGCACGCACACACGTACGCACGCACGCACGCACGCACACACAGACATCATTTCATAATCTCCCTCCCGGGCTAAAGCCCGGCGGGAGATAATAAATCACACTTTTTCATTGTCTATACTATTAGCAATAATCTAAATATCCATACATTTATGACACATCCTTTTTCAATATGTTCAGACCTCTATAGGTCAACAGCTTGTTACATTTTCAATTTTTATTAGCAAATTTGCATGCTTATGAAATACATCATAGCTACTTGAAATGAAGATGTTTCTGAATACTAATTAAGTCTTGATTTGAATAAGTACTTCAATATTTGATATTCACTTCACATAATGACAATTACATGTTTACATGCTTTTTATAAAATCACTTGAAAACACATTCAGTTTGTACTGGGTCATAGTTTAGGATGTTGCCCACGTAAAGTCCCAAAATATTCGCTCAGGATCATCTGAAGACATAATTAACATATTTGCTTCAATAATAAAGGTGCATATTAAACTAGAGGATCGCTCGCAAAAAAAAAAAAGATAATGTTTTTGCATAGCAAAAACAAAGCGTCCCGAAAAGGATATAAAGGTGAGTGCTAAAGTATTAAGAAAATGCTTCGTTTGTAGCCTTATACTGTTGTGGCTACCAAAGTCAGCGCAGTCTGCTCTATCTAGCACGGTTTTCAAGATATAAGCATTTTTGTGTTTTGCAAAAAATTAAAAAAATTAAAAATGTCCGCTATATTTGGCGAGACAAAAATATTTTGAAAATTGGCATGGCTACTCTGCAGAGATACCCAGCAGGTCAAAAATTTTATTGAGTTCGCTCCATATAGCACGGTTTTCGAGATATAAGCATTTTTGTGTTTTGCAAAAACTTTGAAAATTCAAAATGGCCACCATTTTTGGGGAGACAAAAATTTTTGTCAAGACCACTGCCGCGGTGTGTATCTCCCGCCGAGCATTAAAGCAGAAGAAATAGCTTTTCCGAGATATTCACAATTTTTCATTTTCGTGTGTGAAAGCTCTTCCAAAAGTAGATGAATGAGTTATTTGAGAAAAATTGGCTATCAGCAATACTATTAAGAGATAATTCACATTTACTCATTTCGAGTAGGTGAATAATTATCTATGGGTCTGAAACTTCACCAAGTGAAAGCTCTCCCAAAAGTAGGTGAATGAGTTATTTGAGAAAAATTGGCTATCTGCAATACTTTTAAAGATAATTCACATTTACTCATTTTGAGTAGGTGAGTAATTAGCTATGGGTCTGAAACTTCACTATGTGAAAGCTGTCCCACAAGTAGATGAATGAGTATTTGATAAAAATTGGGTATCCGCAATACTTTTACAGATAATTAGCATTTACTCATTTTGAGTAGGTGAATAAATAGCTATGGGTCTGAAACTTCACCAAGTGAAAGCTCTCCCAAAAGTAGGTGAATGAGTTATTTGAGAAAAATTGGCTATCTGCAATACTTTTACAGATAATTCACATTTACTCATTTTGAGTAGGTGAATAATTAGCTATGGTTCTGAAACTTCACCAAGTGAAAGCTCTGCCAAAAGTAGGTGAATGAGTTATTTGAGAAAACTTGGCTATCTACAATACTTTTAGAGATAATTCGCATTTACTCATTTTGAGTAGGTGAGTAATTAGCTATGGGTCTGAAACTTCACAGAGTGAAAGCTCTCCCAAAAGTAGGTGAATGAGTTATTTGAGAAAAATTGGCTATCTGCAATACTTTTAGAGATAATTCGCATTTACTCATTTTGAGTAGGTGAGTAATTAGCTATGGGTCTGAAACTTCACCAAGTGAAAGCTCTGCCAAAAGTAGGTGAATGATTTATTAGAGAAAAATTGGCTATCTGCAATACTTTTAGAGATAATTCGCATTTACTCATTTTGAGTAGGTGAGTAATTAGCTATGGGTCTGAAACTTCACCATGTGAAAGCTCTCCCAAAAGTAGGTGAATGAGTTATTTGAGAAAAATTGGCTATCTGCAATACTTTTACAGATAATTCGCATTTACTCATTTTGAGTAGGTGAGTAATTAGCTATGGGTCTGAAACTTCACCATGTGAAAGCTCTTCCAAAAGTAGGTGAATGAGTTATTTGAGAAAAATTGGCTATCTGCAATACTTTTAAGAGATAATTCGCATTTACTCATTTTGAGTAGGCGAGTAATCATCTACGGGTCTGAAACTTCACCATGTGAAAGCTCTCCCAAAAGTACATGAATGACTTATTTGATAAAAAAATTGGGTATCCGCAATAGTTTTTGAGATAATTAGCATTTACTCATTTTGAGTAGGTGAGTAATTAGCTACGGGTCTGAAACTTCACCAAGTGAAAGCTCTTCCAAAAGTAGGTGAATGAGTTATTTGAGAAAAATTGGCTATCTGCAATACTTTTAGAGGTAATTCGCATTTACTCATTTTGAGTAGGTGAGCAATTAGCTATGGGTCTGAAATTTCATCAAGTGAAAGCTCTTTGGGATAGCTGCTCTGCAGAGATACCCTGAAGATCAAAAATTTCGTCGAAATCGCTCTATGTAGGACGGTTTTCGAAATACTAGCATTTTTGTGTTTTGCAATTTTTGCGCAAAAATTCGAAAATTCAAAATGGCCGCCATTTTTGGCAAGACAAATTTTTTTTGAAAATTGGCATGGCTACTCTGCAGAGATACCCTGTGGGTCAAAAATTTCGTCGAAATCGCTCTATCTAGCATGGTTTTCGAGATATAAGCATTTTTATGTTTTGCAATTTTGCTAAAAATTCGAAAATTCAAAATGGCCGCCATTTTTTGCGAGAAAATTTTTTTTTGAAAATTGGCATGGCTACTCTACAGAGATTCCCTGCGGGTCAAAAATTTCGTCGAAATCGCTCTATCTAGCATGGTTTTCGAGATATAAGCATTTTTATGTTTTGCAATTTTGCTAAAAATTCGAAAATTCAAAATGGCCGCCATTTTTTGCGAGAAAATTTTTTTTTGAAAATTGGCATGGCTACTCTACAGAGATTCCCTGCGGGTCAAAAATTTTGTCGAAATCGCTCTATCTAGCAGGGTTTTCGAGATATAAGCATTTTTATGATTTGCAATTTTTGCGAAAAATTCGAAAATTCAAAATGGCCGCCATTTTCGGCAAGATAAATTTTTTTTTAAAAATAGGCATGGCTACTCTGCAGATATAGCCTGTGGGTCAAAAATTTCGTCGAAATCGCTCTATCTAGTACGGTTTTCGAGATATAAGCATTTTTATGTTTTGCAATTTTTGCGAAAAATTCGAAAATTCAAAATGGCCGCCATTTTTGTCGAGACAAAAATTTTTTTCAAAATTGGGAAAACTACACCGCAGACATACCCTGTGGGTCAAAAATTTCGTCGAAATCGCTCTATCTAGCACGGTTTTCGTTTAAGCATTTTTGTGTTTTCCTTATTTGGAAAATTCGTAATGATTAATTAATCACTAATTACTCGGCCATTTCTTGACCAATCAATGCCAAAATCTAATGATTTCCAGATTTTAATAGAATGAATGTATTTGTAAAGTTTCAGGTGAATTGATAAAATTCCTTTCAAGTTATCATCCAGACAAGCTTCCCCATCGAAAAAAGACATTTTTGGTCATGTGACCTCTCTGATTGGTTGAAATGTCACTGCAGCATATTCAAAAAATTCCCCAAGGCTACTGCCTAAACCTGCCAAATTTGAAAAGAATCCACCTAACGGTTACAGAGTTATAAGGAAAACAAAATGCGGAGCCGCCGGAGCCGCCGGAGCCTGAAGGTCTCCCATACACAAACAAGCGTCCCTTGCGGGACGCTTAATTATCAGCTGATTAAATTGATGACAAAAGTGGGTCAAATAACTAGCAAGATATAAATCCATAACCTTAGGTCTAGTCTAATATACCCAGTATAATTGTAAATCAAAAATATATTAACCAGGGATGGGTCAGTATAAATAATGTGTATATTGAGAGCCTGCCAATGCAAAATCATACCGATTCCAGGACTTGATGTTTTAGTGTACCCCAATCAAACATGGGCATTTCAATGAAATCACAATAAAAATCCATAACTACACAAAACATGGGATAAAAACGTGCAACGTCTTCAGACTTCTGATTTGAGTCCAATATTTTAAGTTTTCCTTATCCATTATGTGTTGTCAAGCAAGATTGAGGTTATAAAGTGTCCTAACCAAAATGGTAGTTCTGCTCAACATATCGCTATATTTAAGTATAAACGTCTTCAAATATACAAAAATATGGGATAAAAGCTTATAATTTTTTTTTCAGATTTTGGGTATGTTCCCAATGATTTAGGTCTTCATTCCATTACATGTGCTGACAAGCAACGAGTCAGTTATAAAATCTCGTCCTGGTATTTCAGTAAAACGCTCCTGACACCGAGACAGGGGCCACGGTGGCAGAGTGGTAACACTCTCGCCTCCCACCTCTGAGGCCGGGGTTCGGTTTCCGGCACAGCCTCATGTGGGAAAGCTGGTAGTTGCTTGCCGTTGGTTGGCAGTTTACAGTACAGAACCCTAACGAACTGTATGTACTGGTTTCCTCTGCCCTTCCAACTACCCATCAAGATATGACCTGTACAGTGTTGAAAGCGACGTAAAACCCCAAATAAATTGACACCGAGACACTCAGGGCCTGCCGACCCAGCCCTAATATTAACCTATTGAAAGAAATGAACAGTCTGTTGGCCAAATTATAACACAAACCATTTATGAAATCCCAAAATCAGATAATGTTGTATTTTTGTAGGTAGAAGTGGAAATTGCTCATATCTAGAACCAAATCCTGTGGATACTTGGAAGTTTTGGTCAAACACTTGCACAGTTAACAGCAACTTATTACATATATCATTACATATTTGGAAGTTATTGTGTCCTTGAGCTCTGAATTAATCAACCTTGTCATTTAAAATGAAATTCTATTAATTTATATTATCTAACTGATATATCTCAAAGAAAACCCTTTTCTTTGGTCATCATCAGTACAGCCGTAAGTGTCAAAATAATAACGTCACATGATACGATGCATCATTATTGACATACAAATGCAAAATCTCTCTGGATACTGTATATGATGTTATTTAGATCAGTAAATAACAAAAGGTGAAGTAAGTTTTCCATGAAAATAAACCAATGTGCAAAATCCCATTCAAAAATCATCTGTGCTGGAATTACTTTATTCTTGTTATTTCAACAATTATATTCTATATTCACTAACACTCGTAGTCTTACAATTGCTGTTATTGTTAAAATTCTTTATGAATAAGAGAACTATCTCCAGGCACCACATATAGCTGTGTTAACCAATGAAATTCTTCCTCTAACATGGCCAATCAGGTTTGTCCTCTCACCTGTATATCCAGGAACCATCTTCTCGACCAGCTTCTGGTCACCCCAGCTCTGTGTTCGGGTGCGGAGCAGCTCCATTCGACCTTCCTTGATCTCGTCCCCCTCAGTCTTGACAGGGTGGTTGTTTGCAAGGACCAGACGACCTGGAAATTGAACAAAGGTCAAACTTAAGCCATACAGATTCTGAATAGAAGTTTGAAAATACTAAACAGGATGATTCTTGAAAAAAAAACAGTCTGAAATGGTACAGATTAATAATATGCAGATATTAAAACTTTTGAGATTAACAGGATAGTTGGTAAAATGGAATACATGACAGTGCTAACTATATCAACTAAGGTCAAAGGTGACACAATGTCACTTAAAAGGAGAGGGTAAATAAATTTTCTTATAAAAAGTAGCAAGATCCTTCAAAAACTTCCTGGCTGCAGACAGTGGTCCAAATCAACACCAAATGTGAATCATTTGTTATTTGTGCCATTGGCCACATTTCCGGAAAATTCCACCAAAATCTGTCCAAACTGTTTTGAGTTATTTTGCAAGTAGACAAAGAAATCAATGCTGCCAAAAGCATATCCTCCTTGGCGGATGAGTTTGAGCAACAAATGAATTTGGATGGTTAAAATTAATTATCTCTAATATACAAAGTAGCCATTAATCAAAATGAATTATTGTATATTTTTTACATTTTAGAATATACTGAAAACATTTTCCAGTTAAATACTTGTGACCTGTATTTTGATTCAAAAATTTATCTCAAAGGTCAGGGGTCAATTTCACAGACTGTGGTGTTTTAGACTCATCACTACATATATCAGTGGAACATTTTTCTTCTGACTGAAATCCAGACAGTTTCTTTGAGGAAACAGTAAGTGATCAAGTTAAGTTGGAAAATGAGTTTTGAAAGCTGTATTATATTAGTGGAAATGTGTCTTCACAGCATGTGTATTAAAAGAGATCACATTAATTATATCCCCAGACGAAAGTCGGGGATATATTGGATTCAGGTCCGTCGCGCCGCCGCCACCGCCGCCGCCGTAGAAATTTCCTTGTGGACGCGATAACTCAAAAACAAATTAATATTTTTTTTTCAAACTTGGTACACATGTTAAGGGTGCCCAAAGGAAGATCCCTATTTTAAGGTGACCTTAAACTCCCAGTAAAAAAGAACTTATGGCCACCTTAAAGGCCAGAAATTGGACTTTTGGCCACTTAGAGCCCTGTAGGTCACAAACTATGATGCTCAGCTGGCTGAAATTTTACCTGACAACACATTAATATGTTCTTAGTACATGTGCCGAAAATCACGACTTTAAGTTGAGGAGAAAATTGTGTTTGAGGCCCATAAATACCCCCACTTAGGGATTTTTTGCTATACTTTTCACATATTTTGCCCTATAATTTGGAAGTGGTAATTCTGATGAGTCTCAAACTGCGCTAGGTATAACTTTGATATGTAATCCTTGTCTGTAGAAAATTTTAGGGCTGTAGGTTTACCCAAAGGGGTCGACTTAAGGTCTCAAAGTGCCCACAGAGACCCAATTTATGCACTTTTTGCCACTTTCAAGCACTGTAGCTTTCAAACTATGTCTCTCATCTAAGTTAAATATCATCTGGGAATATATCTATGTGTTTTCTTATATGTGCCCCAACATTTAGGCCTTTAATAGACAGTTAACCTGTGTATCAGGACCATAAACACCCACCCGAGTGACCCTTATAAGACATTTTTCACATCTTTTTCCCTGTAACTTGGAAATGGTAAGTCTGAGAAGTTTCAAACTGTATTAGATATATATTCTGTGTGTAATCTTAGTATGTAACAGATTTTAAGTCTGAAGCTTTAATTTTGAAGGTCAAATTGAGGTCTCTAAAAGGCTCCCAAAGACCCAATATTTGGACTTTTTGCTACTTTTAAGCCCTGTGACTGTTAAACTATGTGACTGATAGAGCTCAAATCCTATCTGGGAAGATATTAGTATGTTATTTTTATATGTGCCAAAAATTAAGGCTTTAAGAAGACATTTAGCCTGTGTATGAGGACCATAAATCCCCACCCGAGTGACCATTTTTAGACATTTTTCACATATTTTTCCCTGTAACTTGGAAATGGTAAGTCTAAGAAGTTTCAAACTGTATTAGATGCATATTCTATGTGTAATCTTAGTATGTGACAAATTTTAAGTCTGAAGCTTTAATTTGAAGGCCACATTTAGGTCTCTAGAAGGCCCCATAAAGACCCAGTATTTGGACTTTTTGCCAATTTTAAGGCCTGTGACTGTTAAACTATGTGACTGATAGAGCTGAAATCTCATCTGGGAATACATTATTATGTTCTTTTTACATGTGCCAAAAATCAAGGGTTCCAGTAGACATTTAACCTGTGTATGAGGACCTTAAACACCCACCTGAGTGACCCTTTTAAGACATTTTTCACATATTTTGCTCTGTAACTTGGAAATGGTAAGTCTGAGAAGTTTCAAACTTTATTAGATACATATTCTATGTGTAATCTTAGTATGTAACAAATTTTAAGTCTGAAGCTTTAATTTCAAAGCCACATCGAGATCTCTAAAAGGCCCACAGAGACCCAATATTTGGACTTTTTACCACCTTTAAGCCCTGTGACTGTTAAACTATGTGATTGATGGAGCTGAAATCCCATCTGGGAATGCATTATTATGTCCTTTTTACATATGCCGAAAATCAAGGTTTTTAGTAGACATTTAACCTGTGTATGAGGGCCATAGACACTCGCCCAAGTGCCTTTTTTGACATTTTTTCCGTATTTTGCCCTGTTATTTGGAAATGCTTAGTGTGACAAGTCTTAAACTGTATTATATATAATTTTTGTTTGTTATGTATGTCCCCCAAAAAGTTTCAGATCTGTAGTTTAATTGCTAAGGTCTCTTTAACAATTGTAAAATGCCCACAGAAACCCAATTTATGGACATTATGCCACTTTAAAGCCCAGTAACTGTCAAACTGTGTGGGTTATAGAGCTGAAATCTTTGAATTTTTAAAAGGAAATGCCTGTCTATTTAAATTTTGAATATTAATAATGTTATGGCTATCTTAGTCTTTTAAGAACTTATTTTTGTGTGTTATACCTCTGCTTGCTGAGTTTTTAACTTTTTAAAATGAAACTGGTTAAACATATTCAAGTAGACAAAATGGACACTTTAAGTGAGCTTTAAGTCCCAATATTAATGAAATTATATCCTTATGTAGTAAAACTAGGGGATTTTTAACCCTCAACTAGCCCAGTTTTATTCAACTTGCCTCAGTTAATTTTGACACAGCTCCTACAGTTATGAACTCATTTCAGTTGATAATCACATACTTAAAATTCTCAATTCTTTTTGTATTTGAGTACCCCTTTTATATAGATTGTTTGTTTACCATTTATGCTGTAGCACTCCATCTCTTTGTAGTCCCAACCCACATCCCCCACCCGGATTCCCCCCACCCACCTCTGGGACCTCCAGCTATATTGAGTGACATCAGATGATGATATCAGATGAGAAACAAAGAACTCAATGGGGTTGCAGATCTTGTGTAATAGTGAGAGTGGTGTGGAGAAGGGGAGAGGGGTGGGGGTGGGAGGTGGTGGGCTTCATTACATATAACACAAAGGGGAGTCAGAACTGAGATTGTATCACATATTTAGGTTGCATATATATGGACCACATATATAGGTATAGAGGAAATGAATAACTGAAAACAATTTGCAAATTCTAAAAATAATATAATAAAATAATAATATAAATAATTTTTTTTTAAATAATATTTTAGTTGTGAACAAATATAGAAACAGATATGCGCTTTTGGGATTATGAATTTTAGAATGGACATTGAATCATCAATCATTTAAATACTTTGAAGGAAGATTGAAAAGTATGATGAGTTGAGTTAAAAATAATATTTTATTTGTCAACAAATATAGAAACAGATATGCTCTTTTGGGATTATTATTTTAGAATGGACATTCAATCATCAATCATTTAAATACTTTGAAAATAGGTTTAGAGTTGTCATTGCAGGAAGATTGAAAATATAATTTGAGTTATGTATTCGGCGTCTGGGGATACACCATCTTCCTTGGAAAGATATAAACAGAGTAGATTGATGTGCTGAAGTTCATATAATAATGGGTAATTATGTTTTAAAAAATTCCCGATCAAAACCTGTGGCGTGAGTGATGACCTGTCTGGGGATATGTTGGTGCCGAGTTGGCCCAATCTAGTTTGATGAACAAATCAGGAAGCCATCAAGGTAAGTTGTAAAATATTTTCTGACAGGCACATAAAGAAAACATATAGTACACACCGTAAGATGTCATTAATTTTATCAATAAATCAGGGAGTTATTGCCACATTGATGACATTGTCTTATTGAATGAAAATTTTAGGGAGTTATTGACTATGATCTGATTTTGACAGCAAGGTGACTGGACACCTTGAATATGACATTTAAAAAATTAATCCAAGTTTGTCAAGTAAAACAGTACAAACAATTAATGCTGGAAGTCAGTAACATATAAAATGAAAACTGCCCGAATGACATACAGATAACTGAAAAAGATATCATGAATGAAGATAATATTAACAAGTGCGTAGCATAAGTATTATATTGTTAATCTTCATGAGTGATATATTTTTCTCTATATGTCTAATGAGGGATTCTTTTTAAACTTTTATTATATACCATTTTGTATGATTTATGAGTCAAATAAATTAACATTTAAAGAGAGAATGTGAAAAAAGCTGTCACAAAACATGGGAACCAGTAAACATAAAAATTTTAATCTTTAACTTGTGATAATCAGATTTCTCAGCCACTTTTGCATGGACAGAAGCGCTGTAAAGTGACCTTTGTAATGATATATAATTCATATTTCCAAGTTACATAGGTTCTGAGATATTACTTAAAAACTGGAAGTTATTGACACTAATTATCCGTGGTAAGGGGGCTCTGCTGTATACAAAAATATATCCCACTCTGTATATCCCCCCTATACAATAGAAAAACTTCCCGAATGACATATACATAAAAAATATATCACAAAGATAACAAGATGCACTCAGAGAGAGCAAAACGCTCGACTCCATGTGACCAGTTCATCAAGTGATATAAAGTATCGTAAGGAAGACAATAAAATAAAACCAAACATGTAAATTAATCTTCATAGAAATATCAAGTAGAAAGCTAGTCATTTAAAATACATTGAAATGGGACCTCTGAAAAATCATGAATTTTTTGTATCCAAATTAAGATCCTGATCTTTCTTTTAGTAACTACATCCCCCCCCCCCCCCCCCCCCCCCCCCCCCACACACACACACACACACAAAATAATATATAAAATAAAATAAAATAAAAAAAATAAACAATAAGCACACAAAAACATTAAACTGCTGGTGGAGGTAAAAATATTGCTTAAAGGTCACTTGGTGAAAACCACGCATGGTAATTTTTTGTGATGGACTGTCAAGGAATTGAAATAAAAAAAGGGAAAATAAAACAGAAATAATAATTAATAAAAATGATGAATATACCACCTCCCTCTTTATTATGTTTATTAAAATGAGAAGAAATAGTTTTACTTAAAGACAGCAAGTATCACAAGCTAGGTTTGTGACCTCACAATGACAGTTGCATTGTGACATCACGGAGTAATGACATCATCAGAAAGCAAAATATTGATTTTTTACCTATGTGATGAAGAGAAGCAGTTTCACTGTGTATTCCCAATTAAAAATAAGAAAAAATCTCTCCTGGCTTTAATTTTCAAACAAATTACACCAAATTTGGAAGAATTCGTCTGTTCCCCATAAAATACCTGCCCACTAAATTTGAGATTGATTGATGTTATAGTTTTTGAGTTATAAGGGCAAAACAGTGCACAGACAGAGAAGCAGATTTCACTGTAAAAGCCCACTTAAAAATAAGAAAAACTCTCTCCTGGCTTTAATTTTCACACAAATTACACCAAATTTGGAAGAATCTGTCTGTTCCCCATAAAATACCTTCCCACCAAATTTGAGATTGATTGATGTTATAGTTTTTGAGTTATAAGGGCAAAACGGTGCACAGACAGAGAAGCAGACTTTTCACTGTAAAAGCCCAATTAAAAATAAAAAAAACTCTCTCCTGGCTTTAATTTTCACACAAATTACACCAAATTTGGAAGAATCCGTCTGTACCCCATAAAATACCTGCCCACCAAATTTGAGCTCGATTGGTGTTATAGTTTTTGAGTTATAAGAGCGAAACGGTGCACAGACAGACAGACAGGCAGACAGACAGATGGACAGACAGAAACAAACTGATCACAATAACCCTCTCCTATCGTCGAGCGTTAACAATATCATACGAGTGCATAGCAAGAGTATGATATTGTTAATTTTCAAGAGTGATATATTTTTTCTGTATATGTCTGATGAGGGCTGTTTTACTCTTATTATCCACCATTTTGTTCAATTTTGGGGTTACATAACATGAATATTTAAAGAACGGATGTGAAAAGGCTGTCATAAAGCACAGGCAACAGAGAATATAAAAACTTCAATCTTTGACTTGCAGTAGCTTCTTTGTTTCTGCATGGATTTTTATGCAACACACACAAGCAAAAGCGCCGTACAACGACCTTTCTAATGATATATAGTACATATTTGTAGGTAACATAGCTTTTGAGATATTAGTGAAAAACCGGAAGTTATTGACACAAGTTATCCATGGTACGGAAGTGTCGTTGTATAAAAAATTTATATATATCCCACTCCGTATGTCTCCCCTACACAAATAGGTCAAACACAGCTTGTGGTGGATAATAAATAAGGTGCCACAGTAGAGTATTTATGTCCCTTCCATATCTAATACCACTGTTCCTCTTTGAGTTTTCATAACACCTGCATAATGATCTGCTCCCGAATGCTACAACTCATGAAGGTAAATCTGAATTATAAGCCCTGTTAACTCATACATTTCATCCTCTCTTAGGATAACATTACTTGGCCCCATTTTTATAGAAGAGTGTACAAGGTTAGTTGTAACTCCACAAAGATAAATCGTAACACCATAAAGGTAAGTAGTAATTGACTATAAAACTAAAAAGGTTGGTTATGAGTATTTGGGACAAAAATAATCACTCTTGCAGGTTTTTAAACATGTTAATATTTGGAATGAGTGTCTACGATCACTGGGATTGTATTTCTGACCTTTAAGACTAAAAAGATTAGTCACATGACCAATAAGATTATACTCAGGACCATATTTAGCACAAGGTGTAAACTTAGAACAGTGGAACATTGGTATTATGTCATATTGAGACAAGGCTTGCATATTTTTCAGTATTTCAATATTCTTAAAGTCGGTATTCTGAAACAGACTTGGATGCACATATGGAGGAATCAGAAAGGCCGTACTCGTTTGCAAAGATTTACTATGACGAGGCAACTAGGTCTTTCCAAAGGGCGCAAGTTTGATGTCAGACAGCAGGGTCAGTGGCATTTCACGCAACAAAAAGGATTCAGCTGCAACATTTCACATGTCCTCACCTGAACTGGCAACCTCACCATCCCGCAAGAGGCGAGAGGTGGTCCGCCCGAAGGTCTCTCCAATCTGATACTTGAATTGAGGACAGAACCCTCCATATCTGAAATAGATAATCTCAAAATATTATCACAGATTGATAAGGTATAATATTTAAATAAGATATTACACATGAAGTAAATTCCATACAAATGTAACCTCCAATATACTGTGTACAAGTGTACTATAATTTTGGTTGGAGCTAAAACCTTCACTTATACCTACAAAAATACAGAGTTCTTTAATTTGTGACCTCAAAGCCAGTTCTACTTACTTATAAATTGGACTTACAGTAGTTTTAATTCTAGAGAGTCCTGCTGCAGGTTTCATGTTATATTCTGATAATACTTCCTTATAATGCTTTTTCAGTTTTCTGTGTTTGTCTTTATACATTTACTGAATATTTACTTTTCTTTGATAATTTCTAAATTTTTATGTGTAAATAAACCCATAAAAAACAAGAGCACTCAGAGAGTGCAGACCTCCACCAAGGCAGCTCAGTCCCCCAACGCTGTGTCTACTCCATAAAATAATTCCAGGGCTTTGCTAACCTACCATTGGCATTGATATTGTATTTTTAATGCTTTGTTCCTTGTCCCATTTCAGACATTTAATGAAAATTTCATCCAAATCCATCCATAACTTTTTGAGTTATCTTCCTTTAAAAAATACCTGGATCCAGAAGATCCAGACAATGATCCAGATCACACCCAAAATCTAATCACTTCTTCCTTATCTCATTTTGGACATGTCTTGAAAATTTCATCAGAATCTGTCCATAACTTTTCGAATTATCTTCCTTTAAAGAATTCAGGGATCCAGAAGATCCAGACAGTGATCCGGATCACTCCCAAAATCTAATCACTTCTTCCTGTTACCATTTCGGACATATCCTGAAAATTTCATCAAAATTCGTCCATAAGTCTTCTAATCACTTTACCAATTTCTCACAAATCCTGAAAATTTCATCAAAATCCCTGCATATGTTTTTGAGCTATCTTTCTTTAAAAAATTAAATGTCATGGATCCAGAAGATCCAGACAGTGATCCGAATCACACCCAAAATCTAATCACTTCTTCCTTTTACCATTTCGGACATATCCTGAAAATTTCATCAAAATTCGTCCATAAGTTTTTAAGTTATGTTGTTCACAAATAAACAAACAGACGGACAGACAAATCCAGGCGAAAACATAACTTTCTTGGTGGCGGTAAATATAATACATGTACATACAAAAATTGGTTTCCATCTGTTTCAGCAGCTAGGGTCATATCAGGACAGGGCCCCTCTGTGAATGTCACATAGGGAACAAGACTAGAGAGGTGAGAGGGCCACAGAGGTGAGAATTAAATGCCCAATAAAAAGGTTAGTGCTGAATAAAGTAGGGCACCAAATATCCATGTACAGAGAAAAGTGTTTTTGAATTCCTATTGTACAAGTTATTTACTACAAATTAAGGAAAATTCTTACCCTTGGTATACAAGAATTATTAGTTGCGTAAGAAGTTAAAGCTGGTTTGAAGATAAAATTTTTTTTCCTGCATTTGAAATTATACTGAGGTACCCAGGAGGTCGACGACTATAATATGTACTAAAGACTAAATACATGTATATAAAACAGGTTAATTATTCCTAAATGTCAATCAAACATGATCACAAACTGCCTTTATATATACTGGAGCCTTACAAAAGTAATTTACAATATTTAAATTCCCATAATTCCTCTTTTCTTTCAAATAGCCACAGGGTAAGTTGCTCTTGTCCACACGATAATGAAGTGACAACACAAAACATTGCCTTGTTTTCCCAGTTGGAAAAGATTTCAATTAGGTTTCACCATATCTTTTATACACTAAATTTACACCTTTAAGTCAACAATAAACCAATTCATGTATTTGTTAGCTATTTACTTATTGACCATGAACAAAGTTTGAAAGTGACAAGAGAACAGGTAGAGTTGAAATTTAACAAAAGTAACAAATAAGTAAGTAAATAACACATTGAATGCCAGTCAAAAATGACTTAAGGGCGAGTGACATTTAAGAACCAAGTACATGGGTAATGCTTGGTCTCTTTTGGCAAGCATTAAAGGTTAAGATTACCAATATTTACGCCACACTTCGGTGTATAAAAGATCAACATGTAAATACACAGAGTGTCATTCACCAGTAATCCGATTCAATGAAATAATGATTCCCCTAATGATTTAGTGCTTCTTGCTCTAAAAGCCCAGTACACAGTGTTTGTTTTATTGCCTTTAATGCTGAATAGATTCTTAAAATAAAGTAATCAGGTAATATTTACAGAATATCCTATTAGATTGTCTTCACCAATATTTCCTGTGACAAAAAAGGGTGTTGTCATTTAATGAAGTCTTTCTTATTGACTTAAATGTGCCTGCATCTAATAAATGTACTCTGCTGTAAGCTGGGTATATATTCGAAAGATAACTTCAACACACACATTATATACGTGTGTTAATTGTGTCATAATTCATTGAGAATATTGATGACCATTTTATGGCATTCCACAGATATTTGAAACGAGCTTTCAGTTCTTGTAATTAACAGTCTCAATCATATTCAATTTCCAGTTTATATAAGAGCTGCATTTAAAAAAAAAGTTAATCAATGATCCCTTGGTTACAAACTTGTTTCTTTATTTGTTTGTATAATTTACTAAATGGAATTTCAAATGAAAAATGAGGGAATATTTAATATGTGAAAGTGAAAATGTGTTGGATAGTGTAGCATGAACACTCAAATTCTCTAATTTGCAAAAGATAAAGTTTGCAATATATTTGGCTTTTTATGTATAATGAACTATGACTACTTAAAGCATCCATATACTTTTTATTTCATCTACAAAAATGACTACTTTAGTTGGCTCATTTATTCAACACAGCCCTGTCAGTATCTATACCTGGATTTACAAAACTTATATATTATATTTTTCATCAATTTACACAGGCTTGCTTGGATTTTTTTTTGCTAAATCATTCTATTGCTATGACTTTCAAACTATGGCACTTAATTTTAATTCATTGTTATTAAAAATAAACAACAATCTAATTGCAGTTTGTTCACTATCTCAATATTAAAATTATCACATCAAATCATATATTCATTGAATGTGTTATTCCATTTCAAATTTGTTTGTCCAGTGTTATAACAAGTCATAATTTGTCTGTAATTTTTCTGAACACTATGAAAAAGCAGATTATCACATAATAAGCATTTTGATATATTAAATTATATACTAATTCATTGGAACTTTTGCTGTATAAAAACTTTATCCTTTTGAAGAAAGATATAGTGTTGCCACATTAATTTTTAATGTTTATACAAATTATTTGGAGTATTAAAATTTTCAGTGAATAATATAAAACAAAAAAAGTACCAGTTATATAATATATGATGGTTTATGTCCTTTTGGAAATGACAGTTCTCAGTCAGTTAATTTCCATACTACAATGACTTTTGACCACTGTCAATTTTAACATTGACATATAAATGCACATCCATGAATTATAGTATTTTTAAGTAATATATCTGACATTCTTCCATTAAATTTAGCAGTAAAGGACAAACAACATCTATTATCAAAGCATAGCCAAATACCTTTATGTTTTAAAATAAACTACAACTGTACTTAGTTTATTGGCTTTTGTTTGGCAAAATAATGTCAAATAAACTACAAAGATCTGAGTAATTTGTGAATCATTCTTCCATAAATTCCTGGAAGAAATGAAATTAATAAACAACAGAAGTAAAAGTTACTTTTCTCTATGACACAGTGAAGAGTTACAGATTCTAAATTAATTTACATTAAAAATACAACTTACCCTGGCACATGATAAGGGTCTGGTGTAGTCAACACACTTCTATGGATATTTGCCGGTTGTTGTATTGCCACGGCTGCCATTTTGGATATTTTTGTGTTTTTGTTTTTAACAAACTAAAAAAATATTTGTGTATCTCCTCTGTGTGCTTCTTTACGTCCACTGTTTTCTTCAATGAGAAAATCAGTAGAACTGGTCTACTAGAAATACTGTCCACTCGAGGAATCAATGCCTAAATCCGAAAATCCGTACTGGCTACTTGTGTCTCCAAGTGATAAAGCTCGTGACGTAACAAGTAGCATTCAAAACCTTCTGACGTCACAGGATCAATATGGCGCCGTTCGTAAATCCCAAATCCGTAAGACCTAAATAAATTTAGGATGTCGCCAATATCTTGCTGTCCGGTTGTATCTGTTACCCTTCGGGCAATTTTGACCACTCTCTCACCTCTTGCCACAATAAATTTAATGAAAGTAAGAAAAAAGTTGAAACAAAATACTGTGTGCTGTTCTATCGAATTCCCAAGGTATTCTGAATAGGCTGTTTTCTTATAAACACTAGAAAGGTGGAGATTTCGTGGATTAAACCAGCCAGTCACTTTTAGATCCCCTTTTAATAAAGGTTAAAAGAAAACAACGAATTTTACAGCAACATACACATGATCCTGATATATACCATGCAGTTTATTGGGTATCATGAGATTTTTTCCAGAGATCTACCCAGGAATCTATGAGTTAATTCCGAGAGTTCTAAAGGATATACTGTATTGTGACCGAGCTTAATCAATAGACTAACATATTGTACATAGATAAAGAGACCCATTCATAACACCAGAGTTGATTTTTATAATTCTCATGAGCTGATACCCCCTCAGAAGACAGCTATGTCAATAAATATGCATAGAGTTTTCCTAGATATGACATTCAGCAATCAATCACATAAACCATTGAGTAATTCTCTGTTTTGAAAGGTAGATATTTTATTGCGATACAAATAAGGACTATTGGGTGAGAAACTTAAAGGTTATCAACTTGTGTGCTTATAAAAATAATAAAATAATTTTACTAGATTCATATTTTTGATGATCTGGACTATGTTTACTTGGTAGTTATCTGGTGCAGCTGGGATGTACAAGTTATACTGTTTAGATTGGTAGCATTTTATTAATTTTAATTTAACCAATATAGTAAAAATATTGGGAGTTTTCTTTTTTTGGGGGGAAAAAGCTATAATGCAATTAATTGGGAATGTACAACCAAACCAAAATTCAGTTATTCTAATCATCAATATTTTTAGAATACATAATTACGATTGACAAATTATTTTTGAGCTCTCCAATGAGGTTATTTAAAGGTGAGCTTACATACGCCCGATCAATTACAGGGAAAGTGAACATCAGTACTTTTCAAAAAAGAAAATAAAGTCAAAAGCTTGTTTGCTCAAACTTATTTTCTTCTTATTTACAAAATAAATATGACCAACTCTAAATTTTTCCCTAGAATAAAAAAGGCCAACTTTTAAAAAGTGTTAGGTGTCTGTTAAAGAAACTGAAAGAAAATCACTTAAACGGTACATGTTAAACTACTCGTATGAGTACATTATAGAAAATTATGAACTCCGATTTTACCATTATGAAATAGAATTTTGATTGTTCAATGATAAGCTGTAGCAAATTAATCTTTTCCACGCTTTTTAAAGCTTTACATCTGTATTGCTTGAATGAGACTTATGCAAACGTCCATATACAAGGATGGACAGTCTCACAGACAGGATAGTCTTAACAGATAAACGGAAAAGGCCACTTTGTCCCTTGACTGTCCTGTCCTGGACAGAAGACTTACATGTTTACATACTTACTCATGCTTCATGGTGAATCTAACCAAATTCGCCTGGGCTAATATTCATAAAAAATGATCCAACCCAAACTCACTCATAGTACATCTCAAATTCAGTCCTACATTAGTATTAACTCAAACTTAGCTTTCTCAAGTGAAATCATACCTAAGTTATGTATTGGTCAAACTCAAATTAAAACATGATCAATTAAAATTAATACAGTCATATAATATCAAACATTTAAGGCTCATTTCATGCAAGCTTAAATATAGGGAGCATAAATGATTTTTAACCTTGAATTTAAGTATATATACTTACTTGAGAATTTCGCATTATATTTGAGTTTCAGTTTGAGTTTAAACTCAAATTTAGGTTTACGCCTTAATCATATGGATTATATTTGAGTCTGTGTTTAAGACTGAGTTTGAATCCTTCTTGGTATAGCAGTAATACGATTGTTTCTTAAATAACCTTAAAGTGTACTGCTTCAGACACGTATATGGTAGAAAATCCAGTACCTGGTAGAATTTCAAATTCTACAGGCAGAAAGTCCAATCGAGGAGATTTGGGTATTGCCCAGGGGTGGTATTCACTAACATGGATCAGTAAAGATCAGATCAAATTTGAACAAAAATTATCACTTTTTGATCAGATTTTTGGATCAGCTCAGATTGGTATTCATGAAACGTTTGATCTGATATTTTGATCAAATTTTGGATTAACTATGATCCATGCTCTTTGATGGATTAACTTTTGGATCAAGACAGATAAAAAATAACTGATGGAAGATTTATTTCTCAGGGAAGATGAATGTTTTAATCAGTTATTACTGAGGCAGACAGTATTTCACAACTAAATAAACGTTTTAAAATTGTGTGAAATTCATACAAAAACAGATGGAATATTTCATCTTTTCAGTTCAAGTGATCCATGGTTTCTGAATAGCTATTTGATCCCATGGCTCACTTAAAACTTTTTTCTCAAATTTGATCTGATCTTGATCTGATCTTAATCCTTGTTAGTGAATACCGCTCCTGGGGTCTGAAATGTAAATAACCTTGGTTTCAATCTCGGACACTAAGCGTTACTCTGTGGAACAGAGAGTAATCTTTGTGTAATTTTTGTACGAACTCAATGTAAACTTAGAAGAAAGTCCAACCGAAACACACAATGTGGGCTTTCTAAACATATAAATCTGTCATTTAAGCAATGTGCAGCTTTCACAAATGAAGAAAAGGCATATTAAAGAAAGTATTACACTGTACCACAGATTTCACATTTCAACATGACAGAAACTGAAATTTTCAGTCTATTTAAAGAATTTTTACAATCAGCATCAAATCCCATGACCATTTTTCAAGGGAACTCTGTAACATGGACATTACCAACTGATTAAGAGATTGTTATACAAAGTACAGTTTAGCCAATTAAATTTTGACAGCGGTTACTTCCTACATGGCATTTAGTTGAACAACTACCACCTATGTTTTTGCATCAGCATTCGTCTGCCACAACTACCCAGTTGGTCTTAGCATGTAAGCGTGTAGTAATGTCACCTCACCCAGAGTTTCAGCATCTAGATTGGAACATATACAAAGTTTATTAGATTTTAGAGCCAGGGCAACACCCAAATCTCCTAGATTTGACTTTCTACTGGCAGAAACTCCAATTGGACTTTCTACCAAGTTTTCCTTGGTAGAAAATCCAATTATACTTGGACTTTCTACTGGCAGAAACTCTGATTGGGCTTTCTACTAGCAGAATTTGAAATTCTATTAGGTTAGACTTTCTGTCATGATATACCCCCGTGTTGTGAGTTACCACAAGACCCAACCAATTTCAGACCCAGAGGTTGACTATGACTGATGCTGTTGAAACTAACAAACCATGTGGTCTGTATCAAGTCGTGTTTTTTTTTTTGTGAACGGAATATGATCTGAATCTTTCCCCAAATTTAATCACCTCTTCCTTTGGTTAAGTTCTACTCATATGAAAAACTTCACGGAGATCCGTTCATTACTTTTGGAGTTACCATGAGCACACACAAACAAACAGAGACAAACCCCCAAACACAACATCCTGGTGGGGGGATATGAGCTCTGACTACTCTTGTACTGTAGTCAAGGAAATTGTTAACTTAACCTTCACTTGGGAAAAGGTCATTGGCAATTTTGTAGACCTAATGCAAGGTCCTTCCTTAGTGCACTATGATTCTTAGTTCCTTATCGGTTATATTGTGACAGGTATAGTATATACATTTGGTCAAGGTTTGTACTGTAAACTGCTAACCAATGACAAGCAACTACCAGTTGGGATTTTAACTCTGATCTAAGAGGCGAGTGTCTTACCACCATGTTCCCCCTCCCATGATTCTCTGAGAACATTTCTCCCTGGAAGGAACGTCCAGAGAGTGAAAAATCCAGACTGGAACCAAATGCATTCAATCAGAACCCGAAAGAAAGACTTGGAAGCAATTCTGACATTTTAAAGGAAGAATGAGCAAGATGCAGCCAATGAAGAATAGATTCAGCAAACATTTTAGTCATAAAACCACTGAAGATAAGTCGTAGCACTCATAAGATTAATCGTAACTGCCTCTTGACCAAAAAGATTGGCCTCTGGAAAGGAATGCTCTCGTAAAATGATTTTAACTTTATTGCATCCCTGCCTCAATGAAAAACCTGGGACTATGTGATAGCAGGACAATGTTGTATACTGTCTTTAAATTCTAAATTAAATATTTTAAAGTTACCATTAAACACAAAATAACTTAGACTGTTAAATATCACCGAATTTAACTGATATTTATATCTGAAAAATGTACACTGAGAGAAAAAAAGATTGTTTGTGCATGCACTGCAGTAAATCAGTATATGTAGGGGTGTGTGTGTTTACCTAAGTTCAGTCATATAAAATATAATTGAGACTATTGAAGTTTTTATTCTTCACAAGGGTTTATTTTGCACTTTTTTATGCAGTATGTATATGTAAAATAAGTCC
This sequence comes from Sabellastarte sp. h YS-2021, assembly GCA_964017235.1. Taxonomy (NCBI): domain Eukaryota; kingdom Metazoa; phylum Annelida; class Polychaeta; order Sabellida; family Sabellidae; genus Sabellastarte; species Sabellastarte sp. h YS-2021. Next base: position 82,137,961 of record OZ024935.1, on the reverse strand, counting down.
ATGTTTCCATAAAGACTACCAAAAAATGTCATGAAACACATCTGTAGTATTTGTTTATTTATTTGATGTTTTCTGACTTTTATGGCTTTTGACCTTGATGTAGTGACCTTGATCTTTAAAGCCCTGCTGGGTAATGTCTCGGACACTGTGATGTGTTGGAAATTGAAACTTCGCAAATATATTGGTTGGGAGGTGATGGTGCACAACATCATGGTGTAATCTTGATTTGATCTTTCACATATAGCTGCAGTGACCTTGACTTTTAAATTCTTCTCAAGCCTGTGTCTCAGAAAATATGACCTTGTCACATGGTAAGTATATTGGTTGGATGTAATGTTCACAACAGCAAGGTCAAAGGTCAAATCAAGGTCAGGCACACCCACATTCCCCTCTCAACGTCAATACCAACCCCTAGACCTTACACTCCATTCACACTACAGGCGGCATGCCCCTGTGGTAGTAGGCATTTCTTCAACTACCATCTGACGTCTGTATGCAAACTCAAAACACAGTGGTGAGCCGCCCAATTGCATGAGTGTCTCACAGAAATTTTATAACATCTGCGGTTTATACTGGGTTGTGACTCGGTCAGGTTTCACTTGTAACACATTAGTGCGATGGCAACATTAGGCGAGTGGAGGTAAATTGAGGTTGTCCCTCAGTGACACACGTTTCTACTACTCTTGTCCTACTGCCTTCCTACTGTTATTTATGGTTACACACCGTGTCCAATCAGTGGACGTGCGCGTCATACCTTATGCATACACCAAACCTCGGAAGATATAAGGCGTCCTGGGAGGTGGTTCCGCCACTGAATAACCACAGGGTATACTGCCTGTAGAGTGAATGGGGTCATTACAGTTTTCAAGATATAACCCAAACAAGATTTTAAAGGTCCATGTCACTAGAGCAAGGTTGAAGATCAAATCAAGGTCACACAATGACGTTGCACATCCACACCATGAACCCATGTTCCACCAAGTATTTTACATGAGCTGAAGTTTTAATTGAAATCAAATATTGAACAACCATGGACTCACTGAAAACTATGAGTTTCCTTCTGATTAAATAAAATAGGAAACACTGCCTTTCATCTATTTATTGGTAATTTCGTGCAATGCATATTTCAAATATATATAATATAACAAACGAGGAAATAACAACCACAGTATGAGAATATAATATACTAGCATAACTTTAATTTAATCAACACACATTATTGCTAAAATTGCATCATTTCTAATATGTTTCTCATAAAAGGTAAATCCACTGGTTAATTTATGAAACCAATAATAAAAAAAGCATTAGAGATAATGGCGAAATAGCCTGGAGAAATAGCTTTGGACACCATAAGAAAAATAAGAGATGAAAAGTACAAAGATAAGAGTCTATCAGAACAGACAGCATAAGTTATGTAAGGGTGTAGGAGAAATAACGGGAGAAAATGTTTGTAAAATCAAAGAATAAAGATAATTTTATAGGAAGCATCAGTTTATAAACAAGGTCCTACACTTCATATTTTCTGAGATACAGCCCATAAAAGAATTTAAAGGTCGAGGTCACTACAGGAAGGTGAAAGATCAAATCAAGGTTACACCATGATGTTGTACACTGTTACCTCCCAACCAATATCCTTGCCAAGTTTCAACTTCCAATACCGTACAGTGTCCAAGACATTGCCCAGACAAGACTTTAAAAGTTAAGGTCACTACAGCAAGGTCAAAGGAAAAAACAAGGTCAGTCCATGAAGTTACATATCTGAAGTTACGTTTCTGAGATATAGTCTGGACAACATTTTGAAGGTCAAGCTTACTACAGCAAGGTCAAAGGCCAAATCAAGTTCACACAACCAAAAGTATCAACTGCACCCTACAGTGGCTGAGATATGGCCCAAATAATAATTTAAAGTTTGGGGTTGCTAGAGCAAGGTCAAATAAAAGTTACAACATGAAATTGCACACATACACCAACAGCCAGTCTTTTAAACAAGTATAAACTTCCTTTTCCTTATGGTTTCCGAGGCACAGCATGGGCAAGATATTTCCTGCCACCTACTTACCCGCTTATTTCCAAAACAATCGCCCACCTGCCCACCAGACACCATGGGTGAAAACAATACCCTATAAAGGCTGTGAGGTGACAATACTGGTGCAATTTTTAGCTGAACAAACAATTTAAAATGCCCATTTTCATCTCTTTTATATCATTTGTAATACTTGTACACACAATGTAAGGTATCTTTGAATGTAACAAGCAGATTTGGGGTTACAAATTACTCTTGTGCTAGATTTGTGCTCCAATCAAACAACATAGCCAATTTCTCTTAAATATGTAACCTAATCTAAGGTTTTGCAAGCGTATAATCTTCCCCACAAGGGGGAACCCAGTGCACTAAATTAACAAAATAATCGACAAAAAGGATAGTAAAGGAATGTTACTGAGGTATACTGGTTGGCCATGTTTTAGAATTTTTGCATGGGATTAGCCCTATTTTCAATTGTACCCAGTATTATACAGAAAGCCAACTTGTGGGGTGAAGTGCATAGGAATCGACTGAGAACCCTACAGAGTGCATTTCGGACATGCTGCAATTTAATGAGCTCAAAATCTATGAACACAATAGTCCAACTGGCTACTAACTGGAGCATTTGCCAGAAGAACTGATGTACTACGGTCTAGGAGGTGACATAAAACGGGTGTTTTTATATTGAACTCTATGTGTCTACTTTTCCTTTACAATATTAGTCATCCACAGTTCTTGAGGCCGGACTAGCCTCCATGATTCTATAGATGTTGTTATTGGTTGGATTCACAGCCATGAAGCAGGAAGAAGAATGAAGTGTTCATCTGCCTAATTTGATAATCACTAAGTCATCAGAGTGACTGCGTAAATAATCCAAGTACAGCTTTCTTTAATATTACATACACATCATTGCTCATTGTTCTAATATCCAAACTTTACCATGATATATTCTATGTTATCATAAATTTTCCAGGCATTTGGAAACTAAACTAAGCCTTTCAAAGACCAAATTTAGGTTTTTATGTCCCATTCAGTAGCCAGCGTCATATTCGGACAGGTCCTCAGAATTGCCACTTGTGGGAGTTGAACTCACAAAGCGGTGACAGCCTGTGATTAGATGGCATATTTACTCACCACGAGACCACTCATGACTTCAACTAAGCCTTTCAAACAAATGGAAAAGCATGAGTAATCCAGCAACACTTGGCTGCTTGACCCAATTATAATGGATACATTACCAATAGGTAATCATATCCTAAGAATTTGAAGGATAACTACTATAAGCCTCTTGTGTCTATCACATTTGTGGACATTGTGTCACACTACTCTCTGTGGCCCTTTTCTTGAAGCAAAATCAGATTACTGGTTTGAGATGCAGACACTCTGGTGTTAGAATACTACCTTTTATTTTCCACTCAAGGTCATATTTTCTCGAAATAGAGGCTGCATGGAATTGGGACAGATTATTGTCATACATGACAGCGGCCCATGCTTGTGTGTTTCCATGAAATTGGCTTGCAAGACACTGAATAAAAACTTTATTTAAATGTTAAATATCACTCATCAGACATATACAAAACTACATCACTCATAAAGATGAACAATACAACAATTGTACTTTGCACTTCTTCATGCATGATACATTTTTTTTGCAAATATCATTTGAAAAGTTTATTTTTTGTAAAAGAATTGTTGACTCATTAATACAGGACTGATCAATATAGTACATAAGTCTACATATTCTAGTTATTTAAATATAGATGCTCTTATGTGGTAGTTCTATATTGGTCAGTGACTTTAGTTTTTATTAGTTTTATCAAATATCCAATGTCTGAGTCTCTAAGTGGCTATATAATATTGGGTGGAATACGATGGTGCAGTAACACTCCCAGAGGTCATGGGTTCAGATTTATCCCCACCGTACATGGGCAAGCCTTCGCTTGATTGCAGGCGCCCAATTGTTTACAGTGTACAATACAACCCAAAAAGTACATCTTATAATGTGACCTTTTATTGTGTGTTGAAAATAAAGTTAATCAGTCAATTAATCAATCAACCAATTCAGTATTTACATGAATTACTAGACCTCCACCAAGCAACTCGATTCCCACCTCTGAGATCTGTGGTTCAAACTCCAGACCCTCTGTGGGATTTTGGGTAGTTGATTACCGACGCCTGGCAATTCACAGTGTAAAACCTTGACCAACTAGTATGTACTGTTTTTTCTGCCCTTTAAACGATCCGTCATGATTATATAACCTAAACAATGTGTTGAAAGTAACGTTGAATGTTAAAAAAATTAAATCAAATTCACCAAGCAGCTCGTTTCCACCCTTATTTTTCTTGTTCTGGAACTTAATATCTGGACTTTTTTAGGATCCAGCTGAAACTGAGAATAAAATTATGGACACTGTTGTACGAGTGTTCTGTATTTTATGTCGTCAACCTGATGGAGGTATATACATATACTGAAAATGGCAATGATAAAAGGACCTTCAAAACCTTCTTGGATCCAGGGCCTGTATTCACAAAGATTCTTATTCTTAGAATTAGTGTTATTCTTAGAAATTTTCTTAGAATTACACTTAGTCTAAAATAATTCTAACTTGTGCACGTTTCTCTTTTACTTCTATTCTTAGAATTATTCTTATTTGAGAATTGTTTTGTGAATAGGTTTTTATTCTAAGAATAAGAAAATTCTTAGCTTAGAATTTTTCTTAGACTTAAGTGTAATTCTAAGAAAAATGCTAAGAATCTTTGTGAATACAGGCCCTCATGGTGACCTGTATCACACCAAAATGAAATCAGTTGTTTCTTGTGCATTTACCAACAGTTGTTGATTGTTTCATCAAAGTCTGTCAGAAACTCTTTGAGTTATTTTGCAAACAGATAGACTAAAAAAGCATAATCTAAAGCCTAACGTCCTTGCTAGAGGTAAACATTCAATGTTTTGGTCTCTGAGAGGCTACATCACATTGCCACATCTTAGCCTTGTGTTCTTCTATCACTCTCCTCCTGTTCATGCTTGCTTCAGCCCTTCTCCTTTGAGAAGTGGTAGGTGTACCAAGCCGGGTGACAATACGGTCCACATCCTCTGGTGTAGAACAGGTAGGCGGGGTTACAACTGGTACTTCTTCATACAAAAACCTGCAGTCTTCCAGGCACTTCAAGTTTGCCCCTGCTCTGTAGTAATACTCAAACTCATATCTAGGGCTGGAATTTAGGGTAGCCTTCATAGCAGTCGTGGTGTTTGTGACACTTAGCCTGGAGATCATATTGCTCAGATCTTCTGAAGTCATATGAGCCTTCCTTTTTCGATGTCTGCGTAACCTGGGTGAACCACTCTCCGCCATTTTATGCTGTAGCAACGTTCACTTTATTGGCTTGGACCACACTTTGTCTTCAGTTTGCAAAATTTGCTGCTGCAAAATATAAAAGTATGAAATTGTATTTTTTTTGAGGAACTTGTTAGTATAAACCAGTATAAAGTATTAAAGTGATGAACCATGGTCTTAATATTGTTTATTATTCATGGGTTTAAATAACTGTCCATAAAAATTTTGTTTTGGGTGTATGTGTTATATTTTTAGTTTTGTTAACAGATATATCAGTTGTCAACTTAACAGAAGCTTGTTGGTTTGAGTAGATTTTAAATAGATCCTTAAGCCGTCTACTTATGTAGATTTTTGTTACTTAAAACGGTTTCTTATATGTATTCATCTGTGTTTTTTTTTACTTTCTTTTTTTATAAACCTTAATCAAAATAGTGACAACATAACTGTTAAAATAGACATTTGGTTGAAGTGGTACACGGTTGTGGCTATCATAATCTTGCACTTATTAAATGTTCTTCTAATGTATTTCTCCTTCACTGTACATTAGGAGAAAGTAAATTGCTACAATACTTTGTCCAAATAATGCAGATTGTTTCAGATTACCGAAAACCATTTTAAGTCAAAACTTAGACCGGATTTCAATTATTTATTGTCAATGTTTGTAGCATTACTCGTGTGTAATTATTATTGGAAGCAAAACCACGTGTCTATTGAGTCTATTCATCACTTAATTATATAAAATGAATTAATAAGTTAGGAATGGTGTTTTGTAGAGCCATAGTGTGTTTTTTTGAGATGTATATCTACTCATCAAATTCTCACATTAAGGGTTAGAGGTTCCTCTGATATTTAGTAATAAGCTATTAGTAATAATTTTTGCCAGGGGGGATTATCTTATACGCGGGTCTAATTTACTCTAATATTGTTATTGGCAAAGTGATTTTCCTTATTGATCTTAATGAATATGATCATAAAGGGGCTTTCTTTAATGATATTTAAATATAAAGATAGTGTTTCAATGTAGTCAGAATGGTGCTTGTGATATTATGAAAAAAAAGGCTGTTTGTGTTGCTAGCTCTTCTCTCTTTTTTTATGATAACAGCTATTTTATGTTAAATTGGATCAATAGTTATTAAAGTATAAGCTGCACATATAGAAAGAATAAAAAACTTAGGAAAATAAAGGAAAAATTGAAGAGCACAAGGTGGGACGAGGTAAACTGATATTTGTTATATATGAACAAAGTATCAAACAAAATGTTAGAAAAACAGTGAACATTTTCCACATGAATTGCTTTCCTTCACAGGGAGGACCAAGTTTAAACTTAGGTATTTACTTGAAGGGAACTTGTATCACAAAGACATTTGTATAATTGTGGCAAAAGAATTGTAAATAATTGTGTTACTTCTCTCATATTTGCATTGTTTATTTGTATTTGTGAATCAAGTTATATCTCTATCTAGCAAAGCATGGTTGATATATATTCTCTTATTTCCTTATACATGGCAATGAAATGCTGCTCATAAGAATAATAACCAGTCACAGCCTCAAGGCATATACAGAAAACTGTGTGGATAAGTTCTTTGGACTAAGTCATGGTTGAAAGTGTTTTATTATATATCAGAAGAAAAACTGCATGTGGATTATTTACTTTCTGAAGTTGTATTATGAAATTATTTGTTTTGGAATACATAACCCACGTGACAGTTTATGCACAGTAACAAAATGAAGTAACAATTGAGCTTGATTAAACAAAATTAATAGTAACATATCACACAGCTAATATATTATTACATGGGAATAGTTTTATTTGGATATAAACTTCTGCAATTGTTGGAATGATCTTTACTCGACTAACATTAACAACTGATACTTTTGGGATATCAACTAAATGTATTGGATATATCAGTAGTTTATAAAATATACAATTTATATACATATAGAACCCCTGATTTTTTTGCAAATAGTTAAAGAGTATTCATATGATGTTTCTAAGATCAGGAGTAAAAAATAAGCAGACTGCACCACCATAATGGGTTCAAAAACAAGACTGCCAAAAATATGTGCAAACAAGGACTCATTGTCTTCTTCAGAAGATGAAGACGATTATTCTGACAATGAATATGGAGAAGTAGATATCCTAAGAATAGACCACAATGGGAAGGACCAATATAAAAAGGTTGGTTTCAATGTGCAGAGGTCAAGGACTGCCTACAGGGAGCACACTCAGACCAGCACAGCCCAACGTCCCTGGTCCAGTACACTGAGACAGCCAGATCCAAGGTGGGGGAAAAGGCTGCTGTTCAGGAGACAGAGTACTGAGGAATATCTGGAGCAAATGTCTGATGAAGTGTTTGACAGGGTTAACAGGTAAATACACTTTGTGATAGCATATGCCTTATTGTTATACCACAATTCCATTTCCAAGACTTATTTTTATATCCACCGAGACTGCTATACTGCTACTGAATTAATCTTCTGAGAACAATGAGGGAGGGGGGGGGGGGGGGGGCTGACAAAACATTTGATTTCTCTCAAGTAAAAAAGAAATGCTGTATGGTTGAAAAGATAAGTCTTGTGATACATGTACACCCCCGACTGTTAAGATTCACAAAGATTAGTCATGCCATCACGTACGTCCGGTTAAATTTTTTATGGGTAAAATTACTTCTCTATGTTTTCATAGAATAAGAGTGCACAGTTTAGTTGTAACACCGTAAAGATAAATTGTTGCACTATAAACATAAGGCATGGCACCACATATGACTGATAGCCTAAAGCAATGACTACTTGGAACAGAAAAGCTCACTTAAAAACAACAGATAAGATTACATGCACAATTGTATTATCTAGGAGATCATGGAGGCAAACCCTGAGACAGTAGAAATGAGGTATTCAGCTGAAATTAAAGTGACATTCCCCTAATTTTAAAATAAAGGTATTAATCAGGAGTGGGAGGGCAGAGTCAGCCATGGGGTCATATCCCATTACTGCCACCCATCCATTATAGGTCTCACATAGAGCTTTAAAATGTATCTAGTTTTTGATAAATAAAATGTTGTCTGTTATACGAGTATTGTTTAAAAAGACTTGCTAAGTAGAATCTTATTGTTCAGTAAAATTACATAACTGACCTATAGATTGTGTAGATTGAAAATCAGTTTTGCAGTAATGTATCAATCGCTACAGTATGTGGAAGTTTTATAAAAGTAAATGCGATTATATAATGCATTTATTATTCTAAAATTTAAATCAAATACACCAGTGTATTGATCTTCATTGGTGTTACATATTCTAAAATAATTCTTTTAAATTGTTTATTTTCTGGAACAACCAAATGTCAACAATATTTTCTTATAATTCTCTCTTGATTTGCTGTTGGGTGATTTTCAGTGTCATCATAGTTTATTACTCTGATGAACGAATTTTTGTCTTGTGACATATATAATTTGAATTGGGTCAAGTAGAACTGGCTTAAAGGTTTACCTTGCGCATATGTGGCTTGAGTTTGTTTAAAGAGTGTTAGGTTTTCAGTTGATAACTGACAGAAAGTTACTCTATGGTGATCAATTATATCCCCATCTGAATGGTTTGTTAAAATTATTATTAAAACATCCTTTGTCTCTTAAATAATCTCCCGAACCCTGACATTTATTTTAGAAAAAAAAGAATGCTCTTATATTTAAAAAAAATGTTCTGCTGGCTATACATACAATACATTCGTCAAATATGTACCATTAGTATTAACATTTATAAACTATACATACTAAATAGTGTTACGTATTATTACAAATCTGTTAGATTATAAACGTCATACGTAGTTCTGTATTCTAGGCTAAGCAGAACTACTGCAGCCACCATGGCTAGAGATTCTGACAAGACTATAAAACCATACCTAAGTCCAAGGGAAAAGAAAAGGCCTATACATAAGCAGCCATTGAAAATCAGCATTGACTACAGTCTGCGGTTCAAAGGCAGCAATAAACTGAGAGATGGAGATATCAAGGATGTGGTTAATAGATTATACAAGGTCGATCCAGTGGCAAAGAGAGTCGGTAGGACTTCAGCTGGATTGAAGAGAGAAACCCCTCAAAGGACAACTCACAATCTAAATGAGAAGATTCAACCAAGTCACAGTGAGGATACAGCTAAGTCTGGTCTCCAAGAACAGTGAGGAGTTTTAAACAGATGGCTGTTTGACATATATATTTAAAAAGAATTTGTGTTCTCTTAATAAGATGAATCATACATGTGGAACTCATGGAATACTGAATAAGTCTTCCATTTCTTTTTTTATGTTTTATGACTTGATGATATTTAATGTTATTAACTTGACAGGACATAGGTTAAGAAGTGTACTTCTATACATATTGATATAATTTCTAATATACTCAAAACAATACCTGGTCACCTCAGATATGACACATTTGTGATACTGTGAAACTTCATTTTCACTTCTTCATGGGAAAGGTTGACTTGTTAGAATTTTTACCGACTAGTATGTGCTGTTTCCTCCATCCTCTAAAATACCCCTTGTGGTATGACCCATACAATGTGTCATAAAGCCAATTTAACAAACATCACTCAATAAATGAACTAATCAATGAATGTGTTATATATATGTTTTGTTCAGGCATTGTAAGCAAGATCTTTGCTCATCGAAAACAATGGTACTGATAAATAAACAAGATTTTACATAGGCTGTTGACATACATTGTACAACAGATAGATTTATATTGAATTTTTACTTTGTGAATATAGTCAGTCATTTGAATTGACAGTTACTTCTTCATGGGAATGTTAGTATTTGCTTGCTGATGACTAGTGGTTTTTATTTTCTTGACTTTCTCCTGAACCAGAGCTTGGATGCTAACTTTTTTGTTAAGTTTGATTCATTATTGATATCTGCATTTCACTTGTATTTATTTAATTACATACAGTTCGTCAGGGTTCTGTACTGTAAACTGCCGACCAATGGCAAGCAACTACCAGCTTTCCCACTTGAGACCATGCCGGGAACCAAACCTCGGCCTCAGAGGTGGGAGGCAAGAGTGTTACTACACTGCCACCGGCATTTTACTTGTAATTCTAATTCTAATTAATTCTAATTTGACTTTTTAGCGCTTAATCTCCCCTATTCAAATGGTATTTGTGACAAATTTAATACATAATTACATATATTAAAAATAAATGTGAAAGGTGTCTTTCTAATTTTAATAGCACCAAACAAAATAGTACTAACAATTGATTTTTTCTTTGACTTGTCATCAATAAACGATTATAACAGAGACTTTTATCTTAAAATCAAATAATGTGCAACAAATTTAGATCAGCTAACAACCATGTTCAAATCTGCACCACTAAAGTCGATTAACAAAATGTCAAAATTATACTCTCCAAACATATCCCCAACACCTCTTTTTGAATTACATCAACATTTTCGGGGAACCTTATGGATAAAGAGCGGAAGAGCCAACAACTTTGCGGTGAATAAAAATAAGTCACATGACCTTCGGTTGCAGAAACAAGAAATGATGGTTTATTTTGACATCTTAAATATTTCTTCTGTTTTTGTAAAAACTGGATATTGACATCTGTTTTTATATGGACTGACTGAAACTTTACGTTGTTATAATGGGAAAAACGTCAAGTAAACTTAGTTCTAGTGAAGTGAAAGAACTAATGGAAGTTACTTATTGTAAGCAAAATTTGTCTTCATACTCATACTGTACAGTAGATACTGGAGTACTGAGTGCTCAGCCAGTGCTACTCAGTAGTCTAGTTCATCACCCACCTAAGTTCGTCACTTTCATGTTATGATAATATTCATATCTCTTAATAAATAACCTAGCTTCTTTGTGGAGATGTATGTTAACGTTATAGTATTTATTCTATTTTGTTTCAACAGGAAAATTGCATGGTTATTGGTTATGCAAGGTTTTTAAAGCAAGTGTCGTTGATTTGGGGTGGATGATGAATTTACTTGGGTAGTTTAGCAGTATGCTGGGGAATGCTCTACAGTATTAGTACAAACCATTTTGACCTCTCACTCTGCATTTCGCTGATGCCCGCTCTGTCTAAGTGGTGGTTTTCACTTGTAGTTAGACGTGGTTACCTCGGCTCTACTTATTTGCATGTAGAGCTGTGGCACGACCCCACTTGTAGTGTATTCAACTTAATTCTGAAACTTTGCCAAAAAGGGATATATCGTTTTATGGACAACTTGGCCCGTTTCAAAGTCGGCCCCCTACAAAGTGAATATGAGAACAACTCATTAATGTTCATATTTATGTATAAAATATGAAATCACAGTATTTTTTTGCGATTTTCTAACAATATGTTATAGAAATGCTGCCTGGAGATCAAGTATGTTACCTGGAAATGTGTACTTAGCTGAAGAATTAACATTTCAATTCCGTGGACTTACACAATTCATTTATATTCATGTATACACAAAAATATGAGGTCACAGAATTCCGTGGGGTTTCCTTACAACCTTTTGTTAATAGAAATGTTGCTTAAAAGTCAAATAATTTACGTGAAACTTTGTTTAACCCAACTACCTTAATAAGGCTTATAGTTTGTATGGGCCGAGTTTGCAGGGGGCTGACTTTGAAATGGTCCGAGATCACCAGATTCCGATATATCTGCACTATCTCAACACCAACAAAATAATATCAGCTAGTGTTCACCTGGTGTGGCCATTTGACAGTCAATTTTGGAAGTTATTACACCATGCAGAGCTGTATTAAAGTGAAAAAAAATTAGATAATAAATCTAATGTGTTTTATGGCGATATATAAAACATAAAATATGCCCATTTTGGGGCAATTCGTGAACATTGTCATTGACAACAATATTTTATTTTGCTTTGAAAATTCACACATTAACAAAACCATTATCCATTCTTAAATTTTGTCTCACACCAGTTTTGAAAAACTGTGTTGCAAATTAATGGTATATTTCCTTTTGATTGTTGTTCATCTACTTTTTGGTAAACTATAACATATTTAAAGTTTCATACTTGTTACTCAATATATAAGTGAGTAATAGGTACTTTTATGCAGTCATACTTGAGTAAATTACATAATATCTCAAAAAGTAATAGGTTTATAGAATTTATCATTAGTCCTTGCTATTTTTAATTACTTTCCTTACTTTCACTTGTTAGTAAAAACAGTGAATTTGTCACAAGTTTGAGTTTTGTTAACCTTGTTTTGGCAGTGTATTTGGAAGAAATGGCTAAATATGCTAAGTGGTTACCAACTGTTCAAACCCAGGCGAATAAAATTTATTTTGACCATGGACTTCCATGGATGTCCATGGATGTCCAGGGGCACAGGTCCATGGATGTCCATGGATATCCATGTTTTGTTAAATGGCATCATGGTCAAAGACCATGGACTTACTGACCATGGTCAGAGTCCATGGTCTGTCAAAACATGGTCTAGTCCATGGACTTCACAGGGTTTTCCATGGACTTTAACCATGGTCATTGTCCATGGATGTCCATGTTTTGTTAAATGGCATCATGGTCAAAGATGATTGATTTTGAAACCATGGTCTACTCCATGGACTTTAACCATGGCCATTGTCCATGCTTGTCCATGTATATCCATGTTTTATTAAATGGCACCATGGTCAGAGACCATGGACTCACTGACTATGGTCAGAGACCATGGTATGTCAAAACATGATCTAGTCCATGGACTTCACAGGGTTATCCATCGACTTTATCCATGGTCAGTGTGCATGTATGTCCATGGACATCCATGTTTTATTACATGGAACCATGGTCAGAGACCATGGACTCAGTGACCATGGTCTAGTGCATGGACTTTGACCATGGTCAGGTTTCCATGATATATAGTCCATGGACTACACATGGTTGTCCATGGACCCTGACAATGTTCAATATGCAAGCATGTTTGTAGATGTTGGAAAAATAAATAGGTATTTAGAAGCTACATACCTTTAGTCCATTTGGAATATCAGCTTTGAAGATGGTAAATAACCTGACATACTACACATTAATATATTTCCTTTTTAATGTAATGTATATAATTATCCAGATTATCTGATTCAATATAGAATGTAGGAACACAGACATTTTGAATACATCTCAAGTATGTAAAACACTATTTCCTTCTTTAATCTAATTTTTACAATTATCCAAGATTATCCAATTCAATCTAACATGTAAGAACACAAACAGACATTATGAATACATCTGAAGTATGTAAAACACTGAATATAAAGAAATTTTCACCACTCATTTTATGGAAATAGATTCCAACAAAACACAGCTCTTTGTTTGAAAAAAATAAAGTGAAAATGGTTTGACTTTCTTCAATGTAAGTCCCTTGAGAACAGGTTTGGAGCCAAAATCCAGCCAATGGTAAAGAATCCTATCTTGGGTACAGGAGTACTTGTTACTTTGAATTGATTCATATAAGTTAGATATGAAGACTGGCCTTCAAAACTTAGAAATTAATAAACAAAAATAATACAATTTGGATAGGATAAATCAAGAAATAGAATAAAATTGACTGATACTTCATAACTTGAGTATGTGGCGCATCTTCCTTCATATATTTTTCACTTTAAGGTGACCTGACCCTGAAGTTATCACACTCACAGGCAGCACAATAACCTTATGTATGTACAGTAACCTGTGGAATAACTGACCTTAGTTTATATTTGCAACATAATCATTAACATGAATTAGTGTAATCACCCCCATGTACATAAGGTAGGTTCCACAGGATTTAATATAAATTGACCAATCCTAAACTGATATAACTTGTTTTGCAAAGACACAGGTGTACTTAGACATATTTAAATTAAGGAAAACTTTCATGTTAAGATAACCTGTTCTATCTGGACACCCTTTTCTGTGAACACAGCTTACACACAACAGACAGAAAAGCCACCAGTGTAGTATCCAGCTGTGTGTTTAAGTTGCTAGCCTTATTCTTACACAATCTTATTTATTTAAATATATGTATCATCAGCAGATTATTAGAGCATAACTGAATATCCCTGTTACTCTGAAAATAAAAACTTGTAACATGTAATTATGTAGATAGGAAAAAAATTTTTTCAGAGCTTTTTGATTTGGTGTGTAACAGCTTAGATATCAGCCAATTATCAAGAAAGAACAGCCTTTCAAGAAGACTATGAAATTGTGTCCACTGTATTAAATGTTTCATTATCTTCCCCATCACATAAAATCTTCCCTAGTTTGTATAACTGCACTAAAATGTGGAGATTCAGATGAGGCACATTGTTACTTTGCAGTTTTATTCATTTGTTAATATACGATACAACGAAATGAAAAAATAGTATTATTGTGTTGAAATTATTTTTATTTTTTGCCAATGTTGGTTTGTCATAATTTTTCATGTTCTAAGTATTACTTTTCCATAATATTGTAGATCCACAAATGTCATGACCAGCCTAATAGTAATATTTTTTTTCATGTTGCAAACAAAAGTATATAATTTATATACATGAATTGAGACAGTGAGGACTGGCAATTAAAGGTCATATGCTGCCTCACATGGACTCGTTCTTAACATAGAGTCCATGGTCAACCATGAATACTTAATTGCAGTTCACGGTCAACCATGGACCAAAGGACAGAGTCCATTGTCAACCATGGACCAGAGAACAAAGACCATGGTTAACCATGGACCAGTGAACAAAGTCCATGGTCAACCATGGACACTTGAATGTAGTCCATGGTCAACCACGGACAACTAGACTGAGTCCATGGTCTAACATGGACACTTACATGCAGTCCATGGTCAGGACATGAAAAACCATCATGTCCATGGTTTTTGATGGTCTGGTCCTTCATACGAGTATGGATTTTGATGGTCGTTCATGGATATCCATGGTCGACCATCAAATACCATGCAGTCCATGGTCATTCATGGTCATCATTTCGCCTGGGAAGTTTGGATCAGTATGGAGATATATGTTTCCTTCACTTCTGATCACTTGTCACTTCTTCACTATAATAAGTAAACTCTTATGTCTGTTTATGTCTATAAACTAACACTAAACATGCATCCAATCATGATGAACATTTTACTATTAAAATATAATTACAGTGACAGACTAAATTCTTATCAGGTCTGTGACAGAGTGCTTGGGTTCTTTAAAATGGGTCATTAACGTTGAAAAACTTTGCTGCAAACTAGTTAACTGTGTACCCATTGAAATATTGTGTATTTCTAAAAAAAACTTTGGTAAAGCCTTATAATCAGTTAAATTTTTTGACGTTATCTTTTGTGGGCTCGTCAAGTACGTTAATCAATCTCACAGCAGGATTTCTTCTTTCCAAATTTTTGTCCAATCAGAATAGAAGGCTCTTGTGACGTAAACAATGTGTGATTCAGGGTTCCCACATCCTTGAAAAGCCTTGAAAAAAATAGCTTCATTTTCAAGGCCTTGAGAGTCCTTGAATTTGGCCAAAATTGAATAAAATCCTTGAAAAGTACTTGAATTTGTTATTGCTCAACTTCTCCATCTGCATCATCTAGCTTTATGTTAAAATCATGTGACAATAAAGAATTTTGTGGGAGGAACGGATTGCTAGAAGGGGAGGTAAAGGAGGCCGTGCCTTAAAATATATCCGTAAGAATTGTTGTTATTGACCCTGAAAATCCTTGAAAAGACCTTGAATCCAGTTATCAAAAGTCTGTGGGAACCCTGTGATTACGTCACTTCAATCATTATTTCTTTGCGGAAATATTTGTCAAAGTTAAAATGACAATAGATGGGCGATAATACTTTATAATACTCATGAGTCGGAGCCCATCGAGTCGAGCGTTCTGCTCTCTCTGGGTGCATCTTGTCTACATTACATCAAGTAATGTTAAGAAAGTTTTCCATTACATTGTAATAGGAACCTTCCTAGTAACATATAAATAACATATAAATAATCTGAGTTTTATATCTTTAATCAGCCGGCTGAGAAAGATTAACAATATAAACGGGAGGTTTTTTTTCTCTCATGCATACATTAATTACTCTTCTTGGTACATCAGTGTTAGCCAGTATGTTTTCTTTTGCTTGGGAATGTTTAACATTTAATGTGTAAGCTGATCACTTTTTTGTTGGGCGACAATACAGTATCTTTTACCACGAAAATTAATTCTCGCGAATCAAGCCTTATGTGTTGATTCGCGAACTTAAGTTCCCGTGAAAAAAACCACTTATACAGTATTTCCTACCTTCAACTTGATTTATATATAAGTTCTGTATAAGCTTGGGTAACCTTGCCCTGAAGAATATCTTTCAAAACTCGATAAGGCATTATGTTTACAATGACCTTCAGTAACAGCTTAGCTTGTGTTTTTTTGGCTAGCAGGGGTATATACAAGCCACAGAATTGCTTGACCTTGACCCATTTGCATTGTATGTACATTGGCACATTGTTCTTCTTGTTAGATTGAAAGACCAGACTTATGGCTCACAATTTGATATACAGGCTGATGATACAAGTTTTACAAAGCCCATAACCATCTACATTGGACCTCATCCCCCTTTATTCATTAATTGGCATTAAGTGACAAAGTTCCATTCCTTTTCATTGTATTACTCTGTACATCAACTGTACACTGAAAGGAACATCAGTTCAAATGTACCGGTAGAGTTTATCTCACAGTGAAGACAATTTTTGTATCCACATGGTGACCCAGACCATTTTAAAAATTTAATGGGATCAAAGTTTCAACCATAATCCTACTACCAAGCAGAGAAACAAATGGTCATGAAACTAAACCTCCTTGGTGTATGTAATTACTGTATTTATCCTTAAATTTTTGGCTGGGTGGGGGGTGGGTTTGGGGATGACTATTACAAGTAAACAAACAACTCTTGATACTTGTGACAATGGGCGACAAACAGATGCTTTAAAAACCTGCATCTCAGTTGTCAATATATATAATGGTGGGACAACTTAATATGTTGCAAAGTTAACAAACCTTTACAAATCTGAAGAAATTGCACACTTTTATGTACTATCTTTGTAGATTTAAGCTATTCATTATTGAAACTGCCATGTTTTATTTTGATTTTCTTCATTTCCAGTTAGTAGTTATTCGATTGGGGGGTGTAATAAATGCATCCTTTTCATAATACTGGAATTGCAAAGATGGACGGGAGGGTGGAGGCAATTGATAGAGAGGGGAGGGGGTGTTAATACGGATATATCCAGTATATTATAAAAAGATAAAATAAAGTGGTGACCAATTAATTATAAGAGTTGTGAGATTTTGCCTGGCACATTTTCATTGTAAATTAAATATTTACAAGTTTTTATCATTTCTCCTTTAAATCACAAATGTTAACGTGCTGTTTTTATGATTTTCCACATTCAGTTGTATGTGATCTTCTGTTGATAAAATAATGACAATGTCTGGGAAAAGTACTCAAAAGGATCACAGGATTGCCAGCACATACAATTGAACTCAATTAAATGAAGTCGCAAGTGATCATAAAAAATGCGATACTTCTATAGGGGCCTGGTTAGTCACCTGTTCCTAAATTGTGTCATTTTCCACAATTTCTGAAAATTTCATAAAAGTCTAAATACCTTATCTGAAGCACCCCTGGAAATTTGTGACCAAATATTTCCAAAGGGAGGGACGCTTACAAGAGCATGTCAGTGAGTACGGCACTGGTATAATTTTGCTAACATACGAATAAGTCTCATTCCCTCTCGGTCTCACCCACAACTCTGGAACACTAACCTTGAACGCCCCTCAACTCTCCTTATTAGAAATGATTTTTGTTAACTAGCGCACTGAGTTTCCCTTAGTGGTGAAGATATTGCGCCTGCAAAGCAGTAGATTAGATTAGATTAGATACAGACAAATGCACCGTGCCAAAAGCATAACCACCTTAGTTGATGTTTGGCATTATAACTCAATTTAACAGCTTAAAGTTTCAAACTTGATTAAATGGCTTTATTCTTTATAACTCGATAGATCTGGGTTAAAATTCAATAAATTGACTTATCATAATGATAAATAAACTTTTGTGTTATAAAGTTGATGAATCAATTTTTGATGTTAATTAAAAACTGTTGACCTGGATCTATGCCTCTTCCATAATTAAGAGCAAGTAATTTTAAACAATAGCTGTGTTGGGCTGGCCAAGTTGAGAATGTGTGGGTTGTATTGACTGTCAGGAGCTCTGTAATGAAATACTTGGGTGAAAGGTGGAAGTTTACATTTTCATTTCATTCTGTATACTTAAAAAAAAACAGAGACTCATTGGTGGTTTTCTGTCATCAAAACCTCTCCTATGAGAAATGTAGTGAAAAGGGTAGCCTTACAGCCAGGCTTTGTAAGGATTCAGGAAATGATGTGAGAAATATGCCCGGAATGTGAAATGTGCCATTGGTATTACCCCTTGAAATTAGGTCAAAGGTCAGGGTTGGGCTTTTATGTCCCGTTCAACAGCCAGGGTAATATTGAGACAGATGTACAGCATTGCCACTTAATTGTAATTGAATTCACACAGAGGTGGCATCTTGTGATTAGTAAGCGTGAAATGGATATTGATACTTTATTAGTACTAATTGAAATTTTGTTTGCGGTAGGTGATTATTGAACCCGTTTTGCATATTTTCAAAAGTGTTTTGAAATATCGTAAAAGCACAGATAAATCTGATGATCAACCACTTTCTCTAATTTGTAGTATCATATTTGCTTGAAAAAATAAGAAAAATCAAAATTGTCCTTAAAATTATCCGATCAGATGAGTGACACTGATTTAAAACTTTCAGGTTTGGTAACAATATCCAATAAAAAAAAAATGAAAAAAATCATGAATGAATTAAATTTCAATGTTAATTAGTTTACTTTTCTGGATTTCCACACCAATACTCTCAAGTGCCAATTTCAAATGAATTAAAAACAACTACTTTGTTAATGCATGAGGTAGTGAATGTAAAAACAGTTTGCATTTTATAACTGCATCATATCTGTATCATTAATAGCTTACACTGGAGGAATAATTTTGAAATATTTAAATTTATGCAAGCTTTTTAATATATTACTGATTGGATAGAATAGATTTTATTTGTGATAATCATCATCAAAATTGGTGTCCATTTTAACTTTGCTGGTTTCTTATACACAGCCACGTGCTTTGTTTTACATTTTTATATGACTATGTATCAATATGCATCAAGAGCTTAACTTCAATTTTTCCTGCAATTGACATTTTAGTTTAAAAACTAAAAAGCAGGAAAATCTGGTATCCCAGAAATCTATACAAAGACCAAGTTTGCATTTATTTTTGTACAAATTTATGCAACTTGAGGGCTCTTGCATGTATAAATTTTGCAGTTAAGTAAAATTTGATAAATATTTGTTGCTATGAAATAGTGTTTGTGTAGTACTGCAGCTGGCGAATGAATAAAAATGGATATTTGGTATAATTTGCCTTTCTGAGCCTTAGCAACTTTTACATGTGTTACTTGATAAGTCTTTGTACATTTGCTGCCACAAGGGTCCAGTCAGGAAAAGTAGATTTCAAGGAGCTGCTAACCCCTCCTCCCCTATTCCAGTGTGTCAATTAGATTGGGAAATATTAGAAGTAAGCCTGTAAAACTGGTCCTTACTGGTTGTAAAAATATCGCCCACATGAGGACAAATAGGAAGAACATGGCAGCATGTAATGCGGTTTGCAAGATGATTTTTTTTGTCCTGGAAATGTGACCCATTTATCCATTAAAGAAATGATTGGTTAATGCTTCAATACATGTGTAGCAGTCTATATATAAAGTCGTGCTTCTTTTTACCTCCGCCATGGAGGTCATGTGATCATTGCATTCTGTTCGTTTGTTTGTTAGCAAGAGTTACAATAACTTTTCATAGTAGGTGGGCCTTATCACAGAACTGATTTAATTTATGGAAATGGTTCACAGCCAATTCAGGATCCAGTTTTTTGTTAGGAGGTTTTTATCACTTCACTCATAAGCAATAGACAGTCCTCCTATCCTTTGTATACATTTGAGACTTCAGTGATCCAGTAGTGCAATGTGGCAAATGATAACTTGCCTCCCACCTTTGAGGGGTGAGTCGGTAGTGGTGGTATACTGGTATTGAGATAATTTTACCCGAAATTTCGAATGTCAGCCTATATAATTATTGGGAAACACGAAATATTAAATGCCAAACCTAAATGTGAAGACATTATCAACTGTTATCACATATTTCAATAGATTTTACTGCATTTGTAGTGATTTCTTTGAGAAAAACTGCCATGTTTTGAATTATGGAAAATCACTTCCTGTTTGTATGATTATTCGCTTTAGTTGGGGAAATCCTTATCATGCATAAACTCAAACTTTTTTCGGCATCCCAAAATCGGGACAGTATTTCATTAGCAGAATCCTGAACTAAAAAACCTGGTACTGTCGTGCCCCAACTTTTAACTGAGATCATGACAATCTACAGGAAATACTGATGGCTGTATCAGTATGACCCCAGCTGTTATGAAAGGATTGTTGTAGTAAAACTTTGACCTTTTGATCATTAACCATTTTCTTTGTTAAAATTTTTAAAACAAACCCAAAATGGGGCATGGCCTGCCGTGTTTAGTCATTTATCTGTGTAAAAATTACATTTAGAACACATCCAAAATATCACTGTTGTGGGTAATAGCATGATGTAATTCTAATTCTAATTGGACTTTTATAGCGCTTAATCTCCCCTATTCAGAGGGGACCCTAAGGTGCAACAGAAACAAAAACAGTCAACCAATTTCAGTATCCAGGGACAGAAAAGAGGCCAAGCACCACAGAGAACACCAGCGGGTGAGTAAGACTAAAGGTGGATATGCCTTGGTGTACAAGGAGGTTTTGAAGCACTTTCTGAAAGAGGTCAGGTAGGGGGAAGGACGAATCTAATCAGGAAGGGCATTCCAAACAGTGGGGGCATCAAAAGCAAAACTATAACCAAACTGTTTAATGAATTTATGAATAGAGGGTTGGAACTTTGGAATAAAAAGGAAATTACCACCACTCTGACTGTGCCTGGTACTGTAAGAACTGCTGTAGGAAGAGATATATGGAGCAAAATACTTGGGGAAAACCAGCGTGAAGAAATTTGTAAACAAGGGGGGCTGTTTGAAAGACTGAGCAATGTTCAACAGGAAGCCAATGCAATTTGTTAAGCACAGGAGTTATACTAGTCATTTCTGTACTCAGGCTATGTCTGTCACTGACCCTTCCAAAAAGAGGGCAGGATTTTAACATTTCGCATGGTTTCTTTTGAATGAAGAGATCAATGGCATGACCAATAAGTTTAGCCATGCAACCTACTCCCGATTACTATGAATCATAAAGATCATTCGTAATGCTAAGCCCCATTTGCCCTTGTGCAGTAATCAGGGCACACCTTAGTAGGACTAAATAAATCAACTTGTGGGACAAAATCACCCGGTTAATGATTTTACAGAGGAGTTAACAAGACAAGTCGCAGCACCTGAAAGATAAGTCGTATAACCCAAAAGAACAGTCATAACAGTCCCTATGTGATAGGTGTCACTGCCTAAAATCAAAAAGATTAGTCCTGAGTATATGTGATATAATTGCTCAGACTCGCAAAGGTTTTTCAATGTGTTTTAAGTTCCAACAAGTATCTATAATTGTTGCCTTGATGCACTTGACCTTCATCATTGAAAAGATAATTTGTATGAGCAGTAATATAATTGCTTGGGACTATGTTATGTTAGAACAGGGGTTCATAAAGTTGACTTCTCTGTGTACAATTGAAATCTGTTCAATCTGAAGCGACTGTACTCAACAGGATTTAACGTGCAAAATTTTATTGGATTTATAGGTGTCATCAGCATAACAGCAGAGGACTTTATCAAACAAATTACCATTAACAGAACTTCCTTATCTCTTGGCCAATTTAAAAAAAAATATTTTTCAATATAAACAGGGGTTGCATCAGACCTTATCATGTCAGATTGTTTCATATCAGCTAGTGTGTATGGCCCTTTACTAATAGATATTTGCCATGTTTCTTACTTGCCGCCATAAATACCAACAATGAAATTATTCAAATTTAGTAACATTTTCATATTATCCACTGTAATGGTGTGCTCATGTGTTCCCAAGCCCTGAAAAACTAATGAAAAAGGTTCATTACCTGGTTTGAGCGAATTCAATGCAATGTGGTAAAGAGCTTCTTGTCATGTGCTTCAAATCCCCATCACGTACACCACTCCACATCTGAAATTAGTTTGTGGTATTTTTGTCACCTTTCAAAGGTTTAAGCATGGGTGTTAATTACTTTAAACTAGGGGTGAGTCAGTAGTGGTTGTATACCAGTATAAAGACAATTATACTAAAATACCGTGACAACTTTTAGAACCGGAATCTTGAATATCAGCCTATATAATTATTGGGAATTGTGAGTAATTAAATGTCAAACCTAAATCTGAAGAAATTATTAACTATTTATCTCATATTTCCCTAAATTTTAATGCATTTATAGCAATTTCTTTGAGAAAAATTGCCATGTTTTGGATGTACATGAAAATCACTTCCTGTCTGTAGGTCTATACACTTGGGCAAATGCTTAAACTTTTTTCGGTGTCTTGAAATCGGGACTGTTTTGCATTGACGTAATCCTGAACTAGACAATCTGGTACCGTCGCATTTTAAACTTTAAACTTTGAACTACTGTAAACTCTTGTTGATCAGGGTTTAATTTGAAGGACACATATGTTATACAGTGTAAATACAGTTGAAGTTGGATGTTAAAATATTTACAATTATATAAATCTACTGCTTTCTTGCACATTGGACTCTGGTAATTTGTGGAAATAATCACTGAAAAAGTTTATACTTAATAATAATTATAATAGTAATACTAATAAAAAAGTTTTCAATCATACGCTCCAGAGTTGAACTAAGTTTCATACAAATGAGGTCAGTTTACAAGTAAGAAGATTATCACCTTCATGATACAAAATTTGCCAAAAAATCTATTTAAGCATGATAACAGTTACAGCTGCTTGTGAAATCTATCACCAATGGAGTGTTTGTACATCAATCATGGTGAGACTGATTGATACTGACCAATAAAAAAAGCTTTGACAATGGAGGGGTCAGCTGTGGCCTCTTTAGTAGGCAAACTGATGATATGGCAAAAATTTGGGATGCCAGGGTTCATATGAAAATATTACTAGATTAGAAGGAAAAGAAATAGAAACATTTGCTGGACCTCAAGAAGTCTTGTTGGAGCTTTTATCTTTTTAGGTATTCACGTGCGTTTTTCCAAAAAGAAAAGTCGAGAGATTATAAAATTAAGTTATAATCATACACTGGTTGTTTTCAACAGAATATGTGGAATTTAAAGTAAAATTAATGTGCTCTTTCATTTGAATTAATTAACCCTCAAAAGTAAATGCAGTAAAATGAACAAGATGTAAGATAATAATGTTGTTAGGATCATGTGGGGTAAGTTCGAGAAACCAGTGTTAATGTCATACCCTGGGAAGTCCATTGAACTCTTAATATTGACCAGCAAATTGTCTGGGTGTTACAGTAATCACACATTGGGAGGGGGGCGGATTTTATTGGGTACTGAGAGTATGTGTGACAGAAACTCATCCTTCTCAATCTGCAGTCTTTGCAATGAATTAGATGGATCTACCCGGGTTTTCAGGGAACATTTTGAGAGCCGGATGTTTAGATGAGTATCACTAGCAGGGAGATAGGCTTCTGGTTACAACTTAAGCTTCATGCTGTCCTTGCTCTGTTTACAATGTAAATCATTTAAATTAGACAACCGATTGACAAAATTATCTCAATGATTTGACCATTCATGCATTTGCTGGTCATTGCAACCTTGTGAGATGGTCCAAGGACTGCAGTCCTCTAATTGATATATTTTTGTAGTTTTCAAAAAAAAAATAAGGAAACATTGACAAGAAATTGTGATGAGAGGAGAATTTATGGCATTGAATTGGATGGTTTTTTGGGTTAGTCTGAGATTCAGTTATTAATGCAGTCTGGGGACAGAATTAGAGAGACAGGAATCTGACAGAAAAGATTCATGGGGAATTGATTTGATTTTCACTAGATTGAATAGTTGTGTGAATCATCTAACTAACATTTTGCAGAGCTTACTTTTTTCCCTTGTAATTTAACAAATAGTGACTGAGAATAGAAAGTTACAGATATAAAGTAAGCATTATACTGCAGTTATACACGGTCTATATAGAAAGCTACAATAATCTATAAAATATATAGTCTGTATCTAAGATACTATAATCACAGATATACAGTGTGCGTAGACAGTATGAATATAGTTATACTGAATCTGCATACTTTTAGACACCACATTTTCAGATGCATAGTTACAGACTGTATGGACAATACAATTACAGCTGTACAGTCTGCATAGACACTATAATTAAAGATTTATAGTCTGTATAGACAGTATAATTGCAGATATACATTCTGCGTAGACACTACAATTACAAAATACAATCTGAATAAACACCATTTAGAACTAAACATACAGTCTGTACAGACACTGTAGAGATATTTAATGTAATGCAGTCGGTACAAAATGTATGTGATTTTATAGTTCATGCACACATTTGAAAATTTATCGCATATACTAAAAAAAACACCCCATGTTTTTCATCGAATTTCTGCTTTCGGTAACCGGTTCAAATATTTGTATTCAACCACAACACTTACAAACTTTGAGTCTGTAAAGACACTACAATTTTAGATATATTATACAACCTGCAATGACACTATAAGTACAGATGACTTTATTTAATTGTCTTAGTACCAGTTGATATCACTGCAAACAGTTAGTCAGTTACCAGATATAAACAGGCTTCATAACCACTATGATTACAGTTTCTAGTTCCACCTTTATGGCACTTCATATCTATCTTAAAGACCGACTCTAAGGTGTGTCATACAGAAAAATTAGAGATCCATATTCAGTTAAACCACAGCCTTGAAAGAGTCTGGTGTTTTTCAGATATGTACATTTTCGATATAAAGGCTGTAGAGACACTACAATTATAGAATAGAACAGAATAGAAACATTACATTTTATACAGTTATGGTTATACTGTGCCCATAGACACTATTCTAAAATGGTATGCTAAGCAGTGACCGTGGAGACGTCTTTTGTGCAATTCTGAAATCGCAAATAAAAAACGATAAAGTAATGCTGTTGAATTCTACGCACATCGTCCCTTAGCGTACCAATGTAAGCAAACAACTGATGGTAAAATAATTGGTTAAAATATTCATAAAATTGTCATTTCTTGCTTGATTTTAACACATATTGTTTTAAAAGATACAATAAACTGAAAGCATTTACAATGACAATCTCTTTGGGCTTTGTGGCTTTGATACAGCTGATTGATAGTTTGAAACCATTATAAAGCACTCACATATATTTTTTTTCCTGTATTGTATATACAGAATTTCTGGCTTGTAAGATACTCTGTGTTGAGCAGTCTAATAGATAATCTATGACTGAAACACTCGGCTTCAGATAGAACATTGGTGATACCACATTTATATTTTTTTCACCCGGATGTACCACAAGTAGGAAATGTGTCCAAAAATGGTTCTTATGCTGCATGATTTAAGTTGGTGTATATGATCATTCATCAGCTTCTTTTTGTATCTATAACTACAAAGTAGTTGTAGAGCATAGACCTCCACCAGGGTGCATTCCTACATTTTTAAAAAAAAAATTTAATCAGACACTTTTTTTCTTTGGTCATTTTCTACCCACCTAAACAAATTGTCAATGAGAAAGAACTGTTCATTACTTTTGGATTTGTCGCAAACATGAATATACAGATAAACAAATGAACGCAGTCAATACACCAAAAAATATAATCTAGTGAAGGTAACAAATGTATTACGGTAAATGTAGGCTGCTAAGGTGATCATGAGATTGGCCAATCACAGATTAGGAAAAATGCAGTTTGTGAGGAGATTTAAAGTGCCTGTTAAAGTTGTTTTGGTTATATTGCTGTAGATTTGGTGGTCTTATACTGGTTAATGAGTTGTGAACTATCTTGACACCAGTTTGCATTTGTAAAAAACAGAGTATTTTCAGTCGTTTCCAGGCTTTTCAATTTTCCTTCTAAAAATGGTTCCATATTCTTGACGAGTATGAAAAGGTGATATTAAGGCAAATATATTTCAAGACCAAAATTGTGTGATAAATTTTCAAAGTGCCTGGCACAAAATAGGAAGGTTGACAGTAGAATAGCTCTAAAAATGTAAATGTTGTGATCCTGTATATGAACTCTATTACTGGAGTCGAGTCCCAGTGGACATTTCTGGGTTCAGTCAATTTGAAATTTTTCCATCAGTGATTTGATTACTGTGCGATTGTAGTTTTATAATTCAAAATCCTGTAGCCAAAACAGTGACAATAATAACAGGGTCGGGTATTTTCGGGGGGGGGGGGGGGGGGGGGTATAGAGGATAGTAAATGTTATTTATTTAGTAGTGGTGTGAGAATGAGGTCAAAACAAGTCCATTAGAATCCTCTATTGTACAAACTTTTGTTATCTAAATATTCCTTTTAATTAACCCATGGTCCCATATCCATTCTCTGAAATTCCCTGTTGTCGAAAAGCCTGTATAACTGTATATTTTTTATTTAAGAAAGATTAATGTTTTTGTTTACATTTTTGTGTTTCTGTTTGTTTCAGTTGACAAGAGAGAGATACAGCAATGGTAAGCCTTTGAATGTAAATTAATTTTTTTTTAAATTTTCTGAAGTTATATTTTCTGGAAGAAAGATTCCCAATGGAAACCAATTACGAGATGACCCACTTGCATTATTTGGTGAAGTGATTAATATGTCAGCATAGAACGAATATACTCATTTCTTGGCATCTTATCAGTTGAGAATTAGAAACCACACTTAGTAAACTCTTCCTTTCTGAGCTTTTCTGTTTTAAGCAGAAATATTGTAGTTTCATAATACAGTGATGAAAAATTACTGCTGTCTTCGTATGCTTTCTTGTATGTTTCAAAGTACGTCATATGGCCATTAATCGGCTTTGCAAAAAATATTATTAAGCGTAAAAATAAAGTCTCCAAAGAGGGCATATCTGAATATGAAATGGATACCCTGATTTGATTTCCATATTCATGTTGTCTATTTTACAAGGTTAATATGTGATTGTATTAGTTGGTTTGTGTTAAGAGAAATATGATTGCTTATTCTGTTAAATATTGCAAACGGAATCTGTGATAAAAATATAGAACTAAGTAAAGATCAAGTACTTCAATCTTGAAAGCACTCATAGATTGCAAACCTCCACCAAGCTAGCCAAGTCTGCAGAAAATGAGCCAGATATATCCCAAAATGTACTAATTTTTTTTTTTGGTCAGACCATATCCACATAAAAAATTTCAGAAATTCCATTGATTACTTTTAGAGTAATCTCAACCAGTCATAACCATAATCATTGAAAATGGGACTTTTGAAAATTCGGTGTTTTTGTTTTTTGGATCTGGATCGTTCGTAAAATTTACTCACTTAATCGTCCTTTGTTCAGGCCCTTTCCACATAAAAAATCATAAAAATCTGTTTGTTCATTAGTTTTCAAGTACATGTTAATGTGAACACAGAATTTATTTATTTTTTGTTTTACATCGCGTTCAACAGCCAGGGTCATATTGCGACGGGTAGTTTATGGGTGGAGGAACCAGTGCATACTAGTTAGTCAAGATTCTGCACTGTAAACCACCGGGCATTGGCAAGTAACTACCAACTTTCCAACATGAAGTGCCTGGGTCGAGATTCGAACCGGCAACCTCAGAGGTTGAAGGCGAGCACTCTAACGGCTACACCACCGAGTCCCCCCATCAAACACAGAAAAACAGATGCTCAGACAAATGAAGTGAAAAAGAGGAATGAAATATATCACATAATATAAAAATTTCACTGAATGCTATGCTATTATTACAGGTACAGAGACTTCATGAAGGATTGTCCTGATGGGGTGCTGAAAAAGGAGGTAGGCCCAGAAATTTATCTATAATTGTAGTAATCGGACATATACAGCATTTAATCTCTGTACAAGCAGACGCTAACTGAAAACTCCAGCTTATGGTAATTACACATACATTTTATTTCTTCCAAAAAATTGGCAACCAATTGTTTTGCAGTGTCAAGATCTGGTAGCTCAGAAACATGTATACTTTTATAATACTTTATTTATATGTCTCATCTCTGTATTTAAAAGAAGCCAAAATTACTTGAAATTTCAAGAGAACATTTAATTTCAAGTAAGTATCATGATTGTGGGTTGGAATTTTGTATCCTTTGAAATAATGTTTCTTGTTGTCTGTAAATACACCTCTCTCCACAACTTTAGAATATTGACAACTTATGCAGAGACACATGATAATGTACTTTTGGAGTTGTAGAGACTGGTTCTCATTTTTGCAAAGCGTTAAGATTCACATTTATTATAATTTAAGATTTTTAGATATGACTGTTTTTGTGATGAAATTCCGAAAACCACTGTATGAAAATGATGATATGATTTATGATCTGATATTTCTGTGCAATAATGTAAAGATATAATTATGCTTTTTTTCATGGAAAAATTGATAAAAGTATCAGCCAAATATAATGTTTGATTTTGTGTTTAAATATTGATGAGTACAGTGAACTGAACTGTCACCCATGTGTGTATTTTTACACTATGTTTTAATGGGGAGGCGCAAGTTCTTCAATATACGGACAATTTCCAAAAAAAAAGTTACCTCAGCCAGGAAAGTATAACAAAGGTGCAATATCCCACAATGACTTCATATTATTCATGAGGTAAATGCATGATTTATTTCATCATAATGTACTCATATTTCACAAAAACAAATAACATTTATTAACTTTAACAAAAGGAACTTTAATAAAGGAACCATCATAACCTGAATATATTTCTTCAGGAATAAATAACGCAACTTGTGATGGCATGTTGGAGTGGCGTTATGGGAGGGGCTTCTGGTTTGGTGGCATTTTGACTGCATTTCATTTTGTTCAGCTTGTGATGTCATTTTATGTCATTAGTAACCAGTATTAGGGTACATCAGACAGTTTTATGTTTATCAATAAGAAGCAGTTTGAGAGATTTTGTGTTTTTCAGTTCTTTCATATACACAGGTTGACACCCGTACAAAGATAAAGAGACACAAAGATTAAAAGCGTCTTCTGAACGTTTAAAATCTGAATGGTGTAAACAACAAATCACACAGAATAAATAACCAATGCCATGAAAAGCTGTGTTTTAGTGCATTTTATTTTTTAATTTGTTTGATTTTAGTGTTTAAATCACTTAGATTTAAACATTTTTAAAGACCATTTATCTTTGTATCTACCTATGTACTGCAACTTTTGACCTTTTTAAAGCTCTGTGTATATAGTATAGCACAATTTGATTTAAAAAATTGCATTAATTAAGCAGGACGCTTGTTTGTGTATGGGAGAGCTTCAGGCTCCGGCGGCTCCGCCGGCTCCGCATTTTGTTTTCCTTATAACTCTGTAACCGTTAGGCGGATTCTTTTCAAATTTGGCAGGTTTAGGCAGTAGCCTTGGGGAATTTTTTTGAATATGCTGCAGTGACATTTCAACCAATCAGAGAGGTCACATGACCAAAATGTCTTTTTTCGATGGGGAAGCTTGTCCGGATGATAACTTGAAAGGAATTTTATCAATTCACCTGAAACTTGGCAAATACATTCATTCTATTAAAATCTGGAAATCATTAGATTTTGGCATTGATTGGTCAAGAAATGGCCGAGTAATTAATGA
This sequence comes from Sabellastarte sp. h YS-2021, assembly GCA_964017235.1. Taxonomy (NCBI): domain Eukaryota; kingdom Metazoa; phylum Annelida; class Polychaeta; order Sabellida; family Sabellidae; genus Sabellastarte; species Sabellastarte sp. h YS-2021. Next base: position 82,107,737 of record OZ024935.1, on the reverse strand, counting down.
TTAATTAATCATTACGAATTTTCCAAATAAGGAAAACACAAAAATGCTTATATCTCAAAAACCGTGCTAGATAGAGCAATTTCGACAAAATTTTTGACCCACAGGATATCTCTGCGGAGTACTTTTCCCAATTTTCAAAAAATTTTATCTCGCCAAAAATGGCGGCCATTTTGAATTTTCGAAATTTTCGCAAAAATTGCAAAACACAAAAATGCTTATATCTCGAAAACCGTGCTAGATAGAGCGATTTCCACGAAATTTTTGACCCACAGGGTATATCTGCAGAGTAGCCATGCCAATTTTCAAACAAAAAATTTCTCGCAAAAAATGGCGGCCATTTTGAATTTTCGAATTTTTCGCAAAATTGCAAAACACAAAAATGCTTATATCTCGAAAACCGTGCTAGATAGAGCGATTTTGACGAAATTTTTGACCCACAGGGTATCTCTGCAGAGTAGCCATGCCAATTTTCAAAAAAATTTTGTCTTGCCAAAAATGGCGGCCATTTTGAATTTTCGAATTTTTGCGCAAAAATTGCAAAACACAAAAATGCTAATATTTCGAAAACTGTGCTACATAGAGCGATTTCGACGAAATTTTTTATCTTCAGGGTATCTCTGCAGAGCAGCTATCCCAAAGAGCTTTCACTTGGTGAAGTTTCAGACCCATAGCTAATTGCTCACCTACTCAAAAAGAGTAAATGCGAATTACCTCTAAAAGTATTGCAGATGGCCAATTTTTCTCAAATAACTCATTCACCTACTTTTGGAAGAGCTTTCACTTGGTGAAATTTCAGACCCGTAGCTAATTACTCACCTACTCAAAATGAGTAAATGCTAATTATCTCAAAAACTATTGCGGATACCCAATTTTTATCAAATAACTCATTCATGTACTTTTGGGAGAGCTTTCACATGGTGAAGTTTCAGACCCGTAGATGATTACTCACCTACTCAAAATGAGTAAATGCGAATTATCTCTTAAAAGTATTGCAGATAGCCAATTTTTCTCAAATAACTCATTCACCTACTTTTGGAAGAGCTTTCACTTAGTGAAGTTTCAGACCCATAGCCAATTACTCACCTACTCAAAATGAGTAAATGTGAATTATCTCTAAAAGTATTGCAGATAGCCAATTTTTCTCAAATAACTCATTCACCTACTTTTGGGAGAGCTTTCACATGGTGAAGTTTCAGACCCATAGCTAATTATTTACCTACTCAAAATGAGTAAATGCTAATTATCTGTAAAAGTATTGCGGATACCCAATTTTTATCAAATAACTCATTCATCTACTTGTGGGAGAGCTTTCACATGGTGAAGTTTCAGACCCATAGCTAATTACTCACCTACTCAACATGAGTAAATGCGAATTATCTCTAACAGTATTGCGGATAGCCAATTTTTCTCAAATAACTCATTCACCTACTTTTGGGAGAGCTTTCACTTGGTGAAGTTTCAGACCCATAGCTAATTACTCACCTACTCAAAATGAGTAAATGCGAATTATCTCTAAAAGTATTGCAGATAGCCAATTTTTCTCAAATAACTCATTCACCTACTTTTGGGAGAGCTTTCACTCTGTGAAGTTTCAGACCCATAGCTAATTACTCACCTACTCAAAATGAGTAAATGCGAATTATCTCTAAAAGTATTGCAGATAGCCAATTTTTGTCAAATTAATCATTCACCTACTTTTGGGAGAGCGTTCACTTGGTGAAGTTTCAGACCCATAGCTAATTACTCACCTACTCAAAATGAGTAAATGCGAATTATCTCTAAAAGTATTGCAGATAGCCAATTTTTCTCAAATAACTCATTCACCTACTTTTGGGAGAGCTTTCACTCTGTGAAGTTTCAGACCCATAGCTAATTACTCACCTACTCAAAATGAGTAAATGCGAATTATCTCTAAAAGTATTGCAGATAGCCAATTTTTCTCAAATAACTCACTCACCTACTTTTGGCAGAGCTTTCACTTGGTGAAGTTTCAGACCCATAGCTAATTACTCACCTACTCAAAATGAGTAAATGCGAATTATCTATAAAAGTATTGCTGATAGCCAATTTTTCTCAAATAACTCATTCACCTACTTTTGGGAGAGCTTTCACTTGGTGAAGTTTTAGACCCATAGCTAATTACTCACCTACTCAAAATGAGTAAATGCGAATTATCTCTAAAAGTATTGCAGATAGCCAATTTTTCTCAAATAACTCATTCACCTACTTTTGGGAGAGCTTTCACTCTGTGAAGTTTCAGACCCATAGCTAATTACTCACCTACTCAAAATGAGTAAATGTTTTTTTTTTTTTTTATTGTTTATTTGGGGTTTTACGTCGCTTTCAACACTGTACAGGTCATATCACGACGGGTAGTTGGAAGGGCAGAGGAAACCAGTACATATAGTTCGCTAGGGTTCTGTACTGTAAACTGCCGACCAACGGCAAGCAACTACCAGCTTTCCCACTTACGGCCATGACGGGGATCGAACCCCGGCCGCAGAGGTGGGAGGCGAGAAAATGAGTAAATGCGAATTATCTTTAAAAGTATTGCAGATAGCCAATTTTTGTCAAATTAATCATTCACCTACTTTTGGGAGAGCTTTCACTTGGTGAAGTTTCAGACCCATAGCTAATTACTCACCTACTCAAAATGAGTAAATGCGAATTATCTGTAAAAGTATTGCAGATAGCCAATTTTTCTCAAATAAGTCATTCACCTACTTTTGGGAGAGCTTTCACTTGGTGAAGTTTCAGACCCATAGCTAATTACTCACCTACTCAAAATGAGTAAATGCGAATTATCTCTAAAAGTATTGCAGATAGCCAATTTTTCTCAAATTAATCATTCACCTACTTTTGGGAGAGCTTTCACTTGGTGAAGTTTCAGACCCATAGCTAATTACTCGTCTACTCAAAATGAGTAAATGCGAATTATCGCTAAAAGTATTGCAGATAGCCAATTTTTCTCAAATAACTCATTCACCTACTTTTGGGAGAGCTTTCACTTGGTGAAGTTTCAGACCCATAGCTAATTACTCACCTACTCAAAATGAGTAAATGCGAATTATCTCTAAAAGTATTGCAGATAGCCAATTTTTCTCAAATAACTCATTCACCTACTTTTGGCAGAGCTTTCACTTGGTGAAGTTTCAGACCCATAGCTAATTATTCATCTACTCAAAATGAGTAAATGTGAATTATCTCTAAAAGTATTGCAGATAGCCAATTTTTCTCAAATAACTCATTCACCTACTTTTGGGAGAGCTTTCACTTTGTGAAGTTTCAGACCCATAGATAATTATTCACCTACTCAAAATGAGTAAATGTGAATTATCTCTTAATAGTATTGCAGATAGCCAATTTTTCTCAAATAGCTCATTCACCTACTTTTGCAAGACCTTTCACACACGAAAATGAAAAATTGTGAATATCTCGGAAAAGCTATTTCTTCTGCTTTAATGCTCGGCGGGAGATACACACCACGGCAGTGGTCTTGACAAAAATTTTTGTCTCCCCAAAAATGGTGGCCATTTTGAATTTTCAAAGTTTTTGCAAAACACAAAAATGCTTATATCTCGAAAACCGTGCTATATGGAGCGAACTCAACAAAATTTTGGACCTGCTGGGTATCTCTGCAGAGTAGCCATGCCAATTTTCAAAATATTTTTGTCTCGCCAAATATAGCGGACATTTTTAATTTTTTTATTTTTTGCAAAACACAAAAATGCTTATATCTTGAAAACCGTGCTAGATAGAGCAGACTGCACTGACTTTGGTTGCCACAACAGTATAAGGCTAGAAACGAAGCATTTTCTTAATACTTTAGCACTCACCTTTATATCCTTTTCGGGACGCTTTGTTTTTGCTATGCAAAAACATTATCTTTTTTTTTTGCGAGCGATCCTCTAGTTTATGATTGTTTTACATATTTTCAGTCTATCACAAAAATTGTACAACATTTTTAACTGTAACATCTGAAGCATTTTAGTGCACTTTTCTTGTTCCCCAAAATTGTGTATAAAAAACTCTTCTATTTTTTAGAATGTACAGCTTCTATTAATATTTTTTCACAAAAACATACATAAGTCTGATATTAAAGTCTTTTAGACCAGAATGTAGAATGGACCGGATTCTGGTTCATGAAGGAAAAGTAAAAACTAAGGTAAAGCCTCCTACAAAGCAAGTATTAAAATTTAACACACTTAATATAACCACACCGCTCAGGTCAGCAAAATCCGTAAGTCTGCGGTATAAGAATGAGAATTTATACTTTGCAAAACACTACTCATAGAAGCTGTCAGTGTGTTGAAACTTGATTTATTTTATTTTTTGTTTTACGTTGTGTTCAACAGCCAGGGTTTTATTGCAATGGGTAGCTTACGGGTGGAGGAACCAGTGCATACTAGTTGGTCAAGATTCTGCACAGTGACTGTAAAACACTGGCATCGGCAGGTAACTACCAAATGTCCAGCATAAAGCGCCCGGGCCAAGATTTGAACCAGTGACCTCAGAGGTTGAAGGCGAGCACTCTAACCGCTACACCACTGAGCCTCCCTGTTGAGACTTGAGAGAAACTTGAGAACTAATGAAATAAATGTATAACTGCAGTTAAAAATAATGCAAATCTGCATTTTATAGGAACTAATTAGTCTGTGGCAGGACAATAAATAAGTTATACCATGTGAAACACTATAAAAATGTCAAGCACGTTTAGAGCCAACTGAATATAAAAGTAGGGCTGCAGTAAGTTTTAAAAATAACTACCAGGGTGATACCGTAATACAGATGTCCATAAAACAGGACAAAGTTAGTCTGGTAACCGAAAAATTGAAAGAAAACAGTAGGGGGCTAATTCTATAAAATATAGATCAGAGAAAAAGATTGGCTGGGAATTAAAGTCCCACAGAGTTGAGTGTGTGATTACTGAGACCATAGCCTGGCAGATAGTCTGACTTTATGACTCAACTGAAAATAAAATGGGCAAAATTCATGTGTATATTGTTGCTGATCTCTCTTTTGTTGAATGTTGAGGAACCAAGGAATTATATACACCTAAGGTGGATTTTATGACACCAGGTTCACAATTTCAATGGAATAGCCCCCACCTCCCTGAGCCTCACATGTTAAAAATATTACTATATCGGCCTGAAGGCCTGTATAACAATATTCACAGATGTTCATTTTATAGGGAGTGGCCAAAGGGCCGATTGCAGAACATTTTTTGTAGTGTCCTATAACATTACTTATATCAAAGACTTAATTAAATTTAATTAAATAAAGTTGATATTTCTAATTAAAAGTCCTGCGTTAATTTAGTCTTATTGAATGAAAAATAGAAAATGAAAAAAGTGTTTCAAGGAATTTTATTGAATCTTCTCGAAACTTATAAAAGTCTGTATGTAGTTTCCTTGAAAATAGTTAGATACAAGTAATGTGCAATATAAATTCTATTTTTGGGGGGTTAAAGTGATTTAAACATGTTTAGTAACCAATAACCAAACTTGTATAGAATTATGCAAATAAGTTATTAGATAATATTGTCCAGATAGAGTCTAATCCAAAGGTATCAGAAGAAAAGTACTTGTGGAAAGAGAGTCTATTTAACAGAGTTACTCCACTAGTAAGGGGTGTGATTCTATTACCCAAAGCTATCTTGCAGTGTGATGTAAAGGTCTGTATGCAGACTGTTCTGTACACCCTACTGATCCAATAAAATATGTTCACGTATCAGTGGCCTTTCAACCGAACACAGTGGCAAAAAAGATCAAAATTGGACCATAAATATGGAAGTTATGGTCATTATAGTTGAAAGATTCTGCTTTACATACTGACAACCAATTTGCTAAAAGGTGGAGCAATCTTCAAAAGTTGTTAATTTGTTTTATATATTTCATCAGTTAATGTTGTGCCTGGTATGTAGACAAGGTATATGCCATATTAATTCCATCTTTATAATTCTATCATTATATTGAGTAAGCTCCATGGCACAAATTGTACCTATATTTGGTAGTGAAGGGATCATATATCGATATTTCAACATCGATCGATATGTCTTTCTAAATTTCACTATCGATATTAAAAGTGGGAATTTCAATACCGTTTCCAGCGCCCACCAGGAAGAATTTTCAAAATAGTTTTGAAATTTTTCAGTTTCCTGTTGTTGGATCATCAATATTTATGTATTAAAAGACTTATTGTGAGATTTTTCATGAAATTTAATTGCTTTTATAGGCATATTGAATTAAATTCATGGTCAGTTTTGTACATCTTATATGTTAGCAAAACAAGTTTTAATAACTGAAGAATCAGTAGGTGCAAAATAACAGATTTTATGGGCCAGGCGCAAAATGATATTTCAATATCGATCGATATGCAAAGCCAAAATAGAGTTTGATATCAATATTGACACTGCATTTCAATCCCTACACTAATATGAGGTATAGAAATTTTTATCATAATCATGGAAATAGTGTATTAAGTTAGTGCAGTTATTGAAATGCATTTCAAATAGTAATATTGAACTATAACTTGACTTTTCATATTGATCGATGTTGAAATATCGGTTCACATGGTAAAATGGAACATTGTACAATCAGTGTGCCCCAATTGTCAAAAACATACATGGAATATTTTAATGAAAGACCACATGTTATGGCCATTCACATGACAAGCTGGTAACGTCCTGCGGTAACGGGTTTTCTGAGGAGACACCTATAGTGTGAATGGGGTATTAAAGACAGTACTACCGCTGTACAAGTAATCAGTAATCAAGTTCCTCATAGCACTCAGTATAAATATTCTAAGATATAAATTAAGTAATTGAAGATCAAGATACAGTGACAGTGTATAAATTGTGCCATATGGGTATGATAAACAGTAAATACTGTATTAAAATTCAGTCAGCTGAAACAATCGATATTGAGCATCGATAGATGTCCTTATGCAATTAATGCCAGATGACATGGGACGTTAAAGTACCAGAATTATTTTTCTGGCTGTCATTGTCAGAATACTTGCATTTGAGAAAGGCTACAACACACAGTATAAAAAAAGCCTGTAAAAGGTCAACAGTTTTAACACCTGTTTGTGCTTTAATGGAGGGGGTAAAAAGACACAGTAGTCTGTGACACTGCTGGTAGTTGGGATATGTCAACTGATTTTATACTGGAATAGACAATTAGAGTAAGAAATCTAAAATTCGCCAGGAATCTAAAATTCGCCACCTCTAAAAGCTTAGTTAATTTTATGAAGAAAATGATGTTTTTGTCCAAAAATTGGTATTTTTCAGTTCAAAAAGCCTTAATTTACTATACAGTCAACAAATCTCACCATAATTCATTTATTTTATTAGTATTTTTACATGTGGCGAATTTCAGATATGTGGCGAATTTTAGATTTCTTACTCTACACACAAAGCCACTTTAAAGCTTAAAATTGTAAACAGTGTTGAGCTGTGAAAAGTAATATCTGATAGGAGCATAAAAATACATTCCAGATGAACCAGTATTTCCTAATAACAGGGTAAATAACATTGGTATGGTATGCTATTTATACATTTATACCAACTACCTGGAAGACTCAAAGTTATTAAGTCCATTTGATCTCTCCTGAATCCACAAATACAGCCAAAGCTATCATTATAGATATTCATCTGTTGAATTAGTAACCAGTGGCTGGTTTCACAAAGGGTCTTAGACTGAGCCAACTTTTTGGTTAAGTCAGGGACTTAAAGCAGTAAGTCTTTGGTCAGCTAATAGCTATGTCTGGGACAGACTTTACAAAGGATGACGTAGCAAAGTCCAAGCTCATCAAATAACCGCAGTGGTTTTCTGTGTCATATGACCTATATTTTATTTCATTTCAAAATACATGACTAACTTAACTGGTGACGTTTATCCTTTGATGCATTTTTGATGCATATTCATAAGGTATAGGAAGTTGGTTCTTGGTAGGGACATTAGTTAGGAGCAGTAGGTGTACAATGTCATGGTGTGACCTCAATTTGACCTTTGACCTTGCCTTGGCTTTAAAAATTGTTGTTGGCTACATCTTGGAAACCATAAGGTGAAGGATGTTAATACTTGGTAGGGGCATTAGCCGTTTTAGGTATGCAATGTCATGATGTGGCTTTGATTTGTCCTTTAATCTTGCTGTACTGACCTTGACCTATAAAATCTTGTCTGGGCTATGTCTTGGAAAGCAGCGTGTATGATTACCAGATGACCTGCCCTGATGTGATCTTCTTAACTATGAAAATGGGCATGTAATTCCTGGCAGTAATTCATAGACTAGGCTTTCTGATATGACACAGACTATAAAGTGGTCATTGGGATCCGGATATATGGAGCCAACAAAAAAATATACATTGGAAAAAGTTAAAGCACAAAAAAGACAAATTTCCTGTCAGTAAAGGTTAAGGAATATTCACAATAAACTTGCTTTCAATGCAAGTAGTGGGCGTGCTGTTTAAAAGATACAAAGGGACTTGGAGTCTCTAATCATTATGCCTGTGATAGTACACCAGGTTTTAACAATGCATTTTACAAGGAATAGAAACGACATACCAATTAAAATGTAGATAGAGGTCTTTTTATATTAGCAAAATAAAATGGACTTTTTATGATGAGTTGAGTATAATTATATTAAGATCTGAAATGATTTTTTGATGGCTTACTCTGGCCATTGTTAAATTTGAACAAATTTGAAGAAAATGAAGAATGTTCATTGTTTGGACCTTGAAACTTGTTCTACTGGTAGTAATGTAGGGAATTGAGGCTTACAGTATGGCCTTACAGTGAAGTATATGAAATTCCCAACTGCAGCACCCATTGCAAGTGAAGCAATAATGGGCAAAACTTGCTGAAATTTAACAGCTGATTAGAAAAATGAAAAAGGGACGCCTGTGTGAGGTCATTTATAAGATGGTATATCTTCATAATTTCATCAGCAAACTAGCAAAAAACAAACCTAAAATTGGTTAAAAAATATAATTATTTTCTCCTACAGAGCCAGGAGGTACTTGCTCTGGCAGAGCACATATTGGTGAATCCAGGCAAGTCAAATTTATACATAAAGGAGAAAATGAATATCAAAATGAACCTCTGATGACATCAACATAGTTGATAGAACTATTGCTAAACTTAAACTCTTTGTGAAATTGTAAAGCATTCAATTTGTAGTTTTGTCAAACTGACAATTTTTCAATTTCAGGAATGTCCTAAAGCTGGCACAAAGTTTCAAATTTAATGGAAAAATGTCCATGACTCAACCACAAATAATCAAATATGTATTTCCGGTATATAATTATATATATATCGAGGGGATATTCCTTTTTGCTGAATTTCACATTTTGTAATAAATTTTACAAAATAATGTTAGTCTGAAAGGCAAAATTGAAGGCTTCCCCATTTTGTAATCTTTACCCATTACTTGAAGATGCTACAAGACAAATTAATTTGAAATTCGAGGACTTGAAGAGGGAGTTTTGTTTCCCCCTGATTTTTAGAAGTAATTAAATGTAAAAGATCTACAAAATAAAGAAATGCCAAAAAGCCAAACAATAAATCACGCTCTATACACGCAAACAAATTAATGTAAATTAGTAACTTGGACTTCCAGGATAAATTTAACAAGAAAAAAGTCTTCATTATTGACTGTATACTTTTACTAAGAATGGAATTTTAAATTTCATGGCTCTGTAGAAAAAAATTCAACAGTAGCATATATAATGGCAGTTAAGCAGGCTGTTGGATGTTAATAACATTCATAAGAATTGGTAGAGGTGTGGGGGTGGGGGTGGGGGGGTTTATAAATTTTCACCATGAAAAAGCTGGGACTTAAATACTGTAGCCTTTTCAATTTGTCTTTTTATCCGGTTGGTTGATGAAAAGATCCAAGACATTTCAATGTCATTGATGTGATGTTCATTGCATGCAAACAACTGTACTCTGAGTAAGCTCAAATTCCAATCCTTAAGGATGACTACTTTTTATAACAAAGCATGTGTCTTTGCTCTCTTAGTAATTTTCTCTCCATGTGTGCGAGTCTCAGTCTCCACAGACGTGTCCTTTGTCTCGTTTTAAAATAATAAAAAGAATCCGTTTGTAAGGTGAATTTGAGAAATACAGTGGAGACTTAGCAGATGCAATAACATAGAGTAAGAAATCTAAAATTCGCCCCATATCTGAAATTCGCCACATGTGGAAATACTAATAAAATGAATGAATTGAGGTGAGATTTGTTGAATGTACAGTAAAGTAAGGCTTTGTGAACTGAAAAATACCAATTTTAAGACAAAACATCATTTTCTTCATAAAATTAACTAAGGTTTTAGAGGTGGCGAATTTTAGATTCCTTACTCTATCATAACCAGAGACTGGGCAGTCTTTACAAGTACTTTTTATACATGAATACTTATTCACCATAAGTGTACTCTTTACCTTAAGTTACAGTACTTTTTTTAAAGATATTGTCAATGAAACTGCTTTGATCAGTTGCTTTTGCCTCCCATAGTGAGGTATTTTGGCAATTGTTTTTTTATTATCGTTGATTGAACTGTGAATTGACTCATTTTCTCACAAACGAAGAAAGAAACAAGTAATCTGTACAGAGTAGTGTGTAATGCAGTGTCAAAGAGGCAAGTTACTCTGTGAAATTTAACTTTACCTCTGATAGGAAGGAGACTGATGACTCTATTGCCAGTACTGACCCTCCACTGAAAGCAGGGGGCATACTGGTTCTTGTGTTACAGACAGTTCAGTGTAGCAGTCAGAGTATAAAATATTTTCCCCAAAGCAACAAATTTAGGCAAATGATGGAATGAATGGAGATGGATACAGTATGACATAACTGACTCTCAAAAATTTATATTGACCCCCAGTTTTCAATTGAACTCTGAAAAATAAGACTCTGAGGAAAAAGTGGAGGAGTGTGTATTTATTTATTGCGTCCTGGAAATCTTGTGTCTGAGTACACAATATATTGTGAATTGTTTTAGTGGGTCGCAAATCCTGCATATAGAAACATAGCTACAGATTTGCTGAAACAAAGCTGTTTCAGTAGCAAATTTTTGCCATTCAGTTTTACTCTACGGAACTTTGTCAGCTTCTTTTTGTTGAATGAATATTAGCTAATACATTGTGAGCATTTTGCATTAAATAATCAAAACTAATGAATTATATATCTGCCTTCTTTATTACTTGCTATGTCTTATGAAGGTCAGAGAATTTGCTGCTCTCTTGAAAGGGTAGTTTACTGAAAAGAGTTGAGGAATCAGATAATTGAAGCACACTTGACATTTTTAGTTGCCAGTAAATTTTAGGGTTGAGAGAAGACAGTTTGAGTAGAGTAATATGCCCTCTATGGCCAATAGAACACACAGATCAGGATAGCCTTGCTTAAAGCTCAAATTTGTACCATATCCTTTTCAAACATGTACACATCTATTTGTTGTTCAACATTCATAAAATTCTGGGATAATTGTTAGGAAATATAAACACATCAGACAGAGAACATGTCTGCGAAAACTAGCATATGTAATAGTACATCTTAACTGAAGGTTTTCCCTGATTACAAGAAACATGAGCCTTGAGCAGGCTTTGTTCAAGTCAGAGAGAAAAAAAAAAGACAAACTGTAGACAGAGTTTTACTGTAAAGGGTTGTGATGAATAGTCAGTGACAGCACCAAGTCCTTTCTGATTCATGAGAATGTAATCTATTCTGTGCAAGGGTCAGCATTTACCCACAAATTCACTGTGTACAGCAGATTTAACTTTTAAATTTAATTACTTTCAAAGTCCTGGTTTACTTTATTTGACTTGAGTTTTTTAATTGTTTCGTTCTCAAATAATGCAGCCTTACTTTTGAGGCAGAAGGGAAGACTGGGTTGGGTCATTATAGGAATAACCCATGGCCAAACCATGTTATGTGCAAAGTTTTTACTGTGGTTTGAAGTTATAAACCCCGAAGGGGAAGCCTGAGGGGTTTATTGCCTCCAACCATGGTGAAATTCTGCACATACCATGGTTTTGGAGGGGGTTATTCCTATTCTAACATGACAAGTATTTAAATTTCATAATTATCATTTCTTATTTACATTTTTATGACAAGAATGGATTATTGTTGAGACAGTCATAATAAGCGATATATTATAAGGAGCTGCAGGGTTATGCTGTATTTTACCCATGAAGCATTTTGTCGTTTAGCCAATCAAATTCACGGACATATCCATGTCATGGATGTTAGAATAGTATTTAACACAGTCATGTTGTCATTAGCTGGAAAACTTGCCAGGTCCACTGGATCTGCAACTCAAACTTTACAAATACGTATTATAATAAGGCCACTGAAGCCATTTTTAGTGTAACACTATGTGATGGATTCCTTGGCCGGGATTACAATATTTTATTCATGTCAAGTCAGTAAAGAAAAAAGGTTGTAAAACTGGCATTTTACCAGGGTACATACAGTCTAGGTGTACATATACTCACCACAACTCCTGTGTGACAATTACCTGTGACAATACTTAATTTGCACAAGCAAATAACTTTTTGACAATACAAAATGTAGTTTTACCCAAAAGTAGAACTCTTGTAAGTACAAGAAAATGTGCAGTCCTGAGAGGAAAATTCACAAACTTATCAACTCCAGGCCACCCAGACTTCTAAGCTCTTCATTTGAAATATTTTAAAGATTATGTAATGTATTTGTTAAAGTGTTGCAGACCTCATTCGAAAGGGCTTTAAGAGTAAGTATATAGTCTATTCTTTGCAGACCATTTGATTTTGAATGACATAAAAACAAATTAAAAAGTAGAAGTTGACTCACTTACCAGTTGTAACTTGTAGGCAGAAATAACTCCTGAGTCTATTATATGTAAGTTTTAGGTCAACCCTTATTTGAGGTTTCACTTTGATACACTAAACTGTCTTGTAGAAAGTTTTTCAATTGAGTCAAAGTCAACTTTAAATGATAAATGTTAACCAGTTTGATTAAATATTTATTATTTGTATCCTGTATTTGTCACAGTTACAAATGTTTCTCACTTGATTGTACAATATATTATCTGTCTAATACAAAAAATTGACTAGATTTCAAGTGAGCATACTGTGACCTGATTACATAACATATAGACTAAGTTATTGATAATACTTGTTTATGGATCGTTGTAAACCATTTGATCCTCCGAAAAGAAACCCTCACATAAATAAAATGTTGAATGGTTTTATATTATCCTCAATCAGGTTTATCAATAGAACTAATCAACATAGTTTTGGTTTATTTCTTTGTGTGTGTAAATTGTTTGCAGGTTTAAGGTTCTGTTTATGTGTCTTTCATAGTCATAAATAGTTCCAATAAAACATACTGGCCATTGTCTGGCATTTTATTATTGATACCGTGTAACAATTTATCAGAAACTGATGAGGTTTCAATGATGCCTATGTTATCATAAGTCTAGATCAGTGTTCATTATTAAGATACAAATTACCTTCTTTCAGAAAAAAATGTGATCCTGTGGTTTTATAAAGATTTGAATTAATATCTGTTTAATATCACTTTTAAGACATAGCATGGTTCATATTATTATCTCTGCCGAGGACATTCTGTTTTTGGGTGCATCTGTCTCTCTGTATGCCTGTCTGTGTGTCTGTCTGTCTGTCATTAATGCCAAAATTAATGACAGATCATCATGAAATTTTTATGTGGGTAATGGGTAAAAGGAGGAAGTGATTATTACATTTTTGTAAAGGTTCTGGGTTATAATTTTTGATACCAAAAAAAAAAAAAACAAACAAATTTTCAAAAAAACCCCAAATAACAAAAACAAAAACAACCCTGCCAGAGGTCTGCACGCCAGGAGTGCTTTGTAATTAACAGATACTTTTGAAGATGGAGGAATGTAGTAGTGCATACTTGTGGGTCATGATTATGCTCTGTTACAAACCTGGTGTCAGCAGGCAAATACAGTTAAAGCCTATGAAAGCGAATCCCAAATGGCAAAGAAGATACTTATACATTGTTGGCCTCCAGTGAATCCCTCGACTGTTGTCATGTACTACAGTCAACCAGCACCCATACCGCTCCCCGTCATAACTTGGCACAACTTGGACACAAAAACCTCAGTTTCGCTTGTTTTGTGTATAATTACATGGATTTCTTTTTATCCAAATATGCATTGACACAAGCGCAGGTTACAAAAGTATTTTACTTCCATAAATTCAAAATTATAGTAAACATTGTAGAAATGTTTCTAATAGGTGATAATATAATTTCTGCTAGAAATCTGTGCCGCAACTTGGCACAATTTGAATATGGAAATTGCTGAAAGCCACTTAATTAATATACATCATCACTTCATCTGTCCTTATATGGTATGTAAAAATGCACGAATGTGGGCAATAAAAAGCATCTGTTATTGATTATGTTATCTTCTGGTTTGTGCCAAGATAAAGTTTGTGCCATGTTACGACGCCAAAGAGTAGAGGTTGGAGCCCAGGAATTAAGTGGAGGACAAAAAAAAAATAATGAAACAGTCTGATTGAGTACAAATACTGGCTCGGAGATGCATAAGCAGATATTTGTGAAAGTCACGGTGGTAAGGTGCCCAATGATAAGACTGGAACGATTAACAAAATATGGTTGCTGGTTAGCCATTTGCAGTAACCTGTTGACTAACATGTGTATCGGATGTAAACAAACAATATGGCAGATTGTGATATACTAGAAAATTAGAAATTTTTACCCAAATTGTTGGGTAATTATCAAATAATATCATATTTTTATTTTTTAACATAAAGCACAGATAAAAATGCTTTAATTTAACCCCTTGAAGACCTTATCTGTCGACTAGCAGTCGACAGCAATGTGTATTCTACAGTACCATGTTTGTCGGCTAGCAGTCAACACCCCCATATGATATGCCAGCTTTCCTTCAGCACTGTAGAATTAAACGTCTTGGTATACGTTATTTAAAATATTATGTATGAGGACGTTATGGACAATATAAATCACTTGTGGTGTGTGTTTTAGCAACTTAAACTGTCGGTAAGCTCTTCATCCCGGATTTTCCGTCAGTATAGTAGAATATTGCTCCCTTGGTGGCGAAGTGGTTAATACCTTTTTCGGTGTGTTAACTCTAAATATTTACAATGATTAATGATTGCGTAAAATAACACTTGAGGTGACATAGTACATAGGAAGTAGTTAACCATATTGGCATGGACTAGTGCTTTGGTAATCTAATAATCAATTAGTGCAGTTAACTGTTTTAACCTTATTTAGTGAGGATAAGGATCATCTTTCAGAAGGACTCAGCCAGGGGTATCAACCTCAGATTGGGTGAAAATATGACTTCAAACCCACATATGGTTTTTGAGTTGTTTGTCTGGACAAACAAATAGATGAGGGGGTGAGGGGAAGGTGACAAATAGTCCAACATATGGAGGTAATATCCTCGTCTCCCAGGATTTGGGTTTTATTCTCTGCCTGACGTGATGGAGTTAGCAGTTGCTTCTATTGTGGTTGACTGCAAATTTTGGAACCGCTTACCGAAAGTGGAAATTCAATGAAAAATCAGGTATGTTTGATTTAGTAAACACCATGACATAAGTTTTCAAACGTGTACATGAGCTATAACACAATGTACTTTTTAAAGACCTTTCAGGAGAAAATGTGTAATATATTGATAGAATATAGTAAAATATTGTGAAATATTTTTGTAGTTGAATACTTTGATAAATTTATATTAAAATAATGAATATATGAGGAAACCATTTTTAATTACAAGAAAACAGAAAGTAGCCGGATTAGTTTCTTTCAGTCGGCAAATAGGTGTCCATTTTGCCGTCTTCTACACTAGTTGCAGCCCAGTGCACAGTGTGACTTTTAATGCAGAATCGTGACCAACCTATGCACACTGGTTTCCTACATTCCCTAATAACTGCCTGTTGTGGTATGACCTGTAAAATGAGTTGGAAAGGCATGTTTAACCCAAACCAGACAGCAGGACCTTGTGATTACATGCCCAAGTTGTGTATAACTCAGATACTGAAATCTCTGTCATTGTCGAGGGAAAAGGTAACTTGAACTAGTAGCCTAGTTATACTATAAACAAATTCACAATCAGACTCCCCCAGCCACAAGTCATGCAGCTGGACTATATTGCTTAATGGAATCCTGTCCACATCTGACTGTGTTTTTAATTCAATGAGACTTGCTCAGAGACATGTTTACAGAAAGACTATTATCAATTTATGATCCAGTGAATCAGTAAGTCTTGCAGGGACAGTATCTTTTCTTTTTCTTTGACTGAGAGAGTTCCTTTAGTGATGCCATTATTAATCACATGGATAACAGTTTAAGCTTCCATAATGGATCACAAAAACTCTATATTTTATATAATAATTGTAAATCTCCATAGCTTGAGAGCTTCTAATATCCATATGATTTGTTCTAGGTATGGCTAAGTGATAATACACAAAATTACACTGTTTGTTACTTGGAGACCTTGATAGAACTGAAAAGATATAATTTTGGGAATTATCTGCAATTAATTGTGTCACTTTTTCTGGAAAGTTAACTAGAACTGGGATTTACTGATAGATACAGAATCTACTGTATTTGAAAGCATTTAACAATACATGAACTTTACTCAGAGAGCACATAACTCCCCCAAGGCCCAACACCTCCAATATTGCTTAATAAGTGTAGAGTAAGAAATCTAAAATTCGCCAGAAATCTAAAATTCACCACCGCTAAAACCTTAGTTAATTCTATGAAGAAAATGATGGTTTGTCTTAAAACCTTATATATTTTAGTTCAAATAGCCTTGATTTACTATACATTCAACAAATCTCACTTCAATTTATTTTATTAGTATTTCCACATGTGGCGAATTTCAAATATGCGGCGAATTTTAGATTTCTTACTCTAATGATAAAACAATTCCTTTAAATATTTTCTGGATCTTGATGATGATACTATCAGCACCAAAATCTATTCATCTGTTGACCTTGTGCCATTCACGACCTTTCTTGAAAGTTTAATAGAAATCAGTATCAACCCGTTGAGTTATTTTGCAGACAGACATGCACATGTCACCATTATCATTACCTCCCTGAGGGTGGTAATAAATACTTCCTATTACTTTGGAGGATATATTTCTGCTCGTTGTACTGCTACAGTTGTCACCCTCTATGATACAAACAAGTCTCCTCAGAGGTTTCGTGTTTTGTTTGGTGGTTTACAGGGCAGAATCTTGACCAACTTAAGTATGCACTGGTTCCTTCACCTATAAACTACCCATCACAATATGACCCTGGCTGTTGAACGCAATGTAAAAGAAACAAAATAAATAAATCAGTGTTTATGTGATAAAAAAAATACAGTGCGATCATTACTACCTGAATTTGAATGTTTCTTACCAGGCTATTTACATAAATGTGTTTCTGGAACAGTCTCACTGTTTCATTGTATATTTCCTCATGCCAAAAGGTTTTATACAACGAAGTGACTGTGCTACCGTTGTCGGTTTCACAAAGCATGGCATTGTGCGACCGACAACGGACTAATTAGGTGATAAGTGCCGATCGTCGGATTAATAATTACCGCTACTGTCGGATTAATAATTACCCCTACTGCCAATATGCCCTCATTAATTGTCACACATAAATTAGTACAATCTTATATTGAATGTATTCACTATGCTTACCGTGTGTTTGTTATGACAGTAATGTTGTCAGATAACTGAAATTTATCTGCAACAATTAATAGCCACCTGGTGTTACTCTACTGTGGAGAAATGTCAACTTCCCAATCAACTTCAACTTCAATTAATTCATGATTCACAAATTCTCAATTAATTCACATCCCAATCAACTTCAACTCCAAACACAGTTCAATCAATTGGACTTCATCTCCAATCAATTGGAATTGTATTATGAGGTTATTCAGTCACATTTCCCAACAATCAACAAGTGTCAGTTAATTGGAGTAACTTTGAGTAGTTGAATGCAATTATGCATATGTGGACTGGCTATAAATACCCCCTTAGAATGGTCTGCAAATCATTATGGTTTTCAACACTGTTGATTATCACACAAATTTCTAGAGTTTGATAAGGAGTTTGACTTAATAAAGCATGGCATTTTCTGTTGGAGAACTGTTTAGTGATTATGTGTCACTAGAAAAAAAAGTTAAAGACTTTGAAATTACCAACTTTGTGAAGTTGTCCAAATCAGATTGTAGAAAAATTTCTGCATCATCTGTTCGTTGCCCTGAAAAAAGGTTTAATGCAGACATTGTCTACAGTGAGATAAAGTACTCATGCTGCCATGGTGGGAAAGCCTATAAGTCAAGGTCAAAGGGTGAAAGGCCCAACCAATCTACTGGAAAGATTGGTTGTCCCTTTGTACTTAGACTGAAATCAACTAAAGATGGTCAGGCATTGGAAGTGATGAAATTTGACTCAACACATAACCATGAGATCACAGAGTTGGAATACAAGTTTCATCCACGAGTTAGGAAGGTTGACCAGTCTACGGAGCAAGAAATAGCCACACATCTCCAGCTCAATGCCAACAGGAAGCTGGTTCAACAGTCGTACAAGGAGAAGACTGGAAAGAACATTCTAATGAGGGATCTGCACAATATTGCCACCAGAGCTAAGCAGAACAACAAAGGAGTGAACACTACAGACTCTGAGGTTCAAGACATTTCCAAGTGGCTCAAGGAGCAATACCCTGCAGTTGACTGTGAGTTTGTTGTAAATGTGAATAACACCCTTAGTGGTGTGTTCATACAGGATGCTGAAATGAAATCCATATTCAGTCGGTTTCCTGAGGTTGTTTTGGCAGACTCAACCTATAAAACCAATAATCTGAACATGGCTCTCTATGCCCTACTTGCTGTTGATGGGCATGGAGAGAGCCACTTGATCTGTGCCTTCTTTGTTGTTGATGAGGACAAGCAATCACTGGAGGACATGCTTTTCAGGTTCAAAGAAAGGAATCCAAAATGGACTGATATTTGTACTGTCATTACGGACAAGGATATGACAGAAAGGCTGGTATTCAAAGGCTCATTTCCTCAGGTGAACCTTCAAATTTGCCTTTATCACACTCTGCGCACCTTCAGCAGAGAAGTAACCATGGAAAAATTACAGATCAGCTCATCACAAAGAAAAGTGTCCCTAGAATGTCTGGAAAAGCTAGCTTATTCTGTGGGTGAGGAAGACTACCAGGACAAGTACACTTCCTTTGTTGAGAAAGTTCCCATTCAAGTCCAAAATTACTTCAATTCCAACTGGCATGGGATTAGAGTTGAGTGGGTCAAGGGTTTGAAGTCCTTCCATCTTAAAAATGATACTACAAATAGGGTGGAATCTTTCTTTTCAAAACTAAAGGCTTATTTTTCCCCAAGGTCATCCCTCAAAGAGACACTGACAGGCTTGATGAGCTGTGTTGACTCACTGCGGTCTGAAAGGAGATATAGACAAGCCAAGTTCCTCAACAGAATCAAGGTGTGTGACTCTTCACTATCAATCACTGAAAGGAAGTACCACCAGATATTGACCCAGTATGCATTCACAGCAATCCAACATGAATATAACAAGGCAGAACAGTCTGAAGTTTACAATACCAGCAGCTAGTGTTAGGAATCGGTCTAAAAAATTAGAATCGATTAATCGGTAACTCTGAGCAATCGATTATCGATTATAATCGTTTTTCTGCTTGCTTTGTAAGAAAGACAGAATATTCTTTTTTACCAAATATAATAACCGTAGTCTTCCGATAGGTCAGTGGTGAAAAAAATCTAGGTTATTTGTTTACATTTTGGGGTAGGGAAGGGGGTATGTTAGGAAACCAGTAGGTTGAAGAGTCAACAAGTATGTGTATCAGCAATAATATAATAATCTATTAAGGTGGCCTTAACAGTTACAAAATAATATTTATTTTCATTCTCCCTTTTCATCAGCTAAATCATTTACAGTGTTTGAATGTAACATCAGCAGATTAGCAACCAATCATGCTTAAAATAAACAATATTTCAACCCTAGACTTTCTTCAAGTCCTTTTTTCTAAGGTATTATATTAGGACTGTATGACTTTATACTAGAATGTGGGGCTGACAAAAGTACGGTTTCAGCATAGAGAAGGATTTTTCCCTCCTTAAGTGGATGTATAATGTTTTCATCTATGTCAGATTTAGTGGGATGAGAAATACAAAGACTTGGTGCAAGTCTATTTCAACCCCTTTTGTTCAACATCACCATGTGGTACACCCGTGTTGTGAACTGAGGACACTTTGTATATATGCAACAAAGAAGAATAGAATATCTGCTTATCATTATCATATGTCAAGAACAGTGACTGCCAAGCAGCTTCTGAAAATTATCCTGAATAAAATGCTTCTTTGGGAACTAAACAATACATGTGTTCATGGAATTTTCCTTCCATTTTTAACTCAGGACACTTTTCAAAGACATGCTATTTTCATTAATCAAATGGAAGAGTGACTTTTATTGTTTCTGGTCAATATTGATGTTTTGTAATATATACTAAGTTATATGAAACAGTTTAGCACAAGTGAACATGTATTTCAGCATTGTCACTCAAGTTTATGTGTATTGGATGGGGTCTGGAAAATCTGACTCTTATCTCAGGAATAATATGATGAAAATTTCTCAAAACAGCATATATATGACATAAATAGTTGTGTATCATTGATAAATGGATGGTGCAGTTATTTTATCAAGTGTATTTAGCACTTGTATGTGTTTCAGTGCATGGGTGTCCTGAGTTAAAACCTTCCCTAGTTAGCAACACAGGTGTAGTTCAAACTGAAAGTATCTCCTAGCCTGGCCTTCCAGGCTGTCTGAACCATAATGCAAACGTGAAATATTTTTGCCATAATGCACACTGTATCAAAGGCCTTTCTAGTCTGGAAGTCTCCTCAGCAAGCTAGGCTAAGTAAGTGTATGAGAACATTATGAAAAATACTTATAATGCAGTCAAACAGTTGTGCCTTCTTTATACATATAAATGCCTCTGGCAAGGCTAAGTATCTCCCACCAGCTTCAACGAAGTCAGATCCCCCTCACTCTCTCTCTGCTTGTTTATGTTACTGTAAAGCATTTGTCTATTATTCTGTTAAATTTCTCTCATCCTGAAAACAATATTCCATGAATTTCCTTTTTTAAGCAGATCTTCATGACCTATTCATTTCATATAATTATAATTTCTTAGATACTGTAAAATTCTAAGTATGGCAATGTAGTAAACATTTTAGTTTTCTTGTTCAACAAAATTTGTCAAAAATATTCATGGCAGACTGCTGAAGTATTACAGTAGTGTGATCTCTCTCCACTTGATTTATGGCCAAGGTTGTTATTCCCCATTTATAGGGAGTATACATGTTGTGTGTGAAGCAGTGAAAGTTAAATTTAATTTAGGTTGAACTTAGTTTATTGTATTAAAAGATCTTCTAAATACCTACAGAAATTTTGAGTTTTAGCTGTAACCAACAGGAAGTAGATACCAGTGAAAGAAACATGGCAGATAATGTAAACAAATGTTACGAAAATAAAATGTTAAACATCTGTAGAAAAAGGAAAAATTAGGTGGTTTATAAGTCTTACTTTCGATTCACAATCGATTCTTAAAATGAGAATCGATTTTCTACATCGAAAGTTTTAAATAGACGATGAATCGATTTTCCGTCTAATCGTAGGACCACTACCAGCAGCAGTCAGTGTGACTGTTCATTTTTTAGAGGCATGAGGCTACCGTGCCGTCATATTTTCAAGTACCTCACCGAAAATGATGAAAACACCTTCAATCCTGAACTCATTGCTGATAGGTGGACATTGCAATATAACTGTACACTGGATATCAGCCAAAGATCTACTGTGATTGCAACAATGGGGACTCCAGTTAGACAGCCATCTACAATGACCACCAACCAAAAATTCAGAAAAGCCACTGGAAAATTACAAAAACTGGCCGGATTACTAGCACAGGAAGGTATGTCTGTCTACAGAGAAAGGATGGACATTATTGATCAGCTGATAGACTTTTGGCAGGAAGGCAAGAAGTGCACACTTGTAGAAACTGTAGAACTGCAGGTAGATGATTTGGATGAAGGAATCATTGCCCAGGGGACTGAAGATGTACAAGATGAAGTTGTCGACACAAATGCTGGGGAAATTATTGTTGGAGATATGGAAGATACAAACGATGCTGTTGAGGTTCAGGACAATGTGAATCAGGATGTATCCGAGAACCATGATGATACAAATCATGACATCGACCTCTCCACAGTGCAACTGCCACCAATGGGAAGAAGGAGAGGAAGACCAAAAGGCACAGTTAATAGAATTATTGGATTGCCCAGGAAAAAAAATGGAGACAAGGAACAAAAGAAACAGTCGAAAGGCCAAAAAAGGGGACGTGTGGCAAAAGAAAATCTGAGCCAGCCATCAAAGAAGTTGTGCACTACGCTACATCTGAGTAAAATTCCTGGTTCCAGTGAATGGACATGTAAGTGAGATGTCTCCATTATCTTTGTAAATTGCCGGTTAAATTAATAAAAGTCAGTTATATGCAGGTGTATATGGATAAAGCATTACTGAAACTAAAATTGTACATAAATGTCAATCAATCATTGTGTATTGTGTGAATTTTATTGGTGGTGAAGAATAAATAATGTAAGTGACTTGTTTTTTGATATGTGCGTTTGTACTTTGTGTTAACGGTATCACAAAACGGTTGCACAAAGTATTGTTTTATGCTACCGACATCGGTAAACCAAACCTACACTTTGGGCTACCGTTGTCGGTATCACAGTCACAGCGTTTATACAATTGTATAGGTCAATTGTATGACTTTATGTTCATCTGCTTATTAACTTCATGAAAAATACGTAATTTTAACCATTGGAAAAATGTAAATATAACCAAATGATAAAAGTGGGAATTACCCATACATGGAAGATTCAAGGGTTTTGATTGCTGAGCATGAATTTGCAGGGTATTTTATTTTACCAAGCGAAATACTGTGATTTTAGACATGGCTTATTGAATTAAAAACACTTAATTTTGTAATCATGTGAGGTATGCTGTTTGATTTATTTATATTGTCAAGATTTTTTTATCAGATTTACATTCAGCTATACATCCATGCTCCCATTATCGCCCATCCCCAACTTTTGCAGTCTTTTGGAGTTTCCAGTGAAGGGCCCATGGGTGGCAGAGTGGACGATTCTTGGGGTATTTAGAAATTGTGACAGCTGCATGACTGAAAAGAGGTGATATGGGAGAATCCATTACTCTGGGTTTTCAGTCCCTGAGGCAAACCTCACAGAGTGGAACTTGGTTTATATAAATGTTCCTGGCTGTTTCATAACCTTGGCTGTTTCGAAACGACCATTGGCCAAGTTGTTTCTTTGTCCGTTTCAAAACCTATCTAATCAAAGTGATTTAAGCAGGTACACTTAAGCTGTGATCTTCAGTTTGGCAATTTGACTTGGAAGGATTTCCTGAACAGGGGATTAGTGACTTCAGCAGCTACAGCTAACTAACTGTGATCTTCAATTGGGCCCTGAATATACCTGTTGTTTTAATATAAAAATGAGCTTGTGGTTGCTATATGACCAGTTAGTTACAGAAGTTAATTGCGATAAACACTTGCACCTAAACAAAAAAAAAACAAAAACAAGCTACATTAAAGAAATCAGGCTTCCCCCTGACCTGTGTTTTCTCTAAAGTAGTTATTCCTTTGATGGTGATTTATTATTCAGTCTTTAAGTATCACCTGGTTGGATTTCCCCTATTTTTAGCTACAACCAATGGTTTCAAAACGGCAAGTAAGATCAACACATCTGGCCGTGTGTAAGATTCTTGGCATGTCTGCAGTAAACTTCAGGTCAATGGCTGTTATATTGTAGATCGATTGAAGCTTTGTTAGAGTTCTGAGGTTTGTTTTGATGAATGGGGACAGTAATCCACTTCTTGCTAATTACTGACCCTCCTGGTGTACTATCTTTTGGTTGCTGTTGATCTGAACGACTTAATGAGGCATTGTTTACAAGTGGACGTTGACTCATTGGCAATTCAATAGGATGTCTTCTTAAGGTTGCAATTACATCGTCCATGTTTTATGACTTAATGTCTGGACAATGTTATTCTCAGAGGAATTGAGGACTGAAGTTCAACTTTTGTCTGCCACTGGATTAATGAGTGAGGCTGTTTACACACAGATATGATATTATTGTATGGTAATTAAATTAATTGTGGTATTCATGTAAGTAATTGTGGTATATATTGTGAAGTTCATGGTTTATATTAAAAAACATCAGGTTCAAGCGATTTACATAAAAAAAAACACCATAAAAAACACCACCATTGAAAACCCCACTGAATTTTTAAAATCCATAAAAAAACCCACCCTCAAAATTTCTGGGGGCATAACAAAACCCCACTCTAACAGAATTGATTATTTTAGGAGACAATACAATACAGTGATGGATTGTTTGGATTTCATCAGAGAAAGTATTTGTATTGTATATTGTTTCTTAGTATTATTTCACAGGTGATTCAATGGTGAATATAATTAAACAGACAACTTATGTTGCATGTTCTGTCAATGTGAAGCCCTTCCATGTTTCAAGAAGCCATAAATGAATATGATGAAACAATAGTCAGATTACTGGATGGCTTCTCATGGGATAACTTGTAATTGCACCATGCATTCATTGTTAGTCAATTCTTTTTGCAGTCATTTCTGTTGAAAGATTAAATACTGCATTGTACACATGAAACCCCACTTTCATAATCCTAATCCTTCAATAACTGTAAGTCTTTCAGTTTTTATGTCAGCTGACTTGTCAGTCAGCTGACATTATGTCATCACTCTGCGGCGTGGGCGTACGCGTCCGCATACGCGTCCGCGTGAACAACTTCTTCTCCAAAACTACAAGGCCTAGAGACATGCTGTTTTTTTTAAAAGATACCTTATCTATCGAGGATGAAAAATTGTTCAAGGCATGCAAATCTGTCTGTTCGTCTGTTTGCTAGAGACATTACAAGGGGGGTACCCCCACCAAAAGTGTGAAAATTTCAACTTTTTATCACAATTTTCTCAGTGACTATTGCAGGGATTTCTCTCATATCTTGCATATATGTACTAGGCCAGAGGTAGATTCTCTTGTGTGAGTATGAGACCTGGATCTGTCTTACTTTTTTTTTAATAAATTTTTTTAATAATTTTTAATGCATTAAAATTCATGAAATCATGCACTAAATCACTTATAACTTCAAAAGTGTTGCATTTATAGCATTTTGTGAAAATATGTTATTCAGCTACTTTTTTCATAGCTACAATATGGTGAGTAAGTTGGGTGTCTGTCTCAATAGCTAAGTGAGTAATAGCTACTTTTGGGCTTTTCAGTAACTTCCATTATGAGTAAAATCACTTGTAACTTAAAAACTATTGCATTTAGAGAATTTCGTATAAATATGTTATTCAGCTACTTTTGGGCCAGCTATAACATAGTGAAATTTCAGACCTGTAGCTCATGGCATAGCTGAGTAATAGCTACTTTTAGGTTATCACTGTTGAGTAAATCGCTTATAACTTGAAAACTATTGCATTTAGAGAATTTCGTATAAATATGTTATTCAGCTACTTTTGGGTCAGCTATAACATAGTAAAATTTCAGACCTGTAGCTCATGGCGTAGCTGAGTAATAGCTACTTTTAGGTTATCACTGTTGAGTAAATCACTTATAACTTGAAAAGTGTTGCATTTAGAGCATTTTGTTAAAATATGTTATTCAGCTACTTTTTCATAGCTACAATATGGTGAGTAAGTTGGGTGTCTGTCTCAATAGCTAAGTGAGTAATAGCTACTTTTGGGCTTTTCAGTAACTTCCATCATGAGTAAAATTACTTGTAACTTAAAAACTATTGCATTTAGAGAATTTCGTATAAATATGTTATTCAGCTACTTTTGGGCCAGCTATAACATAGTAAAATTTCAGACCTGTAGCTCATGGCATAGCTGAGTAATAGCTACTTTTAGGTTATCGCTGTTGAGTAAATCACTTATAACTTGAAAACTATTGCATTTAGAGTATTTTGTTTCAATATGTTATTCACCTATTTTGGGGTCAGCTATAACATAGTGAAGTTTCAGACCTGTGGCTCATTTCATAGCTGAGTAATAGCTACTTTGAAGTTCTCACTGTTGAGTAAATCAGTTATAATTGGAAAACTATTGCATTTACAGAAATTTGTGCAAATATGTTATTCAGCTACTTTTGGGTCAGCTATAACATAGTGAAATTATAGACCTATAGCTCATGGCACAACTGAGCAATAGCTATTCTCAGGTACTGACTGTTGAGTAAATCAGCTATAACTTGAAAAATATTGCATTTGGAGTATTTTGTTAAAATATATTGTTCACCTACTTTTGGGTCAGCTATAACATAGTGAAATTACAGACCTATAGCTCATGGCATAGCGGAGCAATAGCTATTTTCAGGTTCTCACTATTGAGTAAATCAGTTGTAGCTTGAAAACTATTGCATTTACAGTAGTTTGCTTAAATATGTTGTTCACCTACTTTTGGGTTAGCTATAACATAGTAAAATTTCAGACATGTAGCTCATTGCATAGCTGAGTAATAGTTCCTTTGAGGTTCTCACTGTTGAGTAAATCAGTTGTAACTTGAAAACTATTACATTTAGAGTAATTTGTTAAATATGTTATTCACAGAATTTTTGGTCAGCTATAACATAGTGAAATTGCAGACCTCTATGTCATGGCATAGCTGAGCAATAGCTACTTTCAGGTTCTCACTGTTGAGTAAATCATTGTATCCACTGGATAGCCGCAGTGTGTAGAGAGAGATTTCACCATTACTGCTCTGATGAAAAAAAATATTATAGCTAGCTTTCTTAAGTTTGCAGTATATATTAATAACCATAAAATGTTGTCTGGGAATATTTTTGGCCTCATTTTGAGAAACAAGATGGCCGCCACAGGTGTTTTTTGTCAGTCATGAAAAGTGCTTATATCTCCCTTATTATTGATCCTAGAGGTTTGGGATGATAAACCAACCTGTAGGAAATCATGGGGTGGGAATCTCTTGGTGTGGTCAGATTTGACCTTCAATGACCCCTCCTTCAAGGTCAAACAAGGATAGCCAAACTTAAAAGTGCTTATAACTCGCTTATTATTGGTCCCAGAGGTTTGGGATGATAAACAGACAGGAAATCATGGGCTGTGAATCTGTTGATATGGTCCGATTTGACCTTGGAACCCTCCTTCAAGGTCAAATGAGGATAGCGAAAATTGAAAGTGCCTACAACTCGCTTATTATTGGTGACAGAGATTTGGGATGGTAAACCATCCCATAGGAAATCATTGGCTCGGAATCTTTTGGTATGGTCAGATTTGACCTTTGGACCCCTCCTTCAAGGTCAAATGAGGACAGCCAAGCTTAAAAGTGCTTATAACTCATTTATAATTGGTCCTAGAGGTTTGGAATGGTAAACCATAGGAAATCATGGGCTGGGAATGTATTTGTGTGGTTAGATTTGACCTTGGACCCCTTCTTCAAGGTCGAACGAGGATATTGCATTTGTAGTATTTCTTTAAATATGTTTTAACCTATTTTTTACACTTAAACAATTACCTTGTTATTTTCCTTCATAATACCATTTACAGGGCACAACTTTTTTATCCTTTTCTTCTGTCAGCTTCGGAATTTCTTTTGAACTTGCTGTTCAGTTACCATTTACTGTATTTCTGTACAGCCCTTTTCCTGATAATTATTCTGTCCTCTAATCACCTTCACAAATCAAAAACACTCAGTCAGCTGACACAGTGCCCGTTCACGGGCACTCTCCTCTTGTTGGAAAAATGGGGTGGCTTAGTCAATAAATGTTGTATATATGTTCATATTATGATATTTCTTTCTTTTTCCATCTATATCCCTAATTTTAAGCATCGGGCATACCAACCACACAAGGAAGCAAATGAACACATAATGATTATAAATGAATACATGAAGAAGTTCAAGGACAACAAAAACTGGCAGCACTACTACTCATGGATGTGAAAAAGGCCTTTGATGCAGTATGGTATAACGGTCTACTAAAGAAACTGCTTGACATGGAACTACCAAGTGATATTCTCAGGATAATATCCTCATTCCTCACGGATAGAACCATCCAAGTCAAGATAGGCAACACTCTATCAGATGTAGTACAGCTGCTAGCAGGAACACCACAAGGAAGCATCCTCAGCCCACTGCTCTTCATCCTATATGTCAATGACATTACCATCACTCAAACCTGCCAGGTAACACAATATGCAGATAACATAGCCATCTACACCAGCCATCGAAATCCAAGGTACCTAGAGGCTCACCTCCAGAAACAGGTGGATGAACTGGAGGATTGGTGTGAAGACTGGTTCATCAAACTCAATGCTAAGAAAACTCAGCTAATGGTCATCACGCGCCAAAACTCAAGAAAAGTATCCCCATCATTGTCAGAAACAACCAAGTCGAAATAATAGATTCAGCGGTACTACTAGGAACAACCCTAGATAGAACGATGAACCTGAAACCACACATCACCAACCTCATCAACAAAACAGCACCCAGAATAGAAAAACAGGCAACTACAAAACTGGGGAGCTCAACAAGCAGCTCTGAAAAAATTCTACACCACCATGATCAGACCAATACTAGAAATTGGCTACCACCTCACATTGATCACAAGCCAAGCTTAGAAGCCCTACATAAAATCCAAAACAAATGCCTAAGAACCATTACTTGGACAAGACCACATGAATCATCCAAACCAAGTCATGAGATACTCAATCTACCCTTCATTCAGAACCACGTGGAACAGTGCAGAACCAAAGCACTTCACAGATATCAACACTCAGAACTCTAGCATCACCTGGAAGATATTCTGCAAACCATATAAAACAACAATATTAAAAGAAAAATATCTACTAAAAGAAAAAATACTAAAAGAAAAATATCTGTATCGTAGAATGTAGTAAATGTTATTAAATAGTAATACCAACTGTAAACACGAGTAATAAAAATAAAAACACACCCTGATAAGTTACAAACAGTGCCCTGGAACCATCACCAGGTAAAACACGTAAGTTGGTACTTTGTTCAACCTGGTAAGTTGGTACTTATGGTAAGGTTCCATAACTATTAAGTTGGTATTTGTGGTAAGTTGGTATGGTAATCTTTTTTTTCGTGAAAAGAGTAATTACTACCCTCGGTAGTACACCATGAAAACAATTTATTCAAGCAAACTTGGGTTAACAGCCCTTATCAGGGCTACCACAGTTGCAGTTCTCTCGAACTCCTGTGGTGGAAGAAAGAAGAAGATGATGAAGAAGATGAAGAAGATGCCCCCTTCTCCTCCCAGAAACAAGCTAAGACAAAGAAAACAACATCTGAAACCTGACCATGCAGCAAGTGGATACCACACAAGAAAACCTAAGAAAACAAGACAGGCAAAAGACACCCTCCTAGGGAAGTCTGACCTAATCCGCCTACGGTGGATATCATACATACATTCTCTCCTCCATCTATATCCCTAATTTTAAGCAATGTAAATGGAGCCAAAAATTGTAACAGTGGGATTTTTTATGGCCCCTGAAATTTTGAGGGTGGGTTTTTTTTATGGGTTGGCCAAAAAAGGTGGGGTTTTGAATGGTGGTGTTTTTTATGGTGGGGATTTTTATGATCCCCAGTTCAAGCAACAGCAGTTTAAAGAAATTAATGCATTTAGTAGTATCATTTCCATTTCTATTCTCTAACTCAGAATAAGAACTGTGAACTTTGCTCCACTGTGGGTGAATTTCTCAAAATGAGGAAACAATCCCCTTCTGCTTGCATGACTTGTGGGAAATTGTTCACCTTTTTATGATTTTTGTGACTACTTTGATTCTGTTCTCCCCAGTGCAAAATTGCCACAAATTTGGATGATTTCTTTCAAGAGGTGCTGCCTAGTAATACATTTCACACACTGTGAATGTGACAAATTTCACTTTCTTGCTGAACATTATAAAACCCAAAATTGTATACAATGAAACCCATTTAAATAAAACTCTTTTTTTTTTGATAGATTCTTGGTTTAAATGGAAATTAGTGTTAACATTTGTTTAGTAAAAGTTAATATGAAATGCCTTTATCCTTAAAAAATACCCAGTTATCTCAAAATCGTGGCAAACTGGAAGTATTTTTCTGGTCTATATGGATTCCATTTAACATGATTGAACTGAGTTGTAGTATTGTTTCTTGGCAAAAGTATTGCATTCAGTTTGACAAAATAAATCTGATAAGAGTCACAAAGTCAATCAACAAATCCATTGGTTTCTCAATTTATTCAGATGATGCTCAAGATTGAACACTTTTATGGGGGACAATTTTGCAATGAATGGATTTCATGACCATCAAAATCTCTTGATAAGCTTATTAATGGAAACCTGGTTCTTCCATGTGCTTGTTGGGTGACAAGGGGAAAAATATACCGGTAATAGGGGAATTCATGAATGTTTACTCAAAATAAAGTATCAATAATAAGAAGATAGTAGCTTCTTATCTGAAGTTTATTTTTTCAAAAGTAACTACAGTAAACATTTAGTGGTTCAGTAACACAATAAGTCCTATTAAACAACGTAAGTGTATATACAAGACTTAACTTGTGTACTTAGCAAAACTTACTATCTGGTAAATCTTGGATTCAGTCTTTCAGTATTAAACCCAGTAGAACCTCTTTTATCCAGATATACAAGGAGAATGAGATGTTGTTTGTGTAATAGAAGTTGCATGTTATTTTGTAAAATAGAAGAGGTATTTTCTAAATGTTCTTATCTTTCTATTATTGTATCCACCGGAAGCATCCGGTGGATACATTGGTTTAGCGTCCGCTACGCCGCCGCCGCCGCACGTAGAGAGATTTTCAGCGTTAACGCTCTAAGAGGAAAACAACAGCAGCTAGGTTCACCAAATTTGCAGGATATCTTCATTGGGGGGTAAGCTTATCTGAGAGGGAAAATAGCCTTATTCTGAAAAACAAGATGGCCGCCACGGGCATTTCTTTGAAAGTAATCTACATTTTTCTACTGGCTGTTCCTCATAGGTAGAAGGTTGAATCTCTTCATAGGTGATATGTATGACACATATACATGTCCTCTATAACCTTGCACACATTTGACCTTGAAGCTCCTAATTCAAGGTCATCCACGGAGTGCCGAAGTAACCCACATAGCGGACTTTAAAAGTGCCTATATCTCCCTTATTATTAGTCCTAGAGGAAATCATGTGCTGCGAATCTTCTGATGTGGTCACATTTGACCTTGGACCCCTCCTTCAAGGTCAAACGAGGATAGCCAAACTTATAAGTGCTTATAACTCGCTTATTATCGATTCTAGAGGTTTGGGATGGTAAACCAACATATAGGAAATCATGGGCTGGGAATCTTTTGGCGTGGTCGGATTTGACCTTGGGCCGCTCCTTCAAGGTCAAACGAGGACAGCCAAACTTAAAAGTGCTTATAACTCACTTATTATTGGTCCTAGAGGTTTGGGATGGTCAACCAACCTATAGGAAATCATGGGCTGGGAATCTTTTGGCGTGGTCGGATTTGACCTTGGGCCGCTCCTTCAAGGTCAAACGAGGACAGCCAAACTTAAAAGTGCTTATAACTCACTTATTATTGGTCCTAGAGGTTTGGGATGGTCAACCAACCTATAGGAAATCATGGGCTGGGAATCTTTTGGTGTGGTCGGATTTGACCTTGGGCCCCTCATTCAAGGTCAAACGAGGATAGCCAAAGGTAAAAGTGCCTATAACTTGCTTATTATTGGTCCTAGAGGTTTGGGACGGTAAACCAACATATAGAAAATCATGGGCTGGGAATCTTTTGGTGAGGTCGGATTTGACCTTGGGCCCCTCATTCAAGGTCAAACGAGGACAGCCAAACTGAAAAGTGCTTATAACTCGCTTATTATTGGTACTAGAGGTTTGGGATGGTAAACCAGCATATAGAAAATCATGGGCTGGGAATCTTCTGGTGTGGTCGGATTTGACCTTGGGCCCCTCCTTCAAGGTCAAATGAGGATAGGCAAAGGTAAAAGTGCTTATAACTTGCTTATTATTGGTCCTAGAGATTTGGGATGGTAAACCCACCTATAGGAAATCATGGGCTAGGAATCTTCTCACGTGGTCGGATTTGACCTTGGGCCCCTCCTTCAAGGTCAAACGAGGACAGCCAAACTTAAAAGTGCTTATAACTCGCTTATTATTGGTCCTAGAGGTTTGGGATGGTAAACCAGCATATAGAAAATCATGGGCTGGGAATCTTATGGTGTGGTCGGATTTGACCTTGGGCCCCTCCTTCAAGGTCAAACGAGAATAGCCAAAGGTAAAAGTGCCTATAACTCGCTTATTATTGGTCGTAGAGGTTTGGGATGGTAAACTAACATATAGAAAATCATGGGCTGGGAATCTTCTGGCGTGGTCGGATTTGACCTTGGACCCCTCCTTCAAGGTCAAATGAGGATAGCCAAGCTTAAAAGTGCTTATAACTCGCTTATTATCGATCCTAGAGGTTTGGGATGGTAAACCAACATACAGGAAATCATGGGCGGGGAATCTTTTGCCATGGTCAGATTTGACCTTGGGCCCCTCCTTCAAGGTCAAGTGTGAGGACAGCCAAACTTAAAAGTGCTTATCACTTGCTTATTATTGGTCCTAGAGATTTGGGATGGTAACCCAACATATAGGAAATCATGGGCTGGGAATCTTCTCACGTGGTCGGATTTGACCTTGGGCCCCTTCTTCGAGGTCAAATGAGGATAACCAAACTTAAAAGTGCTTATAACTCGCTTATTATTGGTCCTAGAGGTTTGGGATGGTAAACCAGCATATAGAAAATCATGGGCTGAGAATCTTCTGGTGTGGTCAGATTTGACCTTGGGCCCCTCCTTCAAGGTGAAATGAGGATAGCCAAAGGTAAAAGTGCTTATAACTCGCTTATTATTGGTCCTAGAGGTTTGGGATGGTAAACCAACACATTGGAAATCATGGGCTGCGAATCTTCTGGTGTGGTTGGATTTGACCTTGGGCCCCTCCTTCAAGGTCAAATGAGGACAGTCAAACTTAAAAGTGCTTATAACTCGCTTATTATTGGTCCTAGAGGTTTGAGATGGTAAACCAACATATAGGAAATCATCTGCTGGGAATCTTCTGGTGTGGTCGGATTTGACCTTGGGCCCCACGGTCAAGGTCAAATGAGGACAGCCAAACTAAAAAGTGCTTATAACTCTCTTATTATTGGTCCTAGATGTTTCGGATGGTAAACCAACATATAGGAAATCATGCACTTGGAATCTTCTGGTGTGGTCGGATTTGACCTTGGGCCCCCCTTCAAGGTCAAATGAGGATAGCCAAACTTAAAAGTGCTTATAACTTGCTTGTTATTGGTACTAGAGGTTTTGGTGCATTGTCTTTACGGTGGATACAATTTGCATCGGTTCTCCGATGCGCTAGGTCTAGTTAAATTTTAGACTATTACTGATTATTATCATTTAAACTGTTTCTATTTTTTTCAATGAATTCTCTCCTGGCTTTCATTACCAAAAATGTGAATTTAATCATTACCTATCCCAATTAAAGTGACTTATGAAAGGATTTATAAATTGAAAGAAACTGAGTGCAATCAATTTGTGTTGTGTATGTCATACACAGTAACATAGGAAATTTCTTTCTGGGTGTTAATTTTAGCTATAATAGATAATAATCTTAGAAAGTGAATATTAATTCTTTGTGAGGTTCTAAATTTGTGTTAATCTTTTGAGTAAAAGATCAGTGAAAATTAATTCTAGTTAATTTCATGAAAATTTTTCTGTAGCAGAATTTTTGTCACAGCTAAAATGTCAATCTATAAAGTATATAGTATATCATAAGATTAAGACTTACATATATTTACACAGCTTTAATAAAGGTTTAATTCTTGCTGTAT
The DNA here is from genome assembly GCA_964017235.1 of Sabellastarte sp. h YS-2021. Classification (NCBI taxonomy): domain Eukaryota; kingdom Metazoa; phylum Annelida; class Polychaeta; order Sabellida; family Sabellidae; genus Sabellastarte; species Sabellastarte sp. h YS-2021. Next base: position 82,073,671 of record OZ024935.1, on the reverse strand, counting down.
TTGATTGGTCCACAATTCTTTCTAATGATAATTGTGAAATTCTGTTGTGCGGAATTATATTTTTCTTGTCATAAAGTATTACTAAGTTCTGGTTGACACTGGGAAATTCTAGAGTGTCTAGTTTTACCTTTTTTATATATAGTCGGAGAACTTCCCTTTAAAAGTTGAATCTTTCAGTTCTACCATTACAATATAATAGCATTTGTTACGGTCATCTTGAGGTTTTGTATTGAAGTGAAACAAAAGTTGTATTCAAAATAGGAACAAAGAGGCAAAAGTTTTGCATGATTTGTACTGTTTTATTTTTTAGAATTGTTAGGTTGTGTAAAATTGTCAGAAAAATTAACAAAGCAATGTGAAAATTCCTTAAAGCCAACCTTAGTTGCAAATAAATTTATTTATGCATTATTATAAAGAAAGTAGATTCTACCTTATAATTAGTAAAGGGATCATATATCGATATTTCAATATCGATCGATATATCTTTCTGAATTTCAATATCGATACTAAAAGTGGGAATTTCAATATCGTTTCCATCACCCACCAGGAAGAAATTTCAATATAGTTCTGTAATTTATCAGTTTTCTGTAGTTTGATCATCAATATTTATGCATTAATAAGACTTTTTTCATGAGATTTAATTGCTTTTATAGGCTGCTTGCATTAAATTCATGGTCAGTTTTGTATATCTTATATGTTAGCAAAACGATTTATGATAACTGAGAAATCAGTAGGTGCAAAATAACAGATTTTACGGCGTGAAACGATATTTCAATATCGATCGATATGCAAAGCCAAAATAGAGTTTGATATCGATATTGAAACTGCATTTCAATCCCTATACTACTTATAATTACGCTATTCAGAAGACAGATTAAACCTCATGAATGATGTAAATTTCTGTTCTTTCAGAATAATGGAATGTTTTTGAATTGTGTGCCGACGATTTCATGAATATATATAATCTCATGCCTGAGCCTTTTATACACAGCGTGACGTGTTTATATGTTTAAGTTGTTTTTCCAGGTAAACACAGGCTATTCTTTGTGTCCATCTAATAAGTCAGCATATATATATCTGTGAAAGTGTTCTTATTGTTTTCTATAAGCCAGTAAATTACGCCTAAAGAATATTGAACAAATGGTAATTGGGGAGGGACCATACTATACCTGGTTTCAACAAAATTTATTAGCAGTATTGATCTTGCAAGGCACTATTTCATTTATATTAATTTTAAAAAAAAAAGTATTAAAATAGACTATTTATGTTTGGTTCAGTTGATAAATAAGCATTATAAATTTGTGTGACTTTTTTTGATAAATAGACATAATATAGCTGTGGATATCAAATTAGAAAGAGTTTCCTGAATTTCTTGTTGCTAATTAATTGTCACAAAGTCATGTTAAAGTTTGCTTGTTTGTAATAGGCGGAGAGTCCTCACATAAAGACTATCATTAAGAATTAGACTATTTCTTAACTTACTTGTTTTTATAAATGATAATTAAGTATCAGAAACTTATGTGACAATTTTCAGTAAAAAAGGACATTACACATAGACGAGTGTTCAGTGGTGACGACAGATATTGACTTTATTAGTAGTTATTAAAGGTATACCACTTATAGTCATTGGGCTGGACAGATATCTGTCTTTAACTATCCAAGCACTGGCAACTGTTACAGGAAATCGGTGAGAAAAAATTTACTCTGTTGGAATTTTGCAAAAGGAGTGAGTTAAATTTTATTCAGTTGTGAATAAATTTTAGTGTCATAACCACAATTATATGCTAATTTATTATTAATTAATAGTTCTGTAATGTTAATTCTTCTAAAAATTATTATACTTTGAGGTGAAATGTTTACTTTATACAGCAGTGATGGATTGATTATATACTGCGTAAATTTTGTGGAAGTAAATATATTGGTTGCTTTAATTATGTGAAAGGATAATTCTAAATTTTTCCTTGCCTTGAAAGGGTTATTCTAAATTAGTGGATAATTTATGATTTTAAGAAGAATTAATTTTTTTAGTGCTATAGAAATTAATTGCTTGTATAAAAATATGTAACTCTTGTGTAAAAATGTGATAGAGCCGTAATATACTGTATGTTAATATGTTAGAATATTAGGTTTCATCTTGTTATTGCATTTCATATTTTATTATGTCCCTCGGATGCATCAGATTTCACTCCATATAACTAAAGTGACTAACTCCGCTGCTGCTGTGGATGCCATATCAAATTATGCGTAGAGAAATTTTGTCAACACCGCTGTCTTAAGAAAAGTTTTTCACCTATTAGGAACTTGAAATTTACCTGATATGCTTTCTGGGAACACTAGCTTTGTCGTAATTTTGACAAAAAAAAAATGCCACCATAGCCATCGAAACTTTTGTATTAAAATGTAACAGGTTTTCAGCTGTAATAGCTTCATTCTCTATGTGAGTGATATGTTGAACAGATATATACATCCTCTATAAAAACCTGTAGACATTTGACCTTGGATCTCTCTATTCAAGGTCATCCACAGAGTGCCAAAGTATTACCAACCTAGCTGATTGTTGCCAAACTTAAAAGTGATAATATCACGCTAATACTATTGGTCCAGTAGGTGTGGGAACATCAAAGCAGCCTACAAGAAATCATGGACTAGGAATTGTTTAAGGTTATATCTGTTCTTGGGTCATTTGTCCAAGATCAAGTGGAGTCGGCCAAACATAAAAGTCCCTATATCATGCGTACTTTTGACATTCAATTTGATGTTTGGGATCTGAAACCAACTATTAGAAAATTGTCGGCTGGGATTCTTCTTGATGTGGCATTAGGCTTCAGTCATTCAAAGATGTCTTTATCTTGCTTATTTTTTTTTGTCCTGGAGTTGTTGTGCATTTTATCCTAGAAGTATTGAACATACTTGTATAGTTTTGGTTCTAAGGCTGTGGTGTAAATGACAAATGTGCCATAAAAAAAAAATCAAAGGCTACTACCTTAAGTGTTACTTTATGAGTGCTTGCTACCGTAAGAGTTTATATGGATACAAGTATAAAAGAAATGTTTTCTAAATATTTTCTTTCAGATCTAGACAGATCTTCAGACTTATCTTTGTGGCAGAATTGGAGTTGTCAACAAATAAAGTGCTTTCAATTGAAACAGTTTTCACCTCCTATTAATTTGCTGAGCTTGAGTTACAAAATTTAAAGTGTTGGTTAGTATCTTATTGATATCGCAGAATGTCTTGCAAAGATATTGACTCTATAACAACTCGACTCTCCTCATCAACTACCATGGCAACCAAAGCTCATCGCCATGACTACAACGCCCAGGATGAACATGTGCAGTACTGTCGTATTCGTGATCCCAAGTTTCACCCAAAGCGAACTGTCAGCTTGTCTTACCTGGAGGAGATAATAAGTCGACTAACAAGACCGACAGTTGCAAGCACCTGCAACCGCTGGGACTTCAACAACCAAGACGGGAACCTGTACTTTCTGAAGAGAAGAGATTCTCGTGTGAGGCTGCCATATATGACACAGGGTTTGGAGAACGACAACAAAATAAGCACTAAGGCAAAAATTTCAGTCAGTGACTTGCCATTTTTTGACAGGTCAAAATCTCACAGAGGCAAGGAAACTTGGAGGTCTTAAATGGATATGATAAAGTTTGAAGGCTGTGTAGATGATGAAAGTATAAATGAGTATATTTTTGTGGGAGTATTTCAAGGAGTCGATATTGTCATTATCTGAGCACAATATCATGGTGTACAGTCTCAAACCAAAAAAAAAAAAAAAAAAAAAAATGCTATAATATTGACCTTCATGATGTTTAAGTTAGAGGCTTATGATCAGTGAACAGCCAATTAAGTCAAAGTTTATGTCTAAAATTTCTGGAGGATATATACTTTTGTGAAGTTAAATATAATGGACCTTGAAATGGAGTTTATTTCTCTTATATTTTCATTATATTGTTCTATCCAATTGAGAAGAGCTGTAGTAACTGGAAGTCCCTGTTTAATAGAAGTTTATTTCAGGACCCTTGAAGGCTGTTTCTGTTTAATGTTGAAGTATTGTATATGGTTTTGAGATTCGGTAATATGTAACCCTCTGATACCCCTTTCACACTACAGGCGGTATCACCTGTAGTGACCCATGTTTGGTGAAACGTCCCTGTCCTGGGATCACCGTCTGACGTCCATTTGTAAACTAAATTTGTGAGTCAGTGCCTTGTGCCTCCTGGAATGGAAGTTTTAAAGTGTTTAAAGTGTCCACCTTTGAATTTGTTACCGTGGGAATGCACATACTAATCCGAGCATGCACAGATGAATTTCTTGCTATGGTAACTGAAGGTGTGGTCCACAGTGTAGGGTTGTTACTTGGACGTCTTTCGGTGTAATAAGGCGATGTAAGGTGAGTGGAGGTACATGAACATTTTGCCACTGTGACACAAGGTTAGTGTTGAAGACGGTAAACCAGAAACCTATTTGCCGACCGAAAGACAGTGATCCGGTTACGTTTCGTTTTCTTCTAACCAAAACCGGTTTCGTCACATATTTCATTATTTTAACTTAAGCAGTTTTCCAAAATATTGAACTACAACAAATATTTCCCAGTATTTTATAATATTCTATTGATATATCACATGTTTTGTCCTCGAAAGTCTTCAGAAAGTCCCTTGTGGTTCTTATTTATATACGAGTTAAAGCTCATGTACACATTTCAAAAACTTATTTTTTTGCATTTTATAAATCAAACGTACCCGGTTTTTCGTCGAATTTCTGCTTTCGGAAACCGGTTCCAAAATTCGCATTCAACCACAACACTACACAAGGTTGAATACAACTCTCGAACAGTAGTTGAAAGACAGGAGCATTTCACCGAACGCCTATAACTGTGAATTACAACACCTGTAGTGTGAACCACTCGGATGAAATGAGGTGACCTGGGAGGTGGTTCCGCTGGTGAGGAACACCTGTACCGCATTACATACCGCTTGTAGTGTGAAAGGGGCATTATATAACACACACAGATGAATGTCTGCGTTTAACTGAGCATTGAACACATTTTACAGATTACATCTCAAATTATCATTTCATTAAAGTAAATTTCAATCAACTCCCAATTATAGTAAAGAAGTTATGGTAACCTTAAGGTCAGAAATTTGACATTTGCCCACTTAATGCCCTCTAGGTAAAAAAATATGTGGCTTATTGGGCTACAATTTTACCTGGGAACACATAAATATAGCTTCTTACATGTGCCAAATGGTAAGTGTAACTAACATCACACTGTACTGGATATAATTTCTACTCTGATCTCTATAAGATCTAGTTACAATGTTCTAGGGTATTTCATCTCGTCCACTAATATATTAAAGATATAGAGTCCACACAAAATTGTTGTCCTACTATTTTAGAATGTACAGAAAGAAAATTAAATGCTTTGAGAAAGGACCAGTCTGATCATTATAGTAAGATTGATCAAAAAGAAATAAATTATAAGATGATTTATAATAATTGTAAATCACTCATGTTGGGTGCTACAGAATATACCCAATGAATACCTGTTGCATAAGAGATAGCCTGTCTGTGAGTATGTTGGCGTTGAGTTGACATAATCTAGTTCTATGAACTTTTATAGTACTTGAATCTCCAGTGAAAAGGGATTAAGCACTATGAAAGTTTGATTGGAATCAGTATTTTTTGGTCTCCAGTGTTTTCAGACTTATTGGGGTTCAAGAAAACCATAGCTTGAAGAATATATTACTTCCTCAAAAATTCTGTGGTCCCATATTCTCTAATATTCTTATTCAAGAATTCGCTTAGAAAATAGAATATTTTCTTATTGATTGAATTTTTTCCAGAAAATCTATTTTCTACGGAAATAAGAATATTTGTGTATAGGGGACCTAAGAATTATTTTTTTCTTGTAATCTAAAATAGCCTTAAAATGTATTTTCAAAACAGTATTTCAAAAAATACCTTTATCATATTTCATATTTATACTATTAATAATAAATCAGCAGCTTAAGTATTCATACCATCTGTTTTTACAAGACATGTGGCATGTTGCTTAGATATCTTCTATAATAAAAGTTAAAAAGTTTTAGAGAAAATCCACTGGCATTAAAATGATCTCAGCTTACACGGTAACTGCAGCCTGTTACAAGGTCAAAAAGTCTTTTTGTCTACATATGCAAGCTGCAAAGCCATCAGAGATATGAGTAGTGCACTAGAATTTGTGAAAGTCTGGCAAAAAAAAAAAAAAACTAAAAAAAACAAAAAAAAAAACAACTGGGTGGTCACCCATCCAAGTACTAGCCTAGCCCATTGCTGCTTAACTTCTTAAGATGATCTCCAGAAGCGTGATCCTCGTTAGAGCTCACGCTTAAAAAGAGTCTCAGACTGGTTATTGAGTTATTTATATACTGTTGAAAGTAATTGTTCTCTCAGGCCTTTTTACAGGAGGCAGTTAAATTACTTTGTTTAATGCATGTTGTAATTGACTGAATAAAAAATTTTTTTTCATGTTTGTATTTTTATTGTAGATTAAAAAGTTTAAGAGTAAGAAATCTAAAATTTGCCAAGAATCTAAAATTCGCCACCTCTAAAACCTTAGTTAATTTTATGAAGAAAATGATGTTTTCGTCTCAAAATTGGTATTTTTCAGTTCAAAAAGCCTTAATTTACTACACATTCAACAAATCTCACCACAATTCATTTATTTTATTAGTATTTTCACATGTGGCGAACTTCAGATATGTGACGAATTTTACATTTCTGACTCTACATTTATTCATACCTCACACCACCCTAAAATGGTGTAGCCCCAGCTTCCACAGCCTTCCTAATGATAGTAGTACTACCATCAACATAAGCTTTGTAAATATCTAATCACATATTGTCCTGTCTGTGGCTACTGAAATGTTGCTCACGGCAGATGAGATGCTTGGATACTTCAGCAAATCCCTCCTATTGTTGTCCTGTCATTATGCTGATCCCTAACCTCTCAAATTACACACACTGTGGTCTAGACGCAGTGAGTGTTCAAAGTGACCTGAATTGATGGCTTGATCCTTAAAAAAACAGGGACGTTCTTAATGACCCCTCCAGGCTTTATTTTTGAAAAAGTTCATGCCATGGGTCAAATTGATGATGTTTTATTATAATTTATGTCATGCACATGTATACTTGTAATATTGTATTGTGCTTAATTGTATTTGTACTGTTTTTTGTACTGTATGTTTATGTTTGTATGGATAATAAAAATATAAAAAAAATGATAATTTATGTCATGTAGTTGTATCCTCATGTATATCATGTAGTTGTATCCTTTTAAGTGTCAATATAAATCACTTCTTTCAAAAAAGATGTGTGGTAATGTGACTGATTATTGCTCCACTCTAATATTCACTTGGATAAAAAAAAATCTTCTTTCAAAAAGGAAGCTGTTAAAAATTATTGTGTATATTTAGGAAGAACCCAAATATAACACACACTTTTAATGACCTTGTTAAAGAACTATAAAGGACCACATGAAAGATCTAAATTAGTTTCATTGTTTGAAAGTTTGATTTGCTTTTTCTAATGGCTAATTCTAAGATCCATTAGGGATTGACCAGCTAATATTGTTATTTCTAAAATGGTTTTTAAGCCTAGTTTTCATTGAAAGTACATGATCCCTAAAACAACAGGGGAATACCTTAATGACCCTCCCCGGCTTACATTAAAAGACATTAAAGATGAGCTGTGTGGCCTCTCAGTCAGTATGTGTTAGTAGAGAAGGGAGAGGGTTTCTGTATTTCCTCTTAAAACACCATGACATCTGATCGGGTGTACCCTAATGCCAGTGTATATACAGGTTGTCAGCTCAGGACTTTTATCGTATTGTCACTGGGATTAAGCAGGACAACAGTTGGCTGGTTATATGATTCCCTTACTTCCTACCGACACAAAGGTTTTGGAATCCCAAGGAAATCCCTCTGACAATACCTCTCTAAAAGAACAAATTTCCGTTAGTAGAGACAAGCGGCCGAGGGTGTCATTTGGTTTTCTTTACCGACCCCTCACTTGTGGGCTTGTTGGAGTCATGAAAGCATGACGGCCTAAGCCGTTTTTAATTGAAGTTTCCTTCCGAATGGTTTTATTTCAGCAAACATACATTGAAATGGTTACTTATTGGTTAGTAAAATCATGCCTAGGTTATAAGGTTGAAAGACCTGACTTATTTCACCAAAGTGACCAAAATGGCACACATGATAAGGATGTATCTACATGTGGGTGTGTAACATGAAACGGTGGCGAAATGAATGGGGTTTAGTTCAAGTTTTGATAATGGATTACTGGTGTAAACAAGGGATGTTTTTGTGTATGTGTTGTGATAGAGGGCACAACAATTGGAGATTGCGATAGAATTAAGTATGGTTGAATGCGTCAACAGGTTTAAATTTGCTAGCGGCTCTTGTGTGCATATACAGTGAGGAAATACCTGCGGAAATGCATTATACCACATTCACAGTGCTCCAGTAAGCCACTGGAAAATATATCTTGGGAGACTTTGAGACATCATTACAACTTGCTTGGCTTGTTGATCCGTAAGAAAACTTGCCACAGATGTTTAAAACGCATCAAGACCATTGTGGCACAATGCCCAAAACCTGGTTACTGTTAGAGTAAGAAATCTAAAATTCGCCAGGAATCTAAAATTCGCCACCTCTAAAACCTTAGTTAATTTTATGAAGAAAATGATGTTTTTGTCTAAAAATTGGTATTTTTCAGTTCAAAAAGCCTTAATTTACTATACAGTCAACAAATCTCACCACAATTCATTTATTTTATTAGTATTTTGACATGTGGCGAATTTCAGATATGTGGCGAATTTTAGATTTCTTACTCTATCTTGTTTTTGATGCTGTGAGGGCCATGGTACATTTTCCCAATATCTGTGTTGGTGTTACATTTTTCACATGCTGGAATTACAATAATTATTGTATCCCCGACGCGAAGCGGGGATACTATGGATTCATCATCGTCGTCGTCCGCGTCCGCGTCCGCGCCCTCGTCCGCGTCCGCCTCCGCAGAGATTTCTTGTTAGCGACCTACAGTCCACATTTCTTTCCGGATTTCTTTCATATTTGGCAGGTGACTTGATATGGTAGAGGACTCGCCACCCTATCTTTTTGGTAGGCTTTATGTCTAAATTAGGCCTGTGGTAGACAAAAATGTCTAAAATGTGGAATATTGCTTGTTAGCGACCTACAGTCCACATTTCTTTCCAGATTTCTTTCATATTTGGCAGGTGGCTTGGTATGCTAGAGGACTCGCCACCCTATCTTTTTGGTAGGCTTTATGTCTAAATTAGGCCTGTGGTAGACAAAAATGTCTAAAATGCATTAAAAGTCATGAAATCATGCACTAAATCACTTATAACTTAAAAAGTGTTGCATTTAGAGCATTTTGTTAAAATATGTTATTCAGATACTTTTTTCATAGCTACAACATGGTGAGTAACTTGGGTGTCTGTCTCAATAGCTAAGTGAGTAATAGCTACTTTTGGGCTTTTCAGTAACTTCCATCATGAGTAAAATCAATTGTAACTTGAAAACTATTGCATTTACAGAATTTTGTATAAATATGTTATTCAGCTACTTTTATGTCAGCTATAACATAGTAAAATTTCAGACCTGTAGCTCATAGCATAGCTGAGTAATAGCTACTTTTAGGTTATCACTGTTGAGTAAATTACTTATAACTTCAAAAGTATTACATTTAGAGTATTTTGTTTCAATATGTTATTCACCTATTTCGGAGTCAGCTATAACATAGTGAAGTTCCAGACCTGTGGCTCATTGCATAGCTGAGTAATAGCTACTTTGAAGTTCACACTGTTGAGTAAATCAGTTGTAATTGGAAAAGTATTGCATTTACAGAAATTTGTGTAAATATGTTATTCAGCTACTTTTGGGTCAGCTATAACATAGTGAAATTACAGACCTGTAGCTCATGGCACAACTGAGCAATAGCTATTTTCAGGTACTGACTGTTGAGTAAATGACTTGTAACTTGAAAAATAGTGCATTTGGAGTATTTTGTTAAAATATGTTGTTCGCCTACTTTTGGGTCAGCTATAACGTCGTGAAATTACAGACTTATAGCTCATGGCATAGCTGAGCAATAGCTATTTTCAGGTTGTCACTATTGAGTAAATCACTTGTAACTTGAAAACTATTGCATTTACAGTATTTTGCTTAAATATGTTGTTCACCTAATTTTGGGTCAGCTATAACATAGAAAAAATTCAGACATGTAGCTCATTGCATAGCTGAGTAATAGCTACTTTGAGGTTATCACTGTTGAGTAAATCAGTTATAACGTGAAAACTATTACATTTACAGTATTTTGTTTAAATATGTTATTCACATAATTTTTGGTCAGCTATAACAGAGTGAAATTGCAGACCTCTATGTCATGGCATAGCTTACCAATATCTACTTTCAGGTTCTCACTGTTGAGTAAATCATTGTATCCACTGGATAGCCGTAGTGTGTAGAGAGATTTCACCATTACCGCTCTAACAAAAAAAAATATTATAGCTAGCCTTCTCGAGTTTGCAAAGTATATTACAGGGTGCACCACAGTACTCTATTGGTAGGCTTTATGTCTAAATTAGGCCTGTGGCTAAATTACTTACCTACTAAAAATGAGTAATTCTGCATTTTGTCTAAAAGTATTGCAGATAGCAAATTTTTCTTAAATAACTCATTCACCTACTTTTGGGAGAGCTTTCACATGCTGAAGTTCCAGACCTGTAGGTAATTACTCACCTACTCAAAATGAGTAAATGCGAATTATCTCTAAAAGTATTGCAGATAGCCAATTTTTGTCAAATAACTCCTTCACCTACTTTTGGGAGAGCTTTCACTTGGTGAAGTTTCACACCCGTAGGTAATTACTCATCTACTCAAAATGAGTAAATGCAAATTATCTCTAAAAGTATTGCAGATAGCGAATTTTTGTCAAATAACTCCTTCACCTACTTTTGGGAGAGCTTTCACTTGGTGAAGTTTCAGACCTGTAGGTAATTACTCACCTACTCAAAATGAGTAAATGCAAATTATCTCTAAAAGTATTGCAGATAGCCAATTTTTGTCAAATAACTCCTTCACCTACTTTTGGGAGAGCTTTCACTTGGTGAAGTTTCAGACCTGTAGGTAATTACTCACCTACTCAAAATGAGTAAATGCAAATTATCTCTAAAAGTATTGCAGATAGCCAATTTTTGTCAAATAACTCCTTCACCTACTTTTGGGAGAGCTTTCACTTGGTGAAGTTTCAGACCCGTAGGTAATTACTCACCTACTGAAAATGAGTTAATGCAAATTATCTCTAAAAGTATTCCAGATAGCCAATTTTTGTCAAATAACTCCTTCACCTACTTTTGGGAGACCTTTCACTTGGTGAAGTTTCAGACCTGTAGCTAATTATTCACCTACCCAAAATGAGTAAATGCTAATTATCTATAAAAGTATTGCAGATATCCAATTTTTTATCAAATAACTCATTCATCTACTTTTGGGAGAGCTTTCACATGGTGAAGTTCCAGACCCGTAGGTAATTACTCGCCTACTGAAAATGAGTAAATTCGAATTATCTCTAAAAGTATTGTAGATAGCCAATTTTTCTCAAATAACTCATTCGCCTACTTTTGAGAGAGCTTTCACTTGGTGAAGTTTCAGACCCGTAGCTAATTATTCACCTACTCAAAATGAGTAAATGCGAATTATCTCTACAAGTATTGCAGATAGCCAGTATTTCACAAATAACTCATTAATATGAAAACAACTTAGAGGAAGTCATGGGCTGCAAATCTTTTCATGTGGTCAGATTTCACCTTGGGCCCCTCCTGCTTATTATTGGTCCTAGAGGTTTGCAATGTGAAAACGACTTATACGAAATCATGGACTGCGAATCTTTTGATGTGGTCAGACTTCACCTTGGGCCCCTGCTACAGGGTCAAATAAGGGTAGCCAAACTTAAAAGTGCTTTCACCTTGCTTATTAACGAAAAATGCTTTTTATCTTCTAAACTATGTTAGTTGGCCTTTGTCGGTGGATACATCCAGCATCTGGCCACAGATGCGTCCTATTTCTAGTCTCTGATTCCATTGTGACAAGATGAAAAAAAAACTACAGTAGAACCTCTATTATCTGATACTTTTGGGAGAATAACAATTAGGTCGCATAATAGAAAGGTCAGATAATAGAAAAGCTAAACTGAAATGTTTAAATGGAGTTTGGAGAGTGGTTTTGAGGTCGGATAAATGATGATTCATATAATAGAGGGTCAGATAATAGAGTTTCTACTGTATATACTATTAGAAAAATTATTTGTCTGTGATTTTTACAGATATTACACCTTAACTTGTGTCTGTCCCATTAATTGATTTGATTGATCAGGTTTTAGCATCACATTTTACTTCAGTTGTACAGGTCATATATCCTGATGGGTAGTGGAGTTGGTGGAGGAAAGCAGTGTGTACTAGTTGGTCAAGAGTCTGGATTGTGAAATAACAGGGCACCGATAGGCAACTGTAAATTTTCTACTTCAGGTCAGGACATGGATTTGAACCCAGAACCTGAACAATGAAAGGCTGCTTCACCGTGTCTTTCGGCCAATATCTTCCAGCAGTCCTATATAGGAGAGTAGAATTACCTGTGCCAAGGAGATATTATCTTCATGACTGCCTATTTGTTTCTTAGCAGAATTACACAAATAAAATTGGTTGGATCTTCCTGAAAAAAAATAATTAGAAGATGGGTTTGGTCCAACTTAGATTGCTTTAAATTTTGAGAGTGATCTAGATCACTGTCTGGATACAGAAAAAATAATCCGGATTTTCCTATTTACTTATCATGACATGTCTTGGTGGAGGTATATGCTCTCCGAGTGCTCTTGTTGCTTATTGCATACAGTTACCATACTTAGTAAGCTGAATAATGTATAACATCATATCTCATATTACAGAGGCTGCTTTTCACATTGTTTTTTGCCTGGAGGATGGATATTAAGAAGATTACTGAAGAGCACATAATGGTGGCTTCTCATTGATTCTAGATGGGATGGGCCAAAGGTTAATGTCTGTAAGAGGTGCTCTTATTTGCCATTATTACGGATTGGCTAAACACCTCACATATTACACTTCAAAACAAGGAATGGGATTCTTATAAATTTTGAACAGCCATCTTGTGATGTACATGAAATAGTGCAGCACTGAACTCTGAGAAATATACAAGTTTGAACTGAAGCTGGAAATGTGTCACTTTCATCTACACGTGTTAAAAAGTACTTGAGGTACTCGTTAAAGAGTACAATAATGGATTATTTGAAGTAGAAAGTACTTTTCAAAAAAGAATGATCCACTTGAATTGACAGTGTCCTTAAAATGAATGCTCATATAAAAGTAGGGTACTGTAAGTGAACATGAGAACTAATGGAGAGCACAGACCTCTGCCAAGGCATGTAATAATAACAAAATGGGAAACGCCGGATTTTTTATTTTGTATCCAGACTGTGAGGCAGATCACTCTCAAACTTTACAGGCATTTAAATTGGACCAAGACCTGGCATCTTATGATTTTTCTTTTATTAAATCCCCGTCAGTAGTATATGCATAATCCTGCTGACAAACAAACCGATGGACAAACAGGCAAATGGTCATGAAATCAATACCTCCTTGGTGGAGGTAAAAAGTACTAGACTACAGAAAATTTGATTTCTGCTTGTAGCAGCCATTTACATGTCTGTTGCATTAAACAATGTCAAAATTCTATGGGAGGCGTTGAACACATGTAGAACTGTGAACACCATGTTAATAGCCATGTTATAAGGAGGGTTGTTGTTGAGTTAGTTCACGAGTTATTTATACGAGTCCTTGATTTTGGGTTGTTGATACGGTAAAGTGGCAGATGATCGACCCTTGAGGTTAATACATTGTCATAACTGCCTTTCTGTCTGGCTAATATACTGTGGTGAAATGTATCAACTCTTTGTAATATGATACGCTGGCACGGTCGGCAATTTTATTGTCCCTAATCTTTGATGTTCCTAGATGGACTGATACGTTTGATGTTTTGATCTTGTGTTTATATTTTGACACTTATAATAATGTATGGGTCATCCAGATTTACCCTTTTGAATTGATGATGGAAATGTGTTATCAAATTTACATAACATTCTTTGGACATTAAATGGTTATTGATTCATTATACACACACTACACTAGACAGAGTTATATTTGACAAAAAGAAAAATTAATTCACTGCTGCAGTGTAAGTAATCCATTTAAAAAACCAACAAATTTTTGTTATAGATATGGCCAAACTGTTTCAACACACATAATACAATGAAGGTTGCTGTAATCACCAATAAAGTCACCAATAAATTGATAAAAATAACTGTTCATCAGGCAATGTTACAAGGTCCAGAGCAAGTTTCTTGAATTTTTCTTGTGATAATACTGGTACTGGCATCTAAAAATAAACAGTCATGGAGGTAAAATTTGGCTAACTAGAACATAATATGTGAACTGATGAGTGATGACACACACACATCAGCTTACACAGCATTATGAAGCAGAAACTGAGACCAAACAAAATCAAAAGGAATCTCATCACAGATGCAGCCTTTGTCTGGTTGTTTGAAATTTAATAATAGCCTCTCAGAGTGACCATTATCTTTTGTTCTCGTTTCTGCTCCTTCTACTGTTCTTTTCTCTCAAGATTTAACTTGACAGAGTTCAGTTGCAGCATAGAAAGCAAAATAAATACAAACACATTTAAAAGACCTTTATTGTTGGCTAGTGTTCGGCAACAAACTTATATAATATTCGTCAGTGCCGTGGTCTTTGGTCTAGTAGCAGTTGACACCCCTGTAAAGTTATTTTTCTTTCCTTCATCACAGTGTGATTAAAACTCTTGCTATTTGAAATGCATTCTTTAAACTATAAGGGGGCCACGGTGGCAGAGTGGGAACACTCGCCTCCCACCTCTGAGGCCGGGGTTCGATTCCCGGCACGGCCTCAGGTGGGAAAGCTGGTGGTTGCTTGCCGTTGGTTGGCAGTTTACAGTACAGAACCCTAACGAACTGTATGTACTGGTTTCCTCTACCCTTCCAACTACCTGTCGTGATATGACCTGTACAGTGTTGAAAGCGACATAAAACTCCAAATAAATAAATTAAACTATAAGGTATGAGGGTGTTAGAGATGACGCAGAAAGCTTATGGTGTATGGTTTAGCAAGTCAAACTGTAAACTTTCTATCTCAAAATTTGCTTTTGGTGCAGGGGAACACTGCTCACTTGGTGGCAAACAGGTTTTTTACCCCACAGCCATTAAGGTCTGTCGGGGTATTGTTTTTACCAATGGTATCCGGTCGGACAAGCGGCCGGGTGGCTCGGGAAAAAGTTTGTTCGGGGCTTCGGGCTGTATCTCAGAAACCTCAAGGTATATAGGAAGTTGATACTTGGTAGGGACATTGGTTAGGATGTGTAAGTGTGCAACGTCATGGTCTGACCTTGATTTGACCTTTGACCTTGTCATAGTGACCATGAGTTTTAAAATCTTGTCTGGGCTATTTCTTGGATTCCATAAGGTGTAGCATGTAGGCACTTGGTAGTGACATTGGTTATGGGGTGTAGGTGTGCATCATGGGAACTTTTTGCTCTGCCAAAGTGTGTTCATCTGCCATATTTGAGACTTCTTTCTCTTATGACAAAGATATATGGATTGCTCCAACTGATTATTATATGCACTTTTACGCTTGTCCAGGCTCAGAAACCCTTAGGAGTAAGATGTTCATGCTTGGTATGGACATAGGTTGGGGGGGTGTAGGTGTGCAACACCATGGCGTCACCTTGATTTGACCTTGTTGTAGTAACCTTGAATTTGAAAATCTTGTCTTGGCTATATCAGAAACGTAAGGTGTAGGAAGTTGATATTTTGGTAGGGACATTGATTAGGAGGTGTAGGTGTACAACATCATGTTGTGACCTTGCTGTACTGACCATGACCTTTAATATCTTGTCCAGGTTATGTCTCTGAAACTGCAAGGTGTAGAAAGTTAATACTTGGGATTGACATTGGTTGGGTGGTGTAAGTATGCAACATCATGGTGTTGGTCATAAATTACAACTCGGTTTAATTTATTTAATTGCATATTTTCAGTTGTCACTTAAACACTGTTGACTTATTGGAAAAACTTTGAGATTTGACTTCCAAATAACAGAAATCTGTATGAATATGAAATAAAATACAACACAGCTACGGAAGAACCAGTAAAATCAACAGCTTCTAGAAATGTGGTTTAAAATAAATTATATTCTGCAAAAATTGATCATAATTAATCAGGATAACTTATCAGTTGGATCAAGAATGTACCCTGTTAACCACTCTTACTTATATGAGTACATTATGTTATGATGTGGGTTTTTTTCTCAGTCTATTCTGATCCTGATTCAACAAATCCATTATTTTTTATGTTGTTGATATTTTGAGAAAGGAATTGATTTTAGCGATGTCTGTGAATCAGTAATATTACTAGATAGTCAAGATCAGTTCCAGTGAAGCTTTATGTCTGTGAGATTAAATGGAAACTGACCATTAATGAAGTTTAATACTTGTGAATTTCTTGACATTCAAAAATGGGGGACATTTTTATCCAGCTGGAATTTCCACTTATAGTTAAAACTGTAGAGGTTGTTGCTGTATTACAGGAGTTTCAGAACATCTATCAGCAGTTCTTTCCACACGGAGACCCCACCAAGTTTGCCAACTTTGTCTTCAATGTCTTTGATGCCAATAAGGTGAGTTCTATCGCCATTGTACACAGAATGATGTGGTTTGCAGTAAAACAATTTATCACCAGTAGAACCTATAAACCTTCTGATAGAATAGTCAGTTTTATATGGTAACTTCTTTTCCTATTGTCATGAGTGTGCCTTCTGACTGTCTTGATAATGTAGTTCTGAGCATAATCTTATTGGGTGTACAAGTTGTATCCTCTCACCTATGAAGGTCGGGAGTGTAATGGCAACACTCGATAAAAATACTAATTGTGTTTTAAAAAATTTACTAGTGAGCATTTCTCGCCAGAGTTTCCGTGATTGAGTCACCCAACCTTAGTTTTATGAGTGATCTTTATTAAACATAGGAATCGGGAGCCGGTTGTAAGTCTGAACCTCTTGATTGTACTACTTTTCATGCTGAACAAATCATCTATGGTTTGTCCGTTTTCCTGCATTTCTGAGGCACTGTCATTTCAAAGTGCTAGGAATATTGGATGTAAACTGCTTTCACTGAAAGTGATGTGCTGTTATTTTTACCCCACAGCCCTTAAGGACTGTCAGGGTATTGCTTTCACCCATGGTGTCCGGATGGGTTGGTGGGTGGCGGGAAAAAGTTTGTCCGGGCTATATCTCAGAAACCATACTGATACTTGGTAGATACCAAGTTGATACTTGGTAGGGACATTGGTTAGGGGTTGTAGGTGTGCAACATCATGGTGTGACCTTGATTTGACCTTTGACCTTCCCGAAGTGACCTTGACCTGTAAAATCTTGTCCGGGCTATATCTCAGTAAGTGTAAGGTGTAGGAAGTTGTTACAAGTAGGGACATTGGTTAGGGGTTGTAGGTGTGCAACATTATGGTGTGACCTTAATTAAGCGTCCCTTGCGGGACGCTTGTTTGTGTATGGGAGACCTTCAGGCTCCCCCGGCTCCGCATTTTGTTTTCCTTATAACTCTGTAACCGTTGGGCAGATTCTTTTCAAATTTGGCAAGTTTAGGCAGTAGCCTTGGGGAATTTTTTTTGAATATGCTGCAGTGACATTTCAACCAATCAGAGAGGTCATATGACCAAAAATGGGGAAGCTTGTCCGGATGATAACTTCAAAGGAATTTTATCAATTCACCTGAAACTTGGCAAATACATTCATTCTATTAAAATCTGGAAATCATTAGATTTTGGCATTGATTGGTTAAGAAATGGCCGAGTAATTATTGATTAATCATTATGAATTTTCCAAATAAGGAAAACACAAAAATGCTTATATCTCGGAAACCGTGCTAGATAGAGCGATTTCGACGAAATTTTTGACCCACAGGGTATCTCTGTGGAGTACTTATCCCAATTTTCAAAAAAAATTTTGTCTCGCCAAAAATGGCGGCCATTTTGAATTTTCGAATTTTTGCGCAAAAATTGCAAAACATAAAAATGCTTATATCTCGAAAAGCCTGCTAGATAAAGCGATTTCGACGAAATTTTTGATCTTCAGGGTATCTCTGCTCATCCAAAGAGCTTTCACTTGGTGAAGTTTCAGACCCATAGCTAATTGCTCACCTACTCAAAATGAGTAAATGCGAATTACCTCTAAAAGTATTGCAGATAGCCAATTTTTCTCAAATAACTCATTCACCTTCTTTTGGGAGAGCTTTCACTTGGTGAAGTTTCAGACCAGTAGCTAATTACTCAAGTACTCAAAATGAGTAAATGCTAATTATCTCAAAAACTATTGCGGATACCCAATTTTTATCAAATAACTCATTCATGTACTTTTGGGAGAGCTTTCACATGGTGAAGTTTCAGACCCGTAGATAATTACTCACCTACTCAAAATGAGTAAATGCGAATTATCTCTAAAAGTATTGCCGATAGCCAATTTTTCTCAAATAACTCATTCACCTACTTTGGGGAGAGCTTTCACTTGGTGAAGTTTCAGACCCATAGCTAATTACTCACCTACTCAAAATGAGTAAATGCGAATTATCTCTAAAAGTATTGCAGATAGCCAATTTTTCTCAAATAACTCATTCACCTACTTTTGGGAGAGCTTTCACTCTGTGAAGTTTCAGACCCATAGCTATTTATTCACCTACTCAAAATGAGTAAATGCTAATTATCTGTAAAAGTATTGCGGATAGGCAATTTTTATCAAATACTCATTCATCTACTTTTGGGAGAGCTTTCACATGGTGAAGTTTCAGACCCATAGCTAATTACTCACCTACTCAAAGTGAGTAAATGCGAATTATCTCTAAAAGTATTGGAGATAGCCAATTTTTCTCAAATAACTCATTCATCTACTTTTGGAAGAGCTTTCACTTGGTGAAGTTTCAGACCCATAGCTAATTATTCACCTACTCAAAATGAGTAAATGCGAATTATCTCTGAAAGTATTGCGGATAGCCAATTGTTCTCAAATAACTCATTCACCTACTTTTGGGAGAGCTTTCACTCTGTGAAGTTTCAGACCCATAGCTATTTATTCACCTACTCAAAATGAGTAAATGCTAATTATCTGTAAAAGTATTGCGGATACCCAATTTTTATCAAATACTCATTCATCTACTTGTGGGAGAGCTTTAACATGGTGAAGTTTCAGACCCATAGCTAATTACTCACCTACTCAAATGAGTAAATGCGAATTATCTCTAAAAGTATTGCAGATAGCCAATTTTTCTCAAATAAATCATTCACCTACTTTTGGGAGAGCTTTCACTTGGTGAAGTTTCAGACCCATAGCTAATTATTCACCTACTCAAAATGAGTAAATGCGAATTATCTCTGAAAGTATTGCAGATAGCCAATTTTTCTCAAATAACTCATTCACCTACTTTTGGGAGAGCTTTCACTCTGTCAAGTTTCAGACCCATAGCTATTTATTCACCTACTCAAAATGAGTAAATACTAATTATCTGTAAAAGTATTGCGGATAGCCAATTTTTATCAAATACTCATTCATCTACTTGTGGGAGAGCTTTAACATGGTGAAGTTTCAGACCCATAGCTAATTACTCACCTACTCAAAATGAGTAAATGCGAATTATCTCTAAAAGTATTGCAGATAGCCAATTTTTCTCAAATAAATCATTCACCTACTTTTGGGAGAGCTTTCAGATGGTGAAGTTTCAGACCCATAGCTAATTATTTACCTACTCAAAATGAGTAAATGCGAATTATCTCTGAAAGTATTGCAGATAGCCAATTTTTCTCAAATAACTCATTCACCTACTTTTGGGAGAGCTTTCACTTGGTGAAGTTTCAGACCCATAGCTAATTATTCACCTACTCAAAATGACTAAATGTGAATTATCTCTTAATAGTATTGCAGATAGCCAATTTTTCTCAAATAACTCATTCACCTACTTTTGGAAGAGCTTTCACACACCAAAATGAAATATTGTGAATATCTCGGAAAAGCTATTTCTTCTCCTTTAATACTTGGCGGGAGATACACACCGCGGCAGTGGTCTTGACAAAAATTTTTGTCTCCCCAAAAATGGTGGCCATTTTGAATTTTCAAAGTTTTTACAAAACACAAAAATGCTTATATCTTGAAAACCGTGCTAGATAGAGCAGACTGCGTTAACTTTGGTTGCCACAACAGTATAAGGCTAGATAGAAACGAAGCATTTTCTTAATACTTTAGCACTCACCTTTATATCCTTTTCGGGACGCTTTGTTTTTGCTATTCAAAAACATTATCTTTTTTTTTGCGAGCGATCCTCTAGTTTGACCTTTGACCTTGTTGTAGTGACCTTGACCTATAAAATCTTGTCCAGGCTATATCTCGGAAACCGGAAGATGTAGGAAGTTGTTATTTGCTAGGGACATTGGTTGGGGGTATAGGTGTGCAATGTCATTGTGTGACCTTGACCTATAAAATCTAGTCTGGGCTATATCTGAAACTATAAGGTATAAGAAGTTGATACTTGTTACTATAGGTACATTTGTTGGGGGTGTAGGTGTGCAACATCATGGTGTGACCTTGAGTTGACCTTTGAACCTTGTCATAGTGGGCATGAGTTTTAAACCCTTGTCTTGGCTATTTCTTGGATTCCATAAGGTGTAGAAGGTTGACACTTGGTAGGGATATTGGTTAGGGCGTGTAGATGTGCATCATGGTGTGACCTTTAACTTTGGTTTTGCCAATGTTTGTTCACCTGCCATATTTGAGACATCTTTCACCTATGACAAAGATATATGGATTGCTGCAACTGATTAATTATATGCACTTTTACATAATTGTCCCATTTCCTTAGCAGCTATTCTCCAATTAATAAATTTTCATAATTTTTAGTTTACTGATAAATGCTGTCATCTTGCTATTGAATTGTGTTGTTTTAAAACTTTATCTTTACATACATTTTCTTTCTCTTACTAATAGATGTTATTTTCTCTACTTAAACATTATTTGGAGCTTTATATAACTGACACTCCTCTAAAAGTATCCTGATCTTTGTACTGTTTCACTACTTCTTTACCTCATGGTGTTGAAAACTATTTTCCCAGGCTGTGGGGTACGGGCATCTCTAATGCTATTTTTTCCAAATGCAAGACAAAGAGTATTGAAGATAATACAATATAAATTTTGCCCTTAATCGCTGTCCCTACTGCTGTGTTTTGTTTGATTAAGTGCAATGTGTGTACTTTACAGGATGGCTACATATCATTCTATGAGTTTCTGTGTGCCCTGTCTGTCACTTCCAGAGGTACACTAGATGAGAAACTTGACTGTAAGTAATGAGTATCCGATTTCATTCCACCCAGGTCATCAGTGAAGAAAGGGTGAAGAATAATTTTATTAAAATGAATGGATGAATGATGGATGAATCAATCAGTCAATCAAAACCAACAATATTCCAAGAAAAACATGAAAACAAATACAAAAAACAATCATGTTTTATGTGCAAGTTTAACAGATTTATAGAATTTTGTTTATAAAAGCAATGGGAGGTTATACATGCTTCTATAACTTTTGCTATTGAAATGACCATAACCTTTTTTAACGGTTTGGTATGTATCCTAAAACTTGCATCGTGGCATCAGATACTGGTTTCAATCTGTTGCACCTTCATTCTTCATTCACCAGATATTAAGCGCTATAAAAGTTCAATGAGAATTAGAATAATTTGGGACCAGAAAATTGGGAGACAAATATGTAAGTACCTACTGTAATACCACCATGTCCCCTGAAATTATGTTGTTACATCTTCCGTTGTTTCAGGGAGTTAATAAGTTGTAGTAAATGTTTACTTTTAAATGTATAAAATCAAGGAGTCATTGCTGTACTTAAAGTTTGTACTTTATGTTTTTATACAAAATACTTTGTGCCTTTTCTTAAACCAAGACATAGTGTTTATAAAACGCCAAGCTGATGGTGTGTCCCTTGAGGTCCTACACTTTGCCACTTCAGTATATAAGTCTACTAACCATTTTGGCCTCATCTTTGCTTATGATGCTGCAAAGATTTTGAATGATTTGCCTGATGATGTACGTTTGGCCACTTCTCTCGACTCATTCAGAAAGAAGCTCAAAACTTATCTCTTCCCACAAACATATCCACCCTAATTTCTGCTTTGCCTAGTATCTCTCTGGTGCGCTAACCCCTGCTATGTCTCAGATTAATGATTACAATTTTTACCCCACAGCCCTTAATACAGCCCTTAAGGGCTGTCGGGGTATTGTTTTCACCCATGGTGTCCGGATGGGTGGGCGGCAGGAAAAAGTTTGTCTGGGCTGTATCTCAGAAACCGTAAGGTGTAGTAAGTTGATACATAGTAGGGACATTGGTTAGGGGGTGTAGGTGTGCAACATCATGGTGTGACCTTGATTTGACCTTGCCGTAGTGACCTTGACCTATAAAATGTTTTCCGGGCTATATCTCGGAAGCCGTAAGGTGTAGGAAGTTGATACTGGGTAGGGACATTGGCTCAGGTGTGAAGATATAAAATGTCATGGTGTAACCTTGATTTGAGTTTTGACCTTGCTGTAGTGACCTTGACCTATAATGCCTTGTCTGGGGTATGTCTCGGAAACCGTAAGGTGTAGGAAGTTAATATGTGGTAGGGACATTGGTTGGGGGTTATAGGTGTGTAACGTCATGGTGTGACCTGGATTTGACCTTTGATCTTGCATATCTGATGCTATTTTATCTCTCTACGGGGATATCTGATACTATTTTATCTCTGTTATATCTCTCTTATATCTTTTTACTTGAATCTTGGTTGTTGCATCTTTGGGTGTCTTTTGATATAGATTAAGCACTGTTAAAGTCATATTAGAATCCATTAAGGGTTTTACTTTAGTAACTTCCAATTGTAAGAGATGGTATTTCATCAAGTGAGCCACAGGTTTTGCCCCAACACCACACATAAGCATGTATTGCCACATTTGTATGTATGGGTAATATTCAAAACATTCAAACCATAATTAGACCATAAAAATGAATATAAAAATGGGTGAAGTCTCACAAATGTACAAGGTCACTTTGATATGGTTGAACAATATCAAAAACATGCAAACCATAATTCAACTGTGGGCAATGTGCATGAATAACCATTTTACAGCTTCCAGGACAAACAGACTGGCAGGGTCTAAATCTTTTTAACCCGAAAGCATTTTTGTCGGTCGTGGACTCGTGTATCGGCGCTAATTTCGAACCCTGCCTTTGATTTGACCTTGACCTATAATATATTGTCCGGGCATATGTCGGCATCCATAAGGATATGGATTGCTGCAACTGATTATTATATGTACTTTTACATAATTATGATATTTCCATTGACAGCTATTCTCCAGTTAATTAATTTTACAGCTTCATAATTTTTATGTCGTCACTCTGCGGCGTGGGCGTCCGCGTCCGCGTGAACATCTTCTCCTCCAAAACTACAAGGCCTAGAGACATGCTGTTTTTATAAAAGATACCTTATCTATCGAGGATGAAAAACTGTTCAAGGCATGCAAATCTGTCTGTTCGTCTGTTTGCTAGAGACATTACAAGGGAGGTACCACCACCAAAAGTGTGAAAATTTCAACACTTTATCACAATTTTCTCAGTGACTATTGCCGGGATTTCTCTCATATCTTGCATATATGTACTAGGCCAGAGGTAGATTCTCTTGTGTGAGTATGAGACCTGGATCTGTCTTATTTTTTTTTAATAAATTTTTTTAATAATTTTTAATGCATTAAAATTCATGAAATCATGCACTAAATCACTTATAACTTGAAAAGTGTTGCATTTAGAGCATTTTGTTAAAATATGTTATTCAGCTACTTTTTTCATAGCTACAACATGGTGAGTAACTTGGGTGTCTGTCTCAATAGCTAAGTGAGTAATAGCTACTTTTGGGCTTTTCAGTAACTTCCATCATGAGTAAAATCACTTGTAACTTGAAAACTATTGCATTTAGAGAATTTCGTATAAATATGTTATTCAGCTACTTTTGGGTCAGCTATAACATAGCTCATGGCATAGCTGAGTAATAGCTACTTTTAGGTTATCACTGTTGAGTAAATCACTTATAACTTGAAAACTATTGCGTTTACAGAAATTTGTGTAAATATGTTATTCAGCTACTTTTGGGCCAGCTATAACATAGTGAAATTACAGACCTGTAGCTCATGGCACAACTGAGCAATAGCTATTTTCAGGTACTGTATGTTGAGTAAATCAGTTGTAACTTGAAAAATATTGCATTTGGAGTATTTTGTTAAAATATGTTGTTTGCCTACTTTTGGGTCAGCTATAACATAGTGAAATTACAGACCTGTAGCTCATGGCATAGCTGAGTAATAGCTACTTTTAGGTTATCACTGTTGAGTAAATCACTTATAACTTGAAAACTATTGCATTTACAGTATTTATGTCCACCCCCCTGGGGGTGGATATATTATTTTTGCTTTTTTCGCCGTCCGATGTCCGATGTCCGTTGTCCGATGTCCGATGTCCGGCGTCCGGCGTCCGATGTCCGGCGTCACGCATGGTTTCCGCTCATTTAAAGGAAAAGTATTAGAGCTATTGTCACCAAATTTGGTATGCAGGCTTATTGGGTCAGTAGCTTGCTTGGGATTGCTTTTGGCTGTTGTACCTCTTTTGCTTACTGAGTAATACTTAAGTACAGCTATTTTCAGTACCCATTGGTTTCCGTGCATTTAAGCCAAAATAATTAAAGATATTTTACTACAATTTTGAATACAAGATTGTTATGTCCATAGCTCGCTTGGTATTGCATTTGGGACTGATAGCTTTGTCAGTACATGAGTAATAGCCATTTAGGTACTTCATTGTGTATTTTCAGTACTACTTTTGAGTAATTTGCTTCTATCTCCTTAACCGTGCGAGATAGAGCGATTTCGGCAAAATTTTCGACCCGCAGGGTATCTGAGGAGTGTACTCTTTGCAATTTTCAAAAAATTTTCCCCTCCCCAAAAATGGCGGCCATTTTGAATTTTCGAATTTTTGCCAAAAATGGCAAAACACAAATTTGCTTCTATCTCCTTAACCGTGCGAGATAGAGCGATTTCGTCGAAATTTTCGACCCACAGGGTATCTAAGGAATGTAATATTTGCAATTTTCCAAAAATTTTCCCCTCCCCAAAAATGGCGGCCATTTTGAATTTTCGAATTTTTGCCAAAAATGGCAAAACACAAATTTGCTTCTATCTCCTTAACCGTGCGAGATAGAGCGATTTCGTCGAAATTTTCGACCCACAGGGTATCTAAGGAATGTAATATTTGCAATTTTCAAAAAAATTTCCCCTCCCCAAAAATGGCGGCCATTTTGAATTTTCGAATTTTTGCCAAAAATGGCAAAACACAAATTTGCTTCTATCTCCTTAACCGTGCGAGATAGAGCGATTTCGGCAAAATTTTCGATCCACAGGGGACCTAAGGAATGCAATCTTTGCAATTTTCCAAAAATTTTCCCCTCCCCAAAAATGGCGGCCATTTTGAATTTTCGAATTTTTGCCAAAAATGGCAAAACACTAATTTGCTTCTATCTCCTTAACCGTGCGAGATAGAGCGATTTCGGCAAAATTTTAGACGCACAGGGTATCTAAGCAATGCAATCTTTGCAATTTTCAAAATATTTTCCCCTCCCCAAAAATGGCGGCCATTTTGAATTTTCGAATTTTTGCCAAAAATGGCAAAACACAAATTTGCTTCTATCTCCTTAACCGTGCGAGATAGAGCGATTTCGTCGAAATTTTCGACCCACAGGGTATCTAAGGAATGCAATCTTTGCAATTTTCAAAAAATTTTCCCCTCCCCAAAAATGGCGGCCATTTTGAATTTTCGAATTTTTGCCAAAAATGGGAAAACACAAATTTGCTTCTATCTCCTTAACCGTGCGAGATAGAGCGATTTCGTCGAAATTTTCGACCCACAGGGTATCTAAGCAATGCAATCTTTGCAATTTTCCAAAAATTTTCCCCTCCCCAAAAATGGCGGCCATTTTGAATTTTCGAATTTTTGCCAAAAATGGCAAAACACAAATTTGCTTCTATCTCCTTAACCGTGCGAGATAGAGCGATTTCATCGAAATTTTCGACCCACAGGGTATCTAAGGAATGTAATATTTGCAATTTTCAAAAAAATTTCCCCTCCCCAAAAATGGCGGCCATTTTGAATTTTCGAATTTTTGCCAAAAATGGCAAAACACAAATTTGCTTCTATCTCCTTAACCGTGCGAGATAGAGCGATTTCGGCAAAATTTTCGACACACAGGGTATCTAACCAATGCAATCTTTGCAATTTTCAAAATATTTTCCCCTCCCCAAAAATGGCGGCCATTTTGAATTTTTGCCAAAAATGGCAAAACACAAATTTGCTTCTATCTCCTTAACCGTGCGAGATAGAGCGATTTCGTCGAAATTTTCGACCCACAGGGTATCTAAGGAATGTAATATTTGCAATTTTCAAAAAAGTTTCCCCTCCCCAAAAATGGCGGCCATTTTGAATTTTCGAATTTTTGCCAAAAATGGCAAAACACAAATTTGCTTCTATCTCCTTAACCGTGCGAGATAGAGCGATTTCGTCGAAATTTTCGACCCACAGGGTATCTAAATTTTCGACGCACAGGGTATCTAAGCAATGCAATCTTTGCAATTTTCAAAATATTTTCCCCTCCCCAAAAATGGCGGCCATTTTGAATTTTTTGAATTTTTGCCAAAAATGGCAAAACACAAATTTGCTTCTATCTCCTTAACCGTGCGAGATAGAGCGATTTCGTCGAAATTTTCGACCCACAGGGTATCTAAGGAATGTAATCTTTGCAATTTTCAAAAAATTTTCCCCTCCCCAAAAATGGCGGCCATTTTGAATTTTCGAATTTTTGCCAAAAATGGCAAAACACAAATTTGCTTCTATCTCCTTAACCGTGCGAGATAGAGCGATTTCATCGAAATTTTCGACCCACAGGGTATCTAAGGAATGTAATATTTGCAATTTTCAAAAAATTTTCCCCTCCCCAAAAATGGCGGCCATTTTGAATTTTCGAATTTTTGCCAAAAATGGCAAAACACAAATTTGCTTCTATCTCCTTAACCGTGCGAGATAGAGTGATTTCGTCAAAATTTTCGACCCACAGGGTATCTGAGCATTGTACTCTTGGTAATTTCTAAAAAATTTTCCCCTCCCCTAAAATGGCGGCCAATTTGAATTTTCAAATTTTTGCCAAAAATGGCAAAACACAAATTTGCTTCTATCTCCTTAACCATGCGAGATAGAGCGATTTCGTCGAAATTTTCAACCCACAGGGTATCTAAGGAATGTAATCTTTGCAATTTTCAAAAAATTTTCCCCTCCCCAAAAATGGCAGCCATTTTGAATTTTCGAATTTTTGCCCAAAATGGAAAAACACAAACTGGCCTTAACCGTGCAAAATAGAGTTATTTTGTTGAAATTTTCGACCCATAGGGTATCTAAGAAATGTACTCTTGGCAATTTTCAAAAAAATTTCCTTTTCCCAATAATGGCGGCCATTTTGAATTTTCAAATTTTTGCCAAAAATAGAAAAACAGGAATTGGCTTCTATCTTCTTAACCGTGCAAGATAGAGTGATTTCGTCAAAATTTTCAACCCAACCAATGCAAAAAGGCATGAAGCTGAAATAAATTACATCTACACTATCAAATATTTAAGCATCATTGATATATTTTACAAATGAAACAGGGTCTTGTAAGACTACTGTACAATTTGGGCAAAAGGTTCATGGGTGGACATTACACATGATAATGTGTGTTCTTCTATGCTATCCTGTTTCTATTCGCATCTACTATCAACAGGGCGGCCTATTTCTAGTTTGTTTCAATATGTTATTCACCTATTTTGGGGTCAGCTATAACATAGTAAAATTTCAGACCTGTAGCTCATGGCATAGCTGAGTAATAGCTACTTTGAGGTTATCACTGTTGAGTAAATCACTTATAACTTGAAAACTATTGCATTTACAGAAATTTGTGTAAATACGTTATTCAGCTACTTTTGGGTCAGCTATAACATAGTGAAATTACAGACCTGTAGCTCATGGCACAACTGAGCAATAGCTATTTTCAGGTACTGACTGTTGAGTAAATCAGTTGTAACTTGAAAAAATATTGCATTTGGAGTATTTTGGTAAAATATGTTGTTCACCTACTTTTGGGTCAGCTATAACATAGTGAAATTACAAACCTATAGCTCATGGCATAGCTGAGCAATAGCTATTTTCAGGTTCTCACTATTGAGTAAATCAGTTGTAACTTGAAAACTATTGCATTGACAGTATTTTGCTTAAATATGTTGTTCACCTACTTTTGGGTTAGCTATAACATAGTAAAATTTCAGACCTGTAGCTCATGGCATAGCTGAGTAATAGCTACTTTTAGGTTATCACTGTTGAGTAAATCACTTATAACTTGAAAACTATTGCATTTAGAGTATTTTGTTTCAATATGTTATTCACCTATTTTGGGGTCAGCTATAACATAGTAAAATTTCAGACCTGTAGCTCATGGCATAGCTGAGTAATAGCTACTTTGAGGTTATCACTGTTGAGTAAATCACTTATAACTTGAAAACTATTGCATTTACAGAAATTTGTGTAAATACGTTATTCAGCTACTTTTGGGTCAGCTATAACATAGTAAAATTACAGACCTGTAGCTCATGGCACAACTGAGCAATAGCTATTTTCAGGTACTGACTGTTGAGTAAATCAGTTGTAACTTGAAAAAATATTGCATTTGGAGTATTTTGGTAAAATATGTTGTTCACCTACTTTTGGGTCAGCTATAACATAGTGAAATTACAAACCTATAGCTCATGGCATAGCTGAGCAATAGCTATTTTCAGGTTCTCACTATTGAGTAAATCAGTTGTAACTTGAAAACTATTGCATTGACAGTATTTTGCTTAAATATGTTGTTCACCTACTTTTGGGTTAGCTATAACATAGTAAAATTTCAGACCTGTAGCTCATGGCATAGCTGAGTAATAGCTACTTTTAGGTTATCACTGTTGAGTAAATCACTTATAACTTGAAAACTATTGCATTTAGAGTATTTTGTTTCAATATGTTATTCACCTATTTTGGGGTCAGCTATAACATAGTAAAATTTCAGACCTGTAGCTCATGGCATAGCTGAGTAATAGCTACTTTGAGGTTATCACTGTTGAGTAAATCACTTATAACTTGAAAACTATTGCATTTACAGAAATTTGTGTAAATACGTTATTCAGCTACTTTTGGGTCAGCTATAACATAGTAAAATTACAGACCTGTAGCTCATGGCACAACTGAGCAATAGCTATTTTCAGGTACTGACTGTTGAGTAAATCAGTTGTAACTTGAAAAAATATTGCATTTGGAGTATTTTGTTAAAATATGTTGTTCACCTACTTTTGGGTCAGCTATAACATAGTGAAATTACAAACCTATAGCTCATGGCATAGCTGAGCAATAGCTATTTTCAGGTTCTCACTATTGAGTAAATCAGTTGTAACTTGAAAACTATTGCATTTACAGTATTTTGCTTAAATATGTTGTTCACCTACTTTTGGGTCAGCTATACTATAGTAAAAATTCAGACTTGTAGCTCATTGCATAGCTGAGTAATAGCTACTTTGAGGTTATCACTGTTGAGTAAATCAGTTGTAACTTGAAAACTATTACATTTAGAGTATTTTGTTTAAATATGTTTTTCACATAATTTTTGGTCAGTTATAACAGTGAAATCGCAGACCTCTATGTCATGGCATAGCTGAGTAATAGCTACTTTTAGGTTCTCACTTTGAGTAAATCATTGTATCCACTGGATAGGCGCAGTGTGTAGAGAGATTTCACCATTACCGCTCTAATGAAAAAAAATATTATGGTTAGCCTTCTCAAGTTTGCAGGATATATTAATAACCATAAAATGTTGCCTGGGAATATTTTTGGCCTCATTTTGAAAAACAAGATGGCCGCCAGGGACGTTTATTTGACTTTAAACAAGGACTTTTGTTGGCCCTCTAGAGCAAAGGGTATTATAGGTAGAGATCTCAAATTCGCAGGATATCTTCCTCATTATAAAATCTTGACTGGGAATATTTTTAGCCTCATTTTGAAAACCAAGATGGCCGCCACAGGCGCATCTTTGTCAGTCATGAAAAGTACTTATATCTCCCTTATTATTGGTCCTAGAAGTTTGGGATGGTAAACCAACCTGTAGGAAATCATGGGCTGGGAATCTTTTGGTGTGGTCAGATTTGACCTTTGACCCCTCCTTCAAGGTCAAATGAGGATAGCCAAACTTAAAAGTGCTTATAACTCGCTTATTATTGGTCCTAGAGGTTTGGGATGGTAAACCAACATATAGGAAATCATGGGCTGGGATTCTTTTGGTGTGGTCAGATTTGATCTTGGACCCCTCCTTCAAGGTCAGACGAGGATAGCCAAACTTAAAATTGCTTATAACTCGCTTATTGTTGGTCCTACAGGTTTGGGATGGTAAACCAACCTACAGGAAATAATGGGCTGGGAATCATTTGGTGTGGTCGGATTTGACCTTGGACCCCTCCTTCAAGGTCAAACAAAGATAGCGAAACTTAAAAGTGCCTATAACTCGCTTATTATTGGTTCTAGAGGTTTGGGATGGTAAACCATCCCACAGGAAATCATGGGCTGGGAATCTTTTGGTGTGGTCAGATTTGACCTTTGGACCACTCCTTCAAGGTCAAATAAGGACAGCCAAACTTAAAAGTGCTTATAACTCGCTTATTATTGGTCCTAGAGGTTTGGGATGGTAAACCAACCTATAGGAAATCATGGGCTGGGAATGTTTTTGTGTGGTTGGATTTGACCTTCAACCCCTTCTTCAAGGTCTTATGAGGATACTGCATTTGTAGTATTTCTTTAAATATGTTTTAACCTACTTTTTACACTTAAACAGTTACCTTGTTACTTTCCTTCATAATACCATTTGTAGGGCACAACTTTTTTGTCCTTTTCTTCGGTCAGCTTCAGAATTTCTTTTGAACATGCTGTTCAATTACCATTTACTGTACTTCTGTACAGCACTTTCCCTGATAATTATGCTTTGCTCTCATTATTACCTTCACAAATCAAAAACACTCAGTCAGCTGACACAGTGCCCGTTCACGGGCACTCTCCTCTTGTTAGTTTACTGAATTGTCTTGTTTTAATACTTAATCTTTACATGCATTTTCTTTCCCTTAGATGTTATTTCCTCTACTTAAACATTATTTGGACACTGACACTGCTCTGAAAATACCCCGATCTGTGTACTGTTTCACTACTTATGTATCTCATGCTGTTGAAAACTATTTCCCCAGGCTGTGGGGTATGGACATCTCTGATGCTATTTTATCTGCTTTTCTGTTTGGTACAACAAGAGTCTGTTTTTTCGACTGAAATTAAGCGCTATAAGAATACTATTTGAGTTAGAGTTACCATTGCTTTGTACTTATTCTGAGTCAATATTAAGGGACCTTCTAGTTTGTAATACCACTATTGCGTGCTGTTGTTCTTACAGGGGCTTTTAACCTGTATGATCTGGACAATGATGGTCACATTACACGAGACGAGATGGTCAGTATTGTGGATGCCATCTACTGTATGGTCGGTACTGTCTTAGATCTGCCCCAGGTTTGTTTATGTATTGTCATTATTTATTTCCTGTAGTAAATTGATTTGTAATCTGTCTTATGCAGATGTAACTTAGATTATTAATATATGTCTGCTTATTACCATATAGAGCTGATATTATTATCATTGCTAGTGTTTTTAAGTAGCTTTTCAACATTGGCAATAGTGTCGGAACACCCCCGATTTTAGCCATCCCACATGGTCCGTGAAGGTGCCCTTGGGCAACCTTGTACATTCGGCAGCATCCTGTGTGTTTTCTCTTTTTCCTTTTTGGTCTTAGGCATTTGGGGTGGTTATGTCTGGTATAAATACTGAGGTCTGTACTGCTACTTTCTCACACTTTCCATATACTGTACACCTGGAGGATGGTTCAGGAGCTCATCCTGGTGCTGTGGCTGTATCTGCTGGTTTGGGCCTGTGCTGCTGCTGCTAAGGCATCCCAAAAAGACATAGAAGATGTCATTGTTGTGGTTGTAGTTGCTGATCTTGTTAAAAATGTCACTGAGGGATTTTAGTGACCAAATCCTTTTGTCATTTTCCTTCTTATGCACCAAGGAAAAAATTATGTAATCTAAAAAGTTAATAGTTTCGATAAAAGGTTAGAACCCTAGTCACCTCCAAGGATTGGAATTTAATTT
This sequence comes from Sabellastarte sp. h YS-2021, assembly GCA_964017235.1. Taxonomy (NCBI): domain Eukaryota; kingdom Metazoa; phylum Annelida; class Polychaeta; order Sabellida; family Sabellidae; genus Sabellastarte; species Sabellastarte sp. h YS-2021. The sequence goes on along the minus strand of OZ024935.1, from coordinate 82,041,077 downwards.
GAAAAGGCTTAGAAGCCTACCCTTCCCAATATTTTTTTTTATTACGAATTGTTAAAAGGTTGAACTTTATTCCCGAAAATATTTTGCAATATAATTTATAGGGTTGAACCTTGATACCCCAATAGAGTCATAAAATGGGATGAATATTGTTGGGATTATACACCTGGGCAGATGTATCATCCCAAGTGATATACCTTGAGGTCACTACAGGTGACCTTTAGACCTGGGAGGGCAGGTGTGGGCACCAGGTGAAGACCCCAGGGTACCCTGGAGCCCAGGAATCCCCATGGACATGACGTGGGAAGGGTGTCATGGCAACATCTAGGGTCACCCTGTGCAAGGCAGCTGTGGGCCCAGGGTGTACCCTGGACTGTCGAGAGCATTTTTGACAAAATCTGAGGAGATGATTTTACAACTGCCACTTTGCCTGTCAGCACATAATGATGGACGGAAATCTTAAAATATGAGACACAAACCTCAAATCTGATGAAATTACTGGCTTTTATCCCATATTTGCAGTCTTTTATAGTGATTCCATAGTAAATAAAATGCTCTAACACTTCCATCTCACTTGTCAACACGTGTAATGGAAGGAAAACTTGGAAACAAAATAGAAATTGGAAGAAATAGCACCCTTTTATCCCATATTTTTCAGTTGTTCATTTGTGATTTCATTGACAGGAAACGTCTATGTTTCACCTCCTCTCTTGTAATGTGGGGGTGTACTAAAACACGGAGCTCTGAAATCAGAATGGTTTTACGATCGTGACCTCTTGATCTACACCTTTTTTATACCGACCTGTCCCTATTCCTCCTTTATCCCTTGATCTGTGGATCACAGCCAGTGTCCATGATTTTGATTTTGAGGAACCAGTTCTTGGAAACATCTACATTTTTATTGATCTTAATTACTGTATTTTTCCAAAATATGGCCCGGGCGTTAATTATTTTCAAATGGTTATCAGACCAGGCGTTAAATTGAACCAGGCGTTCTTTTGAAGTATAAAAACAGTGTCATAAATTGTAAACAGTGTGCTTGGTACCCAGGCGTTAATTTGAACCAGGCGTTTATTTGAACCTGGGCGTTATTTTGGAAAAATACGGTATATTGCATTAGCACATTGACAAAATATGCAGGTCATTTGGTGACACAGGGAGCAAGTTTATTTCAAATATTTCAAAATGTTCAAATACTTAATCAGTGATCTATGCCAATTTAGACAATAAATATAGAAGCTTAGATCATGGAGGCAGAGCTCTTCCATCAATATGAAACAGAGGGTTTTTAACGGCCAAAGTCTGCGTGTATATTAGAAGATAGTTTTCAGCCAATCAGATTCACACACTGATGTGTCATGTTAATATGTCTCTATATATCAGAGCTCAAGTTGAAAGGGTCTCAGCTGGAGATATTTGTTGACTTGTACTTGTCTTTGTTTCAGGATGAAAATACTCCAGAGAAAAGAGTGGATAAAATATTTGCTCAAATGGACACAGTGAGTATAAATTACTGACCTGGGACTGTATTCACAGATATTTTTCATTCTGAGTATAAATTTTTCTTTATTTTACTGAAATATTCTACAATTTGAGGAATTAGTCTTTATTGTGAAAATTATTCTTACGAAGTCTATAAAGAGTAATTCTGTTGTGAAATTATCATCAATTTTAAGCAGGTAACTATTCAATATACAAAATGTATTTTAAATAAGCCATTGTTATTCTGTATTTTTGTGTTGAAGTTTTAAATAATAAGCAATCGATATGAGTTGACTTTCAAAAGAGTAAAAACTAGTGGTGTTGCGGTAGTACCGGTATAGTTGGTACTGTAAATAAATTAGTGTAAACCGTCATAAGTTCAGCTACCGGTTTTCTGCTTTCACCTCAATATAAAGTAACTTTACTTACATACAAATTAAATGTCATAATCCACGTTTATTTGCTTTTTACTGTAATAAGACGGCCATAATGAGCGATAATTTGTATTTCCTTGTTTAGCCAATCAGAATCGAGGACACATCCGTGTCATGTTAGCATGCAGTATGGAAGACTATTTGGTTCCCATGTTTTGTTAAATAAGAGACGGTTAACCGGTAACCGACTGGGAAGTGCTAGACGTGAAACCGTAAGGAAAAAATCGCTACCACAACACCCCTGGTAAAAACATTGTTAAGGGAGATATCAGGCCTTTTCTGTATGAGGGTCAAAACTCAAGTTTAACACTTGCAAAAGATTCGTCGGCTGCAATTTCATCTATTAGTAAGTTGTTTTCATATTCTGAACTCCCTAAGGCCAATGATAAGGGAGATATTAGGCCTTTTTGATATGATGACCACAATTTGACCTTAAAGATATGACACAGTAGCCATTTTCTGTTTAAAACAGGGCCAGAATTGCTCCCAGACAAGCTTTTCTAGCCAGTTACATTTTGGGCTAATCTGATGAAGCTACCTGCAATATTTTATGTTTTGGAACATCTTGATGATTTTCAGTCATGGCAGTCCATTTTGTTTTTCAAGATGAGGCCAGATTTGTTTACAAACATGTTTTCATAGCCATAAACATAATCTCTTGACCCTGGCCTTTGGCCTGCAGGAGATAGTAACCAAGTGACCTTATGTGGGAAGGATGATATGTCATTTGAGTTTACCTGTGCTGTACAAGAGTTGTTTGGGCTTATTATGATAACTTGATTCATTAGTTACAGCAATTGCAAGACTTAGCTTTTCAGTCGTAAGACTTCTTTTTTTCAGTCGGGACAAATCAGTGATCTTTACCAGTTTTCCTGTCCTTTGCTGTCTTACAATAAATTCTTCTATGTGAAACTAGGTTAGATAGAGCAACAAGTCTAAAATTCACCACCTATAAAACCTGAGGAAATTTACAGAAGAAAGTAATGCATTGTCTTAAAATTGGCATTTCTTAGTTCAGAAAGCCTTAATCTACTAGACTTTCAGCAAATTTGACCCACCCACTTTGTTTATTTTATACAGAATATCTCTACATGTGGTGAATTTCAGATATGCGACAATTTTTAAGTTCCTTACTCTATTTATCGAGTCCTGCCTGACAGTGTTTAACTGTATGGATTGGCTTTCTGAATAATTGTATCCACCAGAGGCATCCGGTGGATACTTTGGTTTAGCGTTCACTACGCCGCCACACATTGAGAGATTTTCGGCGTTAACGCTGTCAGAGGAAAACTACACCAGCTAGGTTCACAAAATTTGCAGGATATCTCATTGGGGGGTAAACGTCTCTGGGACTGAAATTAGCCTCATTCTGAAAAACAAGATGACCGCCGCAGGCATTTCTTTAAAAAATTATCTACATTTTTCTACTGGCTGAAAAGGTTGAATCTCTTCATAGCTGATATGTATAACAGATATACATGTCCTCTACAAACTTGCAGACATTTAACCTTGAAGGTCTTAATTCAAGGTCATCCACGGAGTGCCAAAGTAACCCACATAGCGGACTTCAAAAGTGCCTATATCTCCCTTATTATTGGTCCTAGAGGATTGCAATGTGAAACCAACCTATAGGAAATCATGTGCTGATGCTGTCAGATTTGACCTTTGACCCCTCCTTCAAGGTCAAATGAGGATAGCCAAACTTAAAAGTAGGGCTGGGACGGGTGCTGAAAAATGTCATCGAGTACACACCCTTTCACAACCGGCCCGAAATCGAGTAACCGCAAGATTTAGTAGCTACCATTAGAAGTCTTCTGTAAACAAATAGTCGGTTCCGGAAACGAAGAAAAACGTCTTCTATTTGACCAGATATTATAGAATATGAAGTAAATTATATGTTTTCAAGCGAAAATAACAACTTTAATTGATATTATGTGACGGAAATGCTGAAATGTGGCATATTTTACACAAGCGTTTCATTACGTGGGCGATAATACAATACCTCGCGAGTAACTGAGGATTTAAAATGGACTCGAGTACTAGCAAAGATCGACTCGTCTTTCGAGGCTCGAGTACTCGTTCACAGCCCTACTTAAAAGCGCTTATAACTCGCTTATCATAGGTCCTAGAGGTTTGGGATGGTAAACCAACCTATAGGAAATCATGGACTGGGAATCTTCTGGTGTGGTCGGATTAGACCTTGGGCCCTCACCTTCAAGGTCAAATGAGGATAGCCAAACTTAAAACTAGTAAACCAACCTATAGGAAATCATGGGCTGGGCATCTTGTGGTGTGGTCAGATTTGACCTTGGGCCCCTCCTCCAAGGTCAAACGAGAATAGCCAAACTTAAAAGTGCTTATAACTCGCTTATTATTGGTCCTAGAGGTTTGGAGTGGCAAACCAACCTATAGGAAATCATGGACTGGGAATATTCTGGTGTGGTCGGATTTGACCTTGGGACCCTCCTTCAAGGTCAAACGAGGATAGCCAAACTTAAAAGTACTTATAACTCGCTTATTATTGGTCCTAGAGGTTTGGGATGGTAAACCAACCTATAGGAAATCATGGGCTGGGAATCTTTTGATGTGGTCAGATTTGACTTTGGACCCCTCCTTAAAGGTCAAATGAGGATAGCCAAACTTAAAAGTGCTTATAACTCTCTTATTATTGGTCCTAGAGGTTTGCAACGTGAAACCAACTTGTAGAAAATCATGGGCTGGGAATCTTTTGATGTGGTCAGATTTGACCTTGAGCCCCTCCTTCAACATCAAAGGAGGACGGCCAAACCTAAAAGTGCTTATAACTTGCTTATTATTGATCCTAGAGGTTTGCAATGTGAAACCAACCAGAGGAAATCTTGGGCTGGGAATCTTCTAATGTTGACCTTTGGCCCCTTCTTCAAGGTCCAACAATGGTTCACTGGCTTTGGTGAGGGGTGACAATAATGCTTAAAGTTTGGTTTTCACATAGAAGGTGGAGGCGATAAAGCCCTAGTGGTTTACTGAACTGGCATTTAGTCACTTGGATCATACTGATGGTCATGGGTTTGAACCCACTTCTTGAAAACATGTGGCATTCAGTCAGGGTTTTTAACTGTTGAAAGGAACAAAACATGGTAATCTTTGATGAGCTGAAAAAACAAGTAGCTCTCTCCTATGTAATGGAGGTGATAAAATCTAAGGCAATTTCCCCTAATATCAGTCTACAAGTGGCAAAGGAAGAAGACATTTTTGTTATTTTGCAAAGGCCACAGTGGCGCAGTGGTAAGACACTCGCCTCCCACCTTGGCGAGGTTGGCGGGTCAAACCCCATACCCCATGGGGGAAAGATGGTAGTTTCTTACCGATGGTCGGCAGTTTACAGTACAGAACCCTGACCTGCTGTATGTACTGGTTTCCTATGCCCATAAAACTACCCATTGTGAATGTGACTTATACAGTGTTGAAAGCGACGTAAAAACCCCATTAAATTGTTATTTTACATATTGCCTATAACACGTGTATTTTGCATTTGACAGAATCGCGATGGCATGCTGAGTAAAGCAGAGTTCCGGGAGGGCTCCAAGTGTGACCCCTGGATTGTCCAGGCACTTTCCATGGATATGCCCTTGTCAGACAAGTCCCCCACCACATGGGCAAAAACATAGGACAGTTTTATATTGACATTCTGTTACAGGGTGTTGTTCTTGTACAGCATCACGTTTTGTCAATTTGGAGATTATACATTTATGTTTCCAGGCTAATTTCACTTCCAAAGATGCCATAATACAGTCATTCAAAGCCAGTTGATAAAACTAGAAGTCTTATTGTATCATTTTATTGCGTTAATACATCCTATCCAATGGACAAATGCTTATCCGGTCGGCGCGGACCGGCCCGCCAAACGTCAGAAAAAGACGTCCTGTGTCTCCACCGGCCAAGCCGGTCCAGTACTGTGCACTCGCCAGGTGGCGTGTAGTACTTCCTTCCTGTCTAGACAGAGTGACGTCATAGCATCTTTTTCGTTTGGCGCATGTGCTGTGTACACGAATTTTTTTCAGTGAACTTATTTCTATTTTGTTCATCAATATTATTCAGAGTGTGTTTTTATAACTTTGTAATTTTGTGCAAGAGGTATTATAGATCATTTTGGTGTAAATTTCAATTCGGATCATCATGTCTTCGCCTAGTCAGAAGCATGGAAGTTGTGGACACATAATGGCTAGCTTTGATAGCCATAATTTCTGCGCACGTTGCAGGGAGAAGGGTAAGGGCACAGATCCGTGTATTAATAAAAATGACTGTAACTCTTGCAATTTGCTCACGGAAGAACAACGTTTACAGTTGTCTACACCTTCGTATAGGCTCAAAAAGGAAAAGAGGGATCTTAAGAAATCTGATACACCCAAACAGGACTCCTCCAGTTCCTCTCTCATAGACCCGTACTCTGTTACGGTAGTGGGAGCTGTGGACGCCCAAGGGATCTTACAGTCCCCTGGTTCGAGTTCAGGAAAAGCACAGAAAACTGATTCCTCATCAAAACCAAAGGATTTAAAACCTAAAGCAGAAAAGCCTTCTAAATCGACTTCTAAGTCTCACAAGTCTTCAGTTGATTCCAAGATCGACGACCTGGACCAAAAGTGGGCCGACAGATTTAATAGATTAGAAGCTCTGCTTTTAGCCAAGACTCTGGATAAACCAGACCCAGCTTTTACCTCTGTCAAGGTCGCTCCTACACACTCGCCTCCGGCTAGCTCAGCCATATCAGATAAACCCTTCATTAGACCTTCCGGTTCTGCTTCAGGGACAGATGCTTCAGGTACCGACCTCGCTTCTCAGAGTCAGGTTACCGACCAGTCTGTCAGACCGGACACACTTCAACACACTTCAGATTTGACTGGTTCCTTACAGACTGTTTCCAAGTCGACCAGCAAGTCGCAAAAGAGTAGATCTTCTACCGACCGACTAGCAGATCAGGCTGGTACTGCATCCCCAACTCCTCAGCAAGTACCTAGCAGGTCGTCATCGGTTCCGGCCAGAAGACTCAGCACTTCCTCTATGGATACTGACACCGACACCGACCTTTCTGATCGCCCCCCTGTGGACATTTTTGTCGAAGAGGGAGAACTATCAGATCAGGAACTTGAAGCCGCTTCTGCCGACCCCGACCAAACCCTCTCCGAAGAGCAAACATACAGGGAGACCATGAGTGGTATTAGGTCTTTCATGGGGTGGACCCACATTCCTGAAGTGGATACGGCAGCGTCAACCGCGGATGACAACCCCTTTGCGGGTCCCAAATCACAGCCTTCAGGGAAGGTCTCAGTTTCAATGCCAACCGACGAGTGGCTCTGTAGTAAGATGGGTAAACTTAATCTGACTCTTACGGAGGGTTACCCGTCGCGAAGTTCAGAGGCTGGGGGTCTTCTCAAGGACCAATTTGTGCGTCCGCCCAGATCACAAGCTAAGTGGTATAGCTTTACACCAAATCAAGAGAAGCCCGGACAGGATACCGGCAAGACTGTTTCCACTTGGTCTACTGACGCTTCCAAGATAAACAGTACCTACAGCCGCATAGCCAAGGCAGCTGGCATTGCATCTACTCCACCAGCCTCACGTCAAATCTCTCAAGATAACCTACGCAGGTGGGAGAAGTCTGCCCGCGAAGCCTCTACCATTTGCAACCAAGCGGCAGCCTTCAACCGGTGTCTTTACAAAGTTCAAGACTCTATGCAAGCTCAACTGAAAGTGATTAAAACAGACTTTAGTAAAGGAAAGTCGTCCTCAAAAGTTTCACAGGCTGCTGATGAGTTACAGTTCCTGATGAACTTCAACTCTAGCATTACCCAGTCTATGGCCAAGACGTTAGAGCACCTCACGGACTTTGTTTTTGTTACTGTTGCTAATACCACCCTGGCCAGACGAGATTCTTATCTGTCTCACCTCAAGTTGGGAATCAAACCGGACACCTTTGCTGCCCTGCGTACAGGACCACTTCATATTCCTACACTGTTCCCAGATTCAGCACTTAAGCAGGCAGAACAAGATATCGCCAACTTCGAAAGCAAGGGACAACCCCAGTCTGGGAAGAAAGGTCGCTTTCACCCTTATGAGCGTCAGGACAAGCGTTCAGATTTCAGAAAGCCAGACCGCCCTGCTTGGAAGAATATTGGGAACAGGGGACAGCACAAGAGGGGTAAGGCCAAAGCCTCCTACTACTCATCGCGACCAGCCAAGGGCCAGCAGTCCTATAAATGACAATCATTGTGTAAAGGGCTTACAGGAAGGACTGCTGGCCGGGAGCAAGACTGTGTCACAGGAACTGTTAACAGACTCTGTAAATTATGGTGTTGTAAAAGCTGTACATTCTGCGCCCGGGCCTTCACAAAAGAAAGAAGTAAGCCCCGGGTTGGCAGCCTGTCAAAAATCAAAGAGTCACAAATTAAAGTATGTGAACAGTGCTTCTTGTGTCATTTCATTCTCTTGTGTTTAGTCTGTAACAAATGTCCCAAATGCTGTGCAAAATCCACCTGTAGGGGCCCGTCTCCAAAACTTTTGGCAAACTTGGCTAGGTCTAGGGGCCAGTCCGGCAGTGGTTCAAATCTTGAGGGAGGGTTACACCCTCCCCTTCCGGACCCGACCAAATCTCACAAGGTTCCCTACAGTCGTAAGCTGTTATGTCAATCCCCACAGGAACAGCTACCTGTTGGAGGCATTACATCAGCTTATGGCCAAACATGCAATAGAACTGGTCCGCAACCAAACATCCCTGGGGTTTTTCAACCGACTCTTCCTAGTCCCAAAACCCAACAACAAATGGAGGCCAATACTGGATCTGAGCAAACTAAATATTTTCCTCAAGGTGGGAAAATTCAAAATGGAGACACCAGAAACCATCAGAACATCCCTCCAAAAACGGGAGTGGGTCACCTCGGTGGACTTCAAGGACGCCTACTTCCACATACCAATACAGGAACAATCCAGGAAGTACCTCCGTTTTCATATTCAGGGCCGGACTTACCAATTCAAAGCTCTGCCTTTTGGTCTGTCCACAGCGCCCATGGAGTTCACTGTGTTAGCAAAGGAAGTGAAACTGATGGCTATGCACAAGGGTATAAGGATCCACCAGTACCTAGACGACTGGTTGGTGAGAGCCGGATCCCAACAAGTTTGTCTCCACCACACCCAGACTCTAGTCAAAATGTGCCACGAACTCGGCTGGCTGGTAAATATGGAGAAATCAGAACTGGAACCCAAACAGATTTTCGATTTCGTAGGTTACCAGTTCGACCTCCGAACCGGCCGGGTCAGACCGACCATGGACCGGTGGCAAAACCTTCAGGTCAAAATACAAGCACTATTGCTGCTGCCGGCCTGTCCGGTCCGTCAGTTTATGTCACTGATAGGTTTACTAACAGCCACAGAAAAACAGGTTCACCTCGGCCGACTACACATGAGACCCATACAGTGGCATCTCAAAAACAACTGGAGGGTCCCAGAATCTTTAGAAAAGATCATCCCTCTACCCAGGTCCCTGCACCCTCATCTGCAATGGTGGTTAGACGAAAGCAATGTGCTACAAGGCCAACCATTACACCCAGTAGAACATGCTCTACAGATCTTTACAGACGCATCAAAAGAAGGGTGGGGCGCTCACTTAAACGAGCTCACTGCAAGGGGCTCTTGGTCGGTTCCGGAAAGCAAACTGCACATAAACTATCTAGAGTTAAAAGCAGTCTTTCTAGCTCTCAAAGAGTTCCAAGAACTATGTACAGGCAAGATAGTTCTAGTGGCATCCGACAATACTACAGTAGTGGCTTATATAAACAAAGAAGGAGGTATGAGGTCGGGCCCTCTATGTGCCCTACTGTGGAGGATCCTGACCTGGTGTTCCCAGAAACAAGTGACGTTAAAAGCCCGTCACATTCCGGGCCATCTGAATGTGATAGCAGACAAGCTATCCAGACTAGGTCAGACCATACAGACAGAGTGGTCCCTCCTCCTGGAGGTATTTTTAAGCATATGCAAGAAGTGGCACCAGCCTCAAGTAGATCTGTTTGCCACAAGATTCAACCACAAACTTCCTCAGTTTGTCTCTCCAGTCCCGGACCCCCTGGCTGTAGCAGTGGATGCTCTCACTCTGCCATGGGAGGACCTGGATGCATATGCCTTTCCACCGACCTCCATCTTGGGCAAAGTAGTGGAGAAGCTACTGGACTCCCGGTACCAGAGAGTTATTCTGATTGCCCCCGGGTGGCCCAACATGCCCTGGTTCTGGGACTTGGTGGCCATGTCCAGTCAAATTCCCCTCAGCCTACCAAACCTGCCCAATCTCTTGACACAGCCGTTCAACCAGATCCCTCACAGGAATCTGACAAACCTGAATCTCCATGCATGGCTCCTAGAGCCACAGCAATCAAGGAACAGGGTTTCTCTAAGGCAGTGACAGCAAGAATTGAGGCTCCTCAAAGAAAATCAACCAGATCAGTCTATGAGGCAAAGTGGACCATTTTTACAAAGTGGTGCATCACTAATCAGGTGGACTTCGGGTCACCACCTATAAAGTCAGTGGCTGACTTCCTTCTATACCTCTTTGAGGTCAAGAAACTTCAGCCCAGCACCATTGATGGATACAGGTCTGCCATTGCTGATAAACTGGGTAACACCACAGTCAATATCAGCAAAGATGATAATCTCACCCGTCTCTTAGACAGTTTTCACAGAGACAGACCCAAAGGGCGGAGGGGTATACCCTCCTGGAACCTTTCTCTGGTCTTACACCAGTTAACAAAGGCTCCCTTTGAACCTCTTAAGGAAGCTTCAATGAAACATCTGACCTTCAAAACTGTCTTCCTTTTGGCCCTGGGTTCTGGCAAGAGAAGAAGTGAGATACATGCATGGCAGCATAAGAACATCAGACACCAGTTGGACTGGTCTAAGGTGTCCCTGTTTCCGTCCCCCAGCTTTCTTTCCAAGAACCAGCTGGCCAAAGAGGGCCCGGAGAGTGTAGCTCCAGTGGTCATACCAGCCCTGGCTCCTACTCTGGATAGATCCCTCAAGTCTGACAGAACTCTTTGTCCGGTTCGAGCCTTGCGCTACTATTTGGACAGGACTTCAGACTTTAGGCAGGGCAAGGAGTTAGTTTTTGTCTCCTTCAAGAAAGGTTTCGACAAGGACATCTCACCTGCCACTATCTCCTCATGGATCAAACAGACTGTGATCCTATGCTATGAGCTCTCCGACCAACAGGCCCACACCCTACATCAAGTCAAGGCTCATGATGTAAGGGCCTTTGCTGCTTCTAAGGCCTTCCAGTCGGGAGTTTCCTTGGAGCAGATCCTAGCAGCCTGCCACTGGAAATCTCATAATACCTTCACTCAATTCTATCTGAAGGATGTGGCCTGGGCTGATTCAGAGCTCTACCATCTCGGTCCGGTTGTGGCTAGTACAAGGGACTAGTACCTAGAGGAGACCTGTACATTTGTAATTAGTTGTACATTTTTGTATATATTGCACATATAGTTATTTAAAAAAAAAAAAAAAAAAAATCTGGATGTACTTCCTTCGGGAGAATTTCTCTATGGGACTGAACTCATCCCTCTCTTCCCCTACCTCAGAGCAGGTCTGTTAAAAAAGGGGGAGGGGGGGGCAAGGTCGACTGACGGTTCAATACCTGGTAACCGGATGATGATATTCGACCTTAGCCTTAAGGGTTATCGACCTCAGGTCTTCCCAGGCTTTAAAGGAGACTGATCATTATTTTTGCTATGAGTTCGAACCTAGTCCCTAGTAACTTACCCGCCGACCAAGCGGTAGTTATTCAGCATTTGTCCATTGGATAGGATGTATTAACGCAATAAAATTGCAAATTTAATAGATAAATTAAATTTTTATAAGTTAATACCCTATCCAATGGACACACAAGACCCTCCCACCGACCCCGCTATCAGTCTACTAGGGGTCTACTAGGTTTAGACACGAAAAAGATGCTATGACGTCACTCTGTCTAGACAGGAAGGAAGTACTACACGCCACCTGGCGAGTGCACAGTACTGGACCGGCTTGGCCGGTGGAGACACAGGACGTCTTTTTCTGACGTTTGGCGGGCCGGTCCGCGCCGACCGGATAAGCATTTGTCCATTGGATAGGGTATTAACTTATAAAAATTTAATTTACCTATTAAATTTGCAATTTTGTCTTTAAAAAGTGTTTATAAGATGTCCCAATAACCAAAAAAAGGCATTTATTGAATTTAGAAGACACTTAATTCTACAGCAGCCCAGTTACAACAATAAAAAAATATTCTCAGTCATTTTGATAAGTTGTGATCACCAGATGATCTGCTTATCATGAGCAAAATCTAATGGTATTGTTCACAAGATGTTGTGGTCATGAGATCACCTTCTGATAATAAAATGATAATAATAAGGTTGTGATCACAGGAATACAATTCGTGCTCACAAGTTTCTGTCTAAGACTTGTTATCCGATAATAACTGATGATCAAGGTAAAATTTTGGGAATTTATAATACTGTAAAGAAGCAATAGCCCACCGTTGATTTTGACTTAAATTTACATTTAAATAATTCTACAAGTAATTGATGTTATACAGTTGTACTACTATGTTAAAGTACAGCAGCGGTTGTATTTTAGTCATCCAGACAAAGTACAGATTTCCAGTTTTGTTCATGAAAATACCTTGTGATATCAAAGGTCAAAGTAAGGATTTTACATCTCATTTAACAGCCTGAACCTTGTCATATCAAAGGAATCACAAGTATTTATTTACAGGTACTCAGTGGCCTAGAGGGTTAGCAAGTTTGGCATCTAATCACAGGCTCTCACTTCTGTGTGGGTTCAACTCCCACAAGTGACTAATGCTGAGGACATGTTCCAATATGACCGTGGCTGTTGAATGGGGCGTAACACCGTAACTTTGCCTCAGAGTATTTATGTATTGCCATTAAGGGATGGTGAGGAGGGTTGTTTTCTATGTTAGTGACTGTTATCGATAGTGTTTCAAGTCTTGTTCATAGTTGGTTGTTTTGTTGCTCATGTTAGTAATTTAAGTAGAGAATTTGCTTGTTAGGTTTGTCAGACAGTTGCATTTGTTTTTGTGGTCAAACCTTTTGTGAAACTGCTTAGTGTGCCAATTATAGTGCTTAATATAGAACCATCGTGGTGACATAAAACACTTTGTGAAAGTAACTAACAGAGATATCTGACATCATAGGCATTGAAGATACATTTGTGTAAAATATAATAATGGTAAGGTTGTTAAAAAGCACTTGAACACTCATGAATGAGTAGTGTTGTGGATTCATACAGAACTAAGAAGGAAGTACTCTTTATACAGATAAAATGGTCATTTTCTGTTATTCTTAAAGGAAAAATGTCAGATTCTGTTGTTTGTCTCATTAAAAAGAGTATTTAATGAAGAGTTTAGTAATGTTGAAGGAGTGTGTCACTTCAATATTACTTCTATGTGTGATTTATATATTAATCAAAAAGATTGCCAAGCTATTGATTTTGTTTAGATATCACTGGATCAATGATATATACTGCATTTTAAATCAAAGTAATACTGTAACAGTTCATCTCTGAAGTAGAATCCCAACTACCCATTAAAATACTTAAACATAAGCTGCTGAGGATTTCAAAATAACAGTAAATATCAATGAAAAAAAAGGTCACTGTTTAGTAATAATTCATTTTTACATAATTATACAAGGCTTCTAGAAATCAGTTTCCAGACTTGGGAATTTCACATCCTGTTTCGAATTTCATACACTTCAGTGAATTTTGCATTGCTTACCGTAATGTTCCATTAAAAGTACATGATGAGTACTGTCACTTTTAAAAGAGAATTTTAGGAAATAGAGATTTACTTAACAGGGTTATTGCTGTATTAGTAATTTGGTAGTATTTATAATAGGTTTTACTATTGTTGTATATTTTGCGTTTGTACAAATGTGGCCTATCTGCTCCTGTAATCTAATGCCACTGACTTGCATAGTGCTTAATTGCGATATACATGACTTACATGGTGTGTGTTCACACAAAGAATTATATGATGAATAGTTTGTTGTATTTTATGCCCCTCTCACACTACAGTTAGTAGGTCTCATGGTTAGAAGTTTTACTCGGTGGCGGAACTGCCCCCAGGTCACCCCTTTTTGTGAGTTGTTCAAATTACAGGCAGACGGCCCCTAACTGGATGCAGTTTTCTAACCGTCAATAACAGTAGGATGACAGTACTACAAACGTTGGTCACCTAGCAGCAACCTCCATTAACTTCAATTCACCTTTAGTAGCCATTGGACAAACGCCTGGCAAAATGACCAATATCTTAACTCACCTTATGTTGCCATATAACACCGAAAGACGACTGAACCACAACCTTATGTACACCATGGACCACACCTTTGGTTGCCGTAGTAAGATATTCATATGTGCTAAATTGTCTGCACATGCAAATGGTACCAAAATCAGAGGCGGAAATGTCAATCATTTCAAACCCTCCGAGGGACACGTAAAGTAATGGATGGTTCGCCACTGACTCGCAAGGTCGCAAACCGACGTCAGGTGGTGATCAAAGGACAGGGACGTTTCACCAAACGCGGGTTACCACCGGTGATATCGCCTGTAGTGTGAATGGGGTATTAACTGCAAAATTAATATAAATTGCCAGTGTTTTCAAATGGAGTGATGCGCTCCTGTAAGGTATTACATGTATGGGTACATTGTAGAATGATATTAAAAAACATTTGCATACTTACAAGACACGAAGGTGCTGGTTGTATTGTGCTGCTATTGCATGTTTGTCTGGGTATGAACATAGCTTTTATTAGTAAATCAAAAGACTGATCAGAAGAAGGGGTGTGCCCGGGAACATGAAAATGGACCAATTGTGTGTTCATTAACTGAGAACAAACAGACTGGGAAAAAATTAAAACTGTGAAAAAATATTGTGTATTTCTATAGTATTGGTTAAAAGTAATCTAATTTGTGTACCTGATATTCATTTTTAATTAAAGTTTCTTAAGTTTCATGGAGTCTGGCTTTAGATGGAGATTAAGCGATGTAAAAGTACTATTAGAATTAGAATATTTGACATTACTTTAATTAAATATATTTGCATAAAGTGCCATATTTGCTTCAGTGTTACTTCAAGATGGTTCATGCTAAAACATGAGAAACCCGGATATGATTCTTGCAATATAGATTATGATGCTATTTCACCACGAGTTACCCTCATATTCAAAAGAAACTTGTTACACTTTATCGACTTGTAATTTTTGTATATAATAAATTATATGTATATATATATATTAAGGAGGTAAGCAGTTGTTTATGTTGTTATATGTATTTGATATTGTCTGCATCTTTTTAGTGTTAGCAGACAATCCAAATACAATGTCATTTTGGAAATTACTCAAAAGTATATACTCTACTGTCTCGTTCATTTGAAAATATTCAGTGTAATATAATGGGTACTTCTGAATAAACAGGGTAAATTCTAATGGAAAATGATGTGGAATGCCAGTTACAGTTACCTTTAACTTTAACAAAGTTCAACATTTGTAACGTATTCAAATTTATGTAGAGTTTAACCAGGTATGTATTTATTAGTATGAGCAGATGATCAAAATATGTTGGAAGATTTTGAAAGTTACTTGAATTTAAATGTGGTTTATCACTGTTGTATATCTCAATGGCCCACTAGAAATACTTTTATGTGATAAGGATTTCTCATTCAACAGGGTAAGTTGTAATAGAAAAGCGTCTTTTGAATACTTCTCGTTTCCTTTTTGTTCAAAGCTTATTCTACTGAACATGGCTCCAAATGTATGTTTCAGGTTACTCAACTTAAAGACTGTCCAGTCATGTTAGGTTGAATCTCATGGGCCCAAGTTGGCCTCTAATGTGGTCATTTACTTTTTTATGTCAGCTGACTTGTCAGTCAGCTGACATTATGTCATCACTCTGCGGCGTGGGCGTACGCGTCCGCGTGAACAACTTCTTCTCCAAAACTACAAGGCCTAGAGACATGCTGTTTTTTTTAAAAGATACCTTATCTATCGAGGATGAAAAATTGTTCAAGGCATGCAAATCTGTCTGTTCGTCTGTTTGCTAGAGACATTACAAGGGGGGTACCCCCACCAAAAGTGTGAAAATTTCAACTTTTTATCACAATTTTCTCAGTGACTATTGCAGGGATTTCTCTCATATCTTGCATATATGTACTAGGCCAGAGGTAGATTCTCTTGTGTGAGTATGAGACCTGGATCTGTCTTACTTTTTTTTTAATAAATTTTTTTAATAATTTTTAATGCATTAAAATTCATGAAATCATGCACTAAATCACTTATAACTTGAAAAGTGTTGCATTTACAGCATTTTGTGAAAATATGTTGTTCAGCTACTTTTTTCATAGCTACAATATGGTGAGTAACTTGGGTGTCTGTCTCAATAGCTAAGTGAGTAATAGCTACTTTTGGGCTTTTCAGTCACTTCCATTATGAGTAAAATCACTTGTAACTTAAAAACTATTGCATTTAGAGAATTTCGTATAAATATGTTATTCAGCTACTTTTGGGCCAGCTATAACATAGTGAAATTTCAGACCTGTAGCTCATGGCATAGCTGAGTAATAGCTACTTTTAGGTTATCACTGTTGAGTAAATCGCTTATAGCTTGAAAACTATTGCATTTAGAGAATTTCGTATAAATATGTTATTCAGCTACTTTTGGGTCAGCTATAACATAGTAAAATTTCAGACCTGTAGCTCATGGCATAGCTGAGTAATAGCTACTTTTAGGTTATCACTGTTGAGTAAATCACTTATAACTTGAAAAGTGTTGCATTTAGAGCATTTTGTTAAAATATGTTATTCAGCTACTTTTTTCATAGCTACAATATGGTGAGTAAGTTGGGTGTCTGTCTCAATAGCTAAGTGAGTAATAGCTACTTTTGGGCTTTTCAGTAACTTCCATCATGAGTAAAATCACTTGTAACTTAAAAACTATTGCATTTAGAGAATTTCGTATAAATATGTTATTCAGCTACTTTTGGGCCAGCTATAACATAGTAAAATTTCAGACCTGTAGCTCATGGCATAGTTGAGTAATAGCTACTTTTAGGTTATCACTGTTGAGTAAATCGCTTATAACTTGAAAACTATTGCATTTAGAGTATTTTGTTTCAATATGTTATTCACCTATTTTGGGGTCAGCTATAACATAGTGAAGTTTCAGACCTGTGGCTCATTTCATAGCTGAGTAATAGCTACTTTGAAGTTCTCACTGTTGAGTAAATCAGTTATAATTGGAAAACTATTGCATTTACAGAAATTTGTGCAAATATGTTATTCAGCTACTTTTGGGTCAGCTATAACATAGTGAAATTATAGATCTATAGCTCATGGCACAACTGAGCAAAAGCTATTCTCAGGTACTGACTGTTGAGTAAATCAGCTATAACTTGAAAAATATTGCATTTGGAGTATTTTGTTAAAATATATTGTTCACCTACTTTTGGGTCAGCTATAACATAGTGAAATTACAGACCTATAGCTCATGGCATAGCGGAGCAATAGCTATTTTCAGGTTCTCACTATTGAGTAAATCAGTTGTAGCTTGAAAACTATTGCATTTACAGTAGTTTGCTGAAATATGTTGTTCACCTACTTTTGGGTTAGCTATAACATAGTAAAATTTCAGACATGTAGCTCATTGCATAGCTGAGTAATAGTTCCTTTGAGGTTCTCACTGTTGAGTAAATCAGTTGTAACTTGAAAACTATTACATTTAGAGTAATTTGTTAAATATGTTATTCACAGAATTTTTGGTCAGCTATAACATAGTGAAATTGCAGACCTCTATGTCATGGAATAGCTGAGCAATAGCTACTTTCAGGTTCTCACTGTTGAGTAAATCATTGTATCCACTGGATAGCCGCAGTGTGTAGAGAGAGATTTCACCATTACTGCTCTGATGAAAAAAAATATTATAGCTAGCTTTCTTAAGTTTGCAGTATATATTAATAACCATAAAATGTTGTCTGGGAATATTTTTGGCCTCATTTTGAGAAACAAGATGGCCGCCACAGGTGTTTTTTGTCAGTCATGAAAAGTGCTTATATCTCCCTTATTATTGATCCTAGAGGTTTGGGATGATAAACCAACCTGTAGGAAATCATGGGGTGGGAATCTTTTGGTGTGGTCAGATTTGACCTTCAATGACCCCTCCTTCAAGGTCAAACAAGGATAGCCAAACTTAAAAGTGCTTATAACTCGCTTATTATTGGTCCCAGAGGTTTGGGATGATAAACAGACAGGAAATCATGGGCTGTGAATCTGTTGATATGGTCCGATTTGACCTTGGAACCCTCCTTCAAGGTCAAATGAGGATAGCGAAAATTGAAAGTGCCTACAACTCGCTTATTATTGGTGACAATAGGAAATCATTGGCTCGGAATCTTTTGGTATGGTCAGATTTGACCTTTGGACTCCTCCTTCAAGGTCAAATGAGGACAGCCAAGCTTAAAAGTGCTTATAACTCATTTATAATTGGTCCTAGAGGTTTGGAATGGTAAACCATAGGAAATCATGGGCTGGGAATGTATTTGTGTGGTTAGATTTGACCTTGGACCCCTTCTTCAAGGTCGAACGAGGATATTGCATTTGTAGTATTTCTTTAAATATGTTTTAACCTATTTTTTACACTTAAACAATTACCTTGTTATTTTCCTTTATAATACCATTTACAGGGCACAACTTTTTTATCCTTTTCTTCTGTCAGCTTCGGAATTTCTTTCGAACTTGCTGTTCAGTTACCATTTACTGTATTTCTGTACAGCCCTTTTCCTGATAATTATTCTGTCCTCTAATCACCTTCACAAATCAAAAACACTCAGTCAGCTGACACAGTGCCCGTTCACGGGCACTCTCCTCTTGTTTAAAGATCTTTCTACATAGTGGAGTTAGTTTGACTATCTCTCTTGTCTATGAAAAGTCAATATGCAGTATTTAATTTAATGATACTTATTGTAAATTTGTATGTATTACAGTGTACAATATATAATGTAATAACCAGTGTGATATTAAGATATATATTAGACTTTATGATAGTGACTTCCTAGCAATTAATACACAACATAAAACAATTAAGAAAATTGCTATAACATGCTTGCATGTGTAGTAGCTCCGTTAACATCTAGACTTCTGGAGCTTCCTCTGTAGCTAAGCTAGTTAAAGAGTCAGACTTGTGTTTCTGTGTGTGATCCAAAGGTACTCGGATCGACTCCCAGCAGAGACAATGCAATATACAATACAGTAATAGATAGCTTCCACTCTGAGGTAGACCTTGTAGGAGGTCATTCCCTAATGCATTATGATTCTGTGAGAGCATTTTCCTTTAGTGAGTGTAAAATTCAGACTGTTATATAATGCGCTCATTCATGGTCTCCTAAAAACAACTCAAAGTAAAGACTTGTGAGCAAATCTAACTCTGAAGGGATTTTTCTTCACTTTATTGATAAAAAAGTGTCTAGGATTTTCGGTTTTGTCATTGCTCAATAAGGTGTGTATATTTATAATTTTTACCCCACAGCCCTTAATGGCTGTTGGGGTATTGTTTTCACCCATGGTGTCCGGATGGTCGGGCGGGCGGGTGGGTGGGCGGGCGGCGGGAAATAGTTTGTCCGGGCTGTATCTCAGAAACCGTAAGGTGTAGGAAGTTGATACTTGGTAGGGACATTGGTTAGGGGGTGTAGCTGTGCAACGTCATGGTCTGACCTTGATTTGACCTTTGACCTTGCTGTAGTGACCTTGACCTATAAAATCTTGTCCGGGCTATATGTCGGAAACCGTAAGGTGTAGGAAGTTGATACTTGGTAGGGATATTGGTTAGGTGGTGTAGGTGTGCAACGTCATGGTCTGACCTTGATTTGACCTTTGACCTTGCCGTAGTGACCTTGACCTATAAAATGTTGTCCAGGCTATATCTCGGAAAGTGTAAGGCTTGGGAAGTTGATATTTGGTAGGGACATTGGTTAGGTGGTGTAGGTGTGCAACGTCATGGTCTGACCTTGATTTGACCTTTGACCTTGCCGTAGTGACCTTGACCTATAAAATGTTGTCCAGGCTATATCTCGGAAACTGTAAGGCTTGGGAAGTTGATATTTGGTAGGGACATTGGTTAGGGGGTGTAGGTGTGCAACGTCATGGTCTGACCTTGATTTGACCTTTGACCTTGCCGTAGTGACCTTGACCTATAAAATGTTGTCCGGGCTATATCTCAGAAACCGTAAGGTGTAGGAAGTTGATACGTGGTACGGATATTGGTTAGGGGGTATAGGTGTGCAACGTCATGGTCTGACCTTGATTTGACCTTTGACCTTGCCGTAGTGACCTTGACCTATAAAATGTTGTCCGGGCTATATCTCAGAAACCGTAAGGTGTAGGAAGTTGATACGTGGTACGGATATTGGTTAGGGGGTGTAGGTGTGCAACGTCATGGTGTGACCTTGATTTGACCTGTGACCTTGCCATAGTGGCCTTGACCTATAAAATCTTGTCCAGGCTATATCTCAGAAACCGTAAGGTGTAGGAAGTTGATACTTGGTAGGGATATTGCTTAGGGGGTGCAGGTGTGCAGCGTCATGGTCTGACTTTGATTTGACCTTTGACCTTGCCGTAGTGATCTTGACCTATAAAATGTTGTCTGGGCTATATCTCAGAAACCGTAAGGTGTAGGAAGTTGATACTTGGTAGGGATATTGATTAGGGGGTGTAGGTGTGCAACGTCATGGTCTGACCTTGATTTGACCTTTGACCTTGCTGTAGTGACCTTGACCTATAAAATATTGTCCGGGCTTTATCTCGGAAACTGTTAGGTGCAGGAAGTTGATATTTGGTAGAGACATTGGCTAGAGGGTGTAGGTGTGCAGCATCATGGTGTGACCTTGATTTGACCTTTGACCTTGCCATAGTGACCTTGACCTATAAAATCATCAGGGCTGTATCTCGGAAACCGTAAGGTGTAGGAAGTTGATACTTGGTAGGGACATTGGTTATTGGCTATAGGTGTGTATTATCATGGTGTGACCTTAATTTGCCCTTTTACCTTGCCGTAGTGACCTTGACCTTTAAAATCTTGTTGCACCTTTGGGTCTGTCTTTTGATGCAGATTAAGCAAAAGTCATATTGGAATTTATTAAGAATTTTACTTTCATAACTTCCCATTGTAAGAGATAGAATTTCATCAAGTGAGCCGCAGATTTTACTCCAACACCACACATAAGCATTCATTAAATGTATTACCACTTCTGTGTGCATGGTAATATTCAAACCATCTAAACCATAATTCGGAAATGCAGATGTATATAAAGAGTGTTGAATTTTAGTTTACTGATTAATGCTGTCATCTTGTCATTGTCATCTTGTTTTAATACTTCATCTTTATATGCATTATCTTTCTTTTAAACATTATTTCTCCATTTAAACATTGTTTGGACCTTTATATAACTGACAGTGCTCTGAAAGTATCCTGAAGTTTGTACTGGTACAGTACTTCTATATCTCATGGTGTTGAAAATATTTCCCAAGGCTGTGGGGTACGGGCATCTCTGATACTATTTTTCAAAAATATGATCTTTGTGTATGATGCGATGTCTGTCAAACCTGATGTTCTTTAAATTTGAACTGTGTGTAAACATTAAATCAAAAATAGTTGTTTCTTAACATTTAATATATTAGTAATGTATTCTGTTTACAATGAGTAACTAAGTCTATTTTTAAATCATTGTTAGAAAATGTGACAGAACCTAAAGCATTGGTACTAACTTAATCCAGGTATTTGGCTTTATACTTGTCTGGTTACATTAACTGGATGAGTGGTGTTAAAATGTGTAAGGAAATCAGAGAGCTGGGATCTATGTACAAAATTTTGTAAGAATGAGAAAGAAACTTTAAAATTAACAATTTTTTTTAATTAGTGAAAATGACAATTTTGAAGGTAAATTTTGAAGGTAACAATGACAAGTATATTTATTAAATTTAGTTGATAAACATAATGGTTGTATTTGTGGAGAAAAGACTGTATTAAAAATACTTTTATGGCAATGTTGGAAAATTGTAATTCTGAGAAAAATTTATTTTAAAAATTTCTCTAGAATAATAGTAACTATCCTGAGAATAAGAATCTTTGTGAATGCAGGGCTCCAATGACCTTATAGTTACTAAATGGATATATGGACCATTGAACTGATGAGAAATTCCACCAAAATTAAGCTGTTAATATCATGAGGACATTGTAAATAAGACTTGATGTCCATGTTCTTGCCACGATACTTCTACAATTTAATTACATTGAATAGACTTACCAGATCCTCTCTTGTGCGATAGTTTTATTGTTATTTTTTGTTCCAAAGTGTTAAGTATATCTGAATATATAGTTGAACTCAGTTGTTTGAATAGAGTTATAGAACCTCTGTTACCCGACCGGCTAATTTCTGAATAATCAATTTTTATGAATTTATTTCCACCCTCCGAAATTTGTGTTCCAAAGGAGACCTAGTGCAAAGTCATTCCTTAATGCACCGTAATTCCCCGAGAACATGTCCCTTTAGAAAATCCAGACAGTTATACCCTTTCACTCAACAGACGGTAACACCCGTGGTAGGCCGCGTTTGGGGAAACATCCGTCCTTGGATCGCTGTCTGACATCTGTAGGCGACCTTGCGAGTCAGTGGCGAATTATCAATTACCTTGCAAGTCCTACGGAAGTTTTAGACTGTTTAAAATTTCCGCCTCCGATTTTGCTACCTTGGGCATGTGCAGACGATTTCGGTGTAATACGGCAACATAAAGTGAGTGAAGGTATTGGTCATTTGATCTGACGGCTAGCGAAGGTGAGTTGAGGTTGCTTCATGGTGACCAAAAAACTGTGTCCAATCAGTGGCTGTCTGCCTGTAGTGTGAACAACTCAGATGAAATGGGGCGACATGGGGGGGGAGCAGGATGCAGGACAACCGCCAGTAGTGTGAAATGGGGCATTACAGAATGCACTCTTGTGACAAAGTGAGGTTCATGAAAACAAAAAAAAGTGGAATAGTGTTGTCTCTGGGTTTCAGTGAAGGGTAGAGACACCAAGGTACTGGTCCCACCCTCTCCTTCATATTCTTTAGTGACTTAATTGTTTACTGCATCTGGAAATGGTACCGGCAACATGAAGTACATGAGCACATAGCAGGCAAATGTGTTTTTCTTATGTAGAGAAAAGGTAAACTATCAGTTACATGTACAGGTCAAGTTAATCAATTTCAAAAATGATCTCAGCATTTGTCATGCGATATTCAAGACTTTTATTGTATTTTTGAATCTTGTAATTGTGAGTTCGAAATTGAAGCTTGTAATTGTGAGTTAGAAAAAAAAAGTATATTTAAATTTCACCCGTATATAGTGCTTAAGTAGATAATAAATTTAGTGGACAGAAACATAGTCGATAAAATCAAAATAGTTACATTGTAGTAGGCTTATGAATAGGATGTTCTAGTATATTCAGTAGCTGTAGAGCTTTGTAGTGAACAGAGGTTCAGAAGTTTTGTAATGTACACACCTGTAAAGCATTAACTACCGGTAGTTTGGCATATAGTCAAAACAGGGAAGGTCAAGTTTACCTGAACAATCCGAATGTCTAGTGTTAATGCATAGCATCTTGTAAAAGGATATGAAAACAGTGATATCACAAGAATCTCGCATAATTTATTTCATTTAACTTAATAACATAACAGACTCTGTATAACCAGAACCTACAATTGTCCTCGGGTTTTATTTTTAGTTCTGCACATTGTGATACATTACAATACACATTTAACATGCAGGACAGTTACACAAACATATATCAGTCTTTGTTACTTAGTTGCTATGGAAAAACTTAAATTAACAGCAAACTTTTCAGACACAGTCACAGACTCTAAGAAACACAAAGGGGAGTACTTCATTTAAAAGAAACTAAATAGTTAGAAGTCTACTAAACATGAAGCCTAACTTGCTACTAGCTGTTTAGCAGATTACTGTCGCAGTGATACAGAAAGTGGAGATTCTGTAGAGCAGTAGCATTAAGAAGTCTAATAGGTAGATAGTAGGGCCTCTACTGGGCTCTGCTCTCTGAATATTCAATTTTGTGAACTTATTTCTTCTTCCCGATGTTTGTAATTCCTTGTGGTTTTATAACAAGGACACTTCTTCTGTTTTTTTTGTAAGTTCTGTAATCTGAACACAGAGTCTCACTCTCTGAGAAAGGTCTGATAAGAGAGGTTTTGAACTTGTACCTTCCATTAAAAGTACAGCATGTAATGAACTTAAAACAGCTTCCAGTAATACCCGAGTTCCACTTGCACGGGTTCTACTTATACAGAGTCTATACTGTTTTACTATTATTTGTTTATGTTTCTATATAAAAGGGTTGTATTTGATCAGTCCTTTATATAGTTGAGTGCTGTTGTATTCTATAAAACCATTGTGTATCTCTCATAATATTGATGTTTTTATGTAATTGTGTTCATTATACGAAGTGTGTTTTTATCATTATGTCAAGTAAGAATAATAATAGTAAAATTAAAAGCATAAATAAAAGCACTAAATCGATCAGAAGATCCTCGTGGGCGCTGTTGTCAGAAAAGGCTAAGCACAAACTAGTATTCATCAGGGGCAGACATTAGGAAAGGGGAACAGGCTTGTCAAAGATATAGGTATATAAAGTATTCCAAGGACCCAATGATTTGGGGGTGTTTTTGCTATACAATGAGTGCTGAGGAGACAAAGCATCATCTACCAATATTCTTTGATCAATGAAGAGGGGAAAAAATCCAATTTTGTTGGAGTGGGTAACTAGATGGTTTCACAACTGTATGGACATGGTACTTTGACTTTCTGTGTATCATAACCATTATTGATAAACAGTATTGGCTTTATTATACAAACTATTACAAAATGAAGACTGGTCAGTGTTATGGAAATTTTCATAGTTTGAGCAGTGGAAATACAAAATTGGCTTCTGAATGTAATTAACAATATTCTGATGCCTAAATTGCTGTCCCTAATGTCCTGTATCCTCAGACAAATTGTAAACTACCATGCTGTCTTGATGGAAATCCATTGAAAGACATTACAAGAGTTTTCTTTTGGCAGTTTTAAGTGTTATTGTCGCCGCCAATATTTTAGAAATTCATCTAATTTCAAAAGCTGAATAATTGACTTAATATTTTGATGAAATTTTATGATTAGTTGGATTGCAAAGAACAAGAAAATTTTTAACACTTACCTGGTGATATTTGGTTATGGGTAATATGTGCAGATAACTAAGACTTAAAGATAAGACCTTTTATGAAAGCAGCCTCCGATGTTTGCTTAGAATGGAATTCTTTTTACAGCGGCTACTCTGCTCATACTGTTATTATAGTTTTCTTTAAAAATTCAAATGAGATGTAGATTGACTTCCATGTTGATGTTATATGCTATATAGCTACTGTGGTGCTGTAACCATCTATAGTTGTTTACCTGTTGAGTATATATCCGACAGTACAGACCCCTTTTCCATTTATCTCCTTATTTAATGTCAGTGGTCGGTTGTACTTGGAGATTGGTATTGTTATAAACTTTTACAAAATAAGTTTTTGAAATAAAGAAGTGTTTTTGTATTCCATGACTTTGTTTTGTAGATCTTCAGAGAAAAGGGGGAGTAGACATTGTGACAAGTAATGCCAGATAACTTATACTTAGATGGTAAGTTTTCATTCTGGCTGGTATGAAAATCCCATTAAATAACATTGTTAACATTTCATTACAGGTGTTATCAGCAAGTACACACATCCAACTGGTTGCTTGCATACTGTCTGTATGATAGTGAAATCCCCGATAAACCCTAAGCTTGTGCTTGCAGTAATATTTGATATGTATATTAATTATGTATGTGGCATTTGCCACCTATTTCCCTTGTCTTCCATTCATGATCAATGAGAAGATATAGCTTATTTTCAAATGTTTGGATAAGAGGTGGGGGGGATTATGGTAACCCTAAAGTTAAGAACAAGTTGCCTTATGACCAAGAAAGTCAGTCTAAAACCTGAAAAGATAGGTCATACAGCTTGTTCATGACTGCGAAGATGAGCATCTAATGGATTGTGCCTTATATTGCTCTTGAAATCAGAGAAGATTTATGGGGGGGGGGGGGGGGACTCATTAAGTCATTATGTGTTCTTCTGGATACTGCAACATTGTGTTTCAAGTAGAGCCATTGAAACTTGTGGCAGATTTAGCCATAATTAAGCTCCTGACTTTTCTGACCCAAAATGTGAACTGTAGTCATACCGAAAGGTGAGACCCATTGCAAAACAAAAAGAAAAAGGCAAACTTTGGGTTTTATGTCCCTTTCAATGGCCAAGGCCATTTTGGGACTTGGGATATGCACATATGAGAGTCACAGTTTCCCGGGTTTAAACCCATAAGTTCAGAAAGAAGAGTGCTATGCACCTAATTCAAATGACAATAATCAGTGATAGGCTCAGAGAACCAAGATACGGAAATGGCATAATTCAGTGAATCGACATGCAAAATACAGGACATGGAAGTGAACACAAGGGAAGTACAAGTTTGAGAATGTTATTTACACATTAATATTAATAAGAAATATATAAAACACAGCATTCAACAACATCCATCAGGTGTCAATGAAGTACCCTAAGGTTATAGTTCACATAACATTTTAAGTTCAGTACAGCGGTTACTGTCCTGGAAGGCTCACAATATGTCTGAACTCTCACAAATACATATCTAAATAATTTCCAAAGGTTAATCCAGTAAAGTTAGGGAAAAGTGTTAGTCAAAATGTCAGTTATAGAAGGAGACACCAAGGTAAGCCTGGGCCAGCCTATCCCTAAACACGCCAACCTACATCAATCTTATTGGAGACCTCCTGTCCTCCTGGAACAAGCAGAAGGCACAGGGCTACAGGAGCAAAAAATGTAGTGATGGCATTTTTAATAACATAAATTGGGAGATTCATGAGCACTTTACATGATTAGCAAGTCATAAAGTGTAATGGAAAATTGTAGTAGCTGGTCTGAATGTGTGTTACATCGTATCCAAAGCTTCATTCAGCAGTGGTCTAGAAGCATCAGTTAGCTAAATCAAAGGTCCACTTGAACAACAGTTTCTCATATCATGCCCTGATGTTATGGAATTATCTTCCACATGATATCTGCAGTGCTCCAAATCTTTCGTGTTTCAAAAGTTGACTGAAAATCTACCTATTTCAGAAATCATTTCCACCTTAGCTTCTAACTATCGAACACCGGATCGCCTCCCTGGGTACGACTTGGAACATGTCTAATGTCTTGATGATTTATGCGTTATGTACTGGATGGTGTACCACAGAATCCATAGATATGGAGATTAAACACTTGGACAACTGATTAATTGATTGACCTGCAATCAAATGTTCAAATCTAGTTCAAACATTTGTCACTGTCCCAAATTTAATTTTATTTTAGTTGATAAAGTAATCTATAGTCAACCCTTGTGTCAAAATGTGGCCCAAGTAGAAAGGAAAGGTCTGCAGCATTATTTTATTGCACTACAATAGCTTATTATGTGGAACTGAATGCTGATCTCGGGTGGCCGCAGGCTCCGGCCAACGTCTAAGAAAAATAGACATTTGTAGTTGGCCGTAGCCTCAGGTTGTCGTCACATGATCTCGTCCTACTTTCTCGTTGGCCACGTGTTTTGGTAGCTTCTGTTATAAACAGTCTTATTTTCTTCTATTTCTCAGCACATATGTATTGTTGGATGTTGATTTTTAGGCAATTTGTTTAAAATATTATATAGGATATTCTGTGAAAGTTACGTTTTGACAGGATAAGTATTTTTTAAGTTATTTATATATGGTGAGTTTTCCCTCGGTTCAGGCTTTGTTGTTTACACGTTTATTGCGTAAACATGTCCTCCCACCAAACCAATAAAGACAAGCCCAGATCTTTAAAGTGTAGGCACTTCTGTTTCTCATTTGACAAACACAATTATTGCACCACCTGCCGAGAATCTGGCAAGGGTGATGATCCCTGTGTCACTTTTGAATCGCCTTGTGGCATTTGTGCTAGTTTCTCGGAAAAGCAAATGATTAAGATAACGCACAGGAAACGCTATGTCAAAAAACAGAGGAGGCTGACAAAAAAATTCTTCTAAAGATGATAAACTCGACCTCTATGAGGACATTGAGTCCTTTACTGGTTCTCATGTAGACCTTGAAAGTGCTGCTGACAATCTTTTTACTTCTCCGCGCCCTCAGCCCCTACCCTTCGATTCATTATCACTTAAAACTCCAGCAAAATCTTTCCCACCAACCCCAGGTACAGCATTACAACAGAAAATAGAGTCCAAGCTCAAAAAGTCCCTGGGTTCTCATCTCAACATCCAGTTACAGCAACAAATGGGGGTTTTCCAGGCTTCTATGTTAGAGGCAATGCAGTCTCTCTGAGACGATTTTCAGTCTTTCAAAAAGACGTCAAATAAACCAGAAGTGGAGGTGGATCAGACCTCCACTTCGGCCTCTAAGCCTGGTCCCTTGAAACAAACTGTTAATCTGGACCCAACTCCTCCGAGACCTCAGCCTACTTCACATACAGTTGAGGCTATGGAGGTGAATTATGGTCCCTCCCTGCCACCACGTCTCGGAGATGATTAGTCTAGGCATGATCCTGACGCATCAGATCAGTATTCAGGTCCATCTGATCATTCTGATCAAGACCAACCTCAACACAATCCAGACCCTCCCTTTTATAGGGAAGTCTCTTTGGCTGACATTTCCTCTCAATATGCTGAAGACGTGGACACCTTTAGGCGTATTCTTGACCTTCCTGATCCCAGGGAAACCATGCCTAGGTCTTCTACTTCTGTCCTGGGTCTGGACGACGAGAAAGGCCGACAGGAGCTTAGGCCTAGAGGCTTCTTCTTCTATGCTCCCACTTAGCTCTATTATCAAAGATGCCTTTGATAAGATTTTCAGGCCACTAATTTACCTGAGGGTAAATACATCAAACCTCTTCCCTCCACTGCAGAGTGGTACAAGGTGGGACAGCCTTGTTATGAGGACAAAATCCAGGAGTTGAATACAGACTTTTACAAAGATCTGTATTACTCCAAAACCCTCTGGAGCCCCTATGGGCAAGGTTCACCTACCAGTTCTTAAGGAACTGGAACATCAAGCTAGGCAGAAAACATATCCACTATTAACTTCACGACTGCCAAGACTTCTTCTTGTAATGCCACTCTAGAGAAGTGTCAACACAGCTTCAAATCGACCTTCAAAAAGGTTAAAACCCAAATCCAAAACGGTGCCAATCCTGAAAGAGCAACCAGGCGTGCATATGATCAAGCCTGTGAATATTTGGACATTTGGAATAAGACCATTCTTATCCAACATAGAGCTCTCACCTGCCTAAGCAATGACCCATATACTCAAAGCTATACACCATGGATAATACTGGCTAGCTAAGGCGCGAGGCCGAAATGACCCATCTACAACCACAATTAGGGGAAACAAGACGCCAAGAACTCAGGAACTCTCCCTTTTGGCATTCCTTGTTGTTCAAGTCTCAGCTAGTAAAGGAGGGAGAAGAGTTCCTCCTCAAAAAGGCACCTCTAAAGACTCTCAGGATTTTGGACCCTATCAAAACAAGACCACAACAAGAAAAGAGGCTCCTACAGGAAACGCCCCTATGGGGCAACTCCTCACAAAGCAGTTACCAAACATTTTCCTCAGGTAGTGGGAAAACAAATTTCAGAGGCTCCAGGGGTCGTTTTCGACCTCACTGTAGGGGAGGAGGGCGTGGAAACTGCCTCCTTTCTTTCAGAAGAGACTGGCAAACAAACAAATGTTCATCCAACGTGTTAAACATTATCACCAATGGCCACGTTCTGCCATTCATTTCAAAACCAAATCTGGTCAGATTTCCTCTGATTCAGTCAGAATACAAGGCCCTTCAAAAAGACCAAGCTCTGGCTACTTTTATTCAGTCTCTTCTGTCAAAGAACGCAATTAAAAGGGTGAAAAATGTAAAATCTCTAAGGTTTTACAGTCTCCTGTTCCTAGTCCCCAAGCCAGTAATAGACTTAAGCAGGCTCATCACTTTTCTACTTGTAAAAAAGAAAAATGGAAACTCTAGAATCCATCAGTACCTCCCTGATTCCAGGGGAATGGGTATCGTTGATAGATGATAAACGCTTACCTTCACATCCCCATCTACTCAAACTCAAGGAAATACCTAAGGTTTTGCCACAGGTCACAGTTATTCAAGTTCACCTATCTTCCATTCGACCTGGCCATGGCCCCCAGGTCTTTACAATGATTGTAAAGGAAGTGAAGCTAATGGCCCTCACAAGGGGACTCAGACTTCGCCAATATGTGGACGACTGGCTGCTCAGGTCCCCGTCTCAGGAAGAAGCCCAATTGAACACACAGGCCTTGGTAGACCTAACCCAGTCCTTGGGGTGGATCATAAATCAGGAAAAATCAAAACTAAAACCTACTCAGGTGTTTTCGTTCGTGGGCTACGAATACCATCTAGATTCAGCCCTTGTTTTTTCAGCCCCATTCAGCCCCTCAAACTTAAGGATTTGATCCTACGACTCAAGTCAAAACATGTTTTGACTGCAAGATGTTTAATGTCGCTAATTAGATGGCTTGCCTCAATGGAAAAAATGATCCCGGAGGGACGCCTTCACATGAGACCCTTTCAGTTTCACCTCTGAAGGAGCACTGGAGATATCCTCAGTCGCTGAACAGCCTCCTTCCTTGGACAGAAACGATTTCTGCACACCTAGACTGGTGGCAGAATCCCACAAATGTGATGAAAGGTTCAGACCTTCATCCCAAAGACCACAGTATCCAACTCTTTACAGATGCCTGAAATGAAGGTTGGGGTGCCCACACTAGAGCAAACCTCTACAAAGGGTCTGTGGTCAGACAGGGGAAAAAGGCTACACATAAATGTTGTGGAGGCGGTTTGTGTGGCCCTTTGAAGTTTCAAGGACCAGTGTCAAAACCAAACAGTGTTGGTTGCAACAGATAACTCAACAGTGATGGCCTACATAAACAAGGAGGAACTCACTCAGCAGAGATGTGCGCTCTCCTGTGGAAGATCATGACCTGGTGCCATCATTGCCAGATAACCTTGAAAGCTAGACACATCCTAAGGTGTCTGAATGTGATGGCCCACCTTCTGTCCAGGTCGAACCAAGAGCAGTCAACAGAATGGTTACCACATCCAGGTGTTCAAACAGATCTGTCAAAAGTGGTTCACCCCTCTATTTGCCACTCGTCTGAACCACAAACTTCCACTGTATGTGTCTCCAGTCCCAGACCCAAAGGCTTGGGACATAGATGCTCTAAATATAAACTGGACAACTCTCACTGCCTATGCTTACCCTCCGACGGTTCTCCTTCACAGAATGATGCAAAATATCGGCCAATGCAACTGCCTGATCATTGTAATAGCCCCAGGCTGGCCAGGGATGCCCTGGTTTTGGGACCTAGTGCAGCTCTCAACAGAGATCCCACTTCAGCTACCAGTGTGAACAACTCTTCTCAAACAGTCCCACAATTATGTGTTTCACAGCAATCCAGAACATCCCAACCTCCACGCCTGGTGTCTAGGAGTGGACAGCTCCAAGAACAAGGCTTCTCTGTGGAGGTGGCAGAGAGAATTGCTGCCCATCAAAAGTCATCAACAAGGATCATCTACAAGTCAAAGTGGGCCTTATTTGAGAAATGGTGCAGAGAAAATTTGGTAGATTTCTCCACTCCCTCTGTGAAACAAGACTTTTTCATGTACCTGTACCAAGATCTAAACAGGCGCCCCTCGACCATTGATGGTTACAGGATAGCCATTGTTGACACTTTGGGCCCAGTGGGGCACCATATTTTACAAAACTCAGACCTTCACCGTTTGCTCTCCAGTTTTCACAGGGATCATCCCAAAAGTTCCAGGAATCTTCCAAAATGGAACCTTTATGTTGTGCTTAACAAGCTCACAAAAGCACCCTTTGAGCCTATGAAAGACACAGATCTCAAACATCTTACTCTCAGAACTGCTTTCTTGCTAGCTTTGGCCTCCAGCAAGCGCCGCAGCAAAATTCATGCCTGGGTTGCAAACAGAGTATCTAATCTAGGCCAATGGGTTGCCTTGTTGCCTTGTTCCCTTTTTCTGATTTCATAGCCAAAAACCAACTAGCAAGAGAAGGTTCTCAAAGTGTGTCTCCGGTGACTATTCCTGCTTTGACTACCATTGTAGATAGACAGTTCAGAGAAGACAGGACCTTGTGTCCGGTACGGGCCCCGAGGTATTATTTGGATCAAACCAAAGACCTGAGAGGTTCTCGATCCCTACTTTTCATCTCCTTCAAGAAAGGACACTCCTCAGACATCAGTCCCGCTACGCTCTCTTCTTGTTTGAAATGAACCATTCTACTTTGAAATAAACAGGCAGACCACCAAGCTCTGGACTTGGGTCCAGGTGAAAGCACATGACATTAGGGCCTTCACGGCCTCTAAGGCCTTTTATGGTGGGGTATCGGTGAACCAAATCATGCAAGCCTGTCACTGGAAAGCTCACAACACATTTACTAATTTTTACCTAAAAGACCTTACTTGGTCAGACAGCGACAACAGTATGTATCTGGATCCAGGATAACAAGTCCTAGACCCTTCTCCTCAGACCAGTCATCCTCGGAAAGAAAAGAAGGGGGGCACATCCGCTACAACCAAGTCTTCAGGAGTCTAAATCCCTGGGTCTAGGTATAAGTTTACCTCATCAGAATGTTTTTGGTAAGGTCTTTTTTCAGTATATATTGCATTATGTATTAAGGATTTTGGTATTAAGGACTAAGGTTGTCATTAATCTAATATTAAGGAGACCAAAATTATGAGAACTTCAAGCCTAGGGCTTGTTTTCTATTGTGGACTAGCCCTTTACTCTGCATAAGTGAGCACGGCTGCTCTTCTCTCCTACAATCAAAAACATCCAGACAGTGTTTAGCACTGTCAGTCATTTTATTCAGGTTTTTGGCTCTTTACAGGCCCGGTCTTCGGGATTGGGGCACTGTAAACGAGACTCAGACTGGTATTTTCTAACATTCATTCTAATCTATTACTTCAAAATCTAAGAAAAATTGACATCTCTTTCAGTGTCAGCTGTAATCCCTCCACCGAGCGGTTGGATTCAGCATTCAGTTCCACATGGTAAGCTATTGTAGCACAATAAAATTGTAAGTAATCAAAATTTTCAATTTTATATGCCTTGAATTTGGTAAATCTACAAAGCAATAACGATGAACCATTGGCAACCATATCTCTCTATCACATAATGCCAAAAATGGGTGTGTTCACCTAAACAACTGCAATGTTGTTCCAATGAATGTTTAGTGTTGGATATCCCCAGAACTTTTCCCACATTTTCAAAGCTATAACAGTATTTCACATATTTAAGAGTTTCCCCGAGAATAAATTAAAATGCTTGTTGGAAAGATATTTTCTTGAGGCTACTCAGAACATCCACAGTATATCAACGGCAATTTAAAAGGGTAAATTGTTAGGCTGCTACTTGTGACATAAAACTTGAATACCCAAGCAATTTAAGATGTGGCAGGATAAAGCAGAAATCATGAATATGATCAGATACCTGGTTAAAGTGGCTCCAAACTTATTGTTTGAAGCAGATCACTGTCAGTGTATGCCATGTCCATGACCATCACAAATACAGAAGAAACATGCATCCATCCAAATACCATGCTAGCTCTACTTTCCTGAAAGAGGCACGTATTGACTCTGGGTTCTCCATCTTAAATTTTGGTATGGCTATTGATTTGTTTAAGAAACTTAGGTCTATGACTGGCCTCCAGCGGTTGCCTGGTTTTGGTTGTAGAATCTTAGACTGTCTGAAGTATCCACCACTTCGATTGCACCTTTCAGCAGCAGTTTTTGAATAGAGGTCAAGAAGGCATTTTGTTTGTCGACGCCTGCATAACCACTAATTATCCAGGGGACCCTGGGTAGTTTTGGGCACTCTCTGAAGGGCAACTTGTATCCTGTCCTTTATGAGCCCTAGTATCAACCGATGAGACCCTTGCTATTCCCAGTCTGGAAGGAACTGTCTGAACCTGCTCCCTAAAGGCAGCTCTTTTAACTTTTTTGAGCAAATACATTCTGTAGCTAGGTGGATATATCCTGAGTCTTTTCACCCTCCAGTGGGTACTGTACACACAGGGTCTTTACCCTCTAAGGCAAGGTTGACACACTCAGAGCCTTCTCCCCTTCTGGTGGGGCACGAGGGAAAACTCAGTCCAAGAGGTCTTCTGATGTAACTATATGTTCTAATACAGGGTTTGGGGAAGAGAGGAGGTTGTTGCTGCTTGCCACTGCCTGTGCTGCCTCCGTGGCCATGACCTCATTGACGGCACGGTCTCCTCTGCAACCACCTTGAGGTGGGTGTTCAAAGAAGGGCTGTTAAACCATGTATTGGGGTGCTGGCACGGGTTGATAACTTACACCTTGACTAGACTGTTGACGTTGACCACCATTACCCTTCTTGTTTTTCTTGTAAGGATAAAATGTGCATTTGTACCAGAACTCTTCGTGTGTCATCTACCTGGGAAAGAATAATCACTGGTAAAGATCAGTTTGTCAGTGTAATCCGACTCTTCAAAAGAGTAACCTTGTGAGTGTGAATGATTCCTGTATGCAGACCTCTTCACTTTTCACTAAGGTGAGACCAGTATTCCTCTGAAAGTACTGCACAACCAGAACACTGGGTCATGTCAGCTGATTTAATCTAATTCATGGTTGGATCAAAGTTAAGCCAAAAGTTGAGCCACAAATAAATAGTTTGAGTTTGAGTTTGTGTATAGTAAATATCCACCCAAACTGCAATGTGCATGTTGGATGAAACAGATGTCGCAATTTGTGTGGCCTTACGGATGTGTTCTTGTCTGAGTGAGTCTGTAACTTCCCAATCATTAAAAAAAAACAATCATTTCAGGCTGAAAGAACACAGTTTTAACCAAACATTTATAAATTTATGGTTGCCATAACTATATTTTATGACGGAAAATCTTAAAGAATAAATTACACATATTAGGGTAATGGCTGATTCATACTGCAACGTATCCGTTTATTCGGCCGAATCTGTCACTTAATTCGTGCCGTATTTTTAACATTTTCCATTCATATTGTAGCGAAAAATTCGTCCAAAAGCTGCATATTTTGGTACAGTTTTCCACTTGTTTTGACATAAAAAATATCAGAGAAACAACTTTGTAGTGGAGAAAGCAATAAATAAGCTATAAAACTCCCATTTTTAACAGCAGTTAGTCTGGCAAGTATTTAAACTCCGTTTGGCTTTGACACATTTTACTGTGAGGCTACAATTGAAGCCACAAATTTTATAATATACCGGTACATGTATATATATGTCCTGTACATGCTTTATGGTTTGTTTACAGGGGAAACTTTCACTGCTGTTAACTTTTCTGTACAATTGTCTGCTTGGTTTATTGATTCGGTGTAGGGGGCCACGGTGGCAGAGTGGTAACACTCTGGCCTCCCACCTCTGAGGCCGGGGTTTGATCCCCATCACGGCCTCAAGTGGGAAAGCTGGTAGTTGCTTACTGTTGGTCGGCAGTTTACAGTACAGAACACTAACAAACTGTATGTACTGGTTTCCTCTGCCCTTCCAACTACCCGTCGTGAAGTGACCTGTACAGTGTTGAAAGTGACGTAAAACCCCAAATAAATAAATAAATATTGATTCAGTGTAAAATCTGGGTGAAAATTAGAAAAAAGATTCATGCAGATTTAGATCCCGACCGAATTTCTGGATACAGATCCTGACTCGGTGCAATATGAACCCTCCTGTTGATTTATACCACTCAATGAATCCGTATGTACAGATTCGTTGCAGTATGAATCAGCCATAAAATGTTTGAATTTAAGTAAATTTTATTTGATTATTGTGTCTTCTGGGCTTGCACCAGATATCTTGATCATCAATTTGTCTTGCGGATATGCTTTTCACCAACTTTTTAATTTACAACTGACTTGTTGCCAAGTGTAAGTTTTTACAATATTCTTTCAATGCATCTAGATGCATCCTGGTTACCAGTGCAGCCATTCAACATGGGCTAGCTGTATGTTTGCATCTTTATACACATAAAATATTAAAAAAATATGTATCTTTGTACAATCTTAGTGGGTTCCTTTCGGTCTCTGGGTCCATTTAGCGACCTTATTATTTGTCTTTAAAAAGCAGAGAAAAGAAGACATGTGTACACTTTAATTCACTTTCCCCAATACCTTTTAATATTTGTAAAAATGTGGGCATGCATGGAACCTGTATTATGATGTATGCGCAGTATAGCCGTGCCTTGTCTGTCTGTGTTATGAGCATTCATACTACAAAGAGGATTGGGTGAATCTGTGCCAATCCACTTGAAACCACCTCCTTAAGGGGGGTTGCAAATAACCTTGATCAAGCTGGGCTGTGTGTTCAGACTGGTCTGCAACCTCGTTTAACCTGTGTCCACCCAAGTTCATTTCATAGTGTGAATGCCTATGTTGATTACAAATACTGAAATGAACAGATGCACAGAGATCTGCTTATGATGCTCACATTTGGCCTGTGTGTGTATGTGACTTCTACCACACGGATGAAAGCAAGTCGGTGGTGTTTGTCTTGTTAACAATGGGTCATAGGGCTGTTTCCTTACTGTGATCTGATGATAAAAATGCTTTCCGATGGGAAAGACTAAAACCGGTCCTTGGGTTCCATGTGTATATTCTTCTGATATTTCCTTGTTAGCTTTCCAAGTGACATTGTGATTGGCGTTCAATAAGTCTCCTGATAGGCTCCCAAAAGTTTATCATAGTTTTCCAATCTATCCGAATGATTTAACAATCTTAAGGGTAGACTCTTAAGAAGGAAAAGAGTTCTTTGCAAATGTTGAGATCGTTTTAAGATCGATATTAGATCAATAGGATGACTTTATAAATGGTATTATAGGTTTAGAATGGGATCGTGAGTGGTTCCCAAATGTAAGATCTGTTTAGGATAATATTCAACCATTTAATATAATCTGGGAACACCCCCACCCCCCGATTCGACAGCAAATTTTCAAAATTGTAGCCTGATCAGGTAGGTCTAGTGGAACCGGACTACTATGCTCTTTTATAACACAACACTTTTTTCCACATTTTTTTTCTGCATGCCACCTTTAGGAATGAAAAAAGCTTATTTATACCTATTTAGATCCTGGTATATCTCAACACTAAGATTTGAAGTGGTGATGCTGAGTTCATCCAGAATATAATACTTTGTTCCTATCTTACTTCCCCAATTCTCAACAATGACAAAATATATCCATGCCGCACGTATATAACATTTAATACTGGCCAGTGTCACTTTTCTTCATTTACAGTTTGATCATGGATAGTCCCAAATTATGTTGTGTATTTTTCTTTGTTTTATATATCGTAATAATGGTTACGTTGGCTCAGAACACTGTAAAATACCCCAAACCCCAATTTTGTGAAGGACATATCTCAGAAATGAATGCAAGATTCAATGCATTCGAAAATAAGATAGAGGGTCAGCTGGAAAAACTTCAAGAGGAAATTCTGAGAAGGCTGGATGGAATCAGAGAAAAAGACCTTCCATCTTCTGTGACTGAATTGAAGACCTACATGGATGAGAATATCTACACACCTGAGATTAATACCTACACTGTTTACTATAGCCCTAAATCATGGTCTGATGCTTGAGCATACTGTCAACAACAAGGAATGGATTTGGCTTCTATAAAACATATGACTGAAAGGGAATATGTTGTTGGGAAGATTACAAGTTCTTGCAGTGAAGATGCCTTTTGGGTAGCTGCCTACAAAAATGGAAACATATGGATTTGGGCAAATGATAACACAGCAGTGGATCCACAACTCTGGAGTGCAGGTCAGCCAGATGGTAATGGAGCATATGGAAGGTTATGGCCAACACATAATTTAAAAATGGATGACATTCAAGGCACAGAACAATATTGCTTTATCTGTGAATCAAATGATGGTTAAAATGAACTAGTTTTGTCATCGTCAGCAGTAAATGTAAAAGTAGTATCTGATATAGTTGTACTGTTTTGTTGAAAGGAAACGTAATATTTTTTGTATTGTGTTACTTAAGAATGATAAAGGATGAAGTATATCTACATTTGATCAGCAAGTGAAGTATGTGTTTAATAACATTTCAGTAGAATCACTTCCATTGTCCAATAACTGAAAAGAAACTCTGCCTTAAATTTGGTCAAAGCAAGTAAAAACCTTTTTTTATGAAAACCACTCAAAAAGAGGCCTCATCCAGGTGTTCCTAAATTTGAAGTATCAACGCTCTTTCAAAGACTTTTTGATAAAAAAAATAAATTAGAAACAGGCCTGTAGTTTTGAGGTGGGTCACAAGTTCATTTTTACGGAGAGGAGTGCTATGGGTCTGTTTGAAAAATTTGGAGCACTTCAGTTGATGCATTTACAGAAGGAGTGATAATAACAAATAAATACAAGGAATCTTGACCATACAATGAAGGGGCATGATTT
Organism: Sabellastarte sp. h YS-2021; assembly: GCA_964017235.1. Taxonomy (NCBI): domain Eukaryota; kingdom Metazoa; phylum Annelida; class Polychaeta; order Sabellida; family Sabellidae; genus Sabellastarte; species Sabellastarte sp. h YS-2021. Next base: position 82,002,495 of record OZ024935.1, on the reverse strand, counting down.
TATGAGAAAGTTTATATTGATTTTGGCAACTGGATATATTTTGGGCCAGAATCACGCGAACAAACCTTAGCCAAAAACACCATATTTTGAATATTGAAACTTGGCTATCACACATAAAAGGCTCAATCTCCCTCATAATTGATTCTGGGGGTTTTTGACATCAAAGTGGGAAAACATTTCTTAAATAGAGAATAGTCAGGGTCAAAGAGTGCCCTATAATTAAAATATTTATTCTTTACATTGAAATGAGCTGACGCTTTGTCCAAATTTCCAGCTTTAGAGATAATATAAAAAATATGTAATGATATTTGATGTCACTCATTTGCCAATGGTTATATATTTTATTTAACATGTATTATTTTGGTATGTCACTTGTGACACCTTGTTAATATGTGTATTATATTTTTCAGTCTGTCATTTATGACATCTGTTAAGAAATGTATTATATGTTTGACGTGTCACTTGTAACACCTGTAAAAAAATGTTTAAAATTTTTGGTGTGTCATTTGTGACACCTGTGTTAAGACTTGTATTATATTTGTGATGTGTCATTTGTAATACTGCTTAAGACTTGTACTGTCCTTCCCCAGCAGGCAATAGGATATCAAAAAGAAATCAAAAAGACACTGGGCAAGACATCAGAAACTGATGCTTATTTCAAATTCGAAATGACATCATATGTTAAATGTCAAACAGATCTTTAGTAGCCTAGTCTATTTGACATCTCCAAAAGCCATAAAAATGACATCTAGTAGCCGATATAAATTTGATATCAGCATAAGACATCAATATGATCGCCCAATTTGGACTGACTTCATGTCTATATGACATCAGAAACTGACACCAATTTGATGTACTGATATAACAATCTGATTGACATCATTTCACAAGTGCTGAAACTAATTTTCAGTAATAAAAATATTGGTTAATAACATTTTGTTTTCACAGTTAATATCACATTACATTGCTTTAACTACCATTTGTGTACACTTACCTGACACAGCCTTAAGTGATTTCCATGTACTATAAAGATTATTCCATGGGAGAAAATAATTAATGTTCAGTGGGAACCAGTTCAAAAATTTATACCATTTGTAAAGATACAAATTATGGGTACAAAAGTTTGAATATTAGAAGCCCTTTTTCTGAACTTTTATCTTTATTTATTCAATCTTTGGCTTGGTTGCAAACACTAAAGTATACATTTGTTTACAAAACAACATATTTCTTGTAAATTTTTGCTGTCACACAGCATTTTAGTTACAGTTTTAAACATAATTGTTTTGTCTGTACCAAAACTTAATTATTTTTGTCAAAGTAACATCACAGAGACTAGAGGCCAAGTTAGTAGGTTCAGCATCTAATCAAAGGTTGTCACCTCTGCCTAGGTTTGACCCTACTCATGTGAAAAAGCTGAGGGCCTGTCCTAATATGACCCTGGCTGGTGTACAGGATGATATTACATTTGTAATATTCCTAAAAATGATATAATTTTATAGAATACTGATGTTAATCCGATCTCAAATGATATGATGATACTCCACTTGAAATGTTTTAACAAAGTGACATCATATTAATATCATTAAGATGTCAGAAACAATGCCCGAGTAGAATATCAGGTCACATCATATTATTCGAACATCATATTTTCATCATTTGACATGACTACAAAAAGTCATGTTGGGATGGTGTCAATTTTATGTCATTGAATAGGATAATACAATCACATTAGATCTGGTTATCATTTTGTCATCTAGTTGATATTGTAGGTATGTTATTGACATAAAGTCATGTCATGTCACATAAACTGGATGTCAGATTTGTGTCAGATGACGTGACCACCTTAAATCATGTCCGAGTGATAGTTACTTGATGTCATATACTAACATGACCAAAACATGATGTCAAGAATTGGACCTGTGCCTGCTGGGTCGATTTTGAATTGGCATTTTTGACACAAGTTAAAATTTGTACTATATTTTTGAGTTGGCACCTATGATACTAGTTCTCCCTTCAATATTTTTATTTTGGTGTATCAATAGTGACACCAGTCTTGTACTTTGTTTATGATATGTCACTTGTGACTTCAGTTAAGACTTTTTATATATTTTGTTTGCTTTGTGTCTCACTTGCGACACTTTCTTAAGATTTGCTTTGTATTCTTGTATCTTGGTATATGTGACTTGTGTTAACGGTTAAGATCTGTACTGTAATTTTGTATTTTGATGTGTCACTTGTGCTACAATTTGCTTTGATGTGTCACTTTTGGTACCAGATAAGACTTGTACTGCATTTTTTTTTTGTATTTTAATATTACACTTGTGACACTGATTAATCCTCGTATTATATTTTATCTCGGAGTTGGCGAATTTAAGCTTCATTTACATTTGGTATGTACATAGGCTAGGGCTGGGAAATTTTCTTGCAATACTGTGTATTTGACCTTTGACCTTTCAAAAGGTAATGTTACCAAAATAACACGTTGCCTGTCAGTAGTTTTTAAAGAAGATTGTTGTAGCTGTAGTAATGAAACTTGGCAGCAAAAATTCCTAGCATGAAACACTCGATGTCGAAGTATTCTACTCCAAAATGGCTGATATTTAGCCACTTTTACTCAGCAACAATCTAGTATTTTCACAGAGTATAAAACATGTTTACCTTGTCAATGTTGTGATTTAGAGTGAAGTTTGGACACAGAAGGTATGAAATGTTGTAATATACAGTATTATAACAAGAAAATATTTTTTTTTGCAGATTTTTTTGCAGATATCTTTGAGTTTGCAAAATAGAGTGGCTGTTGGGCCCATGAGGTACAATTTAGAGCATACATAAAAATGTTCCTGTTTTGGTGGCCATCTTGGATTTTTATGGCAATATAAAAATGCATTTATAGTTTACAAAATTGTGTTGATCTTGTATACAGAGTGAGATATAATGATTCTATGAATTTTTAACTTTAGGCTACACTGGCTCCCATAAAATAAAGAATACAGTTGCAGTAAACACTCTTTTGCTTTAGAAGTTCATTAATTTTAAATATTCTCCTCACCCTGCCCCACTTATTATGCTTAATAAAATCTTATCTTACTCATTGAAAATAACTTACTTCACCTTCCACAGAAAACACAAAGGTTGGCAGACACAGTTTCACTTTTGCTGTACATCTACATGGAAGGGACCCCCCAAAACTGTTGGATTTATTTTGTTTATTTATTTGTTGTTTTACATCGCGTTCAACAGCCAGGGTCATAGTGCGACGGGTAGTTTACAGGTGGAGGAAACCAGTACATACTGCACTGTAAACCACCGGGCATCGGCAAGTAACTACCAACTTTCTAACATGAAGCGTCCGGCCCGAGATTCGAACCGGCGGCCTCAGAGGTTGGAGGCGAGAACTCTAACTGCTATACCACTGAGCCCCCTCCAAGACTGTTGGAGACAAACAGACTAAAGCTATCTTTAAAAACAAACTGAAGACGTTCATCTTTAGACTAACTTAAAAGCCTTCACCTGGTCAAGGTAATCTCGTCTGATGACGACCTTGAAAATCGACTCTGACAATGCCAGCATCATGGCGGATGGTTTTAATCAATCTGGCACATTATAAATTTAGAAATGCTTTTAAATATTATTATTATTATTGGTATTATTCTAGGAGAAAAATATTGGTAATTTGTGCCTAACTTGCATTTCTGCATACAAATATTACAAAAAATTTACCTTGTAAATGGAGTCAGACAAAACAATTTCGAGGGAACTTGAAGCCATGATATATAAAAATTACACACAAAAATACAAAAAAAAAAAAATCTATTTTTAATGTTTTGGTGGCCAATTTGGATTTACACAGAAAATGTAAAATTATGTCTTTCATGAATGAAATGAGCAAATTTTTCAGTGACCCAGGGTATTGGAGGACAGTGCAACTTAATAGTATTATATAAAAAAATAATTTTAACAAAAATATAGAAACAACACTGTACTGCAAACAACCCTCTCCACTTAAAGGCACTTATAGCTATATGGTTGATTCAATTTAGAATACTCTCTTCATGTTATCACTGAACTCAGACTTCTGTGACTGTTTTTCTGTGACTAGCTCAGAACATGTGGACAATGTCAAGGGTGTTCCACGTCCCATTCAACAGCCAGGGTCATATTGGGACAGGTCCCCAGCCAACTGCTAACAAGAGCCATATGGGTCCACATGAAATATATTGAATATATTGAATTCAACATGTTCTAAAGGTCTTAAGTTGCCACATAGCTAGCAAGTATGGCATCTAATCACAGGCAGTCACCTCTGTGTGGGTTCGAAACCCACAAGTGACAATGCTGAGGACCTGTCCCAATATGACCCTGACTGTTGAACGGGACGTAAAACCCCAATTTTGACCCTTTGTAATACAATAAGGAATATATGAAAGTTCACGCTATTGAACGTGGCACATAAAACCCCCACTTTGACCTTTTGAAAAGATCATTACATAACTCATAAATCCTTGGTAAGTGCCGTATTTAGCAAAAGGTCTTAGTCTGGCCTTAACTATTGTTTTCAGATGTAGCCAACTTAAGCCTAAGATTCGGCTATAGACCTGTATCACTCCAGGTAATACGTCTGGCTATTTCTACTTGGTTCATTATTATGATTTTTATATTATGGGCATTTAATATTCATTGGCAGTTGCTTATTACTCAGGGAAGAGTTCGAGACCAAAGCAAGGTCAAATAGTTTTCGGATTTTTATTTCACATGTTAGTACAAGCATTTTAAAACAGATTTAGAAATAAAAATAAAGATGTTTTAAAAATGTCGCCATTATGGGACATCAACCTGACAGAGACCATAACCTGAATATGAAACTGTGGTATATGTCTGACATTTAAAATGAGTACAAAATAATGATAAAATGAAATAACATTAAACACTTTTGCATATAATCCCCGAGTTTCAAAAGCCGACAAACATGATTAGGATATACACTTCTAAGAACCCCCATGCAAAGATCATGATAGTATTGTAGAACAGAAGTGGGGGACCTTGGGGTGGAAGGTGGGTAATTCAATTTCTTTCGTCCTTGCAGGTCAAAGTCTCTCTGCAAAGTGACCCCAGCCATGGGAGGCAAACATGCAGCCACTGATAGACAGATAGTTATACACGTGTACTGAATAGGGGGGGGGCGGGGGGTGTAGACAGAAGGATAATCCAAGAAATTAAGGTTGACATAATCAACTGTCCTAGCAGGGACCTTACAACCCATGCTCGCCCATATCCATGCCATCATTGTAATCTGCAACAGGTTTAGACTGTCTTCCTGGCCATTGTGATCCGGGGCAAGAATCTTTGTATCTTCTATTACCAATCTGATAAATTAAAACCTACGGCTTCCGTTTGACAATAGTAAATGGATTCTAAAGAACTACTGAAAGAACTTTACACTAGATTTGATCTATTGACCATCATTGCTTGCAAAGCGTAGTGGTCCTGAAGCCAGTTTGTTGACAGGGTGATAGAGGTTAATGGAGAATATGAAAAACCGAAATCGGACACTGAAGAATGTACTGTGGGTAGTTCTGTTTATTGTTTGTGCCAGACTCGGGTTGTTTTCATGGATAGAAGAGGTGAATATCATGAAAATGTCGGCTTTAACAAGAGGTGAGTTTGATTTCATTCACTGAAATTCGTGGTAAAATTGTTTCTAAAAGTGGCACAAATGAATCTATATCCCAACTAGATTGATTGAATTGTATTGCTTGATATTGTAAGGTAATTAGTGGCCTAGTGGTGGTGGACCAATTCACGCCCGTGTACCTATTCACGCCCACCCCTAAATTTATCCAAAACAATCGCATTTAAACAATATATTACAAATGTACATGATCAATTTGATGATTATCTATGATGTGGTAAACATCTTCTCTATGAAAATTTGGGGTGGGCCTCAATTGGTACCCGGGCGTGAATTGGTCCACCACCACTAGTGGGTCAGCAAGTTTTGGCATCTAATCACAGGCTGTCACCTCTGTGTGGGTCCGACTCCCACAAGTGGCAATGCTGAAAGCCTGTTTTAATATTCCCTGCCTGTTGAACTTTGGCTATTCCATATGGTTCTACACATTCAATCAAAATAATTGTGCATTACGATTCCTGACAGTTCCAAAACATTATGAACTACATTCAGTGTTTGTTCATTTGGGGTTTTACGTCGCTTTCAACACTCACTGTACAGGTCATATCACGACGGGTAGTTGGAAGGGCAGAGGAAACCATGCAGTACATAGAGTTCACTAGGGTTTTGTACTGTAAACTGCTGACCAACGGCAAGCAACTACCAGCTTTCCCACTTGAGCCGTGCAGGGATTGAACCCCGGCCTCAGAGGTGGGAGGCGAGAGTGTTACCACTCTGCCACTGTGGCCCCAACTACATTCAGTGAAATGTTGTGTTATATTGCTGTACATTAAGTTAAAATATTGTTACATATTGTTGTTTTAAAATTGATAAAATGTGTCCACCACTACATTCACTGAAATTAATCGTTTAATATTGTCTTGTTTTCATTAGGTCAAAAATATTCTTTAATGTTGTTCCTAAAAATAATCAATCCACAAATCTATGACAAAATAACAGGAAAACATAACATTAAACTTAGGATAGATGCAGACCTGTGTTAAACATAAAAATGATCAAATATTACACTACATTTTGCACTTTGGACGCAATAGAATACTATTAAGAGATAAAACCATTGTCTTGCGTCTGTATCAGAACTTCTCTAAAACTACAAAGCCTGTTTTTGTCTGATAGCATCCTGAAGGGACATCAAACACTGGATCTGTTTAATCACTTCAAAGTGAGGCATAGCCCTTGCTGAAATGTTTACTTGCTGTAACTTGTGCCAGAAGGTTTCCTCTTAGGTATTGTTTTGCGGAAGTTTTTCTTGTATCTTTGTTACATGTAGTTTGCCCATTTTCACTGAAAGAAAGCAAAATTGTATCATTGTTGTAGCTGTTCGGCTGCTATTTATTTTAAAGACTATTATGAAGCTGTTCCAGTGCAGCGATCCAATGGTTAACCTACCTCACACCTGAAAAAAAAATAAAAACCATCCATGATCCGGGGTTAGCTTTACGATAGGTTTCTGATATTTTCCAGATAACTATCCTAATGACATTGTGATTGGTCAAATAAGTCTTCCGATAGGCTCCCGAAAAGTTTGTGATAGTCTTTCGATTCACCCAATTGGTTTACACACCTATAAGAGCTTCTATGTCTCTGTTAGGATTAACTTAAGATGGGAAAGATTGCTTTGCAAATGTTAAGGAAGGTTTAACAAAGGGTGTGCAATGGGGTACAATACAAGATCTGCTGAAGATCAGGAACAGTTTAAGATAATATTAAACTGTTTAATATCATCGGGAAAACCCCCAACCTCTGAATATCCCCCAACAATCCGATTGGTTTCTGAGAATTCTGTTGGTAACCCAGTCTGGGAAGTCAGTTGCCATAGCGCAACAGCCTTATTACAGTGCGAGTTCAATCACTTCAATCATTCAATCACTTGACTCCCATGTCTGTGGACACAGGTTCCAATCGGTCAAATGGCAAGATCACAAATGAAAGTAATAACAAGAGCACTCAGAGACTGCATACCTCCACCAAGATCCAACATCTGCAATAGTGAGTGCAAGGATAAAAAATACTTTATTATTATTTATTTATTAGGATAAAAAAATTCCTTTATTCAGCCAGTGATACAGATCACAACAACAACAAAAAACACCTCCCCACTTTTTAGTCTCACATATGCACACATGGAAATAGGTTGTCAGTTTCTTCAGTCCGTCACAGGAAGGCCATAGGCAGACATGGTTTCTCCACTGCTGCTGTGGTGGAATGGATCAGCCTCCCATTTTGTGTCGGATCACAACTGAACAGTTCAACTTTTAGAAGCTAATTTAGGACTTAACTGTGTACACTAGCTTATCCATCACCAAAGTCACCCTCCCCTGGTGGGCGCTTGCACTTTCCTGCATTCAGACAGTGATCTGGATCACCGCCAAAAGTCCTATCATCTGTTCGATCTGCCATTGTCAACATATCCTCCTTAGATGAGGTAGAATCTTATTAGAAAAGGAGTACTCAGGGAGAATATACCTCCGCCAAGGCTCATCACCTTCAATATTGATTTTGAGTGCAATAAAAAAAGTCCTTTAAAATTTCTCGGAACCAGGATCCAGACGGTGATCTGGCTCACCACAAAAATCGATCAATCTATTCCTTATACCACTGTCTACATTTCCTGAAACTTTCATAAAAGTACATCGGTATATACACATATTGAATACGTATTATTTTGCAAACAGACAGACAGATAGACAAGTGCACCCCATCAATTGCATAACCGCCATGACCGAGGTAATAAGTAGAACTACTTTAAGAAGATTATTACCAGTACAGGTAATTTATAAATCCTCTAATGATTTTTAGTGCAAAATACATGGATAACTGGAAGTTTGACTCATACCCCAGTCACACTGCAGGCCATATGTCCTGTGGTAAGAGGTTTTCTCGGCAGTGGACTGGTGTCCAAGGACACGTCATATCTTCTGTGATTTGGTCTATCCATCACACTACAGGTGGTATAAGTTGCAGTTTTAGGCATTGGGTGAAATGCGTCTGTCCTTTAACTACTGAGTGATGTTCACAGGCAAAGTTGAGACACAGCGGCAAAATATCCATTTACCTTCGCTCACCTTATGTCGTAGTGTTGCACCGAAAGATGTCTGAGTCAAACCCCCCTACATAAAGTGGACTACACCTTCAGTTACTGTAGCAACCAATTTATCTGTGCATTCTCGCATTTGTCTGTGCATGACCATACCAAATTCAGAGGAGGAAATTTTAAACACTATGTCACAAGGTCCCATACGAACCTCAGGCAGCAATTGAAGGTAGTTGAAGGACAGAGGCGTTTTGCCCAACGCCTATAGCCACGAGTTATTCTGCCTGGAGTGTGGCTGGGGTTTTAGAGAAAGTAGATGGGGGCCATGGTGCTGCAGTGGTAGCACGCCCTCCTCCCACCTCTGAGATCGGAGTTCGAGTCCTGGGGCCGGTTTCACGAAGGCTCCTTAAGATAAAGGTCACCTTAAATTCTAGGATTTCCTTGACTTTCTCCCTCCTTTAAAAAATCTCAGTTTCACAAAGCCTCCTTCCTTAAAGGAGTCCTTCAAAACTCCCTTGAATTTCAAGGAAGCTAAGGACCTACCTTAGATTTAAGGAAGTGTCCTTCAAGGAATGTTTATTAACTTTCAGAAACATTGTAAAAGCTTTTAATTGCAAATATACTTGCCTATTATCATGGAAGGAGTGATTTTTATGAACAATTTTTTGTGGAGAAGACGTGTTAGAATAGAGAATTGTCATAAATAGGTATTCACAAAGCAAGTCTTAGCTGGGATAAATGTCATAAAGTCAAGACCAAGTTAAGACTGATTTTTCATATAACCACTTTGGTTTTCTGTGTCATGTGACCTCATTTTGTACACTTTATGTAGGTACACATTAAATACACTGTTGGTGGCATATGAGACATCAAATTTTGGGACAGTAAAAATAAAAATATAATGGAACATGGATTTAAACAGCTTTGTCCTTGTTGACAAGGTAAATTTCTTGAAATTTAAAATTAATACTCACAAATTATCTTGTCTCCTTACAGGCACAAAATATGAATCTATCCATATTCATCACCAAATGCATTTTTTCTATCAAATAAAGGTATTTTTAGCAAACATTTAAAATCAGATACACTTCAAAAGGAAAAGCAAATTACAGTGCTACAATAATATTAAAAGCACTGAAATGTGGTTTCCCAATTTTGTGCAACAAATTTTTCTACAAGAGAAAAAAATAACAAACCTATCCAGTTAAAACTGATGTATCCATATTGGCCATATTAAATTATAATCTGTTATGTACAAAAACATTGTACAAATATCCACATTGTTATTACAACTGTATCACAGAGTCATCATTCTTTTATATAATTATAAACACTGAAAGGCATATCCACATTGTTTTCAGACCTGTTTTCAAAGATATCTATATAATATGCTATTTTGGAAAACATTGAAAATAAATTATGTACTATTAATATCTCCTTTGTGTATTTTGCACTATTACATAAACACTGACATGCTGTCCTTCATTGAGTTTGGTTAATCTGATTGGTTTATGCCAGGGAATGTAAACACAAGTGAGCTGTTGGTTTCACCCTGCATGTGCCACTTTGACAAAAAAATCAATACACTGCAAATCATGTGATAATAATCTCTAGCTATGTCAAGGTCAGTAAACAAAACTTTTTCTGGGGGAAAAAAGACATGTTTAAGTAATATTACATATTTTATGTAAGTTATATGACATATAGCATGGTGCAGTTTAGTAACTTTTATGAAGAATATTTTTTTACTCTTATTTATATTTTGAGTTATAAAAGAATATAAATAGTAGTAGAACCAAATAGATAAAAAAACTTTTATAAAGTGACACATAAAACTTTAACAGTGAGATATGTGTACATTATTTAATGTGTTCATTGTGGATATATTTTTTTTCTGTGGATATGTGTTAAATATTTGTTATATACAACAAACTAGTGGACATGTATTTCTCTGAATATGTGTTGATGTACACTGTAAAACTTGTCCACTTACTGTTAATAAATGGACCAGAAAGGGATAAGTTTTGCAGTTTAAAAGCTTCAAACCACATTAAAACATAAAATAAAATGCTTTACAGAGATGTGGTTTGCTCCCTCCTTAAGATTCAAGGAAGACCTTTGGTAAGGAGAATTAAAGGAAGCTTTGTGAAACTGAATTTTAAGATGGCCTTCCCAAAGGAAAAAAAACCACCTTCCTTTACTAAAGGAGGTCCTTTCCAAGGGAGGCTTCGTGAAACCGGCCCCTGGACTGAGCTCGAGTGGGGAAGCTGGTATAGTTGCTTGCTGCTGGTCATCAGTTCACAGTACAGAACCTTGACCAACTGTATGTACTGGTTTCCTCTGCCCTTCCAACTACCCTGCACAATACAACCAATAAGGTACCAGGGGTGACCTAAAACACTGAATAAATAGAAAAGAGAAAGTGGCCATAAGTAGAACCTATATATGGGCATGACTTTTCAACAGAAATAAAAGATTATGGTAGAACCTCAAATCAATGTGTGAAGTGTTAAAATCAGTGAAAGAAGGGACACAATAGCACATTGTACTGTTCTACACGTGATTAGGTATTTAATAAAAGTTTTCCCCAAAACTTATGTTTACACCAAAGAAATAAATTGCACAGTAGAGTGATTACACAATGATTAAGATTAAAATATTGGACATTTCTGTTCTTTTTAGAGTATATTTTTGACACCGGCTAAAATCTTTCTCCCAAATTACATGAAATCCCCAGACATAATATTTCTTAGACTGGATATAATTAGAAGTCAAAAAAACTAAAACCACATGGCTGACAATATATTATATTTAATTCACGATAAAGTGATTTTTTGGGCGATAAAAGAAGACGTTTTAGGTTTCATAAATTCAGCGAGTGGCAAGCCCAACAAATTTTCTGTTTTAATTTACCGTTAAATGAACCAGCATTATCAGTCATATTCCCTAAATATGGTACATATGGTCAGTCCAACAGACCACAAGACACTGTTTGTTTGTGTATGTTAAACGATGTATACCATATTGCATAAAATATTTTTTCTGTTCATCTATTTTGTTGAAGCACTAAACTCCATGGCAACTGTTGCTGATGTCCATGTCAATAACAAAAGTGTCCAGCTACATCACAGTGAGGACACTGCACTTACTGGGTTTGAAGTCAGGAATGCCAAGCTCAAGTTCTTACACCAGTTCAAAACCCCCTGCTGGATAGAACCATTCACAGGTAGTTATCATCCTGTTCACACTACAATCCGGGTTGACAAGGATTGAGGGTTGAATCAGATTGACGAAGATTCATCTCAATCCAGGTTGAGTGTCCACACTACAGAGTCTAATCTGGATTGAAAAGTCTTAAAATTGGGTACAGTAAAGCCTCCAAATATAGCTTAAAGTACATTAATGTGGGTGTTCCACCACACGACTAAGGCTCCCGATTAAGGGTTTTTGAGGGTCGGTTTGAAAAATTTCCTTAGTCCCAGGCGTCCTGTTAGGGTCGGTTGGGGCCGTGAGAAATATCATGTTTGATATTTCTCCTGACCCAAACCGATTATTTTTTCCCGCCATAAACAAAATGTCCAGTCCCAGGCTCCCCCAGGCCCCGTCAGACCAAATTTACACAGTCCTATGTTGTCCCAGGCCACCTGCGATCCTTAGCCCCGACCCTTAGTCCCAGACCCTTAGTGCCTTAGTCCCAGGCCTCCTGCGACCCTTAGTCCCATTGCAAAACAAGAATCGGCCATCTCAGTCTGGGGAAGACTGGGGACGCCTCAGGAGGCCTGAGGACGCCGGGACTTAGTCGTGGGTTAGTCGGGGCTTAGTCCCAGGAGGCCTGAGGCGTCCTGGGACCCAGTCGGTATGTCTACGACCAGTTCTTGGATCAAACCGACCAGAAAAATGGCTTAGTCGGTTCTTAGTCCCAGACCAGCCGGGGACTGTCTGGGGCCACCTGGGGCCTCCTCAGGCTTCCTGAGGCCGATCTGTACTTAATCCCAGACTGTAATACCGATCCAGTTTTCCCGCCCATTTTATCTTTTTTTTCACCGACTGTCTACGATTAAGGGTCCAGACAGGATCGAGGCTTAGTCCTTTGGTGGAACAGGGGCATTAGTTTTTTTATCATTAATCAAAGAAAATGTTACAATTTTTTTTAGATTTTGCCACTTTTCTTCAACAGACTAATTGCATAATTACAGTCGTTTGAAATAACTGTGTTTATTAGATCATCCTACTACTATTACAACTATTCATACATTTTATACCAAAATGCACCATACAGAAATCACACAACAATCTTGCCTGGTGGCCTTTGTGGTAATGGGGTTCCTGCATACAAAGGATTAAGCTATAGCTATATATACAAATATAAAAATATGTCATTGTTTCAAGGCAGTAAATCAATTAATTACAGTATCATCACACTCAACCCTCGTCAACCCGGATTGAGAGGGTTCACACTACAAAGGGGGTTCAGCCAATCTGCTTCAATCAACCTCTTCCTTAGTCCCAGGCGTCCTGTTAGGGTCGGTTGGGGCCGTGAGAAATATCATGTTTGATATTTCTCCTGACCCAAACCGATTATTTTTTCCCGCCATAAACAAAATGTCCAGTCCCAGGCTCCCCCAGGCCCCGTCAGACCAAATTTACACAGTCCTATGTTGTCCCAGGCCACCTGCGATCCTTAGCCCCGACCCTTAGTCCCAGACCCTTAGTGCCTTAGTCCCAGGCCTCCTGCGACCCTTAGTCCCATTGCAAAACAAGAATCGGCCATCTCAGTCTGGGGAAGACTGGGGACGCCTCAGGAGGCCTGAGGACGCCGGGACTTAGTCGTGGGTTAGTCGGGGCTTAGTCCCAGGAGGCCTGAGGCGTCCTGGGACCCAGTCGGTATGTCTACGACCAGTTCTTGGATCAAACCGACCAGAAAAATGGCTTAGTCGGTTCTTAGTCCCAGACCAGCCGGGGACTGTCTGGGGCCACCTGGGGCCTCCTCAGGCTTCCTGAGGCCGATCTGTACTTAATCCCAGACTGTAATACCGATCCAGTTTTCCCGCCCATTTTATCTTTTTTTTCACCGACTGTCTACGATTAAGGGTCCAGACAGGATCGAGGCTTAGTCCTTTGGTGGAACAGGGGCATTAGTTTTTTTATCATTAATCAAAGAAAATGTTACAATTTTTTTTAGATTTTGCCACTTTTCTTCAACAGACTAATTGCATAATTACAGTCGTTTGAAATAACTGTGTTTATTAGATCATCCTACTACTATTACAACTATTCATACATTTTATACCAAAATGCACCATACAGAAATCACACAACAATCTTGCCTGGTGGCCTTTGTGGTAATGGGGTTCCTGCATACAAAGGATTAAGCTATAGCTATATATACAAATATAAAAATATGTCATTGTTTCAAGGCAGTAAATCAATTAATTACAGTATCATCACACTCAACCCTCGTCAACCCGGATTGAGAGGGTTCACACTACAAAGGGGGTTCAGCCAATCTGCTTCAATCAACCTCTTGAGTGGGGTAGAGATTTACCCTTGTCAGCCTGGATTGTGAGCGTTCAGACCAGTCTTCAATCTTGTTTAATCTGTGTCAGCCCGGGTTGAATCACTAGTCTGAATGCCCAGTATGTTAATCTGTGGCTCTTGTATTTATTTATTTGGGGTTTTATGTCGCTTTCAACCCTGTACACGTCATATCATGACGGGTAGTTGGAAGGGCAGAGGAAACCAGTACATACAGATTGTCAGGGTTCTGTACTGTAAACTGCCAACCAATGGCAAGAAACTACCAGCTTTCCCACTTGAGGCCGTGCCGGGAACCGAACCCCGGCCTCAGAGGTGGGAGGCAAGAGTGTTACCACTCTGCCACCATGGCCCCCTGTGGCCTCCTGTGGCCCCCTGTGGCTCTTGTATCCTAGGAAGAGTGCTCAGTAGTGTAATGGGTAACACACTCGCCCCCCACCTCTGAGGTCTGTAGAGCAAATCCTGGAACTTATGTTTGAAAGCTGGGATTGCTTACGCATGCCCGGCAGTTTACAGTGCAGAATCTTGACCAACTTGTATGTACTGGTTGCCTCTGTCATATATCTTAATCCACCATTCATTTATATAAAATGTTTTGTAAACAGATAATCATCTAGGAGGTCTGTCAGATGTTAGACATTTGTCAAAGTTTTTCGGGCTTGTCATTTAGATTTTTGTCGATATAAATAATAATAAATCATTATTACTGGGTTGTATATGGAGCCCAGGAAGGGACTTAGAACTGTTTTCTTGGCATTTTTTATCTCATTCCCGCGAGATAAGAAGTTGTGGCCACGAGTTAGCAACTCATTACCACAAGTTAACATCTCATTACCACAAGTTGACACCTCATTACCACAAGATAGCAAGTCGTTCCCACAAGTTAGAAAGTCGTTCCCACAAGTTAGAATGTCGTTCCCACAAGATAGGAAGTCCTTCCCATGAGTTAGAAAGTCGTTCCCACAAGTTAGAAAGTCGTTCCCACAAGTTAGAAAGTCGTTCCCACAAGATTGCAAGTCATTCCCACGAGTTAGAAAGTCGTTCCCACAAGTTAGAAAGTCGTTCCCACAAGATAGCAAGTCATTCCCATGAGTTATAAAGTCGTTCCCATAAGTTATAAAGTCGTTCCCACAAGATAGCAAGTCGTTCCCACAAGTTAGAAAGTCATTCCCACAAGTTAGTAAGTCATTCCCACAAGTTACCAAGTCATTCCCACAAGTTTGCAAGTTGTTCCCACAAGTTACCAAGTCGTTCCCACAAGATAGCAAAATGCCTGTTTTATGGCACTTTCCTTGGTCCTTCTAAGATATTTCAGTATGTTACATTGGACTGGGTGCTTTTTGGCACAGTATACCTTGCAGTATCTCCACTGGATTCCCATACAAGCTATGTACCTGGATGCAGCAAAACTCACTTTTGCTGTGCTGCAAATTGCATAGACTTTTCATACAGTAAATTGCGTAGTCTTATCATTCTCAATCCCTTCTTTATACCCATTACCTTGGTGGGGAACCTTAGGTGCTACATATAGGCACTGTAACGCAATAAGTATTAAACCTCTAAAAGACCAGTATTTAGGTATACCTGTAACAATAAGTAGATAACCTCTGAAGGTCACTAATTATGTCCACCCCCCTGGGGGGTGGATATATTATTTTTGCTTTTTTCGGCGTCCGATGTCCGGCGTCACGCATGGTTTCCGCTCATTTAAAGGAAAAGTATTAGAGCTATTGTCACCAAATTTGGTATGCAGGCTTATTGGGTCAGTAGCTTGCTTGGGATTGCTTTTGGCTGTTGTACCTCTTTTGCTTACTGAGTAATACTTAAGTACAGCTATTTTCAGTACCCATTGGTTTCCGTGCATTTAAGCCAAAATAATTAAAGATATTTTACTACAATTTTGAATACAAGATTGTTATGTCCATAGCTCGCTTGGTATTGCATTTGGGACTGATAGCTTTGTCAGTACATGAGTAATAGCCATTTAGGTACTTCATTGTGTATTTTCAGTACTACTTTTGAGTAATTTGCTAATATCTCAGAAACCGTAAGAGATAGAGCGATTTCGTCGAAATTTTCGACCCACAGGGTATCTAAGGAATATAATATTTGCAATTTTCAAAAAATTTTCCCCTCCCCCAAAATGGCGGCCATTTTGAATTTTCGAATTTTTGCCCAAAATGGCAAAACACAAATTTGCTTCTATCTCCTTAACCGTGTGAGATAGAGCGATTTCGTCGAAATTTTCGACCCACAGGGAATTTAAAGAATGCAATCTGCAATTTTCCAAAAATTTTCCCCTCCCCAAAAATGGCGGCCATTTTGAATTTTCGAATTTTTGCCAAAAATGGCAAAACACAAATTTGCTTCTATCTCCTTAACCGTGTGAGATAGAGCGATTTCGTCGAAATTTTCGACCCACAGGGGATTTAAAGAATGCAATCTGCAATTTTCCAAAAATTTTCCCCTCCCCAAAAATGGCGGCCATTTTGAATTTTCGAATTTTTGCCAAAAATGGCAAAACACTAATTTGCTTCTATCTCCTTAACCGTGCGAGATAGAGTGATTTCGTCGAAATTTTCGACCCACAGGGTATCTAAGCAATGCAATCTTTGCAATTTTCCAAAAATTTTCCCCTCCCCAAAAATGGCGGCCATTTTGAATTTTCGAATTTTTGCCAAAAATGGCAAAACACAAATTTCCTTCTATCTCCTTAACCGTGCCAGATAGAGCGATTTCGTCAAAATGTTCGACCCACAGGGTATCTGAGCATTGTATTCTTGGTAATTTTTAAAAAATTTTCCCCTCCCCAAAAATGGCGGCCATTTTGAATTTTCGAATTTTTGCCAAAAATGGCAAAACACTAATTTGCTTCTATCTCCTTAACCGTGCGAGATAGAGCGATTTCGTCGAAATTTTCGACCCACAGGGTATCTAAGGAATGGAATCCTTAACCGTGCGAGATAGAGCGATTTCGTCGAAATTTTCAACCCACAGGGTATCTAAGGAATGCAATCTTTGCAATTTTCCAAAAATTTTCCCCTCCCCAAAAATGGCGGCCATTTTGAATTTTCGAATTTATGCCAAAAATGGCAAAACACCAATCTGCTTCTATCTCCTTAACCGTGCGAGATAGAGCGATTTCGTCAAAATTTTCGACCCACAGGGTATCTGAGCATTGTACTCTTGGTAATTTTTGAAAAATTTTCCCCTCCCCAAAAATGGCGGCCATTTTGAATTTTCGAATTTTTGCCAAAAGTGGCAAAACACTAATTTGCTTCTATCTCCTTAACCGTGCGAGATAGAGCGATTTCGTCGAAATTTTCAACCCACAGGGTATCTAAGGAATGCAATCTTTGCAATTTTCAAAAAATTTTCCCCTCCCCAAAAATGGCGGCCATTTTGAATTTTCGAATTTTTGCCAAAAATGGCAAAACACCAATCTGCTTCTATCTCCTTAACCGTGCGAGATAGAGCGATTTCGTCAAAATTTTCGACCCACAGGGTATCTGAGCATTGTACTCTTGGTAATTTTTAAAAAATTCTCCCCTCCCCAAAAATGGCGGCCATTTTGAATTTTCGAATTTTTGCCAAAAATGGCAAAACACTAATTTGCTTCTATCTCCTTAACCGTGCCAGATAGAGCGATTTCGTCAAAATTTTCGACCCACAGGGTATCTGAGCATTGTACTCTTGGTAATTTTTAAAAAATTTTCCCCTCCCCAAAAATGGCGGCCATTTTGAATTTTCGAATTTTTGCCAAAAATGGCAAAACACTAATTTGCTTCTATCTCCTTAACCGTGCGAGATAGAACGATTTCGTCGAAATTTTCGACCCACAGGGTATCTAAGGAATGCAATCTTTGCAATTTTCCAAAAATTTTCCCCTCCCCAAAAATGGTGGCCATTTTGAATTTTCGAATTTTTGCCAAAAATGGCAAAACACAAATTTCCTTCTATCTCCTTAACCGTGCGAGATAGAGTGATTTCGTCGAAATTTTCGACCCACAGGGTAACTAAGCAATGCAATCTTTGCAATTTTCCAAAAATTTTCCTCTCCCCAAAAATGGCGGCCATTTTGAATTTTCGAATTTTTGCCAAAAATGGCAAAACACAAATTTGCTTCTATCTCCTTAACCGTGCCAGATAGAGCGATTTCGTCAAAATTTTCGACCCACAGGGTATCTGAGCATTGTACTCTTGGTAATTTTTAAAAAATTTTCCCCTCCCCCAAAATGGCGGCCATTTTGAATTTTCGAATTTTTGCCAAAAATGGCAAAACACAAATTTCCTTCTATCTCCTTAACCGTGCCAGATAGAGCGATTTCGTCAAAATTTTCGACCCACAGGGTATCTGAGCATTGTACTCTTGGTAATTTAAAAAAAATTTTCCCCTCCCCAAAAATGGCGGCCATTTTGAATTTTCGAATTTTTGCCAAAAATGGCAAAACACAAATTTGCTTCTATCTCCTTAACCGTGCGAGATAGAGCGATTTCGTCAAAATTTTCGACCCACAGGGTATCTGAGCATTGTACTCTTGGTAATTTAAAAAAAATTTTCCCCTCCCCAAAAATGGCGGCCATTTTGAATTTTCTAATTTTTGCCAAAAATGGCAAAACACAAATTTCCTTCTATCTCCTTAACCGTGCCAGATAGAGCGATTTCGTCAAAATTTTCGACCCACAGGGTATCTGAGCATTGTACTCTTGGTAATTTAAAAAAAATTTTCCCCTCCCCAAAAATGGCGGCCATTTTGAATTTTCGAATTTTTGCCAAAAATGGCAAAACACAAATTTGCTTCTATCTCCTTAACCGTGCGAGATAGAGCGATTTCGTCGAAATTTTCAACCCACAGGGTATCTAAGGAATGCAATCTTTGCAATTTTCAAAAAATTTTCCCCTCCCCAAAAATGGCGGCCATTTTGAATTTTCAAATTTTTGCCAAAAATGGCAAAACACTAATTTGCTTCTATCTCCTTAACCGTGCGAGATAGAGCGATTTCGTCGAAATTTTCGACCCACAGGGTATCTAAGGAATGTAATCTTTGCAGTTTTCCAAAAATTTTCCCCTCCCCAAAAATGGCGGCCATTTTGAATTTTCGAATTTTTGCCAAAAATGGCAAAACACAAATTTGC
The DNA here is from genome assembly GCA_964017235.1 of Sabellastarte sp. h YS-2021. Classification (NCBI taxonomy): domain Eukaryota; kingdom Metazoa; phylum Annelida; class Polychaeta; order Sabellida; family Sabellidae; genus Sabellastarte; species Sabellastarte sp. h YS-2021. Next base: position 81,983,100 of record OZ024935.1, on the reverse strand, counting down.
TTCTATCTCCTTAACCGTGCGAGATAGAGCGATTTCGTCGAAATTTTCGACCCACAGGGTAACTAAGCAATGCAATCTTTGCAATTTTCCAAAAATTTTCCCCTCCCCAAAAATGGCGGCCATTTTGAATTTTCGAATTTTTGCCAAAAATGGCAAAACACAAATTTCCTTCTATCTCCTTAACCGTGCCAGATAGAGCGATTTCGTCAAAATTTTCGACCCACAGGGTATCTGAGCATTGTACTCTTGGTAATTTTTAAAAAATTTTCCCCTGCCCCAAAATGGCGGCCATTTTGAATTTTCGCCCAAAATGGCAAAACACTAATTTGCTTCTATCTCCTTAACCGTGCGAGATAGAGTGATTTCGTCGAAATTTTCGACCCACAGGGTATCTAAGGAATGCAATCTTTGCAATTTTCCAAAAATTTTCCCCTCCCCAAAAATGGCGGCCATTTTGAATTTTCGAATTTTTGCCAAAAATGGCAAAACACAAATTTGCTTCTATCTCCTTAACCGTGCCAGATAGAGCGATTTCGTCAAAATTTTCGACCCACAGGGTATCTGAGCATTGTACTCTTGGTAATTTAAAAAAAATTTTCCCCTCCCCAAAAATGGCGGCCATTTTGAATTTTCGAATTTTTGCCAAAAATGGCAAAACATAAATTTGCTTCTATCTCCTTAACCGTGCGAGATAGAGCGATTTCGTCAAAATTTTCGACCCACAGGGTATCTGAGCATTGTACTCTTGGTAATTTAAAAAACATTTTCCCCTCCCCAAAAATGGCGGCCATTTTGAATTTTCGAATTTTTGCCAAAAATGGCAAAACACAAATTTGCTTCTATCTCCTTAACCGTGCCAGATAGAGCGATTTCGTCAAAATTTTCGACCCACAGGGTATCTGAGCATTGTACTCTTGGTAATTTAAAAAAAATTTTCCCCTCCCCAAAAATGGCGGCCATTTTGAATTTTCGAATTTTTGCCAAAAATGGCAAAACACAAATTTGCTTCTATCTCCTTAACCGTGCGAGATAGAGCGATTTCGTCGAAATTTTCGACCCACAGGGTATCTAAGGAATGCAATCTTTGCAATTTTCCAAAAATTTTCCCCTCCCCAAAAATGGCGGCCATTTTGAATTTTCGAATTTTTGCCAAAAATGGCAAAACATAAATTTGCTTCTATCTCCTTAACCGTGCGAGATAGAGCGATTTCGTCAAAATTTTCGACCCACAGGTATTTCAGCATTGTATTCTTGGCAATTTAAAAAAAAATTTCCCGTCCCCTAAAATGGCGGCCATTTTGAATTTTCAAATTTTTGTCAAAAATGGCAAAACACAAATTTGCTTCTATCTCCTTAACCATGCGAGATAGAGCGATTTCGTCGAAATTTTCAACCCACAGGGTATCTAAGGAATGTAATCTTTGCAATTTTCAAAAAATTTTCCCCTCCCCAAAAATGGCAGCCATTTTGAATTTTCGAATTTTTGCCCAAAATGGAAAAACACAAACTGGCCTTAACCGTGCAAAATAGAGTTATTTCGTTGAAATTTTCGACCCATAGGGTATCTAAAAAATGTACTCTTGGCAATTTTCAAAAAAATTTCCTTTTCCCAAAAATGGCGGCCATTTTGAATTTTCAAATTTTTGCCAAAAATAGAAAAACAGGAATTTGCTTCTATCTTCTTAACCGTGCCAAATAGAGTGATTTCGTCAAAATTTTCAACCCAACCAATGCAAAAAGGCATGAAGCTGAAATAATTTACATCTACACTAACAAATATTTAAGCATCATTGATATATTTTACAAATGAAACAGGGTCTTGTAAGACTACTGTACAATTTGGGCAAAAGGTTCATGGGTGGACATTACACATGATAATGTGTGTTCTTCTATGCTATCCTGTTTCTATTCGCATCTACTATCAACAGGGCGGCCGATTTCTAGTTAGATAACTTAGAAGAATAACCATTAAAACTGATAAAATGATAACCATAATGGTATGAAAGTTTGACAAGTAAAATAACAGGAAACATGTGAGCTCTGGAGGCCTACAGAGATATGTAAACTTGAATGGTATGCTAGTAGATGGGTGGCCTCTATATAAGTTAGGTGTCATAGACAAAGAAATTGCCTCTACATGGACATCAAAGCATGACTTAGTAAAACTTGTGGGAATGACTTAATATCTTGTGGGAATGACTTGTTATCTTGTGGTAACAACTTGTTAACTTGTGGGAACGACTTGTTATCTTGTGGTAACAACTTGTTAACTTATGGGAACAACTTAGTATCTTGTGGTAAAGACTTTGCTAAGTTGTGGGAACGACTTAGTACCTTGTGGTAACGACTTTGCTAACTTGTGGGAACGAGCTAGTATATTGTGGTAATGACTTTGCTAACTTGTGGGAACGAATTAGTTGTGGTAACGACTTTCTAACTTGTGGGAACGAGTTAGTATCTTGTGGTAACGACTTTCTAACTTGTGGGAACGATTTACTATCTTGTGGTAATGACTTGCTAACTTGTGGGAACGATTTTGTAACTTGTGATAATGACTTACTATCTTGTGGTAACGAGATAAAAAATGAGAGGAAAACAGTTCTATGTCCCTCCCTGGGCTCCCTAGTTGTAAGTTAAACTGAATTCAACATTTTTGTAGCACTTGTTTTACAGATACATTTGTGTACAAAAAGAATCCATTCTTTACCAAGTCTTATCCACACAAGATATCAAAACGAAAACTCCAGCATTTTCATAAGAAAGGAGTGGCTTACAGAAATACTCAGTTGTGTGGTGATAAAGGTTTGTAATCTATTCATTTGATTATAACTACTAATAAACTAATAACCACTACCGGGGAACTTATGTTTTCGGGTATGTTTGTTTGTCTGTCTGTGAACACAAAAACCTATTAGCCTATCTTGTGGAAAATTTTGTATGTGGATGGGGCCTGATCAAAGGATTTATTTATTTATTGTTTTACATTGCTTTCAACACTGTACAGGTCATATCGCGATGGGTAGTTGGACGGGCAGAGGAAACCAGTACATACAGTTCATCAGGGATCTGTACTGTAAACTGCCGACTAACGCCAAGCAACTACCAGCTTTCCCACTTGAGGCCGTGCTGGGAACCGAACCCCGGCCTCAGAAGTGGGAGGCGAGAGTGTTACCACTCTGCCACCATGGCCCCCTGGCCAAAGGAAGAAATGATCGCATTATGGGAAAGATCTGGATCTTATTCTGGATAAAAAGTCCTAACATTTTCAGTTCTATTTTCTATAATTTTTTAGTCATTTTCTGTAAACTCTAATCTGATTTTCGCTAATCTTAATCCTTCATCGGTGAGGGCTTAAATTTGTCCCCTCTCACAGAACCAAGTCACAGGTTGACACATTAAGTTAACAAAGTCAAACTGGACGGTAAACAGCTTTCACTTAATTTAACTTAAACCAGTCATTTTTTTTATCTGGAGGGCAGTCTGATGTTTAAACTATTACCAGCCCCAATAATACATCATGCCTATACTGTCTTAAGACCTGTCCTTGGGTCATATATGAGTCCATTATTACACATAGACAAATCACTGTACCTTGGTGCATATCACTCGCAGTTTCCTCAATCCATCAAAGAAAAAAGGGGATAAGCAAGCGTTAAGGGACGTATGGAAGGGACGTATGTAGGAATCTGCTGTTGAAAATTTAAATAAAGTTTGTGTACTTTAAAACAGTAAAAATCCTGCATCAAGTAACAAAATACCTTGAGGACTTGTGCACTTTTAGTCTGGAAGGACCCCTCGACGTTAGGCTTTATTAAGTGATCAGTTATAGAAAAATAATTAACCACATTTGTATGGAAGTCAGCATACGTAAAATCTCCAGGGTCCACAAAATATGGTTCTCCTGAGGATAATGTCCACTTAGAGCTACAAAATACCACATTTTCTAATAGTTCATCATCACACTGGTTATATTTCTAATTAAAATTCAGATTACACTGTGTTGTGAGTTCACTGTATTGATTTTCCTAGTGTACCTTGCTACAGGAATATGCCGATTGCGATGTCTTCCATACTTTATGATGATTGGTGTACACAAGTCTGGTACTACAGACCTGTATAAGGCAATGGATTTCCATCCTCACATCCTTTCTAGTGCTAAAAAGGAGGTAAGATGAAGTTTGCCCAAGTTGGATTTTATTGCGTTAATACATCCTATCCAATGGACAATATGCTAAACCGGTCGGCACAGACCGGCCCGCCAAACGTCAGAAAAAGACGTCCTGTGTTTTCCAAGTCGGTGAAACAGGATAAGTCGGCGAAGGCATCTTCCAGCCGACCAGCCTCTTCTTCTTCAACTACCGACCAGGCCTACTGCCCCCTCTACCGATTCAAGAATCTCAGACCTTGACAGAAAATGGTCGGATTGGTTCAACAGGCTGGAAGCTCTACTCATGGCTAAGACATTGGACCGACCTCAGGAGCCGGTGTTTGGTACTGTTAAAGTGACTCCGACACAAGCTCCTCCAGCAGATGCGGTCCGGCCCGACCCCTTTCTACAGCCTAGCAGTCAACTTCCTCAACCGACCGACCCTGCTCTTGCCTTACCCACCCAGCTCAGCAAGGGTCTACTAGCAAAGCATCTTCATTGACTCAGCCAGAACCGACCACCACACCCGCACCGACACGGCTGAGTCAAAGACGTTTAGTTAGTGCTTTTGACACGTCCAAGAAGGAAACTTCCCTCTCCAGTGACTCTGAGTCGGACAGTCTGTCTTCGGACCGGCCACCTGTTGATATCTTCCCAGAGGAAGGGGAGTTGTCGGAGGATCAAGAGGCCAACTTGTCGGACCATGATCAATCCCTCTCAGAGGAACAATCTTACCGCGAAACTATGAGGGGGATTAGATGCTTCATGAACTGGTCACACATTTCGGACATTGACTCTGGCGCTACCACCTCTGAGGACAACCCCTTCTCCGGGCCAAAGATGCACACTCCAGGGAAAGTTTCTGTAACTTTACCGACCGACGAATGGCACTGCAAGAAAATGTCAAAGCTCAACCTTACTTTAACTCACGGTTATCCCACATGAGCTTCTGAAGCAGGTGGCCTTTTGAGAGACCAATTTGTCCGGGCGCCCAAATCAGAAAGCAAATGGTACAGGTTCCAGTCCAACCTCAAGAAGGACTCTGATCAAGCTGTTTCAACATGGCACACCGGATCCTCCCGTCTCAACAGTGGATACCTCAGGATTGCTAGACAGGCCGGCATTGCTAGTGCTCCCCCCATGTCACGTCCTATCTCTCAAGAAAATCTGTGTAAGTGGGAGAGGTCTGCAGGCAAGTCTACAGTAATTTGTAATCAGGCTGCCAGTTTCAACCGCTGTCTACTGAAGATCCAGCAAAACATGAACACACAGTTGAAAGCCATACAGGTAGAATCCAAAGGGAAAGTACCGGCCAAATCTTCATCTGCTGTGGATGAACTGCAATTTTTACTGGATTTCAATACTAGTGTGTGCCAGTCGATGGCGAAAGCAATGGAACACTTGACAGAATTTGTTTTTGTGAGCATGGCAAATACAACCCTTCTGAGGAGGGACTCGATCTTATTTGGCTTATTTGAAGGCAGGGGTTAAGGCAGACACTCTCAATGCCTTACGTACAGCACCGCTTCACTTAGATACCCTGTTCCCGGACAGTTGTGTTAAGAAAGCTGAAGTTAATATAACCGACTTTGATAGGAACAGATCTAGTTCGGTGTATAAGAACCGCAGATATCACCCCTACGAAAGGCAAGAGCAGACTTGTCACGTTCCCATCGCAGAAGGAATAAAGGAAAACAACAGTATTCCTCGCGACCGACCAAGGGTCAGCAGCAGTACAAATGACAATCAATGTGTAGTTCAGTTGAGACCCCTGCTGCTGACCGGGAGTCCAGTACAAGAGACAATAAACACTTTAAATGTAAAGCTAGATGTTGTAAATTCTGCTCATACTGCTCCCGGGCATTCTCAAAAGAACGAAATAAGTGCCGGGAGAGCAGTTTGTTATCCAGAGCAAAGTACATTAAAATCTGTGAAAGGTGTTTCTTGTGTCATTCCATTGTCTCGTGTAAATACTAAATACTGTAACAAATGCTCCCAATGTTGTCACAAATCTGCCTGTAGGGGCCAGACTGCAAAAGTTTTGGAAAAAGTGGTTAGATCTGGGTGCTGGTCCGAAAGTAGTTCAAATCCTGAAAGAGGGCTACACCCTCCCCTTTCGGACCCGGCCAAACTTGTCAAGAATTCCCACAGTCATAAGCTGCTATAGGGTATAAGGATCTACCAATACCTAGACGACTGGTTGGTGAGAGCCACATCCCACCGGGAACATACGCAAGTCTTAGTGAAAATGTGCCAGGATCTAGGTTGGATGGTGAACACAGAAAAGTCGGAGCTGGAACCAAAATAAATCTTCAATTTTGTCGGTTACCAGTTCGACCTTCAGTCCGGTCGGGTCCGACCGACACCGGACCGGTGGCAGAATCTACAAGAAAAAATACTGGAGCTACTTGCCCTCCGGACGTGTTCGGTGAGGCAGTTTATGTCCTTGATAGGCCTGTTAGCAGACACAGAAAAACAAGTTCACCTAGGCAGGTTACACATGAGACCCTTTCAATGGCACCTCAAAAGCAATTGGAGGCTTCCGGAATCCCTAGAAAAGAGGATTCCTTTACCCAGATCTTTACACCCCCACCTACAATGGTGGCTAAAAGAAAGCAATGTTCTAACCGGCCAACCATTACACCCAATACGGCATGCTCTGCAAGTCTTTACAGACGCATCAAAAGAAGGGTGGGGCGCTCACTTAAACAAGTTCACTGCCAGAGGAACTTGGTCCCTACCAGAAAGCAAACTACACATAAACTATCTGGAACTCAAGGCAGTTTTTCTAGCTTTAAGAGAGTTTCAACATCTATGCGTGGGCAAGATGGTTCTTATAGCAACCGACAATACCACAGTGGTAGCTTACATCAACAAAGAGGGGGGTATGAGGTCCGGCCCACTGTGCACCCTACTATGGAGAATCTTGACCTGGTGTTCCGGGAAACAAGTCACCCGGCCTGAGGGCGCGACACATCCCGGGTCGCTTAAACGTGGTGGCAGACAAATTGTCCAGACTAGGACAGACCATTCAAACAGAATGGTCCCTTCTACCACAAGTTTTTCAAAGGTTGTGCCACAAGTGGCACTAACCTCAGATAGACCTCTTTGCCACAAGATTCAACAACAAGCTTCCCTCTTTGTATCACCAGTTCCGGATCCCATGGCCACTGCACAGTTTGCCATGGGGAGATCTGGATGCCTATGCCTTCCCACCAACAGCCACATTGGGCAAAGTGGTGGAGAAATTACAAGATTGCCCGTGCAAAAGACTGATTCTTATTGCGTCCGGGTGGCCCAACATGACATGGTTCTGGGACCTGGTGGAGATGTCCAGCCAGATTCCATTACTCTTGCCTCAGCCGCCCAACCTTCTGACCCAGCCTTTCAACCAGACCCCTCACAGAAGTCTGTCGAACCTAAATCTCCATGCTTGGCTCCTAGAACCACAATTATCAAGGCACAAGGGTTCTCTGGGGCGGTGGCAGCAAGAATTGAGGCTCCTCAAAGAGGATCAACCAGATCAGTCTATGAGGCAAGGTGGACCATTTTTAAGAAATGGTACCTCACTAACCGGTTGGACTTCAGATCACCACCTGTAAAGTCGGTAGAGGACTTCCTCTTGTACCTTTTCCAGGACAGGAAGTTGCAACCCAGTACCATTGATGGTTACAGATCTGCCATTGCAGATAAGTTGGGAAGCTCATCCAATAACATCAGCAAGGACAAAAATCTCACTCGTCTCCTGGATAGTTTCCATAGAGACAGGCCAAAGGGTAGGAGGGGAGTCCCCTCGTGGAACCTTTCCCTGGTATTACATCAGTTAACAAAGGCTCGTTTTGAACCCCTAAAAGAAGCGTCACTGAAACACTTGACCTTCAAAACAGTTTTCCTCTTAGCCCTAGGTTCGGGTAAGAGAAGGAGTGAGATACACGCTTGGCAGCACAAGAATAGTAGACACCAGTCCGACTGGTCAAAAGTGTCTCTGTACCCATCACCCAGCTTTTTATCTAAAAATCAGCTGGCCAAGGAGGGTCCGGACAGTGTGGCCCCAGTGGTTATTCCAGCCCTGGCCCCTACTCTGGATAAATCCCTCAAGTCTGACAGGTCCCTTTGTCCAGTCAGAGCTTTACGTTACTATCTGGACAGGACCTCAGACCTCAGGCAGAACAAGGAGCTGGTCTTTGTCTCCTTCAAGAAAGGTTTTGATAAGGATATCTCCCCTGCCAATATCTCCTCCTGGATCAAACAAACTGTGATCCTGTGCTATAAGCTCTCTGACCAGCAGGCCCTAACCTTGCATCAAGTCTAAGCCCATGATGTCAGGGCCTTTGCTGCTTCTAAGGCCTTCCAATTGGGTGTGTCCTTAGACCAAATACTGTCACCTTGCCACTGGAAATCACACAATACCTTCACACAATTTTATCTGAAGGATGTGGCTTGGGCTGATTCAGAGCTTTTTCATCTGGGACCGGTGGTGGCTGCTCAACAGATCCACCCATAACCCAGAGATTAGAGGAGATCTGTACATATGTATATAGTGTACATATATTTAAGAAGCATAAATAAAAAACAAAAAAACTGTGACGTGCTTCCTTCGGGAGGTTTTTATTTTTTCAGGGACTGAACTCATCCCTCTCCTTCCCTACCTCAGAGAAGGTCTGTTCAAAAAAAAGGAGGGGGAGGTATATCGGTTTGGACTGGTCACCCGGTTTCTGTTGACCGACTACAACCCTCATGGGCCTTCTGACCTTGGAGTCGGCCCAGCTTAGAGGAATCCTTGTTAGTTTTCTTCTGAGTTCATGTAGTCCCTAGTAACTTACCCGCCGACCAAGCGGTAGTTATTCAGCATATTGTCCATTGGATAGGATGTATTAACGCAATAAAATTGCAAATTTAATAAGTAAATTAAATTTTTATAAGTTAATACCCTATCCAATGGACACACAAGACCCTCCCACCGACCCCGCTATCAGCTTACTAGGGGTCCTCTAGGTTTAGACAACGAAAAAGATGCCATGACGTCAGCTTGTCTAGACAGCAAGGAAGTATGATGCGCCACCTGGTGAATGCAGTGTGAGGACCGGCCAGCCGGTGGAAACACAGGACGTCTTTTTCTGACGTTTGGCGGGCCGGTCTGCGCCGACCGGTTTAGCATATTGTCCATTGGATAGGGTATTAACTTATAAAAATTTAATTTACTTATTAAATTTGCAAGTTTATCTTCCTCTCAAGAGCTTATTAAAATTGGTAATACTATATGAGAAGACATGTCATTTTTTGTCATGTTATCTACAAAGTCATCAGTGACCAGCATGTTTAACATCTAATTACAGGCTGTCACCTCAATTACCAACTCTCTCGATGTTAACTTGTCCGAATATGATTCCGGTTGCTCAACATGACATAAAGCCCTTTAACTTGAACCTATATTACCTTTGAACTGTATCCAGGCATTAACTTCCCTTACATTTATTTTTCTTTGTTTTACCTCGTGTTCAACTGCCAGGGTCATATTGCGACAGGTAGTTTACAGGTGGAGGAACCAGTGCATAGTAGTTGGTCAAGAATCTGCACTGTATACCGCTGGGCATCAACAAGTAACTACCAACTTTCAAACATGAAGCACCCAGTCCGAGATTCTAACCTGCAACCTTAGAGGTTGAAGGTGAGCACTTAACCACTACAGCACTGAGCATCCAAAGTTTCCTGAGAAGTCTTCCATGTTGCATCGTGATTTAAAAGGAATGTCTCTTCACCAAGACAGACATTGAACACTTAAAGGTTCATATTATTGACTTTCTCCCTTACTTGTTGTGATACACAATGATGCACAATTGTAGAGCTCTTTAGTAACAACTGTACAGACATATCACATGAAGGGTGGCGGACAATTGGCCGGTGGACAACTGGCCGGTGGATATTTGGCTGGTGACTTTTCTGAGGGGTAGGATAATTGGCCGGTGACTTTTATATGTTGTTTTAATATTGTGCCAAATGAAATAAAACTTCCGCAAAAACACTTTTTTTTTCCAATTGCAACATATAACCACTGTCATTAACTTGGATGTATATAACACTTTTTAAAAAAAATTTATAGACCCAAAAATAATATAGCAATACATCAAAACATTTAAGCAATTATCAAAGACTAAACTTAGCATGAACTAGAAATTCTGAGTAGCAATCAAAGGGGCTTTAGTTCTTTTATGAACATGTTAATCCTAAAGCCTACAATATGGCACAATATTAAAAAAACATCTAAAAAGTTACTGGCCAATTGTCCTACCCCTCAAAAAAGTCACCGGCCAAATGTCCACCAGCCAGTTGTCCACCGGCCAATTGTCCACCAGCCAATTGTCCCGGATTTCACATGAAGAGTGCACTATGTTTTCATTGTGGTTGATATATCTGTTTGTATCTTGGCATGATATATTAGAAAAGAACTTAAACTGATTTTCCTGGAATGTGTTCTGGGGTAGAGTGAATAGTGGATTTAGAAACAACTGGGTTAACAAGGCCGAAGGGGTTTCGGTCTACTAGTGCAAGACACGAGTAGTGGACTGCAGCGGTCACCCATCTTAGGACTAATGTAGCCCATTGCTTCTTAACTTCAGTGAAGAGACAGCTACTCATCACGCTACACCACAATTCATGAAAGTCTGGACACAAAAAGAAAGTTGATCTCCAGAAGCTCAAGCCCTGCTAGAGCTCACGCTTAAAAATGCTGTTTACATTTTTTCAAATGAAAAAAAATATATATATATATGTATCATGTACTGTCGACCCAGTTGTGTTTTCCTGCAAAATAATCCAAGGCAACCAAATTGACCTCTGATACATTTTATGCTTATAGGTATACTGGTGGAATCAATTCAGGTTCAAGAAAATGCTTGGAGCAAGTCTGGGTGATTATGCAGATTTATTCGATGGTTCTGTAGGCAAGTTAATGAACTATAAAATCAAGGAATTGGAGACAGGAGAACTGTATTATCCCTCTGTCATTGGAGAGTACACAGCGATGACCTTTTTTGACATGTCCTACTGGAGACAGGATCCCAGGAACCAAGGACAGTTAGAACCTTTGGTAACAACCCCCCATGATGTTCACAGTCTGAATCCAAATATGAAACTGTTGGTGATACTGAGAAATCCTACAACAAGACTGTATTCTCATTATAATTTTTTCACTAAAGATGCTTCTCCCACAGAATTTCACAGAAAAGTGCTGGGGTCAATACAGTGGTGGAAACAATGCATAAAAACAAAGGGCTTACCACGAAGAAACTGTGCATATGGCTCTCCCCCTGAAATGCCATATGTTTATGATAAGCTAGGAGAACCCTTCATGTGGTGGAACAAAGGCTATAATTACTCTGGAGAAGTGAGGACCAGTATGTATGCCATTTATGCCAAAGAATGGCTGAAGGTCTTTCCCAGGGAAAACATGTTGTTCATCAAAACAGAAGAATACAGTACTGACATTGTGAAAACGTGCAGTGAAATCTACAGGTTTTTGGAAATCGATGCACCAAATGATAATATAATAGATCAAATAGCCACGAAGAAAAAGAAGGCTCATAAAAGGTCTTACAAACCAATATTAAATGCAACCAGAGAGACTTTAGAAGAGTTCTACAAACCATTTAATAAAGAATTAGCAGATCTATTAGGGGACAAAAAATGGCTGTGGATTGATTAATGCATGAGTTAAACATAGTAATTGGATTAAACAAGAATTTTGTCAGCCACTGACTGGCCAATAAGTTTTGCATTTAATCATTTTGCACATACGTATATGATCATGTAGTCACATCACGTGTGGGATCCTTGAGGACCTGTCATGATATAATATGTTCTACCAAGGTCATACTCTTCCGTGCTGACGAGGGGTCATGGTGACAGAGTGGTAACGCTCTTGCCTCCCACTTCTGAGGCCGGGGTTCGGTTCCTGGCACGGCCTCAAGTGGGAAAGCTGGTAGTTGCTTGCTGTTGGTCGGCAGTTTACAGTACAGAACCCTGACAAACTGTATGTACTTGTTTCCTCTGCCCTTCCAACTACCCGTCATGATATTACCTGTACAGTGTTGAAAGCGACGTAAAACCCCAAATAAATACATAAAAAATCTTCCGTGCTGGTGTCACAAACTCCAACTGACCAGGCTCTACTTTTGGTTGTGGTTGGCCATGTTTGTATCTTGCTAGGACACATTCAGTTGATTCGCATTTTGGTAGGATATCTTCATCATGATTTGACACAGTTTGGAAAGTATTTTGCATTTGGGACAGCATTTTGAAATGTAAGAAAACCTGCCACTACCTCCAATTAGCTGTATTAAAACACATACGCTATAGGGGCGAAGGGGGGATACTTCAGTGTCTACTAGCCAGGTACAAGGTCTCTTTTCAGAGCCATAAGAAAGAGGTCGTGTTGTGGAAATCAACTACAGATACGACCATAAGTAAGGGTGTGACCTAAAGATTAGGTGTTGAAAAGCATGTGACAACCCGAGCCTTGATCTTTAGTCTTAAATCAAGTCTAACAGTCTGATTTGTAGAAATAGGCTATCAGTTTCCACAATCCATTCCCCCAAAAAAGCAATTGGTAGGCGTGGTTCTGCTACAGCTGGAAAAGTGGAATAGAACAGGTTGCCACTAATTGTTAGACCATAGCATACTGTCTCAGGTTTCGGGTGCCAACTCAAGGCCTATCTGCATGCAATGGTGTACCCACCCCTATAATTACCCTTATATAAACCTAGGATGTCACCTTCAGTTACCGTATGGAAAATTTATCTGCAGAAGGTCACAGTGAGAAATTCAGTGGGGAAAAATTTCAAACATTTTAAAATTTCCGTATAACACTCAAGGAATGGGATGGTAGGCCTCTGTATAAGGACGTCAAACGGTAGTTGAAGGACAGGGGTGTTTTGTCTAATGCCTATAACCACTGGTTATACCAACTGTAATGTGAAAGGGGTATTAAGTCTGTTGTTAGGGAAATCTTACTGTGCTGTAACATTGTAAATGCCAAATCTTTCTGTTCATGTTTGATACTAGTAAAGCCTTTTTGTATACGACACCACTTATTATGGATAAAATTAGTGGTATAAATTGGTCAGCTAGTGCTGCTTTTCATTGTTATTTTGGACAGCTATAATGCTACATTTGTTCAATATGATGTTATACTTAGACCAAAATGCTGTAAAGCTACCAATGTGCTTCTTCAACCCACCCTGCTATTAGAATTAAATTTGGTGTTTAACATTGTTGGTATAACATGTAAACATTGTTTTGTGATGTTTTAACAACATAAATATAAAAAGATGTATCACTGAATTTTTAATGCTTTGCACCACACTGGGGGTGCATCTCCCATCACATGTGCCATTTCAGCTGTTCATATCAATTGGAACTCGACATCTGTGTTGCTTTTGTGGGTGAAACCTGAGCCTGTAAAATGTCACAGATAGTCGGTGAAAGATAGCAGGACTTTTGCACAATGTTTGTCACGTAATGTTTAGTCTTGCTTAAGGCTCAAATTGGTACGATATCTCTTTCAAACATACACACGGATATTTAGTATTCATAAAGCACTAATACATGTTAGGATATACAAGCTTATGAGACAGCTTATCCATCTTAGGTGTATGCTAATGCAAAAGCCATGACCCGTATTCACAAAAGGGATCAAGCTCAAGTTGAGCTAAAAATCAGCTCAAGTTTACAACTGTTTACACTAAATTTGAGCTGATTTTGGCTCAACTTGATATTGATCCCTTTTGTGACCACGGACCCCGTATTAACATGTTTGAGTACATTATATAAACTGAAACTTCATTATCTGAACTGATAATTTCCCCTAACTGCAGAGAAACTTGAGGTTTTAGCAAGGCTAGTCACATCAATATGTGTGAACTGTTTTATTTTTTTCCTCTTGTACAATTAAGATTTTACAATAATGCTGCATTTATCTTTTACATATCTGTATGTTATTATTGTAAGGACAAGTAATTCATGACCTCTAATAATGAAGTTTCAATAAATAGGTTTATATCTGTACATGGTTGGCTTTTACGTCAAAATGCACAACTGTCCTTTCGTGGAACAATTTTTGCCATATTTGCTCCGACATGAGAAAAGTAACCTGATAATATGTTTTCATTGAAATATGCATTTGTAAAGATAACCATGTGTTAAGCATCAATTAATTTTGTTGCATTTTAACATCATTGCCTGATGATCACTTCAGGTACTACCTTTCTATAGATGTGTGCTGTCAAGTCAAATTTCACTGAACTGGGGAAAAATTCCTCTTTCATTTAATAATTTCTAGATAACAGAGTAAAAGGAATATAACATTTCTGTTGAACCTAGCCAAACTTTCCAGATGCCATCAAATATTTCAATGGGTTGTGTTACCATAAGCCCAGCCATTTGTTTCAACTGAACAAGGGAAATACTTGCTTTAGCATATTATACTGTATTGCCAAAATCAATTGGTAAAACAAGGTACATATGTATCTGAAAGATCCAGGTTATGGGAAGTTCTGTGTCTACCAGGCTCAAAGCATGGTTTGTCTGTACACTTTGTTTTGTAATCTTCGCATACTTCAAGAAAAGCGGGGATAACAGTAAACTGACAAGGCAGTGGATTACATGTATTTCAGGTAAGCAATAGCAGACTATAACTAGAAAGCACTCTCAGAGGGCAGGCTTCTACCAAAAAGTCAGTTGAGTACTCCCAGTTTGTGAACTGACAGTTTTTTTTTATTTTAGTATTCAGTGATAATGAGAATTTTCTACATTCTAGATTTTCAGTATCTACACAATGATCTAGATGTTTACAAAAATATAATCACTTCTTGTGGCTAGGCTCTATCAATAAATAAAAAAAGCTTAGAAAGATCCGTTCATAAGTTTTATAGTCGTCTAGAACATAAACAAATGCAACCAAAAAGAAAACCACCTTGGCAGATATAACAATACTTAATACCTAGGTCAAACCTTAACATGCTAACATCATGACCTACAAGTGAGTTTGTCTACTTTCGTTTGTGCTTCCTTTTGATACAGTCCACTTTTTGTTTTGATGCAACATCTTCAGCGCAATACACTGGGATTTGCATCCGAGTAGGACGGGTTTGATAAAACACAGAACACGATTTCCATTTGGGAAGGATGCATTTGATAAAACACAGAACATGATTTGCATTTGGATAGGATGCGTTTGATACAACAGAATATGATTTGCATTTGGGAAGGATGGGTTTGATACAACACAGAACATGATTTGCATTTACATTTGCGTGGGATGCATTTGATACAACACAGAACATGACTTGCATTTTGGGTAGGATGCATTTGATACAACATGGAACATAATTTTAACTTGTCACTGGCTTTTTTTAAATGTCTCAAAAACACCCAGCAACCTCTTATAAACTGTTTTAAGCTCTGTACGCTGGAGGGGGGGGGGGGGGGGGGGGGGGGCAGGATGTATGGGACAGCCTAAGTGGGACAGCTTATTCTTCCAACTGCACTAGCCAAATATGAGGTCACTTTTCGGAAAAATAAGGATGAGGTAGTCCATGGAAAATTTAATACGGACCTAAGTACAACTATATGTAAAGCACATGAAAATGAAGAAAACATCTTATACCCCAGTTCCACTCACATGAGTTTGCCTCCCGACAGCTCTGATCACCTAGACCTAGGATGTAAATCTTATTGGTTGTATGACCTAGCCATCCTTCAGTCACAAAGGATCAGGTGTTCTTTAAGGTATCTGAACCAACTAATCTTGTTCCATGCAAATATAAGTCATATTAATCTGCCAATTGACCTTCTCTGTTTCGTCCCCAAAGTGACCAGGACTTTGTGCTTTGACATCTCTTTATGAATAAAATATTATTTGACTGATCTTTTGGTCAAATGACTTATTTTTTCACTCTGTCCTTGTTCAACAGGATTAGTTTGAGCAGCCTCTGAAATTATAAATTGAAAAGTCTTGTAACTCTTGAAACTGGAACTGATGTGTTAGGTGTTTTGTGAACAGGGTCAATATATATACAAAGATTCTTAGAATTACTTTTACAAGAACTTTTCAGAATTGATTGTTATATGTATTATATTTTTAACACAGGTGGTTTGTCTGACCTTATGGTTAGGATGTTGGCCTTCAAAGATGAATGTTTGGGCTTCAATCCTTAGTCAGGTCATAGAGATTGTACCCTTGCAAGAGGTACTTCACACATATGTCCCTATTCAATCAGTAGTACAAATGGGTACAGATATTAGTTAGGTGAACCTGCGACACCCTTGCATTGTGTACCAATGAGCAGAAGCACCCTGTCACTTCTTGGTACAGAAACTGAAAGTGAGCACTGGCCATAGGGGCCAGTGTGATGTAAAATGACTACCTTTTTACTCTCTTCCCCCTACACACAAAAAAAACCCACATTTGTACTGGTCAATAACTAAAATACTGACAGTGTCTGTTTTAGCACAGCTATTATATCCAATTCATCACTACATTCTCATTAAAAATCTAAAAATTCTCAGGAATTGACACATTCCCATTCTAAGAATTTATTCTTAGAAAATTTAAAAAAGAACAATAATTGTCAGACTGCTGGTGAAGATGGTAACAAAAAAGTTTGGTAAGTGACAGATTGATACATTAAACTGCTACATTAATTACAAGTTAATACATTGATATTTCAGACAGACGAGAAACCATTAATCAGAAGATTTTGTCAACAATAAGTGAGTCAGATTCCATTGTTCAGTTGCACTCCTCCTATGATACAGACTTCAATGGTTTTGATGTAAGAAATGCAAAACTGTCTTTCCTGCCAGAATTCAAAAATCCTTGTTGGTTGGAGCCGCATACTGGTAAGTAGGAAAAGTTCCAAAATGACATATACAAAATCATACATTATGAAATAATATGTCATTATTATAGAAGTGCATTGCCTGTGTATTATTCATATTTTTGAATGAAATATATATTTTTTAACATTTTCATTGAGGATGCTGTGCTTTTATTATCTACCATTTTTTATGAATGATAAGTAACATAATTAAATAACATTTAAAGAAAGAATGCTAAAAAGATCACCACTGCTGAGAAACTTGTAGACATATTTGACCATCTCATACAATGGTATGAGGGGCCATGGTGGCAGAGTGATAACACTCTCTCCTCCCACCTCTGAGGTCAGGGGTCGGTTCCTGGACCTACCTCAAGTGGGAAAGCTGGTAGTTGCTTGCCGTTGGTCGGCAGTTTACAGTACAGAACCTTGACCAACTGCATGTACTGGTTTCCTCTGCCCTTCCAACTACCTGTCGTGATATGATTTGTACAGTGTTGAAAGCGACGTAAAACCCTAAATAAAGAAATAAATATACAGCGGTATGTGAGAAAATGTTATTCTTAAAAAGGTCAATAGATTAAGTATACTGCTATAGCCTGATTTGAAGACATTTTATTTCCACTTTCTATTTTTCATTATAGTAATAAAAATGATTCAGTTGTCAACCAAATCATCTGCCAACTATTCTAGAGGGTTGAACTTAAACTAGCGGAGTAGTTTTATGTCTGTATTTCAGAGACTTTAATGTTGTCTGTTATTTCAATGGTATTTTTGCCTAAAAAAACAATTAACTGCTCTCAGATTTAAAAGGGAAAAATCAGAGTGTCCCTTTTAGGCATAAAAATTCAGCATTTTGATACTTTTGCTGCAAAAGGCTATAAATATTTCCTACATTTACCCTAGTTTGGTGCATAAGAATGCACAGAAAGTGCAAATATTCACTTTTGTGAAAAGGACGCGTCCTTTTCACAGAAACTGCAAATCCTCACTTCTCCGAAAAGGACGCGTCCTTTTCACAGAACCTGCAAATCTTCACTTCTCTGAAAAGGACGTGTCCTTTTCACAGAAACTGCAAATCTTCACTTCTCTGAAAAGGACGCGTCCTTTTTACAGAAACTGCAAATCCTCACTTTTCTGAAAAGGACGCGTCCTTTTTACAGAACCTGCAAATCCTCACTTTTCTGAAAAGGACGCGTCCTTTTTACAGAAACTGCAAATCCTCACTTCTCTGAAAAGGACGCGTCCTTTTTACAGAAACTGCAAATCCTCACTTTTCTGAAAAGGACGCGTCCTTTTCACAGAACCTGCAAATCCTCACTTTTCTGAAAAGGACGCGTCCTTTTCACAGAAACTGCAAATCCTCACTTCTCTGAAAAGGACGCGTCCTTTTCACAGAACCTGCAAATCTTCACTTCTCTGAAAAGGACGCGTCCTTTTCACAGAAACTGCAAATCTTCACTTCTCTGAAAAGGACGCGTCCTTTTCACAGAAACTGCAAATCTTCACTTTTCTGAAAAGGACGCGTCCTTTTCACAGAAACTGCAAATCCCCACTTTTCGGAAAAGGACGCATCCTTTTCACAGAAACTGCAAATTCTCACTTTTCTGAAAAGGACGCGTCCTTTTCACAGAACCTGCAAATCTTCACTTTTTTGAAAAGGATGTGTCCTTTTTACAGAGACTGCAAATCTTCACTTTTGTGGAAAGGACCTGTCGCTTTCACAGAAACTGCAAATCCTTACTTTTCTAAAAAGGACGCATCCCTTTTTTTCTATAAAGTAAATATACTTTATTTAATGTTCCCTCTGTTAACAATTAACTAATTTTGTTAATGTAACTAGACTTATGCTGTTCACTTTATTGCGAGCCGGCAGTGTATCCCCGAACATAGCAAACCTGTAGAAGTAATAATAAAAGACATAGAGGCTGAAGATTCCTGAAGTTATAAGCACTTTTTGGCTGTCCTCATTTGACCTTGAAGGAGGGTCACAAGGTCAAATTTGACCACATTAGAAGATTCCAAGCCCATGACTCCCTATAAGGTGGTTTCACATTGCAAACTTCTAGGACCAATAATGAGCAAGTTATAAGCACTTGTTTGACCTTAAAGGAGGGGCCCACAGTCAAATCTTACCACATCAGAAGATTATTAGCCCATGATTTCCTATAGGTTGGTTTCACATTGCAAACTTCTAGGACCAATAATAATCCAGTTATAAGCACTTTTAAGTTTGGCTGTCCTTGTTTGACCTTGAAGGAGGGGCCCAAGGTCAAATCCAACCACGCCAGAAGATTCCCAGCCCATGATTTCCTATATGCTGGTTTACCATCCCAAACCTCTAGGACCAATAATAAGCAAGTTATAAGCACTTTTAAGTTTGGCTGTCGTCGTTTGACCTTGAATGAGGGGCCCAAGGTCAAATCCGACCTCACCAGAAGATTCCCAGCCCATGATTTTCTATATGTTGGTTTACCATCCCAAACCTCTAGGGCCAATAATAAGCGAGTTATAAGCACTTTTACCTTTGGCTATACTCGTTTGACCTTGAAGGAGGGGCCCAAGGTCAAATCCGACCACGCCAGAAGATTCTCTGCCCATGATTTTCTGTATGCTGGTTTACCATCCCAAACCTCTAGGACCAATAATAAGCGAGTTATAAGCACTTTTAAGTTTGGCTGTCCTCGTTTGACCTTGAAGGAGGGGCCCAAGGTCAAATCTGACCACATCAGAAGATTTGCAGCACATGATTTCCTATAGGTTGGCTTCACATTGCAAACCTCTAGGACCAATAATAAGGGAGATATAGGCACTTTTAAAGTCCGCTATGTGGGTTACTTCGGCACTCCGTGGATGACCTTGAATTAGGAGCTTCAAGCTCAAATGTGTGCAAGGTTGTAGAGGACATGTATATGTGTCATACATATCACCTATGAAGAGATTCCACCTTCTACCTATGAGGAAGAGCCAGTAGAAAAATGTAGATTATTTTCAAAGAAATGCCCGTGGCGGCCATCTTGTTTTTCAGAATGAGGCTATTTTCCTTCCCAGAGAAGCTTACCCCCCAATGAAGATATCCTGCAAATTTGGTGAACCTAGCTGCTGTTGTTTTCTTCTTAGAGCGTTAACGCCGAAAATCTCTCTACGCGTGGCGGCGGCGGCGTAGCGGACGCTAAACCAAAGTATCCGCCGGATTCTTCCGGTGGATACAACAAGGATAGCCAAATTTAAAAGTGCTTATAACTTGCTTATTATTAGTCCTAGAGGTTTGAAATGTGGAACCAACCTATAGAAAATTATGGGCTGGGAATCTCCTTTTGTGGTCAGATTTGACCTTGGGCCTATCCTTCAGGTTAAAAGAGCATAGCCAAACTTAAAAGTGCTTATAACTCACTTATTATTGGTCCTAGAGGTTTGAAATGTGAAACCCACCTATAGGAAATCATGGGCTAATAATCTTCCGATGTAGTAAGATTTGACCTTGTGCCCCTCCTCCAAGGTCAAATGATGAGAGCCAAAAAGTGATTATAGCTTAAGGAGTCTCAGCCTCTATGTCTTTTATTATTGCTTCTACAGGTTTACTATGTTCGGGGATACACTGCCAGGTTGCAATAAAAGTGAGCAGCATAACTCTAGCTAAATTAACAATATTAGTTAATTTTTAACAGAGGCAACATTATCTAAATAAAGTATATTTACCTTTTAGAAAAAAAGGATTTTTAGAAAAGTAAGGATTTGCAGTTTCTGTGAAAGTGACGTGTCTTTTTCAGAAAAGTGAAGATTTGCAGTCCCTGTAAAAAGGACGTGTCCTTTTTTAAAAAAATGAAGATTTACCATTTCTGTGAAAAGGACGCGTCTTTTTTTTAAAGTGACGATTTGCAGTTTCTGTGAAAGGGACGCGTCCTTTTTAGAAAAGTGAGGATTTGCAGTTTCTGTGAAAAGGATGTGTCCTTTTTAGAAAAGTGAGGATTTGCAATTTCTGTGAAAAGGACGCGTCCTTTTTAGAAAAGTAATGATTTGCCCTTTCTATGAAAAGAACCTTTTTAGAAAAGTGAGGATTTGCAGTTTCTGTGAAAAGGACGCGTCCTTTTCAGAGAAGTGAAGATTTGCCATTTCTGTGAAAAGGACGCGTCCTTTTCAGAAAAGTGAGGATTTGTAGTTTCTGTGAAAAGGACGTGTCCTTTTCAGGAAAGTGAGGATTTGCAATTTCTGTGAAAAGGACGCGTCCTTTTTAGAAAAGTGAGGATTTGCTGTTTCTGTGAAAAGGACGTCCTTTTTAGAAAAGTAATGATTTGCCCTTTCTGTGAAAAGAACCTTTTTAGAAAAGTGAGGATTTGCAGTTTCTGTGAAAAGGACGTGTCCTTTTCAGAGAAGTGAAGATTTGCCTTTTCTGTGAAAAGGACGCGTCCTTTTCAGAAAAGTGAGGATTTGTAGTTTCTGTGTCCTTTTCAGGAAAGTGAGGATTTGTAGTTTCTGTGAAAAGGACGCGTCCTTTTCAGGAAAGTGAGGATTTGCAATTTCTGTGAAAAGGACGCGTCCTTTTCAGAGAAGTGAAGATTTGCCATTTCTGTGAAAAGGACGCGTCCTTTTCAGGAAAGTGAGGATTTGTAGTTTCTGTGAAAAGGACGCGTCCTTTTCAGGAAAGTGAGGATTTGCAATTTCTGTGAAAAGGACGTGTCCTTTTTAGAAAAGTGAGGATTTGCTGTTTCTGTGAAAAGGACGCGTCCTTTTTAGAAAGTAATGATTTGCCTTTTCTGTGGAAAGAACCTTTTTAGAAAAGTGAGGATTTGCAGTTTCTGTGAAAAGGACGCGTCCTTTTAAAAAAAGTGAGGATTTGCTGTTTCTGTGAAAAGGACGTGTCCTTTTCAGAGAAGTGAGGATTTGCTGTTTCTGTGAAAAGGACGCGTCCTTTTCAGGAAAGTGAGGATTTGCAGTTTCTGTGAAAAGGACGCGTCCTTTTTAGAAAATTGAGGATTTACTATTTCTGTGAAAAGGACGCGTCCTTTTTAGAAAAGTGAGGATTTGTAGTTTCTGTGAAAAGGACGCGTCCTTTTCAGGAAAGTGAGGATTTGCAATTTCTGTGAAAAGGACGCGTCCTTTTTAGAAATGTGAGGATTTGCTGTTTCTGTGAAAAGGACGCGTCCTTTTTAGAAAAGTGAGGATTTGCAGTTTCTGTGAAAAGGACGCGTCCTTTTTAGAAAAGTGAAGATTTGTAGTTTCTGTGAAAAGGACGCGTCCTTTTTAGAAAATTGAGGATTTGCTATTTCTGTGAAAAGGACGCGTCCTTTTTAGAAAAGTGAGGATTTGTAGTTTCTGTGAAAAGGACACGTCCTTTTCAGGAAAGTGAGGATTTGCAATTTCTGTGAAAAGGACGCGTCCTTTTTAGAAAAGTGAGGATTTGCTGTTTCTGTGAAAAGGACGCGTCCTTTTTAGAAAAGTAATGATTTGCCCTTTCTGTGAAAAGAACCTTTTTAGAAAAGTGAAGATTTGTAGTTTCTGTGAAAAGGACGCGTCCTTTTCAGGAAAGTGAGGATTTGCAGTTTCTGTGAAAAGGACGCGTCCTTTTCAGAAAAGTGAAGATTTGTAGTTTCTGTGAAAAGGACGCGTCCTTTTCAGAAAAGTGAAGATTTGTAGTTTCTGTGAAAAGGACGCGTCCTTTTCAGAAAAGTGAGGATTTGCAGATTCTGTGAAAAGGCCGCGTCCTTTTCACAAAAGTGAGGATTTGAAGATTCTGTGAAAAGGACACGTCCTTTTCTGAAAAGTGAAGATTTGTAGTTTCTGTGAAAAGGACGCGTCCTTTTCAGAGAAGTTAGGATTTGCTGTTTCTGTGAAAAGGACGCGTCCTTTTTAGAAAGCGAAAATTTGCAGTTTTAAGGAAGCGTCCTTTTCACAAAAGTGAAGATTTGCCGTTTCTGTGCATTCTTATGCACCAAACTAGGTTAAATGTGGGAAATATTTATAGCCTTTTGCAGCAAAAGTATCAAAATGCTGAATTTTTATGCCTAAAAGGGACACTCTGATTTTTCCCTTTTAAATCTGAGAGCAGTTAATTGTACATTATGGGGTGGGGACGGGTGGTAATAACAGTGGCAATACACTGACCCTTAGACTCTTCTGGTTGGGGGGTTCTTAGCTCGACTTTTCAACGGACAGTCAAAGTTGGTGTTTTACACCTCGATCAACAGCCAGGCTCATATTGAGACAAGTAAACAGCATTTGTCACTTTGTGGGAGTCAAATGCACACAGAGGTGACAGTCTGCGATTACATATCACACTTGCCAACCGCTCAGGCCAAGGAGGATATTTCATCTCTTTGATTCCCATTGTTTGTTTTTTCAGTTATTTTATGCTGAGTATGTCAAGTGAGACTCTATTTTGTTGTAGAAATATTGGACCATCCCAGTTTCTGATAGTGTTTTGTCAGGTGATCACAAATATATTTTTGTTCTCCAAATTTTGCCTTTTCAGATGGGAATGTGTATGCCAAAAACCTGTTCTTCTCCACTCAGGCATATCCAAAAAGAATATGGAAGTCAAAGTTCAAAAATCTTCACAAGGGAGGAGTAACATACACACATCACACCTTATGCAACTCTGCAGGTATATTTTATCTAGTTCATATTTCAGAAACAGCAATCAAATCTAGTAACAATTGCCAAATTCCCATCAAAGGTAGCTTTACAATAATTTATCATGAAACTCCATTGAATCAAATCTCTATATCCTTAAATATCATGGAAAATGGCCTTTACAGAGCTGACATTTATTGTTATTTTAAAGAACAATGTCCAGGTTTGTTTTAAGTTTATGTTTACTTGTGGGAAAATAACTTTTTAGGATACTCGTATTCATACGACAGGTAAACTGGAAAGGAGAAGTTCTTGAATCCACTGACCTATCTCCCAATGAAATATTGACCTAGCTACTGGTCTACCCATTCATTTAATGTTTTAATAGAATTTCTTATTTTATTATGTCCACCCCAGTGGGGGGTGGACACATTATTTTTGCTTTTTCCGGCGTCTGGCGTCCAAACGCTTGGTTTCCGCTCATTTGAAGGACAAGTATTTATCCTATCTTTACCAAATTTGGCATGCGTGTTTATTGGGTTAATAGCTTGCATGGGATTGCTTTTGGTGAAGATAGGTCTATAGCTAACTAAGTAATAGCTACTTAGCTACTTTTGTGTACTTCTTTTGTTTCCGGGCATTTTAAGGAAAAATATTTGACATATTTTTACCAAATTTAGTATGAGCATTACTTAAGTCGATAGCTTGCTTGGGATTGGTTTTAGTGATAATAGCTCTATAACTGACTGAGTAATAGCTACTTAGCTACTTTGCCAGAAATGGAAAACACAAATTTGCTTCTATCTCCTTAACCGTGCGAGATAGAGCGATTTCATCGAAATTTTCGACCCACAGGGTATTCAAGCCATGTACTCTTCGCAATTTTCAAAAAATTTTCCCCTCCCCAAAAATGGCGGCCATTTTGAATTTTCGAATTTTTGCCAAAAATGGCAAAACACAAATTTCCTTCTATCTCCTTAACCGTGTGAGATAGAGCGATTTCGTCAAAATTTTCGACCCACAGGGTATCTGAGCAATGTCCTCTTGGCAATTTGCAAAAATTTTCCCGTCCCCAAAAACGGCGGCCATTTTGAATTTTCGAATTTTTGCCAAAAATGGCAAAACACAAATTTCCTTCTATCTCCTTAACCATGTGAGATAGAGCGATTTCATCGAAATTTTCGTCCCCCAGGGTATCTGAGAAATGTCCTCTTGGCAATTTTCAAAAAATTTTCCCCTCCCCAAAAATGGCGGCCATTTTGAATTTTCGAATTTTTGCCAAAAATAGCAAAACACAAATTTGCTTCTATCTCCTTAACCGTGCGAGATAGAGCGATTTCGTCGAAATTTTCATCCCACAGGGTATCTGAGCAATGTCCTCTTGGCAATTTGCAAAAATTTTCCCGTCCCCAAAAACGGTGGCCATTTTGAATTTTGCCAAAAATGGCAAAACACAAATTTCCTTCTATCTCCTTAACCGTGTGAGATAGAGCGATTTCATTGAAATTTTCGTCCCCCAGGATATCTGAGAAAATGTCCTCTTGGCAATTTTCAAAAAATTTTCCCCTCCCCAAAAATGGCGGCCATTTTGAATTTTTGCCAAAAATAGCAAAACACAAATTTGCTACTATCTCCTTAACCGTGCGAGATAGAGCAATTTCGTCAAAATTTTCGTCCCCCAGGGTATCTGAGAAATGTCCTCTTGGCAATTTTCAAAAAAATTTCCCCTCCCCAAAAAATGATGGCCATTTTGTATTTTCGAATTTTTGCCAAAAATCGCAAAACACAAATTTGCTTCTATCTCCTTAACGAGCAATTTCGTCAAAATTTTCGTCCCCCAGGGTATCTGAGAAATGTACTCTTGGCAATTTAGAAAAAAATTTTCTCTTCCCACATATGGCGGCCATTTAGAATTTTCGAATTTTTGTCAAAAATGGGAAAAAACAAATTTGCTTCTATCTCCTTAACCGTGCAAGATAGAACGATTTCGTCGAAATTTTCCCACAGGGTATCTAAGCAATGTACTCTTGGCAATTTAAAAAAAACTTTCCTCTTCCCAAAAATGACGGCCGTTCTGAATATTCGAAAATTTACCAAAAACTGAAAAATAGAAGTTTGCTTCTATCTCCTTAACCGTGCAAGATAGAGCAATTTTGTTGAAATTTTTGACCCAATCAATGCAAAAAGCTGAAATAATTTACATGTATACTGATAAATATTTAAGCATCATTCATATATTATACAAATGAAACAGGGTCTTGTAAGACTACAGTACAATTTTTGCAAAAGGTTCATGGGATGGACATTACACATGATAATATGTGTTCTTCTATGCTATCCTGTTTCTATTCATATGTCGCAGCTACTATCAACAGGGTGTCCTATTTCTAGTTACCTTTTATTACTAGAGGTTATATTTTGAGGTATGTTCATCTGTCTGTGTTCGTAATAAGTGCCAAATCAACTGGAGAATTGCTTCGGAAGAGAAAAAGAAATTGTTTTTGCACAGCAGAAACAAAGCTTCCAAATGAGAATTAATTATTTTGCCGAAATGAAGGTCTTGCACTGTTTAATATGTTTTCCCATTTTTATAAAAATTCAACTTGCCTGCAAGAAATGGCAGGAAAATATGCTATCTTGAAAGAATATACCCTGCAGGCCAAAGGTTTTCGTTGAAATTGCTCTATTTGACAACATTTTTGAGATGTGTTTTTGAGTTTTATTCAGAATTTCAAGATGGCTGCCAAAAATGGGGGGAATGAGTTTTGGCAAAAAGTGGCTGGTGAATGTGTGTATAAATGTGTATGATAAATGGGTTTTTGCATTTTAAGCAGAAATTCAATATACCTGCAAAGAATGGCGGGAAAATGATTTTTGGCATAGCATGGCAGGTGACTTAGCCACCAAAATTTACAAGAAAAACCAATGGCAAAAAAAGTGCTAGATGCCTATGCGCATACAATGTGCATCAAAAATTTTGTCGAAATTTCTCTATATTGCACCTTTTCCGAGATAAATGCATTTTTGCATTTTACGCAGTATTTCTAGATGATCGCCAAAATGATGGGAACAAGACTTTCAGCAAAAAGTATCAGGTGACTGTGCAGTGTGAGAAATTCGTTGTAAAGCAGTGGTGGCCCCATAGGGCCACTAAGTTCTGAAGTTCAGTGGCCCCTATTAAAACTTGATGGCCCAAACTACTGGTGGAAGGAATATTGTCATCAAAGTCACCTTCAGTAGTTACTCTATATTCTTTTTTACTGTATTTGATTAGAAATTTCTCCATGCTATACTATCAATTATTAATAATTCAGGCTGGAAAAGAATGTTAAAGATTATATTTTTACTAAAATGTATGAATTGTGAAGGTTATTTTCAAGGTCATGACATATACAGAAAAAAAGGTGCCAGAGAAGTCTTTCATTTCTTTCAGAAAAAAAGGCCAAAACCAGCCAAATTAACACTTTCACATTGACAATTAAATACCCCAAGTTAAGGCTATCCTGTTTAATGTTAAACCATTTCTTATTAATTCAGCTTTCTTTCAGTTACATAAATATTAATGATGTGGAGAACAAAGTGTGGGAACACAGTTACACAAAACATTTTGCAAGTTTTATGAGGAAATGGCTTTCTGAAGTTTCTGTTTAAGGTAGACTTTCATCAAGTCCTTTTGCCTAAGGTATTATACGAGGACTGAATGACTTTTTTATCAGAATGTGGGGCTGTATTTCTCCAGGCAGAAGCTTTTTTTAAATTTTCAAGTGGGTTCATAATGATTTCATGTGTCAGATTTGCTGAAAAAAGCAGAGCCAGCCTCTGTAGTTAGGCACAGACTTGTTACTTTGTTTAAAAATAGAGAATTTTATGTAACAGCAATCCCCAATGTATTTCTACAAGACACACATTAAAATCAAAATCAGCCATTCACACAGCCAACCACACAAAACCCTTTATTCTTTCCCACCTCAAGTACACTTGTGTATGTACCCCTAAAGATAAGTGTATATTTCTGTCTATCTGGTCACAACTCACACATGTATGTGTGTGTATTGGTGTATCTCTTCTCAGAAACAGCCAACCAAGCCAAGTACAATTGGTTTACAAGATAAGCATGTATTTTTGTCTGTCTATCTGGCCACAACTCACATGTGTTTATGTGTGTGGGGGGGAGGTGTATGTATGGGTGTATATCTTCTCAGAAACAGCCAACCAAGCCATGACAGAAAATAATCAATAGAATTTACTGACTTTCTCCTCCCCACTGATACACTAGAATCTACCCTCACTGTGCATTGAATTCACAAGTCACAAGTTTGGCAGTGCATGTTTTTTTCTCAACTCATATATAAGACCTTTTGTGAATCCCGGCCCAGGCCTTCAAAGCTGTCTTCAGTATAATGCAACTATTCAATATGAATGTCAAAAATAGACTATGAAATACACTTTATGTCCTCCACACATTAAAGGCCTACAACTTTTGTATCTGAGGGAACTAAACTAGTGGTGAGTTAAGATATTATGAGAAAGTTTTATTAAAAATAAATTTGTTCTTTTCAGAAATTTTCTATCACATGCAACACACCAGTGGAAAAGCTACAGGCTGGAAGTATTGAAGTACATAAAGATTAAAGAGGTGGAACACATGAACTTAGCCTTGCCACAGGCGTTTATATGTATAATATAGACACATCTGTGTGATTGCATTATAAGCATTTTTCATAATGCTCTCATACATTTACTTAGCCTAGCTTGCTGAGGAGAACTGTCTCCCAGACTAGAAAGGCCTCTGATACAGTGTGCATTATGGCAAAAAATATTTCACATAATTTGCATTATGGTTGAGACAGCCTGGAAGGCCAGGCTAACATGAACTCTGTGTGAGAGTGAGTGGCAGGCCTTGTGCGTGTGTTATGGGGAGGGGCAAGAGGAATGAGGGGATCTTTTCATTTTATATTCACTCTCTGGCTGAACACTGCAGAGTTGGTAAAGGGAGGGGGGATGTATGTTGGCCTGTCTGTGAAAGAGAAAATAACTGCTAATTAAGGGTGAACTCAATCTGGAATATGCAAAACACAATGCATAATTAAAGGCTTAGCCATGGGGAAAGAAAACCAGTTAAAAATAAATGACAGCACACTGGATTGTATTACCAGAGGAGGCATGTTGTAGTCAATGTGGTGGCCCATTGGGGCCCATGAAAGTCAAGTTGTGGTGGCCCTAACTTAAAAAGGGGGGGCCCCGGGCCACGGGGCCACCCCGAATTTCGCACGCTGTGACTGTGTATGCCCTACGGGTAAAAAATTTCGAAATTGCTCTGTCTAATACAGTTTTGGGGATAAAGACATTTTTGTGTTTTATGTAGAAATTCAAACTGGCCACCAAAATAGCAAGAAAACTATTTGTGGGAACAAGTGGCACGTGACACTTTTTATTGTGGGTAAAAAATTTTGTGAAAATTGCTCCATCTCACACAGTTTCTGAGATATTAAAAGAAAAATTGTGCTTTCCAGATATCCATAGAAGAAACTTACTTGTCAAATTTCATGTGAATATGTGAAGCACTTTTTAAGTTATCATCCGAACAAGCACATCCTTTTTAAAAACATGTTTTTGGTCATGTAACTTCTCTGATTGGTCAAAATGTCATGATATTTAGAAAGTTTTCCCAGGGCCACTGCATACATGTGGCAAATTTTAAGAGAATCCGCCCTGTGGTTGGCATAGCCATCAGCAATAGAAAATGCAGGAGCCGGCGGCCCCTTCTGCATGAATTTCTCCTGTATACAAACAAGCGTCCCCCAATGAACCAATATTTCTTAAATTTTATGCAGGTAGGTTCTGATCAAAGGAAGAAGTGATTAAAGTTTGGGAAAGATTTTTTTTCTTTTTCTAGATTAGAAAATCACAATTTTTTTCAGAAATGTGCCCTGTTGGAGGTCTGCATTCTACAAGTGCTTTCCACTTTATATATATTTATACACACAACACTAGAAAATGAACTCGTCCACATTAAAAATGCAATTAAATGTAAGGAGTTCATGTCATTATCAAATCTGTTGCAGAAGGGTGCAGAATCAGATGTCTTCCATATTTCATGTTGCTTGGAGTTCACAAATCTGCAACTACAGACCTTTACAACAAAATGGAGATGCATCCACAAATATTTTCTAGTATTGAAAAAGAGGTAATTATGTGATCATGGTTTAGTTTAGACTTTTAATTGTGCTAGAAGTTCTGTTCAATTAGAACAAGTGCAAGTAAGTGTCTGAGAGCTTGCTTTTCTTTGTTATTTTTTGGCAGGTATACTGGTGGAATCAGCTCAGATTCAAGAAGATGCTTGGGGCAAGCCTTGGTGATTATGCGGACTTATTTGATGATGCTGTAGAAGAAATTAAAGCCCTTTATATGAATAATATAACTGAAGCTATTTACCACCCAGAAATACTTGGAGAATACACCGCAATGACTTTCTTTGACATGTCATACTGGAGACAAGATCCAGAGAACAAAGAACTCAGCGAACCACTGATTACGACGCCATATGATGTACATAAAGTGAACCCCAATATTAAGCTTATAATCCTCCTAAGAAACCCAACTGAAAGGCTCTATTCTCATTACAACTATTTCACCGATAATGTCTCTCCTGAAGATTTCCACACCAGAGTCCTAGGTTCTATCTGGTGGTGGAAACTTTGCACTGAAACTAAAGGTTTGCCAAGAAGAAACTGTGCCTATGGTGCACCTCCAGACATGCCTTATGTCTACGATGAAGTTGGGAAACCTTACATGTGGTGGAGCAGTCGATTTAATTACTCAGGAGAGTTAAGGACAGGGATGTATCCTATACATGCCAAAGAATGGCTCAAAGTCTTTCCAAGAGAGAGTATGCTGTTTGTCAAGATGGAGGAATATAGTGCATACACAGCTGAAACCTTTGTAAAACAGATCTTTCCATTTCTGGGAGTAGACAAACCTGATGAGGAAATCATGAAACACATGACAAAGAAGACAGCATTACCCAACAAATCATATCGACCAATGTTGAATGAAACTCGTCGTGTGTTACAACAGTTCTACCGGCCATATAATGAAGAATTAGCACAACTGTTAGGGGACCAAAAATGGCTTTGGAGAAGCTGAACAAATGTCCAATTAATAATTTCCAACATAAAATCCCTATTACCTATTTTTCAGTTTGTTTTAGAACCAATATTTAAGTACTCAAGAACTAATTAATTTCTTTCAAGTTCCTAGTACATTTATTCCAACTTTAGTTTTTAAGATGCTGAAGTCTGATAAAAGTTCTTATTGTGCTACCAAATTTTATACTCAGGGAATGTTAGTCAACAGCCAACAAAAAATGAAACAAATGGAAAAATTGAAGGTTCATAATACATAATCTAGATATCAGAAACAGGTACAGTGGAATCATAGACAAATCGGCCCTTTGCCAAATCAGCCCCTCAAGATTGGCCCCCAGTTGAAAACAAACAATAGAATGTAATGAAATAAGAGTACTTTTATGCTGCTTAACATCTCCATCATATGACAGACGCAAAGGCTGAAACACACTTATTGATGAATAGTACATCAGGTAAGCATGTATCAGGTCAACTTGGTTCCTATTACTGTCAAATAATGGGGGATAATTCTTTATGTTGACAACTTCTTGATATTTAGCAAAAAGTTTAATTAACATATATCACCTAATATTGCAATAACCTTCATTATCAAGTTTTTAAATCAAGGGTGTTAACTTCTTTATTGGTACTTATTAAAAGTGCAATTAACATACATCAAAGATTACTAGATGCTGTAATCAATACCTTTCATCCTCTGTCCTTTATTCAATTATTAAAAAGTGCAATTGGTATTATAAAAGTTAAGTGCTATGAAAGTTTTAAATTAATTTTATATTAGGTTAAACCCATGACTTATGTTCACAACCACCTAACTTTTGTACTCTTTGTCCTTTGTTTAACATATATTCTCTTTGACTTGGGTATTTTGTTCAGGGGTCCTATGTGACTAAGGTATTTTATCTTGCGGGCCAAATCGACAGGGGCTGATATGTCTAGCTCCCAGAGTATCACTCTCTATATGGGAATTATTTACAACATATGTACTTGGCACATAGAATTAACTGCATATTGTCTTGGCCCAATGCTCTCAGATGATCTCCTACATCCCAGCGAGACGTTTCAAAGTTTGAGACCAAGATGTTATACAATTTTAAGTGGTGCAATAAATGCAAATAAAACATGTTCTTTATGACTATAGTTTGATCATGAAGGGATGCAGATGAGGAGATATTATCCATCTATTATCTTCTACCTCTCAGTTTACAAAGTTAATTGGAAAACTTTTCAGGTCCAACAGATCTGCAACACAAACATATTGCAGGAACATAGAAAGACTTGCCAGTCCTTTTACTGTTTCTTAAATCAATAGTGAGTTGACTGTGGCAACTGCATAAGAACTGCTGTGTTGACCCTATTCCTGAAGTAATTTTGGCTATTAAAATATACATATTAATAGTTCTCTGAAGTTACAGGACATCCAGACCTGTAACTCAAGATACGGGTCTGTGAGAAGAGGTACCAGTCTCGGAGCGGGGTAGGTGTAAATGTCTTACACTGTTACCTCTCAAGACCTGTTTGGGTAATCCTTTCATCACTGGGATAATTTGGTAGTTGATACTGCCAAGTGGCTATCAACACATGTCAATATCTAATATGTCTACCATTATATTTGAAAATTGCAGAATGATTCCTTCTGGGGCTGTAATAGGGTGTCCCTGTATTCAAACATAGGCTGCGTACATTGATAAAGAAAAAAATTAGCTACTCATGATACTTTTATATTATTATGTATTTCCATAAATCACATGGGTGACACCTATAGATACAACAAGACTATTGCCGCAGTAGTTATCTCACACCTGAGGATCAGTAATAATGGAGCACTAAGGGAAATTAAGGTCTTTGTAGTAAGATGACCCCACTTGACATTGAGGAAGGGGTCAAAGTCACCAATTAGAAAAGACACTCAGGCCATGACTTTCTATAAGTCGTTTTCACATTTGGAAGCCCACGGAGCAATGAAAAGGGAGATATAAGTTCTTTTTAGTTAGGTAACCCCATGTGATATCAAACGTGATATGATGGCCATCTTTTTCGAACTAGATCAAATAACCATCATGGTAGCTTTCTTAGCCATGTATCTTTTGTGCAAATTTGATGAACCTAGCTGCAATATTTTAAGATTTAGAGCATCGTAATGACTTTTCAAACAATGGGTTATGGCAGCCATTTTGTTTTTCAAAATGAGAGCAAAATTTTTCACACATAAAACATTGGAAGGCCAGGACTTTCCATGAGTTGTTTCTACATTCTGAAGCCATAGGATCAATAAGGAATATTTCAGGATGTTTTAGTATGTTGAGCCCATTTGACTTTGAAGCAGGGGCCAAAGGTCAAAATTAACATTTGGCAAAGATTCCCAGGCCATAACTTCCTATAAGTTGTTTTCACATTCCAATTCCCTAGTAGCAATGATAAGGGAGATATAAGACCTTTTTAAAAGGATTACCTCACTTGACATTAAACATGCAAAATGGCGGCAATTTTTTTTCAAAACTATACCAAATTACTATCAGGCTAACATTCCTAGCTATATATTTTTTTCTGCAAATTTGATGAACCTTATTAAAGGTAAGATATCATGCAAAAGCTGTTTAGGGACTACACATCGGATACTTTCTATTTATTTACCTGTTTTAACAACTTTACAATAGAAATATACTTGTAGAAGTATCTTGAAAATCAATAGTTATGCTACAAGTTTAAGCAGCTGTTATTATGATACAAACATTATCATTCCTTATCTATCTTATCTCACATATTTATCCTTTATCTTTTCAGCAATTTCTAGAAGAATAGCCTTCAAGTCAGAAAGATTTTGCAGAATTACAGAATTAATACCCATCTACTTCTGATACAACAAAGTTCCAAAATATTGCCCAAAATGCCACAAAGATAATGACAAGCTAAGGTGAACACAATCTAAACTTATTATAACCACATAATGTAGATCAGTATACAACCAAATATGTCACACAATGACTGAAGGCAATGTGTATTAAATGTATAGACAAATAAGAAAGACTTTCAAACTTTTTTGATACATGCATATCTTAAATGATTTGTTTTAAAGCTGAAATTTTCTGGAAAAAAAAACTATATCTTAACATAATACACCAACAACTTTGATGTCAGACAGACTCTACTCAGCCAATGTTTGAAACTGAAAATAACTTGACAATTTCAAGATACCCGAACACTTCTACTGGTTTTAATCCACACCATGACAGTTTAACACAAAGCCTTACAATTAAATAACATTTACTTATTTTAGTCGTAAAGCAATTAGAAGTCTTTGAAAATTAGTTTATAGTTATAATATTTTTCACACTAACTTTATCTTCAGACCGTGTTCTCCTTCTGTCAACATCAGTTTTCCCTTTCAGTGCCTGCTTTATATTCAGATTCTGTTTCTTACCCATTGCTGTAGTAGTTGCCATCATGATCTTTGTGGCATTCTGTGCAATTTGTTGTTTTCCTTGATTCGGTCCCTGAATTTTTGTGATTGATACATCAGCATTAGTTGCCACTTTATTCACTGGTTCCACATTGGGTGGATTAGGGACCTCACTAGGTATGACAACATCAGAAACTGGTTCAGACTCACTAAAACACGCTTTAATATATTCCCCAGCAGTTTCAAACTCTATACATTGCAGTACTGGGTTCTCTTTGGTGCCAAATTTGGTCAAGACCTCTTGGCACTTGAGGCTTTTGCCATGAGACATTGTGTGCAAAAGGACTGTGACCAGATTGTAGCCATTGACATTTCTAGTGGTGGAATTTTGCCGGAAGCTGTCACTTTTCTGTATGAAGTTGTACACTTGTGGTGCTAAGCTTGGTGATATATATATAAACAGGGCTGATGTTGAAACATTTCGAAAATGTGCCAGGATCTTAATGATTTCAAATTTTGGCAGAACCAGGGTATTCACAGATGATACTTTGTACACACGTGAATCCACAATGTTCTTTTCAACACGGATGTTTATCTCATTGGCACTCAATACCAGGGAAGAGACCTTGATTTTGTGTGGCCCAATACTGGCGATGTATGCGTCTAGTAACAAAGAATCTTTCTGTCTGACATGGTAAGATGCTGATATGGTTGGTTTTTCAGGAAGTTTACGTTTCAACACAGCGGATCGACCTGATCCAGTTCCTGGCTGATTACTCCCACTTGAAATTGGTACTACAGCTCCACCACCCTTTGACGATAATGTAAGATTACCTGACACCTGGCTGGCAGTATCTTCAACTGTTTCAGTATGGTCCACTGGAAATACTGTCTTGGCCTGTTGCAACACTTCTGAACCCTGCACTGAGTGATGATTTGATGGAACCTCATCATGAATTGCAGACTCTGCTAAATTTTCAAAAACGTCATCCAAAGATACTTCTTTCAACACTTCACTGTCAGGAAATGGCAAGTTGAAGTTGCTACCTGACACTCTATCCTGTATCTCTGATGGTTCTAAATCATCTATATCTGGTCTTGAATGGAAGAGTGGAGTAGTGGCATTGTTATTGTTGTTCAGATCAACCAAGGTATTTGTTTCCTCTTCAGTTGGACCACTTGAACTAAAGGACATAAGAGGATCATTAACCAATGGGTTATCACTAACACTGTCACCAGTTCCATCTGTGCAAGCTAGATTATTAGTTTGTGCACCTGAAGACATATTTGTATGATCAGAAGTTTTCATCATCCATGTTTCTGTACTTTCTGGTGGCAAGTCTGAATCCTTAATGAAAGTTCTGAAATGTTTCTGTGGTAAAAATTACATTTCCATTTGAGTAAAGAGTCAATGGTTAAACCAATATGCAGCACAGTGACACCTTTGTGTTACCAAATTCCAGGTCTGTATAGTAAGTGACATGAAGATTTTGTCTGCAAACAGTACAATCCTATGACATATCTGAAAGTAAAGAAGAGATTTATTTAAAGAAACTGAGTTTAGTGAAATTGTTTATGTTAAAATAACATTGTCTTGTAAATGACAAATGAATAGCAAAACTCAAAGGTGAAGGGTTTTGGGTAAATTGATGAAACCGACCTCAATCAAAGCCTATGAAAAACAATACTCGAAACTGAAAAAATAGTATTTGATTTAAAAGCAAAGCATTAAATCAAAAATGAAAGAGCAAAATATTTGTACATTTCATTTGCTGTCGAGTAATCATGTGCAAAATAAATAAAGTTTTGTAGAATCCTTTAACATGAATTTTTAACAATAAAAAACAGCAATTATCAACACCTTAAATACAATAGGAAAACTTCCCGAATGACATATACAGAAAAAATATATCACGAATGAAGATAACAATATTATACGAGTGCGTAGCACGAGTATTATATTGTTAATCTTCATTCGTGATATATTTTTTCTGTATATGTCTGATGAGGGGGTGTTTTACTTTTATTATCCACCATTTTGTGTGATTTATCGGTTAAATAATACGAATATTTAATGACAGGACGTGAAAAAGGCTTTGAAAAGCATGAGCAACACTGAATATAAAAACTTCAATCTTTAACTTGCAATATCTCAGTCATTTCTGCATGGATTTTTATGCAACATACATCAGCAGAAGCGCTACAATAACACCTTTCTAATGATATATTATATATATTTGTAAGTTGAATACTTTCCGAGATATTGTTGAAAAACCGGAAGTTATTCACACTCATTATCCATAGTACCGGGGCGCCGGTGTATACAAAAAAAAATACATCCCGGTCTGTATTTCCCCGTATTTAGGGCAAATACGTCGCGTGGTGGATAATAAATGACTATCATACACGCAAAGGAGAAAAAAAAAATAAGGTTCGTGACGTCGCGCATCATGTGTACCCGTAATACAATATATAGGTAATTACGGTTCAATAAATCGAAAACGTCAATTGGTACCTTGTAGTCACAAGCAGATACCTGAATGCAAGCTTCTTGGGAAATAATCATTAGTATATGAAATGAAATAGTAAAGGTAAATTTGTTTACACTCTTCTCATTCAGTAAACAAAAACGCACAGACGTTGAGTACGTCACTTCTTACTGTAAAAAGTAGGGCGCCATACTTTATGCACTTATATTCTTACGCCAGATAGTAAATACTTGAATTTATGTAAGGGGGTGCACTATGGTCCCCGGAGCTTGATTTATTTTCATGGCTACATGATATCTTACCTTTAAGAAGTCGTTAATTTAGGATAAAAATGATACTACCTTTGGAAATGCTTAGAAAGTAAATCTGAAAAATATTAATTTTCTAAATGTTGCAGTCTGTATATTAAGACATCTGTATATCACCTGCTTTGTGGTATTAATTAAATCAATAACCTGGCAACAATTTTTTGGGTGTATAAAACAATAAATAATATCTTTAATAGAATAGTCATTGTAATATAAATATGACAAAATCCTTCACGTTTTGGTGGGGGTTCATTCTCATTCAAAACCATAACTATACATAATGGTGACAAAAGGAAATAATATAAAAACGCTTTTTTTTCAATTTCTATGAATGGTGATGCATTTTGCACATGTATGCGTGTATGTTGAAACAGTTTATGAGTTGTATTAGTTACTAAATAGTAATCATTACTTTTATTTTCTAGCTGTAATTTTTGTACTTCAAATAATATGCCCTTGTAATTAGATTAAATATATAAGTTAAACATCAACTGGTTTATTGATTTAAAAAAGGTTTATTAAAATAGCAATTTTTATTGGTATCCGTCTTATGAAATGATCAACACGTGTACGTACATTATATGAGTTTCAGAAATCATCACGTACATGCACAATTTTGAAGGATCCTGCAATGAGGAGCTAATTTACTAGGCATTACTGTATACTGTAGGTAAATGCTTTCGTGTAAACTCACAACTTTAATATTTATCAAAGCATGCGTGACATTATATTTAAACTCATTGTGTAATAGACTTTTATCTAAAGACAACATTTTTGGTCATTTCTATATATGTTTTTATGATATGTTATCAGTTTATTCGATTATTTAAATGAACTATTTCTCCAGATGTGGGGCGGAAGGTTATGGTATTACTGAGAAATTTGGTTTGTTTTGATTCGATACGGAAGTTCGTGAACTTGGCAGGAACCTTTCAACATGTTTTAGTAATGCATTTATGTCAGCCAAGTAATGGGAAAATATCACAGTAAAATAAAGAAAACAGACCTACAAAACATCAAACAGAAGACCTACTGTACGTGTCCAAGTATTTATATTTTAGAGTTAATGGCATTTAGTTGCCAGCCGACTGTACGTACTATAGTATGCATGGAAATTGTGTTCAACTCTCCCCCTATCATAATATGACATGACACCATGCATGTGTATTAAACTGTATATGGTAGCTGGCGCGTAATTTCGGACGCCAGATTTACAACACAAATCAGGAATTTTAATTAACAAAAGATGGCATTAAAATTGGTTATGATTTAGCTAAAGGATGCATGCATGGGCAGTGATATTGCAGACAGGACAATTATAATTTTATTAATGGACACAAATAATTCGTTTTACCAAATTATTTTTACCGCCTTTCTGTATGTCGTACTGTCCTAATTAATTGTGTATAAGACTGTCTACCCCTAGTACTAGCTAAACTTTTAACATGGCATTAAACAACTAATAATGATGATAATTGTTGAAACACTTTAAAAGAAATATTACCAAGCATACTCCCAAGTATTAGTTGTATAATATGGTTCAAGAAGAATACAATCTAACTTACAAGTGTTTATATAAATGAAATTTAAAATGTTAACCACAGCATATTGGCATATACTGGTAAAATACCAGTAGATATATGGACAAAATACCTTGAGTGAATGCTGAGTGAATCTTTCATGTGGACTGATAATTGTGACACTTGATCGAAGCTGTTATCATATGTATTTTGTAAATTCCAATTCACTGACTACCTTCTGATCAATCTAATCTAATGTGGACTTTTATAGCGCTTATAATCTCCATCACTGATGGACTCTAAGCATAATGCCACTATTGTGGATTTCTGTGCTGGCTTTTTAAAATATACTCAACTGGGTCCTTTTATTAGCATATAGCTCTTTTGTGTTACAATTTCAGCTTACTATGTTACAAACTTGGCTGCTGAAAAATGAAACTAGTTGGCAAAACAGATTTTATGGCAAAAGTAATAGTTACAGATTTTGAAAATAAATGTAATTTTACACCACAGCCTTTGTAGGCTGTGCTGGGATTGTTTTCACCCATAGCGTCCAGATGGGCTGTATCTCAGAAGTTATAAGGTGCAAGATGTTAATACCTGGTAGGGACCTTGGTTGGGGGTGTAGGTGTGCAACATCATGGTGTGACCTTGATTTGACCTTTGACCTTGCAATGTCGTAGTGACCTTGAATTTAAAAATCTTGTCCGGACTATATCTCAGAAATCCTAAGATGTAGCAAGTAGATTTGTTAGTGAATGTAGGTGTGCAACATCATGGTGTGACCTTAATTTGACCTTTGGCCTTTGCTATAGTGATCTTGATCATTAAAATCTTGTTTCGGCTATATCTCAGAAACCTTAAGGTGTAGGAAGTTGATACTTGGTTGGGACATTAGATTGGGGTTGTAGGTGTGGAAAATCAAGATGTGACCTTAATTTGAGCTTTGACCTATTGTAGTGACCTTGAACTTTAAAATCTTGTCCAGGTTCTGTCTCATAAACTGTACAGTGTAGAAAGTTGATATATGGTAGGGACATTAGTTAGAGGGTAAAGGTGTGCAATGTCATAATGTGGCTTTAATTTAACCTTTCTGTTGTGACCTTGACCTTTAAAACAATCTTGTGTGGGCCATATCTCAGAAACTATAAGGTGTAGGAAGTTGATTCTTGGTTAGGTCATTGGTTAGGAAGTGTAGGTATGCTAAATCATGGTGTTACCTTCAACATTGGCCCTGCAAAAGTGTGTTTGCCTACCATATTTGAGACATATTTATCTGATCACAAGATATATAAAGTGCTGGAACTGATTGTTACATGTACTTTTACTTAATTGTGCTATTTCCAAAGTCAAAGTTTGGGTTTTATGTACTGTTCAACAGTCAGGGGTCATATTGGGACAAGTCCTCAGCATTGCCACTTGTGGGACTGATTGAGCAGACGAACCCAAAGAGGAGACAGCCTATGATTAGATGCCAAACTTGCTAACCACTAGACCACCGAGGACCTCTGTGCTATTTCCATTGACAGCTATACTTAAATTAATAAAGTTTACAGTTTCATAGTCTTTGCTTTACTGATTAATGCTGTCTTCTTGCTGTTGAATTGTCTTGTTTATACAACCTGCTCCTGATTGTTGTACTGTCTCACTTCTATATCTAATTGTGTTGAAAACAATTTCCCCTGGGTATGGGTTTCGGACATGTCCAATGCTATTTTTTCTGACCTGCAAGATAATTGAAAAAAGTTTATACTTTTGAATTTGTATATAGCATAAATAATTTTATCAAAAAGAGAAAAAACCAAATGAATGGTGGAGTATCTATACAACTAAAAATGTCTTAAGAATAAAAAAAATTAAGTAAGTTTTCAATTTATTATAAAAATAAGTAAGTACATTTTAAAGGGACTAAGGGTGTGTGGTACAAGGGGGTGAGTTTATGGTGTAATGGGGAGGAGGTAGGAGGGCAAGTGTATAGTGAGTTTTCCCTTGATGTCAGTTGGCTTAATATACCAATATAGACAAGGTTTTATTAAAAACACTTGTGTGTCAGATGTGAAATGTAAAAACAGGAGCACTCGGGGAGCACACGCCTCCAACACCTCCAATATTGCTTGTGAGGGCAATGGTTAAAAATCCTTCAAAACATTCCTGCATCCAGAAAGTGATCCAGACCAAGTGAATCATTGAATCATTTGTTGACATT
This sequence comes from Sabellastarte sp. h YS-2021, assembly GCA_964017235.1. Taxonomy (NCBI): domain Eukaryota; kingdom Metazoa; phylum Annelida; class Polychaeta; order Sabellida; family Sabellidae; genus Sabellastarte; species Sabellastarte sp. h YS-2021. The sequence continues at coordinate 81,942,440 of OZ024935.1, read as the reverse complement.
TTCCAAATGCCAAAACATTACCTCTTTCGCAGTCGTAATAATAGTAAAATTCAGTAGGCATTCATAGAAGATCCAGTAAAGACTGTGCACCTTTGTTGTAAAGTTGAAGCCCACCCCATCTATTCACCAGAATGTCTAGCAAATATTACAATATTTAGTACATTTATTGCATTGGATTAATGAATCCAAGTCATTGTTTAGTTGAACTAGTTATAGGTTCGTAGTTACGTGCATATAATTTAAACCTAGATAGTATTTTCGAAGTACAATATCTTTCTTTTCTCTCTGATTTATTTGAAATTCTTATTATCTTGTCAAATATATAAATAATGTAAATTATAGATGGTTAATCGCACATGTGTTCTACGTACATTTAGAGTTCTTAACCACATCATTAAATCTGTTAACACAATGATTATTTTTATATATATCTGTAGTTTCAGATAAAGAAATAAAACAATGGTGAGTGTTGGTGTTATAATATTTGCATTATTTTTTATCATAATGTAAATTACTAGTTAAATAGTTGAAATTACATTTGACAGTGTAGTTGTCTAACTTATTGTAATAACTGTCTTATAGTGATGGAACATTTGATCAGAAGACATAGCTTTATGTTTGTGTAGTTCAACTATAAAGTAAATTTGTAATTAGCAGAACAATTCCTCCAGTTTAAGTATGTTTCACAGTATGTGTAAATTATAGACTTTAACAGTATGTCTTTGTTTCAATTAAATAGGCTTCGTATTTCTTCTACTTTGCAATTTTTTATCTTAATTTCAGGCACAAAGGCTTTATGAAGGAATGTCCAAAAGGAATTCTGAACCTAGAGGTAATATATATGTATACTGATCTAATATAAGTATACTTCACAAATATCTCGTAAATTATATAACCTACAAACATGTATTACATATCATTAGAAAGGTCTTTTAACAGCACTCCTCCACGTATGTTGATACATATATTCCATACAGAAATGGCTTAGAAATTGCAAGTTAAGTACATGTTTTGAGGTTTTTATATTCACTCGTGCCCCTGTATATATGTCAGCCTCTTTCACATATCACCAGTAACAAGACTACTGCCACAGTGCCTATCTCACGTCTTAGGATCAGTAATAATGGATAACTAAGGGAGTTTTAGTAAAATGATCCTACTTGACACTGAAGAAGGGGTCAAAAGCCAAAGTCAGTAATTGGAAAAGATTCCCAGGCCATGACTTTCTGTAAGTTGTTTTCACATTCCGAACCTGTAGTAGCAATAATAAGGGAGATATAAGGCCTTTTTAATAGGATAATCCCATTTGACATTAAAGTTGTGATATGGAGGCCATTTTGTTTTTGAAACGAGCCCAAATTACTATCATTCTAACTTTCCTAGCCATATATCTTTTGTGCAAATTTGATGAACCTAGCTGCAATATTTCAAGTTTTAAAAATTTAATGATTTTAAAATAATTGGCTATGGCGGCCATTTTGTTTTTCAAAATGAGGCCAAAATTGTTCTTAGGCAAAACATTTCCAGGCTTGGACTTCCCATGGGCTGTTTTTACATTCTAAAGCCCTGGCACCAATAGTAAGGGAGATATAGAATGTATGATGACCCCAATTACCCTTGAAGCAGGGGTCAAAGGTCAGATTGCACACCTGGAAACGATTCCCAGGCCATGAATTCTTACAAGTTATTTTCACATTCCGAACCCCTAGGAGCAATGGTAAGGACAATAAAAGGCCTTTTTAATAGGATAACCCCATTTGACATTAAGCAGGTGATATGATGATCATTTTGTTTTTGAAACTAGGCCAAAGTTACTATCAGGCTAGCTTTCCTAGCCATGTCTTTTGTGCAAATGTGATGAAGGTAGATGCAATATTTCAAGATTTAGAGCATCTTTATAATTTTCAAACAGTTTCCCATGGCGGCAATTTTGTTGTTCAAAATGAGGCCAAAATTTTGCACAGACATGTTTGGATAGCATAAACATTCCCTGCAAATTTGGTGACGATATCTGCATCAATGAATGAGATATTAAGGTTTATGTAAAAACGTGATAAACGGACGCACGCACACACATACGGAAGGCATTTCATAATCTCCCAAACACGGCCTTGGGCCGCTGGCAGGAGATAAATATGGATTTATTTATCTCACAAATCATACAAAATGGTGGTGAATAAAAGTAAAACATCCTTCGCTAATTCATTGCTTGTGTGTATTTTTATACAAATATTCTGGCATGTATTATATATGTATTATAAGTCAGACATATCATACATGTGTGCATTATTGCAGGGGAGTTTATTGTTTATACTCTAGTAACTCCAGCAGACTGTAATAATAGTGACGAAAATAGTCTATCAGTTGATATAAATACACTTTCCTTAGTGGTGAAACAATTGACATTTTTGTGTGTGTTTTTCATTTCACAGGGTTTTAAGAGTATCTACAGACAGTTCTTTCCACTTGGGGATCCCAGTGATTTTGCTACCATTGTGTTTAATTCCTTCGATGAAAATCAGGTAGCGTAAAATTGCCTTATCATCAGGTAGAACCTGTTGTGTTGAATTTCGAATAATCATCCAGAAAAGTTTTTTTTCATTAGCAGCTTTTTCAAATAAAAGAGGAAATGTCATTAAGAAAAGATCTCTAAGCATCTTAGATTAGCCTTGAGGGGTTTGAATGTATAAAAAACCATTATGCATGTTATTGATTCCTAAATACCAGGACAAACCAGACTGGGTTATATTTTTTGCATTCACCAGCACCACTTTCTATGCATAATTCGCATGATGAATTTGCCAAAAAGTGACAGTTTGTTGTAAATATTTCAGTAATTTTGTAAGCTACAAATGTGTAGCAATAGAGAGGTCTTTTCATTGAACTTCTGCTAGTTTTTGTTCCATTAAAATTCATGCAGAAATTGCAGAGAAATCTCAAATTAATAATTTGAAAATTTAAAAGTTTAAATATTCACTGGAAGTCCTACATATATTACATCCTTTGTTGCATCCTTTCTTATTTTACCTAATAATTATACAATATAGTGGATAATATCGTCAAACATCCCTAATGAGACATACACAAAGAAATATTATAGCACTCACAATTGTGAACAATATAATACTCATGCTTCCCAACTAGTACAATATTGTCCTCTTCATTCGTTTTGCTGTTACACAGACTCGCATTCACGTTTTTCCCAAAGGCACATTGTACCAATTGGTTGGGTGTTGTTTAAGGTTTTCATTCGCAAACTTTAACCGATTTTAATTGGCCTATTTGTAATTTTTTGTAATGTAATTTTTGTAATGTGTATTTATACTCAGCGCAATATCTCCATATACTACAGGACTCAAAGCGCTATTAAACTCATCCGACTGCACAGGTACAGCCCCAACTCACAAGTAACTGACATTCCCCTAACTGGAAAATAGAAACTCAAGGATGCTCATTTATCAACGTCCTTGAGGTTCTCCAGCCTGCCACTGGGGATAGGACCCAATGACAGGAGATCGCCATTTTAAGTGGTCATCCAAGCCACTATGTATCTGCCTGTACCTGGGTTTGAACCCCACAGTGGCAGATATTTGAATTTGCAGTTCTCTACTTTTTTTGCTGTTAAGTCAAATTCATCACCCAGACTCTTTGGAACATCAGAGTCTTGATACATATACAGTCAATTACATTTATCTTCTATCATAATCCGAAGGCCTAGTGGGCAACCCCACTCACCTGAGAACATAGACAACCTGTGTGTGATCCCAAGTACAGGCAGATACATAGTGTGTGTGATGACTACTTGAAAATAGGGGTGCTATGTCATTATGTCCTATTATCTGAGTAGCAGGCTGAAAAACGGCCAGGAATCTTGAAAAACAGTCAACCTTGAAACTCTGTCTTAACTTAGGGGAAAGTCAGTCACTCAGGAATCCTTGGGCTGTACTTGGGCAGTAATTGGATTGGTGAAAGAACACATTGAATCCTATAGTAAAAGGGATATGGTGCCGAGTATAAATATACAATACAGTGCAAAAAAAAAAAAATCAAGATTTTCATAAGATGAAAGTATGAAATATGAAAATTGCCCTTAAAATGTATCAATGAAAAGGAACACTCGCTAAAATATGTAACAGACTAAATAATTATATTGCTTTAAACTGACAGTTATAAAAAAACAACATATTTGAAACAATATCTCCTACTAATTCAAAGTAAATAAAATATGGGTTACATTTCCTTCAATCGGTATATGAGTACAAAGTGAACATGTTAGGAGTAAGATGGTTTTTTTTGACCTGCAGTAAATATTTTGACAGGATGGATACATTCAGTTTGAAGAGTTCATCTGTGCATTGTCAGTCACAACCAGAGGCTCACTGGATGAAAAATTAAAATGTAAGTGTTCTTAAATATGTGTTCTCTGTGGGTGGCATATAAAAATATATCCTGCATTACGTTGCATTTATTATGCATGACATTGGTGAGGGGTGTGGGTGTGAAACATCACAGTGTGACCAATACAAAATGGCCGAACCAACCTAATCGCAAATCATGGGCTGGGAATCTTTTGGTGTGGTCGGATTTGACCTTGGACCCCTCCTTCAGTGTCAAACAAGGATAGCCAAACTTTGCCACAGGGTATATGCAGAGTCTACTGATGACTTTTCCCAAAAATCTCTTTCCTGCCATTTTTGGTGGCCATCTTGAATTTCTGCGTAAAACACAAAAACACATTTATCTTGGAAATGGTGCGAGATAGAGCAATTTCGACGAAATTTTTGGCCCGCAGAATACCTGCAGAGTCTACTGGCGCAGTTTCCCAAAAGTAATTTTCCCGCCATTTTGGCGGCCATCTTGAATTTATGCGTAAAATGCAAAAACACAGTTATCTCAATAACGGTGCGAGTTAGAGCGATTTTAACGAAATTTTTGACCCACAAGGTATCTGCAGAGTCTACTGGCGAGTTTTCGCAAAAATCTTTTCCCCGTCATTTTTAGCGGCCATCTTGAATTTCTGCGTAAAATGCAAAAACGCATTTATCTCGGAAACGGTGCAAGATATAGTGATTTCAACGAAATTTTTGACCCAAAGGGTATCAGCAGTCTATCGGCAACTTTTCCCAAAAATTGTTTTTTCCGCTATTTTTGGCGGCTGTCTTGAATTTCTGCGTAAAACGCAAGAAAAAAAATACACATTCATCTACGAAACCTTGTATTTTGGCATAAATGAAGAAATATATTAAATACAGGAAGATGGTCAAAATCATTAATACTCCTTGGGGCGCTTTGTTTTTGATATGCAAAAAAAATCTTTTTCTCTTGTGAAGCAATACTCTAGTTAGTTTTGTTTTTTTCCGTAGGGGCCTTCAGGCTATATGATATTGACAAAGATGGGTTTGTGACAAGGGAAGAAATGACACTCATAACAACAGCAATCTACAACATGGTGGTATGTGCTTTAATGTGATATAAAATTATTTAAACAATCATTTAAAACCAGTACACAGTTTTAACTAACAGTAGTGGTCATATTGAAAAGGCAGTTTAGTAGTACATTCTAGTTTGTCAAGATTCTATGATTTGAACTGCAGGGCATTAGCAAACAAGTAACATCTTTCTAACAGGATTTGGACCCGCTATCTGAAAAGTAGAAATGGACATTCACTAAAATCTCTTCAGAGAAATAAACATTTTTAATATTTGTGCAGAATTTCCAAGATTGTTAAAAGGGGGTATCACCTGTACAATGCCTAATACTTAATATACATCAGGTACACGACCGACCACTCTGACCCAGTAGGTAATACACGTACCTACAAACACAGAGGATCTCAGTTTGATTCCAGATACAGGCAGATACATAGTGGCTCAGATGACCAAATGGTAGTCCTGTGTCATGGGGTCTTACCTTCAATTGAAGACTAATGGCCATCCCTGAGCCTCTGTTTTTCAGTAAGGGGAGTTTCAGTCACTAGAGAGCTTGGGGTATACTTGTGCTGTCAGGATGGGTCAAATAGCATCTTCACTCTTGCAGTGAAGGAGACACTGTACTGAGTGTAAATATACAATGCAATACTATGTATAACTAGAAACCCCAATATCCATATGTGATGGTTCTTGTAATGGCTAATATCCATTTAAAGGTTAAAACACACCATTTTCAATGAAAAAACTTGGTTGTACATTACATTTGGACTAGATCTATTTTTACTTGCTTAGAGCCTGCTGTATTGAAAACCATGTTCTGTGTTGATGCGGTAACTGATTGCTTACTTGTAGTTGTGTGTTTTTTTGTGTCTCACCAGGCTCACACTATAGAACTGCCTACTGATGAGGACACGCCCACTAAACGAGTGGACAAGATCTTTGAACTCATGGACAAGGTGAGATCCGAGTGTTTTGTAGCCTTGCTTAAGGCTCAAATTTGTATGATATCTTTTTTTCAGAACAGGCACACAGATATCTGGTATTCATAAAGCACTCATACATGTTATGAGATATAAGCTTATCAGACAGAGATTTCTCTTGGCAGTACCCTGCTGTAAAAGTCTGTACATATATATGAGTACATTATATAAACTGAAACTCCATTATCTGAACTGAAAATTTTCCCCAACTGCAAAGAAACTTGAGCCTTCAGCAAGGCTAAGTATTTTGTGATTGTGGTTTTGTAGTTTTAACTGCTTCACGGCCCATTTCCTGGGCCATACTTTTCTTGTAAAAATGTGAAACTTTGCCACAATCTGTGGAATTCATCATAGTGTGGAATTTGGTGCAGTATGTGCCACAAGAGAAGCTTAAGTCATTTGGCTGTTACTTTTCAGTCATCTGTTTGAATCAGTTTTATGACCACATGTGTGATTCACTGTGAGTCTGCCAAAATCTGACTCTAGCTGTGTAGCCATGGACAGAAAACCCCAACCTTTAAAGTCATAATTTCTCTGGATTTTTTTACTTTTGTTACAGAATCGTGATGACAGGATCAGCTTTGAAGAGTTCGAGGAAGGAGCCAAGAAGGACAGTGCTATTCTAGAGGCTCTGTGTATGTATGATCCTGATGCACTGGAGAGATGAGAGGCTGCTGTACTGTAAACCATTGAAGAAAGAAATGGAATGTTCACAGCATGTGAAGTCTACCACCACAAAACACATTTGAAAATGAGAGCTGAAGCAATTAAAGTGAAAGTCCCTTTAAAATAGAGTAACCGTTTTGTTATTAACCCTTTCACTACCATGTAGTCGACATGAATGTGTATTACAGGGGACCATATCTGTCGACCAATAATATATATTTCTTCTTTCCCTTCAGTGTACTGTTATACATTTTCTTTGGTGTATCAGTATGAAACCGACTTTTTAAGTATTTTAAATGAAAGTTATGCTATATTTTATAAAAAAATTCACCATTTCACCTATTTTAACTGCTTTCTGTAGATATTGCCGTATTTAAGGCATATAACTGCATATTGTTTACTCGTGGTTATTTTTATTTGGGGAATTCCCACGAATTTTCCCATTCGACTTTCATCAATTCCTAATGAAATATACCGAAAAATACCGCAAATAAAGTGTATAAGGTAGTGAGATATTATTTTACTTCATTGGCGTTTCTGACGTGATATGACGTCCTATAACTACAGTCCCATGGAATAATGTTCTTTCAGTAGCGAAAGGGTTAATTTCAAAGAAGAATACTTGAAATTCACCAAGAATTCAAGGTACCTGCACATTTCATTAAGAAAGTCCTGTAAGAGTCCAATTAAAATAACAGGGATTCAACACAGTTATGTTTAAAGAAGTTTGATAGCAGGGTTGTAATCTTTAATGCATGCAGACTGTTGGTATTACTCTTTAAGTACATTTGAAAAAAAAAAGTATCTATTCTATTCACTATTTACATTTCAGGTGTCTTTTTTTTGCCGTCTGTTACTGCTACATGTACATTAATATTTATTATAGCATCTGTTCTGTCCATTACTTTCAATTACTTTTTATAATTTTGGATTTTGGGACCCTTATATTTCATAGCTGTTATATTTTGTGTCAAGAGAGAGAGAATAAAGGCTAAGCATCATATATTTAATGAAAACATTGAACAGGAGACCCCATAGCCTACATTTTATAAACATCATTCAGGGACAGAACATTGAATTATTTTAAATGGAGGTACATTTCAAGAAAAAGAACCATTTAATTTAGTAATACAAGGAGGTAGTTTTGTATTTTTATTGACTAAATAATTAAGCATCCCTGAAAGGGTGCTTATTGTTTTCGCCTCAGTTTCCTCACCGCCGCCGCCGCCGCATTATTGTCCCCCTTGAATATCTCCCTTATTATTAGAAGGTTTCAAACCATATTTGGCAGTTATATACCTTAGGCGTGGGAAAATTTTTCTGCATGCTTAAATTTGACCTTTATGAAGGTCACATGATCAAAAACTATTTTTTGAAGTACACCCCCCCGTCATCACAGTTCAGGAAAAACTACTTGCTACACAGCCTTATAATTTGACACACCTGTTCATACTATCGAAAACACGAGCTCATAATGTCTCATTTATGAGTGATTTTCTGACACCTTCCAATCTGAAAGCCTTAAATTTAGGCCAACCCCCCTATTATCTTCTTAAGTATTGCATTTAGAGCTATAAAATGTACTGGGAGGTAATAGGAAACCATATGTGGAGAGTCTAAATAGCCGGTCAGTTTTACCCCACACCCCCCCCCCCCTTATGGGTCAAACTGGGGTCATAAAATAGCTGATTTTGAGTTTTTGCCTTATATCTCCTTTATTGTTGCTTTTATAGCTTCAGAATGTATTAAGAAGTATTGGGAAAGCATATATGGATAGTCTAAATAGCCGGGGGGTGGACATATTATTTTTGCTTTTTCCGGCGTCCGGCGTCCCACTTGGTTTCCAGACATTTTAGGCAACAGTTCTTATCCTATCTTTACCAAATTTGGCATGCAGGTTTATTGGGTTAATAGCTTGTATGGGATTGCTTTTGGTGATGATAGCTCTATAGCTAACTGAGTAATAGCTACTTTGCTACTTTTGAGTAGCTCTTTGGTTTCCAGACATTTTAAGGAATGCTATTAAGCCTAGCTTTCTGAAATTTGGTATGGAGGTTCATTGGGTTAATAGCTTGTATGGGATTGCTTTTGGGGGGAATTGCTTCATGGATGAGTGAGTAATTAATTAAATAAATGAGTAATTAGCTATTTTGAATACTGAAAAAGGCAAATGTGCTCATATCTCCTAAACCGTGCGAGATAGAGCGATTTCGTCGAAATTTTCGACCCACAGGGTATCTAAGGAATGTAAAATTTGCAATTTTCGAAAAATTTTCCCCTCCCCAAAAATGGCGGCCATTTTGAATTTTCGAATTTTTGCCAAAAATGGCAAAACACAAATTTGCTTCTATCTCCTTAACCGTGCGAGATAGAGCGATTTCATCGAAATTTTCGACCCACAGGGTATCTGAGCATTGTATTTTTGGCAATTTTCCAAAAATTTTCCCCTCCCCAAAAATGGCGGCCATTTTGAATTTTCGAATTTTTGCCCAAAATGGCAAAACACAAATTTGCTTCTATCTCCTTAACCGTGCGAGATAGAGCGATTTCGTCGAAATTTTCGACCCACAGGGTATCTAAGGAATGTACTCTTTGCAATTTTCAAAAAAATTTCCCCTCCCCAAAAATGGCGGCCATTTTGAATTTTCGAATTTTTGCCCAAAATGGCAAAACACAAATTTGCTTCCATCTCCATAACCGTGCGAGATAGAGCGTTTTCGTCGAAATTTTCGACCCACAGGGTATCTAAGGAATGTAATCTTTGCAATTTTCAAAAAATTTTCCCCTCCCCAAAAATGGCGGCCATTTTGATTTTTCGAATTTTTGCCAAAAATAGAAAAACAGGAATTTGCTTCTATCTTCTTAACCGTGCAAGATAGAGTGATTTCGTCAAAATTTTCGACCCAACCAATGCAAAAAGGCATGAAGCTGAAATAATTTACATCTACACTAATAAATATTTAAGCATCATTGATATATTTTACAATGAAACAGGGTCTTGTAAGACTACTGTACAATTTTGGCAAAAGGTTCATGGGGTGGACATTACACATGATAATGTGTGTTCTTCTATGCTATCCTGTTTCTATTCGCATCTACTATCAACAGGGCGTCCTATTTCTAGTTTCCTTTATTGTTGCTTTTATAGCTTCAGAATATATTAAGAGGTATTGGGAAAGCATATGTGGAGAGTCTAAATAGCCGGTCAGTTTTACCTCCTGGCCCCTCGTTATGGGTCAAACTGGGGTCATAAAATAGCTGATTTTGAGTTTTTACCCCACAGCCCTTAAGGGCTGTCGGGGTATTGTTTTCACCCATGGTGTCCGGATGGGCGGGCGTCCGGGCGGGCGGGTGGCGGGAAATAGTTTGTCCGGGCTGTATCTCAGAAACCGTAAGGTGTAGGAAGTTGATACTTGGTAGGGACATTGGTTAGGGGGTGCAGGTGTGCAACGTCATGGTCTGACCTTGATTTGACCTTTGACCTTGCCGTAGTGACCTTGAGTTTGAAAATCTTGTCCAGGCTATATCTCGGAAACTGTAAGGTGTAGGAAGTTGATACTTGGTAGGGACATTGGTTAGGGGGTGTAGTTGTGCAACGTCATAGTCTGACCTTGATTTGACCTTGCCGTAGTGACCTTGACCTATAAAATCTTATCCGGGCTATATCTCAGAAACCGTAAGGTGTAGATAGTTGATACTTGGTAGGGATATTGGTTAGGGGGTGTAGGTGTGCAACGTCATGGTGTGACCTTGATTTGATCTTTGACCTTGCCGTAGTGACCTTGACCTATAAAATCTTGTTCGGGCTATATCTCGGAAACTGTAAGGTGTAGGAAGTTGATACTTGGTAGGGACATTTGTTAGGGGGTGTAGGTGTGCAGCATCATGGTGTGACCTTGATTTGACCTTTGACCTCGCCATAGTGACCTTGACCTATAAAATCTTGTCAGGGCTATATCTCGGAAACCGTAAGGTGTAGGAAGTTGATACTTGGTAGGGACATTGGTTAGGGGCTATAGGTGTGTATTATCATGGTGTGACCTTAAATTGACCTGTGACCTTGTCGTAGTGACCTTGACCTTTAAAATCTTCATGGACCTTTGGGTCTGTCTTTTGATGCAGATTAAGCAAAAGTCATATTAGAATTTATTAAGAATTTTACTTTCATAACTTCCCATTGTAAGAGATAGAATTTCATCAAGTGAGCCACAGATTTTGCTCCAACACCACAACAAACATTCATTAAATGTATTACCACTTCTGTATGCATGGTAATATTCAAACCATCTAAACCATAATTCGGCCATGCAGATGTAGATAAAGAGTGTTGAATTTTAGTTTACTGATTAATGCTGTCATCTTGTTATTAAATTATCTTGTTTTAATACTTCATCTTTATACGCATTATCTTTCTTTTAAACATTATTTCTCCATTTAAACATTGTTTGGACCTTTATATAACTGACAGTGCTCTGAAAGTATCCTGAAGTTTGTACTGGTACAGTACTTCTATATCTCATGGTGTTGAAAATATTTCCCTAGGCTGTGGGGTACGGGCATCTCTGATGCTATTTTTGCCTTATATCTCCTTTATTGTTGCTTTTATAGCTTTAGAATGTATTAAAGGTATTGGGAAAGCATATATGGAGAGTCTAAATAGCCGGTCAGTTTTACCCCCGACCCCCCCTTATGGGTCAAACTGGGGTCATAAAATAGCCGATTTTGAGTTTTTGCCTTTATCTCCTTTATTGTTGCTTTTATAGCTTCAGAATATATTAAGAGGTATTGGGAAAGCATATGTGGAGAATCTAAATAGCCGGTCAGTTTTATCCCCCAACCCCCCCTTAAGGGTCAAACTGGGGTCATAAAATAGTTGCTTTGGACTTTTGCCTTATATCTCCTTTATTGTTCTTTTATACCTTCAAAATGTATTAAGAGGTATTGGGAAAGCACATGTGGAGAGTCTTAATAGCTGGTCAGTTTTACCCCCCGCTCCCCCCCCCCCTTTTGGGTCAAACTGGGGTCATAATATAGCTGATTTTGAGTTTTTGCCTTATATCTCCTTTATTGTTGCTTTTACGGCTTCAGAAGGTATTAAGAGGTATTGGGAAAGCATACGGTGCAGCTTTGTGCATTCTTAGCTTTACAGCATGCTTATTAAAACCACAAAGCATTTTAAACTTTAAGGGATGGTTCGCTTTTGTTAGCAAAAGCATTCCTCTAGTTTTCCATTGAAATGTATCCCGTTGTCTGGAAATCCTAGAAACTGAAGTATTTTTTTCTGATTACTTTATATTTAACTTTGTTTCAATGTATTTCAAAATATGTCAATTTTACAGAAAGTCTGCAGCAGATTAATGACCTGAAATAATCGTACAAAAAAATACACAATTTTTATTCCAATTTTCCATAATTCAAAGATGCTAAGGGGTATGTATAATGAGTGCCAGATTTCATTTATTGTGGTGTATATTATATTTTTTCCAGTAATCTAGTAAAATTTTTCTCTACAATGATAATCCTATTTACTGTAAACTCATTAAGTTAAAGCAAACTTGTTTTAAATTATGATTTGTCAAACCAGTATCTTGAATAACCCAATATTATTTTCAAAAACCAATATCATGTCAACGGGTTATTTTATGGGTTGTGCTGTGAAAAGATTAGACTTGCTCCAAGTCTTCGTATTTCTATCCATCAGTAATCTGAATAGTTAAATAAAAATTGGAAACTTACATTATATCACTAGCATTCTGGAGTTGGGGGGGATAATCTCTGAAGAAAAACAAACATTTGTCAGGGCTGGCTGTTTCTTCAAAAGTCATACAGTACCCATATATTACACAAAAGACAAAAGGACTTTGTGAAAGTCTATGAAAAGATGGGACTTCCAGATGTGTATACTATGTGCAAGATACTGAATCCAAGTCAGTTACTGCTGGTTTTAAAGCCATTGTTGTCACACATGCTACCAGCTCTGCAATACCAAATTGTCACAAAGGTTAAAGGTTAAAGGGCAATATTCTGCTAGTAAACAGTGTGGAATATTCATTCACTTAAAAGGCTTAAACTGTGATACAAATATACAAAAATATAAAAGCAAAAATATACCTGAATATATTTTTTTGATCTCACAAGATGTATGTTATATTTTTGTGTAATTATCTTTACTTATCCAAAAAAAGAAATGCAAGTTTTATGAAGAATGTAATACATATTGTGTTTATTTTTTTGCTAAGTATATTTTGAAGAGTTCCTGTGATATTTGATGGTTTTATATACTATAGACTTGTACATGAATTATCTTGTGTAGTGGTTATATTTGTTTAAATTGTTAATTAGTATTAACTGACCTGTGATATGCTCAACTTTATTATGAAGTATGGGAAAGTAGTCTGTAATTGTTATGTGTTACTTAGAAATTGTGAATTTACTCAATATATATATCTATATTTTTTGGTATATTTAATTTATAATATTTACTGTTAGGATGAACATTTGACTTGTGCATGGATTTTATGCACTATTTAAATGCTTAGAACATGTAGTTTGCAGCATTTTTATAGATACTGACATACAATTCACAAATTTCCTTTTACATAGAAATGTACTGTACTGTAAAGGTTACTTTATATTCTAACGTGACACAGCTGTGTCAGTGAATTTGATTGGCTGAGAGCTATGGTAAAATATCTTGTGTACTTGTTGGTTGTTTCAATAATTAAAGCCTCTGCAAAGAAAATGGTTAAAACAACCTTGTTTTACGGTTAAATTTGTAATTATTAGTTAAGGTAAAATGTTTCATCATGTTAGAATACGAATAACACCTATTAATCCTATAACCCTTTCCAATTCCTATATTCCTGTTATTCCTATATTACACTGAATCCATATATTCAGCCGAATAGCTAATTTTATAAAATTTTATTTGAGCTGTATTTCAGTTCATATTGAAACAAATTATTTGTCCAAAAATGTGGAAATTAGCTTAAACCTGTTCCACCTTTTTTGTTCAGTTCCTAATTTCTCAGCCTCTTATTCTTTAACTTCATTGATCACTATCCCAACAACTGAGAACACTTACTTGATCCTCCATTGTTGAACACCACTGACCAGTCCTCCTAAAATTCTAATTGACAAATTATACACAACATGATTCACCTTGCACTGAGGGATTAATTTCACAAAGGCAATGAGATAGCTTCACCTGGTTTACTTGGAAGTGGCAACAACAAACTAGTCAGACTTTTCAATAGTTCTAGTGGAAATTACAAAAAAAAAGATTTGTGCAATTTTAGATTCTGAACAAGTTAATTTCTTATTGGAGCTGTTCCACTGGGGCCACCTTGTTAGTAACAAAGGATTGTTTGAGGAGTTTACAGAGTCGGTTAGGGCCGGTTGTAGTTTACCCGGCTTGTTCTAATCACTTCCAGTCTTGTCCTTATCACTTCCAGTCTTGTCATATGAAACGGGCTTGTCTTTGTCACTTAAGTCTTAGACTGCTCATTTGTAGCATAATTTCAGTATGATGTGAGGTATAAATATGACAATAGATTATGTCAAGAATGATAAAAAACAGTGTTCATAATTAGAATCCTGAAGTTAACAGGTAGAAAAGGTCCACATGTATGCTGCAAATACATGTATTACAAAAACTGAAAAAAATGTTTTATCCGGTCATATAATAATCCAATTCTCAGCCTATATCAACAGAGCAATTTCTGGGGAAAAAAGGGATCAAGTGTTGTCCAATCATAAAATCGAGAAAAATTATGTCAAGGAAAGTCAACATAATATTTGGATCCTATCACATGACCAGAACTACAGCAAGTTTACTTTTATGTTTAGAATTGGGTATTTCCCAGAGGCTAGGATTTATTTGGTATAAATGTGTAAAGAAATTGCTCACAGGGACGAATTTTAGAAGCTGTCTTTCCCAGAGGTCCGAATTTGGAGTATGAAAGCCAGGAACAAGCAACAGGGTTTTCATTGTCACGCGAGATATTGTCAGAAGCACATCTCCCTCTGCCTGTTTGAATAAGATGCAATACTGTTAATTAAATGAAAATGTTCTATTTTAAGTGGCTTTTTTGTCATAGTCTAAATCAGATATACATTGATTTATTTCTTCTATAATACTAAATTAAAAGCCTGAAAAACCATAATTAAAAAAACAAAAATGTCAGTGTTGTAGTTTTGGGCATGTGATAGGATCCAAATATTAGCACTGACTTTGTTTTCTATTTGATGACTGGTGGACATTTGATCCCTCTTTTTTCCAAGAAATTCATAAAAACTTGACTGGCAATACTGACTGCAATTTCGGTCTCTGTGAGTCGGTAAACTTCTCCAGTCTTTTTGGTTTGTCATTACGGCTTCTTGCCACAACCTACGACTTGTCTGTTGTACCTCTGTGGCTTGTCCTTATAGTTTCCCATCTTGTCATTGAGAAAAACATCCCGACCCAAAGTTAGGTTGGGATCTAGATTCAGACAAGCCAGGATGTACTACGTCCTGTCGGGAAGGTGAAACCGACTCAAAATTTTCCCACGCTTTTTAAAAAAATTTTGTCTCCCACGCCAGACTTTTCTAACCAACCCTAGAGTTGTAGATTCGATTGTAGAGTCAGCTCCAGTGGACCACCCGCATAAACCAATATCCTGATTTGGTGCAATGTGAACAGCCCTGTTGATTTATGCCAACAAATCCTTGTATTCAGATTCATTGCAGTATAAGTCAGCCAATAGAGTGATTATCTCAGCCGTTTGAGTGACCTCAGTTGCTGTGACTGGTTTAGTAAATATCTGAATGTATACCATGTGCTCTGTAAGGTGTAATGTACATGCCATATTTTAAAATTTATGAACTGTTTCTCCTATAATTACAGTAGAACATGATTATCCAAAACTCATTGGGGGACATACAATCAGGTCGGATAATCAAGGGGTTCGGATACTTGAAATTACTCGAAATCTCAAGTCTGTGGGGTTACCAAGTGGGTGATAATTTAAGAATAATAATTTTAGGCACTAAATATGTACTTGGGATGGCCATTCATGAAGCAGTTCAGAATATTTGTGTAGTACAATATAGCTGACCCTTTAGTTATGACTTATTTACTTTATTCCTGTGTACAGTAATCGAATTAATCCCTCCCCAACTGAAACAATGGCATTAACCCGTTAAAGACCTTATCTGTTGACTAGCAGTCGACAGCAATGTATATTCTACAGTACCATGTCTGTCGGCTAGCAGTCGACACCCCCATATGATATGCCAGCTTTCCTTCAGCACCGTAGAATTAAACGTCTTGGTATACTGAAATACATTACTTAAAGTATTATGTCCGAGGACATTATGGACAACGTAAATCACCTGTGGTGTGTGTTTTAGCAACTTAAACTGTCTGTAAGCTCTTCATCCTGGATTTTCCTCAAGTATAGTAGAATACTGCTGCCTTGGTGGCAAAGGGGTTAAAGATCAAAGAAGTTCGACCTTTCTGTGGACAGTATGACTTGTTTTGTGAAACACCAGAATTAATGGTTTCTGAGAATGTGTTAAATCCTGTATTATCACTTGTGCTAGACCGGGTGTTATACATGTATGTAGGGAGACAAAGAGGGTCAGATACTACTGTAATAGTTTCAATTTTGTTAATATGTGAAATTTTGTCTTGACTTATTTGCTTTATTTAATATCAATGAACAATTGTAGCATTTTATTGAGACTTTCAATTTATTGCAATTTTTAACTGTAAGTTTTAAAATTACTGCTGTGTTCTGCCAAGGTGTAAAACCTAAAAGCTCTAAAACTATTGTACTAAATATACAGCCAAGTGCCTATACATTCATAAATATGTCTGGGGCACAGATTCATTGGAAAATGTATATCAACAGTATAATATTACATTAACTAACAATATCTCAGACTTTAAGATGATTGTGTATCAACTATTCTTTGTGGGTGTACACCCAACATCTTTGTAATCTTTTGAAGCTTAATAAAATAGCCAAATAAGCGACTGTCCTTCAACTAGAGTGAACTGGCCCTGAACAAAAGTGCTAGGCACCAGTTGGCCACTGGGAAATCTTGCCCCTGATGTGTAATATTTGTGTTCTTATGATGTTAACTCAAATGCTATTCCACAAACTGGTGTACTGATTGCCAGGGAGGTTATGTTTCTGGCAAAGTGCATTTGCGATTTGTTTACAAAATAGCTGAAAAGGTTAGTCAAATTTATAATCCAATTTTCAGGAAATGTTGACAATAGCACAAACAACTGATGATTTTGGTGGTAATCCATATTAGCGATATTGGGGTTGTTAATTCTTGGCGAGGGATGTATGTGCTCTTTGAGTGCTCTTGTTAGCTATGGACATTACAATCCAACCCCGTTAGTTGAATCTTGTGTAAAAAATATACCTTTATTCTGCCTGGATTCATATTCACTGACATTCTTAGAATTACTATAATGTTACTTATAATTTCCTAAGCATTTGAATTTTTCAGTTCTGGAGAATTTTCATTTTCTACAGAAAAAATTGACAAATTGCAACGCTAAGTTTCTCATGGAAAATAGATTTTGTATTTAATTTCTTTGGAAAGTTTGGTTCTTCATAACAGGGGTAGACTGTATCAGATCATAATATGTTGGGGGTCTCCTTTGAACTGATGCACCTAGGAATTATAAGAGCTTGTTATATCTTTACCAGTAACTTGCAAAGTGTTTCATATAGTGTCAACTTGTATTTCATAAATTGTATTATTCACAATAGGTATTGGTTGCATACAGAAAGTTTTTTTCTGATAAAGAAGTAAAGCCAACTTAATGTCAGTGAGAAATAAGGAAACTTTGTGATATTATGTGAAATTTACCAGTGAGGACCCAGCCCCCCACTCCCCCCCCACATCCCCCACCCCCTCACCCGGCCTATTTCCTTTGTGTTGTGTGTTAGAACATCAGGCCTCTGATTTCCCCTGATGCAGAATTGACGTAAAGTTTGATTATTTTGTCCAACTTTCAAATTGTTTCCTTCAGTGGTAAATATCACAAACTTAAAAAGTTTCACATTTTTTTACTCCAGCAGTCGAGATTCTTGTGTGTTTATATGTGTACAGTAGACTCTACATAACTGGAAGTTGTGGTATCCACAGGATATGGTTCTTGCGTTAAAAGAACCTTCCTTTATCTCAAATAAAATACTTGCGTCCACAAAAATATAGCATTTTCTGATGCCAGTCTGCAAATTGGGTTCTGTTTACTCAGTCTGACTTTCACTGGGCAGGCTTTGTGTACAAAGTGGTTATTGCTTATGTGGTTATTATGCATCATGTAATGGGTTGTGTACAAAGTGGTTATTGCTTATATGGTTATTATGAATGATGTAGGTGGGTTGTGCAGTATTTAGCATAATTCTCTTAGAAGTTGATCATGATCATTTTTCAGTTCTGGAGAATTTTCATTTTCTACAGAAAAAATTTCACATATCTCTCTCTGGATGAGTAGACCTGTGCTTCGAATATCTCCAGTTGAATACAGCATAACAAATGTAGTATATTTTTACCATCGGAGGTTGTGATATTATAGTTTAACATTGTTCATCTCCAGATGAACGGATTTATACTTAAGACATCTCAATGTTGAGTGTAATATATATAGTTGGTATATTTTTACTATTTTAATCTTTGGTGCCACATATCAACATCATTCATCTCTGGAAGAATGAATCTACACTATCAGTGTCTCCAGTTAGATATTGTGTAAAACTGATATAGATTTACTTAGTCTAGTTAAGTTGTGATGCCACAGACCAGCATCATTCTGTATAGTTCTGATGTGGCTTGAAAAAGATTAAAATTGTTGTCCATATGTAGTTCAAATGTAGACATTGTAGAAATCCTGAAAACCTAATGCAAGAGGAAGGTAATCAAATGACTAGTAGTTATGATGTGACGTATTCATTGTTTTAAAAGTTAAACCAGTTAAATCTAGTATGACTTTTATGTTTGGATTAACATTAATACAGACAAGTCAGTTTCAGCTTATGAATTAACTCATACCATTTTATGATTTTCCTTTTGACTTAAATGGAGAGTTTTGAGACAGGAAAATGTGTTTATTTAGAAATATTTTGGAGTTTTATTGAAAAAAATTTTACAATGACAAATTATGTTGATGAAGATTTACTACAGTAATTACAATTTCCTTACAATTATTCATAACACTGATTTTGAATCGATCTTATCAAATCAACATTGATTCGGATAACTGCAAAAACCAATTACTACTAAGTTACAACACTGTATTGGTCTAAGGTATTACTTACAAATTGCTCAAAGATATTGCATTTCAACATGACACAAACAAAGTTTATTAAATTAACTATCATGGACCAATCACCTCACTCATACCATTTTATAACTGTTCCTTTTACTGTGGCAAGTCAGTCAAATAAATATATAAAAACAAGACATGGGTACTTTTACTTAACATTCAAATTTGAGGTTGATATTTTTCTTGCCAGCTGTGGTCATACCAGGACAGGCTTTGGTTGATCCAATCCCAAATGTTGTCATAAGCTGGACTAAAACCCACAACCATAGATGTGAGACCCCAAGATATTTCAATGTTGATGGCAATGTGGTGCTTTCTTGGGAAATTCCAAACATCACTTAAACTATCACCCAATTGTAAAGTCTATTTTAACCAGTAAGAATTGAAAAGGATAGTATATGCTGAGAGACACATCTCCCCCCCACCCTCCCTCCCCCCCCTACCACCACCACCACCACCTCTGAGGTTGGCAGTTGGAATCTCAGTCGGTGATCTTCAGTGACTGAGTTATAAGAAGTTGCTAAAAAAGTGACTTTTGACCAATAACATCAGTTTCAGTGGTCAAGTGAGAATACACCCCTGTTCTACCTCTGGGACTATTGGAGTTAATCTTAGCCCTGGCTGAATGAAAGATAGTCTAACAGTGTATAAGACATATTTTATGGGTTAAATAGTTTCAAAAGTATTGTGAAAATTTGGCATTGGCTGACAAATTTGTAACACTAAATAGAAATTTGCTGCTCACTTTATTGTGATCTGGCGATGTATCCCCCAAATATAGCAAACCTGTAGAAGCAATAACAAAAGAGATCAGGGCCCTTTAGGGTTTTACTAATGTTTCACCTTGCAGAAGGAGTGCATGGTAAAATCTGAGATTCTAAAAAGATCCACAGCTTATGATTTCATATAGGCTAGTTTTACAACTGAAACCTGTAGAAGCAAAAATAAGTGTGATAGAGGCACCTTAAACTTTGATTACCATCATTTGACCTTAAAGAAGGGGTCAGAGGTGAACTGTGATTCCATGAATAGATGTGCAGCTAATGATTTCCTATAGTAACACACAAACTATACTAATACCAGACATTACAATAACCCAGAAAATATGATATTGGAATTCTTCAAGCACAGTGTATCATTCCCATTGTTATATAAGACTCAAGTATCAATTTTATATGAAAGCTACAAAAATTATAATAGCTAAAGTCATCCAGAAACTGCAATTCACTTTAATTCCAGCATTGCACATTTGTTGACAGTCTTTTGGAGGGGGAGCATCTATATACTGGAGCCCTCTCTCAAATACTGGTGGGTTTCCTGGCTCAAAATATTCCACAGTCAAACGAGTCATTTCCCCACCTTCCTTTGTATCACCAAAAACAAGTGGGTATAAAACCAAAGACCAGACATGCTCCCTTCCAAT
Source organism: Sabellastarte sp. h YS-2021 (assembly GCA_964017235.1). NCBI lineage: Eukaryota > Metazoa > Annelida > Polychaeta > Sabellida > Sabellidae > Sabellastarte > Sabellastarte sp. h YS-2021. The sequence goes on along the minus strand of OZ024935.1, from coordinate 81,921,607 downwards.
TCCAAGAAATTGATGCTCACGTTCGGTCGTGAATAAATCCCACAATCCAAGAAAGCCGTACTTCATCTGTAACATCTGAAGAGTGTCATTATAGAATACGGTGAGATTCCCAAACCCAAAATTACCATATGTTCCTATGTAAGGTCGCACTTTCTCTAAGGCTATGGCTTCTGGCTCATTCGGAAGTGTGTCATTGTCACTTTCTTTGGATATTTGTTGTGTGGAGTTTCTGTCATAATATGGAAAGTTGCAGGCGTTTTCTACAGTAACTTGAGGTTCTTCCCCGAGGAGGAGATCCAAGATATAGGAGTGCAAAGCTCTTCTACCTTCGTAATTGATATCTGTCCCTGCAAAATTCAAGAAGGCAATTCAGTATACATGTACAGTCGAACCCCTTTGACAAAGGTTCTTAGACTTAGCCAAGATTTTGCCTTAGTATGGGACTTAAATCTGAGCCTTTTGTCTTAACTAAGTCGGGAAGTTAAATAGATTTCACAGGGGGTGACTTAGCTAAGACCAAGTTGGTCAAATAGCCACAGTGATTTTTTATTATGTCAAATGAATGCTGTTTTTTCAGTGGAAACCACATAAAACTGTCTGTAGACTAAGTTAAGCAGGTGTTCTATAAATTAATTCTACATTAAACCACATAAAACTATCTGAAGACTAATTGCCTTAGTATGGGACTTAAATCTGAGCCTTTTGTCTTAAGTTAGCTAAGTCTGAGACCGAAGAGTTGGTTTGAATTAGACTTATGCCGCTCGCTTTATTGCGAGCCGGTGGTGTAACCCCAAACATTGCAAACCTATAGACGCAATTACGAAAGACATAGAGGCTGAAGATTCCTGAAGTTATAAGCATTTTTAAGTTGGGTTGTCCTCATTTGACCTTGAAGGAGGGCTCCAAGGTCAAATGTGAGCAAATCAAAAGATTCCCAACCCATGATTTCCGATAAGTTGGTTTCACATTGCAAATCTCTTGGATCAATAATAAGCCAGTTATAAGCACCTTTAAATTTGGCTGTCCTTGTTTGACCTTGAAGCAGGGGCTCAAGGTCAAATTTGACCATATCAGAAGATTCCCAGCCCATGATTTCCTATAAGTTGGTTTCATATTGTAAACCTCTAGGACCAATAATAAGTGAGTTATACACACTTTTAGGTTTGGCTATCCTCGTTTGACCTCGAAGGAGGAGCCCAAGGTCAAATCTGACTACATTGGAAGATTCCTAGCCCATGGCTTCCTATAGGTTGGTTTCACATTGCAAACCTCTAGGACCAATTATAAGTGAGTTATAAGCACTTTTAAATTTGGCTAGCCTCGTTTGACCTTGAAGGAGGAGCCCAAGGTCAAATCTGAGCCCATCAGAAGATTCCTAGCCCATGATTTCCTATAGGTTGCTTTTACATTGCAAACGTCTAGTACCAATAATAAGTGAGTTATAAGCACGTTTAACTTCAGCTCTCCCCATTAGACCTTGAAGGAGGGGGCCAAGGTCAAATCAGACCACATCAGAAGATTCTTAGCACATGATTTCCTATAAGTTGGTTTACATTCCCAAACCTGTAGGACCAATAACAAACGACTTATAAGCACTTTTAAGTTTGGCTATCCTTATTTGACCTTGAAGGAGAAGCCCAAGGTCAAATCGGACCACATCAGAAGATTCCTAGCCCATGATTTCCTATTCATTGGTTTCACATTGCAAACCTCTAGGACCAATAATAAGTAAGTTATAAGCACTTTTGCTATAGTTTTCAAGTTACAACTGATTTACTCAACAGTGAGAATGTCAAAGTAGCTATTACTCCGCTATGCAATGAGCTACAGGTTTGTAATTTTACTATGTTATAGCTGACCCAAATGTAGCTGAATAACATATTAACACAAAACTCTCTAAATGCAATAGTTTTCAAGTTACAAGTCAAATTTTTGAGGTTTTTCACTCCCCAGAGCATAAGTTTGACTCCTAGGCTTAAAATAGCTATTGCTCTATTGATTTTGACCCCAGGTCTACAAAAAAGATAGGGTGCCAAGACGTCATACCTACCAATTCATGCACTAAATATAAAATAAATCTGAAAGAACCTGTGCCCTACAGCTTGAACATGAGCAATAGTCAAAATTAGTCAAATGTTTTGATGTTTTTGACTCCCCAGAGCATAATTTTGACTCCTGGGCTACCAAAATAATTGCGTGGCCAGATCTTTGCCATAGCAACCAACTTGAAAAGTTTAAAAGAAATCCCAAAAGAAATGTGGCTTGTAGGTTGAACACAAGAAAATCTTTGGGGACGCGGATGATGACCGTGCATGATCCATAGTATCCCGGCTTTTTGGGGATACAATTACAGACTTCAAGTAAGTCTAATAATAGCATAAGAAATGCTCATACCCCACAGTCTGGTGAAATAGTTTTCAACACCATAAAGTAGAGAAGCAGTGACACAGTGCAAAGATAGGGATACTTTCAGAGCAGTGTCAGTTATATAAAGGTCCAAATAATGTCTAAGTAGAGAAAATTTAGGTAAAGATACAGTATTAAAACAAGACAGTCCTATAGCAAGATTACAGCATTAATCAATAAACTAAAAGTTATGAAGCTGCAAATTTATTAATTGGAGAATATCTGTTGACTGAATAGCACAATTACATAAAAGTACATATAATAATCAGATGCGGCAATCCATAAATCTTTGTCACATGCCTCAAACATTTCAAATATGGTAGGTGAATACACTTTGGCAGAGCTCCAGTTAAAGGTCACACCATGATGCACACCTACACACCCTAACCAATGTTCCTACGAAGTGTCAACCTTCTACACCTTACGAAATACAAGACATAGCACGGACAAGATTTAAAAACTCATGATCACTATGACGAGGTCAAAGGTCAAATCAAGATCACACCATGAATTTGCACACCTACACCCCCCAACCAATGTCCATACCAAGTATCAACTTCCAACACCTTACGGTTTCCAAGATATAGCCCGGACAAGATTTTCAAACTCAAGATCACTGTGGCAAGATCAAAGGTCAAATTCAGGTCACACCATAATGTTGCACACCTATACCCACTAACCAATATCCAGTATCAACTTCCTACACCTGATGGGTTTCTGAGATACAGCCTGGATAAACTTTTTCCCATAGCCTGCCCGAACGACCGCCCAGACACCAAGGGTGAAAACAATACCCTGACCGCTCTTAAGGGCTGTGGGTAAAACAAACAGTCATAGTCTTTCTTCAAAATTCATTAAGCAATTGGACATGCATTGGTTGGAAACAAGCCTGCTGAAAAAATATTTTTACACCCTTTCCTGAAAGATCTTGGAGAGGAAGTAATATATGGGTATCAGAGTTGAGAATAGGAATATCCCAATACCTGCCACACTGGCATGAACTGCTATCCCTGCATCAGGAAGTAGAGACACCATCCCAGTGTAACCCCAGCTACTTCCTGTGTGAGTCACAAGTCGCTCTCCTAAAACCATACAGTTACAAGCTACAGTGAAACCTGGGTACATAGACCGCTCTTGGGTAATAACAAAAATGGTGTTAATAATAGGGGGTCACTCTTTATGTAGAGGTAAAAAAATGAGGGGAAATACAATCTTGGGTGTCAAGAAACAGTCTTTATATAGAGGTGGTCTCTCACACAATTTAGACTACATTTTGCAAGCATACTTGCATGGCAATATTTAAGAATACATTTTTTTAAGTGGGTGCTTCTAGAGATCGCCTATCATGGAATTTGCACTTCCAGTGATGAATCTGCCCTTGCAGTGTGCACTACTCTTATTTCTGATTGCTTCCAAGCTCTGATGTCACTGTCCTACTAATGGCTTTGCAGTTTGTGGCTGCAGATCAAAGGACTTTTTGGTCTTGTTTTTTCAATCACAATTTACATATGACAAGCATTACAATATATAAAACATACAACAGGTACATGGTACACTGTGCATATAATGACAACACAAAACATTCCTACATAAAGCAAGTATTACCTTTTTACAAATTGGAGACATAAGAAATATACACTTCAAATGCATGTTAGTATCTGCCCACAATTGTTTCTGGTTTGTCAATTTACAAAAGTACTGCTTTATATACAAAAACAAACAGTTCAATTCTTTAGCATAGCTTATGAAATTTCGATTATTTTTGGCCACTGCCAAGAATTATACTTTTCCATACAATATAAATGGCAGAAACATCAAAAAAAAAAAGAAAAAAAAATTATAATCTTTAGTATTACAATCAATATCAATTAAAACTACTTCAATGGATTTTCCTCAATATTGGCATCAATTAAAATAAATCAGATATTCTTTACATAAAGGGATCCAAAACAAATGTTCAATATTTTTTTTTTTTTTTTTTTTTGCTATTTACAAAAATTATAAGTTCATGTGGCCAACTTGTTCAGTTTAAATTACGATTTTCTGTTTCAATACATTTGTGTAGTACTGTCAAAGTAGCATAACCATGAAACCAGTTGACAAAGTGTTTGTCCAATGGATTAATAAACTCGGGTTCAACCTCACTTTCAACACACTGTGTAGGTCATATCAAGACAAGTAGTTGGCCTGCTGGATGAAGTAGTGCAGACAAGTGGATTATTATTAAAATATTCCTATACGTTTGGACATCATCACACAACTACCAACTTTGCCACTCCAAATAGGGCCAGGCTTCAAACCCACACAAATATATTGGAGGGGAGTGTGTTACCCCCAATATACTCCTCCCTTGATAAACTTCAGGGATTCTAGTTTACCACAGTGATAACAAATCAACAAATATATAGCAAAGCTGATATTTAGCAAATTTACATTTAAGATTCCCCTTTAACGACATATAATTTACTTACCTCAAAGAGCATAAGGTCACCAGATATTTGATATTTATATACTTTTTAAATTGTTGAAGCCTGTCTGGCAGTAAGTATGACAAAAATTATGTCAACAATTTTGATGGAATTTTGAGATGTTGGGTAATATACTCCAAAGAAAACCCATTAAAGTTTGGCAGTTGTCTCAAAAAGGTGGAAGCAAGTTTTTTTTATTCACAAGTAATCTCTAATTTTTTATTTTTTTTTTATAATTTTGAAAATGGATACTCTAATGATACTCTGTTAATGGCTGTCATGGGTTTTTATATAATTCTACAACCAAAATATTACATACAGTTATCACAGTTTTCCAGAAGCAAAGCTTTATCTTCAGCCAAATAGGCTTACCAGATCCTTGAAAAGCACTACGGGTAGTCTAAGAAACATAATTATCTATATTTAACAAAGTTAAAGGATGTTTTACATTAGTGTAACACTAGTACACTAAACGGCTTTTAATACAAATATAAGTTACAGGAACCTTTCACATTTTATTACCCACCGCAAGCTGTATGTGACCTGTATAGAGGGATATACAGAGTGGGATATATTTTTTGAAAAATAACTTCAGTTTTTCACTATAATATCTCAAAAACTCTGTAACCTACAAATGACTATTAAATAGCTTTTGAAAGGTCTTTTCACAGAGTTTTTGTTGCATAAAAATCCATACAGAAATGACTGAGATGTTGCAAATTAAAGATTGAAGTTTTTATATTCACTGTTGCCCATGCTTATTGGCAGCCTTTTTCACATTCTCTCATTTAATTTTGATTTATTTAACTCATAAATCATACAAAATGGTGGATAATAAAAGTAAAACATCCCTCAATACACATATACAGAAAAAAGTCACTCATGAAGATTAACGATATAATACTCATGCTACGCATTCGTATATGTTTATCTTCATTATTGATATATTTTTCTGTATATGTCATTCAGGATGTTTTCCTGTAGTAATAAATACTGAGTGTGAGGGCGTTTGTTACAGGATATATGCCCGGCAAAAATTCCAAATAATGCCAGAGCAAGGGCATTATTAAAGAATTTTTGCCGGAAGTATATCCTGTAACAAACGCCCGAGCATGAGGTATTTATTACTATTATAAAGACCAGCTTATCTGGTTTCAAGAAACATTGCTTTATTTTTATGAGGTGACACGAACAAGGACGTCGCCATATTGTTTTGAATGCATGATCGCTCTCGTAAAAGCAGACAATTTTAGTATCGACATACAATCGAGCAATCTCAATGGGCCGTTATTGGAGGTTTTACTCCGTGCTGATTCTATGCGCACAGACGAGTTTTCGTTCACTGCGCACTTCCGGTCTTTATAATATAATATAATACTAGTTACATTAATGGGCAAAAAATTTAAACAAAGGATACAGACTTATGAAGTATGGATAAATAATACCTACAGCAGAGGTTGATACTCTCTAAGTGCTCTTATTATGGATGTAAGGAGAATTTCTTTTGTGGACTTTTTTTATCAAAATGCTACAAATAAAAGAGCATTTACATTGCTCCCATTTAAACCTTATTCCTCATGCCATTTTTAATCCAATAATCTTTCCAGAGAGAGAAATACATGCAGACCACTGAGGCAAATTATATAAAGATTTGAAAGTTACTGAAGTTTTCTTTCAGTTAAAATTTTTTGATGTCTACACTATTTATTTCCTGTAATCTATTGGGAAACCATGAACAAAATACTCTCATTATATCATAATCAGATAAAGTGAGTCTGACATTCACTGAAAACCACATATTTCCTGTAATGTTCTGGGAAACTAGAAGATAAGTGAACATTTCAAACCTTTCCCTTTCACATGGATGTTTTACTGATACAAATTGGCCTGTTACAAATTGTTTTAAAATTTGTGTCAGAAAGATTGTAATTATCATGTTTCTACAAAAATAACTTAACAATATAATGTCATTGTGTTTTTTAAATACTGTATTAGTTTAAATTTTCACTGGGCATTAATATTAGCTATTTCAGCTAATGAGCTTGAATAGTGAAAATTTATTCCTGGTGAAATTTTAATCAGTATTAATATTTCAACTCCAAACTAGTTACTAGTGGAAATTAATTCTAGTAAATTTCTTAAAAGCGAAGAATTAGTGAAATTTTCTTCCAGCTAAAATTTCTCCTTAATAAAGTTTTTTGGGATTTTTGTAATTACACAGCATCAGAAAACTAGACCTACACATCGAAGACCGATGCAAATTTGTATCCACCAAAAAGACAACTCACCAAAGCCAGTGAACCACTGTTTGACCTTGAAGGAGGGGCCCAAGGTCAAATCTAACATCAAAAAATTCCTAGCCCAAGATTTCGAATGAGTTGGTTTCGTACTGTAAACTTCTAGGATCAATAATAAGCGAGTTATAAGCACTTTTAACTTTGGCTATCCTCGTTTGACCTTGAAGAAGGGGCCCAAGGTCAAATCCGACCACGCCAGAAGATTCCCAGCCCATGATTTTCTATAGGTTGGTTTACCATCCCAAACCTCTAGGACCAATAATAAGCGAGTTATAAGCACTTTTAACTTTGGCTGTCCTCATTTGACCTTGAAGAAGGGGCCCAAGGTCAAATCTGACCACACCAGAAGATTCCCAGCCCATGATTTCCTACATGTTGGTTTACCATCCCAAACCTCTAGGACCAATAATAAGCGAGTTATAAGCACTTTTAACTTTGGCTATCCTCGTTTGACCTTGAAGGAGGGGCCCAATGTCAATTCCGTCCACACCAGAAGATTCCCAGCCAATGATTTCCTATATGCTGGTTTACCAAGCCAAACCTCTAGGACCAATAATAAGTGAGTTATAAGCAATTTTAAATTTGGCTATCCTCTTTTGACCTTGAACGAGGGGCCCAAAGTCAAATCTGACCACACAAAAAGATTCCCAGCCCATGAGTTTCTATAGGTTGGTTTACCATCCCAAACCTCTAGGAGCAATAATAAGCAAGTTATAAGCACTTTTAACTTTGGCTATCCTTGTTTGACCTTGAAGGAGGGGCCCAAGATCAAATCAGACCACACCAGAAGATTCTCAGCCCATGAGTTTCTATAGGTTGGTTTACCATCCCAAACCTCTAGGAGCAATAATAAGCGAGTTATAAGCAGTTTTAACTTTGGCTATCCTCGTTTGACCTTGAAGGAGGGGCCCAAGGTCAAATCCGACCACACCAGAAAATTCTCAGCCCATGATTTCCTATATGTTGGTTTACCATCCCAAACCTCTAGGATCAATAATAAGCGAGTTATAAGCACTTTTAAGTTTGTCTATCCTCGTTTGACCTTGAAGGAGGGGTCCAAGGCCAATTCTGACAACATCAGAAGATTCGCAGCACATGATTTCCTATAGGTTGGTTTCACATTGCAAACCTCTAGGACCAATAATAAGGGAGATATAGGCATTTTTAAAGTCCGCTATGTGGGTTACTTCGGCACTTCGTGGATAACCTTGAGATAAGAGCTTCAAGGTCAAATGTGTGCAAGGTTGTAGAGGACATGTATATCTGTTATACATATCACCTATGAAGAGATTCAACCTTCTACCTATGAGAAACAGCCAGTAGAAAAATGTCAATTATTTTCAAAGAAATGCCCGTGGCGGCCATCAATTGTTTTTCAGAATGAGGTATTTTCCTTCCCAGAGAAGCTTACCCCCCCAATGAAGATATCCTGCAAATTTGGTGAACCTAGCTGCTGTCGTTTTTCTCTTAGAGCGTTAACGCCGAAAATCTCTCTACACGCGGCGGCATGGCGTAGCGAACGCTAACCAAAGTATCCACCGGATGCTTCCGGTGGATACAATTAACACTAGAATTAATATTTACAAAAGATCCTGATTTTTGAATCAAAGTAGAGTAAGGAATCTAAAATTCGCCAGAAATCTAAATTTCACCACCTCTAAAAATCTTACTTAATTCTATGAAAAAAGATGTTTTGTCTTAAGCTTGGTATTTTTCAGTTCAAAATGCCTTAATTTACTAATAAATAATATACATTCAACAAATCTCACCTCAATTAATTTATTAGTGTATCCACATGTGACAAATTTCAGATATGTGGCAAATTTACAATTCTTACTCTAATGTGGTCATTACTGGCTCAACAGAAAAGCCGAAAGACAAATTTTCAGTGCATTAACTTGACAAATTTTGGAACCACAGCTCTCACTTTACATTTTGTGAACTTCTGCTTTGTAATGTGCTGCTGTTGTATCAATTATAGGAATACAGCATGAAAAAACCGTCTAAATGCAGCATTTTAGACTGGTTGGCGTTGTCAGAGCATGAAGGCGAAGCCCGAGTGCTTTGACCACACCAACCAGTCTAAAATTCTGCGTTTAGACAGTTTTTGAGTGCTATATTCCTATTCTAACATGACTGTTTAAAATAAAATACCTCTAACAATAAAAGATTAAAAAAATTATCCAAGTGAACCAATAGGGTGCCGCCATGTTGGCTGTTCCATCAATTGAACACAATTTTAAATGCATAACTGTATACACTATCACATAGTATTTTACATATAATTATGAAAACAAACCTATAGACTATGTTTTTCAGCCAACAATTATGCATTTGGACGTTGAGAACAGCCGTAATGTTGATGCTGATTTTTAGACGGCTTAGAACTACGGACACATCCGTGTCATGTTAGAATACTTAATTGTCATGAAGGAGTTTAATATGGGGCTATCCCGTCTTGGACAAGTAGCACTTTAGAGACTGGTTCACATCATATAAAGCGTCCCTTAAGCTTCTCTTACATCCCATCATATGTGTATACACACGTAAGTGTGCTGCAAATATTGTTGAAAAATATGAGAGTAGCCCGGTAGTTGGATAGCAGAGATTTGCACGTACAAACAAGGTGAAGTTTGACGATAAGAGTGTCAGTGCTTGAACATCAAAGAACAGACTGCGACTAGCTACAGCTAGGCCCCACAGTGAGTTAATATGGATGCAAGGTACACACGAGTGTATTATACAGCATGTGCAAACCCTGTAAGTGAATGGAGAGATCTTGCAACAATACCAAGGTGACATGGATGCGTTTACAGGAATACTGCATGCACACAGGGAAAATGTACATGCCAATTTTAATTGTGGGGTTTGTGCGACCTTGATATTCTGTTATAAAATCACAAGTGTAGCTTAAGTGTCCCTTGCAAATCATTCTTTGCAAATCATTCCTTTCATGAATCTCAACTTAACCAGAAACTCAGCTGAAACAAAAAATCTTAGATTTGAGCAAAATCGCACTTGAGATTTGACTTGAGACCTTTCATTTTGTATTCACTTTATATTATGCAGTAGTATGTTTTGCAGCAACTTAGTTTTGCTTTGGTCCAACACAACTGCTTCTCTACTTATATTTTGTGGAATTATGTGTACCAAAATAATAAATCCTCACAAATTTTGGAAAAGCCAAGCAGACGTTGAATAAAAAAATGCCTGGGCTGGTATTCATAGAACAACTAAATTCTAACGGAAATATAAATCTCTACAATTTAACATTGAAATGTTATATCTAAGTTTTAAAATCAAACTTTAATTTGAGTTTCAGGATATACTTTGACTAACATTTTAGCTAATAATGCTAAATTTAAGTTAAAATATACTTATTTATGACTAAGGTTCAGCTTGAGACTGTAAGTGAATCTGAATTAAAGATTGAGTTTCTTACTTTTTATCAACACCAACTCAAATGCTGTAAACTAAAAATGTTAGCTTATCAAGTGACAATGATTCTATCCAACTTTATGCTGAAGATGAGTTTGGGTTTAAAACTTAAAGATAAAGTTGAAACCCTGGAAAGAATATACATGATATTCCAGTTAAAGTATTAGATTAACTTTGATATTTTTCATGAATGCCAGTCCTAATGTAAAATATTTAGCCAGTTGCAAACTCCTTGATTTCAATTTTACTGCTATTTTGCAACAAACCTGTAATGGATCAGGGCACTAAAACAGATAGTTTACTGCCACAATTGAGGTTTTCAGAACTTTGACACTGAGTCTGAAGAATAACATAAAAAATTGCTCACTTCGGCAGGCAAGAAGCCCAGCCTGCAGCTAAATGGCAAACAACATTGAGATTTGGGAAAATCTTAGGAACAACTTCTGTTGTAAGAAGTATGGAGAACCCACAAGATGTTCTACAAAAGATTCACAGGCCATGACTTCTTACATGTCAAGTAATTTCATATTTTTAAGCCCTAGAAATAATTATAAGGGCCTTTTTGATATGATGACGCTCCTATTTGGCATTAAAGATGTGATATGGCAGCCATTTTGTTTCCAAAACAAGGACACAATTACTCTCAGGCAAGCTTTCCTATCCATTTACATTTTGTGCAAATCTGATGAAGCTAGCTGCAATATTTTAGGTTACAGAAAACATTTTAGAACAAACTTTAAGACCCCAAAATTTTAAAAGTGTTGCCATGGCAACAGTTGCCGCTGGATACCCCCCTAAAACCTAATCAGCTGTAGATCCTCTTTGGGGTAAACATATCCTAAAAATTTGGTGAAAATCCATCCATGGGTTTAAGCTGTGGAATACCCACAAAGTTTAAGAACTGATAATCTAAAAGTCTTGCCATGGTAACAGTTGTTACCAGATACTCCCCAAAACCTAATCAACTCTAGATCCTCTGGGGGTAAACATACCCTGAAAATTTTGTGAAAATCTGTGTAGGGGTTTAGTCTGTGGAACACCCACAAACTTTAAGACCTGAAAATCTTTAAACTGTTTCATGGCAACAGATATTACCGAATACCCCTCTAAACCTAATCCGCTCTAGATCTTGTTAGGATAAACATATCCTGAAAATTTGGTGAAAATCCGTGCAGGGGTTTAGGCTGTGGAACACCCACAAAGATTAAGACCCGAAAATCTTAAAAGTGTTGCCATGGAAACAGTTGTTACTAAATACCCCCCAAAACCTAATCAGCTCTAGATCTTCTTGGAATAAACATCCCCTGAAATTTAGTGAAAATCCGTGCGGGGGTTTAGACTGTGGAACACCCACAATCTTTAAGACTTGAAAATGTTAAAAGTGTTGCCATGGCAACAGTTGTTACCAAATAACCCCCAAAACCTAATAATCTCTAGATCTTCTTGGGGTAAACATCCCCTGAAATTTAGTGAAAATCTGTGCAGGGGTTTAGACTGTGGAACACCCACAAGCTTTATGCCTGCCGCCGACTCCGCCTGGACGGCGCAGGAGACAACTATAACCCCAGCATTTACAGGCTGGGGTTAAAAACTGAAGTTTAAAACAAAATAATATTAAGGCGATATTTTGGACAGAATACAGTATTTGACAAACCTCTATAAAATCCCACTCTCCAGCCTAACGCATATGTGTTCCTCCAATATGTCACATTCAGGTACGGTTTCCTGTAAAAAGGGCAGGTTTCACAATCTTCTTCTGGTATGACCACATGAGGCCTGTGTGTTTTCATGACAACAGACTCTGGCATCACCTTGATATAGAGAAGCCATTGTCAATGATATACAATATCCATATTTTCTAGGATACTATTACAATGATTACAATTAAAACAATATTCTTTTTTATTTGGTGTCAAGAAATATTTATGGTTTAACACATTTGTTAAATGATATTATGACCAGAGCATTAACCATTCGCAAGGAAATGCAAAACTTCTTGACATGATATATGCAGATTTCAACAATACTTCTTACATTTTTACAATGTTGATATATGTATTTTCTGCATATAATATTTTAGTAAATTATTCTATTTTACATTATTAATTATTTCAAATTTTTGAGATTGCAATCATGATACTGGAAGTTTAGGTGTCTCACAATATAGTTCCTTGGGAACATTTTCTGATAGGCAATAGCAGGAAAACATCACCTGCCAACCTTTATTATCTAAGACAAAAACAAGTTCAGCTACCTGCCAATATTTTATTTCCTACCTTAATTCTCTCATTTCAACTTCAATCGCTTGCCTAAAACAGCTTTTACAACAGCTTTACTTCAAAACACTTTGGAAATGTAAATGAGTGATTGTTCTATGAATTTATCCTTAAACACTTTTAACAATATGCCGCATTCATTTTAAAAATGTGTCTTTAAGCTCATTTTTCATTTGTTTCTGGTTTCTCTGCACTTTCATTCATCATGTGACAAATGTTTACAACAATGAACCAATGAAAACAGAACTTCTCCAGTCATGTGAGCAAACTGACCCATTAACAAACAAGGAACCAGATGAAAGATTAATTTTCATTGGTTCACTTTTAAGAACAATGGTCACATGATCAATGACAAATACAGAAAACTCAGACGTTTGCAGGTTGCCAAACTTGTCTTTGTCTTATATAATAAAGATGTGGCTGGTTATTCATCATTCTATTGTCACTGGAAAACAGTCCCGAGCAACTGTGGCTCACAATATCCCAACTGAGGTTGAGGTTATTACCTGGTTGCCATGGCGATCTTTTCCAAGAGACAATTGGAACTGCATCCATTTGATCATATCTGCAGCACTGCTGAGGATAGAGCCAGACCCTCCACTTTGTCCCCAGTAACTAAAAGATACACAGAAAATAAATTAAAATCACTGTTATCCAACCATTTATAGTGAGGAAGATTTTGCTCAAATAATTGAAGGTTCATAAAATAAAATTGAGACACAAAGAGTAAAATTGAAAATTCAGGAAAATGTTGTCTGAGATATGATAGAATGGCTAAAGTTTTCATAAAAACCACAAAATAGATAACAATATTCCCTAAAGTTTAATCTCAAAGGAATGAGAAAACAAGAATGCTGACTGTGTTCAACCAAACATCTTGTTTCTCAGACAGGCCAACAATCAATGCCTAGTCTGACCTTCTAGGCTGTCTGAACCATAAAGCAAACATGAAATATTTTTGCTATAATCCACACTGTACCAGAGGCCTTTAGAGTCTGGAAGACACATTTTTCTCCTCAGCTAGCTAAGCTAACTAAATATATGACAACATTATGAAAAAAATTATAATGCAATCCAAGAGTTGTGTCTATACTATACAATATTAAAGCCTCTGGCAAGGCTAATCAATACCATGCAGCCAATTGTCACATTGAGGTGGTGTCCACTGTGGTGGCTGAGACATTAGAGAGTTTAAAATACCCGTTCCCATTGTGACTGGTACTGCAAAGTGTTATAATAACGTCATCATCTCACAGGTAAAACTTGAAGCTTGAAGTTTTACAACGTGGAGGAGGTGATTTGAAGTTCATCAAAACTGCTAAAGTAAAACTGGTTTTCTAGCTTTTATAACAGATTATATACATAAATATTGCAGAAAAGTGGGAGGTTAATATGCATTTAAACCTTATTTATATAAAAAATTAAATAAGGACAACCTTTCCTGGTAAAAAGTGCTGTTTAAAAAAATCTTGTAAAAACTTGGTATTTCTGTATAAAACCATGGCCTAGGAAGGTACGAACTATTTAATATTGGTATGGGTGTGGGCATGGAAGAGTGAAATATAGTGTGGTCTGAAACTTAAAACCTTTAATGTTATTTTTTTTTCACATTTGAAACACAAGTTACTGTTAAATCCTTTGCAAATGAATGTAGGAAAGTCACCCTGAACTAAAAATAGAAAATAAGTACAAGCAACGAGTACTCAGTAGTATCAGCCAAAAACAATATATTCCACAAAAGGAAAAAAAGTGATAGTTAGTCCCTTCACTCTCATCAACACCTAAGACTATTGGTATATGAAAGGGTTTTCACTTCTGCACGCCAACCATGTATTTTAACTGAAAAGCCCCTCAACTGGAACTTGTACTTGTAGTTTTGGCGTACAGGTCATCACATGTACGGGTATTTTAAACTCTCTAATGATTCAGAACTTTTACTTATGTAATGTCCATGACATTATACTTCCCAGCCATGTAAAACCATCCTCTCACCTGTGTAATATCTATGAAATTAGATTTCTTAACTATGTTATATCAATGAAATTATAGTACTTATATGTGTTACCTCTATGACCCTGGATTTCTTAGCTGTGCTATATTTATGTTACTTGTGTTACATCTATGGCACCTTCTGTTACCTGTGTTACATCTATAGAACCATATGTTACCTGTGATATAATTACGGCATCACATATCTCACCTATATCATATTTATGGCACCAAATTTCTTACCTGCCTTGTATCTATGACATTAGACTGCATATAAAACTTTAACCTGAAGCTCCTGACATGATCAATATATTTCTATTTAACCAAAAAGCCACAGGAAAGTGTCATTACATTAGATAGTTTAAGATACAAGTACACATAACATTGTGAATGGTAAAGCAGACGGATGATGTCATCTTTCCTGATTTGTGGAATTATAGAACCTTGAGTCATTGCAGTCAGTGATAGTGTGCAAACACTTGGTTTGAATCCCGAAGGACTCAGTATGGAAAACTAACCCAGTCCAAGTCTGGCCAGGCTTCCAAGGAAATGACAGAGAGGCAGATCTGGATTCAGGACAAATTAAATTTTTTGAAGACCCATATCAGAAGGAAGGGCCTCAGCAAATCTTTCAGATTTAAGTCACCACACCGAGGAGGCAGTGCTAGTTCAGCCTCAGCAGATGACATTTCATGAGGGTTCACGGATACTGAGAGTATGGAGACCAGCATTTGCTCTGACACAATACACCAGCCCCCCCATCTGCTGCACTGTCAGTATCACTGTAGTGTCCCAGTCTTCATCAGTCGACCAGTAGGAGGACGAAAACTTTCAAGAGGAGGAAAGAGACTTTCAGACTTTCAAGAAATGGGGCAGCAAAACTTTCGAGTGGGATACAGAGCAGGGTAGAGGAAAGGAACCATCAGCCACAGCAGTCTACACTTTCTAGGAGCTCCAATAACACTTCCACATGTGTGCCATAATCTTATCAGCAGCAGCCAGCAGTCACCTCCAGGGAACACACTTTGACTATTGCAGAAACCCAGATGCCAGCAAGCCAGGCCATACAACCAGCTCAACAGTCCCAAGTAGTGCCAAGGGGAGGACAACAGTCCAGGGGGCCAGAGATTTCATCCTTAGTTGCAATCGTCCTATAACCCAGGACTTCAAGACAGCTACATTAATTAGCCCTAGCAAGAGTTTCAACCCACAACCAGTAGACTCTGTAACAGGGGAAGAAAGTTCACACAACATCTCAAGCCTCTCTAGCCTTTTTTGGGGAAGATAGAATCAGTCATGAGCTACCTTCACCGTTTACACCAGGTAACCCATGTCAACACGCCACCTCTTGTCAAACCACCCAACAGCAAGAGCCTCCTCAGAAGCCAGCCAGCCAGCCAGCCCAGCCTCAGCCTCTCCCATAGGAGTCAAGCAGCAGCAGAATAGACTTACTGCACCTACCTCCAAAACGTCCTTTTCAGGACCACTGCTGTAAAATGTCCTTTTCAGGACAACTGCTGATTCATAGGTCCTTCTCAGGACAACATGAATCCTCCAAAAGCAATTGAGCTGGGTGCTAAAAAATTCCAAAACAAAACAAAACAAAACAAAATAAAGCATGACACAGCCCCACACCAAACACATGACCCCAAAACACAAGAAACAAAATGAGTGATTGAAAATTTGTAGGTAAAAAAAAACTTTAGAGGTGAACTTATAATATTTTGACACTCAAAAAACTTGGGAACTTTCTAAAACATTTTAATATTAAGAATCTTGGAAAATTTTAAAAATATTTTGACCTTAGAGAAGTTTCTCAGATTTGAAAAACACTTGAACCTAATACAACAAAATCAAAAATTTTCAATGGGTTTGAACTTTGAGAAATTACTAAAATTGGAAAAAGACTTTGACTTTTGAGAAACTTTGACAATCTTCAAATTTAATGATTTTGATCTTTGGATTTGACCTTTGGCTTTTGACCTAAGAGAAACTTTGAAAGTTATAAAAACATTTTGACACTTCACAAAGTTTTACAGTTAGAAAAAATTTTAAAATTTCAAAGAAAAAATTGAAAAAAAACCTTTTAGTAAACTTTTTACTTTTAATCCATTTTGACAGGTGAACAAAATCTGAAGGTTTACAAATTTTTATATTTACTGTGGGACACTAATTTTGAAAAAAACTTGTGTTGAAGTTATTAAACATTATTATGGAATTTCTGATTTGTTTGGAAATTGTGTGGAAAATTGTTGGGACTTTGTTGGAGACTTTTTCAAATTGTCTTGGAAATTTTTGGGACATTGTGTTACACCAGCTTTAATGAAAGTTCTTGAAATAGTTGGGTTGTCCTGAAAATGACTGATGGATGCCAGCTTCTTGTCCCCAGGGGAGTTCCTCTTCACATCTGAGATCCTGTCCTCCTGCCCAGCCAATGCATCAACATGATTGAATTAATCCTTCAGTAGGTCTTCTGATGCTTTGCCTTGAAGTATTCCTGCAGTTTTCATCAGGCACATATACTACTGGTTCATTTGCTATGACTGCTATGATATCTGCTGGGGCGGGTACCAGTCTAGTTTGCCTTGGTGTGTTCTCAGCATGTTGTGCAAAACATGTTAAAAAATGTCTCTGACAACCTTTAGCCTTTGATCCATTATACTCAGTAAGACCCTGAATCTTCTTGCCAGGATTCCAAACATATTCTTCACTACCCTCCTGCCTGTGGGGATCCTGTGTTGGCCATTCACTCTTCTCTATTCTGTCTTCTGCTGTAGGGTTAAACAAGCCATTGCATCAAGGCAAAGGTGTCGTCACCCAGCAAAACATGGTGCAATCTGGCTCTCCAACCCCCAGGAGTTCAGGTGCCAGAAGTGCCAAGGTGCCATCCTCGATCTTTTCTTTCAAATTGTTGCGGTTAAATATATGTGCATCTGATCAAAATCCACTTGACCCAACATCTACCCAGAGGTATCTGTAGTCTGTGTTGACCAGGGCTAGTAGCACCCGGGAAATAAGCCCTTATAATTGTAATATTCACTGACAGGTTTCTTTGCTTCATCATGGTGATATGTTTCCCGTCTAGTGCCCCGAGAGTGGTTCTGAACTTCTACTCAATCTGTTTCCAGTCTTCAGGAGTGGTAGGGCAGGCAAAATACTCTTCCTGGAATTCTTCAAGGATGGCCTGGCAGACAATAGGGACCAACTCACATATCATAATTTGGCCAACAAGCCAGTGATACTGAAAGGAGGTGTACATTTCTCCTGTTGGAGATGTCTCAGTTTTATTGCCAGTTTCAATCTAACTTCTATAAGAGCTTCCTGAAATTTGCGACTTCCTTCTTCATGCGGTGGTGCATGTGTTCTTTCATGAGGTCAAAACTGCAGCTGGCATCCTGACAAAATTCTGGTATCCTGGGATGTCAGTCTGTGTTAGGTCAGCCAGAAGGCTGCTATAGCATCCTTTTTCTTCTCTTTGAAGGATCCAGGACATGACCCAGAGATTTTTTGGCTTGCTTCTTCTGCTATGTGGTGGTGGGGGCTGTGGTGAAGGTGGTGGCTGTATAGGAGGTGCTCGTCCAGGGCTCAGATGACTTCTTTTTGTCTGTAAATCAGATTGAAAATCAAAATATTTAACTCGATAAAAACAACAGGGGTCTAAGCTTCTGCAGAATGTCTCTGTGATGTTGAGCTTTGCATTGATAAATGATGAGTCTGAGCCTTGAGGCTCCTGTAATGTTGCTTTGATCCTGACTCATGAACCAGACTCCAGAAATTCATCAGTCGGGGTGGATTGGGGCACTGCTCCAGTCAGGTTGGTTTGTCACTACAGGTTGTCGTGACCTGATACAGTTTGCTGGTTAGGAGTTTACGGCTTGCCCTGATAGTTTCTCATCTAGTCATGGAGAAAAACACCCCAACCCCAAGTCAGGTCGGGATCTTGCTCCAGACAAGCCACGATGTGCTACATCCTGTCAGGAAGGTGCAAAAGACCCATATTTTTGTACACTCTTTCTGGATTTTTGTTCCAAATCCCTGATTCAGCTAACTAACCCTAGAATTGAAGAGTCGGTTGTTGACTCTGTTCCAGTGGAACACTCCTATAAGTAAAGTACTCTCAACAGTTGACTCTGTGTCTCTTTTCATTGCTACTGTCAAATCCTGTAGGTCTATAATATCTATGACGTTACACAGCTCACCTGTAGCATTAGCTTACTTACTTGTGCATTGTCGGTGACATTGGCCTCCAAGCAAAGTTGTCTCTCCAGTCTCTGCTGTAGGCCAAAGAAATATTGTCGGAATCCAAGTCTGTCTGGTGTGTGAACGTGGAGCTCTCCATCCCGAGCGGCTCAAAGATATGCTTACGTATGAGGTTTTCCCAAGTGTCCCCACCAACTACCTCTGTGATTTTAGACAGCAGTCCATACATGTTGTTGTTGTAATAATAGGTTTCTCTCAGCTCAAACTTTGGCTCAAAGAATCTCATCTTTCTGGAACAGACACGAAAAACTTAACAATATTCACATAATTGATGATTTTATTTATTGTAGTAGCATGCATAATACAAGAACACATTTGCACAACACAGTCACAGGCTTATCTGTCATTTTAAACATTGAAATATACAAATGTTCACTGAAATGCTTTACTCTTGCTATAAAACATTTTATTCTAAACAGCTTTTATAATTGATCAAACCACATAACATTAGTTTTTAAGACCTTTAAACTGAAATCCACATTTTGTATATCATATGCATATTTAAGAAGTAACACCACTTGTTGATGTTTTAAGTGGAGAGTATGATAGTAAATCTTCATTGATGTGGAGGGCCATTAAAAGAGATACTGCCCCCAGATCCGCTATAGCCCTGGGGCAGGTTTCATAAGGGGTCTCAGACTTTGCTTGGACTAAGCATGGTACCTGAGCCTTTTGTCTCAGCTAAGTCTGGGGACTTAAATGGATTTAAGAAAACTTTTTAAGGTGACTTAGCCAAGACCAAGCTTTTGAAATATTATAACCACAGTGGTTATCTAGGTAATGTGACCTTTTATTGCTAGTTAAAATATTTTACTGGTGACATATATCCTTTGTTTAACTCCTTTTATCTTTGGTCAAATACTGTTTTTCAACTGAAAACCTTGTCACCACATAAAAATGTCCAAAGACATAGTTAGGGAGGTGTTCTATATATTTATTCTTTATCTCTAGGCATTTCAAATTTTAAAGCAAAAGCAAAATTTATGGTAGCCATATCTAAGTCTTTGTTTACAAAAGCTAAGCCCACTCCTAGATAGACTTAGCCAAAATTTTGACTTAGCAGCTTTCTGATTCTAAGAATACAGACCTAACCTGCATTCAAGATGAAAGTCTCACCTTTAGGTGTAACTCTGGGCTAAAAGTTCTTATGTGAAACTGGCCCGGCTATATCTGTATTCACAAAGGGTCATATGTGGCATCATATCTAAAATTAAACCCATGCCTCAGTGGCAATGCATGGCTCATGGTGTTATAGTTACATCCTGCTCAACTGTTCAAAGTTCAAAGTTGGGGTTTTACATCCCGTTCAACACCCAGGATCACAGTGGGCCAGGTCCACAGCATTGCCACTTGTGGGAGTTGAACCCACACAGAGGTGACAGTACAGTCTGTGATTAGATACCAAACCTGCTGTCCCACTAGGCCACTGAGGACCTCTCTCAACCACTAAGGTCATATTAGGATAGACCATCAGTACACTACACATGTTGCCATGAACTAGACTTGATCCCATGACCATACAGGTGAGAACCAAGTGATTAAAAGTTAAACTGTCCACTACTTGGCCACTGGACACAGTTGGAGAACCATGATAATGTAGGAGGTTAAGTAAATGAAGTACTGGGGTTAGTGGGGGCTGGGGTATGTGACAAAAATTTCTGAACTTACTGCACAAGTATGTCTCGGGTGAGGTTCTCCTGCATTCTGGCTGTGTTGTATTGTAATACTCCAGTCCTGTAATAACAGTAGAGACAGATCAAATAGCCATACCACTCGTGGTGGTAGAATTTTTGAAGTAGAATAATTAAAACTTAAATGACTGATCATATCAACACAGTATTTAGATATCCCAGTAAAGGAGAGTTTGCTTCACTCATAGCACAAGAAATACAAGAGTTGATGTTAACTTGACAGCTGGCAGTTATAAGACTGGGGTATTAGTGTGGGGAGGGCGTGGATGGGAAAAAAAGTAGTGCAATTCACGGCCACAAGATATGGTGTTAATGACAAGCAAGGAATTTATGACGAATGAAATTTCTAACAATGGGTCCAAGGATACGCCTTTTGTGTTCAAGATGAAGTGAAGCAACATCAAAGTTGATGTTTTACGTTCCCTTTAGCAGTCCAGGTCAAATTGGGAGAAGTCCTCAGGATTGTCACTTGTGAGGGTCCAACCCACATGGAGGTGAAAATCTGTGATTCAGATGCCAACCCTGAAGAGAAGCAAATGCCCTGGTAAAGGAAAATATGTTGTGCCATTTCACCAGTGTTTTACAAATGCCATTGAACTCTCATTTCAGGCAGTGAAAAGCCCCACAGTGTGGTATTGCAACAAACTCATTAATGTCAAACCAACTGAAACCACCTAGTTCACACAGTGAAAAAATCTTGACCCGGAATGCTCCAGTGTTGAGTATTTACCAACCACTCAAAAATAGCATCAGAGATGCCCATACCTAGGGAAACATTTTTAACACCATGAGATATACAAGTACTGTACCAGTACAAAGTTCAGGATACTTTCAGAACACTGCCAGTTATATATATGTCCAAACAATGTTTAAATAGAGAAAATAATGTCTAAGAGACAGATAATGCATGTACTCTTTATCTACATCTGGCATGGCCGAATTATGGTTTGGATGTTTTGAATATTACCATGTATACAGAAGTGGTAATACATTCAATGAATGCTTATGTGTGGTGTTGGAGCAAAATCTGTGGCTCACTTGATGAAATTCCATCTGTTAAAATGGGAAGTTGTAAAAGTAAAATTCTTAATGAATTCTAATGTGACTTTAACAGTGCTTAATCTGCATCAAAAGACAGACCCAAAGGTGCTACAAGATTTTAAAGGTCAAGGTCACTATGTCAAGGTCAAATCAAAGTTCCACCATGATGCTGCACACCTACAACCCCTAACCAATGTCCCTACCACGTATCAACTTCCTACACCTTACGGTTTCCGAGATATAGCCTGGACAAGATTTTATAGGTCAAGGTCACTACAGCAAGGTCAAATCAAGGTTAGACCATGACATTGCACACCTACACATCCTAACCAATGTCCCTACCACGTATCAACTTCCTACATCTTACGGTTTCTGAGATACAGCCCAGACAAACTTTTTCCCGCTGAACACCCACCCACCCATCCGGACACTATGGGTGAAAACAATACCTTACGCGCTGTGGGGTACAAAACTGACTGATTTTTCTGACCATAAAGTACTTGCAAATTTGACAAGCAAATTGAACATAATGATAAATTTGTTTATTTATTTGGGGTTTTACATCGCTTTCAACACTGTACAGGTCATATCATGACAGTTAGTTGGAAGGGCAGAGGAAACCAGTACATCCAGTTGGTCAAGATTCTGTACTGTAAACTGCTGACCAACAGCAAGCAACTACCAGCTTTCCCACTTGAGGCCATGCCGGGAACCGAACCCCGGCCTCAGAGGTGGGAGGCGAGAGAAATACCACTCTGCCACCGTGGCCCCAACATAATGATTAAGACATCACATCAACACTACTGCAGCTTTTAGCACAGCAGGCACAGATATAATCACCACCAAGCATAAATGTCATGTAGGAATAAAATCGACTTTGAGGGCATTTGTTTTGCTATTTATGCCTGGCAAAAATTCAAATAATGCACGAGCGCTATTAGGCATGAGGGCATTATGAAAGAATTTTTGCTGGGCACACATAGTGAAACAAATGCCCGAGCTTGAGGTATTTATTGCTATTATAAAGACCAACCTACCTGCTTTGAAGTAATATCCCTTTATTTTTATGAGGTGACACAAACAAGGACACCACCATACTGTTCTGATTGCATGATCGCTCTCAGACCATATTTACTACCAACATACAATCGAGCAATTCGAACCACTTTCAGTTTTCGGTGGGCATTTGTTCTATTTAGGGCCACTGATTATATATGTGCAGACAATCGTTTTCATTAACTGTGCACTTCTGGTCTACAACACTACAACCAACCCTACGACTCTAGGGTCGGTTGCGAAAGTCATAGGGTCATGGGAAAAAGGTTGGTTATGAAATCCCTGACAGGTCGGTATAGTTACTGCTTCCCTGCATAAGCTGGCCGAGGGTCGTAAGTTGGCCGCCATCATCATATTTTGAAATTTCTATAAATCTAAAGGCCTGTATCATTCTTGAATGGTCTATTATAATAAGATTTATTATAACTAACACTTTTAAAACCTGTGCAACCACACATTTGTCTGTTTGATACATTTAAATGAGTGGTGGCCAACTTACGACCCACGGCCAACTTATGCAGGGAAGCAGTACAGACAGGACGTGATGAGAATCCCGACAAGACATAGGGTTAGGGGTGTTTTTTTGCACAGCCAGTCGTAGAAGTACTACAAGCCCTAAACCCCTAACAGACAAGCCGGAGTATGCCCCCAGGTTATACCCCCTTCATTTTATACCCGGGTAGACTATGAACACAACCAGAATCTACCCCCTCCTCCCAGAATCTATCCCCCTGGTGATTAGTAACATAGAACTTTAGAATATCAATAAATTCTAAATTCTAATAGCACTTTTATAGCGCTTAATCTCTGTCAAAAGACAGATTCTAAGGCGCATCACACAAAACATTGTTCAATATTCAAAAACTAGAGACATTGCAGGGGTCAGCACCGCAGAGAAAGCAGGAGGAGATTGGAAATTTAGGGTGGGTATGCTTTTCCAAAGAGGTATGACTTCAACTTTGACCTGAAAGAGGCAAGTGAGTTTGCAGAGCGGACCTCATCAGGAAGGTCATTCCAAATCATTGGTGCGTCATATGCAAAACTGAGTCCAAAATGCCTTCGAGACTTGAAAACTGAAGCAAAGTGGGGAACCTCAAGAAATATGCCATCAGATTGACTTTGACGAGTGTTATATGCACTATGTCTGGGAATGTTAAGGGTATTTTAACTGTAAAACTAGAAATAGGACGCCCTGTTGATAGTAGGTGCGAATAGAAACAGGATAGCATACAAGAACACACATTATCATGTGTAATGTCCACCCCATGAACCTTTTGCCAAAATTGTACAGTAGTCTTACAAGACCCTGTTTCATTTGTGAACTATATCAATGATGCTTAAATATTTATTAGTGTAGATGTAAATTATTTCAGCTTCATGCCTTTTTGCATTGGTTGGGTCGAAAATTTTGACGAAATCACTCTATCTTGCACGGTTAAGAAGATAGAAGCAAATTCCTGTTTCTCTATTTTTGGCAAAAATTTGAAAATTCAAATTGGCCGCCATTTTTGGGAAAAGGAAATTTTTTTTGAAAATTGCCAAGAGTACATTTCTTAGATACCCTATGGTTCGAAAATTTCAACGAAATAACTCTATTTTGCACGGTTAAGGCCAATTTGTGTTTTTCCATTTCGGGCAAAAATTCGAAAATTCAAAATGGCTGCCATATGTGGGGAGGGGAAAATTTTTTGAAAATTGTAAAGATTATGTTCCTTAGATACCCTGTGGGTCGAAAATTTCGACGAAATCGCTCTATCTCGCATGGTTAAGGAGATAGAAGGAAATTTGTGTTTTGCCATTTTTGGCAAAAATTCAAAATGGCCGCCATTTTTGGGGAGGGGAAAATTTTTTGAAAATTGCAAAGACTACATTCCTTAGATACCCTGTGGGTCGAAAATTTCGACGAAATCGCTCTATCTTGCACGGTTAAGGAGATAGAAGGAAATTTGTGTTTTGCCATTTTTGGCAAAAATTCGAAAAATCAAAATGGCCGCCATTTTTGGGGAGGGGAAATATTTTTGAAAATTGCAAAGATTACGTTCCTTAGATACCCTGTGGGTCGAAAATTTCGACGAAATCGCTCTATCTTGCACGGTTAAGGAGATAGAAGGAAATTTGTGTTTTGCCATTTTTGGCAAAAATTCGAAAAATCAAAATGGCCGCCATTTTTGGGGAGGGGAAATATTTTTGAAAATTGCAAAGATTACGTTCCTTAGATACCCTGTGGGTCGAAAATTTCGATGAAATCGCTCTATCTCGTACGGTTCAGGAGATATGAGCACATTTGCCTTTTTCAGTATTCAAAATAGCCAATTACTCACATATTTAATTAATTACTCACTCATCTATGAAGCAATTCCCCCCAAAAGCAATCCCACACAAGCTATTAACCCAATGAACCTCCATACCAAATTTCAGAAAGCTAGGCTTAATAGCATTCCTTAAAATGTCTGGAAACCAAAGAGCTACTCAAATGTAGCAAAGTAGCTATTACTCAGTTAGCTATAGAGCTATCATCACCAAAAGCAACCATACAAGCTATTAACCCAATAAACCTGCATGCCAAATTTGGTAAAGATAGGATAAGAACTGTTGCCTAAAATGTCTGGAAACCAAGTGGGACAGCGGACGGCGGAAAAAGCAAAAATCACCCAGTGGGGTGAACATAATTAACCTTCAGACAGCTTATACACTGTATGTGGTTACATGGTTGAATTTTTTTATTTGCACACAAGGTAATATCAAAATTGAGTTATAAGCCTTTTTAGGCTGTGTGCTACATTTTGTGTAATATATTTGTGTAATACTCTCTGCATAATCAACATTTTTCTTATCACACTATTTATAGAGTGAAATATTTCCAAAGAGCTGCATACAATTATCATTCATTTTTGAATTATGACAAATGATAGTACTAGGAATGATATACTTATATACACTTCTAAGCAAATCCCCCACACTAGTAACAGTTTATTTTATTACAATGTGTAGTGGTCCTTTTGACTTGATTGACTGAGATTACTTGAAGCTGGGTCCCAGTGTACATCAAAAGTCTATTTATTCTTTTGATGTCATAACTTGAGATTAGCTGAAGCTGGACCTCAAAGGACATCAACAGCCTAGTTATTCTTTGTTTTCATAAATTTGGATTAGTTGAAACAGGGCCTCAATGTATATCAAAAGTCCTGTTGTTCCTTCATAATTTGGGCTTAGCTGAAGCTGGGCCTCTGAGTGTACATAAAATAGGTTCCATCAATTTAACAACCTGACAGGGTCTCTATTGAAAAATCAGAATTACCAATGCTAATACCCAATCACTTTGTTATCAATTAATTTTCTCCTAATAACTTTGCTCAACTATTACCCATGCATATAGTGAAATACAAATCACACACTTTAATTGACAAATTATTTGCATAAGCAGTTGTGCAAATCATGCAAATTTTACATGAATTCATTTTTCAGTGACCAACTTTAAAAAGCTTAAATACTTAGTTACATAAATTATCAGTTATCTGTATTAACTAAGTAGAGGGGGTAAGATTCTGGGAGGCCTACCAGAATCTACCCTGGGGGTAATCTGGGAGGGCGGGGTAGATTCTGGAGGTTCCCCAGAATCTACCCAGGTATAAAATGAAGGGAGGGTATACTTTCAGAGTTTACACCGAATCACAAACAGACAGGCCGTAAAGACAAACCAGGAACATGTTCCCGACCCTTCCTGACAGGGTTTTTGTTTTTGTGAGTTGGTATCTATAGTCGGGATCCAGAATCAGGATCCATATCATACTATGTTAACCTCCCCCCTCCCCTTTGATGTGCCACTTATTTCACACTTCAAAGATGACAGGAACACATCAAGAGCAACTGCTTGATCACTTCAGGGTCCTTTTTCATCTCCCGCCTGCAGCCGAAGGCGTCCGTGCGTCCATTCATCACGTTTTTTACATAACCTTTATATATCATTCATTTTAAAAGATATCTTCACCAAATTTGCAGGGAATGTTTATTGCTATGAAAACCTGTCTGTGCAAAATTTTACCCTCATTTTGAAAAACAAAATGGCTGCCTTAGCTAATTGCTTGAAAATCATAAAGGTTCTCTAAATCTTAAAATATTCCAGCTAGCTTCATCAAATTTGCACAAAAGATATATGGCTAGAAAAGCTAGCCTGATAGTAATTTTGGCCTAGTTCAAAAGACAAAATGGCCGCCATATCACATGTTTAATGTCAAATGGGTTTATCCTATTAAAAAGCCCTTATATCTCCCCTGATATTGCTCCCAGAGGTTCAGAATGTGAAAATAACTTGAAGGAAGTCATGGCCTGGGAATCTTTTTCCAGGTGTTGAATTTGACCTTTGACCCCTGCTTCAAGGTTAAATGGGGTCATCACACTAAAATGTCATTATTTCTCCCTTATTATTGGTGCTATTCCTTCAGAATGTTAAGAAACACCATGAAAGGTGAAGGCCGTGGTTGGGAGATTATAAAACACCTTCCGTCCGTGCGTCTTTTTGTGCATCCGTAAATGTGTCCGTTCATCACGTTTTTATATAAACCTTAAAATCTCATTCATTTATAAAGATATCTTCACCACATTTGCAGGGAATGTTTATTGCTGTGCAAAATTTTGGCCTTATTTTGAAAACAAAATGGCCGCCATAGCCAATTGTTTGAAAATCATAAAGGTGCTCTAAATCTTGAAATATTCCAGCTAGCTTCATCAAATTTGCACAAAAGATATGCTGCGGTAGTGGCCTTGTTTTTATTGAGTTGAATATGTTATTATACATTATGATTTCAAGACAAAGAAGACAGCAGAATCCAGCACCTGCCCAGTCAGCATCACCCCCACCACCCAGAAGGAGAAGGAAGCCACAGAATCCATGGGTCATACCCTGGATACTGCAGAGAGAGGACAGAGCTTGCTACAGAACTCTCTTGGATGAACTAATCACAACTGACAGAACCTTTACCAGGATGGAGCCAGCATTTTGTTATTTGATTGAAGAAAGAATTATCCCCCATCTCAGAAAGTCAATCACCAACATCAGGAAGCCACTGGAAGTTGGGTGGAAACTGGCAGTTACATTGAGACACTTATCCACAGGAGAAAGCTACACCTCACTGCAGTTCCACTGGAGGGTTAGAAGAACCACCATCCGTAAATTTGTCCCCTTGGTCTGCAAAGCCATTTTGAAAGAATTTCAACATGAATATTTGATGTGTCCCACAGATCCTGAAGATTGGAAGAAAATTGAAGAAAGATTTAGAAACAGATGGAATGTCCGCCATGCAGTCGGTGCACTAGATGGAAAACACAATGCTATAAGGAAACCCAAGAAGCCAGGCAGTGAATATTTCAACTACAAGGGCTACTTCTCCCTGTTACTTTTGCCTTTAGTTGATGCAGATTACAAATTCCTGTGGGTCAATGTGGGGGCCAGTGGGTCATCATCTGATGCTTAGATATTCAAAAGCAGCAAACTGAGAAGAATTTAGAATGGAAGGTTGGGACTACCACCATCTGAACCACTTGGACCTGGGGGGCCAGACCTACACTACTTAATGCTGGGGGACAATACCTTTGCGCTTATGTCTTGGTTGGTCAAGCCATACAGTAGACGTCAACTGACCAGGGAGGAGAGAACAGCCAACTACAGGATATCCAGGGGCAGGAGGGTGGTCAAGAACTCATTTGGTATAATTGTCAACAGGGTGCTGTTGACCATGGAGCAGAGGCCAAAAGTTGTGAGAGACATTGTGTTAACATGTGTGGTACAGTGGTACTACATAACATCATGGGGGAGCAGACAGACCACCCACCCCAGCTGACGACATACAACCACCATAGGCAGACCAGAGGGAACAGGTACCTAATGAGAACTTTATAAACCCATTGAGGTACGCCAAACATTAACGAGACCTGCTGAAAGACTACTTTAATCCATGGGGGCACTGGCTGGGCAGGAGGACAAAGTTTAAGAAGACTGAGGGGAGAAGTCTGACGGGAGAACATGTGTCTTTTTCATCTATTTATATGAGTAAATGTTCACATCGTCGCTTCCAATAACAGACAAATTTCTTTGGTCAGTGGTTGTTTTGACTGTTTCAACTGGCTACCAAAAAAGATGCAGGACTCCTGGTCCAAATGGAAATGAATTTTCCCAACCTGACCATACATTTGCCGGCCTCGGGCTGCCCGTCCGAAGTGAATTTCCCACAGTGAATTGAACCACACACCTAGGTTTCTAACAGTATCAGCAGAGTGGAGAAGGTTTCCTAGGATACTGGCATTGAAGTGGAGTGACAGTTTTATATATTGAGCCTTTAAACCCAAAACAATGAATTCTGTTTTGTCAGGGTTTAGTTTTGATTTACTGAAAGATGTCCATCTTTGGACATCTTGGAGGCAAGAATTCAGTTTAGCCAGAGCACTGGTAGAATTTTTATGGGGTAAATGAAAAAATGAGGGTTCTCAGCATTAAAATGAAATTTAATTCAATTTGATAGTTAAACGAGACTTACCTGTAAGTTGAAGTTTGTAGTTCTAACGAACGTCAATCTGGAACGGAGGAATCAGTTTGAGAGCCAAGGATCTTGCTTAATGAAGTTTTTATGGAATGAGAACAATAGTTGTACCAGCACTGATCCCTGAGGGACTCTATATATGAGCTTACATAAGTCAGATGGTATTGAACCCCATCTTAATGGCCTGACAATGATCACTCAAGTTGGATACAAACCACCTAAGGGCAGTAGCACTGAGAACAAACCAAGATCTGAAATAGTCAAGTTGGGTTTGGTGATCGATGGTGTCATAACTATCTGACAAGCCAAGATAACTTGTACAACAAAAAGATTTTGCATAGGCCAACATGATCGGAGTGGGTTTTCTTGTGAAACGGGGATTTAATTGGAGTTTGAATTGCAAATGATGTGTTGATTAAAGCAATCAAGGGGCATACTTAATGAATTTATCTTTGAAGTTAAGCTGATCAGAATTGCATGTATAAAGGTAGTTTCTTATTTAAATAAACTATGGGTTTTTTATTTATTTATACTGTAGTTTAAATCCTGAAAACATGTTATGTATCATTAACTGCTGCATATAATCATTAAAGTACATCTAAGTCAGATTTTAAGTTACCTTTAAGCCATATACTATATCAAGGACATAAGAATTGTTAACTTTAGTGGTGGGAAAACGTGGGTCAAGAATTGAAACCATGTGGACACACACAAACAACTTTTCTCATTTGAAACTAGGGACCAGATTTAAAGCTCTAATCTGATACACATATTTCCTAAAATTTGATCTTTAAATCAACTTAGAATTTTACTTGGGTCAAACTGGAGATTCGGTAATGGCCTTGTCCTCGCCAATTCTATGTACTGGTAGTATACATTACTGTCATCTTCATTCATGATAACTTTTTTAAGATAATGTCATATGGAAGGTTTTCCTATTATACGCAATAATGCACACTGGATCAAGTGGTATTCAGTGTGAGTACTATCCAATAAGTATCCATAGCATTCCATACACAGAGTTTTAGAAGAAATATTACCAGGTATAGAAAGAGTGAAAAAAACATCTCATTGTAGATAACAGATATACAAACAAATCCAAATTCAATTAACAACTTTTCCTAATACTTGTTGAGTTATGGAGCAGATTTTGTCAAAAAATCCATAAAAAAAATTCTTGAGTCTCGATAACATTCCGAATTTTCTTTGAATCTTCTTAAAACTATAGAAGCTCTAAACTGTCATACAGTAATTAGATTTCTTTGGCTTTCTCACACATGTACAATTATAGATATAAGCTTATAAAAGATAACCAAGGTAAATTTAGAAAAACTAAACCTGAAGAAAGACTTTGCTTAGTATGTAATGCAGGTCTTACTGAAGACGAAACACATTTTCTGCTTGAATGTACTTGTTACAACCAGATGCGACAAAAACTCTTTCAGATAGCCTCCATTAAAAATGAAAATTTTATGTCTCTTGAGAAAGATAATAAGCTAAAATATTTAATGAATAATTGTATAAAGCAAGTTGCTGATTTCTTATTTAATTCATGGGAGAAATGCAGAGAGTTACTATATGCTACTGCATAAAACTATGAAAGTATTACGTTACTCAAACACTGTTGTTATGTAGATTGGTATACATAATTATATATATATTTTACTTTTGCCTATTGAGTTTTTGTGTTATGTAACATTTTCCTGCTTTTATTTGTTGAAGCTACAACACACTGGCAGATACTCGCTTTGAAGTGACAAATAAGCCCAATTGGGCTGGGTACAAAATGCTTAATATTTATTACATTGTATATGTTAATGTACTTGTCACTATAATAAAAAATTCTCTCTCTCTCTCTCTCTCTCTCTATAGTGAATTTGTGAAATCACAGAGTTTATCTCCATGTTACTTTCTGCTCTAGAAAGAGGGAAATATTGATTGGTTCTGCTGGAAATAGACCCCACGGCCTAATGGTTACACACATAAATAAACACAAGTCTAGCTCTTTAACCAGCTGAACTAAAGGGGAAAGATGTTAACAGAACTGATATATATGAGGATATGACATTTTGTATTTTTGTTTCTCTAATATAACTGAATGTGTTTTAAAGGATTTGAGAAATGGTATATTTCACACATAAAAGAAACATATTTTCTTTATTGCTTTATGATAAATAAAAAACAAAAAGTATCCTCAGAGCAGATAAAATGTTGCACAAAAAGTAAAATAACTTCTTAATTGAACTCAGGGTGGGGTGGTAACCAGCTGAAAACTGGATCCTCAACGTACCTGTGCGACATTAAATCCCTCAGCGTAGCATGGTTTGTGAGCTGGCATGTAGCAAAGTGGAACTCTGGACCTAGTATATCTCTCACAGGTGTATCTAGGGTATACCTGAAAGTAACAGAAAACACATTGGCTTTTTAAGACAGATAATAGTAGTTAATACATTTGCTCACGATTCATATCAGCTTCTTGAAAGCCTTGTTGCTTTTTGTGCAGTTCTCAGAGCAAATGCTCCCACTTTTTATCTTACGGTAGACTTGTGGATGAAGTCGTGTTTCACAGACATAGAACATTTTGCCAAAGATTAGATATTGGTGCAGACCTCTTGTGGGAAGAAGCGGAATGGATTTTTTGTTCTTCCAAATGGCTTCATTAATACCCTAATCATGGTACAGGTAGTATTGGCTACTTTTAATAGTTGTTTTATATAACTTCTCATTCCTCCATATACCACATTCACACTACAGGTGGTAACCAGCATTTCCTGAAATGTCCCTGTCCTTGGATCACCACCTGACATCCGTTTGCGACCTTGGGAGTCAGTGGCAAACTGTCCATTAACTTACGTGTCCTACCAAAGTTCTGAAATACTTGAATTTTTCACCTCTGAATTCAGTACCGTGGGAATGCACAGATGAATTCCCGCATGCACATATCAATTTCTTACTGCAGTAACCAAAGGTGTGGTCCACGGTGTACATAAGGTTGTGATTCGGTCGTTTTTGTGTGTAATATGGCGACATAAGGTGAGTTAAGGTATTGGTCATTTTGCCAGGGGTTCGTCCGATGGCTGCCGAAGGTGAGTTGAGGTTAATTGAGGTTGATTTGTGGTGACCAGTGTCTGTAGTACTGTCATCCTACTGTTATTAATGGTTAAAAAGCCATTTCAAATCAGCGGCTGTCTGCCTGTAGTGTGAACAACTCGGGACAAAATGGGAAAACATGGTTGCTATTCTGTTTAGTAAAACACCTGTAGTGTGAAAGGGGTAATACACTGCCAGACTTCTGTCAGTATAGTTTGCATATTGTTTTAATCTCTCCCTTCTGTGGCCTGACCAACCGTAAAATTTTTAATTATTCAACTTTCTCCCTATCAGAAACGGTATTTAAGTTCTGTAGGGCAACTGCAGGGTGTCCTACTATTCTGTAGCTTTTCTGCTGCCTTTCTCCCAAATTCTGTGTTATTCTCCATGTCAATATGTCAGAAATAAAACTATGTCACATGACAAATATCAGCGATTTCACACTATAATTGATGTGCCTTGTTAAACTGTAGATGTTCTAATAATATCCTCATTCATCCAAACAAATGTCAAATACCCCTTAAAGGGGAAAGTTTATATTCTGCAATCCTATAAAACTTCATTTTTTTTAATGTTTTCAGAGATTTTATGTACTAAACATCAACCCAACGGCTGCAAAGGTATTGTATATTGTCTGTGAGATTGTAATAACCTACAAGTCCTTATAGGGCTGTTCCACGATGGTGATCCACCTCCCTGATTGGGTTACGATCCTTAAAGTTTGCCATTCTGGACACAATTGGAACATTTGTTAAACCTATCAGAATGTTTGTAGACATTTGGGACTCTCCCTCGACCAGGAGTTTTGAATCGCGAACCAATGCAAACATTCTGGGATGTTCCCAATCATGTTAAATGGTTTAATACTATCATAAACTGTCCCTGATTCTAATTAAGCGGCCTGTCAGGGATGTTTATTATTAGTTTTCACCAAAGTTCGACTGATCACCGCCGCTGCCGCCGCCGCCGCCGCAGGATTATGGTCTCCCTTGAATAACTTCTTAGCCTTTCAAATTTTTCTTTCCTTCTTATCTTTCTTTAAAACTATAGGGGCAGGAAAAATTTTTGGGACACTTTGCGCAGACCTTAAGCTTTACTTAAGGTAACCTTAAGCATAACTCCAAAACACCTCGTCATCGCGTTTCGGAAAAAAACACACACACCTGTGCTATAAAATTTATCACGTACATTCTAGACCAAATTTCCAAGGTCGGAAAGGATTTTCTTATCAATCGGACCATAGATGCCTGAATGGGAGGTGTTTTATTTTCGTAAATTTTTTAAAAATGGGTACTTGGTCTGTATCTCAAAAACGGTCAGGATTTCGGCGTTTTGTTGGAATAACTTATTCAGCTACTTTTTGATAATCTTTCACATGCTGAAGTTTTAGCCCTGTATTTGCAATCTTAAGGTCACCTTAATGTCAAAAAACGGGGTTTTAGCCCTCCAGTTCACTTAGTTTTTCACTTTTTTCAACCAAACTTGGCACATATATTAAGATTTGCCAAAGAAATATCCTGACTTTATGGTGACCTTAAACTCAAAATGTTAATGGACATATGGCCTGCTTAAAGTCATCAAATTGGAATAAAATCCTCTGGCTCCTTTCTTTTTTCATTTTTTTATATCGAAATTATCACTGGTATTAAACTAGATAAAAATAATACTTATGGTCACCTTAAACTCTCAGTATGAATGGAGTTGTAGCCACCTTAAAGTGAACTAAGGGGGTTTTCAGCCTCCAAGTATCTTATTGTTCGACCGACCTCAGTTAAACTTTGCACACCTATCAAGGATGGCAAACCAAAGGGTTATCCTGACTTTAAGGTGACCTTAAACTGTTAATATAATTTTGTCCCCCCCTAAAGTCATAACATTTGAATAAAGCCATCTGGCTCCTTTCTTTTTCCATATCTAACATATATTGATATTCATGGGACATTCTCATATTACGGTCACCTTAAAGTCGCAATATGAATGAAGTTATGGTCACCTTACAGTGAAAAAGGAAGTTTTAGCCTCCAGCTATCTTATTGTTCAACTGACCTGAGCTAAACTTTATGCGCTTATAAAGGATAAGAAAAGGGACATTCTTATTTTATGGTCACCTTAAAGTCCCAATATGAATGAAGTTATGGCCATCTTGCAGTGAAATTATGGAGTTTTTAATCTCCAGCTATTGTATTGTTCAGCTGACCTCACTTTAATTGTGCACACTTATTAAAGATGAAAATAGGGACAAATAACATACACAATGCAATAAAGTTCAGTTTTTATTGCTTATGCTGCATATGTTGACATCTTTTATGGTTGACTTCTTTTTCATCAGGGCCGCTTCATTTTTGTCAGCAAAAACATTCTTCTAGTTGGATCTTGCATTTTGGAACCCTTTGCAACTTAAACTTATTGTACCATTCATAAATGTATCTCACCAATCTTAAAGCAATCGTAAACCTATCTTAACATCTGCACAGCAGTCTTTTCCAACTTATATTAATCTCTGAGGTTTGTACACCACACGGATAGATCGGAAAAATATCAAAAACTTTGGAGTAGGCTATAGGAGAATTCTCGGCCCAATCGCAACATCACTAGCAGGAAAATATTGAAAATCTATCTTAAAATAAATCTATGGATCATGAATGGTTTTATTTTTTCCAGTTTGGAGGTGGGTTTATGATTGTATCACCAGAGTGGATCAGGCAGTATGCACTACTTGGTCAATATTTTTCACTGAAAAGCATCGTACGAATGCAAGCAGCTATTAATTTTCCCAGATTGAGTCAGGGTGCCTGGATTTGAACCCCTGACCTGTGATATGAGAAGCAAGTTTGTTGTCTACTAAACCACCACATCCCCCCTACAACACTGGTAGTGCGTCCATATGTATATCCATGTAGCCTTGCTTAAGGCTCAGTAAATTTTTCAAACATGTAGAGATATTTGGTATTCACAAAGTACTCATCATTGTTAGGAGATATCAGCTCATTCGACAGAGACTCTCTGTCTTGGCAGTGTGCTCATGTAAAAACCGACATATGTAAGAGTATATTACATATAAACTGACACTGACTTCATTATATGAACTGAAAGTTTTTCCCAAATTACAAGGAAACTTGAGCCTTCAGCCAGGCAAATATTCATAATGTGGCCGTTTATGTATCAGGACATTTACTTTAGCATCAAGTGCAGACGATTGAGAGCTTTGAATTTCCTAACTTAACCCCTTTAAATTTGGTCTTCTGAGTATATCCACTAAGGATACAGGCATCTTGTGACCAAGATAACTGGTCACTGCCAACTCATACCCCCATCTCATACGATAATAGAATTAAGTAGAATTTAAATGTCTCTTGTCAATGAAATTACATACATTAAACATTCATATCAAGGTTCCTATATATATAGAGTACCATTTTGAAGACATTTTATTATAGTTTTTGGCTGTTTTACTTGAAGAAAATTCCATATCTGTTAAGATATTTGAAGAAGAGACTGGACTTAATTCCAATGATATATACTATACATCTGTCTGGAAATGTAGTTGTTAAAATATCTTCACAAGAAGAAAACCATCTTCCACCCAGCTGGAATTTTTTTGTGGGAGATGTGGGTATAAGTTTAATGGTGACAGGGGCCATGGTGGTGACACACTCGCCTTCCGCCTCTGAGGTCAGCGGTTGAAACCCATAACCCTATGTGGGAACGATAGTAGTTTCTTACCGATGGTCGTCAGTTTACAGTACAGAACCTTGACCAAATATACGAACTGGTTTATTCTTGCCCAAAAAAACTACAGGTCGTGATATGACCTCTGCAGTGTTGAAAGTGACGTTATAAACCCTAAATATATGAAATAAATAAAAATTTAATGGTGAAAAGTCACTGTAGTCAAAAGATGGGTGTTAATCACTCACTCTGGATGCTTGTCCACTAAATATGTCAGCAGTACAGAGGTGAAGGCTTTTGACAAAGAAGCTATCCCAAACAGTGTGTTCTCCGTGACTGGTAGGGCTTTCTCAATGTTGGCATATCCATAGCCCTTGGTCATCAGTTGCTGTCCATTCTGCACGACACCCACAGAGAAGCCAACCATATCCTTACAGGTCAGCAGCTTCTCTGCAATGGCATCCACCTTTATCTCCAGTACACCTGGATCCATGGTCAAGCCCTGAGCTATAACTACACAGATGACCATGAACAAAGGTTGATTAAGTTGTATGTTTCTCCAATGCATTTTAAGACGGTTTTAAGGAAAATGATTTTGGTCAGAACCGGTCTTACTGAATCTTACTGTTGATGTATGTGTACAAGGTGTTATCTCCACGAATCAACAAATCCAACTGCAAGCTGAGGCAGAACCTGTTTTCCTGTTTGACAAGGGAGTGATGCTTTATCTTCACCACATATATATGTGTTGTGTTGATGTGTTTGTTTATTCAGATGCACTTGTTAGGAAAATATTACAGTCCCTTTCCAATTTATCTTAGCATCACAATGTCAATTAGCAGAAGAACCAGTAATTCTCCATAGCCTTTAAACCTACAACTTGCAGGCCTTTATAATTAATCCATCATACATTTAATATTATCTCTTTCACCAGTATCAGTTACTATTCGTTGTCATTATTGTCGATTTGCCAATGAATTTAGGTCAATGGTCAAATTTGATTTTTCACTGACCTCTTTTCAAAAGCTCGAACAACAGCTATGTGTCCAGTATTTGACTCTGTTCAATTTCGATCATTCAAATTTCTTGCACCGTCCTTGCATTTCTACAGTCAGTTAGTACATTGTACACACAATAGTATATACATTAGCTGCTTTGTGAACTTTACCACCCTGCACACACTCAGAACAAATGTGTATTTTGAATTTTCTACACAAATACTTGCATAATACACAAAACAAGAAGATAGTATGACCTCCCTCTGTCTACAGTGTTATCTTAAATTTGTTTTTCTCTGCTCTGGGTCAAACCATTTACCACAAATGCTGGTTGATATTTTGACAGTATCCAGCATATTTTTTTTTTCAAATATTGGTACTAGCGTACACATTTGTATGTGTGTGTGTTTGCTCTTGATGTCAAGATCTTCTCGGCAGCAGAAAGATTAAAATCGTTTTCCCTGAAAACATAGGGATAAGTTTCCATGCAAGCAACTGGCAGACAATCGGGGTGTGTGTGTGTGTGTCCAAAACTAGACACTGAGAATATTTTTATGTACAAAGGATTGTGGAAAACAATTTGAATCTATTAGGACATTCAAATTACTTTCTCAAAGAGCACTCAGAGAATGCATGCCTCCTCCAAGGTGCAACACCTCCAACATGGCTTAATTATGAGTGCAATGATACAGTGATCTAGACTTGCGCCAAGTCTTTGTATTTGTATCCATCAGTAACCGGAATAGTTAAATTTAAACTGGAAACTTATAGGAGTTCATTATATTCTGGAGACGGGGGGTGGGGGGTGGGGGTGGGGGGGTGGGGGGTGGGGTGGGGGTGGGGGGGTGGGGCTGGGGGGTGGGGTGGGTGTGGGTGGGGGGGGGGGGTGACTTTTGTCAGGGCTGACTGTTTCTCTAAAAGTCATAGAGTACACATGCATTACACAAAGACAAAAGGACATCTGGATCACCATCAAACCATATAAACATCTGTCCCTTGTGCCATGGTCGAAATATTGTGACAATTTCAAAATCCATCCATAACATTTTTAGTGATTTTGCAAACAGACAAACATATGACGTCAAAACATACCCTTCCCGGGGAGGCAATATCCAGCTGTCATAATTAACACCTTTGTACTGATGGGAAAATACTGATAAATTCTAGTATATCTCAAGATGACCCCGGTTGAGAGAGGCAAAACATGGACGATTTAACTTTGATCCACGCGGCAGGCACCTATGAAACTTCTCTGCTATTTATCTTAATATGTCTTCTTAAAGCCCTAAAATTGAGAGATTAGAGAGCATTTGAAATCGGTCATTCCCCAGTCAAATGTGATACCAAAATAAACATCTTACCATATACGTGGCGCATGTCAGATAACAAATATACACATCAAAGCAGTACAACACTTGTAATAAGACTGATTTTAAAGGTTAAGAGAGGATTTTACTGTCAGACTGATGTTATGCAATATCTTCAGCAGCCAGTTGGATTTGTTTATTCTTCTAGGTAACGGGTACATGATGCAAACTGAACCTTTATCTCAAAACCTGTGCCAATCTTGCAAGGATGTTAATGGCTTTTTATCTTAGAGATTAGAGAGTTTGCGAACAACGTTTTTGATGCCCGTATCGACTTTCCGCTACGTTACACGTCATTGATTTCTGTGTATGACGTAATTTCATAAAGTTTTAACTGCAAAAGGTTACGTTTTTTTATGTGGCAAATGACTTCGCCACGTAATTTGTTTCCCTTGTGGATTTATTAATTATTGGAGCAATAAAGTGTGTTATACATGTCAGTACAGAGTTCTTGAGAGACTGTAGATTATTTTTAGCAACTTTGTCAACGACCAGCCTTTTTTCATCCCTTGTCATAAATTTTTTTGAAGTAATGAACACAGTCCTCCAAACTTTTATGTACCTGTGTTTTATAAGCTATTGAACTTGTGGGTTTATTGGTTGTTGAGCCAATATATAAAGTTTGTAATATATATCAGTACCCAGTTCATTCAGTACTGTAGATGATTAAAACCAGTGTATTTATCTTTATTGACTTGTATAATTCCCAATCAATTTAAAAGAAATACTAGTAAAAATCCTAGCTCAAGTGCTTTTCGCAAACAAAACTCCCCCAAGTGGCTTTCTCCCGTATTGATTAATTATGTTGCATGTTTTTGGCAAGGTGCGTTTGTGAAATGTTGTTCGCAAACTCTCTGATATATCTTCACCAAATTTGCGAAGAATGTTTATGGCTATGAAAACGTATCTGTGCAAAATTTTGGCCTCATTTTGAAAAAATGGCCGCCATAGATAATTGTTTGAAAATCATAAAGGTGCTCTAAATATTGAAATATTCCAGCTAGCTTCATCAATTTTGCACAAAAGCTATATGGCTAGAAATGCTAGCCTGATCGTAATTTTGGCCTAGTTCAAAAAACAAAAGGGCCGCCATATCACATGTTTAATGTCAAATGGGGTTATCCTATTAAAAAGGCCTTATATTTCCCCTAATATTGCTCCTAGAGGTTCAGAATGTGAAAACAACTTGTAGGAAGTCATGGCCTGGGAATCTTTTCCAAGTGTTGAATTTGACCTTTGACCTCTGCTTCAAGCTTAAATGGTGTCATCACACTAAAACGTCCTTATTTCTCCTTTATTATTGGTGTCATGGCTTCAGAATGTAAAGATAGACCATGAAAAGTCCTGATCTGCAGATCTTTTGGATGAGAAAAATTTTGCCCTTATTTTGAAAAGCAAAATGGCCGCCATAGCCAATTATCATTCTCTCGCGAGACTTTTTCCTCTCCAAAAAAGATCTCTCTCAGAAACCGTCGTGTCTATGGCCCGCTGTATACCTACGCACCACTTTACTGTGTTAATGCGCCAACAAGAATAGTTTTTAAAAAGATTTTTTCTCTACAGCAATCGTATAAAATAGTTTAAAAATTCCTAAAATTGTTATTTCTTGCTCGATTTTAACAAATAATACACCATTTTAAAGCTTACAACACGTAGCATCTATATATGGTGGTTACACATCCCATTTAAATGGAGACAGAAACGTGAATTTTTGGTCACAAGTAACATGTAATTTAAAGTTTTCTCTTAATTCTCTTTATCGAAATTGTCATAAATCTGGCATTTTATTTTCAATATATAGCATTGGCAAAAATATCTTTAAATGTCTGCATACAATAATGTTACCTTTAAGTAATTTTATTACTTTATTGTAAGATAATCAACTGCATGTTGAAATTATTATTGGAAACTGGTGTTCTGCTAAAAATATCTTTGACAAATGATTTTTAGAGAAGACTGCTTGACACATTGGATTTAATGTTATAACTGGTTACCTGAAGTAAGTCTGAAAATGTTACTTCTGTTCTAAAGGTGGGAGTTTAAGGTGACGTTAATGTAGGCTATTTAGCTATACACCGTTTTCTGTGGTACATTTATGCCATTGTATTTTTCTTAATATTGTGATTACTTCAATTTGATTTGGGGTTAAAGTCTAAAGTTCATTGTTAAATAATTTTAATTTAATTATTTCTTTGTGTAAGTTACAAATAAGACTACTTTTATACAGTAATTATTAATTACAACCCTCTCAACTACCTATCACAATATAACAAATAAGATACTACACATAACATAAAACACTGAAGAAGTAAATAAATAAAATAGATAAGTATATATTGCAAATGTAACCGTATTGCATTCCATCCACAATTAAAGGAAATTAAATATTTCAATTTTCTTTTGCAAGTAATTCCTTCCTAAGTCTGTTGATAATATTGCTATGGTTGAATCCAGATTTTTAGAATTATTTTGGAGTTATTTATGTTATGTATGTTTGATAAATAAACATTTTCTAAATTTACATACATTGCAAGTGAAAAATTGATTTTTTTAAGAGTTTTTACTGAAAGCAAACATTTTTAACAGCATGAAAACCGACTATAATATTTATAAACATACAGTCATACAGTTTTGTTTTTTAAAGAGCTTAAGGCCATCTTACTGTTTGTATAATATGAATATTAGTTACACCCTAATAATAATTTAATATATTGTCCCATAAGGCCAAATTAAAGTACATAAAATTCTGTAATAACGGAAAGTATAAGTTAATGTAGGCCAGTTATATAAAGTATAATTTTGGCATTGACAATGTGAAAATTATTTTTGATTATTTAAAAGAATGTGGTCTATTTAATAATTTTCAGAAACCAAAATCACTGATTTGTATAGTGATATTTTTTATGAGTCATTGTTGCTATTCACGTATAACTTTTTAATGTAATTTTCATGCATCTGCGTTTTTGTATTTTATTTATTTTTGCTGACATTTTTGTATATAGTGCTTGGTGGTTACATATTCTAATTCCAATGCAAAATAAATAAATAAAATAAAAAATTAAAAAAATTAAACTGAATAAATAATAAAATAATATTAATAATTTTTAATAATTTTAAAATCCTATAAAGCTTATGTTAAATGCACACATGTATAGGTATGTAGAATTAAAATTTATCATTATTATTTGTTAAAACGTCTTTAATGTTATTTTATTTTTTTTTCCTTTAATTTTTATTACTCTCATGCATTATCAATGTTTTTTTGCAGCTGTGTAACAAATTGGGGACAAATGTATGCAAATTTACATTCATAAAATTTATTTTACTTTGAAAATTATCTGTCACAATCTTCAAATCAATTATACAGGTTTAATAGCTTGAAATATCCACGGATCACAATATTTGAAAATCGTAAAATAATTTCTGGTTTTCAAAACTCCATTTTCGCCCATGTAAGAAGACTAGAAACAACACTTTAAGTAATGTTTTCTGGCTGAGAAATCACTATTTTGTAGATCCGTATGTATATTTTGAAAGAAAATTAAGAAGGAAGGGTGTTATGACAGGTAACATTTATTTTTGAGCATTTTTTATCATTCGTAAATCACTTCCTTGTTGAAAAGTAGTTCTTTGTTTACTCCCAGCATTCCTCGCGGTATCTGTGAGGGTTTGTTTTCGAGGAAAAGCAATCCCGCGTGAGGATGGCCAATTATTTCAAAATCATTAGGATGCTCTAAAACTTGAAATATTGCACCTAGGTTTATCGAATTTGCACAAAAGATATATGACTAGAAAAGTTAGAATGATAGTAATTTGGTTTAGTTTCAAAAATGAAATGGCCATCATATCATGAACCGAATTTGTTCAAATTGAAGTTCGGAGTTCCCCAAGGTTCTGTCTTAGGTCCTCTTCTGTTTTCCCTTTACACAACACCCCTTGGT
This sequence comes from Sabellastarte sp. h YS-2021, assembly GCA_964017235.1. Lineage (NCBI taxonomy): Eukaryota > Metazoa > Annelida > Polychaeta > Sabellida > Sabellidae > Sabellastarte > Sabellastarte sp. h YS-2021. The sequence goes on along the minus strand of OZ024935.1, from coordinate 81,879,087 downwards.
CAAGTCCTCAGAAAATATACTGGAGTTAAATACCACTTTTATGCTGACGACACTCAGCTGTTTATTCACTTATCCCCTGATGATAGTCTTAAGTCTCTTGGCCGTCTAAAATCCTGTTTAAATGATACTGAGGTCTGGATGTCTGAAAACAAACTCATCCTAAACCCTGATAAACAGGATTCATAATTTTTGGTGCCAAAGACAGATACAAATGGCTCAATGACTCATTTCCGGTCAATATCCTGGGTAATTGTCTGCCCTTCCAACTACCCGTCGTGATATGACCTGTACAGTGTTGAAAGCGACGTAAAACCCCAAATAAACACTAAACACTAAATCTCTCCCACAGATGTTGCTCACAATTTGGGTGTTTTGTTTGATGTAAAGTTTGTTTCACCAATCACGTAAATTCTGTCATCAAATCTTGTTTTATTAGCCTCAGGGACCTTCATCGTATCAGGAGGTTTCTTTCCGTTTATACATCAGTGGTGATTGCAAATGCTCTGGTCAGCAGTCATTTGGATTATTGCAATTCTCTATTTCGTAGTTTGTCATCCTGTAATGCTACCAGGCTCCAATATGTTCAAAATGCTCTTGCACAGTTTGTCACCAGTGCTTCTAAGTTCACTCACATCAAATCCAGCTTGAAGACACTTCATTGGCTACCCATCAGACAATGAATTATCTTCAAACCCTAGTTATTGTGTACAAGTACCTCACTACTGGCCAGCCTTAGTATTTTGCACCATATCTCTCCTTGTACAAATCAGCCGTGAATACAAGACGCTCCAAAAATATGTTCCTCCAGGTTCCTCATTATTGTTCTTCCATCCATAAATCAAAAGTCCACTTCAACAACAGTTTCTCATATGATGCCCTGAAGTTATGGAATGATCTTCCACATGATATTCGCAGTGCTCCAAATCTCTTGTGTTTCAAAAGTCGACTAAAAACCTACCTATTTCAGAAATCATTTCCACCTTAGTTTCTAACTACTGAACACCGGATTACCTCCCTGGGAATGACTTGGAATATGTCTAACATCTTGATGATTTATGCCTTACGAACTGGATGGTGTGCCTTAGAATCCGTAGATACGGAGATTAAGCACTTAGAAAACTGATTGATTGATATTCCAATTACTGATTTTATCTCCCACCTTAGGATCAGTAATCAAGGAGAACTAAGGAGATATAAGGCCTTTGTAGTAAGATAACCCCACTTGACATTGAAGAAGGGGTCATTGTTTTACTTTAGTTGTTTTTCTGTCCGCTAATTGATTTATTTGAGGTTTACCTCGGTTTGAACACTGTACAAGCCATATCACGATGGGTAGTTCAGTGGACAGAGGAAACCAGTACATACTAGTTGGTCAAGATTCTATACTGTAAACTGCTGACCATTGCTAAGCAACTACCAACTTTCCCACACAAGGGACTGGGTTTGCACCTCCTACCTCAGAGGTGCGAGGCGAGTGTGTTACCACTGTGACACAGTGGCCCCCAGTTCATCTGTGTGTGTTCGCCACTAATGCACGCATATGTAGGAAATTTTATTTTTTAACCCCATATTTGGGCAATATCCAATGAAGTGAATAGTCGCTATTTACCACTGCAGTTGACGTCACTATAGAGCACCTTTGAGAAGCCATCCTGGAGGTCACATGTCACACAAATGAAAACAGAAAATGCATTTAATATAGCACCGCTGACCTATGTCCAATGTCCATTTATATAAACTCTGTTCAGAAACATTTGTCAACATTTCCTTGGAATAAAGTAATCTAACAATTAAGTCTGATATCAAGTCACAATCGGTACTGGAACTAGAACAGACCAACCAGAGATTGATCTGAAGACCCATTGGCACAACATCACTCCGCTTCTTCACAATGGACAAAATAAGTTATACTGTCAAACAGAAAGATTTCATAACTGAATTTAGAATTCTTAATGCAGTTGCAGCTGTCAGGACTGGACACAAGCAGTGGGGACAGAAACACTGACTCGCAATGGATTTTTTCCACATATTTAAAAATTTGGATGAATGTCGATAATGGATAAGATTGTGCTCCTTATTTTCCCTGACTTATAATAATAATAATAATCATCATAATAATAATAATAGTAATAGTAATGGTGAAAGAAACATTGATGTAAAATCTAAAAAGGAAGGGTTCAAAACCAGGCAGAGGTCATAACCTAGTTTTAGCACCTGCCAGGGAGGGATGACTATGGTGGTAGGTATGAAAATCTGAACAGGCATGTCTTGAGTTGGCTACAGAAACATGAGATTGTCACAAGACACATGTCACACATAAGACATCTCCCACCTTAGGATCAGTAATAATGGAGAATAAGAGTAAGAATAAGAATACTCCCCAGCTGTCTTATCTGAGCAGTCAAGATTAAAACTTGTAAGAGTGGAACAGGGGTATAATTTAGACTTGTTCCAAGTCTTAATATTTATATCCATCACTAACCAGAACAGTTAAATTTAAAATGGAAACTTACAGGAGTTCAGTATACCACAAACGTTCTGGAGTAAAGGGGGATATTCTCTGAAAAACAGGGCTGGTTGTTTCTCCAAAAGTCATACAGTACCCATATAGTATATAAAAGACAAAAGGACTTGTTGAAAGTCTGGGGTATATTTAGGAGCAGACAAAATACCTTAATCGTAAATGTCTATTGACTTTAGTAAAAAGGGACATTTATACCTTCCTGTATGTTGAGTCTGTTTTAATTGTGGTTTCCAGAAAGGAAATTTCCTGTGTGCCCCACTCACATGTGAATATTGTGGATTATGCAGGTTAGTGAGGTAGATTTACTCAGTTTTTCCTTTCTTTGTGCCCAAACCATGAAGATTTTCTTGGGGTTAAGGTATGATCTTGAGTAAGACCATTCTCTCACGAGATTTTTTCTCTCGAATAAAACAATTTTGAGGATAATCAATCCCACTTGAGGATGGCGTAAGACAAATTCTTCCTTTGGTTCATCGATTTTTTCCTCTTGACAAATGCAATTAGTACTAACATAGTTGATATATCTGTCTAGTTTGTTCCTTTCACACATATTCACAGATACCTGGCATACCATTTTCATATGATAGGAAGCTGACTCTTGTACAGCACTCCGGAGACGGATAGAACATATTCCTTCTAAATAAAATTGCTTTATCTCCATTTTCACAAAGTAGTTGACATGATTAGCAACCAGTGTGGCCGAGTGGGTAACACACTCGCCTAAGAACACAGAGGGTATAGGTTCAATTCCAGGTACAAGAAGATACATAGTAATTTGGATGACCATAAAATTGTGGTCCTCTGGCAATGCCTCCTATCCCTAGTAGTTGATAAAAGAATCCCAGGGATGTTGATAAATGGTCACTCTCGAGACTCCATCCCGCAGTGAGGTCAATGTCAATCATTAGGGATCATTGGCTTACTTGTCCAGATGGGATGGGTCCAATAGCAAACTGGGTTGTGCAAAAGCTTTCTGATGCATAATTGCTACAAAGGAACGTACGATATTTCTGCTACCTTTTATGTTCTATTGCACCTTAGAATTTGATGTACATAAAATCAAACAGATTAAGCTTGCAAATAATAAGAATAATACTAATGGTGAAGAGAAACATTAAACTGTATTCAACCATACAATACAGAATGCTGGAAACACCCACTTAGCTCCTAGACTTCATTTACAAACTGTTCTCTATTAGTACTTATCTGATATGGCAGACACATGGTTATAGCCTTGCTTAAGGTTCAAATTTGTACCATGTAAGTTAAACACTTGTACGCATAATATGTGGTATTCATAAAGCACTCCTTAATGTTTGTAGATATAAGCTCACCGGACTGTCTTGGTAGCATGCTTATGTAAAAAGCAGACATGTATATGCATCTTTACATTATGTAAACTGAAGCTTTCATATGTGTATTTTCAATAATGACCGAGAAACTTGAGCCTAAGCAAGGTCAGCCTGGTTATTGAGTGAGTCAAAATCACAGAATAAAACACGTGTTTTAATAGATATTTCGGCCCATTAAATACAGTAAGTACATTGTGTTTCAGTGAAGCCTAATTGTCTTCATACACTCCAAAACTGAGGATGACATTAAAACTGAACCCCAATAATATGGCATTGATCATATTTGCTTGTAATTATTAACAAGAACATTGCTGGTTCCCCTAACTGAAAGACAACAATTAATTTCTTCTTATGTTATTGTAAGATATAAAATGTTGAAACGTATGCGTTGTTATAGGCTCTCTGGTGCCGTTTAGGTTTATTCCACCAACAGCCTTGGGTAAGGCTCAAATTATGTAACAAGCATTTACAAAGAATGTATGGTATTCTTTATGCACTCCTGCTTGCTGGGAAATATTAGTTCTGCAGAAAAAGTTTTTGTATTAAGTTGGTGTGAAAGTCAGTATATGAATGTGTACATTATGTAAAATGGAATGTTTTTCCCCTAATTTTACAAATAAATTGCAGCATAAGGCAATGTCTTATGAAGACTTTTCTAATTAAATTCAAGACTGTTTCTTTGTCTGTTTGTTTGTGCGTTTGTTAGTAGGATTACCCAAATACTGTTGGTGGGATCTTCATGCCAAAAGATGGGTCTTAACTTTCGTATAAAAATATAATCAATTTAAGCCTACGACTTGGCTAAGACCTTTTGTGAATACCACCCCTGCCCCCCCCCCCCCCCCCCCCCCCCCGTATTTATGAAAGGTCTTAGCCAGGGTTTAGGCTTAAAGTTGAGACTTTTGTCTCAGATTCTGCCAAAAATTGTTAAGACTTTTGTCTTAGGCTTAGTGGTATTCACAAAGAATTTAAGATCGGTCTTAGGCTTAGCCAAGGGCTCAACTATAAGACTGGTTGGTAGTGGGCTTAAATTTTGTAAAGAGAACTTAAATATGGCCGGCATAAACTTTTCTCCACTTCAAAATTTGAAATGGCTGTAAATAAAGTACACATGTATATAGAACACCTCACTAATGCAGCCTTAGGGAAGTTTATATGTGGTAGCAGGGTTTTCCACTTCAAAACAGCACTTTTCCTTAGATAAAATGCATTAAGTGAACGATATATGTCACCAATAATAGCATAGTTTGAATAGAAAAGAAAGGTCACATGACACAGAAAACTACTGTGGCTATTTCATACTCTTGGACTTAGCTAAGTCACCCTTTGTGAATGTGGTTTTAAGACAAAACTTAGCTGAGACAAAAGTCTTAACTTTAAGACTGGATTTAAGCCTAAGACCTGGCTAAGTCTAAGACCTTTTGTGAATAAGATCCTTGGATCACTGCCTAGATAGAAAAATATGAAAGATTAAGATTTTCCCTTTTACATGTTATTGAACTCTTTTTAAAAGCCCTCATGCCTTGCTGGAGGTAAGCACTCTCTGAGCGTTCTTGTTACACTTGTGCTTCTGGGTTGTTTAATTATGCCCTGGTGGTTTTAAAAAGTTGACAATTACTTCTTGACTCTCACTGCTGTGATTCTGGGTTCCAATATAGCTCAGATGAAAATGTGGGATGGACTGTGGCTATACTCTGACATAGCCATATCTGTTGAAGGAAATGAAGTGAAGTGAGATTCAGTAGAATTCACTCTTTGGCAGGACATGGTTGGGGTGACTCGACATAACACAAAAAAGCGATTTGCATTCTGGACCGCTTGTTTGAAATGCTTGAAATATATATTAAGTCATCTCATGAACTGTATTAACATATACATGTTGGGAGTGGGGATGATAGGTTTTAGATAGGATTACAGGACGGTCTAGTCTGGCCTTCCAGGCTGTCTCAACCATAATGCAAACGTGAAATATTTTTGCCATAATGCACACTGTATCAGAGGCCTTTCTAGTCTGGAAGTTCTCCTCAGCAAGCTATGCCAAGTATATGTATGAGAGCATTATGAAAAATACTTATAATACAATCAAACAGTGTCTATATTATACATATAAACGCCTGTGGCAAGGCTAAGGACGGTCTTGTTCTTGAGGGTGCACTAGTCAGATACAAGGCCTGTTTTTCAGAGGCATAAGCATGAGGTTGTCAACCCGATAGCTAATACATACAGAAATAACCCTAAGGAAAAGTGTGACCCTAGGTATAACATTCCACGTATCAGGTATCAGATATCCAAGTGCTTAATCTTTGATCTCGAGGATTCTGAGGCACACCATCCAAATCGTAATGCATAAATCATAAGTCATGAGACATAACATTGTCCTAATACCTTTTTGAAAAGCATTTTTTTCAGCGTGAAATCAGTTTCTGAATGAGGAAAAAATAATTTCCAAAATGTTTTTGAGTCATTTTCACAGTCAGTTTAGATGATTAAACAGAGACTATACCATCTGTAATGTGATGGGGATCATCAGTACCTCTGTTTAAGTTATCAGAAATCCAGAAAACACATTGTTGTATAGCCAGTTTCTGAATGTAGCATCATGGGCAGCATCCACAAAGATCTTTTCCCCGGCAGTGCAGGCATATACTGCAGAACTGCTCAGAGTAAGGTGACTATCAGGATCGTAACGGTCAATCTCCAGGAGGTACCCATTTCCTGTTCCAATGCGTGCACTGATGCGTAATTCACTGCCTAAAGTTAAACTGAAAAAATAGATGCCAGTGACTGCGCAGGTATATTCCCCAGAAGTTATGTTGTAATGCCCTCCACTGTTAGTAGAGGCCTTGAAGAACTGGATTCTTTCATTTTGAAGCTTAGATGCCAGTCTACCCTCACCAACGCCTAAGTCATACACTGAGAAAGCAGACAAATGTCTATCTTCTTTACCTGAAGCATAACCACAATAAAGAAATGTTTAAAATATCTATACCGCACCAATCTTTTCTGATAAGGCAAAATCCACCTTTAGAAACATGAAAAATCTCAGTCCTGGGTACATTGTGTGTACAATCAGAACACGATACCAAATTTATCCTGGGACATTTTAAATTAATAAAAACACTTCTGGAGGAAATAATGTTTTGGGTCATGTAAGGGAGACACTTTTGAAATTTTAAGATACTTTATTGTATTATGCCCCCGATCACACTACCATCAGTATTGCCTAGACTTATAGTTTTTTGTCACAATGAGCCTTCTGTCAGTTAACTTTACATTTTGTGACATTCCTTGATTTCCATGGCAACCGATTTAAAAGTGTTAAAATGTCCAAATTTTCTGCCGCCATAGGTGGTTTCAAGGTCACTATCTGTAACAGCCCAGGAATGTAGGGTGTCCTATAATTTCTCTAGCTTTTCAGTCCTCTTTCCTTGCCATTCTGTCTCTTTCTGTGTCTTCAGTTAAGTCATATGTTTGTGTATGTTTTTGTATTCTGTAGCAATTGTCTAGCTTCTCATTCTTTTTTGTGGCAGAAACATAGCTAGAGGTTTATGTCTGCGCTAAGCAGAAGGCGCAGCATTCTGTCTCAGTTTTTCCTGTATAATATTTGTTTAATGTGACGGGGCATAAATAGTTTTGCGTCGACATTTGACCCATGTTCATGACACATTCTGTGATTTTAGAACTACAATAATCCATCATATTTCATTTACATGTGATGATATCATTTGAAGGATCGTATAGTGATTGCATTAACAAAATCTGACATAATAAAAATGTGCATTACAGTCTGCAAGGACACAGATTTAAAAACATGTACTTAAAATATATATAATATATTTCAAAATGACTTTGACAAAACATTTAAAAACTTATGGTATTATAAGGATTAATAATTACATTATGATTTATAGCATATATACAACTGAAAGCTTTCCATCTCATGAATCTTTTTTTACCTTTTTCAGCCTCTTTTACCTTGGCGACCACTTGACTCAGTTGATTTCTGACATCTTGCAGACTTTCTACAATAAAATGGTTGAAGGCTTGTCATCCAGAGCATAGATATACTGAATAAGTAGAAAATTGAGCTAGGAGTAAATTTCACCAATTCTTTATTTTTACCAGAATCAATTTTCACTAAGGGCATGTTTCTACTTGAGATATTAATGCAGATTTAAAATTTCACTGGAAATTAGTTTTCACTATCCAATATCATTAGGCAAAATAGCTAAAATTAAACGCTGGTGAAATTTTCAAATTTTACAGTAACCTGTGACATCTTTATTGGGCTTTGTGTACAAGTCTTAATTTTATGAGTTTTCAGACAATGAATGATGCCACTGTAAGATTAAGAGACAAAGTTTTTGACAAAGGTCAAAAGTTAAAGAAATCCGGTTTGGGGAATTTATTTGCACCTTAGTAAAATCATACAGGTATGGTAAATGTAAGAAATTTTCAAACATACAATTTTAAAGCAACCAGCATCAGTGAATATAAAAGTTTTTAACTTGCTATTTCTCTTCCATTTCTGCATGGATTTTAATAATTTACATAATAGTTATCACCCATAGTAAAAGTGCCTGGGCCCGTATTCACGAAGGCTCTTAGGCAGGGCTTAGGCTTAAAGTTGAGACTTTTGTCTCAAGTTTCTGCCCCTAAACTGCTGAGACTTTTGTCTTAGGCTTAGCGGTATTCACAAAGAATTTAAGACCAGTCTTAGGCTTAGCCAAGGGCTCAACTTTAAGACTGGTTGGTAGTGGACTTAAATTTTGTAAAGAGGATTTAACTATGGCCGCCATAAACTTTTCTCCACTTCAAAATTTGAAATGGCTGCAAATAAAGTATAATTATACAGAACACCTCACTAAAGCAGTCTTTGGGAAGTTTATATGTGGTAACAAGGTTTTTCATTTCAAAACAGCACTTTTCCGTAGATAAAATGCAATAAATGAAGGATATATGTCACCAATAGTATGGTTTGAATAGAAAAGAAAGGTCACATGGCACAGAAAACCACTGTGGTTATTTGATAATCTTGGACTTAGCTAAGTCACCCTTTGTGAATACAGTTTTAAGACAAAACCTAGCAGACCTTTCATGAATACAGGCCCTGGTAATGTTAAAACTTCTCTTTCTCTGTATGTCCCCCTATTTAGGTCAAATACGGCTCGTGGTGGATAAGAAAATACCTTTTCTATTACGAGAATAGGGTGGGACTTGTTAAATTTATTACCTATTTAGGACAATTACCTATTTAGGACAAATTCTACCTCAGAAATGGGGCCGTACTCTTCAACAATACTTTGCTAAGGTCACCTTAGATTCAAGTTAGGTATAATCTTCTACTTACCAAAGTATTACATGGATTTCGTTTCATCAAATTCTACTTTGTTAAGTATTACTTACATTCGAAATTAGGAAAATTCTCTTTTCTTGTACTGTAAGGTAACAGTTACACATTCCCGGACTCGATACGGACTGAGACAAGGAGACCACATTTGGAAAGTACTGTGTAGTGTCCCGGAATCATCTGTACAGCGGGCGGCGTTGTCATAAAAAGTGAGTGAATTACGGAGTGGTAATGGAGTGAAACTGGAGAGGTTAGGGAGACGTCCCGTAGTTGTCAGAAGAGGTTACGTAGTTATCGGTAGACTCCCGAAGACCACCTGCAGTGTGGATGACATGAGTACGTAGTACTCAGTAGTAGTTCCGTAGACCTCGAGAGAGATCAGAAGAGGTAAGTAGGGGCTTACGGAGAGGAAATGGATGATCCGTAGTCATAAGTAGAGGTACGAGAATGACCCATGTTTGGTCATGTTTGCATAGGTGTCACAGAACAATGACTTAGAAGATGATAATGGGATCAGATAAGGATCCAGGACACCCAGTGGGTGGTAATGACCAATTTTTCACCTGCATATGATGGGGGGCTTTACCTATATAAGGGGGCAAAGTTCAGATAGTAGCCATTCAATTTTTTGCTTGCATGGAGATAAGATAAGATGGATGCTTTTGACAGAGAGTTCGTAGAATTACAAATGCTAATTGCAACTATGGGAAGACAATTAGAAATTATTACTGCACTGATTCAGAGGCTGAGAAGAAGACAACAGAGAGCAGAAAGACAACAGCAGGGCCACTACACAAGGCTGATGTGGTCCTTCAGGAACACGAAATTGTCCACTATCCACTTGTTCCTGGCCGAAAGTTCCTGGGCCCCCTGGCCAGACTTCTCAGCAGAAAGCTTGCCATACTGTTTCCTTTGTGTTGTATACCAGGTCTGGCAGCTCTCCATGTCGAGATTATTCTTCTTGAAGAACTCATCCCAGAGGGTCTCCTTCTTCACACGGTCCTTATACTCATAGGACCGCTTGTTATACAGAATGTCATTGTCTCTAATAAAGTCCACTATGAGCTCTTCCTTATTGGGTCTGAATGACACTGCTGGCCTCCTGTTCCTCTTTGACTTCCCCTTCCCCGAGGCAGCTGCAGCTGTGCTCTGTTGACTCTGACTCTGGGTGCCACCCACAGCCCCAGTGTCCTCACTCTCTGAAGAGCCACTACTGCTGCTGCTGCTGCTCATATCCAAATCTTGTCCAAAATCAGTCTGCTGTGTCTCTGGTATGCAGCTCATCTCCTCAACTGTAGGGTTGCCCACATCCTCTCTGCTGACCACCTCCTGTCCCTTCTTCTTCCTCTATTTTTTCTTTGCTGGTGGCATTATAACTTTTAAATTCCAAAACTTTTTCCAAGATTAAAAAAACAACAACAAAGTCCCTATTATAAATCTAGAAAATAGCCACAATCTGTAGAATATCTCTCTCTAGTAGATGCTGAGTAGATGCTGTGTAGTAGAAATCCAAAGTGAATATGCTGAAATGACCAAGCACACCAGCTTATATACCCTCTTGGGGCATGGGAACTTATTGTTATATCGTGGACCAATAAGATAAAAGATGCCAGTTTCGGTACATTTCGGGAGACTTCTTAATACTACAGATTACTACAGGACACTCCGGGAGGCACTTCGGGGTACTACAGGATACTTCGGGACACTTCGGAATTCTACTGGAGTCTCCCCACTAATTTCGGGACACACTCCGTGCTGAGACCACTTCTGAACTATCCTTAACACACCCCGGAGACTCCGGAACTGTTACTTAATACTTCTTAATACTACGGGACTCCAATTAAGCCATTAAGGAGAGTAAAGTACTATTACGCAGTGATCAGAAGAGGTTACATAGTGTCCCGTAGTGTCCAGTAGAGTGTTACGTAGCAGTAAGTAGATCAAATTACAGATAACAGAAAACGGAGAGTTACGGGAATATTAAACATGTCCAATATTTTCGGGGCGTAGAATCCCGAAGTATTAAGTAGACTACGCAGTAATCGGAAGTACTAAGTAGAATTCAGAAGTGATTCCGGAGATATTACAGAATTTCTTGTCACTTCCAAATATGGTCTCCTTATTTCTCTCCGTGGTGGCTACTTGAAAGTGTAACACCCACCTAACTGCAAGCTTGGAAACCAGTATACTAGTATCTAAGTTAGGAAGAGTCTTATTCCACACCAATACTTATGTAAGGTGTCCTTTTTTACTGAATGGTGAAAATGCTCATTTTCTTGAGGGGAAATGCTGTTCGGCATATTGTGTCACAGTTTAATATCAATAAAATACAAGATTCCTGCAAAAATTGTATATTTAATAACATTCTATCCTCTAAGGTACCTCTTCAGACAACTTGTAATCTAAGTAGAGGTCTAAAGTAGTAGAGGTGACCTTAGAGTTAGGAATGTCTGCCACTGTGGCCTAGCGGGTAACACACTTGTCTAGGAACTCAGAGGACGTGGGTTCAATCCCAGGTACAGGCAGATACATAGTGGCGCGGATGACCACTTAAAATGGCGGTCCTCTGTCATTGGGTCTTATCCCCAGTGGCAGGTTAAAGAACCTCAAGGACATTGATAAATGCTCATCCTTGAGCCTCTATCTTCCAGTTAGGGAAATGTCAGTTACTTGTGAGTTGGGGCTGTACCTGTACAGTCGAATTGGTTAAATAGCGCTTTGAGTCCTGTAGTGTATGGAGATATTGCGCTGAGTATAAATACATAATAATAATAATAATAATGTTGATGAATACCATTTTGATCTGAGCTAGTAAAAGCTTAAAACAAAAACTTAGAATCCAAGTTCGGAACAGTCTGGGTATTGTTGAATACGGTCTCAGTTTTGTAGAATATTTTTGGAAATATCATCTTCATACCCGTTTGTCTTTTTCTCTGTCTGTTTGTGAGTAGGACCACGCAAATACTACTGAAATGAATTTAAATTTAATGGGATCTAAGTTTTACCAAGACCCATCTTCTGATGTGTTTTTTTTTTCAGAAAGACCCAACCAAGTATTTGCGTAATCCTGCTAAAACATACAAACAGTCATGAAAATAATGCCTTGTCACACCTTGTTGGCGGAGGTAAAAAGGGTTGAAACTTTTACCTGTCAGAATTTGGAGCTGTGCATTGAAAATATCCATCTTCTCCTCCAGATTCCTGGTACTTTTATTGGTGTACTTAGTTGTTTGTTGACATAATGATAGGTCCACCATTGCAAGCAGTAAATATGTTAGCAAAAGTAAAATCTTCATTTTCATAACTTTGTTTCATTAATAAGCAGAATTAGTATGTCATAATGTAAACCACAAGTTCTTATTGTGTATATATTTACAAGGGCTTATAAATATATACTTAGTTGCTTAGACTTTAGAGCACATATGTACAAATAAGCTTTCCCACTCTAAATAACTTCCTCGTTAAACATCCTTCAGAATAACAAGCAATCTGTAAACAAACCTGTATTCACAAAGATTCGTATTCTTAGAATTAGCTTTATTCTTAGAAATTTCTTAGAAATGTCAATTTTCTTAGAAAAATTCTAAGAAAAAGAATTTTACTATTCACAAAGACTCTTATTTTTAGAATCATTCTTATTCTTAGAAGTTGCTATGTATCAAACTCTTCTTCTTGACACCAGAAGTGCATCCAAATACAGTAAGTCACTTCTGAGTCTATATTCACAAAGATTCTTAGAAGTTTTCTTTTAGAATTACACTTAGTATAACCTGTACACACATTTCTTTTTACTTCTATTAGAATTGTTTTGTAAATAGGTTTTTATTATTAAGAATAAGAAAATTCTTAGCTTAATTCTAAGAGAAATTCTAGGATTCTTTGTGAATACAGGTCCTGCTTTTAAAATGAGAGATATTCAATTCGTGACCATTTATTTTTTCCATTTACTTGTGTGGTTTTTTTCAGCAGAATTAAGCAAATGCTACAGTTTGGCCCTTTATGAAAAAATGATAAGATGAATATTGGTCCAACTTAGATCCCATTACATTTTGGGAGTGATCCGGAGCACCACCTGGGTGGAAATAAGATATTTTATCTTTTATTTTTACTTTTCTAAATTTAGTAAATTTTAGCGCCTTTTGACAGGCTGACTCAAAATTGTAAGTTTAAGTCTGGAAAATATCTTTCATCAAGTGTCAGCCCGGATTGTTCTGATAAGAGATCCCCATACTGAGTTACCATAGCAACTCATCTTTTCTTCTTCTTTTTGCAAAGTTTTAGAAATAAAAAGAGAACAGCAATAGAATTTGATAGAAAAGGACATGGATTTAGAATAGCAAATAGAGATAGTTAGGGACATATATATATTTTATAATTAAAGGAAATAATTAAATCTTTTGACATAACAGCAATGTTGACATATTTTACAAAGAAACAGTTATAATAAAGTGTACATACATATTTTTGAAGAACATTTGTGCTAAAATTTAATATTGATGTTTTTTTAATGAATAAATAGTTGTATTAAAGAAATCATATTTATCTATAGTGACACAAAAACACTCCCGAACACTGGGTACAAAAAATATCAGAGATCCAGATTTTCCTATTTACTTATTATTGGGCCATTTAGAAAACATGCCTTGGCGGAAGTATACACTCTACAAGTGCTTCTACAATTTTGAATGAATAAAAATATATAAGAACACAAGATTAAAATTAAGATGTAACTGTCTAATTATTTGGCATGTCACAGAAAAAACTACAAGTTTCGTCAGCCAAGGATATATTATTTTCATGACTGTTTGTCCGAGGGATTATGATTATGCAAATGCTACTTGTTGGATCATCCTGAAAAAAAAATCAGAAAAATCTTGGTTGTGGTCCAATTCAGATCCGATTAAATTGTGAAAGTCATCAGGATCACCATAATCTGGATTGTCCCATTTACTTGTTATTAAGTGACTTAGCAGAGGAGTGCCCTCTCTCTTGTTTCTATTATCATTTTACATATTGAGTTAAACAAAAGCTTACAAACCCTCAGCCACAGTTGGCCACTTGGATTCTGTGTTAAGTGTTCCCAGTTCAACTAGAGACATTGTTACTGTTTATTCGTTCATCTGGAGAAATGAGAAAGCCCCATTGTAAGGTAGTTTATTCATCATCCACTTATAATATTTTTATTTCCTTTTTATTCATGTCTGTCCCTTTAAAATCGTGTCTGTTATGCTCAGGTGTCTGCAATCGGTCCACTGGATAAACTATAAAGCTTAATTTATTTTTCTTTATCATAACTTTTGATACTTAGCCAAAGGGGAAAGAAGTTTGTTCATACCTTAAACTGAAAATGTTTATTTGGTCTGTATGTATATGTCGTGTACAAGTTGGGATTTTGTACAAGTTATAACTTGTACAGTACCATTCTTCAATGATGTTTGGTAATATATCTTTGCTTTTAACGTTTCAAATTAAAGTAGGCTTTACTATAGGTATTCCATTTAAGGAAATGTTTTTTTTTTTTTGTAGATACTGCAGCAATGTGACAAATTCTATATCAGATTATGCAGAATGATTCAATTAGATAGATAAATTTTTATTGTACTGACTGTATTGTTACGCCCATTTTTTTTTTGTGTCCGTGTTGTTGAAACAATGGGATCAGGCCATAACACACTTTCGTGTGTGTGTGTGGGGGGGGGTGGGGTGTTTGGGATCTTTTTATTCTCAGATGGTAAGTGTTAGGATCAAGGCGGTGTTTGGGATCTTTTTATTCTCAGATGGTAAGTGTTAGGATCAAGGCATCTGGCTGTTGACATCTCCACAAATAGAAAAATCACAAATGATATCCATCCAATTTATTTTCCAAATGTCCACAGAATTTAATTTAAGATAGAACTGATGACAAGTTCATTACAGAAGCAATGCAGCACAAAACCAAATTCTGAACTCTTTCATTTCCCAATAGTAATTCCAATAACCAATAGGGAAATGAAAGAACAGTTACTAGTGTCTATTGTTAAACACTAAATCAACATCATGAAAATATAAAATTCTGTTTTCCTAAATAATTTTGAAATATATTTCTCAGATGTTAAACACTGTAGAATTATACAAATCCAAATGTTTTGAAATACTGTAAGTCCAAATGCTCTGAAATATTATAAGTCCAAACACTGATAAATTTGCTAAGAGCAAATTCACTCAATATAACCCAAGTTCTCAGAGCTGACAATTTGTCTAAGTTCTACATATTATATCCAAATATTCCGCTCTGAGATATCCATATTTTTTCCTCTTTTTCTTCATCTGTATCCTTTGCTGTTTCTGCCGTTCTGCTGCCCTAATGCCTAATGTCAGTAGAAGCAGGGGTTTTTAAAGCCAAACAAACTGCGCAGTGTTAAATAGGACAAAGGAATACGTTTTGCAACGTAGCATCTAAATCTAGTAATGACCTCATGCTTATAATAACCACACTAAACAACCACACGCTGCCACGTGTCCACCCCATTAGCAAAGCTCATAGTAGAGTTGCTCAGAGACAGATTTGAGTGGAAGCAATTACATGGCTATTAGTGGACACTGCTGTATTGAACACTGCTGGGAAAATCAATATGGGCTTTTCATTGCAAAGTCTTTGACCATTATAGCTTTCTCTGATTAATAAACAATTCTACCAAAGACATTTGTTTAAGAGGTAAACCAATGCAATAATATTTTGTGGAAAATGTGTCATAACAGTATGTTTTTAATATACTTTTGCTTTGAACTTTTTAAATTACAGTAGGCTTTAATATGGGTATGTAAAGGGACATTGTATTTGAGTATATTAATGTAGCATGAAAATATCACGAATAGTAAGCAATAAATTTGGTACTTTTTATCTATCCATAAATAGGTTCATGACCACCTTAGTGTCTATCCATCTGTAGATATGTAAGTTGGATTATAAACAGAACTGTATTTGTACGAGTTTTGCTAATTAGTGTCAAATTACATCATGAAAAAATGACTGCTTTTATGCACCAAAATTACTAGTATTTTTGTGTCCATTCAAATTAGCAGTTGTAAGCAATGAACTTATTTCCTGCCTCCCTAACATCACATATGCCTCAAATTGGTACAAAGATTAATCGCAACTTTAGCAAATCTGTAAAAATAGAAATAATAATCTATACACTAATTGCCAATTTGAGGCGTTAATTGCAAGTGGAAATTATATTGCCACCAACTTTAAATGCATTGTACAAGCTAGACTTGACACAAAGTCTTTCGTTGTATAAATGTTATTTATCACTTGTGATTGCGCCAGTTCATGATTTCATAAATAGAAAGAAACTTTAATTTACATGTAATGCCAGTCTGCCACTGTGGTCTAGTGAGTAACACACTCGTCTAGGAACATAGAGGACGTGGGTTTAAACTCTGGTACAGGCAGATACATAGTGGCTCAGATGATCACTTAAAATGGTGGTGCTCTGTCATTGGGTCCTATCCCGGTGGTAGGCTAAATAACCTAAAGACTAAAAGACATTGATAAATGATCATCCTTGAGCCTCTGTCTTTCAGTTACGGGAATGTCAGTCACTTGAGACCTTGGGCTGTACTTGTGCAATCGGACACGGAGATATTGCGCTGAGCATAAATACAAATACAAAAAATACAATCACTCTACAGACAGCAATTCCGGGGAGTATGTATGACAGGCAAAGAAAGAAGAGGAATGCTGTACCTTCTGTGAAACCAACCTACTCGTCTCAATATACAGTTTTACTACGGAAAAGAATAAAAATCGGGCAGGACAACTTTTGGACACAGAAAATAATACTGTAAAATACAGTAATGGCTGGAAACACAGAAATATGAAGAATACAACCCCCAAGACAACCTTGATAGCCTCCTGTCTGAGGTAGGCCATATGTTGAATAGTTTAAATGCTGGAAATACCTCAATATGCAAACTGTACTGACAGAAGTCCGGCAGTATGTGGGAGAATGAGACCTTATACAAAAGGCGCCCAATACCATCTGTGGTGTGACTGGTGCATGAGAATTGCAATGAAGGATTTTGTGTTCAAATTATGGCAAGTTACTAAGCCAAGGCAGAGTCTAAGTACAGCAAAACACTTATTACCCCTTTCACAAAGGCAATATAACATGCAGTTGTAGGTGTTAGACAAAACACCCCTGTCATTCAACAGTGATACAGTGGCCAGCATCCCATTCCATGATTATTCTATGGAATTTTTAAAATGTTTAAAATTTCCGCCTCTGAACTTCTCACTGTGTCATTCTGCAGATAAATGTTTCATTAGTGTTTCAGTAGCGCACGTTCGCCCAACATCTACCGAAGGTGAGTTGAGGTTAATGGAGCTTTCATCTCATTGACCAGCATGTATACTACTGGCATCCTACAGTTATTCATGGTTACACACCATATCCCATCAGTGGTAATGTGTGTGATACGTAATGTGTACACCAAATCTCGGAAGATATGAGGCATCCTGTGAGGCAGTTCCACCACAGAGTAAAACTTATAACTGTGGGTTATATCGCCTGTAGTGTGACAGGGTTATATTCAGCAATTATCATTATGTAGACATAGCAAGGTAGATACCAAGGAAATGTCAGATAAATGTTACGATATTGCTAGAAAGCCTTACCTAATAGATAAAATTTTGCCTGTTTTTTCTAAATCAGACAAGACAGGAGATGAAATGAGCATCATCAGGCAGTTTATTCCAGACTATGGGAGCATATGGCAAAACTGTGACTGAAGTGTTTCTCACATGCGTGTAAAGATGGATAAAATTGAGAAACATGTAAGAATTTTTAGTTAGAAGTTTTATCTTGTCAATTATATCTTGTACCATATTAGCATTACTTCAACAAATAGACAAAGGATGACAACAATAGCTAGGATGACCACTGAGGAGAAACTGAGGAGAATCAATACAGAGATTTTGAAGATGCAGTGCTATTCAACGAGAAACCAATGGAGTCTTTTGAAAATAGGAGTAACACACATATATCTTTTATAGTTTGGCACAATCCTAGCAAGTGTACTTTAAATACACTGGTGTTTGTGCATGTTAAGGCCAGACAGACTTACAGTAGTCAAGACGACTACTAACCAAGGCATTTGCTGCTAGGATAGCGGCCTCTTCTGTCAGGTACTGTCTGACCTGTCTGAGATCACACATTTCAATGAAACAAGTCATTTTCAAAAAAAATGTTGTGAACATGATTAGCAAAAGAAAAATTTGCATCAAACACAACTCTAAGATTCTTAACAATGACCAGGTGATGTATAAATTTTCAAAAAGCATAATAAGGAGGTGTAATTTCTTAAGCAGAACCCCAAGACCCAAAAATAATGAACTCAGTATTGTCAGGGTTTAATTTTTATTGATTACTTAGATCACATATTTGGCATAGTGGAAATAAATGAAATATTTGTTTTGTTGAATACCACATGCTGTCCTGAGTTGGATTTGAACCCACAACCACGGAAGTCAGATCTCAATGATAAAATGTCAAAATTGTCTACCACTCAGTCAAACTCAGTGAAACTTCTAGATAGAAGCATAAACATAAACTGGCCATGAGTCATAGCAGGAAAAATGAGAAAGTAGCACAGAATTCGACCATAGCATATTATCTGAAGTAAAACAAAATACACAAAAATTTATTTAAACATATGCATATTCTAGTCAAATCACTGACAAAATATCAGTTTTCTGATATATGTTATGTATGAAATTGTCTATACCCTATGGGTCCAAAGATTACTCAATATTGCTCTATTTCATTACGTTTACAAGATAAATGCATAATTTATGTTTTCCACAAAAATTCAAGATGACCGTCAGAATGAGAGAAAGTCTATTTTATTCTTAACTTATACCTATGCACTTTTTATACCCTGTAGGTCGAAAACTCACTCAAAATGGCTTTATCCCATTCTGATTATGAAGCAAACATGATATCAAAATCCAAGATGACAGCTAAAATATGAAAACATAAATTTATTTTATTTACAATATACATGGATGCACTATTTCAAACGTTCTGGGTCCAAGATTCATTCAAAATTACTCGATCTCTATTTTCAAGATAAACATGATATTATTATAAGAGAGTTGCTGAAAGGGGGGGGGGGGGGGGGGGGGGGGGGGGCTAAATGTCAGCAATTTTGAGTGGAACACCACCAAAATAGAGCATTTATGTTATGAATCTGTCGAAACTTACTATTATTTATTCATATATATCGTGCTTAGGACACACACAGAAAGTTAGGAAAAAATTTTACCAATTTTCTTTACAAGCAGACAAAAAAAAACACACATTAAACTTCATAACATCATAACATAAAAGGAGATAACATTACTCTGTACATAAATGCTCAAGCATAAAACTAATTTCTGATTCAGTAAATCTTTGCATCTCTTATATATATTAAATCTTTGATATTTCCAGTTATTGACCTATCCTGTTCTTTGTACAAGGAGGATTCATAACTGTTCAACAACTGCTTTAAACAACCTAGGGAAGAGTATACCAACTCTCTTGTAGATCCTAAATCTTGTGAAATTATATTTTAATTCTTGCTCACATTAGACATACTGCCATTTAATACCAACGTTAAACACAACCTAAGCAGAGGATTACTATTTCTAGTGAAGTTAAACATATATTTATTAAATCTCTTATATAGCTGTAAATGTACAGGAATGTCCTTACAATGGGAGATATCTACAATGTGTCAAATTGGGTAGATTCAAAAGACATTGAATACATTTGCGCCAAGTTACATAGAATTTCCTTACTCCACTGCTATCAAAATTCCATAAGCTGGATCCATACAGTGTTATATATACTTTTAAAAAGTGAGTATTTAAAGTTACTGTGAGCTTTACCAAATAGTGAGATAACACTTTCACTCATTTAATGTAGACATTATTACAATACAAACCATCTATTGCATCGTCAGACGTTGAAAAATTGAACAAGTTATAATTATCTGGATTGAACCTAACATCATAAGCTGTACCAAATTCATGACAGATATCTAGCATTAGTTTCAAAGAACTCAATGTGGGACTTAGGAGTACTACATCATCTGCATAACTCATAACCTATAATGAAACTTAGTGCTATACCTCTATAATTCTCTGAATTAGACTGAGATTTTCTTTTATCTTTAGGTATTGGAATAACAATTGCATTTAGAAATTTTTCAGGACTTGAACCATGTGTTAACATCATGTATATTTGTCAAATTAGCCACAGCAAATACTAATGCTTTAAAGAACATAAATACTCTCTGGCTAAGTCAAACAAGCAAAAGGAAATACTTGACCCATGTCACTAGATCTTTATTTTTCAACAAATCCTTAAAAGGAAGGATATTTCTCATTGCTCCTCCATTTGTTTTGTTATTAATAATCTTAATCACCATCAAATATGTTTAAAAACATTTGTGAATGAGCATTTCTCTCATGATAAATCACAGCCAATCTTTTTTGTTGTAAAACAGTTGTTAATCATTTTTGGGGGGTTACTGCTAATCTTTATGGCCTCATGACTTTTTGTGTGCTATGACCTATGTTTTCTCATTCCTCTGTAATTATAGAGAGATGATATTGTCCCGATTACTGTAGTTAAGGCGTATTTTTTATAATCTTTATGAATCATAGCAGTCAGGACTAGATCATCATTGGACCATCATATTGGTGGTATTGTTGGGCGCGAAGTTCTGATCTGCGCGATCTCGAGATTTCACTTGCGCGATCTCGTCATTAAAAGATTGCGCGCCCATTGCTTGAGCAATCTCGAGATGGAGCTGCTCCAACTCACAATGATTTTTATCACAGAATCTCAATGTGATTGGCTGTATTTATTTTTGAGTTGGTCAGTGATTGGTTGATTTTTACAACACACTTTATTAGGACATTTGAGTGAGTATAAAACAAGTTTGTATATAAATGGATATTAAAACAATAAAACAGTAGACAAACATATTACATATTGCAAACATAAAGTCCATAAAAAGTTTAAGATGAAGTCTATGTTTATCACTTGAGCTTCTGTTGTTATCATCCATGGCTATTCATGAGAGAGTATGATGTGTGAGCTGTGACATGGGGTACTTATATAGCCTTACATGGTATGAAATGCAAGTGGAACAATATACAGTTCCAACGCTAGACTATAAACCTGATAACTGGATTGGATGTGGCATCTCCCTTTGCAATTAATTCACTTGATGACCCCTGATTACCCCCCTCCCCCTATTGTAACAAGCTTATTGGGTTACATGTGGTTTCTCTATTTGCAATTGACTCCATTGCCTCTTATACCCTAACCACCCATTCATTGTAACAATATACTCGGATTACATGTGGCCTCTCTATTATAGTCACTTGATGAATAGCCATCCATAATTGGTATAACCCAATTGGATTAAATGTGGCTTCCCTGTTTGAAACTGATTAACTGATTACCATCCCTTTGTACAATTAATATGGATAAGTAACTTTTACATACAATCACCCACTTCTTGTATCAAAACCTTGCTTGCTATACCAAATCAAAGACTTTCTCAAAATCAATCAATCAATAAATAAATAATTGTGAGTTGGAGCAGCTCCATCTTGAGATTGTTTGAGCAATCTCGAGATGGGCGCGCAATCTTTTGATGACGAGATCGCGCAGATCGGTATTTCGCGCCCAACAGTATGACTTATCTTTTCTCTCGGGAAAACTGATGTGGTCAGTTTCCCCGCCTTGTCTTAGCAGGATTAGCTGTAGTAGCATCTTGAGTTTAAAATCAGCTAGGACTAACAATAAGTCAAACTAAAAAGAAATATCCTTAGTATAATAAGAAAACTTTGCCAAATATCATGTAATATATGTTGCAAACAAAGATGACAATATAACGTAAGTGCGCAGCATGAATACTATATTGTTAGTCTTTAGAAGTGATATCTATTTTCGTATATGTCTTGATGTTTGACTTTTATTATTCACAATTTTATAAGGATAATAACTTTAAAAAAACATCTGTTTAAACAAATCTTAACAAAAAAGGCTGTCATATATACAGGAGCACCAGTGTAAATATAAGAATCTCAATAATTCTGCATGGAATTAAAAGCAATAAAACCAGCAGAAGTTCTTTACAAATGCCTTTCTTATGGTATATATAACAAATATGTAGGCTCCATAATTTCTGCAGTAAAAGCTGTATTTGTTGAAGAATTTGTAATGCTTATTATCCATAGTAGGTTGTGCTATGGTATAACAAACTTCAACTGTGGTCTAGTTGGTAACACCTGCCTTGTCACACAGAGGATGTGGATCGAACCTAGGTACAGGCAGACACATAGTGGCTGGGATTACCACTAAAAAGGCGGTGTATGTCATTGGGTCCTATCCCCAGTGGCAGGCTAAAGAATAAAAAAAACGTATAAAGGTAGGTAACACTGCCTGTCAGTGTGAATGAGGCCATAAGGGAGCTGTTCAACTTCTGTAAGTGTGGTTATATGGTATATGATTGTAAATAATAAAAAAAATGCACGAACCAGGGATGTAGTTACAATAAGTTTACGATGGGTTGAAGATACATAAGATTTCATCCAGATAGATTTATGATTAAGGCAATGATTGCTACACATTATACCTGAAAAGTTTAAAGTTTATGATTGGTTTACAGTAGGTTTATCAGCATGAAGACAGACTTAATATTGCTATAAGATGAAAAATACTACTTTGCTTCTGTCAAGATTGGCTTACCATTGCTGTAAGATGGAAAAGATTTCCTTGAAAATGTTAAGGTGGGTTTACGATCACTGTAAGATGAAACAAATGAGATTATGATTGATAAAAATCTGATAAAGATTGGGGAGGTTTGCAATAATGTCAAATGCTTTGAAAATTCTCGTAAACTGTTCCTGATGGACTTCTGAGTGCTGTAAAACTGAGTGCTCATAAACTCATAGGGAAGTACCATATTTTTCATACACGATAGGTTTATGATGGCTTTCAGATAATTAAGATGTATAAGATGCAGTTCCCAATTCCCAAAAGTTTCACAATCGGAAGCAGGGTTTACAATATGTTGCAGAATTGGAACAGCCCCCTAAGTGTAGAGGATTTTTTTTCAGTGTGTGCCACAGTGCCCCTACCCCTGTCAGTATGACCATTAGTAGACCATGACAATGTGTAGAAGAAATACAACTGCATGGGATTAAATCTTTTAATAGTCTATTCATCTAAAATTTATGTACAATACTGCAGGCATCTTTCTAGTATAGGGTCACCTTAATGATTTGGAAGAAACTGAGTTTAATGCCACCATAAATTCTGGATATTATAAAGTTACAGTTTATATAGCAAATGTTACATATGCACAATTACTGAATTTAATATGCAATCCCACCTATCAGCTTTAAGTTGCGAATCTAACTGGATTTGTGAGGACAAGAAATTACAGTGACTTTCATTTCTTGTTACATCATAAAGTTTTATAGCATCCAAACCCAAGTATCTCCTTTTATCAGAGGTTGGTATGACCAGTGGGCCTAGGGGTATAAAGCCGAACTTGTCGTCAGTTTGTTCCCTCCATTTGATATAAGTCGGATCTGACTTTGCTTGTTCCAATCTGAGTTTGTTGTGCATTTTTACTTGCAAACCAAAATCATATTTATCTTGCCCTATGTCGGGGCACAATTTTGCCTGTTTTTGACAATTTTGTTCGCTATTTTGGCCATTCTGACATTCATTCTGGTTTACTATGAATTAAATTTACTTTGTTGCCATTTTTAGCGCTTTTGCAAACCTTGACAAC
Organism: Sabellastarte sp. h YS-2021; assembly: GCA_964017235.1. Taxonomy (NCBI): domain Eukaryota; kingdom Metazoa; phylum Annelida; class Polychaeta; order Sabellida; family Sabellidae; genus Sabellastarte; species Sabellastarte sp. h YS-2021. The sequence continues at coordinate 81,855,014 of OZ024935.1, read as the reverse complement.
ACGCTTGGTTGATTTCAATTGCTTTGTGTTTGAATATGGAACTGTTTTATTGTCGGAGTTACAGTCCTTCTTCTGCTCCTCTGTGTTCAAGGCCAGAGGTGTAAATCTATTTGCAATGGGACATACAATATCAACCGGGGCGGGTGCACTTTCAACATTTTTGATTACAGTTTTTTCCCCTTGTAAGGGACAAAAATTGTTACTATTTGTCTTAGCTGGAAGGTTGATAGAGGGAACTGTATTCCCATCATTACACTTTTTACTTGACCCAATGACTCTAGGTTTAGAGCTAACTTTGACTCTTGACACACAAGGACTGTCAATATTGGATTTTAATACCTGGGCATACGTTTTGCCTCGAAATCTTGCCCAATCAGCCCTCCAGCTGACACTACAACCATTGTTAGACACAGTTGAATATACAATTTTTGAGTTATAACTTTTTACATGTTTATTTACATCATTTACTTCTCGCTGCACTGCCCTAAGGCAGTGCCCTATTCGTTTTTTGCAGGTTTAGAGGATACTCTGCAATCCTTAGCCATATGTCTATACTCTTTCCCTGTTGAAAAGCAGGTAGCACATACATGTTTGTAAAAAATGTGGCCAGTCTCATGATCTTTGTCTTTTTGACAGATTCCCCTTTGGTAAAAGCGACATACCATTGTTTTCAAATCAGATTTTGGTTTACTAATACTAACATTTTGAGGAGGAGGAAGTCTTTGCGCATGCGCGTGTCTGATCCGATCTATTTTTGAGGTTTCCGACCAATCTAACTTCCCCTCTTCCATTCTGCATAATAAAACCGCATGCGAAGCCTTCGCAGATTGCTAGCTGAAATCGTTTGCATCTTCCATTATCTCACTGAGATGGTCTAACATGGCATTTTTGGTTTGAATATTATTTTCTTCTCTGGCAATCATGGCGAACCCGGATACCCATTGGCACCAACTTAAGTTGTCATAAGACATTCTGGACTTGTTATTCCCCCCTAAAATAAAATTTTGAGGCCAAGGTACCTGCTTTTTCACCCAAACCGTATCATTACCGCCCCTTTGTGACTTCAACTTGCCTGCTTCGTTTAGTTCAGCAAGGTGTTTGAGTCTTCTGTCCACTTCGGCTTGGATGTGAGGGGTTCCTTGGAGGGCTGCAACCGATGGTACCACTACCTCTTCCAACTGTACAGGACTGGGGTTGACTGTCACGGCACTTGCAGCATGAGTTGCCTGTGACCTCTGTGTGACCTCTTGACTGTTGTCAGACATTTTTTGCTCCATAGCAGTCATTCGGCCACCCAAACTTTTGAGCTCAGCCAGAATTTGAGCATTTAAGTCCATTTCTCCTGCCTGACTCGTAAAACCATTAGCTGATGGTGAATGTTCAGTTTGACTCTCCAGTTCACTGTCTGTAGTATTGATAAACGGGCACTTGCTATTAATTGGTCTTTTATGAAAGTCTCCACACTTTTTACAAAGGAATTCCTTGGAAGGCATTATCGCTAGTTAGCACAATATTTTTGGTACTAAATGTCAATGTCTTTGATTAACACAACTATTATATAAAATTACGCCAGACCACACATATCCAACACTGAGTGCATAAAAACATAAGTTCTGGCTTAAAAATTTAGTTATATAAAAACGTCCTGCCCCTTTGACTTTGCAGTGTTGAATGAGGAAAGGAATCTGTTTGGCGGCAAATGGGGTTAGCAATATATCAATACCCAATCGAAGGTATTGATAACAAGAAAATTCACAGGGGGTTGCACTGAATAAGGTGGCGCCCAATGCGCCACCCCCCATGTTGCCAAGCCAAGAAGTAAATATATAAAACAATCATTTTGAGTGCATAAATTAGGGATTACTTTGATCAGTTGTTTGCCATTGTGGAGATAAATGCAATTGCAATGTCTTCTTGAGCAGCATACTACTTACAAGAGTCACGTTATTCCACATGAAACAGATTGAAGCAGTTAAATTCCACATGTTGTTCTGAGTTGGATTAGAACCCACAACCACAAAAGTCAGAGCTTAGCAAACTTGTCAACCATTCAGTCATTGAATGTCTAGATTGATATATTTATTTGTTTGGGGTTTAATGTTGCTATCAACACTGTATAGGTCATATCACAAGGAGAAGTTTTATGGGAAGAGGAAACCAGAACATACAGTTGGTCAAGGTTCTAGGGCCGTATTCACAAAAGGGATCAAGCTTAACTTAAACTGATTTTTGGCTCAAGATAAGCTAAAAAATGGATCGGGATCCAGCTAGCATTCACAAAGAAGTTGAGCTGATTTTTGGCTCAAATTTTGGCTTAACTATGATCCAGCTAGGTTGGTGGATTAAGTTTTGGATCAAAGTTTGTAGCTTTATAATTAACTAAAACAGTAAACATATGAAAAAAATATCATTGGTTAATAATCTTTAATAATAATCCTTTATATTGTTAATTAATAAGTTTTTAAGGTTAATAATCTTTAATAATAATCCTTTATATTGTTAATTAATAAGTTTTTAATACTTTATTCCTGTTTTAAGTATGCTTATATTGATGAGTAAAATAGGTCAGATTTTTTTGTTTTTTTTTCTGGATCAAAAGTGGGTGGAGCCTAAATTTTGGGATTAAACATAAAATATTTAAAAATTCTTAAGTGAAAAAATAATGAACCAAATTTATATTATTGCAAATTTTGTGGATATTCAGGCATAAAAGTGCTGTTTACAATGTATAAAAGTAATTAGCTTATGCGTTGCTATGTGAAATTTTTCAAAATTTTTGGCTCAGCTGATCCTTCCTTTGTGAATACAGACTTGAGCCAAAGATCAATTGAGCCATTTTCCTTGATCCTGATCTGATCTTGAGCTGATTTTTCGCTCAGCTTGATCCATGTTAGTGAATACGGGCCCTGTACTGTAAATTTCCGATCATCGATAAGTAACTACCAACTTTCCCACATAGGGTCCGGGCTTTGAACCGCAGATAACATAGGTGGGAGGCCAGAATGTTACTACTGCACCACCGTAGCCCCTAATTTCTAGATTGAAACATAAACATATATTGGTCATGAATCATAACTCGAAAATGAGCACATAGCACAGAATTCAACTAAAGCATTTTATTTGAAGTAAAACAATATACACAAAACTTTATGTACAAATATGCATATTCTAGTCAAATTACTGATAAATTATATTATGTACCACCAAACGTCTAAAAATTTAGTTTTTTTCCTCTGTGTAATTTTGTGTAATGTTTTATATGTCACATCCCCACAATTCATTTTAAATCACTCCGTCTTACTCTGTTTACCTAGAAATCTAGCCTCCAAATGGAAGAAAATAAACGTTTATGACGTGTAACATATTACCGGGGCACTAAAATTGGAGAAAATCAATTTTTATGATATATATTTTGTCACTCAAAATTGATCTTTCTCACTGCATATACGAGATAAATGCATTTCTATATTTTCCACGACAATCCAAGATGGCTGCCAAAATGGGAGGAAATCTATTATTTTCTCCATTTATATATATTAAATCTTTTTACCCTATGGCTCCACAATCTATTTAGAATTGCTTTATCTGAGACAAACATGATTTATTTATCACGATGAAACTAAGTTTGGACTGTTAGAGAGTTTTGTACAAATTTAGAAGTTCACCTTTACTAATTTATATTTCACTACAGATTTAAAAAGAAATTTAATGTGAAATAACATGTTGATTGATCAGCAGCTCCAATGAATTTACGCTACTTATCTTTTGGGTGTTACGACCAATCTTCCATCTGGTATGACCTATCCTGTAAACACTGTATGTAAAAATGGAATTAGGTGATCTCATCTCAAGAGAAGATGAATTTGCGGGAGTTTCCCAATTCCTTCACGAGTGTAGAGTAAGAAATCTAAAATTCGCCACATATCTGAAATTCGCCACATGTAAAAATACTAATAAAATAAATGAATTGTGAAGAGATTTGTTGCCTGTATAGTAAATTAAGGCTTTTTGAACTGAAAAATACCAATTTTTGGACAAAAACATCATTTTCTTCATAAAATTAACTAAGGTTTTAGAGGTGGCGAATTTTAGATTCCTGGCGAATTTTAGATTTTTTACTCTTATCTTCATGAATTGTCGCGGTCAGCTTTTAAGCTGATCATTTCAGTCAGCGTGTGGTTTGAGAGTTTTCCAGTATATCCGTGAGTGAAAATTAGTAGGAAGTCATACTATTGCACTTTTAAGAGATTAATATCTACCTCTATTATATTAAAAACTCTGTATTTGTAATTAATTTGTGGGGAAAACAGTTATTTTTTAGGATGATCACTGTTTTGCACTATATAATAAGTGGACCACATAGTATATGTTTAATGGGATAGTCGCTGGACACTCTCACTCCCGTCAAGCCATGGGTTGAAATCAAAGACTAGACCGGAAGTGAGAAAGTTAATAGCTACTTGCCAATGTGTGATGGTTATCAGTACATGATCTTGACCAACTTGTATGCATGCACCAAAAGAATGTAATCTTATTATGTGTATAAAAAGTGAAAGTGAAAGTTGGAGTTTATGTCCCGTTCAACAGCCAGGGTCATATTGGGACAGGTCCTCCGCATTGTCACTTGTGGGAGTCGAACCCACACAGAGGTTGTTTGAGGTATACAGTTGTAAGTAGAGACTTTGGGAAAGGCTAAGACAGTTGTAAAGTGGAATATAAAATCCAGATGATAAATGTATCAAGTGATAGGAATGACCTCCTGGTGAACTCTACTATCCTTTTAGAAAGGTAAACAGCAGTAGTTGAATCTTGGGAATAAAACCATATACATGTGCCTTTATATATTTTTGTCTGTGAATATACAATAAAATATAAACATATACCTTTATATTTATAACTATCTTTATTTGTAGTTCTTGAATATATAATATATAAATCAGAACTATAAACAGAGGTGACTGCCTGTGATTAGATGCCAAACTTGCTAATCACTAGGCCACCATGGACCCTTGTGTATAAAAGTATTATTCAACTAACTCCATAATATCCACACAAGTCCCATACAAATTTTATTAATTGCATTTAATAGCTGGAAATCATCGTATCTGAAAGGAGGACAAAAGAAATCTTCAAACCTTAAGGCCTATACATAACTACGCTGATCTCATATAACTGGTTATGATGGACTCAGATACAAGCTCTCTGATAGAAAATGGCAAAATTATTTCCTAAATCGGATCAGAAAAAAAGAAGATCTGTTAATTTTATATGGAACTATGTCTTGTATGTAGAGGAAACTTTGAAATCTGACTAAAGTTAAAGACTATTTCAAAGTAAAAATCCATGTTGTATTGCATGTGTAGGTTTTGGTGAAAATGGACAAGTTACGTTATACCAGTTTCAACTTTATTATCTTGTCATCTCGTATCTTATTGTCATTTGGGGCACACAGCCTTTTATAAAGCATAAGGTTAAGTAGTATGTTGTTTTATGCAGGGCACTTGCCCGGGTGATAGTTCAATCTGGTAAGGCTCCATTGGGGTCCATTTTTTGCCCGTCCAATGCATAGCTCGAAAACTATACATTGAATCTGGGTCATACTTTTACATAGTTGGAGTCCTACCATGGCCTCCTCAAAGATGGTCTGGATCCAGATCTGGATTGTGAATTCAGAAAAGGTTTTGTGGGTATTTTATCAGCACTAGCTGTGAACAATGGTTTGTTGATGGTGTGGTTAACGGCTATTTTAAACAGTTGGCTCTCTCAGACATACATGGTCGAGGCTTTGAATTTAGCAGATGGTCACTTGTGGAATGTACAGATGATATCTCTGATATTTTGTAAGGTATTAATGCTTGGGTTTGCAGGTGTTAAAACTATAACTTTAAAACAAAATAAAAAAAAAACAGTAAATGAAAAGTTTATTATGTACAAATCTTCAAACGTTATGCCAACATCACACTAAAGGGTGTATTGTTTAAGTTTATAGATGCATTGCATACAGTGAAGGAAATTAACACCTCCCCTGTCAGAGACAGGTAATTATTTTAACAGACCTGGGCTGGTAATCACAAAAAGCTCAAACTCAATCTCAAACACAATCTCAAACTCAAAGTCAGTCATAGTCTCAAACTCAAACTCACTCCTACATAAGTAGCATTCTCAATTGAAATCCAACCCTAGTAGTTTATGCCAAATCTTAATTTAAAAATATGGTCAACCAAATGTATGCAGTCATAATCTCAAGGACTTTAGACTCTTGAAGGCAAACTTAAATAATCCATAAATATAGCAAGAATAAATGATTTAGGCCCTGAATTTAAGTATATACTTTTACTTGAAAATATGTATTCTATTTGAGTTTGAGTTAAAACTCAAAATCAGGTTTGAGTTTGAGTATAATCTCAAATTTAGGGGTTAAACCCTATATTATGGGGATTATATTTGAGCTTGAGAGTGAGTTTGAGATTTTCTGTGAATACCAGCCCTGGGTTCTGTTAATGGAAGTCTTCGTAAAACAGCACACTAACACTTAATGACAATGCAAAGACACTTTTACTAAACAACTCAGGGAGTAAATAGAAGTATTCTTCAAGTAGGCCTTACACTGTGAGTAATCGTTACATTGTTGTTAGAGATTCCATCCAAAACATAAATGTTGATTGAAATGTCTCAATTATTGTAAAATTTAGGTAAATTGTACATAACCCAGCTTACTGTGTAACACTTTACAAACTTTATTTTATACAGTAATGACAATTTTATAAATAGTTCGATGTAAAGAAATGAGTGTTTACATAACTAAAACTCAACACAGGGTTTGAGTCATCTTTAAATTTGACGGATTTGTATGAAAAATTAACCATCAATGAACAAACTAAGGTTTTGATTTACACAAGAGTTTGCTAACCTGGGGTTAACTAAGAGCTAAAATCGTTTGAGCTAAAAAAGACTTTGATTTTACAGGCCCCTGTATCTTTTTAGAGATACAGGTCTGCCTGTCCCTATGCGTAAGAATATTCTGCACACTTTTTTTAATCAACGAACTTGACAATAACATAAAACCACATATTCTTTAGCATCTGCCATTTGGTCAGTTTGGAACCTCAGTATTTGTTTAACCTACACTGAGATATGGACTTGGAACTTTTGCTATGGAACTGTAACATTTCTTACTTGCAATTCCATCGTACCTGGAAAGTTTTCCAGAAAACTTCATACAGTGATTGTATCTTACCTCACCTTATTCAGTAAACTTTGTGTTACGTAGTAAGCTGTATTGCCTATAGACCTGCTAATGCAAAATCTCAAAAAAATAGGAAAATATATATTGAAAAATAAAAAAATATAAAGGAAAAATTTATAATAATTATGTGTGGGAATTTTTTATCATTATTTTACAAAGGATGCTTTAATAATATTTGAGATCAAGGTTAGCCCTGTCATCTGCCACACTGTAATAGTGAATTATGACCATATGTGGCTTATGTGAACTTCATATGATTGCAATGATTAAAGCACCTCATTGTTATTGCTAAGTTTATTAATTATGCTTATGTAAATTGATGTCTAACATACTAGTGCTAAACTTTACTGTCAGCTGTGACCTTTAGTTTGAACCGCAAGGATTTAGATATGAAAATGAAACTTTCCTAACACATAATTCAGCATGGGATAATGATATGTCTCTTCAAACTTGGGTAGGTTACAGTAACATTGAACTATAACACCAATTGAGCATATTACAAAACTTTAACATAAAAATATTACTACACACATTATCATTTTACCAGACTTATGGTTTCATATCAACTCCAGAATATCTATCATTAATACAAAAGTGAAAACAACTAGATTACAATTTTTCCAATGGACTAAAGCTGGCAAATCTTTACAAAAATATAGGAAAGATAGGAATTTTAATAAAAATATACGAAAATACAAGAAGGCTTCAAAAATATAGGAAAGTATAGAAACGTTGGGTGGCCTGTTTGTATGGCCACCCACACTGAAGCTCTAAGCTATTTGCAATATCACCTGTAGAGAGATATGGCCATTTACTCTAATTATATTATCAAAAAACCAGAAAACACATTGTTGTTTCTCCAGTTGCTTAGGGTAGTATAACGGAAAGCCTCCAGAAAGATCTTTTCCCCAATAGTGCAGCCATATAATGCAGAACTACTTAGTATAATGTAACCATCAGGACTGACACGACCAAGTCTTAACAGATAGCCATTTTCTGTTCTAATACCTGCACCGATCTCCAATGCGCCACCTAAAGTTAAACTGAAGAAATAGATGCCAGTGACTGGGCAGGTGTATTCTCCAGAAGTTATGTTATAATGTCCCCCTCTGTTAATAGAGGGGTTGGATAAATGAATTGTATATACAGATGGATAAAATTGAGAAACATCCAAGAACTTTTTCTCTGGTCAATTATATCTTGTGCCATATTTAGTGCCACAAATAGACAATGGGTGACCATAATAAAAGAGACTTTGAAGATGCAGTGCTATTCAAAAGGCAACCAATGAATCTTTTGCAAATAGGAGTAAAGAGCATGTATATTTGACTATGTGTTCACAATGCTAGTAAGTGTATTTTAAATACACTGGTGTTTGAGCATGTTAAAGCCAGACAGACTTACAGTAGTCAAGACGACTACTAACCAAGGCATTTGCTGCTAGGATAGCGGTCTCTTCTGTCAGGTACTGTCTAACCCATCTGAGATCTCACATTCAAACAAAACAAGTCCTATTTAAAGTCCGCAGTGCATGAAAAAGTGTCTTTAAAACGTTTATGTGTATGCCAGAGAGTAAGACAATCCCAGAAATAAAAACCAGACATCAATCAGAGCATCCTCCACTGAGATACAGCCTCTCAAAGTGGCATATAGAATAACATCCCTGAAAACATGTGTTGAGGAGTTGTGACGAAACAAAAGGCACACAACTGTACATTTGCTGTGGTTTTTGTTATAAATGTATTGGGAAGGATTGGATGTAACTGGGCTGGTGCAAACTGACTGATACCCAATCACTTAGGGGTGATTGCTTCAACAGTCAGTATTGTAGCCGTGGTGAGAGAACGAGAATTCAATAAAAAGGACGAGAGTTGGGCATACTACTTTTATTAACTTCTATCACGTTAGTTGGTACATGACGGGATTACAGAAAAACATAATTCTCGTGAACGAGATTTGAATAACCCATATAAAACGTCCCCCTTTTTAAGGGGAGTAAAATAACACTAAAATAATGACATGAATTAAAATGTAAAACACACAAAATAAGGTTTTAAAGCACAGAATACCAGGGAGGGAGGAAAGGGGATTAAAACTGTGTTTACTCTTCAACATCAAAGTATATAATGACGGAAGAAACAAGGTAGATCACCAGGTGAAGTGAATAAGGGGTTCTGATTGGTTAATATTGTAAGGGGAAATGTGATTGGGTATGAGGACAAATGGAAGGGTTTATTTCACGGGCTGGTCCAAACTGGGTATCAGTTATATATGGGTTATACGTTTTATATGGGTTATTCAAATCTCGTTCACGAGAATTATGTTTTTCTGTAATCCCGTCATTTACCAACTAACGTAATAGAAGTCTAAGGTGGAGTGTTCCTGTGGCTTGGTCGTCCTTAAAGATGATCCAAATAACTTCTTCCTTTTTTCACAAACATTTTGTGCTCATTCCAACAGAAAAAAGTGGCAGCAGCAGATGACTGTATAAAAGAGGCAAGGAAGGTGAGTTGCAGGGTCACCCAATGTAAACCAATTAAGGGGGGTGGATGGGGAAATAGGTAGACAATGTTATGGTCTGGACTCAGGATGCATCTGTGGAGTGATTCATTTTGTGTCTTTTTCCACCTGCAGGCAAGGATTCGTGTGATCTCAGGCACTGCTTCCTCAGATCTGTTTTCACAGTCGCCAGAAATAAACAAAACTGTCACAGGTCAAAACTAGAATCAGACTCTTTTCTATGCAATGAGAGTCATTTTTATTTCATCACACCCCTGGTATATCTGGTATAGGCCAATGTGACTACTGTGATAGCAATTATACAATTGTGCAATGATATGGCATATCTCAGAAAAACTAAATGATGTTTCACATATATTCTAATTTAACATATTAAGTTCAACAAAAGTTTTTACAAACCTTCAGCCTCAATTGGTCACTTGGATGGTCCTTTCAGTGTTCTAAGTTTAACTGGAGACATTCTTACTGTTGATCCATTCATCTGGAGAAATGGGAAAGCCCCATTATACATTAAATTCTTATTGTGTGATCCAATTATAATATCTTGAGCTTTTATTGATTTCTCTTTTATGCATATTCGTGACTTTGTCTTTCAGAATATGTCCAAGGGTCTACAATAGTTTTGTTAGATTAACTAAAAATTAGGTTACTTTATTGTCTCTGTCGTTGGCCATATTTGCAGTTCTTATGCTTGAATTAAGCCTTTTCTATTTGGCCAAATGGAAAAGTAGTTTGTTCATACCTTGAAATGAAAATATGCATTGGGTCAATATGTATAAGATACATATATTTGGTTTAAAGGAACATTTTATTGGAGTTGAGTAATGTTAAAACAAAAATATCATGGCTAATAATTAATAAATAATGTACTTTTTGATTATCTGTAAATAGGTCCACGATCACCATAGGGAGTATCTACCTAGTACCTATAAATATGTAAGTCTGTATCTTTGTGATTACTGCCAAATTACACCATGAAAATGACTACTTTGATGCATCAAAATTATTGCTGTGTGCATTCATATTTCCCGCTATAGACAATGTACACAGTGTTTCTGCAATTCGTAACTTGGCATACCCCTCAAATTAGCAGAAACTAAAGTAAGCACGGAGTTCAAACTCAAACCAATCAGCAAAACTTGGAAAAATAATCAGTATACTGACTGCTAATGTGTCAATATAATGTGTTAATTGCACGTGAGAATTATATTATCGCCCCTTTTAAATACATTTTACAGTCTGAGCTAACTGACACAATCTTTTTTTTGTATACACGATATTTATACCTTGTGTTTGTGTCAATTCATGATTTCATAAATAGAAACTTTGAAAATCACTTTTATTTACATATAATGCCACAATCGCTCTATATGTGGCATTTCTGTTGAGTATAGATGGCAGGAAAAGAAAGATAAGGAATACTGTACCTTCGGTGAAACTCATCTACACACCTCTAGATACAGTTTTGCTACAGAAGAGCATCAAAACTGGAGATGACAGTAGTCACTTTTGGACACAAAAAAGATACAGAAAGGATGTTGTAAGATACAGTTATGGTTAAAAACAAAGAAAGATACAAAGAATTAGCAGTAGAGAATGCAGAACAGCTGGAGAAATAGTACGGTCCCCCAAGTTACCTTGATACTGCTTGCGGAAGGCCAGAATTTTGAACGGTTAAAAAAACTCTCTGTGTGTGGCTATGGAAAGCGGAGAATACCACAGTATGTGACTAAAGTCTGACAGTATGTGGGAGAATGAGACAATACCATCTGCAGTGTGACTGGTGCTTAAAACTTGTACTTAAAGATTTTGTGTTCAGATTGTCTCAAGTTACAAAACTAAGCAGTGTGTATCTGAAACAATGATTCTGGGTGCAAAAGTTATTCCTATTCTATTTTACTTTTGACTTTTATAATATTTGATCTCTGAACTAAACAGACTCTATGCACAACACAAACTTACTGAGTAATCATTATTCTGTAGACATAGCAGGGTTGATACCACTGAGATGCCAGATAACTTACCAAATACCAAATAAATTAGAATTTAGCTTTTTTCTTAAAGCAGTCAAGAACAGCAGGCAGAACAAGCACCACCTGACAGTACATTCCAGACTGGGGGCATCAAATGTAAAACTATGACTGAAGTGTTTCTTAGATGTATTTGCAGATGGATAAAATTGAGAAACCTCCAAGACGTTTTCATCTTATCCACTATATCTTATCATATTTACTACTACGAATAGACAAAAAAATGATCGCAATATCTGGTATGACCATTGTGGAGAAACTTATCAACTATTGTAGAGATTTTGAAGATGCTCTGTTATTCAAAAGGCAACCAATGGAGTCTTTTGAGAAAAGGAGTAACCGGCATATATCTGTTACAGTTTGTCACAATTCTAGCAAGTATATTTTAAATACACTGGAGTTTGTGCATTTTAAAGCCAGACAGATTTACAGTAGTCAAGATAACTACTAACCAAGGCATAAGCCGCCAGGATAGCAGCCTCTTCTGTCAGGTTCTGTTTTACCCGTCTGATATCACACATTTAAATGAAACAAGTCCTTTTCAACTCAGTATTCTCAGGTTTCATTTTTAATGAGTACTTTGATCATATGTTTGACATAGTGGAAATTAATGAAATGTCTATATTAAGCTATTTTTGGTGGCATGTCTTCTACAGTGGCATCCTGCAAACAAGAGCCACCTATGTCCACATAAAACAGATTATATAAATTAAAACCCACATGTTGTTCTGAGCTGGATTAGAATCCACAACCACAAAAGTCATATCTCGGTGATAAAATGTCAAACTTATCAACCACTCAGTCATTGAAACTTCTAGATAGAAGTTTAAACAGAAATTTGTCATGAGTCATAACAGGAAGGTGAGCAAGAAATCAACCAAAGCATGTTATCTAAAGTAAATCAACAATAGACAAAAGTTTATTTACAAATGTTCCAGTCAAATTACTACAGAAAATTGAATCTTATACAAAACAAAGTATAGGAGATTATTCTGAATTGAATCAGCCACATATCTCTAAGTTATGTTACGTGAAGATTCATTTATTTGGGGTAGTTGGAAGGCCAGAGGAAACCAGTACATATAGTTCGTTAGGGTTCTGTACTGTAAACTGCCGACCAACGGCAAGCAACTACCAGCTTTCCCACTTGAGGCCGTCACGGGGATCGAACCCCGGCCTCAGAGGTGGGAGGCGAGAGTGTTTCCACTCTGCCACCATGGCCCCTGTTACGTGAAGAGGGCTGCATACAGTACAGTGCTGTGTTAAAATCAATACCATAAATTTGCATGGCCCTTCAGTAACCCTGTGTCACTGAAAATGTGTATTTACGAGAGACACAATTTTACAATTTCTGCAAAAAAAGTTTACATTTCTGTTTAAATCCATGATAGCTACTGGAAAATTGAATTTACCGTACATTTATTTTTTTGATTTGTCTATTTTTTTATATATCATGGCTTCAAACCTCGCTCAAAATTGCTTTATTTCACTCTATTTACAAGTTAAATACATTTTTTACATTAAAAAATATTATTTTTTATATTTTTACTCAAATTTAAGGTATAGCCACAAATACTAGTACCCAATTAAGCTTTTTTATATTTATCTCACACAATAACATAATTGACACTTTTGTAAAGAATATTTTGAACCAGACTATGGCTATAAGGAGATAATATGCTTATCTAAAAATATGTGTTCTTAAAATCAGCTATAGTCTGTTGTCTCTGCCTGGGGGAGTCTGTTCCATTTAGATGGTGCAGGTTGTGTGAAACTCTGCCATCGAACATATTTGTTTGTGGTAGGATGGCAAGTTGTTTTGCCGTGAGTGAGATGAAAAGGTTTTATTAAGTATGATGAATAGGGAAAAGTAGAGGGATGTTTAAAGTTGATGGAATTGGAAAGCAAAAATGTGCATATTTCAATTCTTTGCTTTATGGGGGGACACTGTTGCCTACAGGTTAAAAATCAATTGAAATCACTCAATCTCACTCAAATACAAGATAAACACAATTTTATACTTTCCACAAAATCCAAGATTGATGCTAAAATGGGTCGAAAAGTAACTCCATTCTGATATCTATCAAAAATTGAAAAAAAAGATTATATTTTATATCTTCTGTGTCCTAAATTCACCCAAAATAACTATGTTTACCAGGTAAACATGATTTCATATTATCTGTAAAAATGTTGCTAAATAAAAGTAGCTAAATGTTGGTCAAATATTAAACATCAGACAAATATACACATAAAATTAGAATGAAATACAAATTCGCCAACTATGAGATAAAAATATTTTGCAATCCGTTAAGTGACACACAAAGCAAAATTGTAGTACAAGTTTTAAGAAGTTTCATAAGTGACACATCAAAATACCAAAATTGTGTTCTAGTTTTAACCATTGTGAAAGTCACCCACCAAGATACAAAAACACAAAACAAATCTTTGAAGTGTCACAAGTGATACACAAAAAATATAGCACAAGTCTTAATTAATATCACAAGAGACATATCAAAAACATTATATACAAGACTTAACTGGTGTCACAATTGATATACCAATATGAAAGTGTGATCTCGTATTATAAGTACCGACTTGAAATAAAAATATAGTACAAATCTTAGCCTGTGTCACACATGCCAAATCAAAATAAAAATACAATGCAACTTTTAAGTCACAAGTGACACCAAAATATAAATTAGTACAAATCTTATCAGGTGTCTCAAGTCATACCAAAATAATACATGTTAATTAAGGTACATAATGAAATCAATTGCATTATATATTTGTAAATTATCTATAAAACTTGAAAAGATGGACGAAGATCTAGCAAGCTTCAATGTAGATAATCAACAATTTGTAATTACAGGTCACTATTTGATATTGACTGCTCTGGAGTTAAGTATTTTTCCTATTTTGATGTTCAAAACCACTAGGAGCAATTATGAGGGAGATGGGGCCTTTAAGGTGTGATAACCAAGTTTAAATTTTCAAAATTTTATATATTTGTTATACATATTTTTTTTTATATTCTGGCAAAATAAATCCAGTTGCCAACATCATCGTGAGTTCTCCCATAAAATGATGCTCCCTTTACCTGTGGCGTAAATTGCTTTTTAGTATTTCTGTTTTATTATCACTCATGTTGTATCAAAATATATGTGAAAAGTATGTGTACAACAGGTCGACGACATGCGTCTCTTTAAAAATCAACGCCTTAACAAAGAAGTGCTGAAAAACTATAGACCCATTTAAAAGTTCTTCCTTAATTTCAAATGTCATTGAAAGAGTGGCGACACCTCAAACTCAGACATACTTTGATGACACGTGTTTTGGACTGATATTCAGTACAAAATTGTTATTTGCTTTGCTCAATTCGAGAGTAGAGTTTAGTATTACATATTGGACAATGCAATTGATACAATCAAAATCTCATTAAACACATACTTCTCTTGCTAATCAAGTGTATATAGTTTATTCTTTACCATTCTTAAGTGACAAGATACAAATGGTATTAATTCTCTTCTCAAGAAAACAATATGGCTATAACAGAAACTACACGAATCATTGATTACTGATAGTGATACTGGGAATAAGAGCATGTGACCAGTTTAGTTTAGCTATCCTTTTATTCACATATAAAGCAATTGGGATCAGCATTGGAAACATCATCCATTTTCAAGCTATATGTTGTCCATAACCTTCCGTATGGTCCATTACCACTTGGCTCACCTGCCTTCCAGAGTTGTGGATCCACTGCAGTGTTATCATTTGCCCATTTCCATACATTTCCATCTTTGTAAGCAGCGATCCAAAAACCATCTTCACCACAAGAACTTGTAATCTTCCCAACAACATGTTCCCGTTCAGTCATACTGTTTATAGAAGCCAAATCCATCCCTTGCTGTTGACAGTATGCTCGAGCATCAGACCATGATTTAGGGCTATAGTAAACGGTGTAGGTATTAATTTCAGGTGTGTAGATATTCTCATCCATGTAGGTTTTTAATTCAGCCACCGAAGATGGAAAGTCTTTTCCTCTGATTTCATCCAGCCTTCTCAGAATTTCCCCTTGAAGTCTTTCCAATGTATTGAGTCTAGCATTCATTTCTGAGATATGTCCTTCACAAGTTTGGGGTTGTGGGGATTCCATAGTGTTCTGAGCCATTGTAATCATTATCATTAAATACAAAATAAAGAAAAATGTACAACTTAATTTGGTATCCATGATCAATTTGTTAAGAAACAAAACACTGGTAAAAATATATGTAGCATGAATATATTTCTTGTTGGGCTAAGAGGACGTATACTCTGTCACTATATATGAAGTAAAATCAACACTTCAAATCTCAGTGTTAGACACACAAGGATTTTAACCTAGGTATGTGTCTTTCTACTCAAGAAATAAGTCATGTGAGTAGAAGCATAACAAAATCAATATGGTTAATTTTTTTTAACTTGATCTAATTTTGGGAAGGTGTTTGTGGAGAACTCTCTCTGAACCATATATATTTATACATTTTTGAAATACACTGCAGTAAATACTAATTTACTAAGTTCTTGATCTATATTCACAAAATTGCAAATTTAATAAGTAAATTAAATTTTATTAATTTTATTGCGTTAATACATCCTATCCAATGGACAATTGCTGAATAACTACCGCTTGGTCGGCGGGTAAGTTACTAGGGGCTTATGTGAACTCAGAATAGCAAATTTTAACCTACAGTCTAGGCTGACTTCGTCAGGAGAACTATAGGCCCAGGCCTGGGTTGACCTTAAGGTCAGGAAACCCTGTAAGGCCATGGTCGGTTGCCAGCAGCCGGTTATCTGGGGCTATACCGACGTGGCCCCCCCTTTTTTTAGCAGACCTGCTCTGAGGTAGGGAAAGAGAGGGATGAGATCAGTCCCAGAATGCAAATAAACCTAATGAAGGAAGCACGTCATACATTTTTTTAAATACTATGTAGATGTAGAACAGTTTACACTATGTACATATATACAAATCTCCACAATCTGAGGGCCACTTGTGGATCTGCTGAGCTGCCAATACCAAGCCCAATTGGTAAAGCTCTGAGTCAGCCCAAGCCGCACCCTTCAGATAGAACTGTGTGAAGGTATATGTGACTTCAGTGGCAGGCTGACAAGATTGGATCTAAGGAGACTCCTGACTGGAAGACCTTAGGAGCAGCAAAGGCCCTGACATCATGGGGTTTAACCTGATGTAAAGAGTGGGCCTCCTTGTCAGAGCTCATGATATAGGATCACAGTCTGCTTGATCCAAGAGGAGACAGAGGCAGGTGAGATGTCTTTGTCGAAACCTTTCTTAAATGAGACAAAAACCACCTCCTTATTCTGCCTGAGGTCTGAGGTCCTGTCCAAATAGTAGCGCAATGATCTAACCAGAAAGAGGGACCTGTCAGACTCGAGGGATCTATCCAGAGTTGGGGGCCAGGGCTGGTATAACCACTGGGACCACACTGTCTGGACCCTCTTTGGCCAGCTGATTCTTGGAAAGAAAGCTGGGTGATGGATACAGGGACACCTTTGACCAATCAGATTGGTGTCTAATATTCCTGTTTTGCCAAGCATGAATCTCACTTCTGCGCTTGCCCTACCCAAGGGCCAAGAGGAAAATTTCTTGAAGGTCAAATGCTTCAAGGAGGACTCCTTGATTGGTTCAAACGAAGCCCTAGTCAGCTGGTACAAGACCAGTGAGAGGATTCCCCTCCTGCCTTTGGGTCTGTCTCTATGGAAACTATCCAGGAGACAAGTGAAATTTTTGTCCTTGCTGATGTTGAAGGGTGAATTTCCCAGTTTATCAACAATGGCTGACCTGTAACCATTAATGGTGCTGGGCTGTAGCTTCCTGTCCATAAGGTACATAAGGAAGTCAGCCAGGGGGTGCCCTGAAGTCCACCTGATTAGTGAGGCACCACTTTGTAAAAATGGTCCACTTTGCCTCATAGACTGATCTGGTTGATCCTCTTTGAGGAGCCTCAATTCTTGCTGCCACTGCTTCAGAGAAGCCCTGCTCCTTGATTGATGTGGCTCTAGGAGCCATGCATGGAGATTTTGGTTTGTCGGATTTCTGTGAGGGATCTGATTGAAGGGCTGTGTTAACAGGTTGGGCAAGAAGGGCAGGCTCAGTGGGATCTGACTGGACATGGTCACTAGGTCCCAAAACCAAGGCATGTTGGGCCACCCCGAAAAAATCAGAATGATTCTTTTGCATGGGGAGTCCTGCAACTTCTCCACCACTTTGCCCAAGATGGCTGCTGGTGGAAAGGCATATGCATCCAGATTCTCCCATGGCAGACTTAGTGCATCCACTGCTGTGGCCAGGGAATCTGGCACCGGCGACACAAACAAGGGCAACTTGTTGTTGAACCTCATGGCAAATAGGTATGAGGCCGGTGCTACCTGCTGCATATTGCTTGGAAGACCTCGTGAAGGAGAGACCACTCTGTTTGGATGATCTGGCCTGGAATGTGTTGGGCTTTGAGAGTTACTTGATTTCTGGTGCACCAGGTCAAGATTCTCCATAGTAGAGCACAAAGTGGGCCCGACCTCATGCCCCCTTCCTTGTTTATGTATGACACCACTGTGGTGTTGTCTGTCTCTACAAGTACTATCTTGTGTATGCAGAGGTCTTGGAACTCTTAAGGCTAGAAAGACTGCCTTGAGTTCTAGGTAATTGATATGCAACTTGCTTTCCGGAAGGGACCAGGTGCCTCTTGCAGTGCATTTGTTTAAGTGAGCACCCCACCCTTCTTTTGATGCATCTGTAAAGCTTTGCAGAGCATGTTTTATTGGGTGTAATGGTTGGCCTGTAAGGACATTGTCATCCTGCAGCCACCATTGTAAATGTGCCCCATTCAAAATTGTACTACCTAGGGTCCAGCTCCCAAAGTTTCCTAAGTTCCAAAAAGTGATTTAGTCTGGCCCCTTCAGGTAAACTTTAGTGCAACATTTGGGACATTTGGTAGACTGAAAAAACTTTTATTGTCTCTCCGGACACTGATCCGGCCTGGTGACAATGAAACCAGTTAACAGTCCATCTGTTCTTGCTGTGGTCAAGCCCAGTGGGGCTGAAATAACTCTTCACATTTTACCGACTCTTGGCCCCGGGCCAGCCGCCTGTAAGGTGGAGCATGTACACATTGTCATTTGTATGATGGCTGACCCCTGACCAGACACAATGAAAACTTGTTTCAGTGTGGACCACCTTTTCTCTTGCTTTTCTCTTGGGTACAAAAGACCCATTTGTTTTCTCTGTAACCAGCAATTTTGGCCACAGTAATTCTCTGTAGCCTGTGATACCCTCTAACCAGTAAAACTGGTAGGCTACTCTGACCATTGAATTTAGTTACTGGTCTACTAACTAGGTGATCCCCAGGTGGGTCTGCTGGTTGGTTCTGGTCCTCTGAAACTGGTATTGAAAAAAGGGGCAAGACAGTAATTGCACCTGATAGCAGGTTGGTAGTCACTGTAACCAGCTGGTGTGAAGTAAAACTGCTCAGTGAAAACTGTATAGTCGGTAACCGGTTGAAGCAGTTTCTGTGTAGGAAAACTTCCTGTCAGGGACTACACATTATTAGGCCTGTCATCCGCTGGTGAATAGGCTGCTGATGAGGAGTGGCCAGCTGGTAGAAGACCTTTGGGTTGGTGATTCTTGGTGCTGGTTGGTAATAGACAGGAAGGCTCAGTAACCGGCTAATGTGAAGCAAACTGTTCAGTGCAGTAGAGTGGAGTGATCACTCTATAACCGGTTTTGGTGAAAACAAGGCTGTATAGCCGGTAAAATGGTATGGTGATTTGAAGACTCTGTAACTGGTCCATTGAAGCCATATTTGTAGATACTTGGTGTCTGCCTGTCCCCAAATCAACAGTTGAAGGGACTAGGCAGGGACACTCTGTAACAAGTTTCAGTGAAGCACTGTATAGTAAGGGTTTGTAGCTGGTACCCGGTCGGTAGACTCTGTAATCAGTTGTTAAAACAATTTTACAACTATCTTGTGTTGAATTCAGCTTATACCAGATTTCCTATATTCCTTAAAAGAATTCTCGTAAGCATACGTCCAATTGTGTAGATTTGACAGTTGGTGGGAAAGCCCTTGTGAGCTATATTTAGAAATTGCTGGTCGGTGTGTCATGTGACCAACTCGTCAGTTGTCATGTTCTTTTGTTATACTTAAACAGGCAAATGCGCAGTATTCTGCTCATCCACCACCCCCACTACCGACAACAAAGGCCGGGTCCATGAGAGAGGGACTGGTATCACAGAAGACGTTAGTTGTGAAGAATGCAGAAGCAATATGTAAAAAGGTGAATCACGTGACCAGCTTCGGAGAGATGACATCACTGGTCGCATTCTTTCCTTGTTATCACAGTAAACGGGAGCTGGCTGGTCGACTGATGCTTGTAGCAGCGAAGTCTGTACCAGTGTGCTCTGAAGGTGAACATCAGGAACTAGTACTGGAACCACAGTAGACGTAAGCAGAAAGAACCCAGTTCTATATCTGAGATGACGTCAGTGGTTGAGTTCTTTTGAGCTTGCAGGCCGACTGATACTTTATAGCAGAGGAGTCGGTACCAGTGCGCTCTGAAGAAATCTAAAGAATGCATCTCTTCTTGGGGAATTCCGTCTATGTTAAATATTGCATAGACTGAGGTTTTCCGTGATTGTAGCTGAAGGTTACAGAAGGTACATTCAAACAAAAGACACAGATAAAAATACCTTGTAAGTAACATATCCATTATTTTTTTTAATATTGTCTATCTGCCCCTAACAACATCAATGGTTGAATGGGAGGAAACTAGCAAAATGGCTGCCTTCATATTTCTCGTCGCTTACTGCCCTATCATCAACACTAAATTGAGTCAGCTAGGGAACGTTTCCAACAGATTTCTTAATGTATATCTGTGTTTGATATGTAGATAACACTTCCACACAAATAATAAGGTTGAAAATCCGTCATAATGCACACTTTTTTTAAAAACTCTTGAGATGTTGAAAAACACGTCTGCACAGTACATGCGCCAAACAAAATAAGATGCTATGACGTCACTCTGTCTAGACAGGAAGGAAGTACGATGTGCCACCTTGCGAGTGCACAGTACTGGGACCGGCCGGCCGGTGGAGAAACAGGACGTCTTTTTCTGGTGTTTGGCGGGCCGGTCTGCGTCGACCGGATTAGCAATTGTCCATTGGATAGGATGTATTAACGCAATAAAATTTCATTTATTCCAACAAATCCTTAAAAATAAGGATAAGGATTTTGTATTCTTAAAAGTTCCTTAAATAGAGGAACTGCATATTTTCCCCTTAAAATTAAAGGAATCATGAAAAATTCTGAATTTTTTATTTGATTTTCACCGAATTTTATGTTACTGAGGAATCCTTGAAATATCACCCTAAAATCTCTAGATATATCCCTATTTTAGTGTTGCAACTTTGTGCCAATAATGCAGTCCTGAGCAAAATGAAATTGGATTTCTCTCTGCACTATTGTGAACCCCTCTTTTCTGTAGTTGGCCAGTTATTAATAATATTTGGGTCGCAACAACTCATGTTTATGGTGATATGATTTAATTTTAGTTTGCTAAGAACTGATCTCTTTCACTCTCCAGTAAAAATAGAACCGTGTGACCTTTTTCCCAAGAGGAGATAAGTCATAGGAGTACCATGATTACTGCACAAAAAGTACTTGGGGTTATCAGAAGTGATGTTCAGGGCATCACTTGTAGTCAGTCCTCCCCCAGGGAAGTGTGCTTACTGCAAAACCATGGTTATATGACCTACTTACTGACCTTTGGTCAGTCCCTTCTTCCCTGCTGACTGTTCCTGAAATATCCTCAGTTTAAAAGTAGAAGCCGACCAGTGAACATAAGTAGTTTGTTTTTTATTTGATGTAGTGGTCTGGTGAGAAACTTCGAACTTTTGATTATTCATTTTACTGTTTGTAGTGTTTTAAAAACAAGAGAGACATGTTAGTTTAAAGTCATTTACAACTTACTGTGTCATGGACAGTCTACTGAGCGTCATAGGATCATCCATCTGCACCAGTGTTGATCTGGCAACCTTGTGTTTGATTTGGGCCTTGACCAGAGTAAAGGGACGGTCAACCCTATGTTTTTTCTGCATATTTTGTAATCCAGTGTCAAATCTCAAGTTAAACATCGGATTGTCAGATTAACAGAGGCCTGGGCCTCTTTCATGTAATTTCAGAGCTGGAACATTGACTAAATCTATAATATATTGAATACGGAAAAATCGAGTATCTATGTACAAAGTGTGGATAGAAACATTATCCCGACACAGGGAAGAAGTGTGCCCAGAGTGTGCCCGTTTTTATTCAGATCCAAAGGACAGTGTTGATGGTAGAAAGGGCAAGTAGAAGCAAACTCGTAAATCCCACATGTCTGAGGATGGATGGCTGAACTGTTAAATAATTCATGTGGTAGTTTGCTTACAGTTTGAGCCACCCTTGATACCTCAACACAACAGAGTTCTGAATCATCTTCAGAACCGTCATCAGAAGATGAGAGCTCACAACGTCCATTCCATGTCCATTCACAGGTTTTGAAAAAACTTCAGAAAGTCAATGCCCAACTAAATGTTGTTGATGAGCGAGTGGCTGCTGGACATCATCAGACTGCTGTGCTTGGACACAAGGATGTGAAGTTAAGTACTTCAAAGTTTCAGCATGTTAAAAAGAGAAGTAAAAGGTAGTGGTCAGTACTAACTCGTCATCAGAGGAGTCTGACATCTCTAGTTTGAGATCCTCTAAAGAGTTGCAAAAGAAAGTAGATCATAGATTGTCAAAATTAGAGAAAGTAGTGTCAGTCAGGGTAATTCTGCTTCAAAATTTAAATCGAAGTGGGATGTTGATTTGTTGAGTATTTGTTGAAAAGAAAGTAGCTTGGCCCCATGAGGTTATATTGGGGGTAGGGGGTTAGTCATCAGAGAAAAAGTTATGATCAGTTGTCTCTCACCTAATTTGTGCAGGGTTTTGTCAGAAATGTTTTAGATGAACTTGATCAAAACTGTAGTGAGCAAATTTAAATTACTTATCGGATCTCATGAAAGATGCGACACATTTCACCTGGAGTAATGCCAAAGCTGCTCATGCAGTATTACTATGCGAAATGGAGAGGGGTGTCTTAGATTGGTCGCATACAAGTCGCATAGAAAGGATTAGGCGAGCTCATGCTCTTATTGCATGTGATACCACTCAATATGGTGACATTGGTAGTGGTCCACTTCAAATTAGACGTGGGAGTATTGTTGACACTGATACCAATACATGTTATCAAGAAAGTGACAAAAAACAGGTCCAAGTTGCTGGTAACCTTATTCCTGATGATCAAATTTTCAAGGTGTCTGATGTGACACTGCCAGTGACGACAAATTTTTAAATACTTTGTTGTCAAAACAGGTGATAAAGAAAATCAAAGGAAATGAATATTTACAATGTAATTTGTTCAGAAACTGGACAGAACAGACAGATTTTGATTTTGTGCTGTTATCTGCTTCTCCCTCACTGGAAAGGTCAATGTCTTGAGTTTGAATCACCTATTGATCAGCACTTTATGGCCTAGCATCGTGGTGTTTCAATTTTTAGGAAGCCACATTCCTGAGGCTTCTCAGTTGAACATTGAAGAATGGGAGAATGTCTTGGTTGACTATTGGGACACCTAATTAATTGAGGTGATACGGTTTTCCTCTGGACTTTAACTGGAATTGTTCTCAGTTAGGATAAAAGGAACCATGACTCTGCTGTTCAGTTTCTAAGCCATGTTGACGTTTATTTGGCGAAGGAAAGAGATTTATACTGTGTCCTTTTTCTGAAAATCCCATAAGCGATTGTCTTTATTCACCTTTCATGACTAGAGAGAAGTCAGGTTTGGAAAACAGAAGAGTCATAATAGATCTCTCTTGGCCTAAAGACTACTCTGCAAATGCTAACATTGACAAAAAAATCATATCTTAATACTGAATTTGCCCTTAACTTTTCCTGGGGTTGATCATGTTACACAGGAACTCAAGAAACTGGGGAGGGGAGCATATTTATTCAAAATTGATCACAGCAATTGTGATTTGTGGGATTATACTGGAATGGACACTTCCTGGAGAATTGTGTCCCATTTGCCACGTCAGTGGCACCATCAGATACGTTGTCCAATTACATGGTCACAAAATCATAAATTATGTGGATGATTTTCTTGAGGTGGGCATGCCGCGTGTGATGCATTTGACTGTACTCTGTGTTGAACACTCTAGGCTTGTCCATAAGTGATAGGAAGCTTGTCCATCCAGGTACACAGGCAATATGCCTGGGCGTCCTCATTGACTCTGAAAAGGGAACTATATTTATACCAGAAGAAAAAATGGCTCAGATAGTTCAGTTGGTAGCGTCATGGAGTGCAAAAACCCATCGTTCTAGGCGTCAACTTCAATCAATCTTTAGTCCTTTATTGTACCTTCATAAATGTGTCAAGCCTGTAAAGTATTTTGTTAACAGAATTCTTGAGCTTCTGAGAACAATTACAATGAACAATCAAAATCACTGCTGATTTTCAATGTGACCTAAGGTGGTTCAAAATTTTTTGCAAGTGTACAATGCTGTATCTATATATGGCTATGTACTCTTGGCCGAGACTCTTGATCTGGATGCATGCTTGACAAGCCTGGGCCAGATGGGACAATTTTGTTTACCAGTTACCTGTCCCCAGCAATTAAAAAAATATGGTCACTGTTTGCATGGAAATGGTCAACATAGTGGTTGCTCTCAAGACCCATGTGGTCTGGCTGACACATTCTGGTCAAATGTGATAACAGGGCTGTAGTAAATGTACTTTCTGCTGGGCACACGAGGGACCCCTTTTTGGGTACCTGTGCCCGGAAAATATAGTATTTGGCTGCCCAACATGACATTGAGGTCTCTTATGCACATATTCTTGAAAAAAAAATAACCAGGTGGCTGATCCGTTATCTTGCTGGTCAGGTAGTGCTGCATCTTTTGAAAAACTCAGTATGTAAAAAATCCTGTATGGCTCCCAGTTGGGTTGGAAATGTTAGATATTGACTATGTAATATGATTGTAGCAGTTGACATTTTTCTTCTTTGCAGGGCTGTATATATATATTTAGCACGTGTAACTGCTGATACTATGCTTTGTTGTATCGTCGTAGGCCATGACTCAAGAAGCTGGTGTCAGGTTGCAAAAGAAATTCAGACAAAAAAACTCTTTAAGTCCTACTCATTATTATTCAGAACATTCATGGATTTTGTGATTCATATGAAAGTAAATTTATCTCATGTTAATTGTTCAGTTATTTTGTAATTTTGGGGGTTGTCGGCAAAAGAAAATATATCTGCACACATCGTGGCCAACTACATGGCTGCAATAAAGGAAAAATTCATGGTTTTTGGTCTTCAATATTGGGTCCCAGATGACCCTCACATCAGATATTTTTTTGAAGTCTCTAAAAGTTGGCAGACCTTTGTGTATCCCTAGAAGAAATGTCACTGTTAGAAAGTTGGTTTTATTGCGTGATAACATCCCCATGGGTTCAGTATACAAAGCCATTTTTCTAACAGCCTTTTTCGGGCTTCTTGTGGCTCTCGAACCTCACTCCTCACTCAGCCTCGAGTTTTGATCCTTCCAGGCATATCACAGCTTGTGATGTCTTCTTCACCAAAAAAATTGTTAAAATTCTTATAGAATGGAGCAAGACCATACAAACTAGAGGTAAATGTCATGACTTGTCTTTACTTTGCTTAAAATCCTACATCCTTACAAGGCCCTCAAAGTTGTGTTTGACATGTATGCACCCAGTGACAATGATCCTCTGTTTCAAATTCTGACCCCCAAGGGCTGGCAGCTACTTCTTGACTCTCGGGTCAGAAAAAACTGTATCTAAATTGAACACTTTTGGGTTACTAATCTAATTACTTTACCTTCCACACATTCCAACGTTCAAGGGCCACTTTGGCTTACAATTCTGACATCCCAATTAAAAAAATCAAACACCATGGCTCCTGGACATCGGAGTGTGTGGAGGTACATTGAGCAAGATCAAACTATGGTACCTGAGTATTTACCACAGTCTCCATTCTGGATAACCTTAAGGTCCTGGGAAGTGTAAACTTCAAGGTCAAACCATCATGACCTTATTGACCCCAGGGACATGTTAATTTGCTCATTTATGTTTATCATATTTCTTATCATATATTTAAATCTGTGTAACACTTAATATACAGGACTGTACATAGAATAGATGAGCAGTAACTTGTATACATATTATATATGTATATAAATATATATACATTATCATTAAAATATATCTCGCAAGCATGTTTGTTATTATGAGTTCCATGGGGTGGGGGACTGTTGTTGACTGATCTTCATTAATCATAGCAGTTTGGAGATCATACAGCAGATTTTATTGGTTGTATCACTAATCTTTTCACACAAGACATACCATGTTGATAGTCATTTTTCCCACCCTTTTGTTACAGGATCAGTTTAGGAGCATCTTGAGTC
The DNA here is from genome assembly GCA_964017235.1 of Sabellastarte sp. h YS-2021. Lineage (NCBI taxonomy): Eukaryota > Metazoa > Annelida > Polychaeta > Sabellida > Sabellidae > Sabellastarte > Sabellastarte sp. h YS-2021. The sequence continues at coordinate 81,828,666 of OZ024935.1, read as the reverse complement.
TAAATTGCCTAGGCCTTACAATAGGTCAAAACAGAAACAAAGAGACTTCTTTAACATAATGGGAAAACTTCCCGAATGACATGTATGAAAAAAATATATTTCACCAATCAAGATGACTCTGTGATAGGTGTGTAAAGCATGTGTACTTTATTGTTAATTTTCAGGAGTGATATACATTCTGTCTCCTTTAAACAATCCCCACAGGATCACATGGGATAAGGGGCGTTCAAAACCAGTCAGTGTTGGATTGGTTGTTGACGAGTCAAGTTGTTTTTTTCTTTTCTTCTCTCTCTGTGTATGTGTACATTTTCAGCTGGTTTTTGGTATATGTCTTAAGCAAGGAATTTTACGTTTAACATCCATCATTGTATATGAAAAATTACTAGACTATGTGTTTGTATTTAAACAAATGAAAAAGGCAATCATATATAGGGGCATCAGTGAACCTTAAACAGTGACCATAAAAGCAATATTTAACTTGAGATTTCTTCTCCATTTTTACATGGATTGTTATGCAACTGAAACGAGCATAAGCTACTATTCAAATGCAATTAAAACGAGCGGAAGCTCTGTACACATAACTTTCTAATAATGCATATAACAGGTTACATAGTTTCCTAAATGTTAACGAATAGTCGGAAATTGTAATGCTGATTATCCATCCTTGGCAGCACTGTGTTGTACAAACATATGTCCTGGTCTGCATACTACCCCAACCCCAGGACCAGACCGAAAATTGCATGAGATGAACAACAAAATTATTTCCGTATACATTTCAAACAGCCTCTTTAGACGATGAGTACAGTATTGCTGTGGTATCCTAATCTGGTACATGACTCAAATTGGCACAAGATGAAGTAAATAGGTTCAACGGGGCGGGGGGCAAATCTGACACATAAGAAGATTCCCAGCCAATGATTTCCTAAAGTTGTTTCACATTGCAAACCTCTAGGACTAATAATAAGCAATAATAAGAACTCTGTCCTCGTTTGACCTTGAAGAAGGGCCCAAGGCCAAATCTGACCACATCAGAAGATTCACAGCCCTCTAGGACCAATAATAAGTGAGTTATAAGCACTTTTAAGTTTGGCTGTCCTCATTTGACCTTCAAGGAGGGGCCCAAGGTCAGATCTGACCACATCAGAAGATTCACAGCCCATGATTTCCTATAAGCTGGTTTCACATGCCAAACCTCTAGGAGCAATAATAAAGGAGATATAGGCACTTTTAAAGTCTGCTACATGGGGTACTTTGGCATTCCCTAGATGACCTTGAATGAAGAGCTTCAAGGTCAATTTTTTGCAAGGTTGTGGAGGACATGTGTATCTGTTATACATATCACATATTATGAGATTCACCTTTCTACTTATGAGAACCAGCCAGTAGAAAAATGTAGATAATTTTCAAAGAAATGCCCGCGGCTGCCATATCGTTTTTCAGAATAAGGCTAATTTCAGTCCCAGAGAAGTTTACCTCCCAATGAAGATATCCTGCAAACTTGATGAGAGCGTTAACATAGAAAATCTCTACATGCAGCGGCGGAGGAGTGAATGCTAAACCAAAGTATCCACCGGATACAAAGAACGGAGGCACACTCACACCTGCAAAGACCAGCCCTTTAACTCTTAATGAAGGACAGGTGCACCAGTGTTTAGTTAAGTAAAGATTGGGTGAAGATATTAACAAGAGAGTCAAAGATGCCCCAAAAGGTGGGTTGCGCAGGCAGCAATAAGGCTAGCGACGGCTGTAATTAAATTTAGAAACAAGGAAAGAAATGTTGGGTCACCCAGTTAAGGTAAATGTGTTAGACGTGCTAAGAAATGTAAAACTTGTAATCTAGGTTACATAATTGTATCTATGCTATAAACGGACAAATCAATGGACGGAATTACACCAATTTTGAAAGCAACTTAGCTATGATGGTGATCTATCTCCCTGTCAAGTTTGAATTCAATTGGACACACCATTTTTGAGGAAGAGTTCGGAAACAAAAATGTTGACGGACAAACGGACAAAAAAAAAATGGACAAAAAATGGACAAACAAAAGGACGGAATTACACCAATTTTGAAAGGAACCTAGCTATGATGGTGATCTATCTCCCTGTCAAATTTGCGTTTTCGAGTTAGAGTCCGGAAACAAAAAATATTGACAGAAGATATTCTGGATGCACAAAAGCAATTTTACTGTGACCTTTACTCAGAGCCAAACAAAAATAATGAGTTTGATAGTGCTGACAACTACCTACAAATCATGGATTTACCTGTGAAAGTGAACTTACTTTAGTTGAAGTCAAAAAGGCAATAAAAGAATTAGCAATTAACAAAACCCCCGGACCAGATGGTCTACCAAATGAATTTTATAAAATATTCTTTGAAGATATAAGTGATCTACTATACATGTCCTATATAGAAGCTTTCAAAAATGGATTCCTGTGTGAAAGGCAGGGTGTTATACGTTTGATACCAAAAAAGGGAAAAGATCTTACAGACATTAAATCTTGGCGACCTCTTTCTCTGTTAAACTCTGATTATAAAATTTTAGCTAAAGTTATTGCAAACAGGCTGAAAGTCATTCTGCCAGAAATAATCAATACAGATCAGATAGGTTATATGGCAAATAGATTTTGTGGTGAAAACACCAGACTAATAGCAGATATTATTGAATACTGTAAAATTAACCAAAAGCCTTGTATAATTTTATTAACCGACTTTGAGAAGGCTTTTGATTCTATAAATTGGAGTTTTTTAAAATCTTGTATTAAGCGTTTTGGATTTGGTCCCAACTTTCAGACATGGATAAATGTAATGTATTGTAATATTCAGAGTTGTGTGTCCAACAATGGTTATCAAACACCATATTTTAGATTATATAGGGGAATTAGACAGGGATGCCCTTTAAGTGCGCTTTTGTTTTTGTTGGCTGCAGAAGTTGTTGCTACAGTCTTAAGAAATACAGATAGTATTAAAGGAATTACTGTTAATGGCATTTCAATAAAATTATTCTATTCTATTCTACTCTGTACTTTTATAGCGCTTAATCTCTGCAAGGCAGACTCTAAGGCGCAACACCAAAAATCAAGTTTAAGAAATCATCTGTCCATAGCCGTTGCCAAGTCCAGTACCACGGAGACGCCGGATAGAGTGTATGCTAAGGTGGGAATGCCTTGTGGAAGAGATATGATTTTAACCTTTTCCTGAAACAGGTGAGAGTTGGGGCAGAACGTACCTCATTAGGCAAATGATTCCAGACTGTGGGGGCATCAAAAACAAAGCTGTGGCCAAAGTGATTTTTTGATTTATGTACAGATGGACAGAATTGAGGAACCTCCAGGAACCTTTTATCTGGATGGTTGTATCTTGTACTATATCTTTCGCAACGAGTGGGCAGAAGAGGACCAAAGTAACTGGGATGACCACTGTGAAGAAACTTATAAACTAGAGTGGCAGTTTTGAAGATACAGCGAGATTCAACTGGGAGCCAATGGAGTCGTTTGAGAATAGGAGATGCCCGCGTGTATTTGTTACAGTTTGTGACAATCCTGGCAAGTGTATTTTGAATACACTGTAGTTTACACATATTGAGACTGGACAGACTCCTGAAGATAGAGTTGCAGTAATCAAGGCGATTGCTCACCAAGGCATTAGCTGCCAGGATAGCAGCCTCATCAGTCAAGTGCTTTCTAACCCGCCTGAGATCACGAATTTGAATGAAGCATGCCTTACAAATATTGCGGACATGGTTAGCAAAGGAAAAATTAGCATCAAACCAGACACCTAGGTTCTTAACAACAACTGCAGGATGCATGAAATTACCAAATATCTTAACTGGGAGATAGGGATCTAATTTCTTCAGTTGTGCATGGGATCCAAAGATGATAAACTCTGTTTTGTCAGGATTAGTTTGAGCATACTTGACGACATCCATTTTTGAACATCCAGAAGACAAGAATTCAGTTTGTTAAAAGCCAGAACTGCATTTTTGTGAGAGATATGAATAAACAACTGCGTGTTGTCTGCATAAAAGTGGTATTTGATGTCAGGATGCGTTCCAATAACCTTACTCAAAGGAGTGGTGTATAAGGAGAACAGCAGAGGACCAAGGACGGAGCCTTGTGGTACTCCAAACAACAGCTCATGCAAATCAGAGAGGGTTGACCCAATTTTAATTGCCTGGAAACGGTGGCTGAGATAGGACGTGAACCACTTCAAGGCTGTGCCAGACACACCAAACCATGATTTAAAACAATTAAGAAGAGTCGGGTGGTCAATTGTGTCGAACGCAGCTGACAGATCCAGTAAGACCAATGCAGTAGGCTCGCCCCGTGATAGTGAGAGATGGATCTCATTTTTGATAAGCAGCAGGGCGGAGTGACCACTTTTGTATGCAGATTGCCTAGGATTATCAAGATTTTTACTATTGATAAGTTGCATGAGCTGTTTAACAACTACAAGCACCACCAATTTTGACATGAAACATAGTCCTGATACCGGTCGATAATTTTGCAAATCCTCATTTGGAAGTGATGCTTTCTTAATGAGAGGAGTGACAACTGCCTTCTTGAATTTTTGAAGAAATACACCCTCAGCCAATGACAGATTGACAAGTTTTGTAATTGACGGGAGTAAAATTTCCACACAATCTTTCAAAAGAAAAGTAGGGACTGGATCTAAAAGACATGATTTTGTAGGGGAATTTTTGATGATTTTTAGTACCTCGTCCTCCGAGACCTCATTGAAGGAAGGTAGGTTGGGAGGTGTACACATGGGTGATATGACTGTTGCCGAAGAGGCTGTGAACATATCACGAATCCTTTTGATTTTTTTATGAAAGAAGGAAGCAAATTTGTTTGCTAAGGATTTCTCAGACTGATGAGGAGGGAGAGTACTCTCTTGACCACTATTGAGGACTTGACCAAGTGTATGCCATAACTTCTTTGGGTCACAGCTGTTATCACTAATGATGGTGCTATAGTATTCAGCCTTGTCTCTATTTATGATTGCATTGCACCGGGCAATCTGTCTGCGCAATCTACTTCTGCTCAACTGTGACCTATCCCTACGCCACATGCGCTCAAATTGACGCCTGATAGATTTGGCCCTACGGTAAGAATCTGACAGCCATCCAGCTGGTGTTTTCTTAGCTCTTCGACAAATCAATGGTGCATGCCTGTCCAACACACCACCAAGGTCACGAATATACTGATCATACAGGTCTGCAGCCACTATAGCAGGAGTTGTGACAAAGGATGTTTGCAAGATCCTCACAAAAGCTCTTCATATTGATTTTATGGTACCTGCGGTAAGAAATACTGTCAACCTTCGGTACTGCAGGGCATGCAAAATCCAAATGACATTTCACCAGTGCATGATCTGAGACCATTTCCCCAACTGTCACATTACTGACAAAGGAGGAATCGCTTGGGCTAAGTATTCCAATTATGTCAATTGGCTGATGATACGACACTTTTTCTAAGTAATTATAGTTCTGTTTGTCATGCTCTACAAATTTTTGAAGAATTCTACCGTTATGCAGGGATAAAATTTAACAAGAGTAAAACTGAGGCAACTATAATTTATGACGATGGTTCTCTACATTCTGATGACAATTTAGGTATTACTTGGATCAATAAACCCTTTAAGACGTTGGGTATCTGGTTTGCACTTGAAAGCAGAGAAATGGTAAGATTAAATGTTTCAGAAAAAAATGGATAAAATAAGAGACATGCTAAATATCTGGCAATCTAGATCCCTGACACTTAAAGGAAAAATAATAGTTTTAAAATCCCTTATTATACCTCAAATTCTACAACTAGCCTATGTTTTACCTTTTAGCAATGCCCTATTAAATGAGCTAGATTATATGTGTTTTTCTTTCTTGTGGAGTAAAAAAAAACACAAGATTGCAAGAAGAGTCATAATTCAGCCTTTTGATCTTGGTGGCTTAAAAATGGTATCTGTATTTGCTTTATATAATTCTTGTAAAATCATGTGGATGCGAAGGTATTGTAATACTAAGTAATATTAAAGCAAAGTGGAAAGTTTTATCTGAATGCTTAATGGATATTGAAAATAAGATGATATATCAAAAGAAAATCTACAAAAATATTAAACATAAACCTTTCAGCACCTTTTATGCTGATCTACTTTCTGTTTGGTACAATTTTATAACGGCTGAACCAAAAACTTTTGACGATCTTTTAGAAGAGCCTCTTTATAACAATGACCTTATTACAATGGACAATAAGGCTATTTCTACTGAATATTTGGATTGGAAAGATCATGGCATTTTAAAAGATAAAGATATAATAAATAGTGATAAGACTTTGATTGATAAATTAAACGTAGAGGAAAAACTTGGAATGCAAATTCCAGACATGAAATACAATAAATTTAGCAGTACCATACGATCCAAAATTAGAAATCTCCCCAAAACAAGCCTAGTTGATAATTCAATTCCAAATTTATGTCTTACAAACTTTTGTAAAGTTAATAATAAAGAGATATATATGCACTATGTGAAAGCATTGTATAGTACTCCCACAAGTCAACATAAATGGGTAGAGTACTACCCTTTCTTAGAAATGAATGACTGGAAACAAATTTATCTTTTACCATCTAAATTGGTTTCAAACTCTTACTTAATAAATTTACAGTTTTAAATAATTCATAGATTTTTCAATTGCAATTATAAATTATGTATATGGAAGATCAAAGATTCACCAGATTGCAGTCTATGCTCTGACACTGACAATCTTGAGTATTATTTTTTCTATTGTCACTTTGTAAAACACTTCTGGGACCAAGTTGAAAGTTGGTTGTTAGCAAATTTCAAATACAAATTAAGTTTACTGTTTTAGAAGTACTACTTGGTGTAAATACCACTGAAAATCACTTTTATTTTCCTATTAACTATATAATATTAATTGGAAAATACTTTATTTACAAATGTAAAAAAAGACAGAGATTTGTTTTTTAACTGCTTTTTATATACTTTGAAATATCATCTTAGCATTGAAAACAACATTAGTATCAACCAAGGAAATATAGAAAAATTCAATTTAAAATATGGTAATCTGTATGCTGTCTTATAATCTTGCAGTAATGTAAGTTGTATGTGTTATCGTTAATGATCTACTTTTTCTGTAATGATTTCATACTGCCCCTTTTTGTGTTAAAAATTGTATAATGTATTTTATAGTTGTCAACTGTGTAACTGTTCAATGTATGCAACCAAAAATATTAATTAAAAAAAAATTGACAGACACATGAACAAAAAATGGACAAACGAATGGATGGAATTACACCAATTTCGAAAGGAACCTAGCTATGATGGTGATCTATCTACCTGTCAAGTTTGAATTTGATTGGACAAAGTGTTTTCAAGTTAGAGTCCAGAAACGGAAATGTTGACGGACAAACAAATAGACAAAAAACAGACAAACAGATGGAATTACACCAATTTCAAAAGAAACCTAGCTATGATGGTGATCTATCTCTCTGTCAGGTTTGAATTCGATTGGACAAAGCATTTTTGAGTTGAGTCCGGAAACGAAAATGTCGACGGACAGATGTCAGACACATCAATCTAATAGGCGGGTTGGTTACATGCAACCCCCCTAAAAGCAAACAAAAAAAGAGTGAAGATTGAGGGCTAGATAATCAATTGTCCAACATGATATGAAGTTTTATTGCCCTTCAGTACAAAGTACAACTGGCAATTCACTCACTGAATTTTTAACATAAAGAAAGGTTTATGGTTTCTCAGAAAGGTTATATTTCTACAGAAATCCAAGATGGCTGGCAAAACATGAGGAACTTGATTTTCTTTCTATTTTTCATGTGTGCAATTTTTATGCAGTACAACTTCCAAAATCTACTCGACATAGCTCCATCTCACTCTGTTTATGAGCTAAACAGTTTTTGTGTTTCATATAGAAATCCAAGATGGCAGTCTAATTAATTGCTATTTTTCGGGTTTTTTAAAATATATCGGAGGTTTGAAATTGACTCATTGCTGTTTGACCTGGCCGCATATAAGAAATAAATGTAATTTTTACATTTTCCACAAAAATCCAAAATAGCAAAACAAAAACCACATTTTTTTCCCCGATGAGTGATACATTTAATTATCTATATCCTGTGGGTCCTAAATTTACTTGAAATTGCTCCACCTTGCTCTGCTTATGGGATAAACACATATTAATAATTTCCATAAAATATTAATGTTTCGCCACTTTGTCACAAGTTTGCATATGAACCTCATGTGGTAGTTGAAGGACACAGGAGTTTCACCCAACACCTATAACAGCAGAATATACTGCCTGTAGTGTGGATACACCAAATCTCAGAAGATATGAGGCGTCCTTTGAGGTGTTTTACCACTAATTAAAACATCTAACCTCGGGGTGTAACACCTGTAGTGTGACTGGGGTGTTACAGTTAAAAACAATTTCAGGTTTTGTCATAAATCCAAAAAATCCAAGATGGCCAATAAAATCGGTGAAATCAGTTTATTCTTAAGTTATGAATACATTTATTTAACTAGACCTATCGCATCGGAGAACCGATGCAAATTGTATCCACCAGAAGAAAACTCACCAAAGCCATTCTAACATTGCTTAACCTTGAAGGAGGAGCCCAAGGTGAAATCTGACCATTTCAAAAGATTCTTAGCCCATGATTTCCTATAGGTTGGTGTGACACTGCAAACCTCTAGGAATACGAATAAGCAAGATATAAACACTAACTTTGGCAATCCTCATTTGACCTTGAAAGAGGGGCCAAAGGTCAAATCTGATCACACCAAAAGATTCCCAGCCCATGATTTCCTAGATTTTGGTTTACCATTCCAAAGCTCTAGGACCAATAATAATTGAGTTATAAGCACTTTTAAGTTTGGCTATCCTCGTTTGACCTTGATGGAGGGTCCAAGGTCAAATCCGACCACAGCAATAGATTCCCAGCACATGATTTCCTATAGGTTGGTTTACCATCCCAAACCTCTAGGACCAATAATAAGCGAGTTATAAGCACTTTTAAGTTTGGCTATCCCTTTGACCTTGAAGGAGGGGTCCAAGGTCAAATCCGACCACACCAAAAGATTCCCAGCCTATGATTTCCTATAGGTTGGTTTACCATCCTAAACCTCTAGAACCAATAATAAGAGCGCTATAAGCACATTTAAGTTTGGCTGTGCTCGTTTGACCTTGAAGGAGGGGTCAAAGGTCAAATCTGACCACACCAAAAGACTCCCAGCCCATGATTTCCTATAGTTTGGTTTACCATCCCAAACCTCTAGGACCGATAATAAGCGAGTTATATGCACTTTTAAGTTTGGCTATCCTCATTTAACCTTGAAGTTTGGCTATCCGTTTGACCTTGAAGGAGGGGTCCAAGGTCAAATCCGACCATACCAAAAGATTCCCAGCCCATGATTTCCTATAGGTTGGTTTAACATCCCAAACCTCTAGGACCAATAATAAGCGAGTTATAAGCACTTTAAAGTTTGGCTATGCTCGTTTGACCTTGAAGGAGGGGTCCAAGGTCAAATCTGACCACACCAAAAGATTCCCAGCCCATGATTTCCTATAGGTTGGTTTACCATCCCAAACCTCTAGGACCAATAATAAGAGAGATATAAGCACTTTTCATGACTGCAAAGAAATGCCTGTGGCGGCCATCTTGTTTTTCACAATGAGGCCAAAAATATTCCCACTCAAGATTTTATAATGAGGAACATATCCTGCGAATTTGAGATCTGTATCTATAATACCCTTTGCTCTAGAGGGCCATCAAAAGTCCTTGTTTAAAGTCGAAAAACGCCCATGGCGGCCATCTTGTTTTTCAAAATGAGGCCAAAAATATTCCCAGGCAAGATTTTATGGCCATGAATATATCCTGCAAATTTGAGAAGGCTAGCTATAATCTTTTTTTCGTTAGAGCGGTAACGGTGAAATCTCTCTACACACTGCGGCGGCGGCGTAACGAAGTCAAATCCATAGTATCCACCGGATGCTATCCGGTGGATACAATTACACCTTATGGGTCCAAAATTCAGTTGAAATCACTCTGTCTTGCTCTGTTTATAAGTTGGAGATTTTCCAAAACTATCCCAGGTGGCCAATAGCACTATCTCATTCCATTTAAAGGCAAAGGCAATTTCATGTTTCTGCAGAAAAAAAATAGGTGGCCACCAAAATGTAAGAAAATCATATTTTTTCTGATAATTTGCTCTTTGACACAATATTCCAAAAATTTCCCAGGGCTTCTGCATACATGTGCCAAGGATCCGCCCAGTGGTTGCTTACCTTTAGCCAATATAAAATGTGTGAGCCTGTAAAATATGTATGGTGTAATAAACCTGGTACAATAGACCTTTTCAATAAACAAAGGCAGTTTTCAGTCACGTGATCCCACTGAGGTAAGCAGAGATTTACTGTGTGTAGATTTCTGCATTGACTCTAGTGTATAAAGTGTGTTGTTCTTTTTTATGAGGGGTTAATTTTCAAAATATAACAAATATTTCTCCAGGAATATATTTAACTTTACATATTTTTAAATGTTCAAAGTGTTAACTATGGGTTTTTAGTGTCAAATTTTGAATTGTTGCAATAAAGCAAACATAGATGCATTTTTCCACAAAGTGTCGCAAAGAACATAAAATTAAGTTTTTTTTCTTTGTCCTACTATAGCTCACTATTCCCAGAAATTCTTACCAGTGGCATCAATATTAATAGAAAATTTTTAAAAAGTAATAGTGTTACTTTGATTTGAAAGAAACTTTATTCAATTAATTTATTCCTTCATAGAGTTTCAGCTTCACAAGTTTATTCTTAGTGTACTGATCTCAAATATTATTGTGATAAATGTATATTTCAGATAAAACATTTTACTCCTGATAAAATTGTGAAAGAGTAGTGAAGACTGATTTTTAAAGCAGCTTATATTTTAAAGTTTGATCTCTCATGATGAGATAAACTGGTTGAATGTGTTTAACTCCCATCATCCAAATTCTCAGTATACCAAGCCATTGAGAGCTCTTGGAAAGCTCAGAAACATTTAGAAATCTCAAAGAAAGATGTCAATTTTAATTTGGGGACAATTAATCAGATAAAGATAGGTATTACATGTTTGTACTTGAATCTCAAATTTTAAGATCACCTTCAAACTTTCACTAGAAACTGCGTCTATCAGAGGTGTTTCCAAAAATTCAAGATTTTATTTTGTTTCTAGAACATGATCGGGTCTTTGCAAAACTGTATTCCTTTCTTCCTACCTATTTGAAAAATGTCATGAAGATCTGCTCATTATTTTGGAGTAATATTAACCAGAAAGCAAACAATCATTTGAAATACATTGAAAATTTACCCTTTGAAAATTCAGGGTTTTTTTGTATCCAGAATTGGATCTGGATCTTTCACAAAATTTTATCCCTTTTGCTTTTGGTCAGACCCTAGGTTCATGAAAAAAATCTTAAAGATCTATTCATTTTGTTTGCAGTAATCACAGAGATACAAACAAACAAACACATCCAAAAACATAACCCCCTTATGAAGGTAGCATTGAGAACACATATGAATATAAGGCAATGTTTCTGCATATTTAAAAATGTGAATTTAAAATATTCTTCATTGATCAAACACAAATTATGCAGATGAGGAGGAATTTTTATGTATTTTATTTATTATTGTATTCATGTTGAATGTCCACAAAGTACAGTAGACCATGATAAGCTTTGTTTTTAGTTTCTGGGAAATTTGTCAAAATAATTTCAACTTTATTGCATCCCTGCTCCATTGAAACACCTGGTACTATGTGAAAGCAGGACAATATTGTACACTGGCTTTAAATGATAATTAAATCTTTTAAAGCTAACATTGAATACAAGATAATTTAGACTGTTAAATATCACAGAATTTAAGTGATATTTATGCCTGAAAAATGTGTACTGAGAAAAAAAAAAGAATGTTTGTGCACACACTGCAGTAAAACAGTATCTGCAGGAGTGTGTGGGTTTACCTCAGATCAGTCACGTGAACAGATGTTGAAAAGGTCTATAAGCAGGGATGTTACAATTTTAAATTATGGGGAAACTGAAAATAACACACCTTGGTATTCTGTAGTTGCTACACACAGGGTGTATCCACTAAAATTCAATAATTTTTCCATGACTTTTCCATGACTTCTCCATGACCAAAGCTTTAAAATCAAGGACCTTTTACAAGCTTGGTGGCATGAAAGAGATCTGTACTGAGGTCACGAGCTCCCGCCGAGGCCATGAGCTCCCGCCAGTTTTGCCTTTGAGAACCTCTCACAAGGTTCCAGTCAAAGTACAGCAAGATGTGGATGACACCAAAATCTGATCCGATTACATAAACGTTCCTTGTACTGAAATGCTGGATGAAAGAAAGGAACAACACCATTTTGCGAAAGGATGCCTTTAAATTTCCATGACTTTTTATAAATTTTCCATAACCTGTAGTCAATTTCCATGACTTTTCCAGGCCCAGAAAAAATTATGGAATTCCATGACTTTTCCAGGTTTTCCAAGACTAGATACACCCTGTGTAACACATGTGAGATAGATAAAAAAAAAAAAAGACTATATTTACGAAATCCTCCCAAAACAATTTCTGACAATTGCAATATGCAAAACGTTTTGGTTAGATGTCTTCACTGCATGTGCAAAACAAACGACACCAACTTTTCTTTGGTACAATAAAAATCTATTAACAGAAATCATGTTTCCCAAATTGTATTCTGAGTAAAACTGATTTCTGATGAAATAGACAATGAAGAAATAATTCTTGCAAGCCAAATATTGTAAGTTCATTACGATTTGGAGTCACTGAATTTTTTAAATTACTTCCACATATCGACAGAAGTTTGTAACTTAATTTATGAATATAACTGCGGAGAATATATTAAAATAATGGGCCCTATTATGCCCATGAACTACTGGATACTCAAAAAATAACATGAAATATTCCTCTCAATGCTTCAAAATGGCCATATTGCTAGAGGCAAACGGGAAAGTGAATTAGTTGGTAGGAGTGTGCGAAATATTTATGCAATATGACAATTTTATCATGTTAATAGTCAACTGTCAATATAAATTCACATTCAAATACTATTCCCATTTATGTCCCATGTTGGGAACGTAGGCTGGATTTTGACATAATCGCCTAATGTTTTTCAAGACACACAATTTTCTGCTTATGGAACACTCAACTTTGACCAGTTGCCTTTTTCTTAGTTAATATATGCAGCTCTTTACATTTCAAATGAATGACTTTCTGCAAAGCTTCCTCATACTCACTTTTTGTTATTCAAATTCTCAACAGCACACCCTTACAAAGCCCCTCTGCAGTTGTACTTGAGATGGGTGTACATTACAATGTTCTTGTCATGCATATGGTGTTTTTTTTATTTCAGCCACACATTTGACAGAGGAATGAAGGGTTTTAAATGCTATTTGGCCTCTCGACTTTGGGCTTTAAACCAACAACATATACAACCATTTCTTATCCAGACATGCTAGAAGAGACATGATAGCAAAAGAATAAAAGGAAACCAAGTTAGGAGAGTGAATATGATTTTATACTATCTACTATTACAGAACATGCCAGAATGTAGAGGTGCTGGGGCAGTGCAGATAAGACAAAGTAAGCTGACACAATAAAATGGCAAAGGGCGGGTAAAACAACAAAAAATACAAATGTTATTCTTTCCTTAACTTTATTATTTGTTCAGTAACTGAACTAGCCTATATGATATTTAAAACATCAACACTGTGTTTCAAATTTTTCTAAAACAAACCAAACAGCTTAACTATTCTTTTTCCCAGGATTTCTTTGTCTTCACTGACTTATCTTTATTGCACCCAGGTTTTTTTTCTGTTCAAAACAATCAAACTCTCATATACTTACAGTGTAAAACTGTTTCTATACCAACACATCAATTTGCTCAATTTACAATATTGGCAATTCTCTAAATTTTCAACATAATACAAGCACAACTAAGTGTCAGTGGTTTATCAGAGTTGGTTATATGACTTTAAAGTTCCTTTGAACTTATTATATAAATCTTACAGTAAGACAGGGTTTAATTTTCTACTGAGGAAAATCCTCTCATGGTTCTTTAAATAAAGGGCTTTCCAGATCACATCTGTCAGTTCTTCAGTTATTGTCAGGCCTATTTAAATTGTCTGCTGTATCATTGCCGTGAGCTTGGCTTCTATATTTCACTGTTAGCAGTGGTAGTTTTCTCATTCAGTATTCAATAAGAAGCCAAGACTTCTAACCCCTTATTACTTTTGTACCAAACAAATTCAAGAGTCGGAGCATTTGCAGATACAATTTATGTTGATAAAATGTACACAAGTGTGCTCCATCATCTATAATGTCCTCATACAGAGACATTACTAACAATGTATAGGTACAAAGGGTTTTATAAAAGGTTGTGATTCGGTCATCTTTCAGTGAAATATGGCAACATAAGGTGAGTTAAAGAATTGGTTGTTTGGCCAAGTGTTCATCCGACGGCTACCTAAGCTGAGTTGAGGTTAATGGAGGTTGCTTCTTGGTGACCAGCATCTGTAGTACTGTCATCCTACTGTTATTGATGGTTAAAAAACCGTGTGCAATCAGTATGCCAGTCTGCTGGTAGTGTGAACAACTCGGACAAAATGGGGCCAGCTGGGGGCGGTTCCGCCACAGAGAAAAATTTCTAACCGCTGCACGTACCGCCTTTAGTGTGAAGGGGGCAATAGTAGTGAAGTATTATATCGTCACAAACTAGGTCTCGTTTTTGAGTGCAAGAAAACATGACAATCCATCAAAAAAAATCAGAATCCTCCATATATTGGGTGTTCATGAATTGTTTCTCATTACAATAGCAATATTATAAATTTTGGATTTGTTTCACAACACTTTTAATGGAAAGACATTTTTGGAAAGTTGGGACATAAATACCGAATTGCAAAACAAATTTGAGTTGCTCAGCTTTAGGGGGTGCATTTTCACCACTTATCACATCCTTGTTAGAAACAGAGAGATATATCTTTGAAGTGTGACAAAACTTCTCCTTTTTGACAAAACTTCACTTTTACTGAAAAAAGAGAACATTCTGAAGCAAACACCTGTACCTTGACACTAAACTAACACAATTCCACTGAACAAGGTGTAGCACTATTGTAAACACGCACACGCCAGGATTTGCTTCAAGTATAAGATATATAAAGCCTACATCAGAGAGTGCTGGTTTTTGGACTGGACATAAAAACCCACGACCTTTAATTGTAGAGAGTGACCAATCTCTTCATAAGCTCCTGTTAACCAATGACAGCAGATACTGTTCTGTATCATCTATCGACAATGTTTCTGATTTCCAACTGCCGATATTGCAAGTTTCTTTTCAATATCAATTCAAGGTAATTAGTGAGAAATTCTCAACAAAAGTTCTGTAATTAATAACAACTGAACAAGAAAATTCTCAATTTATATTATTCATGCCTATTTTTACATTTTTTTTTTGTTTCTAGCGGTAATAAATCACAGGACTTCAACAAAATCGCTTTATAATTTCCTGGATATAATCTTGAAACTGACACTTTCAATATGGATAATGAAACTTTGCACCCTTATTAACTGATAGCAATACCACTACCGCGGCACCCTAATGTCCGTGGTGGAGGTAATATATACTACACACTGGCAAACCATGTACCAGGAACATGCAGTGAGAGAGATAAATGACATAGCTCCATCAATAAACTATATAAATATGCAAACAGATAGGCTTTTCCTCATGTTGGTATTGAAGACACCGATTTTCTAAGTTCAAGTCGACCTGCCCACCTTACATAAAGATGCCTAAGCAGCTAACACGTTGATTGGTCTTACCTGATACTGTTTGGTTTTCTTTGTATAAGTGAAAATGTGGAAGAATCGACAGTTCATAAAACAGATGAAAAAACAAAGTCAGATTGGAAAAAAAGGTATGTCGCACTTTTGTTGACACAGAGGGACTGTCAACAGTAAATTACAGGAAACACTGAACAAAAACTACTTTACTTCAAGAGGACATACTACTTTGTGACCACCGAACAGAACTCTGGAGAATTTACACTCCAGGGATCAGGAAGTACTTTAAATATTATCCAGCCAATCAAAGACCATGGGACAAACAGTGTGTATTTGATGGAAGAATATTGCCCTGTTGTAATAACTTGTCATTATGGTATAAAGAACTATTATTTTCTATCTGTAAAAGACAATATTGTAATAATAATTCTAATATGCTACAATGACCTTTCATTGAATTTTAGGTGGTTAACCGGCTATTACATGTTGGCCCTGATATGCACTGGTAAAACATTAAAGCCGAGTATTGCAGTTAATAATTTAATCCTAACCCAGCACTGTGGTGATTGTGATGACATCTCTACAAGGTGTCTCCTACAATGATGGGCTGAATTTCTATCTTTAAATTGGGATTAATTGGGTCGCTGTTTGGTTTGTTAAAATCTTCATAATGTTAAATTTTAATAATAATAAATCTTTTAACAAATTTATAACAGTTCTGTTATCTTTGGTAGGCAAAAGTATAAACTTAGAAAATAGCAGTATAATAATAAAACACATCCCAAACATCAAGTTCACTTTCCCTTTAAATTTACCGATGTGTTTCCTTTCTCAGAAACCTGTATTCTCGTAATAATCACACGTGTTCATCAAACCCACCAGGTAATCTTCAGTAATACTGAACACTACACATGCCTCAATAAATATGTTAATCCAAAAATAAATGTTGAAAAAGGCCTACTGCATATTAACTAAGAATAATACAAAACGGACACTTCTAGAAGAAAAATTAAATTTTCCCTATTATATATAAATAAAAAAAAATATTATGAAGTTATGTTCCACTCATGCCATGTGTATTTCATATGGGGGACCTCCCCCCGATGATTTTCGTACATAAATATATATCTGTATGTACATGTCTGTATATCTCCTAAGTGACACATCTCTGAGTGGGTTCTGTGTGCTTTTGTTTCTATATTACTTGTGTTGTTTAATTTTTGTATTAGCGTGTTCTATCGCTTACTCCCGGAGTAACTCATGGCATGGCGGGGACTTTTGAAGCTGGCGGCTGCCTGATATTGCAATTCATAGGCCAACGGATGTATCTTGAAGCCGTATAACCTACAAAGACAAAGCAAAAATGATAAATATATTAATTAATCTATTTATTTTTTGTTTAAAGTCATGCCAAGCATCTTGGTATAAGTTATATTGTGAGGGGCAGTTTGAAGTGTGGAGTTAAGCAGTACATACAGTCAGTCGAGTTTCTGTACTGTAAACCTTCCACCAGTAGTAATGAATTTTTTACAAGCACCAAATACAAATACGATTCAAATTCAGACCAGTAATATGCGTGAAAGGACAGTAGTGTCACACTGAAATAATGTTTCACTAAATGTCACATTCATTTTATCAATAATTCTAACTACAAAAAAAAAATACATATTTTCAATACTGAAAGCACTAAGCTGGCTTTCACAAGTTAGTACTGATTGCTGATCAATAACGAGATAAACCAGCTTTGCATTCACAGCTTCCATTCAGAACCCTAGCCTGTACATACCTGGGTACAAACTGGTTGGCGGGCCTCTTGGGTCGACACTCTGGGTGTACCATGCAGAGCATGTGAGGGAAACCTGTGCCGAAGTAGGCGCCGTCGGTGTGGTGGTGGCGTGAGGACTTGGGGTTGTAGACGTCCTGGCACTTTGGGCAGTAGAGCTTCACCATTGCCTCACCAGGGATGTCTGATAAACCTGTATGGGACAAGGAAGATTTGTGTTTGAGATGAACTATGATGTCTCAGACAGGATGCAATTCTGTGTTGATAGTACTTTCATGAACCTATTAATGCAGTCAATCAAATAAAAAAATGCTAGCCAGCCTTGGCAGGTGGGAACCCCAGCCTGTGGGTTTAATTGGATTGCATCAGACACTTCTGAAAAATTGATCACCAATTTAAATATAAAAAGAAATTTGCTAGAAATATCACAAAGCTTGTAAACCAGTTGGCAGTACCAATAAGACACATAATGTGGTTAACATAAAAAGTTTTATTGAAAATGAAATGTTTAAGTGAAAAAAAATGTGACCTTGATAAATGTCAAAGATCAAATTCGAAACCGTTACAAATTTTCCCATGCCTATAGATTATAACCGCCAAAAGTCGTTTTGATAGGCTGTCTGTTAAGGAAGATTTTCAACTTAGAAAATACTGTGGCAACGTAGGCTGCATCAAAAATGGGGGCGAAACCAATAAGCATTCTCTTTTTAAGGGACACTTAATTACAGTATTGTTTCTAGGAATTTCCAAAAGTGGGGGCGATCGCCCACCACTGTTAAAATTGTGGGGGGAGGGGCTAAAAATTGTGGTGGATGATTTCATGATAAACTTTAAACTAATGGATAATACTTTTACAGTTTATTTAGCCATTCTTAACACTGGACAGGTTGAACAGCATTAATTAATTGTACTGTATGTCCTTTTAATAACTTTTTTTTTGAAGGACAAGACATAATTTATTTATTTAGGGATTTTTTTCACTTTCAACACTGTGGAGGTTATATCATGATGGGTAGTTTTGTGGGCAGAGGAAACCATTACATACACCTGGTTAAGGTTCTGTGCTTTAAACTGCCGACCACTGGTAAGCAACTACCAACTTTCCAACATAAGGTCCAGGGTTTGAACCGCTGACCTCAGAGGTGCGAGGAAAGTGTTACCGTGGCCTGAGAAGAAGACACAAAGCTGACAATAATAAATTTTAAATATTTTCTAAAGCATGGCCATTTACTGGTAGAAAGCCACTATAGAAATAGAATTTAAAATCAAAATATTGATTTTGGGTATTTACTGGTAGATTGCCAGTATACTGTACATGTGTACTGCTTTGCACCATATTATGGCATAAACGTCATCTTGGCACAAAACAGAAGAAAGAATATTTATTGTTATAAGATTGCCATCGGTAATCACTTTCGCATACCTAGTTCTATCGCATACCAAATAATGAAGTACAGTACAGTGCATGTGACAATCCCAATCCAGAATACTGTCAGTGTCAGTTTTTCCTGCCTCCATTTTTGATGTAACCATCCACTGTATGCTTATTTTTTATGTTTTAGGTATAATATACCTAAATATTGTCTGTAGCACATAATGTATTTGAAATGTTTCAAACATGCAAACGATAACGAAACCACATTGTCAACAAGCGTTATTCGAAACCCGTTTCGACAGAAAAATCAAAACCTCAACAGACTCTCGATCCATGCAGGGTTTCGATTTTCTAGATCTCTTGTCTTTTCGTTTATATTTTTCCTGCATCGCCTTGTGAACTAAGCGTTCTCGTATAATTTGGTCACCGCAGACTTCAATAAAATCCACGTTTGCAGGCGAATTAATGTGCGATCCCACGTAAAATGCGTCCTAGAAGCAACAGTGAATTAGGTTTCACCTTTAATGTTATTTATGGAAATACAAGCACAAGAAAAGCACAAGAAAACATAACATGGCAGTTCTGTTCCTAGAAACCCTACAAGTCTCAAAATATACAAAATCATGGAATAAAAGTTTATATATTTTTTTCAGATTAAAGATTTGTTTCTAAGATTTTACATTCACCCATGCTTACATGTGGTGACAATCAAGATGCTGGTTGTACAGAGGCGTCACAGTATATTTCTGAAATAGCCTTGACACCGAGATACTGGTGACTTTAACCCATCCATAATAAGAGAAAGAAAATGTATGTAAAGATAAAGTACTAAAACAAAGCAATTCAATAGCAAGATGACAGCATTAATCAGTAAACTAAAAAAATATAAAGCTGCAAAATTCATTAATTGGAGAATAGCTGTCAATGGAAATAGCACAATAATGTAAAAGTGCATATAATAAATAGTTGAAGCAATCCATACATCTTTGTCATAAGAGAAAGATGTCTCAAATAAGACAGGTGCATACACTTTTGAAGAGCAAAAAGGTCAAACCATGATGCACACACACACCCCACAATGTCCCTACCAAGTGTCAAGCTTCTGCACCTTATGGAATCAAAGAAATAACCCAAACAAGATTTTGAAAGTCATGGTCACTATGACAAGGTCAAATCAAGGTCACACCATGACTTTGCACACCTACAACCCTAAACCAATGTCCATACCAAGTAACAACTTCCTATGTGGGGTAAAAATGCACCAAAGTAGTGAGGAATAATAACTTGCTGGTAGAGAGAAAAACAAGTTACCATGGAACAATGCACTGAAAATTCCAAATTTATTCATGCAATGACTAGTTCTTCTGTCTCTGTAGTGGCTGATCAAAAGATCCACCTTGATCTGAAAGTTAAGTTGATCTTTGTTAGTGAATACCGCCCCCGACATATCCTAGTTTTTACTAGGGATAGGTCGGTATCAAAAATGTGTACATCGGGAGGTCGCCAGTGCAAAACCGAAATTTGTGGTTTGTTTCCAATACTTTAAGTTTTCCTTCCATTACATGTGCTGATAAGTGAGAATAAGCTTACAAAGTGTAGTAACCAAAACATGGCATTTCTGCTTAACGTATCACTATAAAAGTCTGCAAATGGACAAAAATATGAGATAAAAGCTTATACTTTCTTCAGATTTAGGTTATGTTTCTAATATTTTATGCAGTGTTTGTTCTCGTCAAAAATGAATGCGAGACAGACTGTCTCCCTTCACTTGAAAAGGCGAGACAACTGTGAAAAAATGTGAGACATGTTTTGCGTCAAGATATTTTGAAATATTTAGTTCCAATTTGGGACTGCATAAAATCTTCTTTAGAGTTTAAAAATCAACAAAAAGCACGGAAATCTCGCGAGAATACCCGAATTCTCACGTGAATTACTGTTAGCTGGATATATAAAATAAAATAAACTGCTTTTCATGCTTTTCTCAAACATTTCTATGAGGAAATATGTACGTCGTCGCTTCTGATAATAGACGAATTTCTTCAGTCAGTTTTGAGTGTTTCGCCTGGTAGCGACAGCACAGACGCGCTGGTGAGTTGGTTTTGCGACAACTCGCCCCAGAGTGTGTACAAACTCGCGAAATCGCGCTCGAGAGCGAACACTGAATATGTGCTGACAAGCGAAGTGGCGGTTTTAAAATCTCATCACAGTCTTTCAGTAAAATTATCTCGATACTGAGACACCGGGCCTACAGACCCATCCCTACTTTTTACACACAAATATAAAGGAAACAAACTCTCACCTATTGGTAACATTGGTTGGTTTTCACAGTACACTCGAGGGCAATAACCAAAATCTCCTTGTTGCCATTTCTCTATCTACAAAAAAACAACAACAAACATTTAGATGAAAAGTGTTTTCATTTACCCTAGATATCATATTTTTTATCACAAATGGCACAGAGATAAATACCAGTGTTTTTATCAAAATAACATCTGTATATCAATATCAAACCATACTTTTGTATTTTAGTGTCCGGAAACATAAACCAATATGGCAATTATATGAAAATGATAGGAAAAGTGACATAATTTTCAAATTTTGACCTTTATTTTAATGAAAGACAGCAGAGTTACATCTATTAAGTAATATGTTCCGATATTGATACTGTACCCTACATTTTCAATATGAATATATTCACTATGAATTGATAAATATTTCAAATATCAATAAACAATACCAGTGTTAAGAAATACAAAGCAGTCTATTGATATGAAGGAACTAAACCTAATAATTTAGTGATGGTAGGTGCAAACTTTTCCTTTCAAATTAACAGAAATTAGAGTAAGTTGCTGGACACTGCCTTTCAGTGAAAAATTTGTTTAGTCGCAATTTGCTCCAAATTACCTTCTGTCAGACAAGGGGTCAAAGGCAAATATATTAAATTGCATTCTAAATACTTTCTGAAGGTATCTGCATTATAGAATTTCAAATAGAAAGTACATGTATTTACATTTGAAAAAAAGTTTTAAATATTTTAAAAATAATTTCAAATACACTGAAAATACACTGGAACTGAAAAATTTACCTATGGTGCTGCATTCACACTAATTCAAAAAACTTCTAATCTAACTGAATTTTTCCTTTTTTGAAACCAGTTTTTTTTTTCAATTGAAATGATTGCAACAGTAATAATTTTTACAAATTTTCCTGGATTTCTAATCACTGGCTGTCATCTATATTTTGGTTCGGTTCCCACAAGTGACATTGCTGAAGACCTGTCTATAAACATGACCCTGGCTCTAAAACCGGACGTAAAACCTCTACTTTGACATTCAACAGACTCTCTAGTAGGGGTGCGACCGAGCAGTCGACACTCGACGAGCGAGGCAAGTTTCACGAAAATTCGATCCCAATTTTAAGAGTCGACTACTCATGTGCATTTAACAACCTATTGAAGCGGTTACGTTTTTTAGGAAATAAAAAATAAATAACATACCTTGCTGGCATTAAATCGCATAATCCACCATTTTAAACATAATATTAAGTATATTATATGATGACATCAGCTAATTCAAACGATTCAGAGCTTTTATCTTTATATTTTTGTTGTTTACGGGAGCCGCCATATTGGATGTTGGTTCCTGAAATGGTGGATACTAAACTTCGCGAGGGCTCGATGTCGAGTCGATTTTTTGTCCGCGAGCAATCGACCCGAATTATTTGTACTCGTCACACCCCTACTCTCTAGCCTTAGCTAGCCTCTCACTCACCATCTGTGCAATGCCTCTGTTGGTCATGACGTATCTGGCATGGATCAGTCCGTACAACATTTCTGCAGCCTGTTCAATGAGATCGCTTTGGTTTGGGTTGTCATCTAACTCTTCATCTCAAAGAAGAACACAGACACAGTAAGTGATACTTGGAGGGATTTTACTGGCAGAGAATCTACTATTTGTGGGTACATTGTTTGCCAGTGTGGGCAGTGACATTAAATTTGAAAAATTACTTCAATATTGGCAGATATTGGGGGGGGGCATATAATAATCTAGTGCTGACACTAGCTACTTTGAATAATGCTGTTGTATCTAGTATCTACAATGACCAATAATCGGAGGTACTGTTTTTCAGATTACAAAGATATCAATATATTTATATAACAACAATGTGATATTCTGAAAAAGTGAAGAATTCAACCTTTTTATATATTTTTCGGCTTGCTCAGCCAACATGGGTGATATTAAATGTAAATTTGTAGTGGCAAGTGATAGTATAAGTAACAGCAAATCAAGTACATTTTATAAGAAACCAAGTAAAAGATGTGATATGTGTCACCTATCTTGCTTCTGACATGATATGAACTGGGACTCCTGCAACCAAAACAACTGGAGCACATGTTTTTGTATACATATTTATCTGTATGTGTTTCTGAGAAATGTTTAATACAGTGTTGATTCTAGAAATTTTGAAATGTGGGGGCAGTTCCCCCCCATGTCCGAAAAATGTGGGGGCTTGGTCAATAAAAATGGGAACTTGTACCTCCGCCAATGAGGGATTAATTTCAGAAGCATTTGTCTGTCCGTATGTTTGTTAGAAGGATTTCACAAATGCTACTGTATGGATCTTCATAAAAAAAATAGAAGATGGAACCTGATCCAACTTAGATCCCATAAAATTTTGTTACTTATCTGGATCACTGCTTGGATAAAAAAAATATCAAAGACCTGGGGTTGTATTCTATAACAATACTTTTCTAGCAATATTTTTTAAAATAGAAACGCCTCGATGAAAGATCAAATGCTTTAAACTCGGGAACTCATGGCCATAGCACCCAAGTCATTAATATTCATGAAAGATACGAGGTCATAGATTTCCATTGGGGTTTTCTAGCAATATTTTATAAAATGAAAGCCTCAACAAAGATCTAACACTTTAAACTTGAGAACTCACAGCCATAACACCCAACTCATTATCATTCATGAGACGATATGAGGTAACAAACATGCTGTATGAACTGGTTCAACAGTATTGTTGTTAGCATCTGACGTTTGCATCATCCAATTTCAAACTGTAGTATCCGTTTTGTTTTCATATGAAATAACATTTTTCACTGAAAAAATGACCAAATATAGCCTTCATAATGATAAAATTAAGGGATTCTCGTGAAACGATCGGTACTAAAACTCGCAAGATATCGCATATCCCGCGCTCTAGAAGCATCACTGTAATATAAAAGTGAGTGGAATTGGTCTTCAACAATTTAAAAGATATGCAGGAGAAAATCCTGGGATATTTTTAACCTCAGGTGAAGATTTTCAGGGGCGAGTATCACCTACTACACCAGTATTTTGTTTGCTTGCCAAGTTCTAAGGTTTTGTGAACAAACAAGGCCAAAAGGGCTTTCAGCCTACATGTTCGAGCTGCACTGCCATCAGAGACACGAGTAGTGCACTAGAATTTATGAAAGTCTGGTGACAAAAACAAGTTCCAAGTCATACACATTGCAAAACTTCCCTAAAACTCAGTCAGTCACCCATTCAAGTACTAACATAGCCCATTACTGCTTAACTTCAGTGATGCCACAATTCTTGAAATTCCAGTGAAAAAAAAAGAAAGAAAAAAAAAGAAAGATCTCTAGTAGCACTAGCCTCATCCTTAAAAATCAGGCATACATTACTGCAGTACCAAATGGTTAATGCTTTTGTGAGATGCTATAAAGTAAAATTCCACCATCACTTTACCATGTATATGGTCAAAATGTAGACATTGTCATGAATTATGCATGCAATGTGGATTTCACTAATTTACACCTGAACCAAGTGAAAAGTGTTCTACACAGATTCATTTAACATAAAATAATTATAACTTAGAAGAAGAGAAAGGGCGGATTACTGAGTGCATTGTCATCCAAATAATAACCATTAATGATCACACAAATTGATTGATGCCAATTGGTGCCAAGGAGTGCAATTTGAATATCCAACACAGCTCATGTAGTTGGATGTTTCAAATATGATAAATCATAGCCTCTGATGAGACTGCAATATTATATGGACAGTCGGAATGCAATTTACCTATAGTTGATTATATTAGGCAGATATACTTCATTTTGCCCAGTTGTAAAGTAGCAGGAAGCAGAAATTTTTGGTATTCTAATTATAACTTATACAAACAGTTTAAAGACTTTTATACATAATTACCTGGTTCAAGATCAAGTATCATGTCTAGTGCTTGTCTGTAGTGCGGAACCTGCTCATTCAGACCAGTCAGGTTAAATTTGTCCTGGATATAATCTTCATCAACCTGAACACAGAATATTACATAAGGTTAAGAATCCAAATGTTAAATAATAAATATTAAATAAAGTGAATGACGATTGTGCAATGAACTCGTATTTACAGTGAATGTTAGTTTGGAAACAAACTATCAAGTCTATCACTGAAAACATGATGCTACAAGGTATGGTGATGAAAAAATACTGCTTTTATACTTGTTCATAAGACAGTTGTGAAATGATTAACGCCAATGACAATATTGTTCTGTCGTCACAAAGCACTTCCTAAGGCGATACCTGGATCAGAATTGCAAAGGTGAAACGTGGAAGATATCACAATCAGAAATTCAATACAAAATATCACTGATACACAAACTATTACATATTTTAGACAAATATCATCACAAAACTAACACTTAAAACTTAAATCAGTATACATTGTCATAAACTCTTTGTAGCTACTGCTTAAGGGCTATTGTCAAATTGGCTTCATGAATATTTTGTTAGCTGATGTAAATTAGCAATGTGTCAGGATCCTTGGGCACTCAAAACCTGGATGTTAATGTTATAAAGTTATAAACCAAGTGCAAACTACCGCATCAGGTACTAAATTCCACATTGCAATTGTGTCCAGCATTCCTGGCCATCAAATAAGTTAATCGAACATTGCTTATAACTGAAGTTTACAGTGTGGTTTGCAATCTCTTTTCTGTCATTATACTTTCTGATGTACTGAAATAAAATGGAAAGTGGTATGTTAGGTGCGAATGTTGTACCTATGAAAGAAAGTAACAATGTAGAATTAATTCTCAATTTTATTGAGAAAACACAACTGAAAGCCTGTATAATTTTAAATGTTTTACTGTTACGTGTACTACTTTGAACAAATTTGTACTAAAATGTATTGCAAAGAAATACTAGGTCAATAAAAAAGAAATCGATAACAATGCAGCTTTCTTAAGAACTAGGAAATTCTGAATGAAATAAAATGTTTGTTTTAAATTGTATGTATATCAGATATTTTTGATTATTTAACTTAATAACTTGAGTTTTTGTGATTTGGACATTTTCTGTCTGTTTTTAAGCAAAATTAAAACTTTGGTCAATTGACCAGGGGCCGATTTCACTAAAGGACTTAAACTAAGTCCCTTTACTGGCTAAGTCAGGGACTTAAATCTAAGACTTTGGTCTTAGCTAGGTGTGGGACTTAAAATGGATTTCACAAAGCTGACTTAGCTAAGTCCAAGTTCATCATATAACCACAGTGGTTTTCTGTGTCATGTGACTTTTTAGTTTTTATATCCTTCATTTGATGCATTTTATCTGAGGATAAGTGCTGTTTTGAAATGGGAAACCTTGTTGCCACACATAAACTTCCCAAAGAATACTTTAGTAAGGTGTTCTGTGTAATTATACTTTATTTACAGCCCTTTCAAATTTTGAAGTGGAGAAAGTTTATGGCGGCCATATTTAAGTCCTCTTTGCAAAATTTAAGCCCACTATCAACCGACTTAAATCTAAGTCCACTGACTTAGCAAATCCATGGACTTAGCCCTTTTGTGAAATCCTCTAAGTCTAAGCCTGCTGACTTAGCACATTTTTGACAGAATTTAAGACCAAAGTCTTAAACTTAAGCCCAAAACCAGGCTTAAGTCCCTTCGTGAAATCGGCCCCAGTCAATTATTAAACAGTATTGACCAATTTTACAGTATTGACCAGGGCGGTTTTAACCGGTTAAAACCACCCCTTCAATCGACCAGCCAACCCTACTTGTAAAATCAACTTCTGTCTCCTTAATCATCATTTTTCACATCATTTTATTCATTTTCTCAAATATTTATATGTAATTTGACATTGAATGCTTTTCATTTACTTGCTCAATAGTCTAGCCAAATTGTATCATTTTTGGTAGAAGAACAAGCAGATGTTACAGATCTAGACAATGTCTTTAATACTGTTTTTAAGATCTTTCATCTTAGATTTTAGGGGTGTTGCGGTAGCAATTTTTTCCTTTCGGTTTCACGCCTAGTACTTCCCGGTTCCCGGTTAACCGTCTCTTATTCAACACAACTAAATAGTTTTCCATACTGTACAACAAGAATTCAATTTCCGTAGATACCCCCCCCCCCCCCCCCCCCCAAAAAAAAAAAAAAAAAAAAAGATTAATAAAAATAAAGAAAAAACAATCATCTCTGTAAATAAAAGTGGATTATGACATTTATATAGTTACTTTACATTGAAGTGTAAGTGGAAAACCGATAGCTGAACTTTATGGTGGTTTGCTATAATTTATTAAATGTATACTGACGATACTGGTACTACCCCTTTTAGATTTACATCAAGCTTTCTTTTAACCAAGTTAACTGACGTGACAGGATTTGGGTCAACCACATTTATCAGCTATTAGGCTACACTATGCAATGCTCTAACTTACAAACACAGTAAATGCAATCATCTTGCAAGTCTGTGTATATAAACCCATTCAGGATGTTGTCATTCAGTAGTCAGTGTTTTCACAAGCGGTGCACAGAAGAGTTTCAGAAAACCGGAACAAAGAGATTTTTGGGCAGACATTAATGTATTTTATGTATGCATCATACGTGTGGTCGAGTGGTAAGGCAGCTGGGATTATAGGTCATTTGTGTGAGAAATGGCAGCACAGAACTAGTGACACTACCATGAAAGAGGAGAAGTGTTTTCAGACCGTTCATGGTTTCTAAAAGTAAAACAAAAGGATATGTTAACATTAAAATGTTTAAAATATTTAATTAAAAGTCTAAGCAAGTCATCTTTTTTAAAGGCAATATAGAAAATGTAAGTTTATATGAAAGATTAAAAAGGAGGATGAGGTGAGCTGTACCCATTGAGCTCGAACCAGAGATAGTTAAAGATTACATTCCTGAAGAGTTCTACCAGGAAGATGTCTGTGTAGCTGGATGATTATAGCTTCTTTATAATTACAATATAATCATAGCCAACTTAATAAAACATTTAACAGAAACTGATTGGATAAAATACTGAAGATATAAATGATGTCACAATTGTTTGTTTTTTTACAAAGAAAAAAAATATTTTAAAATTTCACAAAAAGAATTTCAATTGAAGACATTGAATAATACTGGTCCTTAAAAACATAAAAATGGATATCTAGTTGGATAATATGGATTTACATATCTTGAGCAATTATAATTATATTTGATGCAAAATTATGTATCATTACAATGTCATCAGAAATAGAATATTGAATATACAATGATTCATGAATACATGTCATCTTGGAAAGAATTAATTACTTTGAGTTGTAGCCAAAGTGTAAAATATGCATATGGATAGTTATTGTATAATATTATTAAGAAGCTATAATTATGACACACAAGCTACAATGATTCAAATAAAGAAGACAATGTAAATAACCTGATTTTACCCATTGAATTCAACCCTATTTGATACATTGGATCCAACCAAAACCTGTCTGCAAAATCTAGTGGTGGTGGACCAATTCACGCCCGGGTACCAATTCACGCCCACCCTTAAATTTATCCAAATCACAGTTAAACAATAAATTACAAATGTAAATGATCCATTTGATGATTATCTATGATGTGGTAAACATCTTCTCCATGAAAAATTATAAATCTTCAAGAAAATTGAGGGTGGGCCTGAATTGGTACCCGGGCGGGAATTGGTCCACCACCACTACATGTATTTCAACCAGATTTCACACATAAATAAAACCAGATTTCAACAGTTGGTTTCAACATGATTTCACTAGTTGGATCCAACCAAAAGCGGTTTGCAAAATCTACACATATTTCAACTTGATTTCACCCATTGAATTCAACCAGATTTCAACAGTTGGTTTCAACATGATTTCACCAGTTGGATCCAACTAAAAATGGTTTGCAAAATCTACACGTATTTCAACCAGATTTCATCGTTGCATTCAACCTGATTTCAAAGTTGCGTGCCTGCTGGCACAGGTACTTGATGATGAAGTGAGCCACCGACTGTCTCGTCTATCTTTGTCACCCCTATAAAGTAGACAGTATTTCCTGCACAAGAAATCTCTTAACAATCCTAATTTGTGTATATCACCTACCTCACAGAAAAATTCATTTCCCCTAAGACCGCAAAACCACGATATCCAAGATACTTCTTCTGAACTACTCATTTCTGTTGTTGGAATTTACAGAAAGTGCCTGAAAATATAAGTACATTTATATTGATCTCAGATAACTACAGGGGATAGGTATTTTTTGTTCACTGTGCAGTTCGAAATATAAAAGACTGTGTCAAACATTGGTAACCACGTATGGCATGGGCTTTTCCGGGCAACATTCCCCTAGATATCAAGCAGTTTGCCATTCACATTGAAAAAATAAAAAGACAATAACATTATGTATAAACATATTTCAAGTTGTATTTGCAATATAAGAATAATTATTTGTATAATATGCCAAATACGGGTAAATAATTTTTTTTGTGTTCTGGTTCATACCTTACAATAACCGAAAGATTTAACCTCTGAAACATTCTAACCGATCATATGGAGGTAGATTCGAGATATAGCACGATTTGGTCTTCTTTTGTATAAAAAATGGATCTTGTGGTAAAGCCAAATCTATCATCGCTAGTTTTCAATAAAACAACCAATAGCTTCACATTCAGTCTAATTAAAATGGACAATTAGATAAATATATGAATAATTGATTTAAGTTATCTTGGAATTAGTTCTTAATTTGAAAATTCTCATTATTATGGCAAAGATATATATTAATTTACTCTATTTCGGTCAGAACAATTCAGACATAATATACAAATTTGTATTATATGATATAAAGAGTATTCCAATTTAAATAAAGCCATATATCCTTCCTGACATATGTTATTAAGAAAAGATATGTGCATTAGATCTAGACACAAAAGCTGATAGTCAGTAATTTGGTCCAAAGGTCAAATTATATTCATCTAATAAACAGCAATCTTCTGCTAAGTCAAAGCAAATGTAAATTCAAAATTTATTTATCAAGGTACAAGTTTTAAATTCGGAAATTATACTGGAATCTATAGTTACCTTTCATATGTACACCACCTCTAAAATACAAATATTATAAAATCATTAGTCATTCCTCGAAAAATTATAAAGAAGGTTTAAAATACAAGACAGAAGTTTGGTAACACTCTCGCCTCTCACCTCTGAGGCCGGGGTTCGGTTCCCGGCACGGCCTCAAGTGGGAAAGCTGGTAGTTGCTTGCCGTTGGTCGGCAGTTTGCAGTACAGAACCTTGAACAACTGTATGTACTGGTTTCCTCTGCCCTTCCAACTACCCATCGTGATATGACCTGTACAGTGTTGAAAGCGACGTAAAATCCCAAATAAATAAATTAATAAACAAGACAGAAGTTAGACATAAATATTTACACATCCGCTTTTCCGAAAAAAAGACATTTAAATTTTGACTTTTTTTCTATTATGTTCAGAGTAAGGGATTCACATTAGCTTAGACCATATCTCACACATGCAGGATACTGCTGTTATGTACAAACACGATCTTGTAGGTAGTCATCTGGGCTAGTGTAATTGCAGGGGTATATTTGCATTATGTCTCTAAAAGTTGCAATGTGTTACTAATAGTCCCATTTGGACCAGTAAATTTAGGTATTCACAAATAACTCCTGTACATATTGCAAAAGATCCAAGCGGCAAGGTCTATTACATTTGCTCAGTACTTTCACAGTGACATCGATACTTGTACATTTCAAAGGTCTCACTGTTAATACCAGGAAAAGTTAAAATTCCACAGGGTCCACCCACTGTCCCATAGGTCAGTTTTATTCATTCCCTTTAAAATCAGACTGCATCCAGATGACATCACTACACATAGATTTCACTATGATCATGCTGGGTAACATCAGACAAATCAACACCAGTATAGTAGGCTTTATTTTCATAAGTGTAGTGGCACTCCAGGTCAGGGGTGTTTCCAATCCCCAATGTGTGAGTCTCACTCGAATCTCCAATGAGGTCAGGAAGAGTGCCCAATATCCCAGGGATGGTCATAGAGAAGAAATGGAGGATGAACCAAATGAGGGCAATCACTTCTGAATTCACGCAGGAAGACATGGACATGCGGGGCAGTTATATTTACCAGACTAATTGAGAATTAAACATCTTTCTTCTAATTATCAAACAGCTGAGTATTTATCTGGACTTTACAGCAGTGTGCATCTGAAGTCTAAATCTCAACTTGTACTCTCAACTGCACCCCTGATGTGATAGAAATATTGAAGCAGTTTCATGCTTAAAGCTACTTTGTATTATCTGTACTCTACTGGTGAGGTGCTCCAGGATCCTGGAGCACTCCTGAGTCAAAGGTCAAAGTTGGGGTTTTACGTCCTGTTCAACAGTTAGGGTCATATTGGGACAGATCCTAAGCATTGTCACTTGTGGGATTCAAGCCCACAGAGGTGACTACCTGTGATTAGATGCCAAACTTGCTAGCCACTAGGCCACTGAGGACCTATGTAGCACTCCTGCAAGTTAAAGTGACTGTTCACCTGATAGTATAGTTCTGAACCTTAAGAAATCACAGGTCCTCAGTGGCCTAGTGGTTAGCAAGTTTGGCATCTAATCATAGGCTGTCACCTCTGTGGGTTCGAGTCCCACAAGTGGCAATTCTGAGGACCTGTCCCAATATGACCCTGGCTATTGAACGGGACGTAAAACCCCAACATTGACCTTTGACCTTAAGAGATCACATGCTAGCAGTGTACAATGAGCAGGACACCCCCATACTGCAGTTGTTGGGGTTAAATTCTGGATCCAGTGTAGGAGTATTAGAGAAACAACCAATCGGAATGTTTGGGGGGGCGAAGACATCATATCACATGACTAAATGCTGCAATCTGATTGGTGCTGGCTGGGGTGTTAATGTCACATAACAATACTAAATGCTTCAATCTGATTGATTGATGATGTGAATAAATGCTGCAATCTGATTAGTTGAGGGATGATGACATCACAGGATGCAAGCACCTGATTAGCTGAGGGGTGATGACATCACATCATTTGATGAAATGCTGCAATCTGATTGGTTGAGGGTGATGGCATCATATCATGTAGCTAAATCTTGCAATCTGATTGGTTGATGCAGTCATTTGATATGTTGAATATCTTGATCTTCTTTGAATTGTCACTTGATTTGGAAGTGAGTGGGGTTTATGTGAATTTGAAAAAGACTGGCATTCACTCTGCTGTGTACAGAGAAATTGATACCAGTACACATCTGTTATGAACGACTTTCTCCTGTAGAGTTGAAATGATAAACACATTAAAATTGGAAAATAAGTATTATAGACCTTCTAGCCACCAGGATTGGACACTGGAGATTTTGCAAGAAATGAGCGTAGATGCCCAACACAGAAAAGTGTGTCTTCATCTGCAACACAGACTGTACTCGTGAAGGAACCCACTGGGTATACATAGTACTCAGCATCAGTGACCAAGGCAAAGGTTACTTTGACTCTCTTGGATTTATTTTATTTTATTTATTTATTTGGGGTTTTACATCGCTTTCAACACTGTACAGGTCATATCACGATGGGTAGTTGGAAGGGCAGAGGAAACCAGTACATAGAGTTCGTTAGGGTTCTGTACTGTAAACTGCCGACCAATGGCAAGCAACTACCAGCTTTCCCACTTGAGGCCGTGCCGGGAATCAAACCCCGGCCTCAGAGGTGGGAGGCGAGAGTGTTACCACTCTGCCACCGTGGCCCCCTCTTGGATTACCACCAGGTCATGCTAGACACTTCACTTATAATGATGTTCAACTGCAAAGACCATTCTCACTAGCTTGCCCTCTACAGCTTTGCTTGATGCAGCATAGAGATGACTGTCAACAGGATGGAGACAAACAACAATTACTGGATTTTAAAACTTTGTAGGACAAATATATTGATGAAATATTAGACTAAAATAAATGATTTCAAGATTCTAGCATTGTGTCTGTTTTGAAATTGTGCTCTGGTTGTTCCAAATCAAAACATAGGTTTGTACATTTTTTTTTTCATATTTAAGTGATTCAATAAAACAAGTGCCTTTATACATTTAGTGTTACATGATAGTTAAAGTCGAAGATAGTTCAATATAATGATTATACAAAGGGGTAAAATTAAGAGGAGGAGAAATATGAGTGAGAATGAGGGGGGGGGGGGGGGGGGTAAAAATCAAGAGGTGGAGGAGGAAAAATAGCAGAAAATTTACATACAAGTTTATTTCCCAATCAGACACTGATCTGAAAAGATATCAGTCTGGGGCAAGTCCTTTTCTCGGAGTGATAATTTGAAAAGACATGTAAAGAATATTCATAATAAATGACAGGCATGGCAGGGCATCATCAAGCGGCTATGTATCACCAAGGTGGTTCCTGTATCATTGTTGCCCTTTTCAAGCTAATTCATCCATTTACTTCTGTAACAGCTGGATGGACAGGAAGTGGAAAAACATTATTTTTGAAAAAGCTACGGGAACTGAAAAATGAAAAGGTAACTTGAATGACTTGTTTTTATTTTTAATGTATTGGACAAAAAAAATTGTAACACTTCCTCTGGGAGATGTCCCCACTAGGCGGTGGGTGACGACATATCTGTACTGAATAGCCCCTTATCCAATCAATATGAAAATTAGATCAACCAAACAGATGACATCAACCCCCAATCAATATGCCTCCATCCTGAGACATCCCTTAACCAGTGAAAATACATCATCAACCAATCAGATGTCTGCAACATCAACCAATCAAATGCCTGCATCAACCTCTTAACCAATCAATACACATTACCCCCTAAGTAATCAAATGACTGCACCCTATGACATCTCTTAACCAATCAAATACCTACATTATCCCTGAACCAAACAAATGTCTGCATCAATCCCTTAACAAGGCAATATGCAAATGGCATCATTAACTGATCAGAGGTCTGCATCTTGTGACGTCATAATTCTTTCACCAGTCAGATTGCAGCATTTAATCATGTGACATCATCAACCAATCAGCTTGAAGCATTTAATCATATCATTAATCAATCAGATCACAGCATTTAGTAATGTGATGTGACATCATCACCCTTCAACCAATCAGATTGCTTGTTTCTCTAATGCTCCACTGTGCTATACTACTCCTGCCACTCCTGGAGTGTACTCTGTCTGCTCCTGGAGGTCCCCTTGTAGTTAGTTCTAAATACTATATCAGGATATGTTTTATATTTCTTTCAGCTGATGATGAGTCTGGTGGAATTCAATTTTAAATTCTAATTCTAAACTGCACAACCAGTTCTTGAGGTGATCACATGATCATCCAAGAAAAAGGTTATTTATTTATTTATTTGGGGTTTTACGTCGCTTTCAACACTGTACAGGTCATATCACGATGGGTAGTTGGAAAGGCAGAGGAAACCAGTGCATACAGTTCATCAGGGTTCTGTACTTTAAACTGCCGACCAATGGCAAGCAACTACCAGCTTTCCCACTTGAGGCTGTGCCAGAAACCAAACCCCGGCCTCAGAGGTGGGAGCCGAGAGTGTTACCATTCTGCCACCGTGGCCCCTTTATCCAAGAAGAAGGTACATAGGGGGTAAAGGTAAAATGATAACTTCTACATTTCACACCAGTTTTTAACTTGACATAACATACATATACAGATAAGCGGGTGTATTGCCTTTGCATCATTGTAGTTTCATTGAGTAAACATGTATGTAAAAAGTGTAATTCCTCTCCCTTGTGGAGAAATTGGCTAGGTTAACGATACATACATCAATCTATTTCAGTGTGAATGCTAACTTGTGGTGTGCTAGAAGGATTGTATTGCATAGATATATTTTAGCTTAAAAGTTAAATTACATAAACATTAGCTATACATCTGGTACATGGGCTGTTTTAGCAGAATTATTATTGTGTTTCTTCGTCATAAAAGCGGAACATTGAAATATACTGTGAAAAATATCGGCTAGTTGCCTTCACAGCCGCTTTAAAAGGTACTTCCGGCTGTTTACATGTCTTTATTAGGTACGTTTATTTCCTCCTGTTTACTTTTCATTTATTAACTATCATCTACATTTATATTTGATCAATGTTAATCTTACATCTGGAGATATTTTAAAGTCAATAAATGAGGTCAGGTGGCATTTTTTTGGAGAACACTTATTATCGCCCAGGTGATCATAGGAACCCTCTACACGGGTGTTCACAAAGATAAACGGTCATAGAGATAAACGGTCTTCATAAATCATGACACAAAAACGATTAAATGGTTTCAACAACAATATAACACAAACTAAATGTTATGGTAAGCATTGTTTATGGGTATGTTATTATTTAATTTGTGGCATTTTGTACTTTACACTATTTAAATTTGAAAGATTTGAAGGCCGTTTATCTCTGTGACCGTTTATCTTTGTGACCACCCGTGTACACCGTGGTCCACGAAAATTTTAAAAGCAAAATGCTTCATATACCATGGTTTGGAGAGTATTAGTTCTATTCTAACATTGTTTTAAAATAGGGTCAAGTGAAAATAGAGGCGCCGCTCGGGAATACCGGAGGTTTCGTACCATGGAGGTTTCGTCCCAAAAATGTGGAGGTTTCATCCCAACTGATATATGAGAATAATTCATTAATACTCATGTATGCACGTCAACTGTGAGGTCATGGTTTTCAACGGGGTTTTCTAACAATATTTTAGAAATTTCACTTGAAGATTGCATGGAAACAGCTATTTAGTTGAATATTAAATGCTTCAAATATGCTCACTAGTAGAATTAATATTGATAAATGCATTTAAAATGTGAGCTCAAAGAATTCCTCAGGGTATCCCAACAATATTTTTTAAACAGAAATACTACTTAAAGATCAAGTATACTGCATGGAAACATTAATTTAAATGAATATAAAATATTTCACATTTCTACATTAATGGGAAGAAACCTCCAGGGGACGAAACCTCCGGATACCCCGCTCGGCACACTGACGGAAGATCTCGACCCATGTTTTAACATTGTTTTGACTGAGTGCGCCTCTCTTCACTTGATCCTTAAAATAATTACATAGTTACAAATTTGTTGATGAAACAATTTTTATTCTTCACTCCAGTATCGTGTCATAAGTGACCTTCTTTGAAGTAGGCTATAACGGTGCTCGGCCAGTGAATTTCATCACCAGTGTTTCCGTTTACGCCGAAAGCAAGCGATTTACGCACATAATATTTACCAGGTGGTCAGACTGACGCAGAAGTATTTGTAAAAAGAAACATCGATATTTCATCTATATATGAAACAAGTCTTTATTTATTCCAATTTCAAAACAAAAATGGCTGATTTCCTGCTGTTTACTTATCACGGCGCATGCGTGGTATCAAAAGGTTGAGAGGTGAAGTTCGCGAGGTTACGAGGTCACGCATGCGCATTCGGGTTATTCAGTTAGACGCAAGATTTTTTACTGAAAGCGTAGATATACATGCAATAAAACAGCACTGAAAGTAAGCTGTATAGTTTAAACTTTCTTGTAAGGCGAGAGCCGAGAGCTACGCAGATGAAATCCATCTTAAACGACCAGTGTTAGAATGTACCGTAGCAAATCTTATTCGAAATGTCATACATCGAAGGAAAACGTGATCTGCAAGGAAACAATTGGAAACAACATCTCCGAACGATGACAAATACCTTGTGCATTAGGAGACACGTTCTACTAAATCTCGGAAACTCTTGAATTTTTAACCCCGGAAAATACTAGCTGTGAAATTCAAAAATATTTGCAAATACAATATAACTTTGGAACCACTCAATGGATTTTTGTCAAATAAAAAGCAAAATAAACTACAATAATTTGTCTTTCAACCAGTATAAATATTATTTTTATTGCATAAAAACGTACTTACATAATCCCAACAGAAGCTTACGTGACCTACCGTTCGGTCAAGGACACAGACAATGTGTCTCGCCATTTTTTTTACTGAAAGTACACACGTAAACCCCAGCGGGCACCTGCTGGAGGTTATATCTCCACTGTAAGTTGTCATTCTTATTTTGACCGCCGTCAAGTACACACGCGTTCTTTTCGGATCTTCAAAGATTTTTTACCATGTCCGAAAAACAAAGGAAATGCTCCATTTGTGCAGGTGATATGTTGCCTTGGGACAACCATCAGGCCTGTTTAAAATGCAGAAACGACAAGAAAGGGAAGGATAAGTGTGTGATTGGTAAGGAAAGTGACTGTACTATTTGTGCTGGTGCTTTGAAAATTCCTCATAGAAAGAAATCTTCAAAAACTAAAGTTTCTGACAAGTTTGATGACTCGCTGTTGGATGAGCCAACTCCTTCAAAGTCCTCAACTTACTCCTGATTCATCTCTTCAGGAGATGTTAAAGGCTATGAATTCTCAGTTATCTTCCCTGGCTTCTCAATTTGAGGAGTTTAAGCGCAGGGATAAACCTTCAGCTTCCAAAACAACTCTTCCACACTCTCAGGAGCAGGGTATGTGTGCCCCTGCCTCCCAGAGCAGACCAGTCCCCTCAGAGGGGGAATTATCTGATGAGGAATCATCTTTACCTGCTACGAAACGCCATAGATCCAGCTCTCCTCAGGGTGATTCAGACACTCATTCCCAGGAATTAGATCCTTCCTATGTGGAAATGCTCAATGCCATCAGGAATCTGTTGGATTTAGAGGTACCACAAGTAGAGTGCCTTGTGGCTCCCTCTGCATTCTCTAAGAAACCTTCTAAGCAGGTGGTCAGAAAACAGAATTTGGCGTTACCTCCTGTTCAAGATATACAGTCCATGTGGGACTATAGATACAGAAAGGCCTCTGGAACAACAGTAAAAGACAAGTCTAGCTCTGAATCTCTATCTCAGGGACAGTTTTTGGCCTTTGAGAGGCCTGACATGATTTATTACACCACTTCTCCTCAAAATACTCCTCTGAAAGCTCCTAAACTTCCTGACTCATACTTCAACATAGCTAAAGTAAAGTCTTTGTCATCTTCAATCTCTGTACCTTCCAAGCAGTTTATTGTACAGGAGACAGTTTGCAGAGAAAATGTTCAAATCCTGGGCCATGTTGTATGGTTTAAAATGGCTATTGAGGAACTCAACAATAGGATCCAGGAGTTAGCTACTGAGATCAAATGTTCAGAAGATCTGGAAACCATCAGGGAATCAGCAGATCTCATGATCAAATACTCTCAACTCCAGGCTTCTGTCACATCTTCCTTAGAAATAGCTCTGCATACAGTCCTCAAGCAGAATATGACTCTGGCATGCAGTATGCTCCTTGCAAGGAGAGACAGCCTATTGAAGGACTGCAGCTCAAAATTAGGTCCTAAGGACTTGGCGAGCTTGCGTACAGATCATTTTGACCAACAGGAGGTCTTCAACTTGGATATTTTATCCCAGGTTGAGGATAACATGATCAAAAGATTGTCAATAATGAAGGAATCTGATTCCAAGTCTACAGAGACTCTGTGAAGAATTTCGATTTCGGGAGATCTTCACATCCAAAGCCCTCACAGGAAGGTAACAGGTCGTTTCGTGACAAACGAACGCAGCAAAATTCAACCTATGGCCACTTCTCTGCGCGCGCATCACGAGGAGGCAGAGGTGGAAAGAGGAAGTGACTTCCCAGGGGCAAGATTGCGGACTTTTTGGCAGGTATGGTCAAAAAACCACGCCCATCCCAGAGTAGTAAGTTTACTGCAACATGGCTATCGCCTAGACTTCAAGTTTCTTCCAAAATTGTCGAAAATTCCGCTCATTTTGAGCGAATGTCACAACAAAAACAAAGATGGCGCCCTCCAAGAGGCAGTTCAGGCCATGCTTACAAAAAAGGCGATAGTTCCTGTAAAAAAACTCACTACTCTGGGATATTACAGCAGACTTTTTCTGGTTCCAAAACCCATGAATCGTTGGCGACCAGTAATAGATCTAAGTATGTTAAACCTTCATTTACATGTACCGACATTCAAGATGGAAATAGCCGAATCTATCAGGAAATCGATTCGAAAAGGGGAGTGGGTCATCTCGATAGACCTCACAGACGCTTATTTCCATGTTCCAATACATCCACAATCTCAAAAATATCTGAGATTTCAGACCAAAAAAGGGGTTTTTCAGTTTCAAGCTCTTCCTTTTGGTGTCGCGACAGCTCCCCTAGAGTTCACTCGCATTGTCAAAGAGGTCAAACTCATAGCTCAAGCCAGGAACCTCAGAATCCATCAATATCTGGATGACTGGCTTCTTCGGTCACCATCAAAAGATCAATGTCTCAAAGATTCGGAAAAGTTAGTTCAATTGGTCCAAGAACTAGGCTGGCTTATCAATTTTCAAAAATCGGAATTGATACCCACGCAAAAACTGGATTTTCTGGGCTATCATTTCGACCTTCAGAGGGGTCTAGTGTTCCCAACCCAGAAGAAACTCGATCGGCTAAACGCTCAGACTGTTTCCATCAGAAAGTCATTAGTCTTGACTCCAAGAAAGCTCATGTCGCTCATAGGGACTTTAGCTTCCTTGGAAAAAACAGTGCCACTAGGAAGGTTACACATGAGACCTTTCCAGTGGTACCTAAAGTCGCACTGGAAGTTTCCCCAGTCGTTGGACATAAGGATTCCAGTAACAGGAAATTTCCTGAAGCACCTAAAGTGGTGGGAGGATATCAAAAATCTCATGGCAGGTGCTCCTATCCATCCTCAGGTACACAACACACTGGTGTTTACAGATGCCTCACAAAAAGGCTGGGGAGCTCACTTAAACGAGATAGTGTTAAGTGGTCTCTGGTCAAACAAGGAAGCCCAGCTCCACATCAATGTATTGGAGCTAAAAGCTGTTCTTCTAGCCCTAAAGGGCTTTCAGGAACACTTACAAGGTCAAACAGTGCTCATTTGTTCAGACAACAGCACAGTAGTATCTTATCTGAACAAAGAAGGAGGCACACATTCCATAGAGATGTGTGCTCTTATCTGGAGAATTCTTGCATTCACAAATTCCAGAAGAATCCAGATAAGGGCAAGACACGTACCTGGATCCCTAAACGTCATAGCAGACTCTCTATCACGAAGGGACAAGGTCATACAGACGGAGTGGTCACTTCACCAACAGATATTCAACCAAATTTGCAAAGTTTGGCACACACCAATGGTAGATCTTTTTGCAACTCATCTAAATTACAAACTTCCAATTTATGTATCTCCTGTCCCAGACAGAAAGGCTTGGAAAATAGATGCATTGAATATCTGTTGGGAAGGCCTAGACGGCTATGTCTTCTGTCCAGTAGCCATCCTGCCACAAGTAATTCAAAAAATAATAACATACCCATGCAGGATGATAGTACTGGCTCCAGGGTGGCCAGGGATGTCATGGTTTTGGGATCTGGTGGATCTCTCGACCAGGGTACCCCTACAGCTCCCTCACTGGAAGACACTTCTGAAGCAGCCACATTCCAACAGGTTCCACAACAACATGGAGTACCTGAATCTACATGTGTGGCTTCTGGATTCCAGGAATCCAATTCTGGAAGATTCTCATCTGAGGTGGCAGAAAGAATTAAGGCACCTCAGAGGGAATCCTCAAGAAAAGTCTATCAATCAAGGTGGACCATTTATGGGCAATGGTGCACAGAGAATAAGGTGGACATCACCTCAACAACTGTTCCCCAGGTAGCAGAATTTTTAAACTACCTGTTCACAGTCAAAAATCTCAAACCAGCTACAATCACTGGTTACAGAACAGCAATTGCTGATGCTTTGGGTTCACAGGGTGAATTCATTTCAAAAAGTCTAGAACTGAATAGACTTATTGCCAGCTTCACCAGGGATAGACCTAAACCAAATAGGTCCATACCTACATGGGACCTCTCATTGGTCCTCTTAGGTTTGACAAAACCTCCCTTTGAGCCTTTGTCAGAGGCTCCTTTGAAGTGGCTAACTTACAAGACAGTGTTCCTGTTAGCTTTAGCCTCAGGAAAAAGAAGGAGTGAGATACATGCATGGACTCACTCTTCTGTCTCTTCAAGGAGAAATTGGTCAGAAGTTACTGTCTCTCCTTCTCCGGCCTTACTGGCTAAAAACCAATTGGCTTCGGATGGCCCTGATTCCATTAAGCCAGTAGTGATACCAGCCCTTACTATCATGTTGGACAGCTCACTGGTGGAGGACAAGTCACTTTGTCCAGTTAGGGCCCTCAAGGTCTATTTAGAGAAGACCAAA
The DNA here is from genome assembly GCA_964017235.1 of Sabellastarte sp. h YS-2021. Taxonomy (NCBI): domain Eukaryota; kingdom Metazoa; phylum Annelida; class Polychaeta; order Sabellida; family Sabellidae; genus Sabellastarte; species Sabellastarte sp. h YS-2021. The sequence goes on along the minus strand of OZ024935.1, from coordinate 81,787,122 downwards.
TCCATGAGAAAGGGCAAGGCCCTGCTCTTTGTATCCCTTAGGGAGGGTTATTCTAAGGATATCACAAGAATAACCATTTCCCAGTGGATCAAACACACCATTCAAACTTGCTATCAGTCTTCAGATACGGCTGATCAACAGGTCACTCAGGTTAGAGCTCATGATGTTAGAACTATGGCTGCATCACTTGCATTTAAAGGAGGTATCTCCTTAGAGCAGGTCTTGAGCTCCTGTTACTGGAAATCCCACAATACCTTTACAAACTTTTATTTGAAGGATATTTGCTGGGAAAATGATGATATCTTTAAGTTAGGTCCCATTGTGTCTGCACAGCATGTAGTGAACAATTGAGACTTAATAATATAATCAGTCTTTATGTTTTCAGGATGTATGGATTTGGACTGGAATGTACTAGGACTTTGATTTGTGGAACAAGAATATGGATAAGACTTCAGGTTATGGCTGCTTGGCTTGAGGGACAGCTGCACTCTGACTGTTGGAGTTTTATTCAACTGGGCACAGCTGACCTTTGACCCCTGCACTACTGTATAGACAAGGTGGAGGGTTTCATACATATTATTTGATGTACAGTACAGCATGCTGCTTTCATAAGTGGGTGAGTACTTTACAGCTACTTTATTACAATTACTTTTTACTTTAACAGTACTTGTATTGACTATGACAGTAATAATGATACTAGTATTCATATATGTAGTATATTACAGTGTTTGTAGTATAACATATTGTGTATGCATTTTTTTGTATCTGTATACCTAAAGAACTCTCCTATAGCACTTGACAGTCCTCAGAAGTCTACCCACCATGGACCTCAGGGCTGCATTCAAGCTTCTGTTGGGATTATGTAAGTACGTTTTTATGCAATAAAATTGGTTAATTTTATTGTAATTGGAATTTTTATAAATAAAAATACTTACATAATCCCAACAGGGAGAGTCCCACCCTCCTCCCCTCTACCATCTTCTGAGGGGTAGGGTCAAAATTAGAATGACAACTTACAGTGGAGATATAACCTCCAGCAGGTGCCCGCTGGGGTTTACGTGTGTACTTTCAGTAAAAAAAAATGGCGAGACACATTGTCTGTGTCCTTGACCGAACGGTAGGTCACGTAAGCTTCTGTTGGGATTATGTAAGTATTTTTATTTATAAAAATTCCAATTACAATAAAATTAACCAAATTTGTGGGGTAAATAAAAAAATTTTAGTCAAGTTTATTTTTTGACTATTTTCTTTACCCTGATGCACACAGGTGAACTGATCAGATATCTTTATGAATATACAGCCATGTACAATGTACTGTAATTTTTTATCAACATCATAAATAAAACAAATTTATTGCTTTTTAGTAACTGGGCATATCTAAAGATCTAAACATTATTTATTGAGGAAAATGTGGCAGAATATTATTTGTACCCCATTTTAAGTACCCCATGGGATACATGGTACCCCACATTTCATAACTCTAATCCGAACACCGGCTTTGCGGTGTATTTCAGCATTGTTTTTCTATTATTTTAACTAGAATGGGTCAAGCCTAACTGACCCTCAAAAATTTGCATTGACCCCCGGTTTTCAAAAGCGGGGGTCAGTTGACCTCCAGAAAAACGAGGCTCAGGAAACACTGATCACCCCAGTGAAGTTCGTCACCTGCTATTTAAATAAATAGAATAGCTGCTTTGGACAGCAAGGTATAACTGTATGCTGAAAGATCATAGTAATGAAGCCATAATTTATATTGCCATAAAATAGAAGTGACAAACTTTACTGGGCTGATGAACTTCACTGGCTGGCCAGTAAGGTAAAACAAAACAAAATAAGATATTCCTCTATTAACATAATTTAGTATACAATACACACATAGATTAATTTTCTTAATTTCCTGGTTCCTCTGTCACAGACGTATTTGGTTTTCACTTACTTGTAAAAGAAAGGTCAATTTACGGCACTTCGCCCAAACCTTGCACACACAACTCACTCACAGAAAATGAAGTCTTCTAACTTCAAAACTTTTATCATCCGAAAGTTCCCAGACAATAAACTAAGAAAATTAAACTACTAGTAAATAAACAAAATCCTAGGTATGCTCACTATGCTGTGTTACAAAATTTGGTATTTCAGTTAAGTTGTTTAATATTAACAAAATTATATACATGGTCCATACACAGCACTATAATAATAAGCACTGTAAGGTTTTTTTCACTCTTGACTGTATCTCTTCCAAAGTTTCCTAAGTTTGGACTGCAAGCCCCTGTATTTTTTCTTTTGATGTCTCGTAAGTTTTCCTTCAGATACCAAATGGGTCTGGATGCTCAGAAAGGAGCTTTCTTTGTAGAGAAGGTCTACCAGTAAGTAGAGCTGTATCTGGCCACATCTTGCATTATTGTTTAGGTCCCGATGCCACCCTCTAGGCCATTGTTTGTCCTGACCTCCCTGCTTAAGATGGACCATCTCACATGCCTGTAAAATCCTGATCTTATCCACTGGCGTTCTATGAAGTCCATGAACCTGGTCAAAATTGGGTATATCAGAAGTCCCTTTAGTTGGTAAAAGGTAGGTGGAATTTGCTCATGTGGTAGAAAGGGCAAGGCTAGCAATTTTGTACAAAAGGATTCATATAATATTTGCATGGTTTTTGTATGATTTGAGTATTCCCAATACCCCCATTTTCCTTCTCAGTGCTGGTCTGGACCCAGTGAAATAGACTGCCTTGATTGCGAACATCTGGAAATATAGAAATGATTCTGTTTGCATGACTGCCTCAAAATCTGCTACAACCCAGGTCACTGAAGGGCCAGGAGGGAAAAGATTTTTCACTTTTGTAATAACATTCCTGTAAACATTTTTTCTTTTCCCAGACATTAAAATAAACATCAAGGTGGCTTGCTTCAATTTTCCATTAGCCTTAATGAATGCATGGATTTTGTGATGTCTATTTGCAGCCTGGGCCAGATTTTCAATGGAAGGCAGTGTTGCCACTGGTTCTTGGTTCAACTCTGCATGTAGTACATCCTCTGCAATCACTGCAGCGGACTTCTGCTGCATTTTGTTTGATCAGGGACTGGAGTCATTTTTATTGAAACTGGAGTCATCATCAATGGAACTGGCACTGTCAGCCTTATACATTTGCATATCTTGTTCAAAGGATTGCAAGGTATTGCCATGGACCAGCCCTGGCAAGGAAAGCCTGGTGCTCTCTGCTACATGGGTAGCCAGTCCCATGGATATATCTGCAGTGGCATCAATTGCATGGGTCTCACTTTTGTCACTGCAGGGAATACATCTCCACTGAAGTTGGAGTTCACCTGTAACTGCCTGTCTGTATTGCTCCAAGGTGATAACTGTCTCACAGGTGCTGTGTTGCCAGAAATGACAAGTGTTATATTCTATCCCAAACTGCCTTGGTTGAACTTCCCTGTTGCATCTTATACAGTTGCTCTCTGCCATCTTGACTTGTCTAGACTAGTACAATGGTTGAGGTAGAATAATCTCTCTGCCATGCTGTGAAGTTTTTATATACACACCAGTGACCACATCCCAAATTTTAAACAATTGTAACTAGCCATATTACAATCCAATGTCTGAAATAATACCCGCTAACTAGGCACTTGCAATTAGTATGGCAGCTACTCACCTAAGAAGTGTCAACACTAAACTTGCCTCAATTGCAATTGATTGCAATTAATTACCAGGGTAGTGATAACCTCTATTGACAAAATACCCTTTGATGATAATTGTTATGTCAAAGTAAAAACAAAATATGCTGATACTAACTGGTGGCAAAAGTAAAAGTATGCTCTTAATTTTATTAATAATTTTTATTCAGCTCTACAATAGCCTACTTTTACTGATAAGATAGATACCAAACATGTGGGTCCACAACAAATTAAAAGTTGTATTTCTAGTGTCTGATTTCTTGTTTGATATGTGATGTTTAATATAAAAAAATGGATAGCTCATACCAATGGATTTCGTTGACTCTTTTTAATATTAAGTTTAGCACTAACCACCAGAGCTTTGTACTAGTGTAAATGTAGAATAATATATGTGGGCGAGTTGAGTGTGCGAGTAGCTGTGTGCGAGTTAAAGTGTGGTTAATATTTTGATTTTAAATTTAGTGAAAGTCTTAAATTATATTTTTATTGAAAGAGCATGGATTTGAATCAAATAGAAACAAAAAAGTTGTGTATATGTTCATTGTTTGACATATATACAATGACCTTGTCTTTCAGTGAAACCCTGACAGGAAGTGTAATGGATTATTTAAGCTGTCTTATTTCCACTTAACTCCATATTTAAAACCATTGGCATGAGTGCTTGGCATTTCATGTGTTCATTGTTTAATGTGAAACAAAAATGTAACAGATAAAAAAGTTTAAACGTGATTGTAAATCAATTGTGGTTGTTAGTTGAATGGATAGATAACCAGCATGTTTTTCATGATATTGAGTTCCATGTAAATCCCTTACCATGCTGATAAATTGGCTTCAGTGTAGTTTAAGAAAAAATAGCCTGGTATGTTGAATTATTGTATGCAATGATATATTAAGAGTTAATTTTTAAGTCATGTATCTCTATTGATTTCCTTCATTACTGATTAGGTCATGTGGCTTATTGTTGTGCCAATTCTGCACTCTTTCCATCCCTTGCTTGTGAGTGGGTTGAGATAACATCATCAATCAATCAATCAATCAGTTGTCCAGGTGCTTAATCTCCGTATCAACGGATTCTAAGGCACACCATCCAATCCGTAAGGCATAAATCATGAGACATTAGACATGTTCCGAGTCGTTGCCAGGGAGGCGGTCCGGTGTTCGGTAGTAAGAAGCTATGGTGGGAATGATTTCTGAAATAGGTAGGTTTTGAGTCGTCTTTTGAAACTGGAGAGATTTGGAGCGCTGCGTATATCATATGGAATATCATTCCATAACTTAGGGGCATCAAATGAGAAACTATTGTTAAAATGGACCTTTGATTTATGGATGGAAGGACAGTAAGAGGGAACTAGAAGGAACAAATTTTTGGGATTGGAACGTCTTGTATTCACGGCAGATTTGTACAAGGGGAGATATGGTGCAAAATACTTAGGCTGGCCAGTGGTGAGGTACTTATAGACCAAAACTAGGGTTTTGAAGATAATACGTTGTCTAACGGGTAGCCAATGGAGTGTCCTAAGGGTGGATGTAATGTGAGTGTACTTTGAGGCACCAGTGACAAACCGTGCAAGCGCATTTTGAACATATTGGAGCCTTGTAGTGTTTCGGGATGACAAACTGCGAAAAAGAGAGTTGCAATAATCCAAACGACTACTGACCAGAGCATTTGCACTCACCACTGATGTATCCACAGAAAGAAACCTCCTGATACGATGAAGGTCCCTGAGGCTGATAAAGCAGGATTTGATAACAGAATTTACGTGATTGGTGAAACAAAACTTTGCATCAAACAGAACACCCAGATTGCGTACAACATCTGCGGGAGAGAGGCAATTACCCAGGATATTGACAGGTAGTGAGTCACTGAGCCATTTGTGTCTGTCTTTGGCACCGAAGACTATAAATTCTGTTTTATCAGGATTTAGCTTGAGTTTGTTTTCAGACATCCAGACCTGAATATCATTCAAACATGATTTAAGACGGTCAAAAGACTTGAGACTATCATCAGGGGATAAGTGAATGAACAACTGAGTGTCGTCCGCATAGAAGTGGTAACGGACTCCGGTATATTTTCTGATGACTTGACCAAGAGGTGTTGTGTAGAGGGAAAACAGAAGGGGACCTAAGACAGAACCTTGGGGGACTCCAAACTTCAATTTGAACAAATTCGAAAGACTAGAACCAATCTTGACTGACTGAAAACGATCCTGGAGATAGGATCTAAACCATTTTAATGCCGATCCAGCAAAACCAAATCTAGACGACAGACAGGATAGGAGTGTGTCATGATCGATAGTATCAAATGCCGCAGACAGGTCGAGTAGCACTAGTGCTGTAGGCATGCCCTTGGACAGAGGGGTATCATGTGGGTACATGTAACGGAATAGTATAACTTTATTATGGAGGTGCTCAGCTCTGGTACATCAATAATATTTTCAAACTTTTAATGTAGTTTTAGATTGCTGAAGACTACAGTATATAACAGAAATGGCTGAAAGACCGGAAGACTTAAATCTACCAAATTCTGTCATTGCTCGAGTCATCAAAGAAGCAGTAAGTGTTGGGAATCGTTCTCAGTTATCTAGGTCACTTCATCTTTTTTGCTGATTGGTGATTGAACAAGTACTGATTTTGCCACTTTGTTTGGCATTAGTCATATTTTTATGTGTTTGTTGATCGAAATTAGGGCTTGAATTTTTACTGTAATTTGGTTTTGCAAAGTTTTTAACAGACTTGATGTAAGGGGATATTCAACAATACAGAACCTTTACTAATCACTGTGCACTCATTTGCCCAACAATCAAACTCACAACAAAAGAAAAAATGAAAAAAATACTTTTTTTGTGTTTTCCTTTGAAGATATGTGTAAAAGTGTATCTAAAAGTGCCTTTGCCATACATACTATTGTGTTGCAAGTAGTTTAAGAATTATGAAGATTGATAGTTCTTAACTCTTTATGATGATATTTCTTTGTAGACTTTAGTGCTGTTTCATGAGTATTCTATTTTGAATGCCATATTTTTTTTTCTAAAATTGATTTTTCTAATAACTTTGTCTGTGTCTTTAATTTTGTCTAGCTGCCTGAAAATGTCAATGTTTCTAAGGATGCAAGGTTGGCAATTTCCAAGGCTGCCAGTGTGTTTGTATTGTATGCTACCTCATGGTAAGTATTGTATATAACTTTATACAAGTAGGAGCTCAAAATTAAATATATAAAACACTAATAATCCAGTTCCACTATCACAAGGTTGCCTCTCAACTGCCCCAGTAATGTAATGTTATTGGTGGAACAACTTATCTTTTATGTAATAAAGGTCAAGGGCATAATACAGTTGTTAGACCTTTGCAGCGTTTTTCATGCAAGCATTCTTGTCATCAATCAATCAATCAATCATTTATTGTTGTAAGTTGCTTACGATTTGTCTTTAGGCAGCTATGGGTAATCTTTAGGGTACTGGACTCGATCGTCTGACTGCTACAGCTAATTTTGTTAACTCTTCTATAAGTTGGAGTTGAGTGGTGTTTTCCCAAAATAAAATTAGTTAGGGGTTGTCTACGAAAGAGTTATTCAGGGTTGGTACTATGAAAAGTCTTTCTGAGCCACTGGTCAGGCGCAGTTTTTAACTGTGATTATTTTGGTTGTACAATTTGTCTTTTCACCAAGGAGAAATCAAGTGTTTCTTTTTGCTAGTTTTTCCTGCCCATTTTTAAGTAGAACTAGTTGTAGTTATAGATCTAATGGCTGAGCCAAGCTCTTATGATAAATTGAAAGATTGGAAATGGATTTTTAAATTTAACCTGTAAAGCCAAGATAGTAAATACACTGAATATTTGATACACTTGTATCTGTAATTCTGATTGGTCGAGCTGCAAAAAAAGGAGGATTTAAATTCTGCATAAAAGTCCAATAAATAAACAATTCTGTACTACTGTCAATAAGAATTGTTTCCTTTAAGAGAAACAGGTAATTGTTTTAGATAAAGTAAATATATAATTTGTATGTATATTGTATTACAGTAGTAGTGCTGCGCCGATTAGTGGTCCATTCGATGCATTGGTCGATGACGGCATCACTTTCAATGCATCGACCATAAAAACCGAAATTCGGGATTCCGAAAAAGGGTTGAGTTCTAGTATTTTTCCAGTTATATCAAACGAAAGAGGAAGTGATTTTCCGTAAAATAAACATGGAGCAGTTTTGTCCCAAAGATATCGCCTTAGAATTGTTGAAATGTACAAAAGTATTATATGAAAGTTTGGATTAGTTATTTACTCTGTAAGTCCTGTATGATTTTAAGGTCTGCCAATTCATCGAATGATGCATCGATCACATGTGGGCGATAATTGAGTGATTTTTGCGGACCCAGTCGCATCACTATACAGTAGTAATAACTTACTAACATTTCATCACTGGTTAGAGTTTATGGAGAATGTGTGTAATTTAAATTTATCACTTTTTAATGACAAACATTTCAAAAATGTTTGATAAAAAATAAAAGCATAGGAAGTTTTTATATGTAATTGAGTATTTAAGTATTCTTGTTATAACTTAATCATAGCGCCAATAACTTTGCCATGAACCACAAGCGTAAAACCATCACACCTCAGGATGTGCTGGATGCCATGAAAGAAATGGAGTTTGAGAGATTCACAGAAACCCTACAAAAATCTTTGCAAGGTAGGATATTACAAGTAGCATTTTCAACAGAAAAAATAGTCATTCTTTGATTACTTTTAAGACCAGCAATTTTCGTAATTTTGTAATTGGTTTAAACTCAGTTGATGAACTACCACAGTACCATGCGATCTCATATAAACTCAGATTCAAGTGTTCAGCTGAGCGCTGCCAAAAATGGACAGAAAAGTGCATACTATCTATAACTATAACTATAGCTATAACTATAGCCTGACATGGTTTTATATGGATTAGTGCTGTAACAAGTTGACCGAAACTTGAGTTGTAACTCGGTGGGCGTGTTTTGGGAACACATCGATTTATGCAATTTAAAGTTGTGCTTTTAAGAAATAAATTATGACATACTAATGTTGTTATAAAACCAGCACTTTTGCAATTTATCTAACCATAAAGACATAAAAAAATCAATGAGCAATGGTCGTGTTTTTATTTCCCTTATTTATGTGGCTGTTCCAAAAGTGCTCATACATATCTGCACATTTTAAGAGGCAACAAAATATATTTCCTTGCAATAAAATGGTACGAAACACGTTAATGGTGGATCCCTTGATGACAATGTTTGGACATTGTTATAAGGGCTGTGACGGGTGCTGAAAAACGGCATTGAGTACTTGCCCTCTGACAAACGGCCTGAATTCGGCTTACCGTGAGATTTAGTACCATTAGAAGTCTTCTGTAAACAAATAGTCGGTTCCGGAAACAAAACTTTTGAAGAAAAACGTCTTCTATTTGACCATATGTTATAGAATATGGAGTAAATTGTATGTTTTCAAGCGAAAATAACAACTTTAATTGATATTATGTGACGGAAATGCTAAAATGTAGCATATTTTACACAAGCATTTGATTACGTGGGTGATAATACAATACCTCGCGAGTAACCGAGTTTTTAAAATGGGCTTGAGTACAAGCCAAGACCGCCTCGTGCACCGAGGCTCGAGTACTTGTTTGCAGCCCTAATTGTTATTTTATTTATATTTGTGTCATTTACTCCAGTTCAACTCGATTTCAACTCGCATCTAACAGGCGAGCGTCGATCTACAGAAATCACTAATGATAACAGCTCTAATATAGATTGTAAATTTGCTTTTGACCTGATAGTATCTGGAGCTGCAGTAGAAGACTGGTCTATTAATGTATCTGATCAAATCTTTCTGTATATCCCTTGTGTTAACCTTAGATAGTATAACATTTGAACTGAAACACTGATATTGATGTCAAATTCAGCATTTTTTTCAATATTCTTTGAAGAACACACACACACAAAAAAAAAACAATTAAATAAGTAGTCAAGTTGAAAAAGGCAATGCAATAACAGTCTTCCCAGCGAATGGTTCTGTATTGATAAAACTTTGTTATTGTCTAAATATCAGATCATTGTAGCACATTATCCTTCGCCCAAGTCCTTTGGTTCCAATAGAGGTGTCTCAGTTTCATCATCATTTTATTATTCATGCATAATATTTGTACAAGGAACTGATAAGGTAGAAAGGAACATAACATATATTTGTTATTCTATCACCATCAGTAGTTTGCAGATATCTTTTTACAACAACAAATACTTAGTAAATTCTAAGTGCTTAGAAAATTCATACATTCATGGTGGCGTTTTGATAAAGTTTATGCAAAAATGCAGACTTTAGGCTCACCGAAGTCACTTATTAAACAGAGACCACATATTCAAATATTTGCCAAAAACCACAAGCAAAAGTTGAAATAATAATTTTGCATTGTGTTTTAAGCCCTGAATAGCTCCTTGTTTACATTTTGCAGCTTACAAAGAAGAACAAAAGAACAAGAAAGCAAGCAGTCAGGCCAAGAAGAAGGAAAAGGAAGACACTAAAGACAGTGAAAACACAGAGGGTACAGAGAACTCTGAAAATGTGGAGAATACAGAGGAGGGCGACCGGGTGGAGGATGTGGTGGAAGAGGAAGTGTTAATCTCTGATGATGAGGAGGGAGGAGGGGAGAATTAACGTATGCAAATAAGATGTTAATGATAAGGTGGGGAAGAGGGAAATAGTATTGATCGCTGAAGTTTGGGGGAAGTGAAGTGTTAATGAAGTGGTAAGGAAGGAGTGAAATATTGAGAGTGAGAGGGTAAGCCATGTTTTGAAGTTTTGTTCTTTGATCTTTGATGTAGATTAGAGAGGAGATGAGAACATATGCAAATGAGATATTGATTATGTAAAGACTGACATAGGGTATTGAGAGGGCTGAGGATGTGGTACTAGTGGAAATATTGATCTCGTTTTAGATGTAGGAGGGGAGAGTTAGCCTGTGCAATAGCAATTGACCAATCACAATCGCGGACACAAACCTGTCATGTTAGAATAAGATATTAAATGACTCTGAGCAGGAAGTGGGAGAAATGTGCGACATATGGTTATGTACAAGTCTATGTACATGGATCCATCTGGAAATCAGTGGAAAAGTTAGAGAAGAGCAAAGAAAGGATAATGTATAATGAAAAGACTACATTATTTAAGTCAGGAGAATTGGCAAATGTAACTTATGTGGTTATACTTTTAATAATAAAGTTTAATGGGGAATATCATAATAATAAAAATTTGGAAAGTAACAAGATGGTAAACGCTATACAGTCATACAGAACTTTTTGAAGTTTTCACAGAGCTTTGCATTTTGTGTGTGTGCCAATTAGCGAGTGATATATTTTTTTTCTGTCTTATCACGTTTATAAACCTTATTTGTATTTATGTGAGGACTTTACAAAATTAATTACAAGTGTAACTCTTAGTGTTAGAGCTACCCAGTTTGAAAATTTTATTTTCTTCTGAAAATGTTTTGTATTAAAATTTATCCAAAATATGCATAGAGTTTCCACAAAACTTTTCCTCATTTTTGCCTATTTTGATTCTGTAATTCGCAAGAAGTTCAGCCATTTTGTAGTATCAGCAATGAAATGAAAATGTGTTCAAATATTTTAATAAAATCTTTCCTTTAAAAAGCTTTTTATTCAGGGTAGCCACGGACACTGGAAAACCTGGAAAAAGCTGAAAAATTTTTCCAGGTATGGAAAAATCATGGAATTTTATAATTTGGGCAAAATCATGGAAAAATCATGGAATTTTATTTCCAAAGCCCGCGAAAATTTTAAATGGCCATTTCATTGAGCTTGCTTTTTTTATGGAACACCTGAAGGAGAACTGAGAACTTGTCCTTTTGTCACTGGAGCAAAATGTGAGCTCAACTTGATTCAGTCTTTTTTTCATACTTATTGTGAAACAATTTTTGTGATGCCATGATGAAGTCAAAACCAATGAATGGCAAATAAAATGAGATAAATGACATTAATTCACCAGATGCCAAGCCCCCTATTCATGCCAGTAGCTGAGTGTAAACTCTGCCCAGTATGTCATCCCACAACATGTTGGAGCCCTGAGTCCAACAGTCACAGATTAATAGCTTTTTAATATGGTGTAGCTTCTTTAATGCATACACTGTTGCACTTAAGTCTTAATATGTAATTATCTGTGAATAGGATACACTTCAACTGATCAGTTTACCAGAAGAACCAGATGATGACCACCTTTCCTGTCGGGAAGATGAAGATCAATTCTAATTCCAATTATAGCGCTTATCCCAGTCTAAAGAAAGACTCTAGGTGCACCAAACAGAAAAAGCAGAAAACTATAATCATCAACCTGAGACACAGCAAGGGTCAGTGGATATACTTGTGCAAAGAGATAAGTTATGAGCTTCTTTCTAAATGAGTGGAGAGATGTGACTGAACGTACATCATCCGGAAAATCATTCCAAATCTTTCGAGCATTATAAGTAAAGCTGAGGCCAAAATACTAAGAAGACTTATATACTGAAGTGTGGGACCTCAAGGAAAACACCATCAGCTTGGCTGTTGCGTTTTATAAACACTTTGTCTAGGTTTAAGGAAAGGTACAAAATATTTTGGATAACCACTATGTGGGAACTTGTACACCAGTAAGACAGTCTTGAATACGGGACAATGTTCAATAGGCAACCAATGGAGACTCTTCCTAACAGGAGTGATGTGTATATACTTAATGGTGTTGGTAACAATTCTAGCCAGAGTATTTTGAACACAATCAATTTTCGCAGAAAAAAAATTTCAGAGGACAAACCCTGTAGTGAAATTGTTGAATGCATTAGGTTGTCATGGGGTGGTTCTGCATTCTTGCCCTCAAACATACCTCAGTATCATCTATAGACTTCATGTGAACTGGTCTCCATAGCCAGCCAATGGCAAAGTGTTGGTATTTCCAGAGGACTGGCTGTGTCGTAAGCTAGAGGATGTGAATCTTACTCTGTCTACCATATGCTCAATCTGCTCCACTAAAGCTGGTGGCTTCGACTTCGACTAGTTCACAAAACCACCCAAATCACAGTTTCGGTAGTGTATCTTGCATCCAGCTCAAAATCCACAAGGTAGGCTAACAGACAGGTTGGTCTTGTGGTAAAAGGATGCTGCATTGGTTAACAGTCTGGTTGCCTGAGGTTTGAAGCCTTCTTGCCATGCCACTGTTCCATCCCCTGTATATCACCTGGAAACTGTGCCAAAGTGATAGAAGGGGGCCAAAGAGGCTAGTTACATCAGTTACTCTGCAGAGGGTTTTAATAGGTGCGTAAGTAAGTTGCAGGATCAAATACAGAGTAATTTCAGGATTCTACACCAGGAACTGAGCAAGGGGGAAATCAGTGAATTAAGCATGCCAGCTCCTCACTGAAGAGATGTTTTACATCTCGCATCTTTTATCCAGAAAGTCACATTTTTTTGTGCAAGGCAATGCAAAAATTCTCTCCTACAGAAAGGAAGTTTGTGATCTTGCTAGAGTTCAGTAGTGTTGAAGACGGTAAACCGGAAACCTATTTGCCGACCGAAAGACACTGATCCGGTTACGTTTCGTTTTCTTGTAACCAAAACCGGTTTCACCACATGTAGTCAATATTTTAACTTAAGTTTACCAAAATATTAAACTGCAACAAATATTTTCGGGTTGGCATCAAGGTGCCAACAAGTTCAGCCATGGGGGTTCCTATTGTCGACACAGTTGGGTGTTAGTATTGATCAGCATGTAGTTTGTAATCTTTGATTCTATTGGTTCTCGATTGGTTCACCTCCACCAGACCTTGGGGTTCTGCCATTTGAATCCTGGAGGTGAACGGGGTGACATTGAAAAGTTTCAGAAGCTTTATTTTTACAAGTTATTTTACATCTTAGGGTTTTTAGTTTTTACTGTTTAATGTTTTAACTGACGACATGGCAGAAGCAGCCACTCGTCCATACAACTTGAGGTCAAGAGAAGAAGTAGTGGAGCTTCCAGTTCAACTTCAGCTGTCGGATGACACCCGATTTATGTTGGATCTCCTGGCCAACAACAAGGACAATGGGCAAGTGTCAGATACAGATTCTTCTATCGATGAACGTGACTGTGAAGCGTTGGTTAATAGCCCAAGTACTAGTGTAACAAATGCTGGTTCGGATCAGAATCCGGCCATAGGGGGGTCCGTTAGCCAACAAATGATTAATATGCAGATATTGCAACAGTTGCAGTCGTTAGGGCAACGACTAGACAATATGGAAGAAAAATCATGTAAAAAGACTTCTGATCAGGCTAAAGTAAAAAACAAAACTGTCAAAACAAAAAAGGTCAAAAATTCTGAAACCCCGGTCACAGTGGCTCCACAGAGTAAACACCTTGGTACAGTCCCAGATCTCAATACCTTGAGGCAGGATGCCCTGATACAGCTTAAGGTAGAAGAGCGGCTAAAGCAAGTCCAAGAAAATGACAAACCAGGTAAAATTAAATTCCTTAGGGGAGGGGCTGTTGAAGTTTTGGTTCAGAACAAAGTTAAATGGCCTCATGAGTATGTTCTTTCCGGTTCAAGTAAGGAACGGGTTTCCTATGATCAGTTGTCTGTACTCCAATGGGTGGCTGGCTTTTGCCGCATTATGAAGGAAGAAAAAAATTCGGATTCCAAAGATTTTATGTTAGATTATCTGGTTTCATTGTTGGACGATGCCCAAGATTTTTCTTGGGAAGCGGCAAAAGCCAGCCACGCGGTTCTCCTGTGTCGGATGGAGCAAGGGGAGGTTGCCAATTACTCACAGGTTGAAAAAATTGATCGGATCCGGCGAGCCAATGCCCAAAGACATACCCATCCTTCCAGTCATTCCCAGTTTCACAAGAAAATTTTTCAGAAAACTCAAAAAGCAATGCCATGTCACTACTTTAACCAGGGCACGTGTTCCCACACCAAAACTCATGATACCAGGGGTGTTAGGTACAATCACGTGTGCAGTGTATGCTTTTCCAGTGGAAAAATGTTTCCACATCCGGAAATTGAGTGTAAGAATAAGTTGAAGAAAATTTCAGCATCAAAAAACGAGTAAATGTGGGTACTACTTGGGCTGGTCACCCACGCACACGTACCAGAATTATGTATGCAACAAAATTCAAAAATGCCCAGAATGAGATAGAAGCTTCTGACTTGTTAATTCAGTCATGGTACAGGAAATTTAAGCAATTCTCTGAAATTATTCCTGGCAAGAGTTATGCTCAGGCCCTGAAACAGAAGGTTCCTTACCATGACGTTCCCATTGAGCCTGTACCCTGTACCCCCAGTAAGGTACATAGTACCACCTTCAAACAAAAAACCCCTGTTACAAATACAATTTTGTCCAAAGTCGTCAAAAAATCACATCGGTGTCAAACTCATCCCACTGTGGCCGGGGTCCCTGTGAAATACGGCAAATGTATTCCTGCAAAGTATTCAGTATACGAGCCACGAGATACTGTTTTGTTATATAACAGATTTCAATGTCTGCATGAATCAGCTGATTCCCCGGACAATGCTGGTCATAATAATATGTACACAGGGCAAGGTTTGTCTCAGTATTGTGGCGTGATAACTGTGTTCTTAGGCAACAGAAAAAACAGCGCTCTGAGGAGTGCAAACCTCCATCCTGTTTTGAAAATTCACAGCCCGTGTTGGCTAGACAGGAAAAATTTTTGTTTACAGGGAATAAAAACGAAACAGGGTTTTGGGCAAGGGGTTCAGGAAATAAAAAACAGGATGTTGACATGTCAATCTCAGATGTAAGCCTCGACATGACCAATGTAAATGTAGCCACACACAATGTGGATCAACAGAATATGACCTCTGACAGTGTATTTAGTTGTGTATCCTCAGATAGAGGTTTCTTACCTCCTGACATCCCCGATATGCACTGTAAGCCGAATTTGGCTTTACCAAAAGTATTTTAGGAGGGGAATAAAAACGGAATTGGGTCTTTGGACGGGTTCAGTGCTCATTTCAGAGATGTCAATGACCAAAATGTCGTAGTTCACACTCACACAACAGCCGGAAACAGTGATTCGGTTTCCACAGTTGATTATCACACTGTTATAGACGGAAACTGTGACCTTAATAATATACAACTAACTGAGTGTGATGATATTCCAGTCATTACTAACAATTCACAAATCTTTAATGCTGTAACTAATCAGAAACATAAGTTTGGCTTTTGCCCTCTTAGCAAATTCCAGTTATATGATGGGGATCCGGTCAGACACAATACCAGCTTCACTGATCTCCAGGCACACAAACTGATAAAGGCAAGTGGGAAGCCAAATTTTTTGGGCTGTCGTATCCCAGTCCAATCAAATCTTAATATTGCAAGGTGACATTCATACTTATCTGAATACTGGGACGCTCAGCTCCTGGATCTATTAGAATTCGGATTTCCTCTCGATTTTCCACGAGACAGTATTCTAATGTCCACAGAACAGAATCATACTTCTGCTCTCCAGAATCTTCAACATGTACAAGCATACATTGAGGAGGAATTATCATTTAAAGCCATGTTAGGTCCCTTTGACCATAAGCCCATTCCGCTTCATGTATCCCCTCTAATGGTCAGGGACAAGCAGGACTCTAACAAGAAGAGGACTATAATGGACCTAAGTTGGCCCAAAGGGGCCTCAGTCAATGCTCATGTTCAAAAGGACATATATCTAGGTACCCAGTATACACTTAATTACCCTTCCATAGATTCCATTACAGATACTTTGTGCAAACTGGGACCAGCAGCCAAAATTTATAAAGTCGATATCAGTCGCGCATTTAGGCAAATTAAAATAGACCCCTTGGACATTGACTTATTAGGTCTAACTTTTCAAAATCAGTATTTTATCGATAAATCGGTACCGTTCGGATATCGAAATGGGAGCCAAATTTTTCAGAGGTGCACAGATGCAATTAGGTTTACAATGCAACAGCATGGCTTTCCTCACCTCTTTAATTACATAGACGACCTTATATATACTGGATTGCCCTCCCAGATTCAACCCTCTTATCAATTTTTGTTACAATTACTTCAGGAATTAGGTTTGGAAATTTCCCAGAAAAAATTGGTACCCCCTGACACTGTAGTAACTTGTCTTGGCATACAAATCGATACCGTTAATCGTACTCTTCAATTCCCCAACAAAAATTAAAAGAAATTGTCAACTTATGTAATAATTGGGTTACTAAGACTTATTGTAGCAAGAGAGCCCTTCAATCACTACTTGGTAGTTTATTATACATCAGCAAGTGTGTTAAGCCAGCCCGTTTTTTCCTTAATCGCATACTTGGTCTCTTGAGAAGTAATTTTGAAGTGCAAAAAATATTGCTTGACAATGCCTTCTTCAAGGACTTGGCCTGGTTTAATACCTTCTTATGTAACTTTAATGGTATTACTTACTATCACAAGACATTCCCTAGTGCTCAGGTGTACTTAGATGCATGCTTAACAGGCTTAGGCGGCCATTTTGATTCTATGGTATATACCTTACAGATCCCCCAGGGTTATAAAGATTACAACATTTGCCATCTTGAGATGTTAAATATCATAGTTGCAGCCAAGATTTGGGCTGTTTATTGGCACAACAGAAAGATCCAAATACATTGTGATAATATGGCTGTGGTCCAGGTTTTAAATACTGGGAAAACCAGGGACTCAGTCTTGGCTACCTGTGCCAGGAATTTATGGCTTCTGGCTGCCACATACAACATTGAATTCTTGTTCACACATATAGCAGGCAAATCCAATAACATAGCAGATCTTTTATCCTGGTGGGCTTTGACTGATAACCCCATGGCTAAGTTAACAGATCTTCTTCCCTGCCATAATTGGGTGGACACTCATATAGACCTCACTCTCCTTAATTATGACATATGATTGATAATATTCTTTCCTACACCTATATCTTTTCTGTTTTTCAGATTTCACCGGTGTGGCAGCCCAGCTGGCCACCTCTGCTTCTGCTAGGCTTCCACTGGGTCTCAGGCCTTCCACATTAAGGCAATATACGCGTATGTGGAGAGATTTCCTGGCTTTCCAGGTGGCGGCTGGGCTGCCCCACTTCAAGGTGAATTCCAAATTTTTACTTTCATTTATGGAATATTTGTACCAAAGCAACTTATCATCCTCTCATATTGCTAATTATATGGCTGCTTTGAGGTCTTTTTATATACTAAATGCCTTGGATACAACACCTTTTAGGGATGAGCGAATTCCATTATTCTTAAAGTTTATAAAAATTCAGGCCCCCTTTTCCCCTACCATGAAGACTAGCATTGATATCACACTGCTAGAATCTATAGTTCAGCAATGCTCTGTTTTTCCTCATAGTGAAGTTTTTCAGCCTCTGTACTTACTTTCCTTCTTTTCATTCCTCCGCCCTTCAAATATACTCCCACACACTATCAAGACATTTGACCCTTCTAGACAACTGGCCAGAGGGGATTTTATTCTTTCTCAAACCAGTGCAGTCTTGTTAATCAAATGGTCTAAGACAATGCAGGATCGTAAACAATGTGTTACCATTCCTCTCCCCTCACTAGGAAACTCACCATTGTGTCCTATCAAGGCTGTCAACAACATGATTCTCCTCCACCCTGCAGGAGACAATGACCCCTTGTTTGTAATCCCCAGATCTACTTCACTTGTTCCCCTCACTGATTCCATGGCCAGGAAGCATTTAAAGAAAATCTCCAATATTCTAGGTCTCCACCCTCCTCTCACATTCCATGCTTTCAGGCGGGCAGGTGCCATGTGGGCATTCCAGAATGGTGTTCCTTTAGAACACATCATGAAGCATGGCACCTGGAAATCTGATGCGGTCTGGACCTACCTCTCCTCTACTCCTTCAGCTACATCCCCTGTTTCCCTTGCGTTTCAGGCTTCCCTACACTCTTAACACTACTTGGGGTTTGGGTGATCTCCTGACCTAATAACAAATAAAATAATATTTCATCACAAGTTCTAATACATTTTACATACCTTTTACTAAATTTATTTTCCAAATTTATCACTGGTTAACATGTGTGTAACACATGGTTGCTCCACTAGCTAGTCACAACGCATTACTTCTGACATTGGAACGACCTTACACTATGAACTAACTAATGCTCCCTGGCTGGGTAGTGTGATTCACCTCACTGTCGTTCGGCTCGTACATTCCAAGGTCACCTCTATTTTGACCTTTGTGGACTATTTTAGCCCCATTGTGACCCCTATGTCAAAGGTCAAGCTTCAAGGTCCACTAGACCTTGTCCATGTCAAAGGTCAAACCCTCAAGGTCGATTAGACCTTGACCTTGCAATGTTCATATGACCTTGGTTCACTAGTGAGGGTCATCCCAATGTCAGCTTTAGTTTTGATCAGAAGTATACCTATTACTGTAAATAAACTTGTGCATATGTCAAAAGAAGTAGAAATAGAATTTGAAAACCCAATCTGTGTTTTATTTCTTTATTTGCTAAATTTGGGAACCGCTGGTGGCTGTTCGGGTTGGCATCAAGGTGCCAACAAGTTCAGCCATGGGGGTTCCTATTGTCGACACAGTTGGGTGTTAGTATTGATCAGCACGTAGTTTGTAATCTTTGATTCTATTGGTTCTCGATTGGTTCACCTCCACCAGACCTTGGGGTTCTGCCATTTGAATCCTGGAGGTGAACGGGGTGACATTGAAAAGTTTCACCCTCCCTTAGTTTGTACCCCCCCTTGTTGTTAGATGTTACATTGTGTTTATTGTAACTGTATTGTATGGAACAAGATACTGCCATCTACTGTTTTTCAGATAGCCAGAAGTCATTTCTGGCTGATGTCGATATCCATCACACTCACAATTGCAATTTGGCTCATTGATTGCAACTCAGGCTGTGCTATGTCAGCCTGTGGTTCTTGGAGCTTCCTATGGACATAATATGGTGGCTTGCCTCTTCAGCTCCAGTTGTTGTGTGATAGCATATGAACTATGAATCCCTGTGTTTCAATTATGTAATTTCTTCGAATGTAGATTAATTATTATTAAGCGTCCCTTGAAAAGGGGACGCTTATTGGTTTCACCCCTGGTTTTCAGTCAGCCGCCGCCGCCGCCGCATTATCGTCTCCCTTGAATATCTCCCTTGTTATTAGGCCTATCCAAATGATATGTGGCAGTGTTCTTCTATAGGCGTGGGGAAATTTTTTGACAGGCATAAATTTGAGATTTGACCTTTTTCAAGGTCACATTATCAAAAATTCAAAAAAAAATTTACTTCCTTTTCACTAGATTTCCTCAGAAAGTACTGGGTGTGGGTCAACCAAATTTGGTATGCACATTCCTGAGGGAAGAATCTAGGCGCCAGTCGATATTGGGATCAATCAGGCCATAATTGACCGATTGACGGGCGATTGATTATAAGTTCATAAAAATTTTGCTAAGATTAAGCCTTGAACTCGCTTATTATTGGTCGTAGAGGTTTGGGATGGTATACCAACATATAGGAAATCATGTGCTGGGAATCTTCTGGTGTGGTCAGATTTGACCTTGGGCCCCTCGTTCAAGGTCAAGCGAGGATAGGCAAAGTTTAAAGTGCTTATAACTCGCTTATTATTGGTCCTAGAGGTTTGGGATGGTATACCAACATATAGGAAACCATGGGCTGGGAATCTTTTGGTGTGGTCAGATTTGACCTTGGACGTCTCCTTCAAGGTCAAACGGGGATAGCCAAACTGGAAAGTGCTTATAACTCGCTTATTATTGGTCCTAGAGGTTTGGGATGGTATACCAACATATAGGAAATCATGTGCTGGGAATCTTCTGGTGTGGTCGCATTTGACCTTGGGCCCCCCCCTTCAAGGTCAAACGAGCATAGCCAAACTTAAAAGTGCTTATAACTCGCTTATTATTGGTCCTAGAGGTTTGGGATGGTATACCAACATATAGGAAATCATGGGCTGGGAATCTTCTGGTGTGGTCGGATTTGACCTTGGGCCCCTCGTTCAAGGTCAAAAGAGCATAGCCAAACTTAAAAGTGCTTATAACTCGCTTATTATTGGTCCTAGAGGTTTGTGATGGTATACCAACATATAGGAAATCATGTGCTGGGAATCTTCTGGTGTGGTCGCATTTGACCTTGGGCCCCCCCCTTCAAGGTCAAACGAGGATAGCCAAACTGAAAAGTGCTTATAACTCGCTTATTATTGGTCCTAGAGGTTTGGGATGGTATACCAACATATAGGAAATCATGTGCTGGGAATCTTCTGGTGTGGTCACATTTGACCTTGGGCCCCCCCTTCAAGGTCAAACGAGGATAACCAAACTGAAAAGTGCTTATAACTCGCTTATTATTGGTCCTAGAGGTTTGGGATGGTATACCAACATATAGGAAATCATGGGCTGGGAATCTTCTGGTGTGGTCGGATTTGACCTTGGGCCCCTCGTTCAAGGTCAAAAGAGCATAGCCAAACTTAAAAGTGCTTATAACTCGCTTATTATTGGTCCTAGAGGTTTGTAATGGTATACCAACATATAGGAAATCATGTGCTGGGAATCTTCTGGTGTGGTCGCATTTGACCTTGGGCCCCCCCTTCAAGGTCAAACGAGGATAGCCAAACTGAAAAGTGCTTATAACTCGCTTATTATTGGTCCTAGAGGTTTGGGATGGTATACCAACATATAGGAAATCATGTGCTGGGAATCTTCTGGTGTGGTCAGATTTGACCTTGGGCCTCTCCTTCAAGGTCAAACGAGGATAGCCAAACATAAAAATGCTTATAACTCGCTTTTTATTGGTCCTAGAGCTTTGGGATGGTAAACTGACATGTAGGAAATCATGGGCTAGGAATCTTCTGGTGTGGTCGGATTTGACCTTTGGCCCCTCCTTCAAGGTACAACGAGCATAGCTAAACTTAAAAGTGCTTATAACTCGCTTATTATTGGTCCTAGAGGTTTGGGATGGTATACCAACATATAGAAAATCATGGGCTGGGAACCATCTGGTGTGGTCGAATTTGACCTTGGGCCCCTCCTTCAAGGTCAAATGAGGATAGGCAAACTTAAAAGTGCTTATAACTCGCTTATTATTGGTCCTAGAGGTTTGGGATGGTATACCAACATATAGGAAATCATGTGCAGGGAATCTTCTGGTGTGGTCAGATTTGACCTTGGGCCTCTCCTTCAAGGTCAAACGTGGATAGGCAAAGTTTAAAGTGCTTATAACTCGCTTATTATTGGCCCTAGAGGTTTTGGACGGCATACCAACATATAGGAAATCATGGGCTGGTAATCTTTTGGTGTGGTTAGATTTGACCTTGGGCCTCTCCTTCAAGGTCAAACGAGGATAGCCAAACTGAAAAGTGCTTATAACTTGCTTATTATTAGTCCTAGCGGTTTGGGATGGTATACCAACATATAGGAAATCATGGCCTGGGAATCTTTTGGTGTGGTCGGATTTAACCTTGGGCCTCTCCTTCAAGGTCAAACGAGGATAGCCAAACTGAAAAGTGCTTATAACTCGCTTTTTATTGGTCCTAGAGCTTTGGGATGGTAAACTGACATGTAGGAAATCATGGGCTAGGAATCTTCTGGTGTGGTCGGATTTGACCTTTGGCCCCTCCTTCAAGGTACAACGAGCATAGCCAAACTTAAAAGTGCTTATAACTCGCTTATTATTGGTCCTAGAGGTTTGGGATGGTATACCAACATATAGGAAATCATGTGCAGGGAATCTTCTGGTGTGGTCAGATTTGACCTTGGGCCTCTCATTCAAGGTCAACCGAGGATAGGCAAAGTTTAAAGTGCTTATAACTCGCTTATTATTGGCCCTAGAGCTTTTGGATGGCATACCAACATATAGGAAATCATGGGCTGGTAATCTTTTGGTGTGGTTAGATTTGACCTTGGGCCTCTCCTTCAAGGTCAAACGAGGATAGCCAAACTGAAAAGTGCTTATAACTTGCTTATTATTAGTCCTAGCGGTTTGGGATGGTATACCAACATGTAGGAATTCATGGCCTGGGAATCTTTTGGTGTGGTCGGATTTAACCTTGGGCCTCTCCTTCAAGGTCAAAAGAGGATAGCCAAACATAAAAATGCTTATAACTCGCTTATTATTGGTCCTAGAGCTTTGGGATGGTAAACTGACATGTAGGAAATCATGTGCCAGGAATCTTCTGGTGTGGTCGGATTTGACCTTGGGCCCCTCCTTCAAGGTCAAACGAGCATAGCCAAACTTAAAAGTGCTTATAACTCGCTTATTATTGGTCCTACAGGTTTGTGATGGTATACCAACCTATAGGAAATCATGGGCTGGGGACCTTCTGGTGTGGTCGGATTTGACCTTGGCCCTCTCCTTCAAGGTCAAATAAGGATAGCCAAACATAAAAATGCTTATAACTCGCTTATTATTGGTCCTAGAGCTTTGGGATGGTATACCAACATATAGGAAATCATGGGCAGGGAATCTTATGCTGTGGTCGGATTTGACCTTGGGGCCCCCTTCAAGGTCAAGCGAGGGTAGTCAAAGTTAAAAGTGCTGATAACTCGCTTATTATTGGTCCTAGAGGTATGGGACGGTAAAGCAACATGCAGGAAATCATGGGCTGGTAATATTTTAGTGTGGTCGTATTTGACCTTGGGCCTCCCCTTCAAGGTCAAATGAGGATAGGCAAACATAGAAGTGCTTATAACTCGCTTATTATTGGTCCTAGAGGTTTGGGATGGTATACCAACATATAGGAAATCATGGGCTGGGAATCTTCTGGTGTGGTCGGATTTGACCTTGGGCCCCTCGTTCAAGGTCAAAAGAGCATAGCCAAACTTAAAAGTGCTTATAACTCGCTTATTATTGGCCCTAGAGGTTTGTAATGGTATAACAACATATAGGAAATCATGTGCTGGGAATCTTCTGGTGTGGTCGCATTTGACCTTGGGCCCCCCCTTCAAGGTCAAACGAGGATAGCCAAACTGAAAAGTGCTTATAACTCGCTTATTATTGGTCCTAGAGGTTTGGGATGGTATACCAACATATAGGAAATCATGTGCTGGGAATCTTCTGGTGTGGTCAGATTTGACCTTGGGCCTCTCCTTCAAGGTCAAACGAGGATAGCCAAACATAAAAATGCTTATAACTCGCTTTTTATTGGTCCTAGAGCTTTGGGATGGTAAACTGACATGTAGGAAATCATGGGCTAGGAATCTTCTGGTGTGGTCGGATTTGACCTTTGGCCCCTCCTTCAAGGTACAACGAGCATAGCTAAACTTAAAAGTGCTTATAACTCACTTATTATTGGTCCTAGAGGTTTGGGATGGTATACCAACATATAGAAAATCATGGGCTGGGAACCATCTGGTGTGGTCGAATTTGACCTTGGGCCCCTCCTTCAAGGTCAAATGAGGATAGGCAAACTTAAAAGTGCTTATAACTCGCTTATTATTGGTCCTAGAGGTTTGGGATGGTATACCAACATATAGGAAATCATGTGCAGGGAATCTTCTGGTGTGGTCAGATTTGACCTTGGGCCTCTCCTTCAAGGTCAAACGTGGATAGGCAAAGTTTAAAGTGCTTATAACTCGCTTATTATTGGCCCTAGAGGTTTTGGACGGCATACCAACATATAGGAAATCATGGGCTGGTAATCTTTTGGTGTGGTTAGATTTGACCTTGGGCCTCTCCTTCAAGGTCAAACGAGGATAGCCAAACTGAAAAGTGCTTATAACTTGCTTATTATTAGTCCTAGCGGTTTGGGATGGTATACCAACATATAGGAAATCATGGCCTGGGAATCTTTTGGTGTGGTCGGATTTAACCTTGGGCCTCTCCTTCAAAGTCAAACGAGGATAGCCAAACTGAAAAGTGCTTATAACTCGCTTTTTATTGGTCCTAGAGCTTTGGGATGGTAAACTGACATGTAGGAAATCATGGGCTAGGAATCTTCTGGTGTGGTCGGATTTGACCTTTGGCCCCTCCTTCAAGGTACAACGAGCATAGCCAAACTTAAAAGTGCTTATAACTCGCTTATTATTGGTCCTAGAGGTTTGGGATGGTATACCAACATATAGAAAATCATGGGCTGGGAACCATCTGGTGTGGTCGAATTTGACCTTGGACCCCTCCTTCAAGGTCAAATGAGGATAGGCAAACTTAAAAGTGCTTATAACTCGCTTATTATTGGCCCTAGAGCTTTTGGATGGCATACCAACATATAGGAAATCATGGGCTGGTAATCTTTTGGTGTGGTTAGATTTGACCTTGGGCCTCTCCTTCAAGGTCAAACGAGGATAGGCAAACTGAAAAGTGCTTATAACTTGCTTATTATTAGTCCTAGCGGTTTGGGATGGTATACCAACATGTAGGAATTCATGGCCTGGGAATCTTTTGGTGTGGTCGGATTTAACCTTGGGCCTCTCCTTCAAGGTCAAAAGAGGATAGCCAAACATAAAAATGCTTATAACTTGCTTATTATTGGTCCTAGAGCTTTGGGATGGTAAACTGACATGTAGGAAATCATGTGCCAGGAATCTTCTGGTGTGGTCGGATTTGACCTTGGGCCCCTCCTTCAAGGTCAAACGAGCATAGCCAAACTTAAAAGTGCTTATAACTCGCTTATTATTGGTCCTACAGGTTTGTGATGGTATACCAACCTATAGGAAATCATGGGCTGGGGACCTTCTGGTGTGGTCGGATTTGACCTTGGCCCTCTCCTTCAAGGTCAAATAAGGATAGCCAAACATAAAAATGCTTATAACTCGCTTATTATTGGTCCTAGAGCTTTGGGATGGTATACCAACATATAGGAAATCATGGGCAGGGAATCTTATGCTGTGGTCGGATTTGACCTTGGGGCCCCCTTCAAGGTCAAGCGAGGGTAGTCAAAGTTAAAAGTGCTGATAACTCGCTTATTATTGGTCCTAGAGGTATGGGACGGTAAAGCAACATGCAGGAAATCATGGGCTGGTAATATTTTAGTGTGGTCGTATTTGACCTTGGGCCTCCCCTTCAAGGTCAAATGAGGATAGGCAAACATAGAAGTGCTTATAACTCGCTTATTATTGGTCCTAGAGGTTTGGGATGGTATACCAACATATAGGAAATCATGGGCTGGGAATCTTCTGGTGTGGTCGGATTTGACCTTGGGCCCCTCGTTCAAGGTCAAAAGAGCATAGCCAAACTTAAAAGTGCTTATAACTCGCTTATTATTGGCCCTAGAGGTTTGTAATGGTATACCAACATATAGGAAATCATGTGCTGGGAATCTTCTGGTGTGGTCGCATTTGACCTTGGGCCCCCCCTTCAAGGTCAAACGAGGATAGCCAAACTGAAAAGTGCTTATAACTCGCTTATTATTGGTCCTAGAGGTTTGGGATGGTATACCAACATATAGGAAATCATGTGCTGGGAATCTTCTGGTGTGGTCAGATTTGACCTTGGGCCTCTCCTTCAAGGTCAAACGAGGATAGCCAAACATAAAAATGCTTATAACTCGCTTTTTATTGGTCCTAGAGCTTTGGGATGGTAAACTGACATGTAGGAAATCATGGGCTAGGAATCTTCTGGTGTGGTCGGATTTGACCTTTGGCCCCTCCTTCAAGGTACAACGAGCATAGCTAAACTTAAAAGTGCTTATAACTCACTTATTATTGGTCCTAGAGGTTTGGGATGGTATACCAACATATAGAAAATCATGGGCTGGGAACCATCTGGTGTGGTCGAATTTGACCTTGGGCCCCTCCTTCAAGGTCAAATGAGGATAGGCAAACTTAAAAGTGCTTATAACTCGCTTATTATTGGTCCTAGAGGTTTGGGATGGTATACCAACATATAGGAAATCATGTGCAGGGAATCTTCTGGTGTGGTCAGATTTGACCTTGGGCCTCTCCTTCAAGGTCAAACGTGGATAGGCAAAGTTTAAAGTGCTTATAACTCGCTTATTATTGGCCCTAGAGGTTTTGGACGGCATACCAACATATAGGAAATCATGGGCTGGTAATCTTTTGGTGTGGTTAGATTTGACCTTGGGCCTCTCCTTCAAGGTCAAACGAGGATAGCCAAACTGAAAAGTGCTTATAACTTGCTTATTATTAGTCCTAGCGGTTTGGGATGGTATACCAACATATAGGAAATCATGGCCTGGGAATCTTTTGGTGTGGTCGGATTTAACCTTGGGCCTCTCCTTCAAGGTCAAACGAGGATAGCCAAACTGAAAAGTGCTTATAACTCGCTTTTTATTGGTCCTAGAGCTTTGGGATGGTAAACTGACATGTAGGAAATCATGGGCTAGGAATCTTCTGGTGTGGTCGGATTTGACCTTTGGCCCCTCCTTCAAGGTACAACGAGCATAGCCAAACTTAAAAGTGCTTATAACTCGCTTATTATTGGTCCTAGAGGTTTGGGATGGTATACCAACATATAGAAAATCATGGGCTGGGAACCATCTGGTGTGGTCGAATTTGACCTTGGGCCCCTCCTTCAAGGTCAAATGAGGATAGGCAAACTTAAAAGTGCTTATAACTCGCTTATTATTGGTCCTAGAGGTTTGGGATGGTATACCAACATATAGGAAATCATGTGCTGGGAATCTTCTGGTGTGGTCAGATTTGACCTTGGGCCTCTCATTCAAGGTCAACCGAGGATAGGCAAAGTTTAAAGTGCTTATAACTCGCTTATTATTGGCCCTAGAGCTTTTGGATGGCATACCAACATATAGGAAATCATGGGCTGGTAATCTTTTGGTGTGGTTAGATTTGACCTTGGGCCTCTCCTTCAAGGTCAAACGAGGATAGCCAAACTGAAAAGTGCTTATAACTTGCTTATTATTAGTCCTAGCGGTTTGGGATGGTATACCAACATGTAGGAAATCATGGCCTGGGAATCTTTTGGTGTGGTCGGATTTAACCTTGGGCCTCTCCTTCAAGGTCAAAAGAGGATAGCCAAACATAAAAATGCTTATAACTCGCTTATTATTGGTCCTAGAGCTTTGGGATGGTAAACTGACATGTAGGAAATCATGTGCCAGGAATCTTCTGGTGTGGTCGGATTTGACCTTGGGCCCCTCCTTCAAGGTCAAACGAGCATAGCCAAACTTAAAAGTGCTTATAACTCGCTTATTATTGGTCCTACAGGTTTGTGATGGTATACCAACCTATAGGAAATCATGGGCTGGGGACCTTCTGGTGTGGTCGGATTTGACCTTGGCCCTCTCCTTCAAGGTCAAATAAGGATAGCCAAACATAAAAATGCTTATAACTCGCTTATTATTGGTCCTAGAGCTTTGGGATGGTATACCAACATATAGGAAATCATGGGCAGGGAATCTTATGCTGTGGTCGGATTTGACCTTGGGGCCCCCTTCAAGGTCAAGCGAGGGTAGTCAAAGTTAAAAGTGCTGATAACTCGCTTATTATTGGTCCTAGAGGTATGGGACGGCAAAGCAACATGCAGGAAATCATGGGCTGGTAATATTTTAGTGTGGTCGTATTTGACCTTGGGCCTCCCCTTCAAGGTCAAATGAGGATAGGCAAACATAGAAGTGCTTATAACTCACTTATTATTGGTCCTAGAGGTTTGGGATGGTAAACCAAGATGTAGGAAATCATGGACTTGGAATCTTTTCTTGGGATCGGATTTGACCTTGGGACCCTCCTTCAAGGTCAAATGAGGATAGGCAAACTTAAAAGTGCTTATAACTTGCTTATGAGTCGCTTACTATTGGTCCTACAAGTTTTGGATATTAAACCAACCTATAGGAGTTCATGGTTTGCAATTTTTTTTCATTTGTGATTTTGAAATGTTTTGCAGTTGGCCTTCATATCTGTGACAAGTGTATTTACTTTGCAACCTCTTGCTTTTGACTAAAGTTACATATATTTTTTCCTGTAGAGTACAACAACTCTATATATTACTTTGTTCTCTTTCTTTTATATTTGTAAAAAGGAATTTGTAATCTTTCCCCTTCATTAATCCAACAAACAGAAACTTCACTCAGTTTACCATATTTTGAAGTGAATTACCACTGAATTATGTTCTAATGATATATATTAGGATAGTAAGTTGTTACAGTTGTAAATGTCTGATGTACTGCATATATTCAAAAAGTATACAGATCCATGCCACCTTAAAAGTAGATTCAACATTTTCTTTACACTCACTCAGAGCCTTGCTTAAGGCTCAAGTACCCTAGTAATTAAGAGAAAAGATACAGAAAACATGGTTTTGCATAATGTACTCTTACAATTAACATGTACTGGATTTTACACATGATATGTCTGCTCAGTTTATATCTCAAAACATGCATGAGTGCTTTATGAATACCAAATATCTGTGTACAAGTATGAAAACATATGGTACAAATTTGAGCCTTAAGCAAGGCTAACTCACTCAATGAGAATTTGGAGAAAAGACACTGTTGTATACTTCAAGGATGAAAACAATCATGTAGCCTTGTTCAGGTGCACAGATTGTTTCTGTTGAAATCACCATTTTTATCACCTTTTTAATATCACATCACTTTGTGGCATTGTCTGATGGAATATTGGTGATCGATGTGCCCAAGATGGGCATCATATTTAACAAGTCCCTATAATAATATACATTGCATCATACTCATTTTATTTCCTGTAGTATGTCACAGAACATTGTAGAAATAATATCGTGTGCTACTGACATTATCTACATATAACATAGCTTTCAGATAATTTGTTTTTTTATACACCGGACACATATTTTTGTTAAGGAAAACAATGACCTACAATATTATAATTGTTTCATTTTTAAAGCTGTAGAACTGTTTTTGAAATAAGTAAGGTTAATTGCTGGTGGTTTATATTTACAGTAACCTTGACCAAACATCCTAACCTGTGATGACAAATTTTAAAGTGGTTATAACTCACGTATTATTGGTCCTAAGGTTTGCAATATGAAACCAACCTAAGGGGAACCATAAGCTGGACTTGGGTCCTGTTTCGAGGTATATAGTTATAAATAGAGACTTTGGGAAAGACTAAGACAGTTGTAAAATACAGATGTTAAAAACACAACAAATGTATCAGTTTATGGGAATGATCTCCTCTTGAACTCTAAGATCCTTTTATAAAGGTAAACAGCAATAAAACCACACACATTGTGCAGAACTATGTATAAACATGGTCTCGGGTGTTTTACTATTATGGAGGAATACATAGATAGATAGATCTTTATTCAGCATTACATTACAATGTAATAATACAACAATTTAAAATAAATGCTGAAAGTAAATGTCAGAAGTTCAAATGAACTTATAACTAGACATCCCTAAATTTGGAGAGAACTGACAACATAAAGTTAAGAACATACAATAAATACTGAACAGAAATGCCTGCAGTTCAAATGAACTTATTAGTAAATATTACTTAACTTGGACATAACTGACAACAGAAAGTCAAGAAAGAAATACAGCAGATAAAATAGATTTCGATTTGTGACACAAAGAAGCTATTTAGCAATGAATATGCTAATTTGAACTGTTTGTCTGTTAATTAAATTTTAACATACTTGACAAAGTACTTAATGGTAAAAATATAGATTAAGATACACACAGATTTAGTACACAGATCCGTAACTTCCATTTGTCATACCATAATTTGTTGGATAGGCAATGGTTTTTTATATTTAGTGAGGAATTCTTCTTTTAATCTCTTCTTGAAGTTTATTATAGATGGCAACAATCTTACATGTGATGGAATTTGATTGTACAGTTTAACCCCTATAATACTAGGATATCTACTTTTCTGGAAAGTTTTGGGGATATTTTGATAAATGTTTCCACAGTTCCTTGTATTATTAGTTATGAACATGCTTGACATATCTATATCGTTCCATTAGTTTAGGTGGTATCAAATTCCTATCAGCTTTGAAAATATGAGTACATGTTTTGAATTTTATTATATCCCGTAACTTTAAACATTTGAATGCATTGTATGTGTTGCTTGTTGAATCTCTGTATCTTAAGGAGCCAATCAGGCACATTCCTGACAGAGGAATCTAAGCGCCAGTCGATATTGGGATCAATCGGGCCATAATTGAGCGATTAACGGGCGATTGAGTATAAGTTCATAAAAAATTTACTACGATTAAGCCTTGAACTCGCTTATTATTGGTCCTAGAGGTTTGGGATGGTGTACCAACATATAGGAAATCATGTGCTGGAAATCTTCTGGTGTGGTCAGATTTGACCTGGGGCCCCTCGTTAAAGATCAAAAGAGGATAGGCAAAGTTTTAAGTGCTTATAACTCGCTTATTATTGGTCCTAGAGGTTTGGAATGGTATACCAGCATATAGGAAATCATGTGCTGGGAATCATCTGGTGTGGTCAGATTTGACCTTGGGCCCCTCGTTTAAGGTCAAACGAAGATAGCCAAACATAAATGTGCTTATAACTCACTTATTATTGGTCCTAGAGCTTTGGGATGGTAAACCAACATATAGGAAACCATGGACAGGGAATCTCTTGGTGTGGTCAGATTTGACCTTGGGCTTCCTCTTCAAGGTCAAACGAGTATAGGCAAACATAAAAGTGCTTATAACTCGCTTATTATTGGTCCTAGAGGTTTGTGATGGTATACTAACATATAGAAAATCATGGGCTGGGAATCTTTTGGTGTGGTCAGATTTGACCTTGGGCCTCTTCTTCAAGGTGAAACAAGGATAGCCAAACATAAAAGTGCTTATAAGTGGCTTATTATTGGTCCTAGAGCTTTGGGATGGTAAACCAACCTGTAGGAAATCATGTGCTGGGAATCTTCTGGTGTGGTCAGATTTGACCTTTGGGACTCTCCTTCAAGGTCAAATGAGCATAACCAAACTTTAAAGTGCTTATAACTCGCTTATGATTGGTCCTAGAGGTTTGGGATGGTAAACCAACATGTAGAAATTAAGGGTTGGTAATCTTTTGCTGTGGTCGCAATTTGACCTTGGCCCTCTCCTTCAAGGTCAAATAAGCATAGCCAAACTTAAAAGTGCTTATAACTCACTTATTATTGGTCCTACAGGTTTAGGATGGTAAACCAACATGTAGGAAATCATGTGCTGGGAATCTTCTGGTGTGGTCAGATTTGATCTTAGGCCTCTCCTTCAAGGTCCAACGAGGATAGGAACTTTAAAGTGCTTATAACTCATTTATTATTGGTCCTACAGGTTTGGGATGGTATACCTACATATAGGAAATGATGGGCTTGAAATCTTTTGATGTGGTCAGATTTGACCTTGGGCCTCTCCTTCAAGGTCAAACAAGCATAGCCAAACTTTAAAGTGCTTCTTCTTTGCAGCTGAAAACACACAGTCAGCTGATACAGAACCCGTTCATAGGCACTGAGTGTTTTTTTCGTTTTAAGGTCACTCTTGTGATCCTAACATGGTCCTTTTCACGAACATTTCTCTTCACCAATAACATTTACCTCTTCACATTAGTCCTTTAGCATTTTATATAAAGCTTAAAAGCTGTAGGGACGCTTTGTTTTTGTGTACAAAAACTTTTGTCTAGTTTCTATTTAGAGTAATTGCTACTGCTGTTACTTTACACTTAAATGATTGTGTTTCACTCCATGACATGTCTATGATAGCATTTTCATGATTACCATGCTGCTATGTTAAATATTGAGTCATATTAGTCACCTCATTCAGTACTTATTGCTACTATATATACGTCAGTCATCCGTAGCATAGTACTTTATTTATAACTTATTTTAACTTTTAGTATCATACATGCTTCCGAATTGTCAGTAACTAATGTCTTCCTTCACCTTCAGATTCAGTAATTGAGGTGCATGCCACCATTCTTTTATTTGCTTATTCATTAACTGCATATGCAT
Organism: Sabellastarte sp. h YS-2021; assembly: GCA_964017235.1. Classification (NCBI taxonomy): domain Eukaryota; kingdom Metazoa; phylum Annelida; class Polychaeta; order Sabellida; family Sabellidae; genus Sabellastarte; species Sabellastarte sp. h YS-2021. The sequence goes on along the minus strand of OZ024935.1, from coordinate 81,754,600 downwards.
TTAACTTTTACATGTTTTATGTAATTTCCTTTATCTTCATACATTATTAAAATTTTTAGTGTTTTATTATGTTATCTACTACTTCTATTATTACTATTCATATGCACGTTGAATTGGTGGCTGACGCCAATGCAATTCTTGAGCGGTCTTATGTTACACTAAGGGACTGTACTGTTCAGTCACGTAAGGCAGTCATTGTATACAGCTAGGTGGATTGCGGGCCTCCAATTCACTGATCATTACAATGTGGTTGTTTTTCTGGCTTTAATTTCATGGCTTACACCTTGGCTTGACCTGGCTGTAACCTTTTTATGTTGGGTGATCTCCTGACCTAATAACAAATACAATAATATTTCATCACAAGTTCTAATACATTTTACATACCTTTTACTAAATTTATTTTCCAAATTTATCACTGGTTAACATGTGTGTAACACATGGTTGCTCCACTAGCTAGTCACAACGCATTACTTCTGACATTGGAACGACCTTACACTATGAACTAACTAATGCTCCCTGGCTGGGTAGTGTGATTCACCTCACTGTCGTTCGGCTCGTACATTCCAAGGTCACCTCTATTTTGACCTTTGTGGACTATTTTAGCCCCATTGTGACCCCTATGTCAAAGGTCAAGCTTCAAGGTCCACTAGACCTTGTCCATGTCAAAGGTCAAACCCTCAAGGTCGATTAGACCTTGACCTTGCAATGTTCATATGACCTTGGTTCACTAGTGAGGGTCATCCCAATGTCAGCTTTAGTTTTGATCAGAAGTATACCTATTACTGTAAATAAACTTGTGCATATGTCAAAAGAAGTAGAAATAGAATTTGAAAACCCAATCTGTGTTTTATTTCTTTATTTGCTAAATTTGGGAACCGCTGGTGGCTGTCACAGTATTTTATAATATTCCATCAATATATCACTCATTTTGGCCTCGAAAGTCTTCAAAAGGCCCATTGTTGTTCTTATTTATATACGAGTTACATCTTATGTACACGTTCGAAAACTTATTTCGTTGCGTTTGATAAATCAAACATACCCGGTTTTTCGCCGAATTTCCGCTTTCGGAAACCGGTTCTAAAATTCGCATTCAACCACAACACTAGAGTTCAGCAATGCTCACTTTCACATCCCTGTAAATCAGAGGTTAAGGTGTTTCAGTCCACGGGGCAAGCAGGAAAGCAATTACTGGTTACTTTAAAGTTGTAACAGGAAGTTTCACTTTACAAAGTTGTTTAACAATTAAAGTAATAATTACAGTCAAAATACCCTGATGATTAATAATACAATAATAGTTAAAAAAACTAAACCAATCCAGCCTGGCCATAGTCCTATCCACCTAACAGCCAGTTTTTCCACTCTGTCCAGCAATCTCTCCAGTGATCCATCTGGTGTTCACCAGCATGAAATCTCTGCATCCAAGTGTTCTGTATGTCCGCAGAATTCTGTTAGTTGATCCCAAATGTGAACAATGTTTGTAGATAAGCAACAATCCACTGTCCAGGATATCCAGCCACTAAATCCAGGGGTAGATTTCATGAAAGGTCTCAGACTTAGCCCAGTCTTGGCCTCGGCCACTGTCTCAAATCAGAGCTTTTTGGCTCAGCTAGGTCTTTGTCTCAAATGGTTTTCACAGAATGGGCCTCAGTTGAGATCAAGCGTATCAAATACCCACTGTGGTTTTCTGTGTCATGTAACCCTTTTTTGTAGTCAAAATATTCCACTGATGACATGCATGTTCCTTGTTTGACACATAATAATAAATATCCCTGGTCAAAGGCTATTCTTGCAATGGGACACCTTGTAAACATGTAAAAACAGAGACTACTTCATGAGGTTGTTTTATTTACTTGAACCTTATTTACAGCCATTTCAAATTTTGAAGTGGCGATTAAATTTTGGCAGACATATTTGAGCCTCTGTTTACAAAACTGAAGCCCACTGCTTACCAGTCTCAGTATTTAAGCCAGTGGCTCAGCCAAAGCTGAGAGTAGAACCTTTTGTGAAATCCATAAAGGCTGAGCCCTTGGGCTCAAGAATGGGCTCAAATGTTCCAATAATTTGAGACAAAAGTCTCAAGTTTGAGCCTGAAACCTGGCTAAGACCTTTCTTAAAATTTGTCCCATTTCACTCCTATTAGAGTTTACCACAAAGTGCATACACCAAGCAGTTTGATACACTTGATACACAGTCAAATAAATCCAGTCGGATATCAGTTTCATAAACCTCTGTTTATATAGCCCACTATTTCAACACTAACTGTGGTTAGGCCTTCTACCCTTTATCATAGCTGGAGACTCTAGAAAGTTCTAGAAACAAATAAAAACGCATCATATTTCAAAGGTTCTAGAAGCTTAGCGATATTTTAGCTAGATCTAAAAATAGATGAATCTAGTAGAGTACAAGAAAGGTCAGTGCTGACAAGGCCACTTATTCAAAATACCGAGAAAATCAATAATTAAAGTCTCCTTGTATAGTAAAGGAATCTTGACCCATACACAACAATGATCTGGCACAGTACCCTTACATGTAACAAAGGAAACACTTAAAATTTATTATCAAGGCCAAGCATTCCAGTTTAAGGCTCTCCCCTGGGGTCAGTCAACAGTGCCAGTGGAGTTCACCATAGTTATAAAAGAAGTGAAACTCATGCCACAGGCAAGGGTTAGAAAAATCTAGTACCTACAAAACTGAGTAATCTGCCAACAAAGGATTTTTTTAAGACACAAAACCCTGGTAGTTATCTGTCAGAAAATGGAAATCTCCAAAAGTTGAGTTGAACCCCAAGCAAATCTTCGACATTGTGGGTTATCAGAATGGCCTATTAAAACCCACCAAAGAAAGGTGACAGGCCATAGGTTTGAAAATAAAGTACCCTCTATCTTGTTCAGTATTACAGCTCATGTTTTTAATAGGGCTGCTGACTGACACAGAAAACAAGTGTCCAAGGGCCATTTTTATATGAGACCAATTCAGTGGCACCTGAAATTAGAAACTAGAATGTGCCTGAGTCCCCAGAGAATGATATTCTTGCATTCAGATCTCACCACACTCGCACTGGTGGCTAGAGGAAACAAACATGCTTCCTGATGAGCCTCTGCACCCCCTTAAACATGCCATGTAAATTTTTACAGACACATCAGTTGAAGATTGAAGAGCTCACTTAGGAGATTGCACTTCAAAATGTTTTTTGTCAGTTCCAGAAAGTAACCTACACATAAACATCTTGGAACTGAAGGAGTGTTTGAGCACTTGTGTTTTGACCAGATCATTCTGATTGCCACAGACAGCACCAGAGTTGTATCATGCATACACAAGGAGGGAAGTATGAGATCAGGCACTGTATGCCCTCCTATGAAGGCTTCTCTCCTGCTGCAAGCTTAGATCATTTAAAAGTCTTGGCATGTTATGTGTCAACTGAATGTATTTGAAAATGAGCTGTTATGACATAGGCAGATTTTTCAGTCAATCCTCCAGGAGCTATTCGACCAGATCTGCAACTGGTGGCACTGTCCCAAAATAAACTTGTTTGCCACCAGGTACAAGCTGGCACAGTTTGTGTCTCAATGGATGCTGTCAGCTTGTCTTAAGAGGGCCTGAATCTATATGCCTTCCCAAAGTATCCCTTGTGGGCAAAGTAGTCAGCAAAATCATGAGCCACATGTGCAACCTAATCTTGATAGCCCTGAGCTGGCCCCAAATGCCTTTGTTCTGTAACCTAGTAATGTTTCGTCCAAGATACCTCTGTGCCTTCCCCTTCAGAGAACCTGTTAACCCAACTGTTCAAAGGGATTCTGCACTCTCGCCTCCCACCTCTGAGGCCGGGGTTGGGTTCCCAGCGCGGCCTCAAGTGGTAAAGCTGGTAGTTGCTTGCCGTTGGTCGGCAGTTTACAATACAGAACCCTGACGAACTGTATATACTGGTTTCCTCTGCCCTTCCAACTACCTGGCGTGATATGACCTGTACAGTGTTGAAAGCGATGTAAAACGGTTAACCCAAATGAATAAATAAATTAAAGGGAGTCTGCACAAGGACCTCAAAGTTGAACATATATGATTGGCTACTAGAACTGTGACTATCAAACAGCAGGACATCTCTGACCAAATGGCAGAAGGAATTGAGGCTCCCTATAGAATCTCAGAGTTGTCTATGATACAATGTGGTCCATTTTGTTAGATGGTGTGAGTCAAATCCAATGGACTCCAAACACCATTTTAGAACAAAACACATATTCCCTCCTACATTTTTTCCAGAAAAGCCTGCAGCCCACTACAATAGATGGGTACAGGTTAGCCATTGCAGACAAGACTGAAAATTCTGTTTTCAGTATCACTCGAGGTGATTATCTTAATAAATAGACTATGAGATGACTTCCACAGGAATAGACCTAAGGGTCATAGAGGTATCCCCACTTGTAATCTCTGTTAGGTCCTGCATTAGCTTTAAAAACCTCCTTTTGAGCCACTCAAGGATTCTTCTGTGAATTGGATATTTGTCAGGACTGGCTGGACAAAGGCATATGTTAGTTAACACATCAGCTTATGAAATTTTCAATTTTGCAATTGAATTTTCTGGATTTTTTTGAAGCTATTGTGATAGATTTAGATTTCAATGTTTAACACAACTGATCTGTAAAAATCATGAATTTAAAACATTACATTCCTTAATTTAAAGAACTCTCCCAGTATTTTTACTTTGAATTTTGAATAGATTATTTTTTGAGCATGTTTGATGTATGTTTTTATTTTACCAAAAATATGGTAGTGGATTATAACTTGATACAAGTAGGAAAAGAGTCTTTAACTTGGCACTATTATATCATGTTCTTATGATAAATTTCCATGTAAATATTGTAGCTATTTTGTTTTTGTTATAAATATTTCTGGGGTATTGTATCATTTATGGTTTGTGCCCCCAAACCACCCAACTTCCCTCCCTCCCTTCCCCTTGAAAAGTTCTGTAAGACCTTGTCATAGGGGTATTCTCATAGTTTATTGTAACAGTTGTACAGGTGTTTCTTTTTAGTGTCTTTTATGAGGGCATATGATATCAGTTATTGATCAGTAATGTACCTGTTAAATGTATATAGTATATGTATGTCAATAATATTTTTCGATAATGCCATTAAATACTTATGGAAAACCTGGAAAAAATCTGGAAAAATCATGGAAAAATCATAGAATTTCAAAACGGAAATCTTGTGGCTACCCTGTTTATTGAATAATGGTCATTTGTGTTGCATCACATCATTGTAAAAGGTACCACATACAGCAGTGTTTTGTACAGTTTTAAAGTCAATAAAATATCCAGACTGAGTTTTAGTATAATTTACAGGGTATATCACTCTTTGTGTCCCTTTACTGACACAGAAAAGTTAACATAAACATGACATTTTGCCATCCTAAGTCAGAATGTGATACATTAAAGACAAAGGATTAAAAGGGAAGCGTGTCAGTGTATTGACAATACAATGGTCTCACCTGTGAAGTAATGAGTTTGAATCTCAGCCTCAAGTAGGAATGTTGGTTGTTATTTTGGTGCTTTTCATTACTGAAAACTAAGCAATCAATATGCATTAGTCATTAACCATCATAGAGCTGCCATCTTAAAGTATATCACACAAAGTGTGCTGAAAGTGACCTGCCCAAAGTAGATACAATTTGATATGCCCTCTTGGTAATCGGTTTCAATCCAGTTCACCCAATGATAAATAAGGTAAGATGCACTGATGGCCTTCCATACAGGACCTAAATTCTTACTTACGTCCCATCAAACGTGCACATACGTCCTGGTTACAAACAAAATGGGCTCATTTGCAGGGGACACTTAAGCTGCACGTGTGATTTAACCAGAATATCGAGGTTGCAGAGACCCCTCAATGAAAATCTGCATGCAAATTATTCTGCAGTACGGTTACAAGCACATCCATGTCTCAAAGGAAATTTAGGAGAGGCTTGGGCATGTGCATTTTCACAGTCTGTTCTTGAATATTCAAATTGTGACACTCTTGTTGGGACAATTCACCTTATTTGCAGTCTGTTCTTGAATATTCAAATTGTGACACTCTTGTTGGGACAATTCACCTTATTTGCACTTGCAAATCTCTACTATCCCACTACCAGCCTATGCTCATACTTTTCAACTAGTGTTCTCAATAAACCCTTTTTAGTGGGACCGGGTAGGTAGTTATTTCAACGGGCGGGTACCCGGGTACTCGTGCCGATGGGCGATAATAGCAGACACAACAAAAATCTACACATTTACAGACTTAAAACCCACACAAATAATAAGATCCAACCACTTACTTTATTTCTTGTCGGCCACCTTTTTTGCATTCAAAACAGTATCACACGGAAGAAATGTTAAATAAAAAAGACTGTGCATTCAAAACACGGTTGTTTATATAAAAATGGAGTCACATGACCTATCACCCAGCTATCGCAAAGGCATTACAAAATTTCTCGAATGTAGTTTCGGAATTGAAACTTCATTTTTATTTCAGGTTTGTAAGTGAATTTTATAATGCAAAATTATCAAGAACTGTATGAAAATATTGTACTCTTATTTATTTAAGGAGTACATGTCGCTATATAGCCAATATACAGCATTTTATGAACTCGGAATTAGGTAACTATATTAATGTACTGACGATTTTCAAAGTTTACCAGCATTTGACAGTGCATAAACAACCAAAATAAAAGTTAAATGAAATGCTATAAATGGTGTAAAAGGGTGAGAAAACAATATTCTTGTGCATTTTAATTGAATAGCTTCATTTTAGGTGAATTTATGAAGTCGAGATATGTCTGATATGTCTGTACTCGGTCAGCCAACGTGGGCGATATTGAAAGAAATATATCTAAAGCTTAGATTCGGGTACTCGGGTATGTGATTTCAGATTTGGGTAAATATTCAGGGTTTGGGTACTCGGATATCCGGATACCCGTTGAGATCACTATTTTCAACAGTATTTGTAGCACACTTATGTGCATATACAGATGCGATGGGGTGTAAGAGAAGTTTCAGCTGTTGTAAGAGATGTATAACCACAGCTTTGACCTTTGTCCTTGTAGTTGTTTCCACCGGATAGCATCCAATGGATACTATGGATTTGACTTCGTTACGCTGCCGCCGCAGTGTATAGAGAGATTTCATCATTGCCACTGTAAAGAAAAAATATTATAGCTAGCCTTCTCAAGTTTGCAGGATATATTCATAACCATAAAATCTTGCCTGGGAATATTTTTGGCCTCGTTTTGAAAAACAAGATGGCCGCCAGGGATGTTTATTCGACTTTAAACAAGGACTTTTGTTGGCCCTCTAGAGCAAAGGGTATTATGGGTAGAGATCTCAAATTCGCAGGATATATTCCTCATTATAAAATCTTAACTGGGAATATTTTTGGCCTCATTTTGAAAAACAAGATGGCCGCCACAGACGTTTCTTTGTCCATCATGAAAAGTGCTTATATTTCCCTTATTACTGGTCCTAGAGGTTTGGGATGGTAAACCAACCTATAGGAAATCATGGGCTGTGAATCTTTTGGTGTGGTCGTATTTGACTTTGGACCCCTCCCTCAAGGTCAAACGAGGATAGCTAAACTTAAAAGAGCTTATAACTTGCTTATTATTGGTCCCACAGGTTTGGGATGGTAAACCAACCTATAGAAAATCATGGGCTGGGAATCTTTTGATGTGATCAGATTTGTCCTTTTGGCCCCTCAAATGAGGAAAACCAAAATTAACCGTGTTTATATCTCGCTTATTCGTGTTCCTAGAGGTTTGTCAGTGTCACAGCAACCTATAGGAAATCATGGGCTAAGAATCTTTTGATATGGTCAGATTTCACCTTGGGCTTCTCCTTTAAGGTTAAGCGATGTTTGAATGGCTTTGGTGAGTTTTCTTTCTGGTGGATACAATTTGCATCGGTTCTCTGATGCGATAGGTCTAGTTTCGAAGCTGTGAGCTCAAAACAACAGTATTTTATGAATACTATGGTTACTGTAACTGAGGCACAATACACACAAAAAGCCAGCCTGCTGGTATAACTTTAAAAGCCCAAAGGTATTCAGTGTGATCTATCGCAATGCTTAATTAGCACCAATTACTGTAAAGATAAACATAAGCTGAAAAACTGTTCAGTGATTTACTCTGTAGAGCAACCACAATGTTAAAATGAAAATACCGAATAGAAAAAAAGTGTTGGTATGGATGACCAAGGTTAAAAATAGCTGATAAACATCCTCTGCTTTAAAGCGCTATTCCTGCCAGTTTAAAAGTAAATTCAATTATTTAAAAAATTCATTGTTTTGTAACAATTTTCTGCTAATCCGTTATGCCCCGAGTGATCTGTCTGTCAATAGGAGGCCACACATCCAAATTTTACGGATATGTTTAAAATATATTTTAAAGAAAGTTAATGACTGTCAAGTTTTATGGAAAAAAAACTGTATTTGGTCATGTGAATTTAAGAAAAGTCAAAGATCAACTGAAACTTGTGTTTGGTTTGTATACTAAAGTAAAAAGTTATGCAAAATGTGATAATGGTAATCATAAAGTGGTCTTTATATGGCCAGTGGTCTTCATATAGAGGTAGTTCCATGTTGGTATAAATTTTCCCATTCCATCTAAAGATGCATGACCAAGTCATATTTTGTAGTGTGACAATTGTAAGAAATGCAGGTGATATTGAAATAGCAGTAGTGACGATAAAACCAGGTGTAAGAACAAACAAGTACTCTTTCAGAGACTCACTGAATTCCGGTGAACTTTTGAAGAAGTTAGTTATTGGGATTGATTGGTGTTGAATAAACAGCTGCTTATACATATCCTTACTAATTATAGATTTTATGTAAATATGAAGGCAAATGTTATGGACTGATTGATCGATCCATCTTCTGTTTTTTTTTGCCATGAAGTTTCAACCATTAGTATTTGTGTAATCCTGCCAACAAACTAACGGACAGACAAACATTCTTGAATTTAATACATCTAATACGTTTAATACATTTCTCTATAATATTTATGAGTGCAAAATCATCAGTATACAAATACATCAAGCATAAATTTTGAGCCCTGGGTACCTTCAGTCGGTTATCTTTTGAACATTTATGGCACATGTTTATTGTTATTATAATGAGATAATTGAAGAGCATGATATATTGATCTCGTCATTTCAAGCTTTCAATAATTTGTGCAGCTTTTTGTAAGGTAGAGTCTTCCTGTTAAAATACAATAAAACAAAAGACGTACATATTATTGTGCAAATAATTAGTAATAAGCAAATTATAACAAGTAGCAATAATAATAATAAAAACACAAGTTTATTGTGGCACTCTGGCAAAAATCCTGTTGCTAATGACGTTTGCTTGTCTAGTGATATTATGAATGATCTTGGAACAATGACTTAAATTTTGTGTGTTTTAGAATTTCAGATATATTTATAAATTTATTTAATTAAGTGTTACATGAATTTTCACATAGTTTTAACAATTCAAAGAAAATTTAACACCAAGCCTATAACTGTTACTATCTACTGATAGTAAATCCATAGATTGTCACACCATATTTGCAGGGACAAAGGTCAAAGTTGAGGTTTTACATGCTGTTCAACAGCCAGGGTCATATTGGAACAGGTCCTCAGCATTTGCCACTTTTGGGAGTCGAACCCACACAGAGGCGATTGCCTGTGATTAGATGCCAAACTTGCTAAACACTAGGCCACTGAGGACCTCTCATTTTTGCAAGGAGACTAAACACAAATAAAATAACACTTTCAGGACAGGTACATTATAATTAGTTTTCAGTGTACAGTGACTCCTGTAAAGAGAAGGGTATTGTAATCACCTCAGTTTGTATGTTTGTCTGCCCACTTCTCCAACACTGTACATTTGAAAACTGTTCCATTTGTATACAAGGCAGAGTCTACTTGTGGCTCATTTCTCCACGAAAATGATCTGGCTATAAACTGAACCTCCAGAATATTTTAGAGCTTTTTCCTCAATATCTGCTTCATAACCCTCAAAAATATTAATCACATTGGGGTCATATGTTAACACAAGGTGGAGCCTACTGCCTGGCTCTGTTTCTCGAAGGTGATCTGAAACTGCTTTGGGACTCCAGAGTTTTTATGAATATTTTGCCAATATCTGGTTATAGATTGCCCAGCAAGGGTTTGTGCTTTGACACTGCTTGTACATATAGGTTAGTACACAGCACTAAAATTTTTCTGTTGGGGTTAAGTTTTCAAAATTAAGCGTTTTCAAACTGGCCCTTGTAGGTCAACTATCCATATGACAGGCTACAGCAGCTTACCTTGATGAAGCAGAACCTCGCATAGTTCTCCCCCAAGTGTTTGTGTTCCTTGCTGTAAAATGCACTGAGTGGAATGGCTGCCAGTTTCTGCAACACAATGTACAGACAGTCATTCTTAGATGGATTAAACCATTTTCTCAGATGTACACAGTAACAGAGTTTTGTTCCGCCAGAAATAAGTACAGTGATTTTCAGTTGTAGACTGTTTCAGTTGTAGACTGTTAAGTCCACTCTCAAGTGGTGATGCGATTGCAAGGTATCCAGGTCCAAAATACACAATGAAGGCCTGCCAATAATACAAGATGTATTTTTATTGCGTTAATACATCTTCCCTAGTGGACAGATGCATTTGTCCGGTGCCTTGCCGGTCTCACCAAAACGTCCTGAGCTGGGCTCTGCCTGGGACTGGTAGTGTCCTGTTCACTCGCCAGGTGGCTGTATAGCCTCCCTGCCAGTGTACTGCGCATGCTCGTGCATGCGCTCTTCCTCCTTTTGTTTGGCGCATGAAGGAACGCTTGGATTTTTAGAGAAACTTTTTAATTTTGAAAATATATATATTCTAACTACTAGTTAGTGGATAATTTTGTGTGCTTTTTGTGTGTTATCTATCATGGCATCTCCAGGTGATAGAAAGGGACAGCGAAGAGGTTCTTGTGGCCATGCTATGACAAATTTAGATTTGCACGACAAATGTGCAAGGTGCCGTGAGAAATTTATGCCCCTGTTCCACCAAAAGATTAAGCCCCGATCCTGTCGGCGACCCTTAATTGTGGACAGTCGGTGGGAAAATAACAAAAATGGGCGGGAATACTGGGTCGGTACTCAAGTCTGGGATTAAGAACAGATCGTCCCCAGGACGCCTCAGGCGGCCTCAGGCGGCCGCAGACAGTCCCCGACTGGTCTGGGACTAAGAACCGACTAAGCCAGTTTTCAGGTCGGTTTCAACCACGATCCTGTCGTACACATACCGACTGGGTCCCAGGACGCCTCAGGCCTCCTGGGACTAAGCCCCGACTAACCCCCGATTAACTACCGGCGTCCTCAGGCATCCTCAGGCCTCCTCAGTCTTCCCCAGACCAGGATCCCCGATTATTGTTTTCCAAACTTGCTGGATTTTCTGGGTATATATATATAAAATTCGCGATCTAATCATCATTGCTTTTCTAGGAACACAGCAGGATGCCACCTTTTAATGGAAGACAGATTCAACAACAACTTAGGGCTTTTTTGGTTTTTATTCAGTTACAAATAATCATGTATTTCCATTTTTTACGTCGACCACAGCAACCACCACCAGCACCACCAGCACCACCAGCACCCATACAGAGACCTAGAAGAAGGCACAACATGTGGGTCAGGCCATGGCTGCTACAGAGAGAGGAGAGGGGGGCCTACCACAACATTATGGCTGATCTTTATGCCACAGATATTCCAGGATTCACCAACTACATGAGGATGACCCCAGAATTTTTTGAAATGATTAAGACCAGACTGGAACCACACCTAGCCAGGCAGGCCACCAACTACAGAGCACCAATCAGTGTTGGTGAGAAGTTAGCCCTCACCATCAGATATCTGGCCACTGGAGAGTCCTACACATCATTGTCCTGTCAGTTCAGGGTTGGAAGATCCACCATCTCCAAGTTTATACCAGAGGTCTGCAGGGCCATCCAGGATGAGTTCACCAGGGAGTACCTGAAGTGTCCTACAACCCCAGATGAGTGGAAAGAACTGGAGAGGGAATTCAGGATCAGATGGAATGTTCCACATGCCCTGGGAGCCCTGGATGGCAAGCATGTGGCCCTGAAGAAGCCCAAGAACACTGGAGCCCTCTACCACAACTACAAGGGATTCTTTTCCATTGTGATGTTGGCCCTGGTAGATGGACAGTACAAGTTTAGATGGGTGGATGTGGGTACTGAAGGATCCTGCTCGGATGGCCAGATATTTAATGCCTCTCACCTGAAGAGGAGGATTGAGGATGGCAGGATAGGCTTCCCTGACCCAGCTCCTATTTTTTTTTTTTTTTTTTTTTTTTTTTTTTTGTTTCCCTCAGAAGGCCACTACTCATATATATTTTTCACATATATAAACAGGATGGCAGGTGTGTTTTCTAGCAATGCAGAAACAATACAGAACAAATCAATTCACAGTGTACAGAGTTTGTAGAATGCAACAATACAAAACAGATCAATCATATCACACTGCACAGAGTATGTAGAATGAAGTGTACAACCAGACGTTAATTTGACTTAAAATAACAGGTGAAAAGGTACACTACTACAGTTACTACATTACTATAAATACTCTTTATAATGGTAATAGCATTTATTATACACGAAAATCGCAGGTCTTGTTCAGTTCTGTGCAAGGAACCTGCAGCTTTGTTTAAAACCAAAGGCATGCAGGGAAAGTGGCAGTTCATCATAGGGTAGTTCACATCTTTGTTCATTTAACAAAAAAAGTTAGTGCATAAATATCAAAGGAATTAAGCACTTTCATTTTTTGGAATAAACACTTTGTAAGCAGAGTTTAAGACGCATCAATCTTGCTAGTAATCTGTTCAATATAGTGACAGATATTTTGCCAATTATCACCAATTTTTCTATAGATTTTTAATTTCAACTTCAATTCCCAGATTAGGAATGCAATTATGTTATGGGTTTTCCATGTTTCATTTACACTAAACAACAGCCATTCTTTATAAATAAGAAAAGATACCAGTGAAAAGAGAAAACTCATGTCATTATCTGAGTCTGTTAATACTACATGTTTCAAGGACATTTGTACATTGAATATTTGTCCTATTAAATTCCATATTTGTCTTGCTTTTTCACAATAAAACAACATATGCACAATGTCGTGAGTTACTCCACAGATCTCACAAATATCATCATTTTTCTGTCCCCATCGCCTCAGATTTAGACCACAGGGCAAGATTAGATGTAAAACTTTAAAATTAAACTCACTCAGTTTTCTATCAGGAATATATTTGATTTTGCATAGGTATACCTTTTGAAAGTCAATGTCATGCTGATTGAAAACTGTTTCCCAGATTTCTTCTTGGTAAGGTCTAACTATTTTCTGCTTTTTAATTTTTTCATATATCGGTCTACTTTTACGCGCAGAGTCTATTTGCATGTTTAGTACCTCTAAGCCTGAATCTAACCCTGAAAATAAGTTTTCATCTGTTGCATTGTTCTTTATCTTTCTTATGATATCTTCGAATGGTTTTAGTGCTTTTTTAACGCATAAAATTTCACAGTATATATTTTTCTTATTTTTAACCTTACAAAATAGAAAGTTTTCATCAAGAGTACCATTAGTAAATTTAAATTCTCGTAGATATATTAAGCCTGACTCTATCCATCGTTTAAAGAATAAAGTTTGTTTCTGATTTGGCACCGATGTCTCATGCAAAAAATGCATATTTCCCCATAACACCTGGTCAAGCAGACTTTGCTCATCACATATTGTAGTAGACTGTTTTGACCTATTATATGAAAGAATAATACTTTGATAAAACAACGGGATAGATTTTATGTCTGGTAGATATTTTGAATTGCAAAAGTTGGTTTTGAGAATGAGTTGATTTTGACCAAATTGTTCTATATAGTGTTTGCCCAAGAAAGCCAGCTCCTATAACACAGGGTGGGAGAGATGTCCCCTACTTCATCCTGGCAGATGATGCTTTTGCCCTGAAGAGCTGGCTCATGAAACCCTATGGCAGAAGGATGTTAACCAGAGAGGAAAGGATTGCCAATTATGGAATTTCAAGGGGCAGAAGAGTGGTGGAGAACGCTTTTGGCATCCTTGTGTCAAGATTCAGGGTGATGAGGACAACCATTGAACTATCCCCAGCAACAGTCAGGGAAGTGGTCTTGACCTGTGTGGTTCTACACAACATACTGAGAAGCCAGTATCAAGGTCAACCTGGTGGTCAGCAGCCTGGGGAGGACGATGATGATGATGTACCTGATGATTGTGGATTGATTGGGGGTGCTGCTGGTGGTGGCCAAGACAGAAACCCTGCTAGAGAAGCCAAAAGACAGAGGGATTACCTGAAGGACTACTTCAACAATGAGGGAGCAGTGGCCTGGCAAGATGGCAGAATATAAGTCCTGCTGCAGTAACCAGTCCTTTTCAGGACTAACTACAACAGTCCTTTTCAGGACTACCAATTATTCCAAAAACAATTAATCAGCTATGTTTGCTACAGACGGACAAACCCCATGCCAAACATAACTTGTTGAGATGGACAAACAGACAAACCCCATGCCAAACATAACTTGTTGAGACGGACAAACAGACAAACCCCATGCCAAACATAACTTGTCCAGACGGACAAACAGACAAACCCCATGCCAAACATAACTTGTTGAGACGGACAAACAGACAAACCCCATGCCAAACATAACTTGTTCAGACGGACAAACAGACAAACCCCATGCCAAACATAACTTGTTCAGACGGACAAACAGACAAACACAACTTTCTCACCCAACAAACAGACAAACCCACTGTTAAACAAAAGCCAAACACAAAGTCACACATTATATCCGAAATTAAATTATTTTTTTTATATATTTTCAAATCCACATCATAATTTCACCAATTCTTTTTGTTCATGGCTTGGAAATTTATTTGTAGCAGAAAGGTTTTCATGGAAATCTTCAATTTTAAATCTTCACTTCTAATCACAAAAATGTGGAAAATATAACCATGGAACTAGTTTTGCTTTCAGTAATGGGGGATTGTGTTTGCAAAATAGTTTGTCAGTTTGTTGGCATGGGTTCTATTTACTTTTGGGTTTGTGTGTTTGTTGGTTGGTGGTTACTGGGGTTGGGTTTATTTTTGGTAGTTGGGTGTTAGGTTTGGTACTGGGTTTGTTATTTGGGGGTTATGTTTGGTGTTGGGTTTGTCTGTTTGTGGGTTGGTAAGTATGTGATAATGCCTTTTAAATCTAGGGAAGGTGTAAGTGTTGGACTTTTCTATTAAAGATTTTAAACTATCCCATGGATTTTAATCTAAAAATGGGCTGATTAATGGCCATATTGGGAGTTACTTTTTATTTTTTTTTTATGTGGCCTTTTTTCTTATGTGTGGTACCATGGGTTATTTGTTTCATGTTTGGGGTGGTGTAGGTGTTGGACTTGAATTTTTTTTCTTGTGATAAGTATTTGTACTGAACTTTTTTGTTTTGGGAGGGGAATTGGAAGAACACGTAGCTGAATAATTGTTTTTGGAAGATTTGGTGGCCCTGAAAAGGGCCTGGCAGGTCAAAGACCCGCCCTGACTGGATGGCTACTGAGGAGGCTGCTGCTGCTGTTGAGGCGGTGCTGAAGTGGTGATAGTAAAGAGCTGCTGCTGCGGTTGTTGCTGCTGCTGCTGCTGAGGCTGCTCGACGATCTGTGTTGATGTCAGATCTGGTAGCTGGCTTAAGATTCCACTCAGATTGTGTCTGCTCCCTTCGTCCTGTACAGTTAGGACAGATGTCGGGTTGCTGAAGCCAATGGGGCTTGGTGTATAGTACACAAAACTGCTGCTAGCTGCTGCTTGAGTGGAACTAGACGCCTGTGGAGTGGTTGTTGGCAGTAGGCCGACCCTCTGGGACTCCGTGGTAACAGTGGCTGATCTTCTGGGCAATGGCTGACGTCTGCGGTTACTCTTAATAGTTTCGATGTCTCTAAAAATCTTGCCCTTTAATTCTTCAAATTCTTCTTGAGTCATCTTCTCGGCCTCTGATGCCAGGTAGTCAAAGAAGGGCTGCCTGTCTGACTTCTGATGCAGAAAACCAGAGATAAGTGTCCTCATCTGCTCAAAGTGTTCGAGAATCTTGGAGTCTGTAGTTGAAACGGGCGTTGATGTAATGATGGACTGACTCCTCTCCCTCAGGACACTGGACTCGAGGTGTTCTGTATCAGTAGTTGAGCCACGTGATTCGTCCTGCCTGCTGGTATTTGGACTGGCCTCAAAACCTGAACTTCTATTGGCCCCCTTTCTTCTGGTGTGGGTTTTAAGAAAACCCATCTGTTGGTACACCCAGGACTGTCTCTTGGTCATCTCCCTCGGGGCTTGGCCAGATTGGAGCTTAGACAGCTTCCCATAACGGGTTCGCTGGGACTCGAACCATCTTCTCACATCAAAGGGCTGGAGCTTGAGTTCTGCAGATATTTCTGCCCAGAGAGCCTCTCTTCTGGTCCTGTCGTGGAAACGTGAATGTTCCTTGTCATACAGTTCAGGGTGCAGCTTTACAAATTCCACAATGGAAACTTCCTGGCTGTCTGTAAAAGTGGCACACACCCTGGCTCTCTTGGCTGAAGAATGGCACTCCGGATCTTCCTCACACCTCTCTTCTTCTTCTGCCACAGCTTCCCCAATAGCTGGATCTTCCTGAATCTCCTCCTCCTCTCTCCTCTCACTTCCTTCTTCTGTAATAACCTCACTCCTCTCCTCTACTTGACTTTCCTTCTCCCTCTCATCCATCTTTTTCCTTCCTCTCTTCCCTCCTTTCTCTTTCCTCATAATCCAGTCGACAAAATAATAAAAAAATAGTAAAATGTGTCTCCTAACTGTGAAATTTGCCCTAAGCTCAAGTATATAAAATATAAAATAAAAACTGAAAACCCCTACAAATCAGTGACACACGTCTCTCAGTAGCCAAACAGTCAGTAACAACGAGAATGTGTGCGCGGTCGCTTATATAGTCCCAGACCCCCTCATTGCCTCGTTTTAATTTCAGACGCGCGGAGAACAGTTGGTTCTTAATCGGTTGTTAGTCCCAGGCCTCCTGGGACGTCCTCAGGCCGCCGCAGACTGAAAATGCGTGGTCCCAGGCGTCCTGGGGAGGCCGGTTTGGATCGGTTAGGGTCGGTTACCCTTAGTCGGTTCTTAGTCCCAGACCTTGATTTTTGGGTCCCAGGACACCGCAGACGGTCTGAGGCTTCCGGGGACTAATGCAACGGACCCACTTTCAGACGCATGAAATTCATACGCATCATATTTGAGTCTGGGATTAACAACCAGCCTCCTGGGACTAAGCTAGGGAGGTCTGGGACTAAGGGTCGCAGGCGGCCTGGGACAACAACCGACTCTGTAAATTTGGGTCTGAGGAGGCCTGAGGACGCCTGGGACTGGACATTTTGTTGACGGCGGGAAATATGAATCGGTTGTAGTCGTGTGAAATATCAAACATGTTTGATTTTTCACACGGCCCCAACCGACCACAACCGACCCTTACAGAAGGTCTGGGACTAAGCAAATATTTCAAACCGACCCCCCAAAACCCTTAATCGGGAGTCTTAGTCGTGTGGTGGAACACCCACATTATTGGGGAAGATGACTGTGTTTTGAAGAATCCGTGCATTATTTGTGATGGATTTTTGGAATCCTAACGTGAAATACTGGCCACACCTACTTGTAGAATTAGGAAAGATAAAAAAGTTGGATTGTTAGTTTCACCAAAAGATGTGACCGTTATTAGTTCAGTAGACAGTGAACCGACCTTTCAATCTCCTTCCGGTGCTGTGGCGCAGGTCCCTGCACAGCCACCTTCTGATCTTCCACCTTCTGTTGCTTCCACTTCATCTTCCCCTCCTCCATCTTATGTCACTGCAGAACAATTTTCAGCCATGTCTGACTAATGGGCGGAGCAGTTTGCCCGTATGCAAGCTCTCCTATCTAGAGGAAATATCTTCTCCACCCCTGTGTCTTCAGTTAAACCAGTTGATTCTCAAGCTCTTGTTTCTGACAAACCTTTTTTGGCTCCAGTTACCCGACCTGCCAGTTGTGGCTCCGGTAATTGTGGAGGCCTCTGACAAAGCAAAGGAAGTTGATTCTAAATCAAAGAAGAAGGCCCATAAATCAAGAAGGGACAAATCTTCAGATAAGACTGGTAAATCTGATTCTTATGTGTCTTCGGCTGAATGTAGTATGGAAAAGAAAATTAGTGTTTCAGAAGCTAAACAGAAAAAACGTGACCGGTGTAGGTCACTGGTATCAAAAACTTCCAGAAAGCACGAAAGTTCTACTTCCCCTTGGTTCTTGCCAGCTCCGGACTGGAGTCTGCTAAGCAACCGGTTCCTATTAAAGGGGGTTTTAGTGACCAACCTTCCTCTGGTCCTACCAAAGAGATGGCAAGTTCCTCTCAGCAGGTTTCTTCCAAAAGGTCACAACCGGTCCAGGAACAGACTTTTACCGGTACTGGTGCCTGTGCTTACTGGTCCCAAGAAGAGTCCGGTCCCTATGAACAAGTTTCCGACTATGATTATGATGATGATGATAGGGACCGGTCCGGAGAACTGTCGGGCTCTGGTGACGGACACTTGTCAGATTCTACAGAGACCCCAGAACAAATGGAGGAAATGTCCTACAGAGAAACTGTCCGGTCAGTGCGCAGTTATATGGGTTGGCATCACATCCCCACTTTTGAGACCAATTACTCTGAACCGGACAAGTCCAACAATCCCTGGAAGGGAAAGAACCCCAGCAAGCCTGCACGGGTATCGGTTGCTATACCGCCAGACGACTGGCTGTGCGGGATCAATTTATCAAAGTGCCGAAATCCCAATCAAAATGGTACTCTATGCATTTATTGAAGCCAGATGGACCCCACAGACCAGGTCGTACCATGTTTAACTGGAGGAATACTGAAGCAAAGGTGAACGCCTAGTTCCCCAGAATTACCAAAGCCTCAGCGTACACATCAACTGGCCCTCCTTCCAGACCCATATTGCAGGAGTCACTCTGTTGGTGGGAGAGGGCTGCTAGAGAGGACAGCTGCATCATAAACTGGTTCGACCTGATCACTGGTCGAGTTCCCCCCACTCAAGACTGGTGGGAAACACTTCAGGAGAAATTGAGGTTCATAAAAGGTCAACACAGCTGTACGGTCAGACAGTTCATGTCCTTGATAGGCCTGCTTACAGCTACAGAGAAACAAGTGAGTTCCGGTCGCCTTCATATGAGGCCCATTCAGTGGCATCTAAAGAGAAACTGGCACATTCCGGAGGTATTAGAGAAAGTTATTCCGGTCCCTCAGTCACTCCACCCTCAACTAGACTGGTGGCTAGACAAGACCAATGTGCTGAAAGGCCAACCTCTACACCCTCTTCAGCACGCCGTTCAACTCTTTACCGACACCTCAAACGAAGGCTGGGGCGCACACTTAGGTGACTCCACTGCAAGAGGCGTTTGGTCCCCCATGGAAGGTCTTCTGCACATAAATTATTTAGAACTGAAAGCAGTCCTCCTGGCTCTGAAACAGTTCGAGCATCTGTGCAAAGACCAGATTGTTCTTGTTGCAACAGACAACACAACGGTGTTCTCATACATAAACAAGCAAGGGTGTATGAAGTCAGGCTCTCTCTGTGCCCTCCTATGGAGACTCCTGTCCTGGTGCCATCCCAGGGGAATTACTCTGAGGGCGAGACACATCCCAGGTCACTTGAATGTGATAGCAGACAAGCTTTCCCGGCACAATCAAGTGATTCAAACAGAGTGGTCCCTATCGCAGTAGGTGTTCACTCACTTGTGCTCCATATGGGCCCGACCCCAAGTGGATTTGTTTGTGACCCGGTTCAATCACAAACTACTGAGTTTTGTTTCCCCGGTGCCGGATCCAGCAGCCTGGGCAGTAGATACCTTAAGTCTGCGGTGGGATCAGTTGGAGGCTTATGCCTTTCCCCCAGTCTCTTTGATCCCCCAGGTGATCTCAAAGTTGCAGGATCAGGGTTGTCGCAGCATGATCCTCATTGCCCCAGGATGGCCAAACATGCCCTGGTTTTGGGACCTAGTGGATCTGTCGGTTCAGATTCCCTTCAGGCTTCCTCAGATTCCAGACCTAGTGACTCAGCCCTTCAATGGGTTACCACACAGGAATCTCACCAACCTCAATCTTCATGCCTGGCTCCTAGAATCGTTGCCATCCAGGAACACGGGTTCTCTAATGAAGTGGCAGCACAAATTGAAGCTCCTCAGAGAAGCTCAACCAGAGCTGTGTTTAAGTCAAAGTGGTCCATTTTTCTTAAATGGTGCCACACGCATGAGGTGGACTTCAGGGTGCCCTCTGTAAATCAGATTGCAGATTTTCTAAAATATCTTTTCAAATAAAGAAATTTGCAACCCAGTAGTATTGAGGGCTATAGAAAAGCCATTGCAGACATGGTGGGCAATCACAACTTTAACATCAGTACGGACGAAAATCTCACCCGCCTTCTAGACAGCTTTCACAGGGATAAGCCCAAGGGAAGGTGGGGTGTCCCCTCTTGGAACCTTTCACTGGTGCTCCACCAGCTTACCAAGACTCCCTTTGCACCCTTGAGGAAGGCTTCTCTTAAATATCTAACCTTTAAGACTGTTTTCCTTTTGGCCCTTGGATCAGGTAAAAGACGGAGTGAAATCCATGCCTGGTTGTACAAGAATATCAGACATCAGGAGAACTGGAGTCAGAATTCTCTTTACCCTTCTCCCAGTTTTCTCTCTAAGAATCAGCTAGCGCGGTATGGCCGGGCTTCAGTAGCTCCGGTGGTCATTCCGGCTTTAGCCCCTACGCTGGACAAGTCCCTGTCTGAGGACAGATATCTCTGCCCAGTAAGGGCATTGCGATATTACCTAGACAAGACCAAGGATCTCCGGCAAGGAAAGAACTTGGTATATGTTTCCTTCAGGAAGGGTTTCCATAAGAAAATTGTCCCTGCCACAATCTCTTACTGGATTAAACAGACAGTGCTCTTGTGTTATCAGCTCTCAGACCAAAAGGCCCAGTATTTACATCAAGTTAGAGCTCATGATGTTCGGGCCTTTGCAGCTTCTCAGGCCTTTCAAGGAGGAATCTCCCTGGATCAGATTCTCTCAGCCTGTCATTGGAAAGCCCACAATACCTTTACCCAGTTCTATCTAAAGGATTTGGCTTGGGCAGATTCTGAGCTGTATCATTTGGGCCCTGTTGTAGCAGCCCAGCAGATTCAGGAGAGAAAGTAAACCAACCTCTCAGCACCTCCTGTACATATTGTATAATCTGTATATATACTAAGAAAAAACCTTCTACTGTCCTTTATTCCTGGACTGACACGATTCAAAGTGGGTTCAAGAGTATTTGGAGATAGTCTTAGAGTTCCTGTTCGTCTTCCTCGCTCTCTCAGAACTCTCAGCCTCCTTAGGTCCTTTCATACTCTCAGATCGAGTCAGTACTAGACCTCTTTGACAACAAAAAGGGTGGGGGGCAAGGGTGTTTGATCCTATGATTTGGCTGACCTAGAATTTACCGTATCAACCTTTTGGATGTATATAGAGTTCTTAGGAATTACCCTTTCTTGTCTACCCTCCATCCAATGGGTAGTTATTCTGCATCTGCACTAGGTAAGATGTATTAACGCAATAAAATGGAAAATTTAATAAGTAAATTAAATTTTTATAAGTTAATACCTTACCTAGTGGACAGGGGAATTCCCACCCGATCTTTCCCGCTCATCTAGCCATAGGGAAATTCCTAAGGCAGGCAACAAAAAGAGGAAGAGCACATGCGCAAGCATGCGCAGTACACCGGCAGGGAGGCTATACAGCCACCTGGTGAGTGAACAGGACACTACCGGTCCCGGACAGAGCCCAGCTCAGGACGTTTTTTTCTAATGTTTGGCGAGACCGGCAAGGTGCCAGACAAATGCATCTGTCCACTAGGTAAGGTATTAACTTATAAAAATTAAATTACTTATTAAATTTTCCATTTAGTTCACATATATGTGGACAACTGTTATCTGTCAATGGCTCACAGTTTCTGTCATTTTTATTTGTCTTGTTTATTGGACCTTCTGCCCGATTTTGTAAAGTTCTGATGTTTCTAGTTTTTTAAAATGCCTTCAAACTGAAGTTACCCCGAGTTGACACAGTTCTGTGCTGGCCTGAAAAGCTACATAGAAGCTGTACATATGTAACTCATCCAGGCTCATTTGTGGCTTAACTCATGTCACGTATTGGTAGTCCTCATATGGTTTTATAAGTTGGGATTTATATTTAGGTAGGACACTTTTGCCACAGCATGGATTTTGATGAGTTCCATGTATGGGCCAAACTCTTGGAGCAAATTTCAAATACACATTGTTACAACCACACAGGACTAATATCTCTGTAACTGAAATAGGCCTGTAAGCATTAAGGTGAATCTCTCGGATTTTAAAATGTAATGCAACAGTTAAACTCTTTTAAATGAAATAAGTTAAACTCTGTTAAGTTATATCTCTCTAACCCTTTAATGTCGAATCATACTGGACCATAAATATATATTTCATTAAGGGCTGGTAATATATAGAGGGAAAAAGTAATATATAACATCTCACCTTTTCCTTGGTCAACCATCTAACAAATTTGTAATCTTTTGGGTCATCACTGCCATCTTCATATTCTATGTCTGTTATAAATATACAATTACCATAAAACCCTGAACAGAATGCTAATGAAGAAGTTGGCAGTGTATAAAACAGTAACAAAATTTCAGCTTGGGTACAATACAAATGAGTTTCAAATTGTAAACTTGAATATTTGGATAATAGAATTGTAGTGAACATAGGTTCTACTGTTTCAGAAACATTCAATTATCATGTATACAAGTATTTAATTTCCAAACCAGCACATTCTAGGTACACCTTCTAAACATAAGAGATAAATCAGAATTCATTAACCGTGGTAAGGGTCAAGAAACTACGGAGGGAAACACTTCTGAAATAGATAGGTCTTAAGTCACCTTTGAAACATGACAGAGTAGGAGCAGTTTGAATTTCCAATGGTAAGTGATTCAATAGTCTTGGAACATCATATGAGACAGTTGCAGGAGGTGAACACAGTTAGAAAGAAAGACACTGATATATTCTTTAACCATTATAGTTTGGAGTTTTATTATAAAAACAACATTTATATGAACAAGTGTGAGTACATACATGTTAATTAACACAATTAGTCTTGTTATACACCAAGTTACTACCATTACAGTTATCTGAATTGCCTATTTAGAGATTTTCAAAGAACTTCTCACTACAAGTATCAGTTACAGTCTAGTTAAGCAACTCTTTGACAACTACTACCACTATGTTAAAAATTTGTTACAATATGTACACAGATTTGTAGCTTGTATAAAAGCGTTCAAGCCTGAAAACACTGCGATAGAATTAAAAAAAAAATGATACATAATTGCAGTGTATGTTTGGATTTAATTCCTATCATATAAAGAATGTTACCAAACTGTAGTAAAAATGAAAATTAAAATGCCAAACTCCAAACGTTTACATGGTTAACAAGCGTTGAAATGTAGTGGGTACCATACTAGCAGCAGTGGGAGTTGAATTGAGATATGTCCAAACAGCCTCAGACTTCCAGTTACCATGTTGTTTGATCTTTGCAAGGTCAATCTCATTGTCAAACGCCAGAGAAGCACCACTACGCCTGAAGGCGTGAAAGGTGTAGGTTGTCGGGTTCCAACCCAAAGCTATGACCACTAGTTTTAAAAAGGATCTAACTTTTGGAGCTGTAAGTATTTGCCACCCCTTCCTGGTATAAATTTGGAATAGAGGTTGTTGACTTCCTTGCGGAATGTGAGCCATTACCCATTTTAGAGCTTTAATTGGACATATCTCAAGGTTACCTAATGATGGCAATTGAACTATTTGCACTTTATCAGAAGCTTGCATAGTTTTGCTACATGTTATAATGATATGAGCCCCACGCTTTGCCCAGATTAAATCATTTTTGATTGGAAATCGTGTTTTGTCAAAGGCATGCAAATTATTTGGAACTAAAGTTGACAGTCGAAAAAATCCAAAAAAGGCTGTCAGAAATAAGGCAGCAAAGGTCTGACCATTTTGAAATTTTCTTGCTTTTTTGATCAATTGTTCCAACATTTTCACTGTAAAGACACCTTTAATCCTGACTTTCATACTAGCATTGACTTGGACCGACTTAAGAAACAAATGTACCTTCCGAGTTGTTAAGCATGCAGTAGGCCAATTGAACATTGCAAAGAAGTGCTTGAGCATTGACAGATGATTTCTTAATGAACAGCTTCTTAAACCATTTTGTGACAAGTACTCTAGATAAGATAAGATAACACCTTCCGTAAATGGTTGTATTAAGTTCATGTACACAACAAAAGCCATGAATTGCCTGAAGGCTATGGTGTAAGTGGCAGAAGTCCTTGGTCGCAGTGCAGTAGCAATCCTGTCGTTCGCTTGAATCCGCAAAGTGTTGATGGTAGGTTTGTCTGAAAGTATAAATCGAGCAGAGCAGCAAGATATTCAGATACAGTGTAGGCCCTTCAGCCAAATACTTTAAATTTTAAAATCAGGCCATAACATATCACTGGAGGTTTCTTCCCAGATACAATTTTTAAGAAATTTTACTTGGAATATTATTATTTTCTTTATATATGTCCCAACGTGACAATATATCAGCTTTAATATTATCTGAGCCATAAATGTGTTTAACTACAATGTCCAGATTATATACAGCTGACAGCCACCATAACGTTCTGCAGCAAGCCATTAACCAGTTATCCCTAATTTTATTGGATTGACAAGCTGCAACCACGGCCATATTATCACACCAAATATACACTCTACTGTTTCTCCATTCATTACCCCATAGTTTACAAGCCATTACCACATTGGCTGCCTCTAGTTGTACTATAGATGTCAAATCCTTCAAAACCTGAGGAATTTCACATGAATATACTTTATTATCATATATTCCACCCGTACGTTGTAGTGATGCATCTACAAAAACATTAAAAACTTTAACATTTTTTGAATGTATTTCAACTGATCCATTAAATTCATCCAAAAATCTATGAAACCATCTAACATCTTGAAAAAAATAACCAGGTAGTTTAATACTACCCTGCATTGGTGTATTTCTCAAAACCCTTAACATTCTATTAATAAACAAACGGGATGGCTTTACACATCTATGAATGGCAATAAGTTTGCCAATATAGCTTTGCAACTGTTTACGTGTAGCAATTTTTTTAATCAACCATTGACTTGTTAGATTTTTAATTTCATTTAATTTTTTATCTGGGACCGATAAAGTGCCTGTTTTGGCATTAATTTGTATACCGAGGCATGTTATAATTGAACTAGGTGGTTCCACCTTATTGTTATTTACAGGAAGTCCTACCTGGTCTAATATATTCAATAGAGATTGAAAATGACCTTCAGCTTGGTGTGGCTGGGCTATACCAATGTAATCATCCAAATAATTCATTAACCATATTTTCTGGTGACGTAACGTATTGGTTATGACGTCAGTACATAATTGACAGGCCGCGGCGCCATTTTTAAATCCAAAAGCTAAAGCTACGTCTATATAAGTATCTTCTTGCCATTTTAGACCCAATAATGGATAGTCCAATGGGTCTATACGCAAATTTCTAAATGCTCTTTGCAAATCTACTTTAAAAAGTTGGGCATTGGGGCCCATTTCACGAATTTTTTCTACCACTAAATCTATGGTTGGGTATTTTAAGGTAAAGGAAATATCATCAAACTTATCACCTGGGACATAATTATTAACCCCCTGTCCAATAGGCCATGATAAATCGACAATTACTCTAATGCTGCCATCAGGTTTGCTTCTAGCCATTATAGGCGAGTAATGTGTTTTTGGAAATGGAGATTCCTTGATTGGACCAACCATAGCCTGGTGCTGAATTTCGGTATTGAAATATTCAATAACTCCATTTGGGTTTCTCAATGAAGATGCATGGTTAACTACATTTTGGTTATATTCAAAGTTAACATGGTCTACGTTGAGAGGAAAACCATATTGAAGGTAGTCCCCAATTATCTGGAGATCATAATCCTTCAATATGTACCTCCACATTTGTATTTTCAGACCGGAAATAACCGGAATTCTTGCACCTTTGTAATTAGGGACATTATAAGCTTTAACAGCTGAGTGCAATTTACTTATACCTTCTTCATTCAACGTATATTGGAAGTCTGTTGATGTTTGTAATGGCAGATGAATGGCCATGCTACCTGGCATGAATCCAAACTCCCGTGCTACCTTGCTCTGGACATGATTATCTACGACTTGGCTTACTGTGTCATTGTTCAGTTCACTTTTATGTTCTAATATTGAGTCATTATGGCCATAACTATTACTCAGACCTGTATCCCCCAAGTAAGTATTGTAAAGAATTTTGCTAGATATAGTAGTACTTATACAACTATTGCTTAAGACACTAAAATTCTTAAAACTATTGACTTCTTGACTAATATAGTTGTGAGGCCGAAAGCCGAGGTCAGTGAGATCAACACCTTGATCTATATAATTTTTAACCATTTTTCCTCCGAATAGTGAAGGTTATTATCATAGTTACTATCATATGTACTATCAACATTTTTACTATTGTTAGCCACCCCACAAGCAGCACCATCAAGATCTCTGTTAGTACATTCTTTAGATGCATGATCAAGAAAGCCCAGGTGTGTATTGTCGTCCCTAGCACCTACCTGGCACTGAAATGCATCTTGTTTAGTGTTACAAGTACTAGATGTATTAGTAAACCAAACTATGCTGCCAATGGGGATACTAACCCTATTAATACTCTGAGAATCCATGAACCCATGGGTTCTGTTTTCAATAGTATAATATGGCTCACTAGTTGCACCATAATCTGATTTTAAATATATAAAGTTACTACTACACTTGTTAACAACATCAAGCGAATACTCGCTTAAGTTGCTTCTTTTGTGTTGTAAACTATCATTGACATTAACCTTTACATCACTGATAGGATATGGATAGTTACTTATGACTGTAACATTGCATAGACATGAACGATATGGGCAAAAGCAAGCCCTACTGTGAATTAATGACTGATTAGCACTATTATGACTTATATATAATTTATTGTCATTATTCCAACAACTTTTACCGTATATATCTTCGACATTACAAGTGTTATTAACTTGGCTATCGACATATATTTTAGGTAGACAGTTTAATATATCAAACTCGCTGTTCAGCTTGCTTTGATTTACTAGATTCAGATTTACCATTGCCATTGGCATTTTTCATTCTCATACATTTACTTGCAGGGTGGTCGTACTTCCTTTGGGTTTCTTTTAAACAGTAAGAACAATGATGTTGATACAGCACATTGTTTGATACATGTTCATTTTCAAACTTGCATTGGCCCTTGTTATAATGTACACAAATTTGACTCTGAAGTCCAGAATTCGTAGGTTTGTGACTTTGCAAGATACGTTGGGTGTGCCTACACTTGATTTTTTCAACCAAATCTATTTGAGACCAAGATACCTTGCCCCTCTCCATTTCCTGGAGAACAGCAGCATGGGCTCTACGAGCCGTGTTTGGTGACAATTCGATCGCATCTTGCATTAACAAAGTAAAATATAGCATCATATTTTCGCGAATTTTGTTATCTGTTTGATCCAAAATGCAATACATGAATCCTTGAACCCATTGTTCAAGATTCATCTCATCGTACGTAGGTTGCTTGGTACCTATTACTGTACAGAAATCTTGTGGCCAGCAAATTTGATTTTTAACACGAGCTACCCCCGTTCTGAAACGACCTGACTTTAAAACAGTATTCGGCTTACCAGAGAATTCATTTCTGGATGCGTTGTGATACTCTTGTAGTCGTCTGTCGACCTCCGCCTGTATCTTCGAATTCGACTTCAACTCTTCAAAGGACGGCAACTTCTCTGGCTGATCAGAAACCTTCTTAGGCGAGCTGTGTGCAGAAGGTAAAGCAGACACATTGGCAATGCTAACTCGTTCTTCTTGCTTCTGTAGACGTGCATCTTGATCTTGCACTTTTGCATCTAGACCCTTCACGACTTCTAATAATATGTCCAGTTTCTGATTAATTGACTTGTCCTTTAACTGCGAACTTGAATTATCTTCTATAAGCTCGCTTTCCTGACTCTTGTTACTACTTTTCTTTGAATTTTTCTTCTTATCTTTAGTCGCCATTGCATAAAACTGCTGTGAAATATTACGGCCTGCACTAGTTCATATAACTCAGTTCACCACGTGTACAGACAGCATATATATTTCTACAGCATTTATATGACTCTCGACTTTCAACCCCACAACTGAAAGCCACGTTGTCGTGAACTAGTTTATAAAGCGTATTTGGCGGGAGATTGTCTAGGTTTACAGAGTAACTCGTCCTAAAGCCAGCACACGCATTGAATATTTAACCCAATTATATATTGCTGAATGACACTGAAGGTCGTAAAAGCAAAGTCTCAGTTACACGATCTATCACCCCTTCAACTGACAGTGTCTGCTACTATATACGCATTCCTCCAAAACTTTTGTCAAAGTGAAGTTTTTATTTTGAATGAATGAATTTAGGAACTATAATAAGTGACCTCTTGTTTGCCAGTGAAGAGACTTGAGGGTTTGAGTAATATGTATCTTGAACTTGTCTGGAAACCAAGCATAAAAGCATACAAGCACGGGAGAGGCTAATAGGCTTGTTCCAATATAATGGTGATTAACCTCATTGGATTGTGAAAATTTGCTGTATGGGTGGCAATCAGAACATTTTGGAAACCCAATCAAAACATTTCTAGACCTTTCAAGACTGTCTCGTGACCTCGAGTTTTGAATTAAGAACCAATTGGAATGTTTAGATGTGTTCCTGAATATATTTAATAGTTCATTATTATACAAAAACTATAACAAAACTGTTTTACAGACTTTTGGGTAGATGGATGAAACTTTGGTACAACAAGGTAATTACCAATACTCTGAATGTGTAGATTTCTAATTGTCTATTTTTTAATGAAATCGACCAAATTAAGAACACCTTTAGATCAGGGTTGCCCGATTAGAGCGTACTTAGTACACCAAAAAATTTTGATAACCACAGGAGCTTGTTGAGCAACATACCCAGTTTTGTGAAATCAGTCATAACAAAATAGCCTCCTTGTGGTATTATTGGCTCCAAACCTGCCGTTCTCAGGACATCTGCAAGGTAATCTCGTTTCGGCAGGAGCTCCATTGCCAGAGATTGGAAGTAACACTCGGGTTGATTAAATATCGCTATCTCCCTCTCGAAACAGATGCTAAGAGCTTTCTATGAAGAATATAGAAGGATACTTTTAGCATAAAGTAAGAGATAATAAATTCATCATTGTAAGAATAATAAACAAGAGCACTTGGAGAGCGCATACCTCTGCCAAGTCATGTATGATCTTTTTTAAAAAGGCTCAATAATAAGTAAATGGGAAAAATCTAGATCTCTGACTTTTTTGTATCCAGGCGATGATCCGGAACAAACTTGAAATTTAATGGATTCTAATTTGGGGTAAATTCCATCTACCTATATTTTTCATGAAGATTTGACCATTAGTATTTGTGCAATTTTTGCTAAGAACAGATAAAAAAATAGTAATAAATTTAATATCTCTTTGACAGAGGTAGTGAGCAATATAGGCATTGTTGACAATGACTGTACCTTATTCAGTCATGGTTTATATTGATTGCTTGAGACTTAACACATACATCAGGTGTAGTACAGGTAGGTGCAGTACCTCTTATGGTAGTTTAACAAGACAGATAAAGGACAGGTAGAGATTCAGGTTTGCTATAACATTACCTATGCAGGACAGATTATGGATGCAGTTTTGATGATAACGACAAGTGTAGATGAATGGAACAAGTATATAATCAGTTCCTTTGGTAACATTGCCTGTATATGTGCAGGAGAGTTACACATACAGCTCTGTTTGTGTCATGGTAACAAAACATATAGTTATAGATATATTTTTGTTAGTTTCATGGTAACCTTAACATTGCATGTATAGTTGCAGGACAGTTACAGATACAGTCCTGTTCGTGCCATGACAGCATTACATGTATAATTGTATGGCAGTTACAGATACAGTCTTTTAGTGTCATG
The DNA here is from genome assembly GCA_964017235.1 of Sabellastarte sp. h YS-2021. Taxonomy (NCBI): domain Eukaryota; kingdom Metazoa; phylum Annelida; class Polychaeta; order Sabellida; family Sabellidae; genus Sabellastarte; species Sabellastarte sp. h YS-2021. The sequence continues at coordinate 81,724,356 of OZ024935.1, read as the reverse complement.
GTAACAATGCATTAAGTTAGAGATACTGTTCTGTTGGTGTCATGGCAACTATTACATGTATAATTGCAAGTCAGTTACAGATACTGTTCTGCTGGTGTCATAGCATTATTACAAGTATATTTGTAGGACAGTTACAGATGCAGTTCTATTGATGTCATATTAACATTACATGTACATCTGTAGGATGGTTACACATACAGTTTTGTTGGTGTCATGATAACATTATCTGTATAATTGTAGGCCTCAGTGGCCTAGTTGTTAGCAAGTTTGGCATCTAATTACAGGCAGTTATTTCTGTGTGGGTTTGACTACCACAAGTGGCAATGCTGAGGACCTGTCTCAATATGACCCTGGCTGTTGAACGGGACGTAAAACATCAAAATTTGACCTTTGTAAGACTGATACAGTTCTATTGGCCCAGTAAACATTAAAACGTTTTCAATTTTTTTTACCCCCCCCCCCCCCAAAAAAAAAAAAAGAAAAAAAAGCTATTTAAAAATCCTATCTTATGGTTTACTAAACATTTCCAAGTAAATGTTCACACTGTAATGTTTAAAAACGTTTTATAAACATTCTCTAGACAAACATTTTTGCTTAAAACATTGAATAAACATTTATAAAATAACTGAAAAAAACTAGATTTGACTGAAAACATTTTTTAAACATTATAAAATAGCTGAAGAAATTAAGGTTATGCTGAAAATGTTTTTGAAAATTCATAATGAAATATTTGATAAACAGTAAAGATAAAACAATCTTTGTTGACAAGATTTTGTAAAAGTTTGGTCTGAAAATGTTTCACAAATGTTTAGTAGTAACTGGTTTTCATACCCATCACTTTGAAATGTTTTTGAAATGTTTTCTATCAAATGTTTGAAAACATTCAATTATGAAACCCATTTTAAACCCATATTTTCAGAATGCTATTAAACCTTCACCTTCAAATATTTGCATGCAAAGATGGTGGTGAGCAATAATAGAGGATTTAAGAGGACAATTGCCCCACAATCTCTGAAAGTAAGAATTGAATGAAGACACAGTTTTTGAGTCACTATCTTACAAATGTAGACAGAAAAATAATATTTTTATAAGTGAGCAACCTAAAAAGATATTGAATTTGACCTCTGACTCCATTATTACTGCGACATTATTATGTTCATCTGTAACATTATTCTAATATTTTTCATTAATTGTTTAATAAACACTTTACATATAATGTTTTGAAAACATTCTACCATAAATGGTTTTCGTACCCTTCTTTTTTATTGTTTGCAAAACGTTTCCTTTCTAATGTTTAAAAAAAACTCAAAAATGTTTACTGGGGGTATCATAGTAGCTTCAACTTTTTATGTCTGAGACAGGTATAGATGCAGCTCTGATGGTGGTATTACCTGGATAGGTGTAGGGCAGGCGTAAGTGCTCACACCATGCATGATCTGACACGCTTTTATCAAATACTTTGGTCCAATGGTCCAGCCACACCGCCAGCCTGTTGCACAAAATGATTTGCTTGCACTACCAATAGTTAGAGTTCTTTCCCACATGCCAGGTAGGTTGGCTAAAATCACAGGAAGTACGTATTTGTTTCATTTTCCAAACGAGAGTGATAAATGTGATGGTATATGTGACTAATGTAAAACACCAAAACCTTTTTTTTATTGCAGTAATACATCCTTCCCAATGGATAATTTCTATGCCGGTTGGTGCAATCGGTCCCGCCGAACACAAAAAATGATAGCCTGTGTTTTCCACCGGCAGAACTGGTCTGATAGTGTGTATTCGCTAGGTGGTATATTGTACTTCCTTCCAGACCAGATAGCATGACATCATAGCATCTTTTTCTTTTGGCACGTGCAGTGTGCAGACACATTGCAGACCTCTTGCAATTTGAAGAAGAGATTAAATATTTATGGATTTTGATCTTATTTTCATCCGAAAGTTATATATTGTGTTCTTTGGATATCAAGGCCTCTCCATGACAAAAATGGGCAGTTGCGAGCATATTATGGCTAGCTTTGATGGACACAGTGTGCAAGATGTAGAGACAAAGGCATGGGTTCTGATCTGTGTGTGCATAAGATAGGCTGTAATTTGTGTAACATTCTTTCTGCTGACCAAAAGATGCAACTTTCAACCCCCACATAAGAAGACAAAGTCTAGCTATGCTCCCTCCCTAGTCAAGTCTGGTAGTGTTACTATCCTAGGGCAGGTCGAGAAGAATGATGATAAGACTGCAGACAACATGAACTATGCTAAGAAGAAAGCAGTCTCTGTGAGGAGGCTAGCAAAGACAAACAAACCTTCCAGTGATAACCTTAAATAACTACATGACAAGTTGGCCCAAAGGTTTGAGAGGCTAGAAGTAATGTTATTGGCCAAGGCCTTCACTGTACAGGTGGAACCGGTGAAGCAGACATCTACCCTCGTGACAACTGAGAGGCCCTTTATTTCTCCAGTGCAGAGTGCCTGTACCAGTTCTGTTCAGACTACCAGTGTGGTCACACAGGTCTCTAGCAGCAAACCTCTTACTAGTGCCAGCTCCGTAAGGGCTGCTGGACTGGTCACCCAACCTGCTAGTGTGAGTCAGCCTACTGATGTTCCCAGTATGATGTGTGTGTTATCCAATCCACCAGACAGGTCAATACTGTCCAGGATGTCACCAGTGCCACAGCTAGTCCAGATGTGCAGTTCACCCGACCGGTTTGTCAGGCTGTCACTAGCAAGAAGAACTCGCCTTCACTTGCCAGAATTCTGATGTTGAACAGTACAGTGAGCCCACCTCTCCTAATCAACCCATGGAGGAAGAGGTTGACGTATCTGACTGGGAGTCTGCTAAACCAGAGCAGGATTTAGACAAGGAATTCAGTGAGCAACAGATTTACTGGGAGACCATTAGAGGTATGAGATCATAGAAACAAGTGCCTGTGTTCGATGATTCCCATTTGCTGGTACCAAGACTCAACCAACGGGCAAGGTCTCAAACTGCCATCTGATGAGTGGTTATGCAGGAAGATGGAAAACTGAACATTACTGTAATAAAAGGCTACCATTCCCGCAGTTCTGAGACCTCTGGTGACCAGTTTGTTAGAGTCCCCAAGACTCAAAAGTGGCACAACATCTTTCTGAGAAGAACTTCTCTCGATCCAGGGTATACTATTGGACGAATGAGCCAGCCAAACTCAACAGTTGCTTTACTAGGGTGGCCAGTCACTACCATCAGCACCAATTTCCCGGTCTATACTTCAGGAAGCTGGACTGTCCTATGATCATTAACAGAGGCATTACTCAAGCTATGGTCAGGGCAATGTAGGATTTGTTTGGAGGCTTCTTTATCAACATGGGCAATCTGATCTTGACCCGATAGTTATATGGACTATTTAAAGGCCAGTGTTAAACAGGACACTCTCACCGCCTTAAAGAATGCACCTCTTTGTATGAGTTCCTTGTTTCCTGATCACCTACTGACAAAGGCAGAAGAGGAGATAGGCACCATGAACAGAAATGCTCTTCGAACACTTTTCAGAAGAAACTTGCTGTTTCCATCCCTATACTCACTCTGGCGAGCAGGCACCAGAAGCTAACTTGAAGCCCTGTTTACCAGCCCTGTCTAACAGCGTGGGCACAGTAAGATAGGTAGAGACAAGGAATCAAACTTCCAACAACGACCATCCAAGGGTCACAGTTCATACAAATGACAATTATTGTTTAAAACTGGCTTGGGATTAAGAGACTGTGTTGAATGTGACTGACAAGAAACAGACATGTGTGGACAATTTACAAGTAAGCTTACCTATTGTAAATCATGTTCTTATTGCTGGACGGCATTTGCAAAAGAAAGGCAAAAGAAAGGCAGATATTGTTCAGCATCAGTCATTAAAATATGAGAAAAATGTTTCCTGTATTGATCACTTGAGTTTTGTCCAAAATGTCACAAATGTCCCAGTTATTGCTTTAGATCGACATGTAGGGGCCAGATTGCATAAATTTTGGAAAATATGGGAAGCCCTGGGGGCCAGTTCAACTGTCATAACAATCGTCAGAGAAGGTTACATTCTCCCCTTCCAGATCCGACCAAATCAGACTAGGTCACCTACTTATGCAAAAGACTGCAGTTAGTGTTGTCGCTGTTGCATAAGAACTGGTTACCAAAAGCAAAAAACTGGCAAGAAACCAGAGGCGTTTTGAATGCGTACATGAGCTACAAATCACAGATATAAATATGAACCATGATGTGGTTTTTGAAGACTTTTAAGGACTAAACGTCTAAAATATAGATAGAATATTATAAAATACTTTGTTGTTGTTTAATATTTGGGTAAAGTTATGATTAAAATAATGAATATGTGATGAAACTAGCATTGATTAGAGAAAACTGAACGTAACCGGATCAGCATCTTTCAGTTGGCAAAAAGATTTCCAGTTTGCCGTTTTCAATACTAAATACAGTAGAACCAGTCACAATTCTGAAATCTCTTTTGTTTCACAACAGACTGTTCATGGTCCTCAAACCCAATAACTGGTAGAAAACTATCCTGGATCTCAGTACCCTGAACCAATTGCTAAAAGACAGAGAAAGTGGAAACACGGGAAACTATAAGGAACTCGCTACAGCCAGGGGAGTGAGTAACATCCATACGCTTTGAAGATACCTACTTCCACATCCTAATTCAAAGTCAAGTAATGAAGTAACGTTTTCACGTGCAAGGTTAGTCCAACCGATTTAAAGCACTACCTTTTGGTCTGTCCACAGCTCCAATGGAGTTCACTCTGGTAGCTAAGGTCAAACTGATGCCATTACACGAGGCTGTCCATCAGTACTTGGGTCAGACAAGCTCAGGAGAGAGATCCATGCTTGGCTGAGCAAGGGCATCAGACGTCAGGCTCCATGGTGTGTCTTTGCCCTTCACCCAGCTTTCTTTCCAAGAATCAGCTGGCCAAAGAGGGTCCAGAGAGTGTGGCCACGGTGGGTCTTCTAACCCAAAATCTGGATAAGTCACTCAAAGCTGATAAGTGCCTATGTCCAGTCAGGTCCCTGTGCTACTATTTGGATAGGACCTCAGGCCTCAGGCAGAACAAGGAGCTGGTCTTTGGTACCTTGTGGAAAGGCTTTGACAAAGATATCTCCCCTGCCACTATCTCCTAATAGATCAAGCAGATTTTGGTCCTATGTTATGAGCTCTCTGATCAGGAGGCCCTCACCCTACATCAGGTTAAAGCCAATGATGTAAGAGCCTTTGCTGCTTCTAGGGGCTTTCAGTCTGGAGTGTACTTAGAATAAGTATTATCAACCCTCCATTGACACCTTTACACAACAGAGGATGTGGTTTTTTCGGCATATTCAGAGTTTTTCAATTTGAGCCCGGTAGTGGCTGTTCAGCAAATCCACTAGTAGCCGATTTTGCTGAGGAGATTTGTATTTATGTGTAGGTTGCATATACCTATATATAGTTATAAAAAAATCTGATGTGCTTCCTCTGAAAAGCTTATTTCCTGGGAGTAGGTCTGTAAAACGGGGGATGTGGGCAACGTTGGTATGGTATATGTATTCCAGCAACCAGAAACTGGTAACCAACCTGTAGGGCCAACTGGATCAAATTTTTACAGGCGAAGCCCCCAACTGACCCTGGTATCAGCTTACTAGGTGTCTAAATAGGTTTGGAGAACAAAAAAGATGCTATGACGCCACACTGTCTTGACAGGAAGTACAGTGCACCACCTAGCAAATGCACATTATCAGACTGATCCTGCCAGTGGATAACACAGGACATCTTTTTTTTTTCTGGCGTTTGGATAGACAGGTATAACAATTGTCCATTAAGTGGGGCATTAACTTAAATATTAAATTTATTTTAGCTTATTTGGCTCAATTCTTTTGGTGTACCATCTACTTGTCTAGGCACATCTGGTATTTGTATGTGTAAATTAGGTGACTGGATGAAAGACCCCTTTTACTTTTTAATAGGTGGCATGACAAAAGCCAGCTTGTTCCTGATATAAATAAGTATTTACTTTAAAGTAAATTGAAATCAACCAATGTAGCCCACAATATTGCATCAAATAATGCCTAATGTCTTTGAGTGTAATTTTTTTCCAATTTAGCTCACAACATTGCATCAAATAATGCCTAATGTATTTGGCTTTAATTTTTTCCAGACTCACCTATTTTGATATGTTGATTAGGTGGGTACACCAGCCATTCATACACTTCATCAGCAATCACAATTACATCATGTTGTTTACACAGATCTGCAAACACCTCAGTCTCCTCATGGGTATATATCTGCAAACACATTTAACATGTTCTGAGAATGGCAAGGAAGCATTTTACCTCCATTTATTTGTCTGCTTGTCCATTTGTTTGTTTGTTAGCAAGATTTACTTATTATTGAGTCATTGTTGTAAATCATACATGTCTTGGCAGAGGGCTGGGCTCTCTGAGAGCAGTTGTCTTGGATATTAAGGTTTTGGTAATTTTTTGACAAATACTTATTTTGTTGGTTAACATTAAGGTTGGCATTTAAACTTTAATAAACCACATGTTAAATTTGCATTTTGAATTTGGGGGAATGGTGTTTTGTAAGTTAGAAGTATAGTGCTTACAGGTTAAGAACAAAAGGTTAATTTTTTCGATTCACTTGACGTAAAAGTCAAAATTAAGTAAACCACTTAATTTAAAACTAAGTTAAACCAAGCTTGTTTTCTCAGTATTTGTGGGGAAATGGGAGCTACCGAGTTACAAGTATTTTTTCGATGTCATTCAGTTTATTGGTCAAATTAAATTTCAACTTGGTAAATACATTAACAAATAAAATTGACAAATATAACATAGATATCAATTTTATAACATTGATCAAGAACTCAACACAATAGCTTGCCCATACCGAGTTATAAGTTGGTCAAAGTTAAAGCCTCTCTTACATCCCACCCTACCTGTTCCTACTTGCTGACCACTGGGTTAAAAAGTTAAACTTGCAAGTGTTACACAGGTGTTCTACAGGTATTTTCATCACACAGACAGTATTCCGTGGCTGTGGAGAAGAGACTAATATGCAAATTATTTTCTGCACGGTTTTATAAATAACTGAAGCGCAGCCAGACAACAAGATGCATTGCTTTCTAAGTAAAATGCACTTGCAAAGATATATTTCTTCCACAAAGTGGCATAGGCCATAAATTACACAAAAAAGCCAAAGGGATCATATGTGTTAGGCCTATAAGCCATTCAGCTTAATGTAAGAGTAATTTAGATTAAACTGAAATGTGTTAAATAACACCCCTTTACATTCAGTTCAACATAGTAACAATTTAAAAAACACCTCTTCATTTGTTTTTCATCGTTTTTCATCTACAAAATTTTTATGTCCTTGTAAATTTCTCTCTAAAAGCTGTGGAAAGAAGCAATATGTGTATTTATATGAATATATGAACCTATGTCAATATGTGACTGAAGCAAACACAAAAAGGCGTAAAACATAGTTACCTCAGGCAAGGATGTATTATTGCTATTATGACTGTTTGTTACTTCGAAATCGAAACTTTCTATTTCGAAGTATGTTGGTCAGTCAGTTTGTATGTATGTATGTATGTTTGTTAGCACGTTCTAGGCCACAATTTTGAAGCTAAGATTCTCATTTGTCTGTTAGCAGAATTATGCAAATACTACTGGTTGTAACTTCAAGAAAAAATTCAGTCAGGTCTTGGTCCAACTTAGATCCCACTTAAATTTTGAGAGTGATCTGGATCACTATCTGGATACAAACAAATAAGCATTTTCCCAATTACTTATTATTACTTGCCTTGGCAGAAGTCTGCACTCTCTGAGTGTTCTTGTTTACGTTAATAATGATAACAATAATAATAACTTCTTATATCACTCACCTTTCCCAGTGGGTTGTTTGGAGTATTGAAAATCAGTGCTTTGGTGTTGTTGTTAAATTTCCTGGACAGTTCCTCTGTGTCAAATGTAAAATCTGCACTTGATGTGAGATTTGGCTTTGCCTGAAAACCACAAGATTATACACAAAATGTTTTTTTATCATATTGATTTATATAGCACAGATTTTACTTATACAAATTGTGAAAACCTGTTATTTTTTTGACGTAGTGCCAGTCAAGCATCAACAAAGTAATATAAAGATTTATAAAGCTTTGTAACAGCCACAGGTGTAAATATTTCAGTAGATAAGAAAGATATAAAATATCATAACCTACTAAAGGCACTCTCTGAAAAACGGAAGATAAATCTCTATATCTTAAGGAATTGTGAAGTCTCTACATCTTTGAAAAGTAATGAATCTCGGTGTGTCAAGCAAGTGATAAGCCCTATGTCTTGAACATGTCACGTGTTAAAAATCATTTGTTAGTAAGATTTCGAAAAGACTACTGCTTGCATCTTCAAGACCATGAGGGCCTATATGCAGAGCCCGGAAAACTCAGCATTGGGCCTGCTCCCAATCTATCCTGATACTGGAACATCCACATTAGATCAAAATATGGTTACAGTAGCACGGGAAGCATATGAAAAGTGGAGGGGGGCAAAGTTAAACTCATTGGTTGTGTTAACTTATGACACCGGTAGAAGTGATGCCATTCTCAAGGAGTCAAGGGGATGTCATGTGAAAATGTAAATATTTGTGTAATTTTGTTTTTTTTGAGTCCTCAAGATATTCTTTCAAACTGTTAGTATCTTTGTTGCAGAACAAATATAAAGTGGGCATAAACTGCAAAATAATTTAAACAATTTGTCTTTAATCCTAAACAAATGTTCTATGAATATACAACAAACTTTTACAGAAGTTTCTGTATCATTGAGAAAAAAAAAATTAATGGTTAATTTTGCTCATAATACACTAGTATGATTAACACTAAATAATCAAATTCTAAATGATCAACTTCCAACTTGCAAAACTGGGAAAGCAGTTGGAGAGTGGGGACATTGAGAAACTTAAAAATCGCTCAAAGACCTTTAGGCCATAGGGTCCCTGAACTCATATCTATTCTTTATCCATCCTAATTGCAAATAGTCAAACCTAAACTTTATTAAAGTTTGTTATAATTGTATTTGGCATCTAATCATAGGCAGCCAGCTCTGGCGTCAAGAATTTGAATCCCGCATGTAGCAATGCTGAGGGCCTATCCCTGGATGATTCTGGCTGTTGATTGGGACGCAGATGCCTATACTTTATCCTTTGTTGTAGTTACAGACCTACCATATATTTATGGGAGTAAAGTGCTTTAAAAATAAGTTGTCAACATGGGTTTTAAGTCGAGCATTAATAATGTGAATGGACTATTGGGTTAAAACATATTAGAGGGCTTGGACAATGAAATGCAATCAATGTGATTGGGCCACAGAATGACTGGATTTGGCATCCCATGAAAACAACCACTCGGGCCAGGCACAACATACCCAAACTCACTGAATCAATGACCATTCACCCTTGCAAAAAATAGATTCACTATGGATGCAGAACTGAATAACAAGCAATATGGTTTTTGGCCAAAGCTTTAGAAAGAAACAACAATAAAATTAGATACACATGCATTAATATTCTGAAGACCTATATTTTGATCTTTCAATGTTGCCTTTGTTACCCACATGCCAAATGTGAAAGTTCTAAGTAAATATGTTATAAGTTATTGCATGCTGAAACAAATCTATGTGGCCATGAGAGCAGCGTGATTGGGCTTTATGAATCAAATTCTTGTTTGCATCATTGTAATACTCAAAGATATGGAGGTCCTCATTTGACAGATGTTCACAAAAGTGTAAGTACGAATAGAACACCTGTTCAAAATTTATTTCACAGAAATAGTTCACAGGCTGCCCGTTATGCAAATGTCACTTTATGTATTTGTGAAATCTTTAATGAGTCATGGCCCTTAAATATTTTCTTTTCCAACAAAAGCGTCATAATATTAATTTTTTTTTTCTGATTATGCATGTCATGACCCCAGCTTACAACACCTTATGAGGACTATAAAGACACACTACACATCAAACACAGGACTGAGTGAACTAGGTGTGACCATTTTACCGTGTGCAGATGACATGTTAACTTACCGGCCGCAGAGGAACAAACACTGGTTTTCCTCCTGCTGCAAGTACCATAGGCACGTAACAGGTGAAGTATGGCTCAATGATGATTACCTGCAGAATAGAAATATGATTTGTTAATATCCATGGTTTGTTTTTTTTTAATTTCCCTGCATTTACCAAGACTCAGTGTGGGTACGACTTCCACAAGTGACAATGCTGAGAACCTTTCCCAATATGACCCTGGCTGTTGAATGTGACACAAAACCTCCAACTTTCACCTTTTTCTATTTACCAGAACATATCATGTACCAATATTACCAATATACCTTAATGAACTTCACTGTAAAGGTTAAGGTGCCAACTTCAACGTTGTTTTTAATATTGTTTTTGGCAGTATTTTACATATGTTGTTGTTTTCTAGTAAGTCATCCTTTATCATCAACATTAGAAATAAAATATACTATATTTAGTATACCGTATTTCATGAAATTCAGTAGCTTGAGTTTCAGTGTTGATGATCATTTGAAGTATTTAACGTACACATATTTTACTTTTTGACAAAAGCAACAATATACCTTGATTTCTAATATCAATAAACACAGACAATATCCCCTGTACTGAGATTTATACCCCAGGCACACTAGAGATGTTATTGCCTACGTTTTGGTGGCTGTCTCATTCCTGTAATTACTGGCAGACTTCTGTCTGTGAACGTGAGAAACTCTAACTTTCCATATCTGACCTATTAACATACATGAAAGTTTTGAAATGTTTCTGCCTCGATGATTTGAAGGGTTTTAGGTCACCTACGAGTATAACCTACCGCTTGCAGTATGCTAGATCATAAGACATTGAGAATTGTGTTGGATTATCCATCTACAGTGAATTTGAAGCAACTACGACAAATACTACTCAAATCAATTAAGCCATAGAAAGCCTCCAAAGCCATAGAAAAACCTCTAAAATCCTTGTGTTAAAATTCGTGAAAGATGTGACAAAATAGAATCATTTGTTACTCTGTACCTGAATCCTTTTTTAACAATAGCTTGTTTAAACACAATTGTGTACTAAGTCTGCACAGCAAATAAATAGATTGCTCAGTGATTACTCAAGTGTTAAGTATACTGCAAGAGTGTTGCACAAGATCTCCATTACTTCATGTTTTTCAAATTGGGTATAACTAGAAGTTGTCAGAAGTTGAAATAAATGGCAGAGATTTTGCAACCTCAAATGGGCCAAATTACCGTGTATGACTTGCATGTAATCTCTTGTAAAAATAACATTAAACCCAGAACATTTTACAAACTGCACTTACCTCATCACCCGGATTAATGAATGCCTGAATTACACCATAGAGAGATCCAATGGCACCCACATTGATCAGGATCTCCTCATAGGGGTCGATCTGACGCCCAAATATTGGTGAGTAGAGGTCAGCCAGCACTTTCACTAACCTTGGATGACCCTGTGAAGAATATGATCAAAGCAGATTTTTGGACACATTTTTTGAGAATCGGACCTCTCTGTCTGTGCAAAAGAAAGTTCAGAAAGTAAAAGAACTAGAAGGTATAATGGTAAAACTTCCCGAATTGCATTTTCAAATAAATATGACTAAACTGATGAGGCAAAGTGTGGGACTTCAAGCACCACATCACCTGCTTGACTTCTATGAGTGTTGTAAAAACTGTGTCTGAAATTTAAGAAAAGGCTCAAAAAAATTCATGATCACCACTTTATAGGAACTAGTACACCACTAATGCAGTCTTAAAGAGCATTAAGTTAAAGGTAAATAATGTACAGTAGGCATATGCAACTGATAATCTAGGGAAAGCATACATTAAATATGTACATTGGATTTCCATTAAAGCATCAAGTGAACAGGAAAATGTAAAAAAATAGACTCCATAGATTTGGCTAAATGCAATTTGGAATAACATGTTAATTTTAATGTCACTGTTTCAGATTGCTTCAGGTTTGCAAAATAGCGTATATAATATCATTTTAATTTGTTAGGTACCAAATTTATATCCTTTAGATACCATATTCCAAACACAAATTGAATAAAAATCTTATTCAGCTATATTTCTGCAAAACTGTTTAACAAAATGGCGACCATTTGATTTTCTATCAGTGCTATGTAAGTGCTTTATTTTCATTGGTCCATATGCTGCGAAACATTTGTTTCCATGGTTTAATGTAGTTACATGGGGGTTTATATGTAGCTTATATCCATGTATAATAGCTACCATAAGGTTCAGTTACACAGAAAATATAGATCTTTTGCAATATTTCTTGTATTCTCTTGCAATTTAAATAGTCTAGTTAAAACCTCTATCAGCTCCACCATGATAATTCAGCAGAATTGTGGTTGGATAACAGTGCAATAACACCCTAATGACACATTGACATATCAATGTAATTCCTAGTTAATTGGAATATGAGAAAAAACATATCTTTTTATTCATAATCCTGACAGATGTGCAGAGTCTCTGGTCAGCCAAAGTCTCCATGTACTTACACAAGGGCGTGTGTAGCAGTATTCAGATGGAGTGCTGGCTTCTGCTGCCTGTTTTAGTGCTTGCCTCACGTGATCCGGTGGGAAAAAGTCTGGAAAACCCTGGAATGAAGATAATAATTAATTGAAACAGTTACACCACAAAGTTTTGATTGTCCTCAAGAAGTGCAATTTGGGGATCGAAGTGCATTTAAATATCAATATATCAAACTGTTGCTTTACAGATTCTTCCCAGCATTTGGCCATTAACAATTTAACTATAGTTCTAAAGCTATCAAGGGTTGGGGGTGGGGGTGGGGGGTGGTTGCACGGTGGTGCAGTGATTACACACCCGCCTCACCTATGAGATTAAAGCTTGAATCCCGGCTTGACCTCATCCTTGGAAAGGATGGTAGTTGCTTGCCTTTGGTTGGCAGTTTACAGTACAGAACCTTGATCAACTGTACGTACTGGTTTCCTCTGCCATTCTATCTACCAGTCACAGTATAACTGATAAGGAACTCGGCATGACGTAAAATACTAAATAAATCAATGGATATATTGCAATGTGGGGATTGAGGCGCATTTGAAATGTTAATATATCAAACTTAGGTAGGATTTACAAGTTCAAAGTGAGGTGAGGAAATGATACTGCACAAATTCACCACCTATTCCTATCAATATTGAAAATCTTCTATCTTATAGTTGCTGAGACAGAGACTTATCAGAGACATATGCCATAAGGTCATGGTCAAACTGAGGTGATGCTGTATAATTATCCCCAAAGGACATTTCTGCTAGAATTGCATGTCTTACATTCTACAATTGCTGAGATACAGGCTAGACAAATTTTGAAGCCAAAGCTCACAGGTTATAAGTTCATAATCACTGGGTCAAGGTAAAACTGAGGTCAAACCATGATCTTGCACAAATATTTTCCCTAAAGAACATTCCTGCGAGGATTGAACTTCTACCATTTCATAGTGGGACAAGATTTTCAAGCTGTCAAAGGTCACAGATTCAAGGTAAAGTGTTTGTCAGACCACAACTTGCATAACTACGCACTCCAAAGAATAATCTCTGTCAAGTTTGAACTTTTTCAATTGAACAGTTGTTGAGATCTGGTTCAGACAAGGTTGGCAGCTATTGCCAGTAAACACAGGTAATACCACCTGCAGCGTGACATGTACAAAATTAATGAATTACAATATTGAAAAGAAATTGGTGAAAAAATCTCTCAAAATCAGTCCAAAAGAAAGGAAGTTCTGTTGATTTAAACTAGAGCTCTATGGCATACGATGATGATACGTATACCTACAAATCTGACATAGTAAGAAAGTTCTTAAATTTAAAAACAACTGGCTTGTTTTGTGACATTATGGGTGCATAAAGACTAGGTATGCCATGCCATTTCCAACTACATTACTGGATGACCTTGAATCATTACTGGTACATACATGCTCAGAAAAAAGCACTCGGGGATCATCCAGCTTCTCTAAGGCCAAACAACTCCAAGTATTTGTTATGGGTGAAATGGTTTTAAAAAATTCCTGGATCCAGACCGTGATCTGAATCAGACCAAAATAGAGTAATTTAGAAATAATACCATCGTTGAACATTTCATCAAAAATATCCATACGTTATTCTGCAAACAGACAGATAAAAACACACAGTGCCAAAGCATAACCTCCTTATTGGAGGTGTCCCTTTCAGCAAAGCTCTCGGAACTAGAATTTCCTTTTTAAGAGCAAATAAAGATGAAGTTCTTCAAGTGTGTATGTTTCTGTTATAACGTACCCTATTATCTGTAGATCTCGGTAAACTGGAAGTATTTATATGGTCCAATTATCAGAGAACAAGAGAGAACAGACGTTTGAAAAGGCCCAAGAATTCCACAATCCTAGACCGAGAACAAAGCCCAGTTCTACAAAACTTGCTTAACATAAAGGTCACCTTAAATTTAAGGTTCTCACTGAATTTCTTACTTCTTTAATGAAAATCGGTTTCATGAAACCTCATTCCTTAAGCCTCATTCCTTAAGTACCTACCTTAAAATTAAGGAAATGTTCTTCAAGGAATGTTTATTAACTTTTGCTCCCTCCATAAGTTTTAAGGAACTTCTTGGGTAAGCAAAGTTAAAGGAGGCTTTGTGAAACTTAAATTTAAGGTGGCATGCCCAAACAAAAGAACCTGACCGTCCTAATTATTCCCCAAATTGAATCCATTCATTGTTAGAGACCAACTCACTGTGGAAATTTGAGGTAAATCCATCCAGTAGCTATTTGTTTATAATCTTGCTAACAAACAAACAGAATCTATCAATCAAATAACCTTGACAAAGGTAATTAGGGTTGTAGTGATCAAAAAGAAATTAACTATGATAATACCTGTCCCAAGTGTACTGCCTCATAATCTGCTGCAAGCTTGCCAAACTCAGTCCTAAAACATAAAAAAATCTGGAATTGAATTCTAGACTTATATTAAATATAATGTAGCCTACATTTGGTTGTGAGAGTTCAGTACTGGCTTCTGCTGACACTTTCAGCACTTCTTTTTCATTTGTTTTAAAAACAAGCCTTGACTCATTATATTAAACAAACCAAACTAAACACATTAACAACGTAAGTTTCTTTTTAAAGCAATATAAATAAAACAAGATGATTTAATTTAAATATTAAATTGCTTCAAACATGTTGCTATTCAAATATTTATAATCTAAACTTTACACCACCTTAACAGTGAAATACGTTCAAACTTTTTCATTATTATGATTATTATACTTCACAAAAACTATACTGATTTTCAATGACAATAAAAAACTGGGTGTTTTTAAAATTCTGTGTAATTGTATCCACCCCTTTCCAAAATTCTGTGTAATTGTATCCACCCCTTTCCAACCATTTCATCATCAGTATATATTTATTTATTTGGGGTTTTAACACTACAGGTCATATCACAACGGGTAGTTGGTTGAGCAAAGAAAACCAGTACATACAGTTTGTCGGGGTTCTGTACTGTAAACTGCCGAACAACGGCAAGCAACTACCAGCCTTCCCACTTGAGGCTGTGCCAGGAACCGAACCCCAGCCTCAGAGGTGGGAGGCGAGAGTGTTACAACTTTGTTCATAGAATATTATATGAGGGAACTTTTCCAAGAGAAATTATGTCAACTTAAATAAATCAATAAACTTTTTCTTTAATTATTTGAGATCTTACTAATTCAAAATTAAGAAAACGACATATAATGACATTACACTTGCAGATAGATTCGTTTAATTTAATATTTAAATGTTGTTATGTCACACTTAACTTTTATATTTTAAATTTATGTAAATGGGTGTTAAACTGGCTATACTGTCAAGACTTAGCACCAGCCTAACCTATGATTAAAACCTAGTGCTGCTTCATAGTTATAAGACAAATTTAGTTCCTGATTTCAATGTAGGACTATCTCTAAATTACAAAATAATACTCTCCGGTAATTACAATATGAAAATATCAGTTAATTTTGATATGTCTCCATTTTCTATAAAGTTTAAAATGTAGGGTCTTATAGCCCGTTTAAAGTCAAAGCTGGTGCATTATATCCTATTCAACAGTCAAGGTCATATTGGGACAAAACCTCAGCATTACCACTGATAGCTGTGATTAGATGCCAAACCTGCTAACCGACTAGACCCCTGTGTGACCTATTTACCACCCATTCAACAGCCAGGGTTGTATCGGGGAAAGCCCTCAGCATTGCCACTTGTGGGAATCAGATCCACACAGAGGTGAAAGCCTGTAATAAGATGCCAAACGAGCTGACCACAAGTTCATAATGACCTGCCATCTTGTACAGGCAACAAATAAATTTTTTTAAAAGTAAGTAAATTAATATTTTCATCATTTAAGTATCTCTGTAAGTTGTAATGTAATGTCAATTATAAAGACCGAAAGTGCGCTGTGAATGAAAATCAGTCTGTGCGCATAGAATCAGCTGGGAGTAAAACCTCCAGTAACGGCCCACTGAAAAACGGAAGTGCTGTTTCGATTGCTCAATTGTATGTTGGTAGTAAAATCATCTGCTTTTACGAGAGCGATCATGCATTCAAAACAATATGGCGGCATCCTTGTTTGCGTCACCTCATAAAAATAAATAGATATTTCTTTCAACCAGGTAGGCCGGTCTTTATAATAGTAATAAGCACCTCATGCTTGGGCGTTTGTTACAGGCACTCTGGCATTATTTAGAATTTTTGCCAGACGTATATCCTGTAACAAATGCCCTCACACTCAGTATTTATTACTACAATAATGAGCTGAATCATTTTCATATACGACAGACAGGCACTGGTGCCACAATGAGAGACAGTGGAAAATCTGAATCCAGAGACATAGCAGTCAACACCAGAGGTGTACTGAGATGGGGAGGGTTTTGGAGGGTAAGCTTTACTAAAGAATAGTATCTTCAATTTGCATTTTAGAGATAAGAGTGAAGCCACAATTGAAGTATCACCAGGGAGACCAGTCCACAAATTTCTGAGCATCAAGAGCAAAGTTGTGGCTAAAATGTTTTTTTCTTTACTTTTTTTCACTAACGACTGCAGATGTTAAAAAGTTAGGATTTTATGTGCCATTCAACAGCCAGGGTTATAAGATGACAATTCCTCAGCTTTGTCACAAGTGAGAATCTAACCCACACAGAGTTGACAACCTGTGATTAAATTCAAACCTGCTAACCCAATGGGCCAGTCAGGACCTATGAAATCAACTGTAAAACGGTAACTTATGACAAACAAAAATCAATATGAAATTATTGCTAGATAATGTTGTAATTATGAGATAGATCTATGTTTTGATCTTGAGATAAACCTATTTGGTATTTTCTGAGATAGCACTGTTTTGCAATTGTGACATAGACCAATTTGCCATTTATGAGATAGTACTATGTTGTAATTATAGCATAGATCCCGTGGTTACATCCATCAGGATATCATGTTATGGGGTATGTTAAAATGCTGGGAAATACCCAGACCATATTCATCCTGTATTGCCAAAGGTACCATTTCAATGATTTTCGTTTCCTGGTTGACATTACACCAAAACTAATGAAAAATTTATGTGGATTGGTCCTGGCCAAAGAATGATAAAAGTAACTACATTTGAGAAAAATCCGGATCATATTGTGGACACAAATGTTTTTTCTGTCTTCAGAAACACTGACTTTCATGTGTAACAAGAAATTCTTCCCTTCTATATTAAAAAAGAATAAATCAGGAATTTCTTCATTGCTTAAACAAGTAAGTTTGTACACTTACCACATGTTATCCCCATATCCTTCAAGTCTTTTAGCCATTGCCAGTCTTTTACTCTCCATCACCACCTGTATACAAATACACAGATAGAAGCCTGAATCAGTTTATGGGTATAATTTTGATGAAATTTTGGCTTTGAACCTGAATAACACAAAGAGTATTTTATATATTTTCAATGTTAAATATTGCTTTTTCTGTCTCTAATTGACCAAAACCATTGCATCAGTTTTCGGGTCTATTTTGAAAAAAAATTGTCACACTTGACTGAACCCCCAGCTGTTTCAAGTTGACTATATATAGACTGTAACACAAGCACACTGACCAAACTGTGAGCCTATTTTGGCCAAGTAATTTGGGTAGTGGTGTGTCTTCAAGTACTTCAATTATAAAAACTTTCGTGTGTTTGATGTATAATTACAAATGTAAACATATTTCATGGTTGGGGTGTTTTATTACAACATTTTCACTTTTCTGTTCATCACTCTTAATAAAATTTAACAGTCTGTTGAAATAGCACTGGACAACATTAAATAAAGAACTTGCATTGTAAGTTATACTAAGGTGCAAGACAAATAACAACTAAGAGGGATAAAATTTATGCAAAGTATCAAAACAAAGCAATATCAAATCCTTAATTGGTAAACTAAAAGTTGTGAAGCTTTACAATTTATTAATTGAAGTATTGCTGTCGATGGAAATAACAGAATTAGGTAGAATTACCTATAACTAGAGCACTTGGAGAGTGCATACCTCTGCCAATGCATGTAATAAGTAAATAGATAAATTCAAGTTATTTTTTAATATCCAGATGATAATCCAGATCACTTTCCTACTTTAAGGTTAGGCTGGGATTCGAACTCTGATGGTGGGAGGCGAGTGTGTTACCACTGCACCTCCTTGGCCCCCTTTTATAAAAATAATACTTCCTTGGAGGAGGTAATAATCAGTTGCAGCAATCTATATATCATTATCATTAGAAATATGTTTGAAGTATTACTGTAGAATACATTTTGACAGAGTCTAGGTCAAAGGTCAGATTTAGGTTACAGTATGACATTGCACATCTGTAAGCCTTAACCTATACCCCTATCAATATCTTTGGTAACATCTAACAGATTCTGAGATACAGGCCAGACAAGATATTTGCCCCTGCCCACCAGCCCGCCCATCTGTTTACTTGTCAGCACAGCTAGATGTCATAGGTGAAAACAATAACTGCATTTGGAGAATTGGAAATCATGATTGGTCAGTCCTAAGTGACCACAGGTAACAGTAAGTAAGTAAGTTAAAATTATGGTGCAAAAACACTTGCGTGTTATACTGCACTATTAAAAACTAATAAATACATTAACTAATATTTACAATAATAAGCAATAGTATATATACAAATAACAACAATTAACATTTGGCCAAAAAAAACAACATTATAAATATGACTAGAATAAAGACTAGAGTAAAAAAGGAACAAACAACAAAGAAAACAAAATGTAAATATAAAATAGATACAAAGTATGAAAATATCACAGTATAATTCTAAGCAAGACTAGATTAGACAAATAAATTAATCACAAAGGACAAAACACAAAATAAATTAATTAAAACTTTTTATACAGGCCACATTCTTTTAAATAATTAATGATGTTAAAAACATTTTCAGTAAATAATTTTTCCATTGTATTAATATTTCTATAATATTTAATTCTCGTGTCACGCAGGTCGATACAGTCTAATAAAATATGTTTGACTGTATCAGGACAATGGCATGGAATGCACCAGGGCATATCTTCACCTTTTAACAGATAACTATGTGTGAAATATGTGTGTCCTATACGGGCTCGAGTAATTACTATTTCCTCCCTATGAGATAAACCCGTCCAAACATAAAAATCTCCTACTGTAGGGTTTATTTGAAATAGTTTGTTATCAGGACACGCATTCCATTGAGCTTGCCACTTTTGTTTAAAACACTATTTACATTAACTTTCAAGTCTGTATAGGGGACTTTCAAGTCTAAAACATTAAAATTCAAGGCCTGTTTGGCAAGCTCGTCTGCTTTTTCATTGTCCTTTATGCCTAGGTGACTAGGAACCCAAGCTAAAACAACTTTCTTATTCACCGACAAACAATCATTAAAAAGTTTTAAAATATCTTGAATAAAAGGATGATCACAGTTGTTGCTATCAAGAGCCTGAAGACTAGATAAAGAGTCAGTGAATATGATAAAACGATCTGTCTGACCTGGGTACTGAGGCCATTAGATGTAGCAGCTGCAGCAACCTTATTTTCTGTTTCCGATCCATCAGTACCAGTATATATAGCCCTATGGTCAGGATAACAACTTTTCAACTGAGCAAATAGACTTTGAAAAAGACAATCATCACCAAGATGTTTCTTTTCATGGGTGAGATATACGTCTATGTGAGGCTTCTGTATAGTCCAGGGTGGGTCATCTTGCAATGACACAGTCTGAATTAAATCCAGCTGAGGACAGACAGCAGACAAATCTTCTTCTACACGATGCCCAAAAGATCTTATTGCAGATGGTTTATTATCATAAAGATCATAAAACTGGGGGTTAAAAACAACATCGTAAGCTGGATTGTCAGGATTACTTCTCAATTTCAAAGCATACTGAATACATAATTTATCAAACCTTAAATACAAGGGTGGTTCATTTGCCTCAACATACAAGCTTTGCATTGGAGAAGTCCTGAAGGCTCCCAGGCATATTCTTAAGCCCTGGTTTTGAATGGGTTCCAATTTCTTAAGATAAGACTTACGAGCAGAACTAAAAACAGCACAACCATATTCCAATCTAGAACGACCAAATGAACGATAAAGTCTCATTAAAACACTTCTATCTGCTCCCCAATCCATTTTGCCAACTACTTTCAGTAAGTTCATGGCTTTTGCACATTTTTGACGAACATAATCAATGTGTGCTTTAAAATTAAGTTTATTGTCAAAGATAACACCAAGGAACTTAGTTTGTGTAACAACAGGAATTTGTGAATTGTATATTGTTAGTGTTGGGTCTGGATGAAGTTTTCTTTTATTACAGAAATGCATGCAAACAGTTTTGGTTTTAGAAAATTTAAAACCATTTTCATCAGCCCATTTTTCTACTTTATTCAAACACAACTGAAGTTGCCTTTCTATTGAAGCCATATTTCTAGAAGAACAAGTGATTGAGAAATCATCAACAAAAAGAGACTTTTCAAAGCTAGCTGGAATCACATCAGCAATACTGTTGATCTTTAAAATAAATAGAGTAACAGATAGGATACTGCCTTGAGGGACACCCATTTGTTGTTCATGTATATTACTATAGATAGACCCTAGACGAACTCTAAAAACTCTGTTTCATAAAAATTTCTGAATAAACATGGGCATTCGGCCCCTTAAGCCTACTTTATGTAGATCTCTTATAACACCATACTTCCAGACTGTATCGTAGGCTTTTTCTAAATCAAAAAATACAGAGACTACATGGTTGCCTTTTAAAAAGGAATCTCGAATAAAAGATTCAAGTCTTATTAATTGGTCTGTTGTAGTTTGACCTTTTCTAAAACCACTTTGATACTTTGTTAAAATATTATTTTTCTGAAGGAACCAAACTAATCTAGTATTAATCATTCTTTCCATGGTTTTGCATAAACAGCTCGTCAGAGATATGGGATGATAATTAGACAGGTTTTTTGAGTCTTTGCCTGGCTTAGGAATAGGTATTACAGTGGCCTCTTTCCAGCATTCAGGGATTTCACCTGAAGCCCATATATCATTAAATATATCAAGTAACACCATAAGTGAGTCTCTTGGCAGATGTTTAAGCAGTTGATAATGAATTTCATCTGGACCAGTGGCTGTGTCATGAGACTTTTTCAGAGCATCACATAGTTCTCTAATGGTAAACGGTACATTGTAGTTTTCTGAGTTGTCAGTGTCAAAATCTAGATGTTCTTTTTCAGCTTTCTCTTGATATTTTTGAAACTCTGCACGGTAATTGTTGCTGCTGGAATTCTTGCTAATTTCTTGGGCCAACCTATTTGCTATGTCCACTCTTTCTGTTATTTTTGTCCCATCATTATTCTCCAGATGGTGTATTGTGGTGTTACTTTGTCTGCCACTTATTTTCCGTATCATTTCCCATACCTTCTTTGCTGGTGTCTTTACATTTAGTTTTGATACATATTCATGCCATGATTTCTTTTTATTTTCTTTAATTATTTTCCGAGCATTAGCTTGACAGTTTTTATATTCATTTATGTTATCTGATGTAGGATTTATACGGCATTTATCCATTGCATTTTGATGAGCTTTAACAGCTTTTTTGCATTCACTGTTGAACCATGGTTTGTAGCTACCAGTGGACTGTCCAGTTGACTTTGGCACGCATTTTGCTGCTATGTCATTTAATTTATTTAAAAATGGAGGAAACTTTTCAGTTGTATCAGTAAAACTATGCCTATTAATATCTAGAGAACACTGAAGTTTGAATTTTGGCCAATCAGCCTTTTTAAGATTCCAACGAGGAACATTGTCCTTTGGCATACTCTTAACTATATCAATAAAAATTGGAAAATGGTCACTACCACACTGATCTGAATGGACATGCCATGTAAAATCAAGAAAAATAGATGCAGAACACAAAGACAAATCTATTGAGGTGAATGAACCAGATGCAGGATGAAAGTAGGTGGGTGACTTATCATTAAGTAAACAAATATTGGAGGATTCAAGAAGATGTTCAACCTTATTGCCTAAACTATTGGATGAGGAACAACCCCATAAATCACTATGTGCATTAAAATCACCAATAAATAAATAAGGTGCAGATAATTGGTTGACTAGATTTTCAAGATCAGTTTGTGCAACATTAAAACGTGGTGGAATATATACATTACATACAGTTATAGTTTTATGTAGAGATACTTTTACAGCAACTGCCTGCAGTTCTGTATCTAACTCAAGTACCTCATGGGGTATACCTTTCTTAATAAAGATGGAGCAGCCACCAGTGGCTCTCCCATCTACTTCTGACACACATGTTTTAAAATAATGATCAAATCCTCTAATATTTACATTGTCTGTTTCTTTAAAATGTTTTTCCTGCAATGCTAAAATGTAGGGTTTAAAACTGGAAATTAAATTTTTAATTTCTTCAAGGTTTGGCCTAAAGCCACGACAGTTTCACTGTAGTATACTTTTATTTGTGTTTGGTTCCATTATTTACACTTTTATTCCCGCTCCGCCCTTGTGAATTTGTGATTGGGGATTCTTCGCAACTCATTTCACTGTCACTGTCACTCAAAGCATCATATTTGTTGTACTGTACAATAGGGTCATTAGATCCCTTATGTTGTTTATTCAAATATACTTTACTTTGACTTATTTTCAACTTGATGGGGTCATTTTGAGATGCACTTGTCTGACCGGATGAACTTGTTTTGGTCACTTTAGTTGTCTGTTTTTCAACTGCACACTTTTTTGGTTGTTTTGAACCATCTGGCCAAGTCATTTCTGTTTGAGCTTCCACTGTAGCTGTTTTCACTACAGGTTTGGTTGCTGCAGCTGCCTGGCCATAGGTTGTCTTCACTGAATTAAATATGTCCATTTGTCTCTTGGCTTCTGTGTAGGAAACTCCTCTTTCAGCCTTGATTCTCTGTATTTCTTTCTCTTCTTTCCATTTTGGAAATTCTTTATCATTTGATGCATGCTTACCTTGGCAATTAACACATTTTGGTTCATTTTTACATTCCTGGGGGTCAGTGTGATCCTCTTGCCCACATTTATTGCAACCTCATTTTTCCTGCAGTTGAATTTAGTGTGACCAAATTTCTGACATTTATAACATCTGACTGGATTAGGAATAAACTGTGACACAGCCCACAGGTAACAGTACATATATTGTAAACCTCTGAAGTGATAAGTCAAGTGTTAATTTTTTCCCAAAATAGACCCATACACTGATCACGGTTTTCAGCAATATTTACAAATATTTAGAAAATGATATCTGGTACAATGATAAAGAGATAACATCTCATCTACCACCATGAAAACAAATGAAATACTGGATGTGTTATTAACTTTTGAACTTAAAAAAGATACCAAAATTAGACCCATGAACTGATCATTAGTTCCACCAAAAACACTTCATATTTTAGAAATATTAACATGCAGACACACTACTTCAGATTTGAATTTGGTAAAACAGGCTAATTATTTGATTACTAACCACATATAATAATGCCATATAATAATATATGGTACACTTCATATAGTTGAAGTATTCATTCAGTGTTTACATTTTTTTCAAAATAGACCCAAAAACTGATTCAAGTGTTTTCATCAATCAGAGACAAACAAAGTTATATTTTTAATATTTACATAAATATTAGGGAATTAATATTTGGCACAGTAGTAAAGGGATAACACAGGTTAAAAGTAAAAAAATCATCAAAATTAGACCCATAAACTGTTTCACGCTTCTACCGATAATGTATATACACTCACCCAAAGCTCCCCAGGCCTGCAATAGAGCTGTTTCACTGTGGTGAATATTCTTCCCAAAAGGTTTATGACACTGAAAAGTTGCTTTTCAGGAAGCCAATATTTTCACTTACAAGGTTTTACAACCAGATGGAATGTTCAGCATCAATTCAGAATTAGCAGTTACAGATTGGCAATGTTAAGGAGTCAAACTTGTGTCTCCTTGATTGATTTAAACTGTTTCAGTTATGATTTATTGTGACCGATCCTTATCAGATCATTAGGAAACTCAGTTGAAAACTTGAATGTTAAATCTATCTTTCGAGGGACATAGGTGGTCTCTTTGGTTGGCTGCCAATGAAGTGTTGGCCAGAGCCAACCAAAGTTACCCCCATTTTACAAACCTCCTCTGAGGTTGGGGAAGACATGAATGAGTTCAATCCCATGGAGAGACCCTCTTCAGAAGAAATAGGAGTGGAACCGGTAGCATCAAAGCAGGACCTGCCAATGGGAAAACTCTGGTGGGTCAGGTGAGTCGTTGTTTAAGTATAGGGTCTAGTGGTTGATCTGCTAGGCAGCCACCATGGGACAGAGACGGAAGAGCCCCAAATTAGGCCGGATCACATACTTCAGATATAATTTTGTGAAGATGTTTTGGTATCCCTATGACAAGCTCATAAACCTACTCTTGCATTTGCCAGAACCAAAGGCTTAGAGGAAGACATTCTTGAAGATCAGGTGCTTCAAGGAGGCCTCTTTAAGGGGTTTATAAGGTGCCTTAGTAAGCTGGTCAAGAACCAGGAATATGTATCAGGAACGGATGACTCTGTGGCTCTTGGGTCTGTCCTGTGGTAGCTATCCAGGAGAGGAGTGAGGTTATCCTGAGCATGTGGGTAACTCTAAGGTTGGTTGCAAAAGTTGTGGAATCGGGGACGAAAAACCACAAAAAAATAGGCGAAAATGATGGGTCAGTTACATCTTTCTGATAGGACGAAGACCATACCGGCTTGTCTTGATCCAGATCCTAACAGATGAGCCATAGCAACCCCCGACAAGCCACACTGACAAACAGACAGGACTGGTATTTACCCGACTCACCACGACTGCAAGTATTAAATCTTAGATCTAAAGTTGTGATCGAACCAAAACTATATAAACCCTCTCAGGCTCACAATAAACATCATTGTCATTGCAAATATGCCAGCTACACATCACAACAGATATTATACATCAGATTAGGGTACTTTTTGTTTTATTAAGTTAATATTTTGATTTGCATCTTGATGGAAAGAGAGAGGACACATTTGAACCCGGCACCATCACAGCCACAGCCAGCATCACAGACATGGCCTCGGCCAGCCCCCATGAGAAGAACAAAGCCACCCAATTCCTGGTTCATGCCGTGGATCCTTCAAAGACAAGAAAATGGATGTTACAGCAACCTCCTGGCTTACCTTATGCACATTGATATCCCAGGATACCATGATTTTGAAAGGATGCCACCTGCCTTTTTGACCTCATTGAGGAATGCATTCACCACCGCATCAAGAAGTCAGTCATAAACGAATATTTGCACTGCCCTGATAGCCCTGATAAATGCAAAAGGATGTAGTGGCAGTTTAGAACCAGATGAAATGTACCAGGTGCTGTAGATGCCATAAACAGACCGTGACTAATACAACTACAATGGCTTCTTTTGTATAGCTCTCCCAAAACTGGTGGATGCAGAATATAGATTCCTGTGGATAGACTGTGGGTCAAGTGGTTCCTGCTCTGGTTCACAGATTTTCAACAGAGAAGATTTCAGGGCAAAAATTCAGAAACAGCTTGGGGCTTCTGCCACCTGAACCCCTGGGGGAGGGAGGGCCGGACTAACACTACTTCTTGCTGGATGACGACGCCTTTGCCTTCATGCCATGGATAGTGAAACCCTACAGCCTAAGGTAACTAATAAGGGAGGGAAGAATAGTCACTACAGGATCTCCATGGACAGGAGGATCATAGAAAATGCCTTTGGAATCTTAGTGAGCCACTTCAGGTTACTACTGGACACCATGGAGCAATGGCCAAGGGCTGTCAGATACATTGTGTTTGCATATGTGGTATTGTACAACATGATGACACACCTTGGTCGGGCAGACTGGGAGCCAATCCTAGGAAATGATGTAGCAGGCCAACAAAATGAACCAACGGTGTATGTGCCAAATGACAAATACAGGGATCCTTTGAGGGAGGCCAAACATCAACGAGAACTATTGAAAGACTACTTCAATCACGTGCGGGTAGGACTCTGGGCTGGAGGACAGTAACTGAGATGTGACAACCAACAACCCTGGGTGCCCAAGCTGGCATCTATCAAGTGCATATAAACTACTTGTGTTGTTGTGAGCTCTTGCTGGAGTGAACTGGATACAGTGTCGGGATCTACCAGAGAGTAGATTTGCTGTATTTTGGATACCTTTTACATCTAGATACAGTATAGTTGTGCAAACTGTCTGAATACCTGTATGCAGACAAAGGATCACAGGACAAGGACATTTCATGTTATCAGACATTAAACAGATCTCAGGATACAGACATCGGTGTGTTAGTAGACACCGAATAGATCACAAGACAGATCACAGGACAGATTACTGGATACAGTGGACCATCTTAACTGTCAGTTACAGTGGCCAGGTCAGATTGGTTTCATCATTGTATCGTTGTATGTACAATTGTGAGCTATCTTGATTGCCCCATGACAGTAGCACCACCAAGTTTTAGAACTATTTCCAACCAAATTACACGTCCCCTGTTTACAACATCAACCCAAGTTATGTCCGATTGAAGCCTCCTTTAAATGTAAAAATTTCTAAACATTTTTGTTAAAAATGATTTTCGTGCACACTTGCCAGATATTTTAATGTTCAAAAACTGCCAAATGTCTTTGGGGAAGGTGAAATATTTAGTAAAGGGTTAAAGGTCACAAGGGCGAATCCAAATGTCAAAATACTTCCCCCACATGTCAGACCTTGTTTTAAGTCAAACTTTTTCTTTTTTTATACAATTTCAATCTTAGGGGCGGGCCAAAATGTTATAATATTTGGCCAATTTTTTTGGCAGAAGTTCTTTCATTATCATTTTGGGGTTTTTGAATATTTTTCCCAAAGTTTTTTCTTTTTCAAATTCTTTTTACAAATTTGTTTTAGGTATTTTTTTTGTTCAAATTTCAAGTTTCAAATATTTCAAGATTATTTTTAAAAATAATGTAAGCTTGTTTCTTTCTGGACCATGTCAGAGGATGAAGTCCTTAAAATCATTAAGTCCACACCAAATAAATCATGCGACTTGGATCCAATCCCAACATCATTGGTCCTTGATTGTATCAGTAAGCTCTTAACTCCTATTACAAATATTGTGAACTACTCCCTACAGGAGGGCAGTTTCCCATCCTGTTTTTAAAAAAGCTGGTCTTTACAGAAACATTCTCAAGAATTATCCACCAGTGTCAAACCTCAGCTACATCTCCACACTCATAGAGAAAGCTCTGGCCAGGCAGATAAATGAGCACATTGCTCAAGAGGGTATATATAATGAAAATCAGTCAACATATAGAGTCTTTCACTCAATTGAAACGGCATTGTTAAAAATACAAAATGACATTGCCATCTCAATGGGCAAGGTTGCAGCTGTTGGATTAGTCCTTTTGGACTTATCTGCAGCCTTCAATACAATAGACCACACAATCCTATTCAACTGCCTTCAGCACTGGTATGGCATTGATGGGGTAGTGCTGAAGTGGGTTCAGTCATACCTCAATTCAAGGAAACAGCGGATTAAAATAGATGAACATCTTTCAGATGCTTTTCAACTCTGTTATGGGGTTCCTCAGTCCTGGGACCACCCCTTTTTATCCTATATACAACCCCTCTCAGTTCAGTTATATCTCAATTCAACATGACCCATCACTTATATGCAGATGATACACAAATTACTTGGAACTTGACTCTAGGAACTTTGACTCCAGTATCACTGAACTGACTAATTCACTGAACTGACTAATTGCCTTGAGGCGGTCCAGGCTTGGATGGGAAATAATAAACTTAAATTAAATCCTGACAAGATGGAATTTACAGTGATTGGTGATGATCAAATTAGAAGCTCCCTGAAGTCATCTTTCCCAGTGAGTTTGCTTGGCAACAGCATGGAACCAGCTGAATCAGTCAAAAACCTTGGTGTCACCCTGGATGCAGAAAACTCAATGCAAAGACACGTGGGTAATCTTTGTCGCATAAGTTACTTCCATCTCCGGGAACTACGAAGGGTCCATAGGTACTTAAATCATGAAACAGCTGTAAAGCTGGCAAATACCTTGGTTAGTAGTCGCCTGGATTACTATAACTCACTACTTTACAACACAAAAAAGCATATACTATCAGACTACAGAGAGTTCAAAATGCCTTATGTCGTACAGTATGCAAGTTAAATAAATATTGTCATGTCACACCTTCCTGCACAAACTACACTGGCTCCCCATTCATTACCATATATTGTTCAAATATTATCTCCTTACTGATAAAGCAATACATTTCAGCCAACCTCCATATCTTTCCTCCCTGATTAGCCGGAGCGATCTCACACGGGGCAATCGCCTATCAATTTCCTCATCTAGACCAAATAAACGCTCAGGGCTCCACAGCTTCACAGTAGGGGCTCCCACAGAGTGGAACAAGCCCTCCCAAGCCATTAGAATCATAGAAATATTTCTGGTTTCAGAAAGCAGTTGAAAACACATCTTTTTAGATTAGCTTATCCACCATAGCCTATCTCCCCTATCAGATGCTAATATGGTAACATACCTTGTTTTGGAACTGGACTATCCCTTTTTGCACATCAACACCTTAGAGGATGTTTACATCAATTCGGCACTTTATAAGTGTTTCTTACTTACTTACTTACTAAAAGTTAGAATTTATTTCTTTCCACTTCTTGTCATTCCCTTATAATCCCTCCACCTCCGACACCAGGTAGGGACAGAAGGCTGTACATGTTGTCTTCTGTTTTTGGCCGGGGAATGACGATGGCATGCTCCTCATCTGTGTGAACTGGTCCATGACCTCAGTCGAGGCTCTGGAGATCTCGTATACTGTCATAGCTGAAGCACTGGCTCCTCGGGCCTGCGATTTAAAGGCTGATGACCTGCTGTGCAACCTCAGGAATCCCAACTTGTCCTGTATCCAAGTCTGACCTTCCATTATCTTCTTCAGGTGAGTCCAGACTTTGTTTACATCAGCTTCCCGTAATGTGTCATTTGTGAGTCAAACCAGGTCTAGCACAGCTTGACAGACAGCTTGCAACTTGTGGTGAACTGCTCCCAGAGAAACTCCCTCCTTGCTTTGCCCTTGAAATGTTCATTAGTCTTGTCGTACAACTCCTAGTAGTCCTTTACAAAGTCCACAATAGCATCCCCGCCAGAATCAGTGAGATAGATGTTGGTCATGTACCCCTTCTTGTATCGTGACTGTAATGGTCCTGCTGCTCCTCCAGCAGTTTCTGTTTCAGTGTCTCTTCTTTCTGTCCTTTCTGTCCCCCTCCTCTTGCGAGTGCAATTCCTCTGCTGTTGCTGCATCCCTCTTTGCCTCCTCCTCCCTCTGTTGCTGTTACTGTGCCTCCTCCCTCTCTCTTGCCTCCCTCTCCTCCCTCCTCTGCTGGATATATCTGTTGTTATATCCTATAGTTCAATTCAGGAACACTGTCAGTGGGAACTTCTATCTTCCTCATTCTTCTGCCTTTCTTAGGGCCCATTGTCAAATCAAAAGCAGTAAAATCCTAAAGTATAAAGTCAGCCAACTTCAACTCAAACTGCCCTAATTAATTGTGAAAAAAAACCAAACTCCTAATCTTAAACTGCTGCCAGATGTAATCCATCAGATGTCAGATTACAAATGATGCACTGCACAAACGACCTTGCCTTATATAGACAGAAATTGCATCAGCAGACAAGCCGTGAGTTGTGAAAATGAAGCTGGCTTGTCCTACACAGTCTGTTGTGTAACTGGTTTGACAATTTTGTGTTTACAACTTGTCTGTATGTTCCTGGCTTGTTCTGTTGAGATGTTAACGACTCTACGTATGAAGACTGGGAGACTTCTCGTCTTGACGGGAAGTGTCCAAGTAAGGTCCGTTATGATTACAACAGGCAGGTTTACTTTCAAGTATGGTAAGTTAGTGTTCACAGACTGTCTCGAGGCAGAGTCCTGGTCTTGAAGAAGGAAAGGATGGCAAGTATTTTCAAGACAAGACCATAACAGTCTGGATGCAGATTTGTGGAGGGTTTGATATTTTACTAATCCACCACAAGCCGGGAAACTACAACTGATCCTAACCGACTTTGTAAACATTGCTCCCAACCCTCCAAAAATACCTAGTTACCAACAGGTTGGCTCCAGTGGAACACCCCCTTAAGTGTGGGTGGAGCGATTTGGTATTAGATTCTAACATCAGATTTCTAGTATCCTAATGGTTTTTCAGATGCCACTGAATTGGTCTCGTATGGAGCCCACCCAAGCGGACCTGCTAATCTGTAGCTGTCAAAAGCTCTATCAGGGACATTGACTGTTTGACAGGTGTGGTCAGAGAGAATTACTATATCTTCAAGTGTAGGTTCTGCTAATGACTGGAAGGGGATATGTAGCCTTCCATGAGCATTCTTATCAACAGGAATATAATTCTTAACATAACAAAATACATTTGGCTTTTAAACATTTGGTACATTTAAAGCACTGTTTACACATGCTTCTGTTCTGGCTATGAGAACTCATAGTCTTCTAGGCTGGCTGTCCAGGATGAGATATCTTGTCTTCAGCCTTTCTAAATACAGAGTCTGGAAATAATGTGGCCTGATGCAGTGCAGCATTCCTGATAACTACAAGAGTGTCTGGTTTAATGTCCTATCTAAACTGTTTTATGCAAGCATCCCTCCTAGCTTAGATTTTGTTAGCAACACTAAGAAACATAAAGTCTGAGAAATGGGTATCGTCTTAGCCATAGCAAGTTTAATATTCTGGTTAAAGTACATTAGACAACCGAGTTCTTCCACTGCACCCTGTACTTTGACAACTTGTTCTTTGCCCTTTATCTTGTCATTTTGGATCACTCTAAACTTTCTTATAGCTTGGTGAGGCACCCATTGTGACACTGTGACACTGCCTCCTGCTTACACATCAGTGATGACCCTTTAGCGTCTCTGTCCTACTTATAGATGTTTTTTTTGTGAGATGGATTGTGAGGCCGACATTTGGTGGGGCCAGCCTCTGTGGTCAGTATAGCTAATTTCCTATTAGGTAAAGCCTCTCTTACATCCCATTATAAGTGTAAGTAAAAATCGGCTGATTTGCAAGGGACACTTAAGCTACACGTGCGATTTAATAACAGAATGCCTGGGTTGCAGAGACACCGCAACAATTGGTATGCACATTATTCTCTGTTTGCTATAAATGCATCCATGTCTCAAGGATAAGCCTCTGTTACATCCCATCGTAAGTGTATGCACACGTAAGTGTCCTGCAAATATTGTTGAAAAATGTGAACATAGCCTGGTAGTGGGGTAGCAGAGATTTACACGTGATAACAAGGTGAATTCTCCCAACAAGAGTGTCATTAGTTAAATATTAATGAACACACTGCGTGCACGCACAGAAAATGTGCATGTCAATCTCCATTGTAGAGTCTGTGCGACCTTGGGATTCTGTTATAAAATCGTAAGTGTGCCTTGAGGGTCCCTTGCAAATCAGCTGATTTTTCTCTTTAACCAGGACGTACGTGCACGTACGATGGGATGTAAGAGAGGCTATAATGTACGAAGGACTATTCACAGCACACTTCCGTGTTTATACACGTATGATGGGATGTAAGAGAAGTTTTATATGTATTAAAGCAATAAAAATGAACTTGTTTACACTTTTTATAACACTAGTTATTTAAGGTAGGGGGCACTGGGAATTAAAATACGACTAAAATATTGCCTCTATTTAGGCCAAATAAGCAAAGGTATGAATAAAAAGAAAACTAAAATATTTCAGGGTTAAGGATTCCCCCAAATTAAACACATATAAGTTGATGTACCCTTGGAAATTGCATACCAATTTCCTAAGGAAACTGTCGAGAAACTGAGACAATGTTATATATAATATGTTAATATAAATATATATAATATATTATTATAAAAATGTGAAATATACTCTTTAGCAAACTCCCAGATTTCCTTTGAGCATTTGTTTTCAATAAAAAACACACCCACATGAAGATAGCTACAGAAGGCACCACACATGGCTACAGAAGGAATACCATATATAAAGAAACAGTCCTTTCTTTTCATTTATCGCTTAACAGTCATTTAAGGATAAAGAAGATAATCCTGAATCACAATTGAAAGAATAAACTGTCAAATTATTTCCAGATATACAGTCCTTCCACACAAATATATTGTGCTTGATTCTGAACCATGGCCCACAAGCATGAAAAACCCTTTAAAGCTTGTGTTTACCTTTATAATTACATTTTCGCTGTACTGTTGTTGATAATTAATTATTTCATATATTTAAACATAAATATATACCTTGTCCTTGAGAGGTTTAAATGCACGCAATTAACTTGACTTTAAAATAAAATTCACTGTCCATTCTGGTGTGAAAATAAACTTTACTGTACTGCTGTTGTTTCCATTTGTTTATACATATAAATACAGATTGTCCTTGAGAGGTTGAAAAGCACGTAATGAACCTTTAAACTGAACTTCACTGACTATGCAGCAATGGTGCAAAAACAAACTTTCACTTGAGCAACAATTCTAGAAAACCAATCGTTTTATGGGAAAAACCTATTTCTTTATATATACTTCTACCTATAAAGAAATCCTACCAAACAGAGCTCAAGGTAAATCGGCAATGATGTTTTCTTTAATCACAATCAGGACATACATTAGATATAGTACATTAACTGGAAATCTATTTCTTTTTAAGACGATAAAACAGCAATTTACTTTGCATCACTTCAAAGTTTACTTAAATAAAGGGAGGGGGAGTTTTGTTTTGTTCCGGGACAAAAATCCTATTAATTTTCAAAATGTCCTGACAGAATTTTGCAATGCTAATTATCCACAGTAAGTGTGGCCGAGGAATTAAAAAAAGGTCTCGTTTTTTCAAACAAAAAAGCCAGCGTTATGTGGGTGTTCCACCACATGACTAAGGCTCCTGATTAAGGGTTTTTGCGGGTCGGTTTCAAAAATTTGCTTAGTCCCAGGCATCCTGTAAGGGTCGGTTGTAGTCAGTTGGGGCCCAGAGAAATATCAAACAAGTTTGATATTTTTCCCGACCCAAACCGATTATGATTTCCTGCCATAAACAAAATGTCCAGTCCCAGGCTTCGCCAGGCCTCCTCAGACCAAATTTACACAGTCCTATGTTGTCCCAGGCCGCCTGCGACTCTTAGTCCCAGACCCTTAGTGCCTTAGTCCCAGGTCTCCTGCGACCCTTACTCCCATTGCAAAACAAGAATCGACCATCTCGGTCTTGGGAAGCCTGGGGACGCCTCAGGACACCTGGGGGGTCAGGACTGAATCATGAGTTAGTCGGGGCTTAGTCCCACGGAGGCCTGAGGTGTCCTGGGACCCAGTTGGTATGTCTACGACAGGATTGTGGTTCAAACCGACCAGAAAAATAGCTTAGTCGGTTCTAAGTCCCAGACCAGTCAGGGACTGTCTGGGGCCGCCTGGGGCCTCCTCAGGCTTCCTGAGACCGATCTGTTCTTAATCCCAGACTTTGACACCGATCAAGTTTTCCCGCCCATTTTTGCTTTTTTTTTTCACCGACTGTCCACGATTAAGGGTTCGCCGACAGGATCGGGGCTTAATCCTTTGGTGGAACAGGGGCAATAAGTGGAAATATCTTAACAATTTTGTCAATCCATTTGATACAACCAAAGCCAAGGTTTGCCAAGTCATGCCGAATTCTTTAAAAAAACTACTTAGTTTTAGGCTCTATGTACAGAGGTGCAAATTCAGCTTATGAAACGTATGCATTTACCAAGAGCTCTCCCTGCGATGACCTAAATTGTTGAAAGGATAAAAACCCCAGGTTTGACCTTTGACCCTTGAACCATTCTTTAACATTAACTGTTTGTAGTTTAAATTTGATGCATTTTACTCAGTCTTACCTAAGTATTTCTCATGGATTCGATTATGTAAATCAGAAATATTTTGTATATAATAGTAAAATTCCCAATGACATGAATATGGCAATATTATACCATCTTCACAAGCATGAAATATTCTACATTTACAGAAAGAATACAAAAAATGTTGTGATGTATCAGTTAATATAAAAGCTTGATTTTTAACTTAATTGCACCGTCTTTTCTATGAAAATAAAGTGAGCAGTAGACTTTCACCAAGTCCTTTTGTCTTTTGTGATATATATGGGACCTGTATGACTTTTGGAGAAACAACCAGCCGTGATTTTTCAGAGACTGATCCCCAATACTCCAGACTGCTTGTGGTATAATGAACTTCTGTAGGTTTCCAATTTAACTTTAACTGTTCTGGTTACTGAGGGATACAAATACAAAGACTTGCAACAAGTCTAAGTTAGCAGAAGCTCTGTTAAAATACTTTTCTAATGACTCCCGAATATTACCATCCCTGGGTCTGGGTGTCCTTTGAATTAGGTCACATTATGGGTAATATGATGGATAATAACTGTATACACTGGGTTACTTATCAGACGTTTTATCAAAAGTGTGAAAATAATCAAGTCCTTCCTATTATTCTACAATAACGAAAAAAGTGATGTAAAAATGATCAATTCCTTCAATCTCTAGCATTTTTTTTAAGAACTGAACCTCTAACTTTTAATATTTCTGTCAAAAGTTTGCATGTCGGTCAAATCTATTACACTATCTTAGAACTATGAATTACTGGCTAAGAAGAATTATGACTGACTTACCCGAAAAAAGGATCTCTCACACAGGGGAAAAAAACCAACTGAAAGCACTACTTCTCAGTTCTGTTTAACAACAAATGTGATAAGATGGCTACACCCGTACACAGATAATTCAAAAGTAGAACAAAATTTAACATGTTTTCGAAGATGCCCATTTAACATTATGCTGTATAAGGACCGATTAATTATACTCCCAAACACAAGCCAAGACCAGAAATCCTACATACGGAGACCTCGTTGGGACATTGATAGATATGCATCAGTCATTTGTAGTAATCCATGATAGCAGAATGTTCTTGTGTTACGAGAAAATAAGTGGTGATCACTAGAATCAACATATATCACGCAGTTTCTTGTATTTGGAGACCTTTTTCATCTCATCTCACATTTTCAAAAAGGATAAGTTTGTCCAGTCACAGCCAAAGTACTACCATGATGAAATTAAGGTGCAGTCACATTGAGGTGATTATGTAAGCTACACAGTAATGACAATGAACTTTTGGGATAGAGCCTTTATTTACAGACACTGTTACACACACAACAGTTCACATAGTTACATTAAAAATTAGTGGGGTTAAAACTAGTGACCTAAAACTGGACAAGAAGGCCCAACATCGAATAAAATAGCTTAAGAGAAACAAATGACAAGTAATAAAAATAAATGTATTGAAGTAAAAATATTTTATTTACAATTTGCCCCATTTGTGAGACACTTGAACGAATTATGACAATATAAATATGTAACTTTGCTGTGACTGACAAGTTGTGTTCTAGCATCAACAATAATTTGCGCTCATTTGTTCCTTTGTCTTTATGCTTTTACGATTACTCAGAAAGTAACGAGCGAATTTTCATGAAATGTTAATGTGGTAAGAGAAAAACCAAACAAAGAAAAAATTACTTTTTGGGAAAGATCTGAATCATATTTTGGATGTAAAAAATCCCAAATGTTTGGAAACTGCATGTCTCTGCCGACGGAGGAGTTCTGTGCTCAACAAGAGCTTTTATGGTTTGTGAATGAAACATAATGATGCATCTTAGTATTAAAATGGTAAATTACAGAACAAATCTCTAGCATATTACACATTTGTACAAAAACATATTTCACAGTTTCTGGTTAAATAATGCACATCACTGAGTGTACCAGATTAATCGTAATGCCAATAAGATAAATCGTAGCACCATAAGGATCGGTCATAGCACAACAAAAACAAATTGTTAGCAACTTAATACTGATCACTCGTGAGAAGTGTGGAGACAAAGTTTTCTAACCACCTGAAAAATGGGATGAATTTCTATAAGAGCCACAAATTCCCTACTTTGTGCCTGAAAAGATAAATGAAAAGACAAAAGATAAAGCTTGGGACAGACTTCACAGATGATACAGCATTCCTCCAGATGGTCTGAGGCTGCGAGAATGGAATAATATAATATAATATTCCATAGAACATAATAGAATATAATAGGAAATTTCCCGAATGACATATACAAATTTATATCTATCACACAAATAGATGACTTCCCAAATAACATATACAAAAGAAAAATGTCCATAGCTTGTTTATTGGGGGGGAGGGGGGGGGGCTCAGTCCTGGTGCAACCTTCACTTGAATTTTTATTGTACAATCTTGTCACCACATGCAATTTCCTATCACCTCTGTGATTGGCCAGTTAGGCATATCCTTCCCATAACGGGTGACTATACAATTTAGAAGGTGACCTGTAGAAAGTTTTTCTCCCACCCACCATGTTAACCCCCCCCCCCCCCCCCTACTTGTAATTATCATGCTGGCTATGATGATGCCTATTACCTCGCCAGCTTTGTCTGGTTGGCTTCTTGATTGTCTGATGTCTGCTGGTTGCCTGCTCAAGTACTGTCAGATGTCCTGATCCAGGTGGGTCGCCATCTTGTCTGGTTGGCCTGGTTACCTGGTTGATGTTAATGGTTCCTCAGCTTGGCTCCTGGACTTTGTCATGTTGCTTAAGGATGTGCTCACCTATCTCCTTACCTTATACACTGGATGTCGTTGCAGTGGAAGTTCAGTGGTATTATGTGCAATTATGCTTAGGTAGCTATGCTATCCTTCACATTCTGTGTAAATATGTCCCTAAGGCTCAGGTAGCAGGGAGCCTATAGATGATCAGGGGAGCGCCTGCTTGAATACGCTATTTGTGAAGGTGTGTAATATTTCTGTGGACCAGTAGAGATTAGCTCATGTTCACATATGCAGCCTTTGATTAGCTTGGTTTTAGCCTGCTTCATTTATGTATATTACAAGTTATCATGTGTTGGTTACCTATATGTGCAGTGGCAGACTGACCTGGCGTAGGCTTGTTCCCAACGAGTGTTACTGGAGGTATCTCTGGGACTGTCTTAGTGCTTTATTGTACCCAGCTGTTTGATTGGACTGTCCTGGCATAGCTTTTCTCCAAACAGTGTACTACCTACTGTAATGAATGTTTACTTCCCTGGCTTTGTGCCCAATAGTGTTTCTATGGGTATTGTAACTGGAGGT
Organism: Sabellastarte sp. h YS-2021; assembly: GCA_964017235.1. Classification (NCBI taxonomy): domain Eukaryota; kingdom Metazoa; phylum Annelida; class Polychaeta; order Sabellida; family Sabellidae; genus Sabellastarte; species Sabellastarte sp. h YS-2021. Next base: position 81,686,545 of record OZ024935.1, on the reverse strand, counting down.
ACTTAGAGGGACTGTCCTGGTGTGCCTCGCGCCCAACGAAGTGCTACCTTTGCTAATGATGGACTGTCCAGGCACTGTTCCCCAACAACTGTTTGTAACTGGCTATCACTGGGAGAAACTGTCCGGCAACAGTGCCCAATAGACTTATTAGATCTTAATTTATTTTATTATTGCTTGGCCATTACTTTGATCATTGCTTTAATTGAAAATTTAATTGAAAATTTGTAATTTATTGCTTTGCCATTGCTTTGACTATTGCTTTAATTGATATTTTACATTTCTTACTGACGCCCCTGTTTTATGCTCATAATAACTTTTAGGGGCCCTGTAAATCTTCATATTAACATTAATTCTTAACTGATTTCACACCCCTTTGCGAGCTATAACCTTTTGACCGTTACTATCTATCAACCTTTTGATCTGTTACCTGGGTCCTTAAATTGTGACCTCACTTTTCCCTATGACCTTTTTCGTTGTAACTCCCAATTGCTTGGCAATTTTATTTATCCACTTCACTTTGGGGTCAAAGTTCATTATCTGTATAGGTTAACTCCACATTTTGACCTTGCTTATTAACATTCAATTTGACCTTTCTGGGTAACTTTTTTCACCTCTCACTCGGGTCTTGAAAGGTTGTGACCTTAGTTCGTGGGTTCTTACCTTTTAATATTTCACCTGAGTCAATTATGGTTGTCAGGTGATGATTTGACCTTTGGGGTCAAGGTTATTTATATTTGGGGTCATTAGGATTTTGGGGTGGAATTATAGAACTATGATTTCATGATGTCACCTTCTATTAAGTTAATTTTGCAAGTAGTTTATAATGTCTTTATTTACTGTGCTTGTTATATGACTTGTCTTTACAATAATTTTAGTAGTAACATCCTTTCTTGTATAACAAATATATATAATCCCATTGCTTGTTTATTGGGGGGACTGTATCACGAATATAGATGAAAATATTACACAAGGATTTATTTTGAGTACCATACTGTCATCTTCATGTAGTGGTACTAGTGAATATAAAAATTCCAATATTTAAAGTATGACTTCTCCACCTTTTCTGCATGGATTTTAGTGTAATGTAAATGAACAGAGACTACGCAAATACCTTTCTTATCTTGTATGTAATATGTTGTTTAAGTTGAGATTTTCAATAGACATGAATTTTTAGCTATTTTAGCTAATGACCTTGGGCAGTGAGAATAAAATTTAAATCCGTATTAATATCTCACATAGGAACTAACGTACCATTAGTGAACAATAGTTCTAATGAATTTCTTAAAAATGAAGAAATATTGTTAAAATTTTCTTCTAGCTAAAATTTCTATATTCAGTATTTGAAGGTTTAACAGTTTCAGAAATATTATACAAATATCAGCACTTGTTGATCAATGTGTGAGGCTAATTATAAATAAGTGGCAAGTGTAAATTGTATGCCCCCCCCCCCCCCCCCGAAGGGGCCTCATTGCCCTCTGGTCTTGAAAGAGTTTTCATTTAACAATAGTAGTTTATGACAAGAAGAGATGGCCTGACTATATTCCCTTGACTGTTAAAAGGGTCATTAAAATGAAACTGGGGCAATGAACCCCCTTCACATTATTGAAAAAGTGTTCTAAGTATAGAATGGAATGTCGTGGTGACTGAAATAGAAGAGTTGTTTATCAAAGTTTTCTAAAGCTCATCAACAGTTAGGAGAGCTAAAGTTTCATATATACAAATACGGAAGCACTGAACCGCCATGTATTCACTTTATGTTAACTGGTATCTATAAGTTTAAAACTTCTGTGCGAGTAGTAAGTAGTATGTTCCAGTAATTATGGATAGAAAAAAGAATTTTCAAACGTCCCATTTTCGATGCATTTTACAACAACTTTGAGCAAATAAAAATTGTGGTGGTGTTGGCCTTTTTATGAAAAAGTGTTTAGATAAAAAATGTTAATGATGTTCCACATTTGTCATCTTTCAAACACCACACAGTTTCTTTGTCATTGCATAAACGCCATATGTTTCTCAGCATTTTGTACGAATCTCCGTCTTCCTCATCTGAAATGTTTCTTGAATATTTCTTGTCATATGTGAGTTTTTGTCTTCCTTATCCTCCTCTTTTGCTGTTTGAGGTGATTTGAATATTCTTGTTAATTCTGCATCACCTCCTGTTTCGGAATTTAAGTCAGTAATTGATTCCTGGATCTGGATCTGTAGGTTCAGAGAATGTTACTTAGAATTACACTGAAGTCTAAGAAAAATTCTAGTCTAAGAATTTTAAAAATTCTATTCAAAGAATTTTAAAAATTCTATTCTAAGAATTTTCCTATTCTTATGATTTCTATCCAAGTTGATTGAGCATATAGTTACTGCACAATTCAGGTCTCACATGGAGTCACATGATCTTGGTAAACACTTTCCAGTTAGCTTATAAACCTCAACTGACACTGTCCTGATATTTATATCAGAATGAGATACACATATATCTCTTTCCAAGGGTATGCCAACACTTCCGGTCCTCCCTGACTGATCAGCAGACTTTGACACCACCAAACAAGATTTAAAACTCATTGTCACAATGTCAAGGTCGAAGGTCAAATCAAGATTGCACCATGATGTTGCACACCTACAGCCCCAAACCAATGTCCCTACCAAGTATCGACATCCTACACCTTATTGAATCCAACAAATAACTAAGATAAGATTTTAAAACTCATGGTCACTATGACAAGATCAAAGGTCAAATCAAGATTACACTATAATGTTGCATACTTACAACCCTCAAGCAATATCCCTACCAGGTATCAACTTCCTACACTTTACAGTTGCAGATATTGCCCGGACAAAATTTTGAAGGTCAATGTCACTACTACAAGATCAAAGGTCAAATCAAGGTCAAACCATGACCTGGTCACCTAAAACCCTCAACCAATGTTCCTACCAAGAATCAATCTTCTATGCCTTAAATAATCCAAGAAAGATTTTAAAACTCATTGTCACTACGACATCTCGAAGGTCTAATCAATATCATACCATGGTGTTGCACACTTACAGCGCCTAACCAATGTACCTATCAAGTATCAACTTCCTACACCTTACGGTTTCCGAGATATAGCCAGGACAACATGTTATAGGTCAATGTCACCACAGAAAGGACAAAGCTCAAATCAAGGTTACACCATGATCTTGCACACCTACAACCCCCCAATCAATGTTCCTACAAAATATCAACTTCCTACATCTTACCTTTTCAGAGATATAGCCCAGACAAAATTTTACTGCTCAAAGTCACCATAACAAAGTCAAAGGTAATCAAGATCACATTATGACGTTGCAGGCCTACAATCCCCAACCAATATCCCTACCAAATATCAACTTCCTACACCTTACAGTTTCGGAGATATATCCTGGACAGGATTTTATAGGTCAAGGTCATAACATTAAGGTCAAAGGTCAAATCAAGGTAACTCCATTATGTTGCACATCTTCAACCTAAAACCCAGGTCCCTACCAAATATCAACATCCTACACCTTATGGTTTCCAAGATATAGCCTGGGCAAGATTTTATAGGTCAAGGTCACTACAGCAAGGCCAAGGTCAAATCAAGGTTGCACCATGACCTTGCAAACATACAACCCCCGGCCAATGTGCCTACGAAGTATCAACTTCTACATCTTATGGTTTCTGAGATACAGCCCGGACATGTTTATATAGGTAAAGGTCACTACAGCAAGATCAAAAGTCAAATCAAGGTCACATCATGATGCTCGACACCTTCAATCCCCAACTAATGTCCCTACCAAGTATCAACTTCCTGCATTGCCTGCCAGCCCATGCGGACACTATGGATGATAAAACTACTCTGACAGCCCTAAGGGCTCTGGGGCAAATCGTAAATCTGCTATCTTATCTCAAAACAAAATAAATAGAGGACTGAAAATGCCAAACATTGTCAAGTTTGTAAATTCCATAAAATGTACTTGGATTAAAAGACTTCTATTTTCATCTTCCAGGCGTAGGTCAGGGCAATTGTCCTACTTTGCTTCAAAGATTTGATAGATTATGATCCTTATTTTGGGATAAAGCTCAAGGATGATGTTCCAAACAATTTTTGGAAAGAACTATTTTTGATATGGAACAATGTTTATAAATCTTGTCAATTGAAAACTGAATCTGACATCTTCAATACCCCCTGTGGTTTAATAGTAAACTAGGCAATAGCAGCCTATTTATGAAAGAGATTGGAACAACCATGGGATTTCTGTTATTGGACATATTGTAAAGTCAGACTTTCAGACTCTAGAAAGGATGAAATTGAAAACAAATATTGATAACCAGGCAATCTTTTTTCACAACCTTCTATTCCTCACCACATTTCCATCTTGCTTAACTGTAAACAAGGTTGTAAAGGTATTTATAATATTATCAACACATAAGAGGTAGAAAGCAAATATAACATAAAATGGAACAAAGATCTAACATTGGTATTGACAACTTAACATGGAAAAGTGTTTTCAAGCAGATATTTAATAATGTGAAAGACAATTACTTGATATGGTTTCATATACTGATCCATAGATAACTGGCAACAAAAGATATAATTTGCAAAATGTCAACAGAAAATACAAATACTTGCAGAATATGCAAGTGTGAGTCAGACATATTGATACACCTTTTTGTTAATTGTTCATGTGTTGTGAAATTGTGGAAATCTTTGAAATTGTAGATACTTTCATGTACAAATAGAATAGTAATGTTTACACAAAACACTATCCTTTTAGATTATCTATATAATGGCAATAACTATTATGCCATGAATACTATCATAGCTGTTGGAAAAAGCTATTTTTTTACAAGTGTGGTACATGAATGTGTCCCAAATATCAATGATGTGAAAAATAGGTTCCAGTAACTTTTTGAAGATCAATATTATCTTAATATAAAATTAAATAAACGATTAACAAAAATGGTTGCAGTATTGAAACTTGTTCCTACAATCTTCTCTTCCCTGTTCTCTATAACACTGATAAGAGGAAATATCATGATATAAAATCAAATATATGTACCTATATGTATGTATGTATAAGGATGTGATCAATAAAAATAATAAAAAAGATTAATTGATTACCATTATGAACACTAAATGCTACAGTTCATCTGACCCTCCAAGGACCTTTCCGTTAAAATTTTATAGCATCTTGAATAGAAAGTATGAGTTTGAAACACAACCAATTTATGCAATAGCAATATGATTTGTGTACTACATTCTTGAACTAAAAATAAAAGGCTGTGGTGAATCTATAATGAATCAGCAGAATATTCTGGTCAGACAAAATTCCAGTTGTGAAATATACACAAACAAGAGAACTTGGAGAGCGCAGACCTCTACAAGGCATGTAATAGTGACTAAATGGGAAAAAATGGATTTTTTTTGTATCCAGATCACTCTCAAAATTAAATGTGATCTAAGTTGGACAAAGACCCATCTTATGATTTTTTCCATGAAATTCCAACCAGTAATATTTGCGTAATCTTGCTAACCAACTAACAGACAGACAAATTAACATTCATGAATTTATTTTCTCCTTAGCATATGTAAAAACTGGCAGCCAAAACATTGAAAAGGAAAGTCAAAGATCTATTCACCTAAACTTGCAGAAAATCAGCCATGAAGGGTGTCCACAGTAAGGTGCATCAGTGTGTAGATAATGACTAAGGTTTGAACTTTGGAAAATTTTTTCATAACCTTTATGAAAGCAAAATCGTCAATATACATATACATCAGGCATAAATTTTGACTCCCGGGACCTTTCAACTGGTTATATTTTGAAAATTTATGGTACATGTTCAATGTTATTATCATGAATAATTGAAGAGCATGATGTATTGATCTCCTCATTTCAAGTTTACAATGATTTGTGCAGCTTTCTGTAAGGTAGAATCTTTCTGTTAAAATACAATAAAACACAAGATGCACATATTATTGTGCAAATGCAAAGTGATAAGTAAATAATAATAATTAGTAGTAGTAGTAATGATTATAATAATAAACCAGTTCAAATATTGTGGTACTCTGCCAAAAAATCCTGTTGCTAATGGCAATGTGCTTGTTCGATTATATAAATGATCTTGGAACAGTGACATATTTTGTGTGTTTTAGAATTTCAGACTATAATTTATAAATTTATTTGAGTAAGTGTCACATGAATCTCACATAGGTTTTAACAATACAAGGGAAAAATAAATGCCAAGCCTTATTGTCCACTGATAGTGAATCCATAAATTGCCTCACCATATTTGTAAGGAGACTTAAAATAAATAAAACAACACTTTGAGGGCAGGTACATTATAATAAACTTTTGGTGTACATTAACTCCTGTTGTCTTGCAAAGGTTTTATTACGTTCACTCATTGAGTGGGGCAAGGGTGTTGTAATCACATCAGTTTGTATGTTTGTCCATGACCGCATCTCCAAAATCCAAACATGTTCGTAGGAAAAATGTTGCATTTGCAAAGGCAGAGTCGGGGGAGACGGTGGTGCAGTGGTAACACACTCGCTTCCCACCTCTGAGATCAGAGTTTGAATCCTGACCTCAAAAAGTTGGTAGCTGCTTACCTTTGGTCGGCAGTTTATAGTACAAAACCTTGACCAACTGTATGTACTGGTCTCCACTGTCAACAAAACTACCCTTTGTGATATGAACTGCACAGTAATGAATGCAACATAAAACCCCACATAAACAAATACAAGGAGGATGCTACCTGTGGTTCAGTTCTCTTTAAATATGATCTGAATATAAATCAAGGCTCCTGAAGATTATGCAACAATATCTGCTCTATACTCCTCAAAAATAATAATCACATTGGGGGTCATATTTTCATGCAAGGTGGAGACTACTCTCTGGCTTACTACTCAAAAGTGATCTGAAACTGCTTTGGGACTCCAGAATTTTTTGAATATTTTGTCAATATCTGGTTATGGATTTCTAAACAAGTGTTTGTGCATAGACGCTGTTTGCTTGTATCTATATATGGGTTGGTACATAGCTCTATAATTTTTTTTCTGTTGGGCTTAATTTTTCAAAATTAAGTGTTTTCCAACTGGCTCCTGTAGGTCATCTATCCATATGACATACTTCATCGTATTACCTTGATGAAGCAGAACCTTGCATAGTTCTCCCCCAAGTGTTTATGTTCCTTGCAGTAAAATGCACTGGATGGAATGGCTGCCAGTTTCTGCAACACACAATGTAAAAACATTCCAAGATGTAGTAAACAAATGTACACAGCAACACAGTTTTGTTCCCCTGAAACAAGTACAATGAGTATCAGTTGTACACTGTTAAGTCCACTGTCAGGTGGTGCTGCAATTGACAGGAACCCAGGTCCCAAAAACACAGTGTATGCCTGTCAATAATACAAGATGTATTTCATTTTACAAGTATATTTCAGTAGCACAAGGGTAAGTCATAATCTCACATATATGTGGCCAATTGTTGTGATGTGTGAATCACTCACAGATTCAATCTTATTTATTGGACCTTCTGTCTGTATTTGTAAATATAATATAAAACTGAGATGTTTCTAGTTTTATAAAATGCCTTCAAATTGACACGATTGACATGGTTCTGTCCTGGGTTTCAATAGCTACATAAATGGTATGTAACTCATTCAGGCTCATTGGTGGCTCACTTCCTTTCATGTCTTGGTGGTCCTCATAAACTATTTTAAGTCAAGATTTGTATTTAGGTAGGACACATTTGCATGGACTGTGATGCAAGTTCCATTTCCTGGACAACTCATGCCGCAAATTCCTCTTGTTTAAACCACATAGAACTAATATCTCTGTAATTGAAATAAGCCTGTAAATAGTAAGGGGAATCCATTGGATTTTAAAATGTAATGTGACAGTTCAACTGTGTTAAATGGAGAAAGTTAAAATATGTTTAGTTGAGTCCCTCTAACCCTTTTATGTTGAATTGTACTAAACCCTAAAATATATTTCGTTAAGGGCTGGTAATATACAGAGGGAAAAGTAATATATGACATCTCACCTTTTCCTTGGTCAACCATCTAACAAATTTGTAATCTTTTGGGTCATCACTGCCATCTTCATATTCTATGCCTATTATGAATATATAACTACCATGAAAACCTCAAATATCCGACCATATTATAATATCCCAACAGTTTTGGTTGGATCAGAGAATATCAGCGAAACAGTTGGCTTTGTATGAAACAGAAGGAAACTGTAACCTTGAGCAGAATGAAAATGAGTAATATTAAATATTAGGACAACAGATGTCTTGTTAATAGAAGTCTACTGTATCAAAATCATCAAAGATCAAGAATCACGTATGCAAGTGCTGAATTTGCAAACCAATGGATTGTAAGACACAGCATCCAAAAATAAGATAAAATCAGAAGTTATTAACCATAATAAGGGTCGGGATCAAGGAGACCATCAATGTTTGGTAGTTAAGAAACTGTGAAGGGAAAGACTTCTGAAAGAGATAGATTTTAAGTAGCCTTTTGAAACAGGAAAGAGTTGAAGCAGTTTGAATTTCCAATGCCAAGTTGTGCCATAGTTTTGGAGCATGATGTGAGAAACCATCGTCAAAGTAAACTTTTGGTTTATGAATTTAGGAAATTTTATTGAAGCAACATATATAAAAACAGATATAGGAAAACTATTTGGCTTTCCAGTGGCGAGGTACTTGTATATGAGCACACAGGTTTTAAAGATGACTTGTATGTTGACAGGATGCCAGTAAGGAGACTATGTAACCTTTGGTAAGCGGATTACTATGTAACCTTTGGTAAGAATTGCCAACATACAAGAGTAAGTTATCAATGAAACAATATTACTAAAAGATAAGTTTTTACAGAGACATTATAAATAAATGATTCACTTAAAAGATAAAGTGTGTAACAATTTCTGGATCAAAGTGTATGTAGGTAAATAAATATACATGGACAGACTATCATTTCAGATTATTTGTCATTCATCTGTTTTTTTTTCTTGCTGATTGGAACTTGTCCAGAACACCAAGAATAATAGCATCCAAGGAAGGGAGAGGCTAATAGAACTGTTCCACCTTGGGACTGACCACCCCAATTGGGCTACAATCCTGAAAATTTGCTGTTTGCGAGGCAATTAGAACATTAAAAAACCCAATCAGAACATTTGTAGACCATTCCAGACTGTCTCATGATCTTGAGTTTTGAATTGGGAACCAATCAGAATGTTCAGATGTGTTCCTGGTTTTATTCAATGGTTTATTATTCTATAAAATCTATAACCAGACTGTTTAACAGACTTTAAATAGATGGTAAAACAAGGGCAACACTTTGCCTGTGTAGATTTCTAATTGTCCATGCATACTGTTTTAGTACCCTTATTCATGCAATATGACATATTAAAGACAGGTATATGAAATTAAAAGTAATATTTATAGTATGTTTACTTAAAAATTACAGCATTCCTATTTATATTTAAAATTTAAAAAAATTAATGTTTACACAGTTTGAAAAATCTGGCTCATTCAAAAATATACTCAGATTTTAATAAAATTAGCAAAATTAAGAACATCTTTAGATCAGAGGTATCATATAAGCATTTACCAAGAACTCCAAAACTTTGATAATTGCAGGTGCTTATCGAGCAACATACCCAGTTTTGTGAAATCAGCCATAATAAAATAGCCTCCTTGTGGTATTATTGGCTCCAAACCAGCTGTCCTCAGAACATCGGCAATGTAATCTCTTTTGGGTAGAAGCTCCATTGCCAGAGATTGGAAGTAACACTCAGGTTGATTAAATATGGCTATCTCTCTCTCGAAACAGATACTAAGAGCTTTCTGTGAAAAATATAGAAGCATAATTTTAGCATAAAGTAAGAGATGAGAAATTCGCCATTTTGGAAATACCATTAAAATAAACAAGAGCAAATAAACAAATAAGAGCTCTCGGAGAGCAAATATCACCACCAAGTGTGTATGCAGAAAAATGCCCAATATTAAATATATGAGAAAATTTAGGTCTCTGATATTTTGTGGATCCATGAGGTGATCTGGATCGCTCTCAAAATTTATATGGAATCTAAGTTGGGGCAAGATCAATGTACCTATATTTTCACAAATATACAAGTACTATTTGAGAAATCAAAGCAATGTTGGCAATGACTGTACCTTGTTCAAGCATATGCTTTATATCTGTCACTTGAGATTTAAAACACATATCCAGTGTAGTACAGTTGGATACAGAACTGTAAGTAACATCACAAGTACAGAGCCATTGTTATCTGAATGAATGTCAGACAACAAGTGGTTCTGATGGCACCATTTTTTGTTACCTGGGGGTTTCATCTTAGCTATCAGGGGCTATGGTGGCCGAGTCGTAACACACTTGCCTCCCACTCCTGAGATCTGCGGTTCAAACCACAGACCCCATGTGTGGAAAGCTGGTAGTTGCTTGATGATGCTCGGCAGTTTACAGTACAGAACCCTTGATAAACTGTATGTACTGCTTTTGTCTGCCCCCCCCCCCCCCAAAAAAAAAAAAAAAAAAAAAAAATCCTGTCATGATGTGACTGTACGGTGTTGAAAGCAACATTAAAATCCAAATATATAAGTTTATCTTAGCTATAATCTGTATAGTTGTAGGACACCTCTTATGGTAGCTTAATGTGTACAGACAAAGGACAGGTATGGATGGAAGTTTGTTGATAACATTACCCATGCAGGACAAATAGAGATAGGGTTCTGAACTTCTGATGATAGCATCAACTGTATATCGTAAAATTTCCTGTATATATGCAAGGTAGTTATATATATAAATATGTTGATGTCATAGTAACATTACATGTGTATTTTCAGGTCAGTTACAGATACAGTGCTGTTGGTGGCATGGTAACATTACATGTATGTTGGCATGACAGTTAGAGATACAGTCCCCTTGGTGTCATTGTAGTATTGCATCTATATTTCCGGGACAATTACAGATACAGTTTAGTTGGTGTCATGGCAACATCACATGTATGTATGACAGAGATGTAGTTATACTTGTGTTATGGTGAGATTACATGTATAATGTTAAGACAGTTGCAGGTACAGTTCTGGTGGTGCCATGGCAACATTACTTGTATATTAGTCGGACAGCTAAAGATATAGTTCTGTTAGTGTCACAATAAACATTCAGATATATAATTGTAGGAAAGTTACAGATACTGTTGTATTAATGTCATGGTGGCATTACATGCATATCTGTAGAACAGTTAAAGATACAATCTACTGGAGTCATGGTAACTTGACATTTATATGTGTAAGTCAGGTATAGATGCAACTCTGATAGTGGCATTACCTGAATAGGTGTAGGGCAGGCATAAGTGCTCATCTCATGCATGATCTGACATGCCTTCATCAGGTGTTCGGGTCCAATGGTCCAGCCACTCCTCCAGCCTGTTGCACTGAATGATTTGCTAGCACTACCAATACTTAGAGTTCTTTCCCACATGTCGGGTAGGTTGGCTAAAATCACAGTCAGTAAGTGTGTATTTTATTATTTTCCTATATCTAACATCTGCATGGCATTGGTCTTGGTATGTTTATCTATGGAATAATAATTATCAAATCACTTTCTTGTGTTGTACCTTGGAGTCGGCACTGGGCAGAGACTGTGAGCCGTAGAAGTCTAGAACAGAATAGAATATATGAGACTGAGAAATGTGATAAAAGTTGGCACTGAGGTAAATCCCTGACACCTTAGTTTTCCTTTGAATTTAGGGAATACCTTTATTAAATTTTCTCTTTCAGGCACTTTTCTATATCAGTGGTAGAAAAGTTCAAAGTTGGGTTTTAGGTCCCGTTCAACAGCCAGAGTCATATTGTGACAGGCCCACAACATTTACCACTTATGGAAGTCGAACCCACACACAAGTGACAGCATGTGATAAGATGCCAAACTTGCTGAGTTAGACCGCCATGGACCTTATTATTGGTCGTAGAAGGGTTAGTTAGCTTCAAAAGGTGAATATCACTCACTGTAGTGCACTTACACATCATACTGTATGTGTGTTCATTTTTTGTATTTTAGCTAAATTTAACCCAATACAAGAACACTCAGAGAGGGCAGACCTCTGCCAAGGGCTCACAATAATAAGTAAATGGGAAAATCCATATCTTTGATTTTTTTTGTATCTAGATGGCAACTAAGATCGTTCTGAAAATTTGATGGGATCTAAGTTGGACAAAGACCCATCTTCTTACTTTTTCATGAAGATCCAACTAGTAGTATTTGTGTAATCCTCCTAGCTATCCAACAAATAGCCAAATGGTTATGAATTTAAAAGCTCTCTTAGGCTTATCAGTTTATGGAGATATAGATGGGCATTACAATGCTGGTTAACTGGTGTTTATTTTGATTTAATCTTGTTTTATGGCTTGGTGAAATTTTCAACTTATGATTTTAAAATAGTAAAATTACAAATGTAATAAATAAATTAAATTTTTATAAATATATACCTTAACCAATGGACAATTGCTTTACTGGTCGGCTTGACCAGCCCTGCCAAACAACAGAAACAGTTGTCCTGTGATATCCACCAGGAGAACTGGTCACGGAGTGTGCATTCACTAGGTGGCGCATCATACTTCCTTTCTGTCTAGACAATTTTTGGTTTAAGATTCCGTATTGAAGCCAAATCTAATAATTGTCTTGTATAGTTTTAAATCAAGTGAGGTAACTTTTTTGCAACATTTTTAGGTATGTTTGATATTCAAAAGTGTTTCCCGTTTGTGTCTCAGCTTATCGTAATTGAAGCAAAATGTTATCAAATTAACGTAAACCCTTTATGTCTTTGGAGGCAGGTATAAAGTTATTAGGTGAATGTGCCTTACATTTATTGAAATATCAGATTTACCTATGAAGCTATTCACACATTATATGATATTTCAAAAAATTATAGTGTCTTATAAGTTAACAGTTTGTTATAATTTTTCTGTGGGAATCGATTAGATCAGATATAAAAATGATGCCCTTATTAAACCACTGTGGCTGAAAAAGTTTCATCTTTGACATTCTTGGATTATACCATAGCCTAGAAAGTTTCCAATTTTGACATGCCTAGGATTGCAAGGCCTCTCTCCAAACAACATTTCTTATGTTTTGGGAAAGGTTTTTAGGCCAAATCGAACTAAAGTATTTTAGTCTGAGCGGATTTTTAATACAATGTCTTCCTAAAGTTTTTCCTACTGGTTTTCACTCAGCAATCTTTTGATCCAAGAAATTTTGAGACTGGTTATGAAAACATCTATATCTGTAATTTTTAGACCTCGTTTTGGATAGCTTTGTGTTAAATTTGCTCTACTTATTTCGTCCAGTTTATAATCCCATTAAATGAATAAAAAAGCTTATTCAACAGTTTGATAGTCTAGGTATCATTATGAATAATGTGGTTAACCTTGGTATTATAAATGTTTTTAAAATGCATATCTTACCAATCAGAATAAGTTTTCATTACATTCGAGGCACAAGGGTTCTTTGTACCTCTGTTATAGTACTATAATTTAGACCGGGCATATTATTGAGATTTACTGAAAAGGTTATGATAAGATATCTGGAAGTATTTATTTCCCACTTCTGTTTGCCTACAGGCACTTTCTGTGTGTTTCCCTTTTCGTGAACCAATCCATACTATTTGTGTTTTTTCTTTATTCACCTTTAAACCGGAGTATACGCCAAATATCTCAAGGATATTGAGTGCTCTACTGGAGAGAGTTTTCCAAATCATCTAAGAATATTGTTGTGTCATCTGCAAACTGAATAATTTTTACATACTTTTTATTTAGCTTTAATCCTTTTATTGAGCCAAACGTTTCTACTAAGACTTTACTAAATACCTTTTAATACAAATCTGATTAGATAAGAAACCATATTGAAGAACAGTTGCAAAAATGTTTGTATTATTAAAGGTAATTATCCAATTAATAAAATTATGTCCAAAACCTAGTCTGTTTAAAGCTTCACTTAGAAAATCCAGTGACACCGAATCAAATGCTTTTCAAAGAGCATAATTAAACCTGGCATTTTATTGTGTTCTGTGAATTGAATTGTATCATATATCAAGAGTGTACAATTGCTCATGTAGCATCCTCTTATGAAACCTGTTTGCTTCTCTAGAATTAAGTAAGTTAACACTTTTTCCCATCTATTTGCTATTGCTGATGGTCCTGTTTTGTACGCTACTGACAAAAGTGAAATAGGGCGCCAGATTTTAAAATATTCTCTTGGTTCATCACCTTTTGGTAAACATGGAATTATGCTATGAAGCATTGATAGAGGTAGTTAACCTATTTTGTAGCTTTCATTCAAGGTTCTCAGAACAAAAAATATCAATTTTTTCCAAAAAACCCTAATACAATTCTGACAGAAATCCGTCAATCCTGGGGCTTTATTTGTGTTTCATATTCTATAGGGATTGGCTAATTTCATCTTCTGTAAGTTCCCCTTCGAGGGCATCTGAGTCTAGTTTGGATAACTGATTGTAACTATTTGGATTTTTTTATTGAAAAAGTCCTTCACACATTTATTTTCAGTCTTGTTAAATAGCTTTGAATAATACTTATGAATTTCTTTTAGGATGTTTTCTTGTTTGTTAACATTTTCATCCTTCTCAATTTTTTAATGGTTTTAATAGTTTTTTTCTATATACCTATGATTTTCTAACATACAGAATTACTTTGATGGCTTTTCTCCATCTGAAAGCCATTTGGCTCTCGATCTAATTTTTGAGCCTTTTATTTTTTGCAACTAATGTTTTCAACCTCCTTTTTATTTTTTTCAATAGTTTCCAATCTGGTACTTTTTCTTATTCAATGGAGTCGATTTCTTTTATTAAATTTGATTCTTTAATTCTTTTTTTTTAGCAATAATACCTCAAAAATTGGTTATCTGATATGCTAAATTGCAACTCACTGTCTCTTATTGTTGTGATGTAATTAGGGTTATATACTATGACTCTTCCTCAATAACATTGTTTATTTTTATTAAATAATCTTTGTCCTTGAGTTCTTGAATTTCCAGACTCCTTTCCCTTGTCGGAATTTACATACTGTAACATTTAATTCAAGTATTGAGTGATCTTATGTATATGATGCTCTTATTGGTGTAATTACTTACTAGGTCAGAGAACGGATGAGAAACCTGGTCGGAGATCTGTGAGACAGCAGAGTACTGGCGCTGGCCCCCTATTTTTACAGGCCTACCCTGATTTAGGGGAAGACAGGTATGAGTTCAATCCCAGAAGGGAAATAAACCTACGGAAGCAGGAACAACGTCATAGTTTTTTTACCACAAATTACCACCGTCTGTCGGGACCCTCTTTGGCAATCTTGCTCTTGGATAGAAAGTGGGATGAGGGGTAAAGACACACCTTGGACCAGTCTGACAACTTCTACACCACTTTTCCCAAGATGGTTACCAGAGGGAAAGCATATGGGTTTCTTATGGTGAAACAAATTGGGTCAGTTTGTTATTAAACCTGGTGGCAAACAGGTCCACTTGAGCCTGGTGCTACCAGGAGCATATTGCTTGGTAGACCTTTGGATGGAGGGTACATTCTGTCTGGATGGTCTGGCCTAGCCTCGATAGTTTGTCTGCTATCACATTCAGCTGGCCTGGAATTTGTCGGGCGTTGAGAGTCACCTGTTTCCTGGAACACCAGGTTACGATTCTCAACAGAAGGGCACACAGAGGACTTGACTTCATCCCCCCTCTTTGTTTATGTAGGCAACCACTGTGGTGTTAATTTATGTGCAACTTGCTTTCTAGAAGGGAGCAGGTTCTCCTTGCAGTGTGCTCGTTCAAGTGAGTGCCCCACCATTGTTTGGCGTTTGCAAAATTTCGCAGAACATGTCTTAGTGGGTGTAATGGTTGACTTTGGAGCACATTTCTTTCCTCCGGCCACCATTTTAGATGCGGATGCAGAGATTTGGGGATAGGGATCACCTTTTCTAGTGAATCTGGAAGTCTCCAATTGTTTTTCAAGTGTCATTGTATGGGTCTTAAATGGAGTGGACTTGTTTTTTTTTCTGTAGCTGTTAATAACCCTATGAAGGACATCAACTGCCAGACCTGACAGCTGCCAGACCTGGCAGGCTGATCCAGCCAGTAATGCTTGAATATTTGCTGTTAAGGTTTGCCAATGCTCTACGGTCGGTTCTACCTTGCCCTCTATTAGGCCCAACTGGTAAGCTAACAAAGTCCAGTTCTGATTTCTCCCTGTTGACCAACCAACATAAATAATTCCTGGCAGAGCGCTACCAATGTCTGTGTATGTTTGAGAAGTTTTGGAGGGATCTGGCTCTGACCAACCAGTCATCTAGATACTGGTGGATCCATATACCCCTTCATGAACTCTATGGGTGCTGTGGAAAGACCAAATGAAAGTGCCTTGAACTGGTAGGATTGACCCTGGACATGAAAACGAATGTGCTTCCTGGATTGAATTTCAATTGGTATATGGAAGTATGCTTCTTTGAAATCTATGGAGATAACCCACTCCCCTGCCTGTAGGGAGGTTCTCATTGTTTTTGGTATCTCCATTTTGAATGACTCTGTCTTTAAAAACTTATTCAGGGTACTGAGGTCTAGTAAAAGTCTCCACCGGTTGTTTGGTTTTGGGACCAGAAGAAGTATGTTGTAAAACCCTTGAGACATCTGAGTTAGGACCGGTTCTACTGCATTTTTGTTCATAAGCTGAAGTAATGCCTCCACCAGGTAGAGGTTCCTGTGGGGATTCACATAGAAGCTTATTATGGTGGGTGACCTGGTCAAATTTGACTGAAACTGGAAGGGGAGGGTGTAGCCTTCCCTGAGAACTGTTACAACTTTGGGACTGGCCCCCAGGGTGGCCCATTTTCCTAAAACTGGTGCAATCAGGACCCTACAGGAAGATCTGGAGCTACAGTTGTAACATTTATGACACTTTTTACAGAACTGTAGAAGTAATCTACACAGGAAACATCATTCACATATGTTATTTCTTGACGATGACCATTGCAGGATTAACACCTTTCTTTTGTGGATATCCTTTTGCAAAATAAACATGAGTTTACAGGTTAAAAAATTACTGTCTCTTTCTTGCTGGTCTCAAATAAACAGTCCTTCTGTCCGGCTATCTCTGGCACTACATTTAAACTCTCAACTTTACTGGTCACATGCACACAGTTCTTGCCGGCCAGACAATTTACACAGTAATTGTCATTTATAGTTCTTAGAACCCTTGGCCTGTTTCTGGTGATAAATTAAGGCCTTGCCAAAACCTTTCTTGTTCTGTTATCTGTGTTTGATCTGTTTCAGGGCAGGGAAACCAGACTTCTGGTCAGATTAGTGAGATGGCTTTGTAGACGAAGTACAGGGGTGGTAGTGACCGGTTTTCTTCTGTGAGGTACTGGTCGAACGCCTTTCTTAATTGTGTGAGACCTCCTCCTCTGCCTTCACCAGTAGCTGATCCTGAAACAGAGAGTGCATGTGTAACGGAGCATTCCATAGGGCAGTAAGTGTATCCTGCTGGATATTGGCTTTGAGAAAGTTCAAGTAACTGTCTCTACAGCCTAGTATCAGGTTGGCCATATTGATAAAGATGCCTTCTGATAAGTCCTGCATAGTACGAGCCATGGCCTAGGTAAGGCTCCTGTTGAATGTCACTAAATAGTCAAGCATGCTGTGATCTACCGGAGGACTTGCCTTACCCTTTTCACTGTCCAATGTCTTCAGTTGAGTAACCATGGATTCGTGGACTTTGGTGAGACACCTGCTAAGTCCAGCAGCCTGATTTCACATTAATCTCTGGTCCATGGCAGATCTCTCCCATCCTCTAAACGTATCTTGGTGGATGGGCCGGGATGACAGAGCAGAAGGCAGTGAATGTCTGGCAATTCTACTAAATCTGACGTTTAACTTTCTTTCGTTTCTGTGTACATGTCGTACTACTTGGAGCTTCTTGGTGTTTTCACAAACTGGTCCTTCAAAAGTCTATCAGTTGCTAAGTTTTCTGATGGGTAGTCCTCACTGATGGTCATGTTCAGTTTTTCAGGGTAATCTTCTTACTTGTACCGCCTGCAGCATCAAAAATGGCTTTCACTGGTTACAACTTCACTGCCTGTCTTCTGAACCAGTTCCACCGATACTGCAAAAGCCTTTGCCAGGACCATCTCCTGTAAATGTGCAAACCTCTGGGACCACTTGTCATCAAGTGTCTTCAGGTCGTCAGAGATCAGCTTGCTTGCTTTAGGTGATTCTTCAGGCAGTTTCTTCTTCTTGCCAGTAGGGGTCTCTTCAAGGATCCTACCTCCATCTACCTTCCCTGTGAGCTTACAGTCTTTAGGGTACACTAGGATGGGGGTAGCAGTAGATGGAGAGGCATTAACAGTCTTGCTGTGCTCCTTTTCGTTTCTCGCTCTGTAGGTAGGGGTCTCAAGTTGGGACTTCTGTTCAGCAGTAAACACTTTAAGATAGGGCAGTCTTTCTTCTGTGCAGGCAAAACTTCCTCTACCTCTTTGTCCCTACATTTTGCACACTTGAGATGGCCATCGAATACTGCCATAATATGGCCACAAGTGCAATGCTTCTGTCCTGGGGATGACAAAATCTTCATGGAACACAGCAGTATAAAGTCTTTGTAAAATCTGTTGTTTAAAATAAAGATATCGGATACAAACAAATGTAGACTGTGTGGAGAACAAAAGGAAACAATTATTCATCTTTTCACCGAGTGCAGAAAGTCAGTCGTTTTATGGGAAAATCTTCTATCTTGGATACATTCTAATGTTACTATTAGAATTGAATTGAATAAAGCTGATAAAATTTTGGGCTATGTGCAACCAGATTCAAATTTTTGGTCATTAAACTTAATACTCACAGTTACAAGGTACTATATTTTCACTTGCGCAAAGGCAACTCGCCAATTGAATATTTACCACTTGCAAAGTGTAATTAAACAGAAATATCTTGAACAAGAAACTCTATCAAAGCTAAGTAATAAAAATGATTTTTTTGAAAAAAATTGGTCTGTTTGGAAAAATATATTTATAAATATATAACTTAACCTTATCTTTAGCTTGTCTATTTTCCATATATCACTAGAATTAACGAAACACAGATCATGCAGGTGCTATACTGAACTGAATCATATATCAACAGTTTCATCCAAAATCAATGCTGAAGAGAGACATACATTTATCTTTGGGGCCTTTGTTGACTTACCTACCCAAACCATAAATCAGTGGAGTAAAGAAACTTTGAACACTATGAATTGAGTTGTTATTGTTAAAGAATAGATGTATCTTTAATATGTTTCCTTATGTAACTATTATACGCACATATACATGTTGTATACCCAAAAAGATCAATAAAAAAAAAAAAAAAAAAGTCTTTGTAAAATAAACTTCAAATAATTTATTCACACTCTGAGAGCTCTTCAAACATCTGCACACTCAAACAAGAAAGACACGATGACGTCAGACTGTCTAAACAGGAATGAAGTACGATGTGCCAACTAGCGAATGCATACTGCTTGATCGGTCCTGCCTGTGGATATTACAGACTGACTTTTGTCATTTGGTGGGGGTCGGTCATGCTGACCGGTAAAGCAATTGTTCATTGGGTAAGAAGTATTAAGACAATAAAAAGAATTTGTGTCTTATTTATTATTAACAAGCTTCAAATTTAAGGCATTACTTTAAAACATGTACATTTTTGAAAATAAAATATTCTGCTATTGTACATTGGGGCTGTATTCACAAAGGTGGACCGAGTTCAGCGAAAAATTAGCTTAACTATTGATAAAATTTGATCAACTGAGATTTGAAACAAATCGGTATTCACCAAGGACAGATAAAGTAATCCACACTTGAGCTTATTTTTGGCTCTCAAATTTGAGTGTTCCGCCATATTTGATACAAATTTAAACCACCTACTTTGATGGATCAAAGTTAACCCCAAAATAAGCTCAACTTCGTAGTGAATACAAATGTGACCCTGATCCCATTGTGGTTCAACTTGAACTAATTTTTGGCACAACTTGAGCTTGATCCGTTTTGTGATATATGGCCCCTGGTTCTTCATATGAATTTAATACTTTAAAACAAGCTTAGAAGCTCATAATTGCTAAAACTTAAATCTTTTTGTTATCATGTTAAATCATGTATCATGTAAAATGTCAGATTGATAATGCTATCTCCTGCAGTAAATGTAATCAGAATTTTCTTTCAACCAATGTTTAAAGTTATAAATTTAAAACATCACCTTCTATGTTTGATGCTCACCAGATAAAAATCTGTAATGATCAAATCCCGAGTCAGACAATTTGGTAATTGGTTTGCCTTTGATGCTCCTGTGACTTGGAATGACTTACCAGACAATGTATGCTATGTAATGGCCTTGTCCCAATGGAGCCGACCCTACAACCGACCCTACGACTCTTGGGTTGGTTGTGAAAGTCATAGGGTCATGTAAATAAGGGCAAAAGAGTTGTTTATGAAATCCCTGACAGGTTGGTATAGTTACAGACAGGATGTGATGAGCATCCCGACAAGACGTAGGGTCGGGGACATTTTTTGCATGGCCAGTCATAGAAGTAGTATGATAAGCCCTAAAACCTAACAAACAAGCCGGATCACAAAAAGACAAGCCATAAAGACAAACAGACAAGCCGGGAGCATGTTCCTGACCCTTCCCGACAGGACTAATTGTTTTTGTGGGTCGGTATCTATAGTCGAGAACCAGAATCGGGAACCATATCACACTATATAACCCCCCCCCCCCTTCTGTGATGTGCCACTCGTTTCACACTTAAAAGATGACAGCAACACATCAAGAGCAACTGCTTGATCACTTGAGGGTTCTTTTGTTTTTTATTGAGTTGAATATGTTATTATACATCATGATTTCAAGACACAGAAGACAGCAGAACCCAGCACCAGAATCCATAGGTTATGCCCTGGATACTGCAGAGAGAGGAGAGAGGTTGTTACAGAACACTCTTGGATGAACTAATCACAACTGACATACCAAGCTACAGAACCTTTACCAGGATGGAACCAGCATTTTTTTATTTGATTGAAGAAAGAATTACCCCCCATCTCAGGAAGTAAATCACCACCTTCAGGAAGCCACTGGAAGTCGGATTGAAACTGACAGTTACATTGAGACACTTATCCACAGGAGAAAGCTAACACCTCACTAGAAGACTGGACGAAAATTGAAGAAAGATTTAGAAACAGATGGAATGTCCTCCATGCAGTTGGCGCACTAGATGGAAAACACATTGCAATAAGGAAGCCCAAGAAGTCAGGCAGTGAATATTTCAACTACAAGGGCTACTTCTCCCTGGTACTTTTCGCTTTAGTCGATGCGATTACAAGTTCCTGTGGATCAGTGTGGGCGCCAGTGGGTCATTATCTGATGCTCAGATATTCAATCGCAGCAAACTAAGAAGAATTGAAAACGGAAGGTTGGGACTACCACTACCTGAACCACTTGGACCCTGGGGGGGGGGGCAGATCTATACTACTTTCTGCTGGGGGACGCTGTCTTTGCCCTTATGCCTTGGCTGGTAAAGCCATACAGTAGACGACTACTGACCAGGGAGAGAATTGCCAACTACAGAATATCCAGGGGGAGGAGGGTGGTCGAGAACTCATTTGGTATACTTGTCAACAGATTCAGGGTGCTGTTGACCACCATGGAGCAGAGGCCAAAAGTAGTGAGAGACATTGTGTTAACATGTGTGGTTCTACATAACATGCTGAGAAGCCATCAGGGTGGAGCAGACAGACCACCCACTCCAGCGGATGACATACAACCAAAGTGAAAAGTCTCAAAGTGAACATCAGCTGTATTGTGGATATCTGTGTAGGCTGCACAACTGGAACGGAGACTGGTTGAGTATCCGGTATGGTGAGTATGTATTCACGTCCTGCTGTGGCCTGTGTTGCTTGTGGAAGTTGAAATGTTGTGACCTCTCTCTTGCATTCTTCGGCCTTGTACTGTATTCCACTAAGAAGCTTCACTGTCTTATTCCTGAAGGTAAAAAAGTCTTGCTCCTCCAGGTGTTCAATCTCAGAGTGGAGATAGTTGCAGAACTCATCTGCTGGAACTGATCTAACACTGGATCCTCAGCAGTGGTGTTGGCAACAGCAGCTGGTCGTCATTTAGGGCTGGTGCTCGAAGACTGATGAGTAACATCTGATGTCATGCTAATTATCATCTCAGATTCAGTCTCTCGTGAATAATCCGGAACTGAAGCTGTGGCTGTGGATGCAGAAGGTCTCAGTGGTGACTTGAACATGGAAACTCCCTTCCTTCTGATGTGAGCTTGGCATATCTGATTCATTGAGTCTCGAACCACTTCTTGACTGTGTTGACAGGTATGTTCCAGGTAGATGCTAGTATTTCCCAAAGTTTTTCTTTTCTGCTTGTCTTTGAAACAGTCGTTGGTCCTGTCATAAAGTTCCTCATGCTGTTTAACAAACTCCATGATGGCTTCTTTGTCTGCACCACTCAGGATAATGGACTTCATTTGCTCCTTCTTCTTTCTGGATTGAGTGGATTCTACATCAGCCCCTCTCTCTTTCTATCCTCTTTCTGTCCCTCTCCTCCTGTTATCTTCTCTCTCTCTTATCCCTCTCCCCTGTCATTTGGTACTTCAATCTTTCTCCTTCTGCCCTGTGGCATGCTGATCAGTTACATGTACAGCTTGTTGTAAAAAACAAAAACCTGAGTGAAACCTCACAGAACAGATATCACTCCCAGCTAGTCCAGCCTAGCTCAAACTTAAGCTAATTTGCAAAAAAAAATTGAAAAACTTAAAATAAAAGCTGCACACCAGTTGTCTCTCGACAAGTCAAAGGCCAAATATATGCAGATTGTCTGCCGACTGGCCTTTTTATGCCCACAGATTTGGAAACCAACTGGCCGTAAGAAGCAAATATATTGCCGGCCTGTCGGTTACAGTTCCTGGCATGTCTGTTAGTGTTACAGGTCTGTCGGTTGTTGTTTACGGCTTGTTTTTTTTACTTTAGGGCCTGTCGGTGATAAGATTTTCCGACTGGCCTTGCAACTTTACAGGCCTGTCGGGAACACTTACAGATAGGCCGGCTAAAGTTACTGACTGTACTGTAACATTTCCCGCACAGTCTGTTTGTCATCATGTACAGTCTGGAACTCCATATTTGGGACAAGCTGGATACTTGATACAGACAGGCCTGTTTGATTAACCGACAAGCCGGAAAGTGTAACCGACAGGCCGTTAAGTTAACCGACAGGCCTGTTGCTAGGTGGATGAAATTAGGGTCTGGTACATGGGTCGACAATGGTCTTAGATGATATTTCACCGACTCTCCCCGACAAGCCGGGAAACTACAGACCCTAACCGACCTTGTAAACATTGGTCCTGACTCTCAAAATATACATAGTTACCAACCGGTCGGATCCAGTGGAACAACCCCATAACATCTACTGCCCCCTTCAGAAAAAAACCTTAAAACCTATCTGAAAAAGCCTATCTGCCTTAGCCACCACCCCACCCCTGTGTTCTTCTCTGGCATGGCCTGGATATGTCAATTTATTTATTTATTTTATTTTTATTTAGTTATTTAGGTTTTAATGTCACTTTCAACACTGTACAGGTCATATAATGACGGGTAGTTTTATAGGCAGAGCAAACCAGTACATACAGTTGGTCAAGGTTCTGTACTGTAAACCGCCGACAATCAGTAAGACATTACCAACTTTCCCACATAGGTTCTGGGCTATGAACCGCAGACATCAGAGGTAGGAGGCAAGTGGGGGTTGCTTGGGGTACATCATTAATGATTTAAATCCAAACTAACCTATCTTAACATGTTGATTAGATGGGTACACCAGCCATTCATACACTTCATCAGCAAACACAATCACATCATGCTGTTTACACAGATTTGCCAGCAGCTCTGTCTCCTCTTGAGTATATATCTGCAAACACATTCACATGTTCACATTTGTCTGTGTGTTTGTTAGTTAGCAGGATTTACTTATTATTGAGCCGTTTTTTAAAAATCAGACATACCTTGCTGGAGGTCTGCGCTCTCTGAGTACACTTGTTTTGGATATCATGGTTCTGAACTGGGGCTTTGATAAATGCACCTTTGGTTGTATACTTCAAGTTAAGCTTTGCATTTAAACTTTAATAAACCACATATGTGAATGTTGTAGTTTAAAGTTCTGGGAAAAGAAGTTTTTCAGGTAGACTTTTTTCAAGTTCACTTGAGCCACTTACTTAAAGACTTGGCTAAGCCAAATTTATTTTTTCCAGTTGCAAGTTGGTCAAAGTTAAACCTCTCTTACATCTCACTGTATGTGTTTCTATGTGCTGGCCATAGGACATATGGCTAAAGTTGCAAGTGACACACAATTAAAAGATATGTGTAACACAGGTGTTCTGTGGGCATTTTCATCTGACAGATAGGATGCTGTTGCTGTAGAGAAGAAATTTGTATGGTAATTATTTGTTTTGGTTGCAGAAGTAACTGAAATGCAATGAGGCAAGATTCACTTGCTTTGTAAATAAAATACACTGGTAAAGACCTACTTCCTCCACAAACTGACCTAGGTCATAAATTTCACATAAAATCATAGGACTCAAAAGTGTTAGGCCTATAACCCATACAGTGGGATGTAAGAGTAGCTTTAGTTGAGTTGAGATGTGGTGTTGGAGTAAGGTGTACTGAGATTCAATTCAGCAGGATTGAAATGTAAAATACATTCCTTCTATTGTTGGAAAGAAGCATTAAGTTATGTGAATATATGTATATAACTGAACATGTTAGTAAAACAAACACAAAAGAATAAGACAGACGTAAAACATAGTTACCTTTCACAAGGAGGTATTATTTTATAATTGCTTGTCTGTTTGTTTGTTAGCAGAATTGCTCAAATACTACTGGTTGGAACTTCATGAAAAAACCCTAAAAGAAGGGTCTTGGTCGAACCTAAATCCCATTAAATTTTGAGAGTAATCTGGATCATTATCTGGATACAAAATAATAAGAAGAATAATCTGCATTTTCTCATTTATACTATTATTATGTGCCTTGTTGGAGGCCTACACTCTCTGAGTGCTCATATCAATTTTATAATGGTAACAATAATAATAACTTCTTATATCACTCACCTTTCCTAGTGGGTTGTTTGGAGTATTGAAAATCAATGCTTTGGTTTTACTGTTAAATTTACTAGACAGTTCCTCTGTGTCAAACGTAAAATCAGCACTTGATATGGGATTTGGCTTTGCCTGAAAACCATAAAGTTGGATACAAAGGATTTTTATTATTTTTGGTTGGATAAAAACACAGAGAATGTAAAATTGTTCTTTACAAATATTTAATTTGTTTAAAGTATTAACCAAATGTCATCTGATTATGAAAATTAGATTATCTACTAGATGAACATAAAATAATATCTATTTGGAAATATGTATACATACACTGAGTGCTGAAGTTAAATTGCTCATGTAAAATTATGAACAGACACAATGTAACAACCATCCTCAATGAACATGCCAACATGTCATCATATATGTATGAGTATATGGAAAATCATTATTTCAAATACACTATTTCACATAGAATCCAAGACAAAATGCTGGTCCAAATTGAAGGGGAGGACAGGCCATTTTCTTCTCATCAAAACTTTTTCTTCAGGGTCTTAAGTTCTTTTCCTTTGATAATACATTATAAGTTCTTGAGGTCAAGGATTCTTACCCTGTAAGTTTAAATTTTAGAAATTGCAACATCAACATAACCTTTTAAATATTAGGGGACTACTTACTGTAAGATTTTATTAGTGAAATCTATTAACTTTAACTTTTTTTTAGAATTCTTTTTTTCATTTGTGTATTGGGCAAGTTGTAGTAAATATAACAATGTATGATTTTGGGAGGTTAATTATTTGTTGGGTCAGTAAGTCTTTTTTGTGTGGGGATATTTGTATTCATCTTTTTAACATGTAGCTATTAACTTTTTTTAGATTATATGGGTGGCCATAAAAGGGCTGACATATTAGACCTTCTTAGGACACCAGGACCAGCAGCCATGGGCTGGAGCAGATCATGGTGGTGTGGAGTCGGTGGAGATATGTCTGCTAGCAATCTTAGGTGGTGAGGTGGAGCTGGTTGTTACTGTTGTTGCTGTTGTAGTTGGTAGGCATTGTTCTGTGTTTGGAGAGGCTGTGGCATGGTAATGGTCTGATAGTATGCATTTCCAACCAGCTAAGTTGACTAGTTTTGGATGTTTGACTCAAATGATATCAACAAAGTACAAGGACTTGGTGTTGGTGTCTATCTGCAGAGACAATGGATGAAGAAACAATGTCCCCATTCTATGCTATGCAAGTGTTTGTGGGTTTTCTATGTATTCACAGAACCTTGTGTTAACTTACTGGCCGCAGAGGAACAAACACTGGTATTCCTCCTGCTGCAAGTACCATAGGCATATAAGCAGTGAAGTATGGCTCAATGATGATGACCTGCAGAATAGAAATATTACTTCTTAACATACATGATTGTCTTTTTTGTCATTTACAGTGTATTTACCAGGGAACATATCATGTACCAATATATCAATGATGGATACTATAGTTCCCTGAAGTTGAGTCTTAACATTTAGGTGGCAATTTCAGTATTGTTTCTGATGTTGTTCTTGACGGTATTTTACAAATGTTATAGTTAAAGGTCAAAGTTGGGGTTTTACGTCCTGTACAACAGCCAGGATGACATTAGGACAGGCCCTCAGCATTGTCACTTGTAGGAGTTGATCCCAAACAGAGGTGACAGCCTGTGATTAGATACCAAAATTGCTGTGCCACTAGGCTAGGTATACTATATTTTGTGAAATTCAATAGCTTAAACAACAGTGCAGATTATCATTTGAAATATTTGATGTGTATTTATTTTAGTTTTTTTTCTGCAAAATGATGTATTGTACCCTAATTACTCTACAATTGGTATCCCCTGATGTCTAATGTCAATAATGTAGGCGATTCCTGGATTCTGCCTCTATAGTAGATTTGGAGAAAAGTGAGAAAAGATCATCTTTGTATTACTCCATACCTGAGTCCTCAGTTTACTATAACTTGTTTAAACACTATGGTTTTACAAATTCTGACCACCAAATAATTAGATAACCTGCTAGATTAAGTATACTGTGAGAAAGTTAAGTTGCCCAAAATCTTCATTACTTCATTTTTTTAAGTGTCTATAACCAGACTTTGCCATGAGTTGAAATAAATGACATTTTTAAACTATGACTTAGACCAAATCACTATGACTCACATGTAATGTCATGTAAAAGCAAAATTAAACCCAGGAAATTTTCCAAACTTTGCTTACCTCATCACCTGGATTAATGAATGCCTGTGTTACACAATAGAGAGATCCAATGGCACCCAGAGTGACCAGGATCTCCTTATAGGGATCAATCAGATGCCCAAATATAGGTGAGTAGAGGTCAGCGAGTGCTTTCACTAACCTTGGGTGACCCTGTGAAGAATACGATCATATCACAATTTTGGACACAAAAATTGGGAGCATTAGAACTCTCTCTGTGTGTAATAGTTCAAGAAGTAAAAGAAGTATAATTTATTATAGCATCAGTCTCTGTTACATCCCACCATATATGTTTATGTGCTTGCCATGAAAGAGTGGATCAGCCTGCATGTGACAAGCAAGTGTAACATAGGTCTTCTGTGGCAAATTTCAAGCATGCAGACAGCACAAAGCTGACACTTAGCAAGGCCACAGGATTCACTTGCTTTGTGACACAATTGCACAGGTTTAGTTTGCGACAAACTGTCCACGGCATGAAAAATTTCACAAAGTTGTAGGGCCAGTGAGTTTGCTAATTCATATGGTGGGATGTAAGAGTGGCTTAACACTTCACAAATGACACATATACAAATGATGGAAGGCAATATAAGACAACAGTGCATATGTAGCACGAGTTTTTTATTGATTTTCTCCATGAATGATATATATGTTAGTCTTTTTGTGTCTGTTTAATGATGGATGGTTTACTTTTATTGTCCACTAATTGACTTTAATATTAAGCTAATTCAATATTTCAACTTTAATAATGCATAGAAGTGAGCCGTGAAACATATCCATGGTTACAGGCACCAGCGAATATAGTGGCTCAAATTTTAACTTGACAGTTTTTTCTGCAGTTTTTTTATAAGTTTTAATATAGCAAAAATCTGAAGCTCTGTAAAAAGCTTAATAGTAATCCAGGAGTCATATGTGTACCACAGAAAATATAAACAAAAAACTAACCGATACTAACTCTAATTATACAAAGTGACCTAGGGGAATATACAAAGACAAAAAAACTGTAATCTGGTCTATATATCTTGTCATTTTGGTCAAATACATAGAACGATGGATAAGAAATTTTAACACAATGAAAATACCCGTCTATGGCCAAACTTGTATGTTTAAATATATTTAATAAGTTCTGGATCTATCCCATAGCATTCAACTGCATACTCTCATAAGCTGGCATTCAAACACTTAATAATAGTGTTAGTAACTGTTTGCTCACTGAAAGCTCTCAGAAGAATTTTAAGTTAAATATTAATTCTGATGGTAAGTTTATAGCGCTTAATCTGTA
Source organism: Sabellastarte sp. h YS-2021 (assembly GCA_964017235.1). Classification (NCBI taxonomy): domain Eukaryota; kingdom Metazoa; phylum Annelida; class Polychaeta; order Sabellida; family Sabellidae; genus Sabellastarte; species Sabellastarte sp. h YS-2021. The sequence continues at coordinate 81,657,856 of OZ024935.1, read as the reverse complement.
TCTTAAAGGCAGACACTAAAGTGCATTATACATAAAAACAGAGATCTATAAACAATTGACCAGAGACATAGCTGGGCTAAGAGAGAAACACCGGGAAAAGCCAAAAACTATGGTGGGTAAGCTTTTGCAAAGAGATAAGTTTTCAAATTCTTTCTGAAGGTGGAGAGAGAAGTGGCGGAATGTACACAATCAGGCAGATCATTCCAAATCATTAGAGCGTCATATACAAAGCTGAGAGAAAAATGCTTGGTACACTTACATACTGGTGCGGCAAAGTGTGGGACCTCAAGCACCACACCATCTACTTAACTTTTACACATTTTTTTCTGTAGACATTGTGTCTAGGTTGTAGATAAGGTTCAAAATATTTAGGTTATAACTAGTTTGTATTAATTTGTATACCAGTAAGGCAGTCTGAAACAGCATAAAGTTAAAGTTAAGCAGTGTACATTAGGTGTACTTAACCAATAATCTATGAAAAATATACATTAAATATGTGCATTGGATTTCCATTAAATGAGAAGAAAAATGAAAAAAAAAACCAATGGATTTCATAGATCTGATTACTCACAATAATCTGTCAATGTCATTTTTTCAGATTGGCAAAATAGCATGTGTTATATCATTTGCATTTGTTAGATCTAATCTAATCTACTGCTTTGCAGTTGCAATATCTTCCCCACATTGGGGATCTCATATTGAGCATTAGGATAGCTGAAGGGCGGAGGATAGTCGAGGGGCAATTTTTTTTCGATGTTAATCTTATGTGCTGTAGATACCATATTTCCACACAAAATATATAAATCTGTGTGGTGTCCATCTGATTTTCTACCAGTACCATATAAGTGCTTTATTTTCATCAGTTCATATGCTTTCAATTATTTTTTTGTAGGTTTTATGAATTTTCCAGGGGGGGGCAGACATGTTGTAACCTCATATATGTATAGCACTAGGTCCAGTGGAACAGAAAATATAGATATTACACAAGTATTTCTTCTATTCTTTACCTCTATTTGGCCAAACATGCAGTGCTGATGGGATAGAATTGTTGCTGGATAACAGAAAGATTGTAATGAGTTGGAAAGTCTAATTTCATTAAAACGAGGCCTGAACCTTAGTTCAATGACATCCAATACAAGTCCTAGGTAAAGTGAAAACTTGAGAAGAGTCCCTGGTCGGCCAAACTCTCCATATACTTACATAGGGGCGTGCATAGCAGTATTCAGATGGAGATGTGGCTTGTGCTGCCTGCTTTAATGATTGCCTCACATGATCCGGCGGAAAAAAATCTGGAAAACCCTGGAATGGAAATTATAATTAACTGATACAATTGCAAAAGAGACAAATTTTTGACTTTTTTAATAAATAGATATATTTCAGTCTGGGGTTGAAGTGCATTTTAAATACTTATATATTAAACTGTTATTTTACTTTGTATATCAGTCGATATTGAAATATTGCTTCACATCATAAATTTCATCTTTTGACATCTAGTGTAACCAAATATACCGTCAGAGATGCTTGTATCACACAAAGAAGTTCTTCAAGTGTCTTTTTTTCTCATGAAACTTGCACTATTATCTGTAGATCTGGATAAACTAGAAGCATTTATATGGTCAAATTATATTGTAGAACACAAACACTATGAGAGAGCAGATCTCTGCCAAGGTCCAACAAATACTTTTGAAAAAATCCTGGATCGAAAACTGGTTGCAGATTAATCCCCAAAGTAAATCAGTTTAATACTAGAGATCAACCTGCAGTGAACAAAATACAACAATCGCATAACCTCCTTAGTAGAGGTAATTATAAACAAACAATGTAACAAAAATATAAACAAGAAAATGTGAAAATTACCTGTCCTAAGTGTAACGCCTGATAGTCCGCTGCAAGCTTCCCAAACTCAGTCCTAAAACATGAAGAATAACCTTTAGAACATTTGTCCATTATAGAGTTATATGTTTAACTTTTTCATTTTTGCAATTATTGCACGTCAGAAAAACTATACTGATTTTCAAAGACAATGCAAAAATGGGCTTTTGTAATTCCTTCAAATTTTGTTCACCCTTTTCCACATCGCTGAAACAAATTCTGAGGCTGCAACGCTTTTGATTTTCAAAGACAATGGCAAAATGGGCTTTTATAATTTCTTCAAATTTTATTCATCCATTTCCACATCACTGAAACAAATTCATACAGAGGTGACAGCCTATGATTAGATGCCCAACTTGCTGACAAATAGGTCACAATGACCTGTCTCTTTGTATAGTCAAGAAATAAATTTTGATATGAGTAAACATAATAGTAGTTCTGCAGATTGTAATAGAATGAAAAAAATATTAGTATGTTTATAGAGTAGGGACGTCACGACTCCAAATATTTCATGTCGACTAATTGGTAAGTACTATTCGTGTCGACACTGAATAGCCGTCGAATTTATAAAACAACCAAAAATCTTAAATTTCATATTGTAAAAAGCATTGAAAACGATAAATATGTGAAATAAAATGAAAATGTAGGTATATAATCTGTAAAGTTTAATAAATTTGCCGTTTTCCTGCAACTTCTGCTTCGTTTATTTCAGACAGGAAGTGGGCGATATAAGAGGTAGATGGTACTTCCGGTTTTATGTGAATCCATAAATGCAGAAAACGTGGCTGTTTTTGGATTTAAGCTTATTTTGTGTGAAAATTTGGACATATTTCGTAGATTCAGACCTTCTGCCATCTTTTACACTACATTGAGCGATTGTTCCGACTTTAAAATATAAACCGGTTAAATAGCACTATTCTAACCGTTGTCGATTAGTTGGCTAGTCGTGACGCCCCTATTATAGAGCCTAATCTTTTTCATATGACAGATGCTAAGGCAATGCCAAAGGCAAAGAATTCTTAATCCAGAGACATAGCAGCAAACACCAGAGGTGCAAGTGAGACTGGAGTTTTATTTAGAGTAAGCCTTACTCAAAATGTATGTCTTCAATTTGGACTTGAGAGATAAGAAGAGAAGAGAGTAAAGTGCAATATCATAAGGGACCCCACTCCACAAAGTTAGGGCATCATGTGTAAAGATATGGCTAAAGTGCCTTGATTTGTGCACTACAGATATGAGTTGTAGAATGCTTAATTGTGACAATGGAAAATCAGTGTCTACTTATTACAAGGTAATCTTGTATTTATGAGATAAAACCATGTTGTAATCTTGAGCTAGACCTCTTCGGTATTATGTGAGATCGCACTTTGTTGTAATTATAAGACAGATCTGTGTTGTAATCGTGAAAATGCTTTTATTTGATTATTTCTCAGATAGCACTCTGTTGTAATTTTGAGATAGAGTTATGTTGTAATTATGATATAGACTTTTGTTGTTATTGTCAGACAGACCTATTTGGTATTTTCCGAGATAACACTATGGTTGAAATCATGAGATAGACACTGTAGTTACCTCCACCAGAAGGTCATATTGTTAGGCATGCTTGTTTATTCATCTGTTTGTCTGTGTTTGCCTTAGCTTCTAAATTAATCAATATATCTTTCTAAAATGTTTTATGTGTTTAGGGCCTGGGGAGGATTTCATGAAAGGTCTCAGATTTAGCCCAGTCTCAGGCTGAGCCACTGGCTCAAATCTGAGCCTTTTGGCTCAGCTAAGTCTTTGTCTCAAATGGTTTTCACAGAAAGGGTCTCAGTTGAGACCAAGCTTATCAAATAACCACAGTGGTTTTCTGTGTCATGTGACCATTTTTTTGTAGTCAAAACATTCTACTGATGACATATATGTTCCTTGTTTGACACATAATATCTCTGGTCAAATACCATTTTGCAATGGGAAACCTTGTAAACATGTAGAAACACCCAAAGACTACTTCAGGGGGTTGTTTTATATATTTGTACAATATTTTTAGCCATTTCAAATTTTGAAGTGAAGAAATAATTATGGCGGCCATATTTGAATCTTTGTTTACAAAACTTAAGCCCACTTTCTACCAGTCTCAACATTTGAGCCAGTGGCTCAGCCAAAGTTGAGACTAAGACCTTTTGTGAAATCTATTAAGGCTGAGGCCATTGGCTCAAGTAAAATGTTCCAATAATTTGAGACAAAAGTCTCAAGTTTGAGTCTGAGACCGGACTAAGACCTTTCCTGAAATCCGCACTAGGATAAAATTAAAAAGTGATTAAAATGTTAGGAAAGATCCAGATTATAATCTGGTTAGCAAAACAAATCCTCTCTCGAGAAACAGAAAATCTGCTTGTCTATATTCAAACACTTTGATAATTCATTCATTCATTGGTCGTATGACTAAGTTTGTACACTTACCACACATTGTTTCCAAATCCTTCAAGCCTTTTAGCCATAGTCAATTTTTCACTTGCCATCACCGCCTGTATACAAATACATATATACTGAAAAGGTATACAAGTCTGCCCAAGTTCCCCGAGACTGAAATATGGCTAATCCACTATGGTAATTAACCTCCAAATATGTATGTGAGCATAAACAATTGACCCTCAGGAGGTCCACATATTCATTCATTCAGACACCTTCAAACACACCTGATCCAAGTTTCTTCACCCTGACAAGGAGCCGCCAACTTTCAGTTCCTTTCAAGTTGTCACTGATAGCGAAGTCCTCAAGTTTATCAAGGAAGCCCCTTCAAAAACTTACACTCTAGATCCATGTCCCACACATATTGTGAAACAATGTATAGACATCCGTCTCCCTTCATTGACAAAACTGGTTAACTTGTCCCTCAAAAATGGCATCTTCCCAAATCCTTTTAAACAAGCTATTGTCACACCTCTCCTCAAAAAGTCCACCCTTTCCAAAGAGGACTTGAAGAGCTATCGACCAGTGTCTGGTCTTAGCTTCTTTTCAAAATTGGTTGAGCAAATAGTGGTTGCCCAAATTAGATCTCACATGGATTCTCATGATCTTGGTAACACTTTCCAGTCAGCCTATAAGGTGGGGCACTCAACAGAAACTGCCTTGTTGTGCATCAAAAATGAGATTCACTTAGCTCTGTCCAAGGGAATGCTCACAGCACTGGTGCTACTCGACCTGTCCGCGGCTTTCGATACTATCGATCATGACACGCTCCTATCCTGTTTGTCAGCTAGGTTTGGCTTTGCTGGATTGGCACTAAAATGGTTTCGGTCCTACCTCCAGGATCGTTTTCAGTCAGTCAAGATTGGTTCCAGTCTTTCGAATTTGTTCAAATTGAAGTTTGGAGTCCCCCAAGGTTCTGTCTTAGGTCCTCTTCTGTTTTCCCTCTATACAACACCTCTTGGTCAAGTCATCAGAAAATATACTGGAGTCAAATACCACTTCTATGCGGACGATACTCTGTTCATTCACTTATCCCCTGATGATAGTCTCAAGTCTTTTGACTGTCTTAAATCCTGTTTGAATGATATTCAGGTCTGGATGTCTGAAAACAAACTCAAGCTAAATCCTGATAAAACAGAATTCATAGTCTTTGGTGCCAAAGACAGATACAAATGGCTCAGTGACTCATTTCCTGTCAATATCCTGGGTAATTGTCACTCTCCCACAGATGTTGTACGCAATTTGGGTGTTCTGTTTGATGCAAAGCTTTGTTTTACCAATCACGTAAATTCTGTCATCAAATCTTGTTTTATTAGCCTCAGGGACCTTCATCGTATCAGGAGGTTTCTTTCCGTTGATACATCAATGGTGATTGCAAATGCTCTGGTCAGTAGTCGTTTGGATTATTGCAATTCTCTATTTCGCAGTTTGTCATCCCGTAATGCTACAAGGCTCCAATATGTTCAAAATGATCTTGCACGGTTTGTCACTGGTGCTTCAAAGTACACTCACATCACATCCACCCTGAGGACACTTCATTGGCTACCCATCAGACAACATATTATCTTCAAAACCCTAGTTTTGGTTTATAAGTACCTCACCACTGGCCAGCCTAAGTATTTTGCACCATATCTCTCCTTGTACAAATCTGCCATGAATACAAGACGTTCCAACCCCAAAAATTTGTTCCTCCAGGTTCCTCATTATTGTGCTTCCATCCATAAATCAAAGGTCCATTTCAACAACAGTTTCTCATATGATGCCCCAAAGTTATGGAATGATCTTCCACATGATATCCAGTGTTCCAAATCTCTCGTGTTTCAAAAGTCGACTAAAAACCTACCTATTTCAGAAATCATTTCCTACATAGCTTCTAACTACTGAACACCAGATCGCCTCCCTGGGTATGACTTGGAACATGTCTAATGTCTTGATGATTTATGCCTTACAAACTGGGGGTTGGTGTGCCTTAGAATCCGTAGATACAGAGATTAAGCACTTGGACAACTGATTGATTGGATTTGCAAAACACAAAAATATTTAGTTGGTATGATCTTGCTGTGTGACCTTTTCACTTGTTCTCTTATAGAGCTTTATGTCACCAGTTTCTGGTTGGTAGTTTGCTTGAACTGGATGCAATAGTTCTCTTATAACTTTAATTATCACATGCTTCCCGTTGGGAGGTTGAACTTTGTTCTGACCTCCAGTAATGCAATATTGCACAGTTTTATTGTAACTAATTATACGATGCGTATGTGTGCTTTATGATTAACTGGTGTATAGTATGACTGTCCTTTCAATGTCAAATTTACATAGTCATATATATATTATATTATTGCTATGAATAACTAATAACTAATAATAATCCCAACTTGGCTTGTTTATTTTGGGGCCATGGGGACTGCTTGTGATTTCTACACCATTTTTGCATGAATTTAATGTCACAAAGACGAGGGGACATTCTGTGCAAAATACCTTTCCAATTGATGTATATAACATATTTGCAACTTACATAATTAATTAAATATTTGGAAAAAAATCTGCACTTGTTTACACATTTTCTAATGCCATGGTAAAGCATAGGTCACACGCTGAAGAGGGTACTACGATCAGTTTCCTGAATTGAAGGTCGAAAGGTTAACTAGAGGTCAAAGGTCATAAAGGGGGTAAAGATAGATTAGGTGAGTTTGTGACATTTATTTACACGTTAGTAAAAGGTTATAAGCATAAAGAGGGGTTAAAATCTTTAAAATTTTCAAATTATTTTGTAAATTTAAAGCCCACATAGGGGTCTACACACAATATAGCATCTAGTGCAACATATCACAGTCATAAGACAATAAGTATCACACATTATTTATAAATTGCAACTCGTGCACAGACTAATGCAATATCACAAAATAAATTCAGCATTCTGACATATTCGAGAGGGGAGAAAGGGTCATGCCTAACTCTACCTAACTTAATTCTTACTTTAGTCTTAATTCGAGAGGGGGCTACCAGGGAACTGCCTGGCCCTACCTTGGATTTAATGCATACGTGTATTGCCATGTCAAATTCGAGAGGGAGTGTCCAGGGTCGGCCTGGCACTGCCTAAGGCCAAATTCATCTGAGCCTTATCTACACAGAACTCCCTAGGATGGCCCGTCCTAGGGGACCAGCACAGATGAAAGTAGTTCAAATTGTACCAGGGAGGGAGGTGGGAGTTTTCATTCTCTTGTTGTTCGTTCAAAATCTTGATTCAAAATGGTTATGCTTTGTGAACCCTAACTACCTGGGGTTAACTAGTGCACTGATTGGTTGCTAGGCATAATGAAGCATAATGACATTATATGTGTGGATAGGTTTAAGGTAGCATGAAACTGAATCAGCAGGCCCCTGTCAGGCCGTGCTGTACACAGTTTCCTGAATTGAAGGTCGAAAGGTTAACTAGAGGTCAAAGGTCATAAAGGGGGTAAAGATAGATTAGGTGAGTTTGTGACATTTTATTTACACGTTAGTAAAAGGTTATAAGCATAAAGAGGGGTTAAAATCTTTAAAATGTTCAAATTATTTTGTAAATTTAAAGCCCAAGCCCAACTAGAGTCGAGAAGGGATGATAGTAGCAAAGGTGGAAGGAATTATAGAAGGGGCAAGTGAGGCATTCTGGAGATACGTCCAGACTGCCGAACTCCTCCAAAGGCCATGTGCCATAATGTGCTGTAACTGGACATTGTTATCAAAAGCCAGTGTAGCTCCAGAGCGCCTGAAAGCATGAAAACCATGACCACTTATGGTATGCCAATATGTACCAATACCTTCCTAAGAGCATCTCTAATAGTAGTATCTATGACTGGATGGAAAGATGGAAAAGGATGAATAAAAAGAGGTGATGAGGGTGGAAAAGGTATGGAATCAAGCAACTTCCTTAACGCCAGGACTGGGCAAAGTGTGACATTCTTAAGAACTGGAATCTGAACAAAATGATGGGCCGAACTATCCTGTAAAGTTTTGGTCCATTTTATTAAGATGTGAGCCCCAGGCTCAGCAAAAATTACATCTTGTCTTAAGAAATGCCTTTGGGCATCAAATTTAAATCTGGAATGTGGTGCAATGTTGGACATTCTTAAGAAGGCGAAGAATGCCAACAGGAAAATTGCCCTAAATAAAGGTGGATCAACCAGGATATCACATGCTTGAGATATTAGAGCTAATGTTGTGAGATCAAAAATACCCCTAGGGGTTGGGGCAAATCTAGTGTTAATAGAAATGCTTCTGAGATACTCTGAAACTAATCTATGTGAAAGGACCTCTGGATGCCAGTGATACTTGATTGCAGCTTTCTTAAGAGATGAAACATAATTCAACATAACCTTGTATGAAACAGAGTTATTGTATAAATACTCTAGGAAAGCCAAAATTGAGTGAACATTCAGTTCCACTGGAAGTTCCATGAAGATGGTAAATGCCAGATAAGTTTTAACATGCGTAAGATGAGCATTTCTGGTTGCAGGTCTGTAAGCTGTCCTTGTCCTGGAAAGAGCTGCTTGCAAGAGGTGAGATGAGGGAAGGTCCAGATCTAAAATCACAATCGTAAGTTAAGGTCAAAATAATGACTAGGTATGTGTTCCCAAATATAATTATCTTGTAGAATACTAAGGTCAAGGTTGACTAGTCTATCTGAATAGATTCTTGACAATGTGTCAGCTATGACATTATGTGTACCTGGTACATGACTTATGTTTAGCTGGATATCTAGGGAAGCCGTGAGAAGCCAAATGTTTCTAACACATAGAGCCAAGAAAGAATCTTTTGTTTTTCCGGTCTCAACCACTTGAACCACCCCAAGGTGTCACAAACTATATCTATGGCTGAATGACGCCATTTGACACCCCAAGTTTTCAAAGCAATAATGATATTTAGCATTTCGAGATGTACTATTTTTACGTTCAGATCCCCACAGTTATGGATGGGTATAGCATACACTCTGTTTCTCCAAACCGCTCCCATGCCAGTAAGACTAGCATCTAAATAGAGGGACTGACCCTGGTCCAATCTATGCTTGCATATATAAGAAATCCCGTTATAACTTGGAAGAAAGGTCAAAAACCACAGGATATCTTTGTGAAATTAATCTGACAAGTGAATAGTTTTGAGGTGAGAATTGCTTCGAAACACTGCTAGAAGCCTATTTATAAACACCCTAGCCGGCTTCACACATTTCTGTATGTAAAGCAATTTTCCCAGCAAAGATTGGTATTTATGTTTGGATAGTGAAGTTTTAGTGCTAACTTCCACACATTCTGTGTAAATAGCCTCCAATTTGTCCTTCGAAATACTCATAGTATTGTTTTCAATATTAAACTCAATGCCCAGGCATGTCAGATGCTTAGTGGGGGTGTGGGGGTGTGTGTGTGTGTTAATTTATCACTATTCATAGGCAGGCCGAATTCGTTTAACAGATCACATAACCTGTAAAAAGCAGTATGCGCCTTAGATTTAGGAACCACCGCAATGTAGTCGCCGATGTAGCATCTTAATTGGATACCTTCATTTCTCATGATATAAGCTATTGCGTCAGATAAAATCTGAAAAGAAGATGAACCGTGCGTCCAGCGGAACGCAATCCCTACGTCCACGTAATAAGCGCCACACTAGCTAATCCTGAATTTAAGGCTATCGACAGGATTTCTGAATGCACGTGCCACGTCTACTTTAAAAAGGAACGTATCCTCAGTACACTCTATTATGTCTTGTGCAATATCATCAACCGTGGGGAATTTCAGTATGAAAGGCGAGCCATCGAAGTTGTCTGCATCTACATGACTGCATCTAACAGAATTGCCATAGGGGTGTGATAAATTTAAGATGACACATCTTTTGTTCATGTCCTTGGGTCTAGTTAATAGGGGTGAACAATGAAATTGTTCATGAACAATACTGTCAACAGGACCCAAAATCGCACCCAAGCTTAGTTCTTTGTCAATATATTCCTGCACTTGCTGAGGATACTGACAGGCCGAAAAATGGTTGGTGATCTTTGTATTATTTAGTTCACTAGGGTTAATTAATGACAGGGGAAATCCGAATTTTATGTATTGCAAAACTCTTCTATCCAAATAATCCCTGAGGTATTTCTCCCAAGCTTCTACCTGTAAACCAGATTTTATAGGTATTCTTGTACATTTGTAATTTGGCTGGCCTGTATCTCTGATAATGTTAGCAATATTCAACAAAATGTCAATTGAGTTAAGTTCAACTGGTTCCCTGTCTGGACCTATGAACTGAAAGTCCGTTTGTACTTGAGTCAGATATCCGACCTTTTTGTCCGGATAATTGAAGTCCCTAGCCTGAGATGGCCTTATGCTGAAAATTTTAGTCTTTCTATCAGACAACTCTTTAGATTTATTTTCACTTGGAGTTATACCCTTGGGGGAATCTTGTTGACTTATCTGTTCACCCAAATCATTATCATGCTTTATGTCATGATCAGTTATCTCTTGATTGTCATTGTCAATCAAGGCATCAATTATCTTGGTTAAATAAGTGACATAGTCACATTGATAGTACTGCCAAACTTGCTGGTCTTTACAGTAATTATCATAGGTCAATTTCGGGTTTTGGTTCATACTCGAACCCAGGTCCATCTGGTTAGCTACATTCAGTATTTTGATCACTTCACAATTAATAGTTTTCAATACTTCTAAATAACCTTCGGGGGGGATGAGCACAGCAAATCATATTGCATCCAAATCCAAAAACATCTTCCAACAACAAATAATAACCTGTTATCTGATCATTATCCCCCATTATGTGTACCACATCAGCCCAATTTCCTTCATAATAGACTTTCTTATTTAGTATCTGCATAAGGACTTTGCCATTGCAGTCATGACTGTTGTACCCATTCGTGATATTACTGTGCTCACCCATTAAGTCTGCATATAATATATAAGAATGTATGCCATCCTTACCATATACTTTCACCATATTTTGGTTATCAAAACAATGTACACATTCATGTAACTGATTTTTACAGGGCAGACTGGCCCCTTGCGTCTTAGCATTTACATTATGATCATCATAAAACACAATGTCTTTAGATATTAACATCTCATGTATATGATTGTCATTCATTTCAATCCCACCACCATCATAAGAACATTTATCATAATATATATCATAGTTATTCCTATTTAAATCATTATTCATACATTTCCTATCGATATGTTGTAAATTTACTTGGTTAACTTCTAAATTATTGTCCTCATGTTTATCATTTATATCATAATTATTTGTTAATAAATAGTTTGTTTTTGTAGGTCTTTGAATGTCCTCAGGGTGGTCAGTGGTCTGACCTGGATCCTATATGGCTGCTGCTGGTCTTTGTTCCTGGCTACGGTTTGACCTACGAGAGGTGCATCTGAATTCAGGATGCATTAAAGAACGTCCTTGTCTATGGCAGAATACACAGAAATGCTTATAAACCCCATGGTGACCTTCGTTGGTACAACTTCCTTCATTGAAGAATTTGCAGATCTTAATCTTTTGACCACCAGAAGCTACGTTGTGAGAATTAAGCACTGCAAGTTGAGAGTTACTGATCCTATTCAGTGACCATTGCATTGAATCTGTTCAAGCTAACCGACCTTCCTCTATATCCATCATTGATACTGCCCACGCTGACCTCACTGCTGGCCATGGCAAAGACACTGCATCCCTCATGGCCATGGCTACCTGGGTGAGGACATTTCGTAAAGTTACATTGTCCTCAATCAATAAAACATTGTTCAGCTGCCCCGAAACCCATTGGGCCATGTTAAGATCATCATAAGTGGGCTTCTTAAGGTGAGAGTTGGATATCAAGCCCTCGTTGGGCCATATGAACTGTGGGCCAACTACTAATGTATATGTTATGTTATACCTGCCCCACTTCTTCCTGTAGTTAGGACCCTTACCTGGCATGGCATCCTGGTCGGCCTGGTCGTCATAGTGTGCCAGAAGCTGTGATACTGCTGTTGAAATGGATGGGATGGATCTCATGACTTCTAACCTGGGAGCCACTGAATCCTTGGCAACCTGACTTAACTCCCTGGCACCACTGGGCATACCCCGGGCAGACGAGCTGACAGCTACTGGAACACTATTCATAACACTGGGACAGGTGACTGAGATAGCCTGACTAGTGCCTGCACTTGCCTGAGCCACTGACATGTTGACTTTGTCCTGACGTATATTTGTGATGTGAGAGGCCCCAGGGTACTGTGATGTGGGTGAGGCAACAGGGGTGGAACTGATAGTATTCTGACGCTCCAAGTCGTCCATTCTTTTAGTGAGAGCCTGATTGGAAGCGTCAATCTTATGCAACATGGATAAGATAGCTTGATTCATTGACGCTGATGTCCCTTCCTGAACTGTGTTGCCAGAGGAGTTAGATACAGTACTCATGCCTTTGTGTGTTGAAGAATGCGTCATAGCCTCCTGACCTTGTAAATAAGAACCATCATTTACATCCACAGGCTTACTTTTCTTGGTGTTCTTCTTAATGGAAGTCTTGGCTTTTGTAGACACTAACGACTTCTTCTTAGCTTCAGAAGGTGATTTCTTCTTTGTAGAAGGCATATCCACAACAATAAAACACTAAAATCTTAAAATCAAATAACACAAATAGTTTTCATTCCCTTGTTGTTCGTTCAAAATCTTGATTCAAAATGGTTATGCTTTGTGAACCCTAACTACCTGGGGTTAACTAGTGCACTGATTGGTTGCTAGGCATAATGAAGCATAATGACATTATATGTGTGGATAGGTTTAAGGTAGCATGAAACTGAATCAGCAGGCCCCTGTCAGGCCGTGCTGTACACATCTTTGAAAATAAAGGAGGTAAGAGGTAACTTTAAATTTGCTGGCATTCTGACAAAAAGATGTGGGAATGTGTAGTAATGTGATAAAAATAATTCTACACACCTATGTTCTTTGATGTTCTTCCACTGCCCTGAGATTAAGCCTCAACAAGATAAGATTGCACTGAGAATATCTTATGAACTGGTGAAGATATTGGGTGTATTTCCTATCAATTATCCCACAAATTAGATATGGAGAGGCAAGAATCAATGACGAATATTTGTGATAATTTTGAACATCAGATTATTGTTATTTCCATGAGGTAATGAAAGATGAAGGGGGTTGAAGACAATGGAAGAACAATAAAGAATGAGCAGAGAATTTACTATTCACAGATATTCACCATTAAAATTTGCCACTGTCTGACCCGGGCTTAAGGGTATTTACAAGGGAATACAAAATATATTACCTTTCTTTATGTCTTAATAATGTAAGTCGTAAAAAAATTAATAAATTGCCAATTTTTATATTCAACTTTTATATTCAATATTAACTTCAGAAAAAGAATTTAGAAACGAATGTATCAAGTTAAAAATATGTCAATTCAAGAAAAAGAAAATCAACTCTAGCTCTAAGACCCATCCGTTGGTAATACTTAACAAATTTATGCGAATTTTGCCTGTCAATTTTAGTATTAGAGAAAAAAACACCAATATCTTAGTTTATGGGTCTAATTTTCATGATTGCTTTAAGCCTCAATAACATATCTTTATGGCTCAGATAAAAGCAAACTGATGTGGGTGTTCCACCACACGACTAAGGCTCCCGATTAAGGGTTTTTGAGGGTCGGTTTGAAATATTTGCTTAGTCCCAGACCTTCTGTAAGGGTCGGTTGTTGTCGGTGGGCCGTGTGAAAAATCAAACATGTTTGATATTTCAAGAAGACAAAGTAGCATTCTGAGTGAGGATGAATGCTAAGAATGGTATATAGTTAAATAAATTGATTAATGCCTATTGGGTGTATTGCTCCAATATTCCACATCCACCACCTTTCGCACTTCTTTCTGTGTTCAGGATTAGGTGTGTTGTATTTTAGAGTACACCATTCCAATATTGAGAATCTCAGATCTCTGACAGAATGCCCTTTGTCTGTAAAGTGTTTAGACACTGGGGTGATTCTGTTCTCCTTTGGTTTTTTTTCACTGAGAGAATATGTTCATACATTCTTGATCTGAATGTTCGGCCAGTTTCGCCCACATAATATTTATTACATTTCTTGCAGGTAATAAGTCATCAGAGAATTTCTCTTGGGGAAAAGGAGTGTCTGGTTTTCTGATGTCCATTTTGCTAGTTTGTATGTCTAATCTGGACACAGCACTAGTCAGAGTAGTGTGACTTACATCAGTGGAAATCTCACTCATTGTAGAAGATACAAAACACAATAATACATATGTGCAGACACAATGAAAGTTCACTGGTAGGATGTGATGGGCCTTTTATATGCTGTGTAGAACCCAATAATAAAAATAATTGGATAATCATATATTTTTGTACACCTTAACAGACATAATGATTTATTTTTGCAATAAAATGTCTCCATATTAAAAACAGACAAAAGAAATATTGTTTCATTTTGTGGTTTTAATTAAGACATAGCCATCCCTCTCAGGTATTGATTGGGAAATGCGGTCTAATGCATATCTTGACTCATCTGACTCATCCCAAGTCACATGGATCTCCACCCATAAAATAAATAAATGGACATATGCATTAAACTGAACTTTAAAAATGTTAAGAAAGTTTTTTAATCCTGTAAAAAGTGTAAATAACACTAGGGAAATGCACCTGTAATAAACTTTCCACAAAATAACATTTTTGGGCAATTATATAAAAAATCCAAGATTCATAGGTGACAAAAGGATTTCCTTCTTCACATTATTCACATACTGATGAATAATTAAATAAAAGGAAATTCACTCCCTACACTATAATCAAATTATTATATTATTCATTAAATAATTAATTTTGACTATAATCCCCCCAAAAACATTAAATTTGGTGACAGTATATTTCAGTTGAACATACTTTGCACATTGCACTACAGCACATGTGCAATACATGTACCTGCACCGGTGCAATCAACCGGTGCAATTGCACAACTGAAAAAGTACTTCAGGGAGGAACTTGGTCTATAAACTCCAGCCTCTGATGAGACAAACCACAAATATTGTCGAAATACAGTTGTGTATTAAGAAACACACCAGTATCAGGCCCATCACAACCTACCAGTGAACTTTCATTGTGACTGCACATATGTATTATTGTGTTTTGTATGTTTGATATTTCACACGACTACAACCAATTCATATTTCCCGCCGTCAACAAAATGTCCAGTCCCAGGCGTCCTCAGGCCTCCTCAGACCCAAATTTACACAGTCGTGTGTTGTCCCAGGCCGCCTGCGACCCTTAGTCCCAGACCTCCCTAGCTTAGTCCCAGGAGGTCGGTTGTTAATCCCAGACTCAAATATGATGCGTATGAATTTCATGCGTGTGAAAGTGGGTCGGTTGCATTAGTCCCCGGAAGCCTCAGACTGTCTGCGGTGTCCTGGGACCCAAAAATCAAGGTCTGGGACTAAGAACCGACTAAGGGTAACCGACCCTAACCGATCCAAACCGGCCTCCCCAGGACGCCTGGGACCATGCATTTTCAGTCTGCGGCGGCCTGAGGATGCCCCAGGAGGCCTGGGACTAACAACTGTTTTCCGCACGTCTGAAATGAAATCGAGGCAATGAGGGGGTCTGGGACTATATAAGCGACCGCGCACACATTGTCGTTGTTACTGACTGTTTGGCTACTGAGAGACGTGTGTCACTGATTTGTAGGGGTTTTCAGTTTTTATTTTATATTTTATATACTTGAGCTTAGGGCAAATTTCACAGTTAGGAGACACATTTTACTATTTTTTTATTATTTTGTCGACTGGATTATGAGGAAAGAGAAAGGAGGGAAGAGAGGAAGGAAAAAGATGGATGAGAGGGAGAAGGAAAGTCAAGTAGAGGAGAGGAGTGAAGTTATTACAGAAGAAGGAACTGAGAGGAGAGAGGAGGAGATTCAGGAAGATCCAGCTATTGGGGAAGCTGTGGCAGAAGAAGAAGAGAGGTGTGAGGAAGATCCGGAGTGCCATTCTTCAGCCAATAGAGCCAGGGTGTGTGCCACTTTTACAGACAGCCAGGAAGTTTCCATTGTGGAATTTGTAAAGCTGCACCCTGAACTGTATGACAAGGAACATTCACGTTTCCACAACAGGACCAGAAGAGAGGCTCTCTGGGCAGAAATATCTGCAGAACTGAAGCTCCAGCCCTTTGATGTGAGACGTTGGTTCGAGCCCCAGCGAACCCGTTATGGGAAGCTGTCCAAGCTCCAATCTGGCCAAGCCCCGAGGGAGGTGACCAAGAGTCAGTCCTGGGTCTACCAGCAGATGGGTTTTCTTAAAACCTACATCAGAAGAAAGGGGGCCAATAGAAGTTCAGGTTTTGAGGCCAGTCCAAATACCAGCAGGCAGGACGAATCACATGGCTCAACTACTGATACAGAACACCTCGAGTCCAGTGTCCTGAGGAAGAGGAGTCAGTCCATCATTACATCAACGCCCGTTTCAACTACAGACTCCAAGATTCTCAAACACTTTGAGCAGATGAGGACACTTATCTCAGGTTTTCTGCATCAGAAGTCAGACAGGCAGCCCTTCTTTCTTCTACGTGGCATCAGAGGCCGAAAAGATGACTCAAGAAGAATTTGAAGAATTAAAGGGCAAGATATTTAGAGACATCGAAACTATTAAGAGTAACCGCAGATGTCAGCCATTGCCCAGAAGATCAGCCACTGTTACCACGGAGTCCCAGAGGGTCGGCCAACAACCACTCCACAGGCATCTAGTTCCACTCAAGCAGCAGCTAGCAGCAGTTTTGTGTACTATACACCAAGCCCCATTGGCTTCAGCAACCCTACATCTGTCCTAACTGTACAGGACGAAGGGAGCAGACACAATCTGAGTGGAATCTTAAGCCAGCTACCAGATCTGACATCAACACAGATCGTCGAGCAGCCTCAGCAGCAGCAGCAACAACCGCAACAGCAGCTCTTTACTATCACCACTTCAGCACTGCCTCAACAGCAGCAGCAGCCTCCTCAGTAGCCATCCAGTCAGGGCGGGTCTTTGACCTGACGGGCCCTTTTCAGGGCCACCAAATCTTCCAAAAACAATTATTCAGCTACATGTTATTCCAATTCCCCTCCCAAAACAAAAAAGTTCAGTACAAATACTTATCACAAGAAAAAAAAAGTTCAAGTCCAACACCTACACCACCCCAAACATGAAACAAATAACCCATGGTACCACACATAACAAAAAAGGCCACATAAAAAAAAATTAAAAATAACTCCCAATATGGCCATTAATCAGCCCATTTTTAGAATAAAATCCATGGGATAGTTTAAAATCTGTAATTGAAAAGTCCAACACTTACACCTTCCCTAGAGTTAAAAGTCATTATTACATACTTGCCAACCCACAAACAGACAAACCCAATACCAAACATAACCCCCAAATAACAAACCCAGTAAGAAACCCAACATCCAACTACCAATAATAAACCCAACCCCAGTAACCACCAACCAAGAAACCCAAAAACCCAAAATTAAATAGAACCCATGCCAACAAACTGACAAACTATTTTGCAAACACAATCCCCCATTATTGAAAGCAAAACTAGTTCCATGGTTATATTTTCCACATTTTTGTGATTAGAAGTGAAGATTTAAAATTGAATATTTCCATAAAAACATTTCTGCTACAAATAAATTTCCAAGCCATGAACAAAAAAAATTGGTGAAATTATGATGTGGATTTCAAAATATATAAAAAAAAAAATTCAATTTAGGATATTATGTGTGACTTTGTGTTTGGCTTTTGTTTAACAGTGGGTTTGTCTGTTTGTTGGGTGAGTAAGTTGTGTTTGTCTGTTTGTCCGTCTGAACAAGTTATGTTTGGCATGGGCTTTGTCTGTTTGTCCGTCTGTACAAGTTATGTTTGGCATGGGGTTTGTCTGTTTGTCCGTCTGTACAAGTTATGTTTGGCATGGGGTTTGTCTGTTTGTCCGTCTGAACAAGTTATGTTTGGCATGGGGTTTGTCCGTCTGTAGCAAACATAGCTGATTAATTGTTTTTGGAATAATTGGTAGTCCTGAAAAGGACTGTTATAGTTAGTCCTGAAAAGGACTGTTTACTGCAGCAGGACTTATATTCTGCCATCTTGCCAGGCCACTGCTCCCTCATTGTTGAAGTAGTCCTTCAGGTAATCCCTCTGTCTCTTGGCTTTTCTGGCAGGGTTTCTGTCTTGGCCACCACCAGCAGAACCCCCAATCAATCCACAATCATCAGGTACATCATCATCATCGTCCTCCCCAGGCTGCTGACCACCAGGTTGACCTTGATACTGGCTTCTGAGTATGTTGTGTAGAACAACACAGGTCAAGACCACTTCCCTGACTGTTGCTGGGGGTAGTTCAATGGTTGTCCTCATCACCCTGAATCTTGACACAAGTATGCCAAAAGCGTTCTCCACCACTCTTCTGCCCCTTGAAATTCTATAATTGGCAATCCTTTCCTCTCTGGTTAACATCCTTCTGCCATAGGGTGTCATGAGCCAGGTCTTCAGGGCAAAAGCATCATCTGCCAGGATGAAGTAGGGGACATCTCTCCCACCCTGGGTTACAGGAGCTGGGTCAGGGAAGCCTATCCTGCCATCCTCAATCCTCCTCTTCAGCTGAGAGGCATTAAATATCTGGCCATCCGAGCAGGATCCTTCAGTACCCACATCCACCCATCTAAACTTGTACTGTCCATCTACCAGGGCCAACATCACAATGGAAAAGAACCCCTTGTAGTTGTGGTAGAGGGCTCCAGTGTTCTTGGGCTTCTTCAGGGCCACATGCTTCCCATCCAGAGCTCCCAGGGCATGTGGAACATTCCACCTGATCCTGAATTCCCTCTCCAGTTCTTTCCACTGATCTGGGGTAGTAGGACACTTCAGGTACTCCCTGGTGAACTCATCCTGGATGGCCCTGCAGACCTCTGGTATAAACTTGGAGATGGTGGATCTTCAAATCCTGAACTGACAGGACAATGATGTGTAGGACTCTCCAGTGGCCAGATATCTGATGGTGAGGGCTAACTTCTCTCCAACACTGATTGGTGCTCTGTAGTTGGTGGCCTGCCTGGCTAGGTGTGGTTCCAGTCTGGTCTTAATCATTTCAAAAAATTCTGGGGTCATCCTCATGTAGTTGGTGAATCCTGGAATATCTGTGGCATACAGATCAGCCATAATGTTGTGGTAGGCCCCCCTCTCCTCTCTCTGTAGTAGCCATGGCCTGACCCACATGTTGTGCCTTCTTCTAGGTCTCTGTATGGGTGCTGGTGGTGCTGGTGGTGGTTGCTGTGGTCGACGTAAGAAATGGAAATACATGATTATTTGTAACTGAATAAAAACCAAAAAAGCCCTAAGTTGTTGTTGAATCTGTCTTCCATTAAAAGGTGGCATCCTGCTGTGTTCCTAGAAAAGCAATGATGATTAGATCGCGAATTTTATATATATATACCCAGAAAATCCAGCAACTTTGGAAAACAATAATCGGGGATCCTGGTCTGGGGAAGACTGAAGAGGCCTGAGGAGGCCTGAGGACGCCAGTAGTTAATCGTGGGTTAGTTGGCTCTTAGTCCCAGGAGGCCTGAGGCGTCCTGGGACCCAGTCGGTATGTGTACGACAGGATCGTGGTTGAAACCTGACCTGAAAACTGGCTTAGTCGGTTCTTAGTCCCAGACTAGTCGGGGACTGTCTGGGGCCGCCTGAGGCGTCCTGAGGCGTCCTGGGGACGATCTGTTCTTAATCCCAGACTTGAGTACCGACTCAGTATTCCCGCCCATTTTTGTTATTTTCCCACCGACTGTCCACGATTAAGGGTCGCCGACAGGATCGGGGCTTAATCTTTTGGTGGAACATGGGCATAAGGGTCCCAGACAGGATCGGGGCTTAATCTTTTGGTGGAACAGGGGCATATGTCTTTGTTATTGTGCCATAAATTATTTCCCAAATATTCATTAAAAGTAAGCAATACCTTTTCTATTTCCAATGCTGAAAACCTATCGATTAGTATGTGTTTATTTTGTAAATGTGACAGACTTTGAATGTATATATTATTTATTTATTTAACTGACATTCTATCAATACAAAAACTACATATCGAAATGAATACAACAAAGGTACACTCAGCCCCTTGATGGGCTTATAAGTCACTACAAATATATATATATTTAAACAGTGATTCAGACAACATGTAAAGTTGATTTTTTTCGGGTATTCTAAAGTTCATTAATGTAATATGCTAATAATCTGACATTATCAAGCTTTAAAATATTACAAAATTGTATTATATGAATTCGTTTCACTGATATTAAAATATACATTAAATCTGGAAAAAAATTCTCTCCGATGGAAATATAAACACAGCTTTTACAGATAAAGTGAATTCCATCTTCGATAAAAATATTCATTGCAAATTTGGCAAGTGTGATTTTTCAAAGGTATACAGTAATATCTTTCAGTTTCAACTGCTAAGGGCATAGTACCAATTCTTGGTTGTGTTAGAATTGAATGTTGAAACTTGCTTATATTTTCTTTAAGGAAGGGCTCAGTTTCAGTGGTATCTTTAATGTACACATGCTTTGTTTTGTATGCTAAATTCTCACACCACATATTTTGCATGATAATACATGTAGTTAGTTTATGTTTAATATCTGATAAATGTATTTACTCTCTATTTTTGAAAAACCTCATGTAAATTCAATTAGTAAAAAAGATTCCATATTCTTCTACACCAAGAATCTGAACTGAATTTTGGTAGATCCCTTTCAAAGATACAGCATGTGATTAGCATAGGATGCAGTTTTATTAATTCATCCCATAATTGCAGCTTGGGCAGATAATATTTAAAGCTTGTGCGTACCCAGCCCACTTTACCTTGCAAAGCTAGATATGGTGCATTTTCTTGTAGCTCTAAAATATGTAGAAGCTGTATTTTCTATTTTGTTATCATAGTAACGCTTTTTATGGTCCCATAAACTTGACCAATGGTCAAATATTGGCCAAACAGTTGTATTAAATATTTTTGATAATATTGAAAGCATGATATTCTTCTACTCCTATGTTACCAATTCTAGCAAATTTATCACCTAATTTGAACTTAAATTTCCCTTGGCTGTCCTTTTGGTTTCCTAAAATTTATAGCTTAACTTTCTGTAAGATTTACGTTTAATTTCTAATATGTACACCAATCTTTTATAATATCTATTTCTCCATTGAGTTTATTTTTATCCTCAGCTATTACAGCCACATCATCAGCATGCGTTAGGATTCCTATGTTTTTAGTACTTATATATGCCAATATGAAGTTAGTCTAAATAATTACATTATTAATTCGAATGTTACTTTGAGTATTACAATATGATAATTTAAAAACCTGAAAAAAATGTAGTAAAAGAGTTTGGTTAACCCTATCAAAAGTTATGCCGATGTCAACAAAAGCAAAAAATGTGACTTTCCCAGTAGCAAGTTGATTTTGTATAATAGTAGCAAGAAAGAATACATGATCTTTACATGAATGATTTCCCTTAAAACCATTTTGTTCAATGTGAATAATGTATATATGTATAATTGCTCTCAGGTGTCAAATGTCCAATAATTATGCATAAACGCAAATCTTTAAGAAAATTCAAAAATGTATCATCAAAAACATTTTTACTGTATCCACATTATTTAAGAGGTAACTTATCTATAGTGCTTGTAAAATCTTGTTTCCTACCAATACAGAAGTTAGCATCTTCACAAATGACTGTTCAAATATGTATTGCATATTTGGAAACTGTCAGGATCTACATATCTAGAGCCATGAGGGGGTAGGTAACTGACAACTAAAAAGGCCCAAATGAAAATTCACTAGTTTTGGAGAAATATTTCATGCCAAGGATACCATTGCATCGGAATATTGCCATATAAAGATGGACAAAGAGAATAACATCCCTCATTTAAGTCATTGACATTAAAACAAATAAAGTACCGGATTACTTATAACAGTACAAGGTAAATGATTCGCCCAAATCAAACCCATAAAAATGCATTAACACAGTCAAACTTGGGTAAATTAGAAAAGCACATAAAGAACAAAGACTTTGGACAAGCAGGTCGTTTCCATAACTGTCTTTTGTTTTCTTTTCTGGATCATACTATCTTAGAAATTGACTAGGATCTGGAACAAACTTGGGTATATTTTAGACACTACTATGAAACTTTTTTTTGTCAAGCAATCTGGTGGTTAATTACAGAAAAAGTGCGCAAAAATGCTGAGTCAGTTATAAAATCCCTGACAGGACAGTACACTTACAGACAGGTCGTAATGGCTATCCCGACAAGATGTAGGGTCGGGGACGTTTTTTTTGCATGGCCAGTCATAGAAATACTACGACAAACCCTAAACCCCTAACAGACAAGCCATAAAGACAAACAGACAAGCCCTAAAGACAAACAGACAAGCTGGGAACATGTTCCCGACCCTTGCCAAGAGGACTGATTGTTTTTGAGGGTCGGTATCTAGAGTCGGGATCCAGAATCATGATCCATATCACACTATATAAACCCCCCTCCCCTGTGATGTTCCATTCATTTCACACTTCAAAGATGACAGGAACACACCAAGAGCAACTGATACATCACTTGAGGATTCTTTTGTTTTTTATTGAGTTGAATTTATTTTTATATATGTTGTGATTCCAACACACAGAAGACAGCAAAACCCAGCACCTGCCCAGCCAGCATGACCATCACCCCCACCATCTAGAAGGAGAAGGAAGCCACAGAATCCATGGGTCCTGCCCTGGATACTGCAGAGAAGGGTTGCTACAGAACACTATTGGACGAGCTAATCACTACTGACATACCAGGCTACAGAAATTTCACCAGGATTTTATTTGATTGAAGAAAGGATCACCCCCCCCCCCCATCTCAGGAGCTCAATCACCAACTTCAGGAAGCCACTGGAAGTTGGGTTGAAACTGGCAATTACTTTGAGACACTTATCCACAGGGGAAAGCTACACATCACTGCAATACCACTGGAGGGTTGGAAGAACGACCATCTGCAAATTTGTCCCCCAAGTCTGCAAAGCCATTTTGAAAGAATTTCAATATGAGTATTTGATGTGTCCCACTGATCCTGAAGACTGGAAGAAAATTGAAGAAAGATTTAGAAACAGACGGAATGTCTCCCATGCAGTCGGTGCATTAGATGGAAAACACATTGCTATCAAGAAGCCCAAGAAGTTAGGCAGTGAATATTTCAACTACAAGGGCTACTTCGCCCTGGTACTTTTGGCTTTAGTTGATGCAGATTACAAGTTCCTGTGGGTCAACGTGGGGGCCAGTGAGTCATCATCTGATGCACAGATTTTCAACCGCAGCAAACTGAAAAGAAGAATTGAAAACGGAACCTTGGGACTACCACCACCTGAACCACTTGGACCTGGTTGGCCAGATCTACACTATTTCCTGCTGGGGGGTGATGCCTTTGCCCTGATGCTTTGGCTGGTCAAGCCTTAAAGTAGACGCCAACTGACGAGAGAAGTGATAATAGCCAACTACAGGATATCCAAGGGGGAAGGGTGGTAGAGAACTCATTTGGTATACTTGTTAAGCGATTCAGGGTGCTGTTGACCACCATGGAGCAGAGGCCAAAAGTTGTGAGAGACCTTGTGTTAACATGTGTGGTACTACATAGCATGCTGAGAAGCCATCAGGGTGGAGCAGACAGACGAACCACTCCAGCTGATGACATACAACCACCACAGGGGGAACAGAGACATCATGAGAACTTAAGAAACCAATCACGGGAGGCCAAACATCAACAAGACCTACTGAAAGACTACTTCAATCACGTGGGGGCGCTGGCTGGGCAGGAGGACAGAGTTTAAGAGGACTGAGGGGGAGAACATGCTGTCATCTATCAGTCCTTTTCAGGACTACCCAAATAATCCAAGAACTTTTATTTAACAAAGTGTTGCCTCAAAAATAACGCCAATTTTCTAACTCTTTTATATAAGTTCCTTTTCACCAGAAACATTCCCCATCACAAACACAAATCCATCCCAAACTCAATTCACAAAAATAAATTTCATCACTCACAGATTAAAACCCAGGTCCTCAATTTACAAAGTTGACATCCCACCCCAACATGACCTGGCTTTATTCTCAGAAAAAATAACTTACAAAGTAGTATGAAAAAAAACTTTCTAAATAAATACCTGAAAATATTTTATGCCAAGAATTAAAAAAAGTGCTAGGAAATTTGCAAGACCAAATTATACAGGTTTGTAGTCCCACTTTAATAATTTTTTTTATTCAGTTTGTCAGTCCATTGCCACTTATATGTTTGAATATTTGTTAAGCCTCACGTTTGTTTGTCTGTGAGTGTGGATGTGGCATTTTATTTCAAGTTGGGTTTTGGGAGGGAGGGATGTGGGTTTGAGTCTGGATCTTGGTTTTTTGGGGGTAGTGTGTTTTTTAAAATGGAGTTTTGTTGGGGGTGGGGTGGGGGTGGTTTTACTTTTATTTCTTAGGGGATTATTTTTGATTAAGGTGACTTTTTGTTTATTAATGGTTTTTTCTCTGTTCTGTGGTGGAATTTTGTTAATATTTGTTTAACATTCACTCATTCATTCACACAATTTTTTTCTTGTACTGTGTGGAGGTGTGAGTGTTGGATGGTGTGCTTTTTCTGTTTTTGGGCATAGACATGCAGTCTGTCAATTGTTTTTGGAAGCTTCGGGTGGCCCTTAGAAGGGCCAGTTTTGGTGTGAATTGTGCAGGCTAATCCGCTGATTTGGGCTGACTCTGACTCTGCTGGACTGGCTGGAAGGTCTTGACTGTTCATGATGAGTGGAAGATGGCACTGGTGACGGTGCTGGTTGAAGTTGAGAGGGTGAAAATGGCTATGGTGTGTCGATCTGTTGATACTGAAGCACATTGGGAATAGCTCCACAGAGACTGGATAATCCAGAAGTGTTGTGCTGGTTTTCCTCCTGTTGTGACAGTGCAACTGAAGGTGGGTTGAAAATCATCTGCATGGAAGTCCCAGGCTGTTGGTCATCCAGAACTACGTAAGAAGTTGGCTGTGCTGACGCTGATGAAGGCCTTGGTGGTTGCTGTACTGTATCACTGTAACGGGCTCTTCTGTGGCTGTCTGTGTAGGCTGCACAATTGGAATGGAGACTGGTTGAGATTCTGGTATGGTGAATATGTATTCATGTCCAGCTGTGGCCTGTGATGCTTCTGGAAGTTGATATGTCTTGACCTCTTGACGTTTGGTGACCTGTCTCTTGCGTTCTTTGGCCTTGTACTGTATTTCACTGAGAAGCTTTACTGTGTCATTCCTGAAGGTTAAAAAGTCCCTTTTTTCCAGGTTTTTAATCTCAGAGTGGAGATAGTTGCAGAACGACTATCTAGGACTTGGAGTGAGGTTCTCACGTGCACCCAGAAATGTGGAAATCATTGACCTCATCTGCTGGAACTAATCTAAGACTGGATCTGCAGAAGTGGTGGTAGTCGCGACTGGATGCTGTCCTCGCTTGGGACTGGTGGTTAAAAGCTAATGAGTAACATCTGATGCAATGCTGATTTCCATCTAAGATTCTGTGTCTTTGGATGTATCCGGAACTGAAGCTGAGGCTGCAGAAGGCCTCTGGGGTGACTTGAATGCAGAAGACTTGGAAACTCCCCTCCTTCTAATGTGACCTCATAGAAAACTGAAACTGTCCTTCAGCCAGGTCTGTCGTTCTGTGCTCTTCTCAGCTGCTTGTCCTGACTTCGTCTGAGTGAGCTTGCTATATCTAGTATGTTGAGTCTCAAACCACTTCTTCACAGTCTTGATAGGCAAGTTTCTGGTAGCTGCACCCGAAGTTGTTCTTTCTTCTGCTTGTCTTCGAAACTGTCATTTTTCTTGTCATAAAGTTCCTCGTGCTGTTTAAAGAACTCCACGATGGCTTCTTCGTCTTCACTCAGGAAAATAGACTTCATCTGGCCCTTCTTCTGTCTGGATTGAGTTGATTCTACATCAGTATCCGTGTCAGTTCACACTCTCTTCTCTCCCCTTGCCTGGCTCTCTTCCCTCCTCTCTCTCTCCATCCTCTCTCTGTCCCTCTCTTCCTGCTCTCTCCCCTCTCTCTCATCCCTCTCCTCTCTCCCCCTCCTCCTTCTCTCTATATCCTCAGCTGTATCTCCTAACTCAAACTGTGGTCACTCAATCAATTGTACAGCTTGTTTTAAAAAAACAAAAACTTAAAAATAAAAATGAAACCTGACAGAATGGATTTCACTCCCAACCAGTCCAGCCTAGCTCAAAACTTAAGCCCAAAGATACGCAGATTGTCTAGTGACTGGCCTTTTTATACCCACAGATTTGGAATCCGACAGGCCATAAGACGCACAAATATTGCTGGCCTGTCGGTTACAGTTTTCGGCTTGTCTGTTAGTGTTACAGGCCTGTCTTGTTTACGTCTTGTCTGTTTCAGTTTACAGCCTGTCGGGTATACATTTTCCTAACTCTAGGACCCAGTCAGTTAAAGTTACCGACTGGCCTGTAAACTTTACAGGCCTGTCAGGAACACTTGCAGACAGGCCGGCTAAAGTTACCGGCTAAAGTCTGGAAATCCATATTTAGGACAAGCCGGATACTTGTTACAGACAGGCCTGTTTGATTAACCGACAAGCCAGGAAGTGTAACTGCTGCTAGGGGCCTGAAATTAGGGTCGGATACAAGATTTGGCAACGGTCGTAGAAATATCAAACATGTTTGATATTTCACCGACTCTCCCTGACAGGCCGGGACCTTGCAAGCAACCCTAACCGACCATGTAAACATTGGTCTTGACTCTCCAAAAATGCATAGTTACCGGCTTGTTGGCTCCAGTGGAACACCTGCATACGAAAAAGAGTTTTTAAATAGTCACTTGGGTTCCAGCTGGCTTTAGTGGTCTCAGGTGACTTAGGCAGCGTAATGCTCCACTACTTTCTCTTTCTCGTTTGCTGCCATATTGGATATACATATTCAATGAATTAAACAGAAGTTATTCTATGTATATAGAACATTAAAGTCTTATTGTGTTGTGTATTAGGATACATAAAGTGTTTTATGCAAATATGTTGTCTCAAAAAGTGAGGGCTCAGAAATACAATTATTTTTGTTTTTAATTTGTTATGCACAGGCATTGCCCTAATTGTAGAGAGAAAGGAAAGACCCCTTGAACATAAAAACATTTTGAAAGGGTTTAACCATTTACAAAACTTTTGTGAACCTTGTCGTTTCAGTTACTAAACCTTTCCAAGTAAACATTTACATTGTCATGTTTAAAAATGGTTTGATAAACATTCTCTATACAAATGTTTTTGAAGAAAAAGTTTATTAACATTTTTAAAATAACTAAAAAACTGAGGTTTGACTAGAAAAAGCTTTTTTTACATTTATAAAATAGCTCAAGTATACTGGAAATGTTTTTCAAACATTCATTTTGAAATGTGTGATAAACAGTATAAATAAAAGGCTTAAACAACATTTGTTAACATTTTTTTGTCCATGTTTGCTCTGAAAATGTTTTACATACATTTAATAACAACTGGTTTTCATACCCATTATTTTAAATTGCTTTTAAAATGTTTTCTACCAAATTTTGCCAACAAAGATCGTGGTGAGCAATAACAGGGGACTTTAACGAACTTTGTCAAAAATTATTCCACATACAATGCTAAAGAGTAAGAATTGAATGGTGACACAATGAACCAATTCTGGTCAAGAAATAACATTTTTATTGGTGAGCCACCTAAAGACATGTTGAATTTGACCTCTGATCCCAATTAAGGTTATTATTGGTAAGCAATATTGGTAAGTAATAGTTCTGAGACTTTGTAATGTTCATTTTTAACGTTTTTCTAGCATTTGTCATTAAACTTTTAATAAAAGGTATACATAAAATGTTTGATGACCTGTTATAAATGGGTAAATTCTCAAAATTCCTTGTTGTTCGGGTAAAAAAGCGAAAAACGAATCTCCTGAAGTTGGGACTGTATTTCATCCTCTTTAGAGAAAACATGGCGTTGAGTGAGATAACCTTAACACCCATTAACCAAAGCACCTGACATGTAGAACAGAGACACCAGTCACAAAAAAATAAAAAAAGTTTAAATAACTACTTGCTTCTAATACCTTTGTCACACAGCTTATACCCCAATCACGTTACAGGCGGTATGTCCTGTGGTAACACACTTTGGGTGAAACTCCCCTGTACTTCAAATTCTGTCTGACTTCCTAGTGCGAACTTTTGGCACAGTGGCAAAAAGTCCAATTTTTTGCGCATCCTATAGGAATTTTAAAATGTATTAAATTTCTGCCTCTGATCATATCAACATGAGGCTTGCGCAGATAACTTTTTTGCCACGGTTACCTTATATAAGGTTGTGACTCAGTCTTGTTTCAGTAGCATGTGTTTATCCAAACACCGAAGGTGAGTTGAGGTTACTGGAGGTTGTCCTTTGATGACCAACATTTGTAGTACTGTCATCCTACTCTTATTTATGGTGATACACTGTGTCCAATAAATGGCCATGCACGTTATAGCTTTTGGATATTCCAATCTCGTAAGATATATCTGGGAGGTGGTTCCACTGCTGAGTAAAACTTCTAACCACGGGACAAACTTCCTGAAGTGTGACTGGGGCATTAGTGTTGGCATCAGGAGCAATATACTCGTTTGTGCACTTCATTTTTTGATAGTCTCCATTTGGTTTCATAGGTCAAGATCCGAATGTGGGTAGGACACCTTCACCACAACATGGACAACCATTTCAACATGTATCAGATGTTTATAAAATGTTTGGAGAAATCTGCCACTTCCACTCACAACTGTGTTAAACTCACAAGAGGGGTGTGGGGGCTGGGCCATGGCTATACAGCGCGGCTCAATTTTAAACATTGATTATTTGTAGTTTAACTCCTTACACTTAAGTCAGTCATACCGTAATGACCTTTTACCAATAGGTTTTAAACTCATGACCATTTGTCTTCTTCTTTGTTAGGAGGATTACATAAATACTACTACTTGGATCTTCTTGAAGAAAAGAGATGAGTCTCAGGTATTTCTGTTGGAGTTAATACCATAAGGCACAAACACATGCCAATGGAAAATTCCTAAATGACATGTGTGAAAAAAAAATATATATATGTACATTTTTTTTCAAATTTTTTCTTTTATTATTGTATACCTGTATAAATCTCAGATTAGTCACATTAATAACACAAATGATTATACGTACATCTTTTGTTTTGGACATGTTTATATGTCCTAACAGAATGGGTGACGCAAGCAATAACACCAAATTGAATAGAAAAGAATATATAGGTTTCTATATACAGGTATTCAGAAAACGTTTTACATGTTTTTGCATGAAGTAATTAGTCCTCTGTTGTC
The DNA here is from genome assembly GCA_964017235.1 of Sabellastarte sp. h YS-2021. Taxonomy (NCBI): domain Eukaryota; kingdom Metazoa; phylum Annelida; class Polychaeta; order Sabellida; family Sabellidae; genus Sabellastarte; species Sabellastarte sp. h YS-2021. The sequence goes on along the minus strand of OZ024935.1, from coordinate 81,628,090 downwards.
TGGCTTCCTACCAGGATCAACTGATATACATGCTTTTATGTAGAGTCATCAATCTTGAAAAAAATTTTGATAGTTCTTTTTAAAAAGAAGGCTCACTACAGTCAACATGGATGAATGCATCTCTATCTATATTGGTCAGGCTGGTTGTCAGATTGATATTGCATGCTGGGAATTCTATTATTCAGAACATGGGATCCAGCCAAAAATGTATCAAGGATGAAGATGACGTCTTCTTAAGTATGAAATAAGATATATTTAAAGACAGAAAGCAATAATGATGAGATATATACATAGGGGTATCAGTGAGTATAAAAGCCTCAATTTTTAGCTCAATTCACTTCAGTTTCTCTGTTGTTTATACATGCCAAGACTGATAAACCGATCAGAAAAATATGTAAATATACCTTCTTAATTATACTGGGGGAACAAAAAATATAATCACCTGGTCTGTGTGTCCCTTTATTTAGGTCAAATACGATGTGTGGTGGATAATCAATACATACATTGGGTTATTAATCAAACATCTTTGGTTATATTCTTCATTGTACCAAAAAACAATAGAAAATAATAGAACCAATAAGCAATTCCTTGACAATCTACAATTACATTTAAAAAAAGAATTAAGCCTTTTATTTTACCCCTGTTTCACTGTCATGAATGTGTCTTCCCACCTCATTGATTATGCGGTCCTAAGTGTTATATTATTGGTTGTATTACTAGTGTAACTTGTTTAAAGACCTTTTCGAGCGACAATTTTTGACACAAATACTTACAAAAATTCTTTTCTATTGTTATACCTAAGTCAGACAGCTCCGTGCTGGCCTCAGAAGCTACATACAATTCACAAATATTTAACTAATCTGGGTTTGTTTGATGCTCGACACACTTCGTCCTTTGGAAGTCTGCATCAGTTTTTAAAAGTCAAGATTCATATTTTGGAAAGACACAACAGAGTATTTGCAGCTCGTTGGAGCTTTGAAAAAAAAGTTTCCAAAACCTCACATAAGCTCTAATAGGTTCAACTAAAGTGTACAAGCAGGATGGGAGAAAATGGTTATACAGGGTGGGTGAGTTTTAAAAGGGCACTACCAAAATACAAGGGCCATTTCGTGGGAAATTGGTGGATTAAAATTCAAATACTTTTTACAACCACACAGAACTGTGTAACCAGCCCCTAAGGCTGTTACAACTAATTAAATTAGTTTTAGAAAAAAAAACCCAGCCATTATACCCCCTTCCCCTGTCTATTTATTTAGCATTTTACATCATGCCTAGTACCGTATTGGTTATCTTGTTACCAGTAGTTAGAAGGTGGAGGAAATATGTATATACAGTTGGCCAAGGTTCTGTACTGTTCTGACTACCAGCTTTCCCACTTCTAATTCTAATTCTAATAGCACTTTTATAGCGCTTAATCTCTGTCAAAAGACAGACTCTAAGGCGCATCACACAAAAACATTGTTCAATATTCAAAAACCAGAGACATTGCAGGGGTCAGCACCGCGGAGAAAGCAGAAAGGAGATTGGAAATTTAGGGTGGGTATGCTTTTCCAAAGAGGTATGACTTCAACTTTGACCTGAAAGAGGCAAGTGAGTTTGCAGAGCGGACCTCATCAGGAAGGTCATTCCAAATCATAGGTGCGTCATACGCAAAACTGAGTCCAAAATGTTTTCGAGACTTGAAAATTGAACCAAAGTGGGGAACCTCAAGAAATATGCCATCAGATTGACTTCGACGAGTGTTATATGCACTATGTCTGGGAATGAGGAAGGGTTCAAAGTATTTGGGGTTACCACTGTGTAGGAACTTATATACCAACATGGCAGTCTTAAAGATAGAACGGTACTTAATTGGCAACCAATGTAGTGCTTTTCTAACTGGAGTGATGTGTGAGTACTTGGTGGTGTTGGCAACAATTCTGGCCAGGCTATTTTGAACACATTGAAGTTTGCACAGATCTAGAGCTGAGAGACCTCTGAACAGAGAGTTACAGTAATCTAGTCGACTTCCGACCAGAGCATTGGCAGCCATAAGAGTAGCTTCATGTGTCAGATGTCCTCGGAGTCGCTTAAGATCCCGGACATGAGCAAAACAAGCCTTGCAGACCTTCCTAACATGGCAAGAGAATGAGAAATCAGAATCAAACCAGACACCAAGGTTCCTAACTGCATCTGTTGGTGATATGAGATTACCAAGTATGTTGACCGGGAAGGACTGATTAAGTTTTTCGCGCTGAGACTTTGAGCCAAACACAATGAATTCGGTCTTATCTGGATTTAGCTTGAGCTTATTTGTAGAGAGCCATCTCTTTACGTCTTCAAGGCAGTGTGACAGCTTATCAAGGGCCGAGGCAACATTTTTATGTGTGAGGTGTACATACAATTGTGTGTCATCAGCGTAGAACTGGAAACTAATACCAGGATGATTCTGTATGACTTTACTCAGTGGAGTAGTATAGAGTGAAAAAAGGATTGGCCCCAGGACAGAGCCTTGAGGCACACCATACAATAACTTTTTGGCATCAGATAAAATTGACCCAATCTTAATGCACTGAACACGGTCTGAGAGATAAGACTTAAACCAATCGAGGACAACCCCGCTCACACCAAACCAGGAGCTAAGAGAATTAAGTAGCGTATCATGATCAATAGTATCAAACGCTGCTGATTGATCCAAGAGAACGACAGCAGTAGCCTCACCTTTAGCAAAAGCCAAATGAACATCATTCTTAATTGAAAGCAATGCAGATTCAGTTGAGTGACCTAGTTTGTAGGCAGATTGCCTGACATTCTCCAGTCCGTTCAAACTAACATGGTCATTCAACTGAGAAGCAACAACACGTTCAACCAGTTTGGATATGAAGCCCAACCCAGAAACAGGTCTGTAGTTTTTTAAGTCATTGGGTGGTAGTGATGACTTTTTAATCAATGGGGTTACAATAGCCTTCTTGAATTCATCAGGTACAACACCTTCTGACAACGAGCAGTTAACAAGCCTGGTGATAGAGGGCAGTAAAATATCAATACATTCCTTAACAAGAAATGTAGGCCATGGGTCTAACAAACAAGATTTAGTGGGTGACTTCATGATAATTTTTCTAATTTCCTCTTGAGAAACTTGTTTAAAGCAGCTGAAATTGGGTACATCAGGTGGAGGAGGCAGAGTGAATGAGTCACTAGAGGAAAATGAGTTTCTGATTTTATCTATTTTGTCACTGAAGAAAGTGACAAACCGGTCAGCAAGACCTTTCTTAGATTCATGAGAAGGGAGTACTGCTTCAGGACTAGAGTGCAGTGCGGAACGCAAGACCTGCCATTGAAGTAAGCATTGAGTGTGCAACCACTGCACCACCATGGCCCCCTAACACCCTGGTTTTCATGACTTCTCTTGAAAATAGAACAAAATAAAACTAATCTCACTCAAATCTATTGTACTGTCTCAAATGTATTACTAACTTGCCAAGAAGAAAATGCTATTGACCAACCCGAAAATGATATGTCACACACACCATTAAACACAAAGCACAAAATGTTAATTTTGGTCAACAATAGATGTGATAGGAGAACTATACATACAGAGATAACCAACTAGAACAACATTTACAGCATATTTTACATCTTATCCATTCAAGTTTATGTTATATAAGGATCAATTATATCCTCAGAAATAAATAACCCATTACTGTTCTTGAGTGGTCCCAAACTTACAATGCAGACACCTGCATACAGAGACCCTATTGGGACCTTATTGGATATGCGTTATCATTTTGTAAACTAGAATTACCAAATGTTGTGATTGCAATTTATTTTCTGGTGATCACAAGCAAATATGTCATGATTACTAGAATGTAAGGCACAACAACACACAGACAGAGCGCCAAATTTCAATATGAATTGACAGAAAACGGATAGATCACCACATAGAACTTCTAGGATATATTGAAAACCAAAGGTGGGATAAGTGTAGAGATAAGATTTAATCTTCTTCCTGAATGATGCCAGAGAGGGAGATGCACATATCTCACCAGGAAGAGCATTTCAAACAATAGAGCATCAAAAACAAAGCTCTCACCAAACTTTTGGCAAAAGCAAAATTTTAAATTTTGAGGACAATCAGGTTCTAGATACAAAAATCCTGTCTTTTCAACTGTACCATTTTAATGATTTTATGTTTGTGGTTGAGATTAGCCTAAAATCATGGACACTTTTTCTGTACATATTACCAAAGTAAGACTTCATAAAATTTTGGAAAGGATCTGAATCATATCATGCATTCTGATTTGGTTGAGGTCTGTGATCTTGGAGTACTTTCTAGTTATCAGTGTATTAGTCACATTCTTACATCATCTTGAGTTCACAACTTACTATGCTGTGATAACCTGATGATGTGACCATTACATAACCTTGGTAATTAACTTTTCTTTTGTCATAATCACCAATTCATCTCCAACAACTATACTCACAAGATGTTGTCATGCAAATATTTTGTGATGGGTGAGAATATAATAGTTAAGAAATTAAGTTGTGATCACAAGATCTCATTATATTTTATATCAGTTAGCAAAATATAAAAATACTGAAAATTATGATTAGTTTATCTTGTTCTGCACTCGCATCCGCCAGTAAGTAATTTATATTGTGATAACTGGTGGAAATGTATGACATATTTGCATTACTTGAACATATAACTTACTAACTTGAGTATATAACTTTTAACTTTTGTATACAAATTAGTAACTGGGATGCATTCACACACTTGTATACACACAGGGTTTGTTTTGAAGTATGTTGTGTCGGATGGAAAACACAAGTTATGACTTAGGATGTAAGTGAAACAATTGTAATGTCTTTGTCACTTTCTATATTATCTAGCTTGTATTTGTTTAATCATTTGTGTAGACAATATAGAAATAACAGAAAAAAAACATTGGAAAAAAGTAAATGGAAAAGATAAGACATTATTTCAGCTTTGCGATTTTTAAAGGAGGGCCGCTATTATTATTAAACAATTATTTATGTCTCATGTAACATGGCTGAAGCCATGGCTGGAATGATCTGCCCTAGGTATAAGACAGAAATAAAGTACAGCAACATATATAAACTCATTCTCAATACTAATGTAGAAGTTACAACATGTCATAAAGGCGGTCAATTTGAAAGGATGAAAGTACATTAAAGACCTATAAGAGATAAAATGAGACAAAATGTTCTGATGATAAAGTGGGAACTGGTATAACACATTTTAAAAATAATTCTCCGACTTTTGCCATATTAGTAGGTATCATCAACATCTGGCATAGATCTCTAATTGACATGACATCAACTTCTTTATTTCTTATTCAATTGTGAACATTTTTCAATATTTTGGTAGGTGCAATCATGTCTTATATCAGGGTGTATTATATTGATTCAAATCAGTGTGCTGTGTGTAGCCTTTAAGTCGTCAAGAATAGCTACTTCCCCCATTAAACCAGAACATGTTATACAACATCCATCAATGAGTATACCTATTTTGATAAGACCAAATTATGTTTTGAGAGTACATAAAACCAGACTTTTATGAAAAAGATCTCTTCACTATAGATTGTTTTCTAGCTGTATGTTTCACTAGACAAAAATCTGCCAGTCAATTCTAAGTATCTTCAGATTTTGTAAGGCCTCATTTATTAGTAATGATATAATAATGTCACCCATGGCAAATTAGCCACACTTATAATGTATGTGTTTATATAGTGTTATCTGAGAGAATCTTTGTCTGAACCTCTTCACTCTGTGGGTAAGGTTGCCATCAAGTACATCCCGTTTGTTCCCCATCGTTTTCTATTAATTTCAATTTTTATCTGTCTCCATATCATACCTGTACTCTTTTGTCATGAAAAACATCACACATTTAACAAAATTAATTTGTGTTGGTTATATTGTAACGAGTAGTTTGCAAGGCAGAGGAAACCAGTACATACAGCTGGTCAAGGCTCTGTACTGTAAACTGCCCACTAATGGTCAGCAATTACCAGACTTCCCACATAAGGTCAGGCGGAGGTTAAAACTCTGATCTCAGGGGTGGCAAATAAGTGTATTACAACCGCACCGCCATAGTCTCTTTTCCCCCTCTAGGTTTTTATGACTACTCTTGAAAATAGAACATTAATGTTACAATCTCGATTGAATCCATTGTACTGTTTCAAATCTATGAATTACTTGCCAAAAAGAAATGCAATTGACCTACCTGAAAATGGTATCTCACACACAATTTAACTGAAAACACAAAATATTAGTCCTGGTTAACAACAGATATGACAGGACGACTACTGACACAATGGAAACCAATGTAAAAAACTTTTAAGGCATATTTTACAAAGTTATCCATTTATCTTTGTCCTATGTGTGGATCAATAATATCTTCAAAAGTAACTAACACATTTTTCTGCACTTATTATCCTGATCCTAAAATGTAGGCACCTGTATATAGGGACCCTGTTGGGACACTATTAATTATGCAGTAATGTCTTATAAAACTGTGATCATCAAATGATGTGTTATTATAACTTATTTTTGGGTGATCACCAGATGATCATGAGGAAATAAGTGATCACTAGAATCAACATGTACCAGTGTTTTGTATATGGAAACCCTGTCAGGAAATTTTGACCTCTGCTAATAAGACAATGGCTTTTTTATCTAAATCTAAAATGAACTTTAATGGTACCTCATCTTCACTCTACTAAGCAGATTCTTGGGCACAATAACACAGTGTTAGATAGCTAAATTTCAATATCAAGGGAGGGGAATGCACAAATTTCATCATCATCAAAAATGAAGTTATAACCAAACTCTATATTTTGGTAGGGCCTGACCAAACAAAGAAGTGATTAACTTTTGGGGAAGATCCAGATCATAGTCTGGAAAAATCCTATATTTTTAACAGTCCTATCATTTTGCTTTTGCAGTTAAAATATGCTGTTTTTTAATTTTTCTGGGTTTATTGCCTCACCAAAGTGAGAATCCATTTAATTTCAGAAAGTATCTGAATCTTATTATGCATACTGCTTGGTGGAAGTCTATGCTCTTGGAGTGTTTTCTTGTTATGTATGTATTAGTCATGTTCATAGATCATTTAGAGTTCACAACTTATATTCTGTGATAGCCAGATGATGTGATCATTACATAACCTTGTTAATTTACTGTTTTTGTCATAATCATTGATTCATCTCCAACAAGCATTCTCACAGGATGTTGTCAAGTAAATATTTTGTGATTGGTAAGAACAAAACAATTGAGTAATTAGAAGTTCTGAGCAGAAAATCTTCTAATGATCACAATATAGTATGGGCGTCAATAAGAATGGCCTAATTGGGCATCCATACTTATACAATAAACCCTTTGCATAAAAATATTACATGATCAAAGAATAGTTCAACTTGACATGTGTACATGTATGATAATAGTATAAAATATACATATGACATATACATATAAAAATAATACAGGTTAGTACTAGTTGAAAAGGTTTGCGATGTGTGACTCTTTTTTTGCAGATGAAGTTATATCAGAAAAGGTGACTGACTTTTTCCCAGTCTTGTATTAAAAACAATCCATATATAGCATATATAGTAAAGTTTTCAAACATTTCACATGTATAGTAAAGCAACATCTAGTGGCAGAATATGCATTTGATGGTTGCTATGCCCAAATATCCTTATTATAAGGGTATTCCATTGGGGCTGTCTTATCGGTAACTGTGGATTTTTCCAAGGTTTGGAACAATGTTTACAGCTTTGATCAGGACTGGTTGTAGTTTCCCAACTTGTTGTGGTGGATTGGCAAAATATCAAACATGTATGATATATCAAACGACTCTGTATCTGGACCTTGGTTCCATCCAACTGGCAACCATCCTGTCATGAGTCTCTATGGCTTGTCAGATAAACATCCTGTCTTGTCCTATACTGTAACATTTTTTTCCTGGAGGCACTTGCTGGACTGTTAACTACCTGAACACCACCTCCCAACAGGCCTTACACACAAACCAACCATACTTGAAAGGCAATTGATCTGACATAATCATTACGGACCTGAATTGGTCACTTCCAGTCAAGATAGGAAGTCTTCCACCATAGAGTTAGTAACAGCTCAGGAAATGCTGGGAACACATCACGACATGCGGTAAACAGACAAACCGGGAAGTGTGTAGGAAAAGCTGGCCTCATTTTACCGACCCACAGCTTATAGGCTATTAAATCTATGGTTATACAACAGTTGGTTTGCACAATGCAGCATTTGGAATCTGGCATCTTGCGGATTACATCTGGCAGCACTTAAGATAAGGCTTTTGTTTCTTTACATATTAACTAGGATTGAGTGTTGAGATACAAGTTGGACTGACTTGTGGTTGGCCTTTTGAATCTTTACAAATGCTGCTTTTATGAAGAGAGATGAATCCTAAAAGGGCAGAAGAGTGAGTTAGATAGAAGTCCACACAGACATACCTTGTGGCATTGGGGGATACAGATGCGGATTGACAGTGAAAAGGGAGAAGAGGGAGCAGAGAGAGGGAAAGGAGGAGGCACAGAAACAGGAGGAGAGGCAGAGGCAGGAAGAGAGCAAATTACACACTCAGCAGAGGAAGGAGTGGCCAAAAAGCATGCAAGGACCGACAAAAGTGACACAAGAATGGACACACAGGCTGGAGGAGAGGCGAACACATCTCAATCACACTCCAGGCACAAGAAGGGGTGCATGACAAACATTTACCTAACAGACGCACATGAGAAGGCTATTGTGGACTTTATCAAGGACCATGACGAGCTCATTGACAAGACCAACCAACAATTTTAGGACAAGGCCAAGAAGGTATGTTTGTGGAAGAGGTTTGCCAACAATCGCAAGCTGTCTATCAATGTGTGAAAGATTTGTTTTAAATTCCAAAGGACTCACTACAGCAACCTCACACAGTCTAAGTCTAGCAAGGCACCAAAGGAAATGACAAACAGGCAGAACAGGATTCAGGATAAATTTAACTTCTTGAAGACACACATCAGATGCAAGGAACTCGCCAAAGTTCCTGTGCAAGTCAAGTGCATTTGCTGTCTTAGTACACGACATCACCAGAGATTCAAATGACAAAGGTAGTATGGAGATCAGCATGTGATCAGATACCAGCCTTCAGTTACAAGCCCCAGCACAGTGTCCTAGCATTCAAAAGTAGACCAGCAAGTCATGGAGCGGTTTGCACAGTTGAAAACCATGCTGTCATCTTTTTGGGGCCAAGGCAGGACACAACCAGAAGAGCCTTCTGCAACTAATGGGCTTCTGTGGTGGAGGCCTTAGAAGGCATTCAGAAATGATGCTGTGAAACTTTTAAGTGACATCCAGAGCAGGGTAGAGGAAAGGAGGCATCAGCCCCAGCAAGCCCAGCAACCTACACTGTCTAGGAGCTCTAGTACAACTTTCACATTTGTGCCACAGACTTTTCGACAGCCATAGCAACCAGTACCAGATACCAGGGAATACATTTTAACCATCCCAAAGACTCAGCTGCCAGCAAGCCAGGTCATCCAGCCAGCTCGGCAGTGTCAACCAAAATGACAGCAGCAACCCAGAGGGTAGCTGACTGCCTTTGTTGTTAACCACCAACAAGCTGGACCTTCAAGACTGCTTACTTTCACACTGATCTCGAAGGAGTACTTAAACCCACCGTCAGTTGCCTCGAAAGTCAGCACAACATATCAGGACTCTAGCATCTTTTAGAATCTACATTTAGTGATAAGCTACCAGCAGATCGGCACACCACAACTATTTTCACCAAGTGACACCCATCCTCAAGCCACTAACGCACAGCAAGAACATCAGCAGCAACCAGTCAAACCTCAGCCTCCCCAGCGGTCAGCTGGTCCGAAGCAGCAGCAGGAGGACCACCTGAATCTTCCAAAAGCACTCATTCAACTGTATGTTTAAAAAATCCCAAAACAAGAAGCATTACACTGCCCCATAACAAACACACAAAAGTGAGTAAATAAGTTAGCGAGTGAGTGATTGAAATTTGAAGTTAAACAAATATCTTGCAAATTTGCCAGAAAAAGAAAATAAAAAAATTCTCTTTTTAAAGTTTACAAATCTGGAGTTTTAATGTGGGATAATGATGGGGGCTGATTAGGGCAGCCATGTGCTTGTGGGAATTAGCATTATAATAATACACGTACTTCAAAGATGTATAACATTCAATCAGTCAAAGTTCATAATGAGGGGCCATTCTATTAATTTTTTTGTCATGCATCAAAGGCCAAAAGGAAAATGGTGCTTTTCCTTTTTGTGTTTTGGTGATATGTTGAAAATTGGTTTTCTGTGCTTTTCAACTCAAATTTTTGTGTCAAAGTGTAAATAAAGCTCCATGTTGGGTCTTGTTAAACCTTTATATATCTGTTTGGCATGTTAAAGTTAATAATGATAAATGTTTAAATTTTTATTTTCTTCAATTTCAACAAAATTGTGAAGTACTCATTTTCTGCTGCTTTAAGTTTAAAATTCATGAATGAAAACCTTGAAAATTTTACCAATTAATGACTCCCCTTTGATTGGTCACTCTCTTTGCATCTGTGGGTGTTGTTTTCGGTGCCAAGAAGTTCACCAATATGAGCTGCAATCATGAAAGTCAAACTTCAGCTCAGCTGTCTATAAAAAATCCTTGTCCAGTAAATTTTGAGTGTTCAAAGACGAATTTGGGTGTCTCAAATCTTCAGAAACAAAATAAAGAAAGAGAGAAACAATAACACAGATTGTTTCACATCTGTGTGTACATGTTTCTGTGTGTTTATGTCAGTGAACAGATGCTTGAACTGTTTGAAGTTTACCACATATGCTCCTATTGCAAAAGGCCAGCTTTCAAATGATGAACCCACTGTGTCCCAATAAAAGGTTACCAAACAGAGAGATCATTATATTAATTGTATTAATCTGGTAACACCATTCTCCCTTTATGCTTAACTTCTATGTAAGAACAGTAGAGGTGCATAAAAGACAAATTATTCTTTGTCTTGCTAGATCTATTTTAATGGGTAAAGTATTGAATGGTCTAGATTGTGTGTCACCATATGTCTTTGAAGTTTCATTACAAACGACACCCTTTTCCCCACCGTCTTATAATTGTCTTGAAAAATTGACTTACTTTCTTAAAAATTGAGATTATCATGTCAAAAAATTGATTACCTATCTAAAAATATTGAGATAATTATATAAAAAAAATTAACTTACTATCTCAAAAATTAACATAATAGCTAAAAATAGTTTAGAAAATATCTCAAAAATGAGATAATATCTAAAGATATTGACTTACTATCTCAAAATAATGTCTTATTGATCTCAAAGTAATATCTTATTGATGTATTGTTTGACTCAAAATTTAGTTTCACTAATCAATTCTGCGATCAAATCCTGGTTTGCCAACCTGTGCCATTTCCATCGTATCTCTCCTTTGATGTCTCAGTCATGGTTGCAAATGTATTGGTCAGCAGTCATCTCGATTATTGAAATTCTCTGTTTCATAGTTTGTCATATAAAATATCAGGAATCTACAGAATATCCAAAATTGTTCGGCACCCTTCCAGGTGCTTCCAGATTTAGTCATATCACTCCAAACCTTGAGTCTGTTCACTGGCTTCCTGTAAAACAACCAACCATCCTCAAAACTTCGATAATTATAGACAAGTACCTCACCACGGGAAAGTGAAAATATTTATCTGACTTTGTACACCTCTGCTGTTAAAACAAGGTGTAGCATTTCAGAGAAAATGTTCTTCAAGGTTCTTCATTGTACTTTCTCAATTCATAGATCGAAAATCCATTTCAACAATTGTTTCTCATATGATGCGCCAAAACTTTGGAGTGATTTGTCACTGGAAAATTGAATTTCTCCTACTCTTTCATATATAAGAACCTTAAAACTTAAAGTAAAACCTATCTGTTTCAGAAGCCTTTCCCCTCTAGTTTCGACTACTGACACTGGTGGTCTAGTCGATGGTGATGATGTTTCACAACCTTTGATTGATACAATATATTTTTGATGGTATCCCTTAGAATCTGCTAGTTCGGAGATTAAGCACATGAACACCTGATACCTGGTTGACATGACTCCAAAACAATGAGCAGAGGTTCAGGAAATATTTTATGTTAGTAGGGCCGTGCAAAGGGATTCCGCCAATCAAACAGTCCAGTAAGTAATTAACGCTTGACAATAGCAGAGGGCTGTTGTAATCAGTTTCATTCCATTTTTCTCTCTTTCTGCCTTGCTGTCCTTCTGTATGTACACTTTGTTCCCTTATAGTTGAAAAAACTACAGCATCAATGGAGTTAATAACTGGTGGACAGATCTATACTCCATGAGGCATACACCATTTCTTTCAAATGTGGTGAAACTTGGGTGAAGGTTTCAGTCAGGAGACAGTTTTTCTTCTTCTGAATTGGGCAAAAACAGAGAATTCTGCTGCTCTTCGTCCCATACGTACGGAAGCATCCCTATATCATCATTATTTTCTAATCTGAATTCTACTGGGCTTTGGTTGGACTGATACATAATTTCCAACCAACACAAATGATATTTTCTCCACAAGAGATGATATTTTCGTCAACACAGGTGAAAATAAAGCCAACAGAGGTGAAAATATAGCCAACACAGATGACATTTTCACAAACACAGATTAAAATGTAGCAAACTGAGATGATAATTTTGCCAACACAGAAGAAAATGTAGCCAACACTGGTGATATTATCGCCAACACAGGTGACATTTTCACCAACACTTTCAGATGAAAAAATGTACCATAACATACAACATGTAACGAACACAGACAATACTTTTGCAAACAAAGATGAAAACTTTTCCTTTGTAGTGGCTAAAGTATCATTAATGTTGGCTATATTTCCATCTGTGTTGGCAAAACTGCACTGTGGTGGAGGAAATATCCTCTGTGGTGGTGGAAATGTCATGTGTTGGCAAAAATATAATATGTGGTTGCTATATTTCCATATGTGGTGGCAAAAATATCATCTATGGTGGCAAAAAGCACCTATATTGGTTAAAATACCATCTGTGGTGGTGGAAACATGTAATTTTTAACTGGTCAACACATATATTTTCAATAAAAACAAGCCCACAGTTAGCGCCAGCAGTGGGGTTGTTCTTGTTAGGGATATCTGTGTTTACTTAAGTTTCCACCAACACAGATGAAAATATAGCCAACACAGACGACATTTTCGCCACCACAGATGATATTGTCGCCAACACAGGTGACATTTTTGCCAATACTGATGAAAATAACACCAACACAGATGATATTTTAGCCAACACAGCTTATATTTTAGCCAACACTTACAGATGAAATACTCACCACCACAGACAACATTTTAGCCATGAAAAGTTAGCCCAGGCAGATTAATATTTTAGCCAACACAGATGGAAACTTAGCCAACACAGATGCTGTTTAAGCCAACACAGATGAAAACTGATTCTGTATATATAGTAACTTGCACACACATTCATTGGTGTTGTACAGGTACCATGCCTGTTAGTCCTCCATCCTGGGAATTCTTTAATGGGGCAGTGTGAAAGAGTTCTAAGTGGTATGAATGCCAGAAAAGGATTTTCCGTAGCTAAGGGCTACTTGAGTGCACCCTAGAACGATTGGTTATTGCCCATTGAAGCAGAACTCTGACCTTGCATTATGAGAAGTTTGAACTTTGTTGTCTCATATGTATTATATTATCAAACAAATTAAGTGTGTATACGTCATTGGTGTATACATATCACATTAAATTGGTGTATAGGTTCATTGAATTATGAACTGGACCTTAACTTATGTTATGGTCACCTTAACTTGAAAACATATTTCTTAAACTTCCTAAAGGTCTCCTTTTTATGACCTGGCTATGTCACTGGATTAACATTAATTACATTGTTTTATGTTCAGTTACGCCTTAGAGTCTGTCAATTGATGGAGATTAAGCACTATAAAGGTCCACATTAGATTATATTAGATTGCTAATTGTATTGATCTATCCAAGGGCAGACTATTCTACATACAGTAGACATTCTATTTATATTAACTTGCAGCATTTTTTGTGTGTTGGCGAAAATATCATTTGTGTTGGTGAATTTTTCCTCTGTAAAGTGTTGGCGAAAATATCATCAGTGTTGGCTAAATTTTCAGCTGTGTTGGCGAAAATATCATCTATGTTGGCCATGTTTTCATCTGTGTTAGCTAAAAAGTTGTCTGTGATGTCGATTTTTTTTATCCAAAAGTATTGGTGAAAATATCATCTGTGTTGGTGTTAATTACATCTGTATTATATATATTGTAACTCGCAAACACAGATGTTTCCAATAAAAACAACCTCACTGGTCACGCTAATACTCTTTCATAATGTAAACTGTGTATTTTGTAAGTGACCACCACAGATATTTCCAACAAAAAACTAGTTCAATGATGGCTCTAATACTCTTTCGTACTATGAATACGTAAATCAATATCGCGTCGAGATTTCTTCTTCATGGACTTTTGTCCAATCAAATTCCTCACCAGGGGCTGGTTTCACGAAGCCTCCTTTGTTTTTTCCTTCCTTAAAGTAAAGGAAGGGGGATTTCTAACCTTTGGCAAGGCTTCCCTTAAATCCTGTTTCACAAAGCCACCTTTATTCCACCTTACCAAAGATTTTCCTTAAAACAAAGGAAGGGCGATTCCCTGTATAATCACACTGCTTGGAATTTCCCCTCCATTACTTATATAACCTTCATGCAATTTATTTTAAATATTAAGAGAGTAAATTGCATTTTAGCATTTTAACTATTTTAAACTTGGTACATTAGGTACATTTTAATTTTCAGATACATTATTTGCATTTTTATTTTTTTGGGAGTTGTTTCCAAAACCTTTAACCACACCAATGTTTTTCTTTCACTGTAAGTACATGTGTACTTGTGCACTTATTTTGTACCTAAATTACCTTATGGAGGCAATGTCCTTATTGTAACACTGTTAAAGATCAGTAAAGTCAGTAAATCTATATTTTACTATATTTTGTAAAATGCAGATTGGTTGTGATTATATTTTGCAAATTAATACAGTAGGTCACATGACAATTTTTTAGCCAAAGTAAGGGAGGGGCCCTTTATGTTCAAGCAAACTCCATAAATATGTTTCCCACTTTAAAAGTTTGAACATTAATTTTTCAAGAATTAAACAACCAAATTGTATGAAATAAACAGCAAAATATTGTTTGTGGATGTAGGTTTGACAATAAAGTTTCAAGTTCTATATATTTAGGTGGATTCACCTTAAAATGTTCATTCCTTGAAGGACACTTCCTTAAATCTAAGGTAGGTCCTTAGCTAGGTCCTAAAGGAGGGAGAAAATCAAGGAAATCCTAGAATTTAAGGTGACCTTTATCTTAAGGAGGCTTCATGAAACCGGCCCCTGAAAACAATAAAGTGACGTCAGTAATATGTACAACTCGGCAGAGACATTGTCAATCGGCAGAGATATTGTTAAAGGAATATAACATTACTGCCAATTTTCCTTAATATTCCAGAAAGTATGTATCTTACATATTATTACATCATTAGAAATGTATTATCACAGCGCTTCTGCTCATTTTTGTTAGAAAAACATTCATGCAGAAATTGCAGAAAAATAGCAAGTTGAAAATTATAGTTTTATATATCAGAAAGAAAAACAGATAATTAAAAAAAAAATTAAAGCATATTTTTTACAAGCTTATGCAAATATATTTTCCATCTACACAAAAATCTACCCTACCAAGATTGTTTTTTTAAAACATTGCTGGTCACTCTCTCCCTACATAGCTTTAAAATGTAAATTATACTAATGGGCCACAATACAATACTTTATAACACGTGCAATTCTGGTAGAATAGAGTCGAGCATTTTGCTCTCTCGAGTGCATCCTTGTTTGGTTTGTGTTGTGATACTTGGTGGAAATATACGATGTAGTTACTCAGTAAGAGTAATAACAGTAAGAGTTAGTGAATTGTTTATTCTTGTAAACTAAAATAAAGATTCCATAAACGATATTTTCATTGATTTGTTAAAACTCCTTGGTCAGTAATTCATGTTGAGATACTTTGAGGAAAGAAAAATGTACTCATCTGTCTTGTTGTTAACAAGTGTAGCAATCAACTCAGCTAATGCTTCTGTGGTTGGTTGTTCAAATTTGGTTCGCAATATCATGTAGATGTAAACAGGGCTTTGTAGTCCAGGGGCCGTATTCACGAAAGGTCTTAGCCAAGTCTTAGGCTTAACTTTTGTACAAAAATACAGTCAACTTAAGCCTAAGACTTGGCTAAGACCTTTCGTGAATACGGCCCCAGTGACATTAAAAGTGAGCACTAGTGAGGCTTGCCTTCAGAC
Source organism: Sabellastarte sp. h YS-2021 (assembly GCA_964017235.1). Taxonomy (NCBI): domain Eukaryota; kingdom Metazoa; phylum Annelida; class Polychaeta; order Sabellida; family Sabellidae; genus Sabellastarte; species Sabellastarte sp. h YS-2021. The sequence goes on along the minus strand of OZ024935.1, from coordinate 81,611,676 downwards.
TTTCATGAATTGTGGCGTAGTGTGATGAGTACCTGTCTCATCACTGAAGTTAAGTGGCAATGGGCTACGTTAGTACTTGGATGGGTGACTGCGTCAGTGCATTATTCATGTCTCTTGTGGCTAAACTGCACGCTCTAGTAGACCAAAACCCTTTTTGGCCTTGCTCTGATATGATCTAAAGTATTGTTGGTGGAATGGAAACCCCCAAGTTATGACTTTGGATGTGAGTGATACAACTGAAATGTCTGTCATTTACTGTATCACTTGGCTTGTATCAGTTGAAACTTTTTGTGGACTGTACTGGTTTTATTTAGAAACAAAAGTATTAAGAAAAGAAACAAACAGAAACAAAACAAGTATTGAAACAAAGTAACAAGGAAGGAAGAACCACTTTTCAGTATTAAGCTTTTTCAAAACAGAACAGTTTATACTGAGTAATTATTTTCCTAGTCCCATGTAATGTGGCTGAAGCCAAGGCTGGAATGATTTGCCCTGGAGTTTTGTTAAAAGCCAAATTGCAACGTGACTTCTTGTAGAATTGTTGTGCTTATGCTAGCTATATAAAGCATAAATAAACCACTGTAATATACACAAGTTCATTCTCAATATTAACATGGAAGTTTTAACAAGTCACAAAGGCAGTCTAAAGTCAGTTTCTAAGGATGCAAATACAGAAAAGGCTTATACAATATGAGAAAGAAATGTTCTGATAATGAAGTTGGAATTGTTATAACATTTTAAAAAAGAATTATCCAACTTTAATTCGGTAAATAGGATCAGCATATAACATGGATCTCAGGTTAAATTGACCACATCTTCCTTATTTCTGGTCCAATTTGGAACATTTTTCATCACATTTTTGCCAAGTGTAAGCATGGCGTGTATCAGGGTGTACTATATTGATTTGAATAGACGTGATGTGTACGGCCTTTGGGTCTTCAAGAATAGCTGTAAAGGCTGAAATAATAAGTTCTTTAGGATGGTTTCCTATCAACCCACATAGCAAACCACCCGGCTATCGATGGTACAGTTGGCAGAGTTTTCTGCTATTTGGCCAATGTTTGCCCACCAGTGGCTTCACCCTCACTGTTAAGGCTGCATAGCTCTAGATGTGGCATCTACTTTACCAATATTGAGTCACTGATTCTCTAAATGAAGCTCCAGCTGTCAATCAATAGTTGTTTCAACTCTATGGTCATGTGGCTCAATGCTGCAATCTGATTGGCTAGTTCTCTGTCGTGGATACTGTTCTTTTTGTTTTCTTGGTGACTGCCAATGTTGGAGTATCCCCCGCAGTCAAAAAAAGTTTGGCAGACGATGGCTTCCAATGGTGGAATGAGAAATGTACTGAATGCAAGTCCCACCCAGCACTATCTTTGTTTTCTGTGCATTTTAATGCGAAAAAGATTACTGCTGCAGTGGTTATCTCCCACTTTAAGATCAATAAGAATGGAGAACTAAGGGAGTTGTAGTAAGATGACCTTACTTGACACTGCAGAAGCAGTCAAAGGTCAAAGTCAGCAATTGGAAAAGATTCCCAGACCATGACTTTCTATAAGTTGTTTTCAGATTCCGAACCCCTGGTAGCAATGATAAGGGAAATATAAGGCCTTTTTAGTAGGATAATCGTATTTGAAATTAAACATGAGATATGGCGGCCATTTTGTTTTCGAACCTAACCCAAATTATTATCAAGCTAACTTTTGTAACCATATATCTTTTGTGCATTTCATTTCATTTGATGAACCTAACTATAAAAATTCCAGTTTTAGAGAGTATCTCACTGATTTCAAATAATTGGCGAAGGTAGCAATTTTGTTTTCAAAATGGGGCCAAAATTGTCCACAGGCAAAACATTTGCAGGCCAGGACTTCCCATGGGCTAATTTTACATTCTGAAGCTCTAGCACAAACAATAAGGGAGGTATAGGACGTTTTGGTATGATGACCCCCATCTAATCTTGAAGCAGCGTTCAAAGGTCCAATTCAATACCTGGAAAAAATTCCCAAGTCATGACTTCTTACAAGTTGTTTTCACATTTTGAACCCCATTTGACACTAAACATGTGATATGGCGGCAACGTTGTTTTTAAAACTAGGCCAAAATAACTCTCAGGCTAGATTTTCTAGCCATATATCTTTTGTGCAAATTTGGTGAACCTAGCTGCAATATTTCAACATTTAGAGCATCTTCAAATGATCGACTTTAGCAGCCATTTTGTTTTTCAAAATGAGGCCAAAATTTATAATCTCTCGACCGGGCCTATAAATATTTGGTCATGTGACTTTGAGAAAAGTTGAAAGTCAATTGAGACTTGGGTGTAAGGATCGCCTTTGGACTATTGAGAAATGGTCTGTAGAAGGGTTTGGTCTGTGTATATAAGTTAAAATTTGTGCAAAATGTGAGCATGGGAATCATAAAGTGGTCATTCCATCTGAACCGAGTAAACATTACAAATGTTTTAAAATGGTTTAAAAATTTAAAACGTTTTAAAACCTATTTAAACCCTATCTTTTGGGTTAATAAACTCAATGTTTAGAAATGTTTTATAAACATTCTCTATACAAATATATTTGCTGAAAACATTTACTAAACATTTATAAAATAACTCAAGAAACTAGGTTTGACTGGAAATGTTTTTAAAACATTTATGATGTATCGGACGAAATGTAGGCTATACTGGAAATGTTTTTCGAACATTCATCATAAAATGTTTAATAAACAGCAACCATAAAATGCTGTAAACAGCATTTATTGACAAAAAGTCGCTTTGAAAATGTTTTATATAGGTTTAATAGCAACTGGTTTTCATACCCATCATTTTAAAACGTTTCTAAAATGTTTTCTATCAAATGTTTTGAAGACATTCTATCATAAACAAAAATTTTTGTACCCATATTTTCAGAATGCTTATTAAGCCTTTACCTTCAAAATTTGCAAACAAAGATGGCGGTGAAAAATAATAGGGGATTTCAGAGGACTTTGTCAAAAATTGCCACATAAAATCCCTAAAAGTAATAATCGAATGTGGAGCACATTTAATAAGCCACTATCTTACAATTTCAGATATAAAAATCATATTTTCTTTGGTAAGGAACCTCAAAACCTATTGCATTTGACCTCTGACCCCAAATAAGGTTAATATTAATAAACAGTATACATAAAATGTTTTGAAAAGATTCTGTGGTTAGCGGGATTATGCTGAATAAACAACTGCTCATCAATTGTACATTTCCAACATATTACAGATTTCATGTGATATGAAGACAAATGTTTTAGACTGATTGCTGTAGTAATAAATACCTCATGCTCGGGCATTTGTTACAGGATATACGCCTGGCAAAAATTCCAAATAATGCCAGAGTGCTGTCAGGTTTCAAGAAACATGCCTTTATTTTTATGAGGTGACACGAACGAGGACGTTGCCATATTGTTTTGAATGCATGATCGCTCTCGTAAAAGCAGACAATTTTACTATCGACATACAATCGAGCAATCGAAACAGCACTTCCGTTTCTCAGCGGGCCGTTATTGGAGGTTTTACTCCGTGCTGATTCTATGCGCACAGACGGGTTTTCGTTCACTGCGCACTTCCGGTCTTTATAATTTGGGTTAGCTTTGCTTTTAAATTGTGTATTTGTATATGTTCGGGAGCAATAGTTCCTTTAGTACATGACCCAGGGTGCTGTTTGACCCATCTTGACTGCAGCCCAAGCTCTCTGGTGACTGACATTTCACTGAAAGACAGTCTCAGGGATGACCATTAATCAATGCCCCGGAGGTGCTTTATCCTGCCACTGAGAACTGAACTCAATGATGGAGGACGGCCATTGTAAGTGGTCATCCACACCACTATGTATCTGCCTTTACCTGGAATTGAATCCAGGCCCTCTGTGTTCCTATACAATTGTGTTACCCAGTACCCATTAGGTTACAGTGGGAGAAAACAATTTTCAACACATTGTATAGGTCACAGCATAACAAGTAGTTGAGGAGATTGAGGAAAGCACTGCATGCTAATCGGTCAGGATTCTGGATTGAAAATCTTTTGGAACCACCAAGTAAAAGGCTACCAGCATTCATGCGAGTCATGAGATATACTGACCACCCAGTAAACATTTTTGGGTTTTGCAAATGTTTGAAAGGAAACGTTTGGCAAAGGTTAAAAAAATGTTGGGTACGAAAACCATTTGTAATAGAATGTTTTTAAAACGTTTTATGTATACCATTTATAGTTAGTTTAACGATAAATGTTACAAAAAACGTTATAAATGAACATAATAATGTCTGAATAATAATGGGGTTAGATGTCAAATTCAGTATCTTTGCATAGTTGCTCACTATTGAAAATATTATTTTTATGTCTAAAATTGTAAGATAGCGGCTTAGAAATTGTGCCCCCATTCAATTCTTACTTTTAGAGATTACATGTGGGATTTTTTACTTTTAGGGATTCCACTAAAATCCCTAATTTTGCAGACATTCTGAACATGTTTGGACAAGGAAAATTCAGAATTGAACCACACACCCAGATTCTTGACAGAAATATGCTTTCAATTTGTCCCTCTATCTTTTTGAACCAAATACAATAAACTCAGTTTTATCTGTATTAAGTTTGAGTTTACTAGCTGACATCCACTCCTTTATATCGTCCAGGCACCTGTTCAACTTTTCGAAGGCAGCAGATGAATTTTTCTGGGATAGATGGATATAGACGTGAGTGTCATCTGCATAACAATGAAACTTTTCTCCTTTGTTTTTACTAATAACCAAACTAAGGAGGGTTGTATACAGAGAAAATAATAAAAGGCCCAAGACAGAACCTTGGAGCACACCAACAGGAGTTTACAAAGATCAGAAAGAGTAGAACCAATTTTTATTGACTGATAGCACTCAGATAGGTAGGAGGTAACCATTTCAGAACAGAACCACCAATTCCACAACCAGGTCTGAAGACAATGAAGAAGGGTGGAATGATCAATTGTATCAAATGCTGCCGAGAGGCCAAGCAGTATCAGGGCAGTTGGTTTTCGCCTCTTGAGAAAGATAGGTGAACTTCACTTTTTATAGAAGGAAGAGCTGTCTCAGTCGAGTGATTTGTTTTTTTACGCTGATTGATATGGATTGTCTAAGTTATGAACAGATTTAGAATCCGAATCAGACTTCCAAATGATTCTAAAGGTAGTAGCCCTGTTAATGTGGAGTCTTGACTCCTCATGATACAAAAGACCACTGGCTGTTTGATGCAATAATTGTGCATCCCAACCCTAAAATAAGCATCTAATAACAGAAGGAGATTGTGCTCCTTCTGATGAAGTAGTGGGACCTCCTTCAAACTTGAAAGGTCGGGCCACCACTGAAGATGATCCCTGAGAACCTGAGAACAGAAAAACTGGGATATCACAAGACTTAGGATATCTGTGGTACATCAGCAGATAGCCTTGGGGTCAACTGATAAACAAAGGACTCAATGGCACTGTCTTCTCCTATGAATCTGCAATCCACAATAAAAACCCTGGAGTTGGAACTTAATCTTATGTGATAAATCTTGATCCAACCCTGGCTTTTTAAAATGTTTCCAAAGTATATAACCTAGTGAAACCCAATGCCTTCTACTGCATCCATCAGGTTTACTATATTTTGATACCATAGCAGAGTCGAAAATAAACTGTTTCAAAGAGCAAGGCAATGAAATGGTCTATGCTGGTAAATCGTGATGCATTCTTTAAAACTACAAGTCGCACCATCTACTAACCTAGTAAACAGGCAGTGAAGTGGTATGATCTGTCATCAACACTGATGTGAAGATAAAGTCACATGAAAACAGCTACAGAAGAATGCAACTGTAAGGAAACGAGTTGACACACCCATTCACTTAATACGAGCAAATAGCCAAAAACCCAACAATGTGAAATTAAGGTACACATAAAGGCTTATTTACCAACCTCAACTATAAGTGGTAGCCATCTCTTCCCAGCTTATGACAACCGATAAACTGTAAAATTGTAGCGATATCACCATCTCACTGGTGTTATCGCCCTTAGTCGATCATTTCATAAACAGCTTTAATCAAAATTGTCTCTCGCATTTTTTCTTTTTTAAAATAGCTTCAAAACACATGTCAACAAGTACTTTGGGCATATAGATAAGTATTATCTCCTGCTACTGTCGCTTCTGTGAAAAATATGGTTGAAAATTGTCCTGTTAATATCTGAACAAGTAAGGAGTTGTATATCTGTGAAAAACTGGACATACATTCCTCCCAAAAGATTACTCCATTAAAACATTGCTAACTATATTACTTCTAACTCCCCTATGTGTAACTGAGGAGCAGTGTAAGTGGAAGAATTGTCATAAAAGGGACAAAAATATGTGTTCTAGTGCCTTTTATGGCATTTCCAGTCATATGTAGAAGTTTGCTCCTTTCTAAACATAAGAAGCTCAATACACATGAGATTACAAAATGAAGCTTTTCAGGAGACCTGACATGTGTTCACCAAGAAAAACCTCATTGGATATTAATGGTGAAAAAACACTCCTTATCCCACTAAAAATAGAGATAAGTTAGAGCAATGAGAGATCTGCAACACTCCTGATGAGTAACAATTTGAAGAACTGGGCAAGCACTTCCCAACAAAAAAAAAACAGGATCTTTGAGGAAAGTAATTGCAAATACTCAGGTCACAAACCAAGAAATTACTGATACTCTAAGTTTAAAGTTGGGGTTTTACATCCCGTTCAACAGCCAGGGTCATATTGGGACAGGTCCTCAGAATTGCCACTTGTGGGACACGAACCCACAGAGGTGACAGCCTATGATTAGATGCCAAACTTGCTAACCACTAGGCCACTGATACTCTATGAGATGCAGTTAATCCTTATAGATCCTTGAAGAAGTCCTGCCAGAGGTCCTGCTAGACAACTTCCAATAATTCTTATCCAAAATTTGACATGCTCTCTAGCTGCTGCAGAGACCCAGAGAACCTGTACTCCTGAATAATAAATTTGACAAATGGGTTCTAGTTTATATGTACCGGTAAAAAACCAGTAAAAAACCACAGAATGAAAAGCCAATTGCTGAGATGAATCACAACTCGGGTCATCTGTCAACCCGATTCCAGACCTTTGAGGAGGTATGGAAACTCGATTGTCTTCGGATGACGTCATGCAGGTAGTTTCCTCCGTGAAAAGTTCCGACTGAACCCCATCGGAAGAAATAAATGGAGAAACAGATCAATTCTGCATTCGGAACTTGTCCACGATGCAGCATCCAAGAGGAACTTTGATGTCTGCCCCCATAGGGGATTCCATCCGGTCACCCATTCGGCAGAGAATGACGTGGTGAGATATTTGCTACCAAACGCCTGGCTATATGAACCCGACGTGTGATCAGGTTTTATAACAATCGAATTGTTTTTCATGGCGACTTCCTTGGTTGCCTAGCAACCTGTAAACTGTCCCTGCCGGAGCTAGTAAGACTGCTGACAGTTTCAGTGTATATTGTTGTAAATCTACAATCTAGTGGACATAAAAAAAAAATATATATATGTAAAAATAAAAGAACTTGGCTCATTCTCATGTAACACAAGCCTTTTGAAGAAAAATTCTGAATAGAGGAATCGTCCTCATCCAACAACGAAACATTAATGCCGCCATCTTAAAAATAGTGGCGCTCACTCCACCATAAAATGGCCACAAAAGCACTTTTTCTCTGTGCTTCTTCAATTTCGTCCTGAGAAGACATTGTCAATACAGATGTCTTACCACAGAACTCAAAAAGCCACAAAAAAACATCAAACTTAATAAAAATCCAAATAGAAAATAAATACGTCCACACTCTGGGATGGCCAACAAAAATAATGAAGATTGTTTACTAGCGTGGTCACATGACCACTAGGGGGACATGCTAGTTCACACTCACTCACTGGCCTCTTAAGGTACCTTAAAACGTTTCTCAACGTTGGCCAGTGAGTTGGATGGCACCAACATATAGCTATGGTCAGGAAATGGTAAGTGTATTTTTCGCAATAAAAAGTATGTCACTAGACTCTTTGATGAGAAATGTAGGCTAAGGGTCCAACATACAGCATTTCATAGGCGAGTTTCTGATGATTTTATCGACAGTATCTTGAGGAACTTCAGTAAAGGCAGTAATTTTTGGAGGACGAACATCCTTTTCAGTGCCAGAGGGGATGAAAGTATCTCTTATTATCTTGATTTTATAATGGAAAAAAGGAAGCAAACTGGTCAGCCAATGTATTGTCAGACTTGTGAGGTGTAAGTGTCACTTCGGAGACCCTATTCAGGGTTTTTCACAGCACATTCCATAGTTTTCTAGGGTCTTGACTATTATCACAGATAAGTTTACTATAGTAGTCTGACTTATCCTTGTTAACAAGTGAATTACACCGAGCAATTTGGCAATGAAGACGACTTCTGTTCAGTGAATTCTTGGCCCTACACCAAGTTCTTTCAAACTGACGTCTAAGGGACTTAGCACATCAATAAGAATCAGACACCCAATCTGCAGAATCTTTCTTTTTCAGTCTTGATTTTAAACCATTTAAAACATTTCTAATGTTTACTGGCCAATAATATACAAACACCATTACTTGAGTTTTTTCCATAAAAAAATGTTATTTTCCACAAATAAAAATTGATAAGCAGTATCAATAAATGCTCCAGAAAAATAAATATTTTCATATTTGGAATAGTTATCCTAAAAGTTATTATGAAAAGTTAATTTAAGGGTCGATCACAACAAGTACTTTACTCAAATGTTTAATGATACAAATTATACAAAGTACATTACAAATGAATACACATGTCTGATACCTTTCCCATCATCTTACAAGCCAGATAATGACACAAGCAATTTTAAACACATTTATAGTTGATATAAAATTATAATAGGATATAATCACAGTATACATATTTAAAAATATACCCTGTCTCTTATGCAAAATATAATACCAGTGGTCTGACCACTGCTTAAAAATATATAAAAAAGCTTTTTAGGGAACCTTGGAAACATATTTTTGGTGTTACGTTTGCTATAGTTACTGATAAGGTGAAACTGTAACTCCTTCAGACAGGAACTAGTTATTTTAAAATGGGAAATATCTTCCTGATATATTAAATAGCCAATAAGTCAGCTGGTTAAAGAACTAGACTTGTGTTTATACCGGTGTGTAATCCAAAGGCTGTCGGATCTACTCCCAGCAGAACCAATCAATAATTTCTCCTCCATACAGTGCCATCTGTCCCTAGTTGGAGAGGTAAACTTGTAACAGGCTGGCATCCAGACAAGGGGAGTAGAAATACTCAGAATCTCTTCATGTTATTGAAATAAGAACTGGGCTTATAAGTTGCTAGGCCTGAAGAATGAATTTACCTTTTTAAAAACGTTAGCCCCATTTTACCAGACATGAAGACTTAATCTGAGATATTTAATAGTATATATATTTTTTTGTTTCAATAATTATCAGCAATTCAAAAGAGATTGCTTTCAGTAATCGGTTCTGAAATACACACTGTCATGTTTAATCAGCAGAATATTCTTGTCACACAAAATTCCAGTTGTGAATTATACACAAACAAGAGAACTCGGATAGCACAGATCTCTGCAAGGCATGTAATAATGACTAAATTGAAAATCTGGATTTTTATTGTATCCAGATGGTGATCCGGATCACTCGCCAAATTAAATGCAATCTAAGTTGAACAAAGATCTATCTTCTGATTTTTCCATGATATTGCAACCAGTAGTATTTGCATAATCTTGCTAACCAACTAAGAGACAGACAAATTAACATTCATGAATTTAATATCTTCTTAGTTTTGGTAACAAGCAATCAGTGCCTATGAGCGGGATCTGTGTCAGCTGACTGTGTGTTTGAGTTTCAGAGTAGAAATAAAAGAAGAAAAGGACACAAAAGTTGTGCCCTGTAAATGGTATTCAGAAGAGCCAAGTTAACTGTTAAGGAGTAAAATGTAGGTGGAAAACATGCTAAAACAAAATACTGTAAATGCAATAGTTTTCTAGTTACAACTGTTTAACTCAACAGTGAGAATCTGGGAATAGCTTTTGCTCAGCTACGCTATGAGTTAAAGGGCTGCAATTTTACTATGGTATAGCTGACTAAAAAGTAGGTAAATAACACATTTAAAGAAAATACTGTAAATGTTACAACTGATTTACTCAACAGTGAGAACCGGAAAGTAGTTATTGTTCTGCTATGCAATGAGTTACAGTTGTGCAATTTTACTATGGTATAGCTGATTCAAAAGCAGATGAATAATATATTTTAACAAAATACTGTAAATACAATAGTTTTCAAGATACAACTGATTTACACAACAGTGAGAACCCCAAAGTAGCTATTTCTCAGCTATGCAATGAGCTACAGGTCTGAAGTAGCCAATAACATATTGTACAAAATTCTCTATATGCAATAGTTTGTAAGTTATCAGTGATTTTAATCATTATGAAAGGTACTAAAAAGTCAGAAAGTAGCTATTACTCGCTAAGCTATTGGAATAGACACGCAAGTTACCCAAAGTAGTTCAATAACATTTTTAACAAAATGCTCTAAATTGAATACTTTTCAAGTTATAACTAATTTAGTTCATGCTTTCATGAATTTTAATGCATTCAAAGTATTTTAAAAATTCATAAAAAAATAATTAAGAAAGATCCAGGCCTAATACTCACAGAAGGGAAATTACTTGTTGCCTAGTACACATATGCAAGATCAGAGAGAAATCCTTGCAATAGTAAATGAGAAATTTGTAATAAAGTGTTGAAATTTTCCCACTTTGCTTGTAATGGCTCTGGAGAACAGACGAACAAACAAATCTACATGTCTTGAATTATTTTTCATCATCGATAGTTAAGGTATCTTTTAAAAATAGCAGCATGTCTCTGTGTCTTGTAGTTTTGGACAAGAGGTTGTTCATATGGATTTCTATCCAGACATGATGCCATAAAAACTGGCAGGCAAAACATTGAAAAGGAAAGTCAAAGAAGTATTCAACTAAAATTGCCGAAAATCAGCCATGAAGGGTGTCCACAGTAACGGGCATCAGTATGTAGATAAAGACTAAGGTTTCAACTTTAGAAAAATATTTCTATAACCTTAATGATAGCAAAATCGTCAATATACATATACATCAGGCATAAGTTTTGAGTCTCGGATAATTTTCAACCGGTTATATTTTGAAAATTTATGGTTCAGGTTTAGTGTTATTATAATGAGATAATTGAAGAGCAAGATTTATTATCTCCTCATTTTAAGTTTTCAATGATTTGTGCAGCTTTCTGTAAGGTAGAATCTTTCTGTTAAAATACAATAAAACAAAAGACGAACATATTATTGTGCAAATATTAAGTAATAAGTAATAAGCAAATAATAATAAGTAGCAATAATAATATTTATACTACTACTACTATTAATAAACAAGTTTAAGTATTATGGTAAACTCTGGGAAAAATCCTGTTGCTAATGACCATTTGCTTGTCCAGTGATTATATGAATGATCTTGGAACAATGATGTATATTTTGTGTGTTTTACCATTTCAGATTATATTTATAAATTCATTTAATGAAATGTTACATAATTTTTTACATAAGCTTTAACAATAGAAAGAAAAATTTATGACAAGCTTATAAGGCTTATCATCCACTAATAGTAAATGCATAGATTGTCAAACCATATTTGGAAGGAGACTTAACATAAATAAAACCACACTTTGAGGACAGCTACATAATAATTAGTTTTCAGTGTAGAGTAACTTCTGTTGTCTTTATTGCCCTTAATCATTGAAGGGGAGGGGCAAGGGTATTGTAATCACCACAGCTTGTATGATTTTTCCCATAACTCCAAAACCGAACATTGGAAAACTGTTTAATTTGTATACAAGGTCTGACTGATTTCTCATCAGAAATGATGTGGGTATTAAATCAAGACTCCAGAATATTTTAGGGAATTTTAAAAATATCTGCTCCATAATTGTCAATATCTATTAATCACATTGGGGTCTTACTTTCATACAAGGTGATCAAAGGTGATCTGAAACTGTGTTGGGACTCCAGAGGTTTTTATGAATATTTTGCCAATATCTGGTTATGAAATCCCTGGCAAGGGTTTGTACTTTGACACTGTTTGCATACATATAGGTTGGTCCACAGCACTATTAATGTTTCAGTTTGGCTTAAGGTTTGAAAAATGAGTGTTTTCAAACTGCCCCCTGTGGGTCATCTATCCATATGACATACTACAGCAGCTTACCTTGATGAAGCAGAACCTCGCATAGTTCTCCCCCAAGTGTTTGTGCTCCTTGCTGTAAAATGCAGGAAGTGGCATGGCTGCCAGTTTCTGCAACACACAATGTACAAACATTCCAAAATGTATTAAATCATGATCTCAAATGTACAGAGTAACACAGTTTTGTTCCCCTAGAAACAAGTATAATGAGTTCCAGTTATAGACTGGAATCTATAGACTTACTGATTGAAAGGAAATTTTGAAACTGAGTCCCAAAAAACACAGTGTAGGCCTACCAATAATTATATAAAATGTAGTTCATGTTAATCTCACAAATATATGTTATAGTGAATGGTTCACATATTCAATTATTGTTATTTATCTTGTTTATTGAACCTTATGCCCGTATTTTGTAGAGATAATATAAAGTTCTGATGTCTCTAGTTTTATAAAATGCCTTCAAATTGACGAATTTGACAAACAAATGTGCTTTCAGTCACATAACTGCAGTGAGTAAACAAAGAATCTGCTACAAGCCATTTTCAACAGGGCTTACCAGCTAGTGTACCACTTTAGAATGTTTAAATATTGGTGTAGTATCCATCTATTACGCCCACAAGTATTAAAATCAAGTAACATGAATGTCAATAAGTGTACATACTTGTGTAATTTGCAAATTTTAATTAGTAAATTAAATTTTTATTAGTTAATACCTTACCTACCAGACGATAGCTATAGCCCGGCGCCAGCCGGTCCCGCCAAACGAAAGAAAAAGACGTCCCGGGTTTCACCCCCGGCAGGACCGGCACACTACAATCCACTCGCCAGGTGGCCTAGTTCCTGCCTCACTCGCCAGAGGGACGTGACGTCATAGCATCTTTTTCGTCCCTAAGATTGAATGAAGAAGGCTGGAAGCGGGGAAGGCCGGGTGGGAATTTCCCGTCTGGTAGGTATTAACTAATAAAAATTTAATTTACTAATTAAAATTTGCAATTTCATTGCGTTAATACATCTTACCTACCAGACGATAGCTAGAATAACTACCCAGTGGAAGGAGGGCAGCCTTCTGAGGATTGGGGAAACTCTTATATTATACCTAGGTGTGAGGTTCTAGTCCTTTGAGGAGACATGTTAGTCTCAAGGGTAACTAGACCCACCTGCCCCCCTTTTTGACTGCTCTGAGGGGAGGAAGAGAGTAAGAGTTCAAGTCAATGATTCCCACGGTTAACCTGGAAGAGTAGGGAAAGTCCTATACCCAGAGGATTACTCTGAAGTAAGAGACTTTGAGAAGCCAAGGCCTAGGCTAAAAGTGAGCCTACACCTAAAACTAACTAGTATGTACACTATATATAATTATATACAAAGAAGCTTAGGGGACTAGTGGTGGATTTGTTGGGCAGCCACCACAGGACCCAAGTGAAAAAGCTCCTTATCTGCCCAGGCAACATCCTTAAGGTAAAACTGTGTAAAGGTGTTGTGGGACTTCCAGTGGCATGCTGCTAGGATCTGGTCCAGAGATATGCCACCTTGAAAGGCTTTGGAGGCCGCAAAGGCCCTAACGTCATGGGCCTTAACCTGATGTAAGGTCAAGGAATCTTGGTCAGAGAGATCATAACACAACACTACTGTTTGTTTGATCCAGGACGAGATAGTGGCAGGAGAGATGTCCTTGTTAAAACCCTGTTTGAATGAGACAAAAACTAACTCCTTTCCCGTTCTTAGGTCCTACGTCTTGTCCAGGTAGTAGCGAAGAGCCCGAACGGGGCAAAGGGATCTGTCTTCCTTTAAAGACTTATCCAGAGTGGGGGCTAAGGCTGGAATGACCACAGGGGCCACGCACTCTGGTCCCTCTTTTGCCAAGTGATTTTTCGCCAAGAAGCTTGGTGAAGGGTAGAGGGAAACTTTGGACCAGTCAGCTTGGTGTCTGATATTTTTGTTTAACCAAGCGTGAATCTCACTCCTGCGTTTTCCTGAAGCCAGGGCTAGGAGAAAAACAGTTTTGAAAGTAAGGTGCTTCAGAGAAGCCTTTCTGAGTGGTTCAAAAGGCGCTTTTGTAAGCTGGTGTAAAACCAGGGAGAGGTTCCAAGCAGGAACCCCCCGGCGCCCTTTGGGTCTATCTCTGTGAAAACTGTCTAACAGTCTAGTCAAATTTTCATCCTTGCCGACATTAACCGAGGTATTTCCCAGTTTGTCTGCAATAGCTGACCTGTAACCATCAATAGTGCTGGGCTGGAGATTCTTCTCCTGGAAAAGGTGCAGGAGGAAATCTGCTATTTGTTTTATAGATGGGTTCCTGAAGTCCACCTGACTTGTTTCACACCATCTGACAAAAACGGCCCACTTCGCTTCGTAGACTGTTCTGGTTGAACGTCTTTGAGGCGCCTCAATTCTTGACGCCACTGGGCTAGAGAACCCCTGCTCCTTGATTGTCTGGGCTCTAGGAGCCAGGCATGGAGATTTAGGTTTCTCAGATCCCTGTGACGTGCCTTGTTGAAAGGTTGGGTCACTAGATCTGGGTGGTGTGGAAGACAAAGAGGAACCCTCGCAGATAGTTCCACTAGGTCCCAAAACCAAGGCATGTTGGGCCATCCCGGGGCAATCAGGATTGCTCTGCAATACCAGTGATCTGACAGCTTGCTGACCACCTTCCCCATCAGAGACACTGGGGGGAAGAGGTACATGTCCAGGTCCTCCCAGGACAATGTCAGAGCATCCACTGACCAGGCCTTTGGGTCTGGAATTGGGGACACAAATTGAACTAGCTTGCAGTTGTACCTTGTTGCAAACATGTCCACTCGGGGATAATGCCAGGTTTGACAAAGGAGGTCGAAGGTCTCTTGATGGAGGGACCACTCCGTCTGAATGACCTGCCTTTGGCGAGACAATTTGTCTGCAATTACATTCAGACGGCCTGGAATGTGTCTGGCCTTCAGTACTATTTGATTGAGGCTGCACCAACATAGGAGCCGCCAAAGAAGGGCACAGAGTGAGCCTGACCTCATACCTCCTTCCTTGTTGATGTATGCCACAACCGTGGTGTTGTCTGTGGCAATCAGGACGACCTTTCCTTGCACTAAATGTTGGAATCTTTTTAGTGCTAACAACACGGCTTTTAGTTCTAAGAAGTTTATGTGCAACTTGCTTTCTGGCACTGACCAAGTACCGCTTGCTGTGAAGTCGCCTAAGTGAGCACCCCAGCCTTCTTTTGAGGCGTCTGTAAAGATTTGAACTGCGTGTCGCAGGGGGTGTAAGGGCTGACCCTTTAGGACATTTTCCTCTTGGGTCCACCACTGCAGGTACTGATGGAGAGACCTTGGAATTGGGATCTCCTTTTCCAGAGATTCTGGGACTCTCCAGTGTTTCTTGAGGTGCCACTGAATAGGTCTCATGTGCAGTCTGCCTAGGGTCACCTGTTTTTCTGTCGCAGTGAGAAGACCTATAAGAGACATGAAAGTTCTCACTCGGCAAGATCTGTTCTGTAAAAGCACTGTTATTTTCTGTTGAAGGGTTTCCCAACGATTTTGAGTAGGCCTGACTACTCCGTTGAGTAGGTCGTACTGGTAGCCTACGAAGTCGAAGACTTGTTGGGGTTCCAGTTCTGATTTTTGCATGTTTACCATCCAGCCCAACTCCTGGCAGAGGGCTAGGAGCGATTGGGTTCCCTGGTGGCAAGATTCTTTGGTAGGGGCTCGAATCAACCAGTCGTCTAGGTACTGGTGGATTCTTATACCCTGTGACTGAGCCATTAACTTGACCTCTTTGACCACACCAGTGAACTCCATGGGAGCTGTTGACAGGCCAAAGGGAAGTGCCCGAAACTGGTACGACTGGTTCCGAAAGTGGAACCTGAGGAATTTTCGGGATGTGTAGTGAATTGGGATGTGGAAGTAGGCGTCGCTGAAGTCTAGCGATGTCACCCACTCCTCTTGTTGTAGAGAGGTCCGGATTGTCTCTGGAGTCTCCATTTTGAATGTTTTTACGCATAAAAACTGATTTAGAGTACTGAGATCCAAGATTGGCCGCCACTTGTGGTTCGGCTTTGGGACAATGAACAGTCTGTTGAAAAAGGCTAGTGAGGTTTGAACCCTGACCCTCTCTACTGCCTTTTTCTCGATCAGAGCTTGTACAGCTGCTTGCAAGTGGGAGTCTCTGATGGGGTTTGCATAGCCACTTACTATCAGGGGATCCCTTACTAAGGGAGGTCTTACTTTGAAGGGAAGAACATAACCCTCCTTTAATATGGACACTACTTTTGGGTTTGCACCCTTGTGAGCCCATATTTCCCAAAAACTCTGAAGACGTCCCCCACTGGTTGGACACTTGCAACATTGGGGACATTTGGAACATTTGGAGCAGAAACAAAGTGACCGACAAAAGAAGCACTTTTCACACACTTTATTTGACTTTTGATCTTTAATTTTGGTCTTACGTCTTTCTTTTGCGACTGCCACCTTGTTACAGTAGGTACACGACATACAACATGATAAGAAACATTTGTTGGAACAGATACAAAAGAGTTTCTTGTTATGATACTTTGTACAGAACTGACTGGCCGGGCCACCGGCACCGGACTTGACTTGCAGTAATTGTCATTTATACTGTGTCTTCTCATGAGCCATCTTGGTACCACGTCCGGGTTGACCACCCCGGCCTCTGCCCCGGCCTCTATTGCGGGAACCAAACGCTTTCCAAGCTGGTAGTTCCTTTCCGGCTTGAGAAGTTGTTTTAGCAGTGTCTTGAGGTTTCCAACCAGTACTGTAGGGTTGGTATCTCTGTTTTCTGCCTCTACCGGCGAACCCCCCGCGGCCCGGGCCGGGCTGGGAAGTACGTCGGGAAGCTTCTAATTGGTTTATTTCATCCTCAGCTTTTCTAATAGCAGCATCTGGAAATAGCCCATATCCATTCAGGGGGCAATTTCTCAAGGAATTGAAAGTATCTGGTTTAATCCCCGGTTTCACAGCTTCCAAGTATGAATCCCTACGGAGTAGGGTCAAATTTGCCATCTGCACAAATGTAAAGTCTGCCAAATGTTGTAGAGATTTACCCATGGCGAAACTGACATTCTGGTTAAATGAAGATAAATACAAAAGTTCATCCAATGCACCTTGAGCTTTGACAGAAGACTTGCCTTTCTTAAGTTCACTTTGTAAAATATGCAATTGTTCTTGGAAGGCATCCTGTATTTTGGTAATACAGCGATTAAACCCCGCTGACTGGTTGCAAATATATGAAGACTCTTTTGCTGCTTTCTCCCACTTACGCATAGTGTCTTGTGATAGTGGGCGGGATGGAGGCTGAGGAGATGCAGAAGATATGGTTGAAATCCTGGGGAATGAACTATTTATCTTCGCCGCATCATTTGGCCAAGAATTTACTGATTTACCCGGTCTAGTTGGATCTGTAGGCTCCGCCGGGTGTATCCCATACCATCTGCTCTGGGATTTGGGGGGTCTGAGGAATTGGTCCACATGCAGGCCACCTGGATCACTAGATTTTGAAGGATAACCTTCTATCAGTACAAGGTTTAGAGTCTCTAGTTTTCGGCACAACCAATCTTCCGGAGGAAGATCCACAGAAATCTTGCCCACAGGTTGAGAACGGTGACCTGCCCAAGGATTATCAGTGCGGGATTGAGGAGAAAACTCCAGGTCAGGAATGTGTGTCCATCCCATGAACGCGCGGACGCCTCTCACAGTCTCGCGGTAATTTTGATCTTCACTGAGGACCCGGTCCGGGTCTGAGGTTTCTAAGTCTGGGGATTCCTCTGCGTCAGATAACTCACCCTCTTCAAATGTTTCCTGAGGATTGACATCGCGGAAGGTGACCGGCCCGGAGCCGGAAGAAGGTTGTTGAAATGCAGCTTGAGAGGAAGCAGACATAGCAGCTGACGACACAGTAGCCACCGGAGCAGGGTGTTTAAACATAGGTTCTGCTTCCGGGTAGAGGTTTTGAAGTGGAGATTGTCTGTCAGCAATTGAAAAATCCTGATCTCTAGGCTCATCCGGGCCAACAGCCGGACCGGCTGGGCCGGAAGAAGCCGAAGTAGAGACAAAAAAGGGTGTCTGGGAAAGAGCACCTGCTGGAGCAGCATGAGAGACCGGTACTTTGACCGGAGAAAATGTTGGATTTTGTACAGAAGGTGAGGAGCGATGTCCTAAAGTGATAAGCGCCTCAAGCCTGGCCATACGAGTGGCCCACTTTTCGTCCAGTTCCTGAAGATCTTTCTTAAACTGAGGCACAGGAAGGGACAAATCCGGAGCAGAAGAAACAGATACAGCAGGTTCTTGTTCTGGCTGGGCATCAAGTACTACCACAGAAGACGGATCGACTAACACTTCCTTTGCTTTAGCCTTTTCCTTTCTGAGTTTATAGGTAGGAGTACTTAACTTGAGCACTTGCTCCGGGGTAAGGACACTGCAAAAGTCACACTGCAGATTCTGAACACAAGGGTCATCACCCTGTCCTTTCTCGCGACAACGCGCACACCTACTATGTTTGTCAAATGAAGCCATAATATGGCCACACGCACCCTTTTTCTGTCCTGGAGATGCCATGATAGAACAGTTAACTAATGGCAACACTTCCGACACAAATTAAACAGAAATAACACAATATAAAAACTAAAGAGTTCACAGATGAAAATCCACAACTTTAAATATCGCGCCAAACGAAAAAGATGCTATGACGTCATGTCCCTCTGGCGAGTGAGGCAGGAACTAGGCCACCTGGCGAGTGGATTGTAGTGTGCCGGTCCTGCCGGGGGTGAAACCCGGGACGTCTTTTTCTTTCGTTTGGCGGGACCGGCTGGCGCCGGGCTATAGCTATCGTCTGGTAGGTAAGATGTATTAACGCAATGAAAAATTATTTTAATACATTTTACATTAATACAACGTCAAAGTTGGAGTTTTACTTCTCGTTCAACAGTCAGGGTGATATTTGGACAGGTCCTCAGCTTTGTCACTAGTGGGAGTCACACCCACACAGGGGTGACAGCCTGTGAGGACCTCTTTACATTAACACAAAACTCCTTTACACTCATATATCACCCAAAGTGACAAATATTGGAGTTTCAGGATATTATCTGCTTTTCCTGTTTGAGAGTATTCTCAGAATATTTTCAGTCATACTTTGTTAACTAATCAATTCTTTGATATACATGTCATCAAAATAATGACAAGGTTCGATGCTTATATTTTGTATTGAATGTTTACTAGTCATTCTAGCTTCAAAACAACCTTGGAATACAATATTACTTAGTTTTCACTACATACAAGAACATAGTACTCAGTAGTGTGTGTAAAAACAGCCTCATTATTTCTTTTATCACAGATTTGAATAAGCTAAAGATAAAATTAAGTCATCTGATAACTCAAATGAGACTAAAGTCTACACTGTAATAATATAAGTAGAACGTTTTGGAATCTAAGGTGATATTAACTTTGGAGAAATACTGATTAAAAGAAGGTTAATTTACATATAATATGATACAACAATTTTTATAACAATTAATATGCCAGTAATAGCAGGGGGTTTATAAGATGAAACAAGTAGAGCTACTAGGGTAAAACCTCATTTCTAATTGGTTTTACTTACTAACAACTCAAAGCAAATTACCAATCCTGTATCTTTGATTTTCTGAACTGATTTAAAAATTGACTGGACTCAAGATACTAAATACACATGCCACATTGAATTGACACTCCTATGTGAAATATATTTGTACTGGAAAGAAATATATATATTTTTATAATGGACAAAACTATATGCATCCCACAATTGCTTCTTTTAGCATCTTCAATTAGGAAATTCTAAAACCCATACCCAGGTCAAAATAGAAACACTGAAGACAGTCATAAACATTCTGTTAACCAACATTACAGAGAAGTAGATTTAACTGAATCAAGAGCAGAAATCTCTTCCTGACTCATCTGTGGGGACCAAAATTTTACATGTGGATAGAAGTGTCTGGTAAAAAGAGTTTGGAAATTAAATATTCAATCTTCTTAGGAGAATGAACATAATTTATAATTAATTTTGCCTTCTTTTGGTACAATGATCATTATTCTAATATATTGTTTATTGGTATTTTTATTTGAAACCACTGTGCACGTTCAACAAATATTTACACAGGTGACAAAAGTCCAGGTTTGGGCAATTTTTTTAAATTTTATTCTATAGTCTATAAAAATAACATCAGTAAATAGTACAACAGAAACAGGTGTGCTATAGCTATATTAGCAGGTGTGTAAATTTATCATTACATATAACAAACATATAAATAAAAACTTTTTGAAGATAATATGTGCATAAAATTTGAAGCAAGTTCAAGCAACACAATAAAATACACAACACACAGTGCCACTGTAGAAGGTCTGTTTACCCACCGAAGTTTTGTGCTTGCCTCACAAGATACATATGTGTTATACATGGGTATTTATTTGGGGTAGAAGCTATTTAGCTAGAAGGTGAGTCACACTATTGTGAACTGACTAAATACCCACAAAATATTTATTCAGTGCATGGATGTGCGTGTTCAAGTATGCATGTGTTCCTGAGTGGGGAGAAATCTACTGAAAAGTAATTCCTACATAGCTTCAAATACAAACAATAGATGGTCTGTAATACAATACTTTATAACACTTGTGAGGCTGGTTACATTGAGTCGAGCGTTTTGCTCTCTCCAAGTGAATCTTGTTTATCTTGTGATAACTGGTGAAAATATATGATGTAGTTAACCAACTTAAATATGTAAGTCACTATAACTTCATTTATAACTTATTACAGGTTAGTTGCTGGAATACAAACATACGCTTGTATGCATACAGGGACTGTTCTGGCATGATCTGAAAGATGTGATGGAAAACCCAAGTTATGACTTCTGATGTGAGTGAAACCATTTAAATGTCTGTTTTGTCGATTATTATATAACCCTGGTTGTATCTGTGTGAACTTTTTTGTGGACTTCATGGAAATAACAGACAAAAAGCATTGGGAAAAAGTAAATGGGAAAGAAGAGTAATGAGATTGTTCAAAAGAGGGATATTTATATTGCAAAATGTTTACATTGTCTCGTGTAACATGGCTGAAGCCATGCCTGGAATGATCTAACCTGTGGTGTGTTAAAACCCAAACGGCAAAGTAACTTCTTCTAGAATTGTTTACAAATGATATGTAAGGCAGAAATAAAGTATGTACTTCAATATACAGAAGTTCGTTATCAATGTTAACATTGAAGTTGCAATAAGTCACAAAGGTAGCCAAGTCAGTTTACATGGACAAAAGTACAGTAAAGGCTTATAAAATAAGAGGCAAAATGTTCTGATGATAAAAGTGGTATTGCATTTTAAAAAGAAATCTCTAACTTTTTATCAATGAGTATCATCAACATATGCATAGATCTCCAACACTGGAGCAACAGAGCGTCCACCAACCAAAAAACTGTTGGGCCACTGGTGGCTTCCAGTGTCAGATCGACAGATATGCTAACATTGATTAGTTTAATTCCAATCACTGTTCTATGTTCCTGTACATTTGAATGTGCAAAAAATTATAACCAGAGCCAAAGGAGCATAGCTTGGGTGGCGATTAATTAAAACTTCACTGATTTTGAAACACAAATGCTTCCAGACTACAAGGTGATGGGAAGTATGAAAGCTGGTCAATACATGCTGATGTGTGGTAGCTTTGCAATATTTAGTGAACAAACCTAGTGTAACCTACTTCCCCTCAAAACCAGAATATGTTAAATTACATGTGTCAATAAGTATACCTGTTTGGACAAGACCAAAATGGTGTTTTGAAAATACACAAAACCCAAGCTTCATGAAAAACTTCTCTTCATAATTGTTTGATTTCTGATTGTACACTGAATTGGAAAAATATCTGCCAGTGAAATTTGAAGTGTATTTAGAATTTGTAATGCCTTGTTTATTAGTTATGATATGATGTCACCCATGGCAAAATTAGCTAAACTTGAAATGTTTTTTGTTTACATTGGGTGATTTCCTGAACCTCTTCACCTAGTGGTTTAGGCCGGCATCAAGTATCTTCTAGTTGTTCTCCGCTTTTTTCTATTGATTTATATTTTTTAAGCTGTTCCCATATCATGCCTGTCTTCTTGTGTCATTTGTATGGTCGACTTCTGAAATATATTACACCTTTTATAAAAATTGAAAATAACTCTGATATGTTTATATTACTCGTAATACTTTTGATAAATAAAAACAAAAGAATACAATGGTCATTCACTTTAACTGTTGTTGCTTAACTGTTAAAGATAACTGTTAACTGCTTAACTTTAACTATTGTTGCTTAAATATTTCTAGTAGTTCTAATATTTTAGTATATTTAAATATTTGTACTACCAATTTGACCAACTTTTATCAAATATCTGCCCCAGCCCCCATTTATTTCCTTAAATTCAGTTGTTTTTTTATTAAAAGAGTAACTATAATATCTTACCTTTGAAAGTATGTCATCAAACTTAAGTTATTATCTAATTTTGTATATCCTAAGCATTTAATCAAGTTTCAACCAACAGGCCAGCCTCTTTTTCTTTGACGTTAGGGTTCTACTTGAGTGCTTGTCTGGTACTGGAATCAGCTGTAGTTCCTTAATACTGGATAAAATCATACTTGTCAATGGAATAAAGAGTGGCCCACTTGCGCAAGAATGCAGTGTACTACAAAGCTCAAACTTGGGACCAGAACTATATTGTAATTCTAATTGGACTTTTATAGCGCTTAATCTCCCCAATAGGAAGGGGACTCTAAGGCGCAACAAAACAAAAACAGTCAATCTCAATGTCCAGGGACAGAAAAAAGTTCAGCACCACGGAGAATGCCAGGGTGAGTGAAACTAAGGAGGGTATGCCTTGGTGTAAAGGTGGAGTTTGAGCCGTTTTCTGAAGGAGGCAAGAGAGAGAGAGACACACGAATCTCCTCAGGAAGAGCATTCCAAACAGTGGGAGCATCGAAGGCAAAACTATGACCGAACTGTTTAACAGATTTATGGACTGAGGGTTGAAACTTGGGAATGACAAGGAAATTACCACCACTCTGACTGCGCCTGGTACTGTAGGAGCTGCTGTAGGAAGAGATGTATGGAGCAAAATACTTGGGGAAACCAGTGTGGAGAAACTTATAGACAAGGGTAGCAGTTTTAAAGACTGAGCGATGTTCAACAGGGAGCCAATGCAGGTTCTTAAGAACAGGGGTTATACTAGTGTATCTACTGGTATTTGATATGATTCTGGCAGCACTGTTTTGGATGCACTGTAATTTACGAAGATTGAACTTAGAGAGACTCCTGAAAAGTGAGTTACAGTAATCCAACCGACTGCTTACAAGAGCATTGACCATAAGTTCAGAAGCATCATGAGTAAGACACCGCCTGACATGTCTAGAATCATGGAGTTGCACAAAACAACTTTTGCAGATATTCTGAACATGTTTGAACAAGGAAAAATCAGAATCGAACCACACACCCAGATTCTTGACCCACTCGGCAGGGCAAAGAGGACTACCCAAGATGGTAGATGGAAAATATGCTTTTAATTTGTCCCTCTGCCTTTTTGAACCAAATACAATAAACTCAGTTTTGTTGGATTAAGTTTGAGTTTGCTGGCTGACATCCACTCCTTTATATCATCCAGGCACTTGTTCAAATTTTCAAAGGCAGCAGATGAATTCTGCTGGGATAGATGGATATAGACTTGCGTGTCATCTGCGTAACAATGAAACTTTACTCCTTTGTGTTTACCAATAACCAAACTAAGGAGGGTTGTATACAAAGAAAATAACACAAGGACCCAAGACAGAGCCTTGGGGCACACCAAATAGGAGTTTACAAAGATTGGAGAGAGTAGAACCAATTTTTACTGACTGATAGCGCTCAGATAGGTAGGAGGTGAACCATTTAAGAACAGGAACGCCAATACCAAACCAGGTCTGAAGACAATGAAGAAGGGTGGAATGAACAATCGTATCAAATGCTGCCGAGAGATCAAGCAGTACAAGAGCAGTTGGTTCGCCTCGTGACAGAGATAGATGAACTTCATTTTTTATAGAAAGAAGTGCATTTTCAGTCGAGTGGCCTGTTTTATATGCTGATTGATATGGATTGTCTAGGCTATGAACTTGAATATGTTCTAGCAGTTGCTTAGCAACCACACGTTCAACTAATTTCGACATGAAACTAAGGCCAGATACAGGACGATAGTTCTTAAAATCGTCTGCAGGAAGAGTAGTCTTTTTAATAAGTGGACTAACTACAGCAGTTTTGAAACCATCAGGGACGCAACCCTCCATGAGTGAGCAGTTCACCAGCTTTGTTATTGATGGTATTAGTATGTCACTACACTCTTTGATGAGAAAAGTAGGCCAGGGGTCCAACAGGCAGGATTTTGTAGGCGAGTTTCTGATGATTTTATTGACAGTATCTTGAGTAACTTCAGTAAAGGTAGTAATTTTTGGGGGGTCAGAAGAAGGATGAACATCCATTTCGATGCCAGAGGGGATGAAAGTGTCTTTAATTGTTTTGATTTTATTATGGAAATAGGAGGCAAACTGGTCAGCCAATGCCTTGTCAGAATTATGAGGTGGAAGTGTCATGTCAGAGACCCTGCCCAGGGTTTTTCGCAGTACATGCCACAGTTTTTTAGGGTCTTGTTTACTATAGTAGTTTGACTTATGCTTGTTAACCAGTGAATTACATCGTGCAATTTGCCGATGAAGCCGACTTCTATTCAGTGGATTCTTGGTCCTGCGCCAAGTTCTTTCAAACAGACGTCTAAGGGATTTAGCATGTCAATAAGAATCAGACACCCAATCTGTAGAATCTTTCTTTTTCACTCTAGATGTCAGTGGTGCATGCTTGTCGAGAACATCTGCCAAGTCATGTAAATATTGGTCGTAAAGGTCTACAACAGAATCAGTGGGAGATTTCACAAAGGAAGTATTTTTAAGATCAGAGCGGAACTTGGACATGTTGATACGGTGGTACCTTCTATACTGAACCTTATTTGGAGTATGAGCAGCTTGATAAGGTAGGATAATTGAGCATTTGACTAGTGCATAGTCAGATACAAAATCACCAATTTTGACATTAATAATAGTATCCTGATCACTGGGAGAAAGAATGAGATCAAGTGTGTGACCATGCAGACGGGTAGGTTGATTAACAAACTGTTTGAGATAACATGAGTCAAGAAGGGTCATAAATTTATAACCATCACCACCGGGAACATCGACATGAATGTTGAAATCACCAAAAATATGATATGAGGAGTTGATGGATGACAAGAAACCGACAAAGGACATAAATTCTTCCTGAAATTTGCAGGTATATGATCCTGGAGGCCGATAGACACAGGCAAGCAACAGTGAACGGCCTTGAAGTACCAGAGACACCACCATGTTTTCAAATGACTGGTAGAAAGGAGATTCCATTTTATGTAGGCTGTAGGATGATCTAATGAAAAAACCAACACCGCCACCGATACCTGAGGGACGAGGCCTTTGAGGAAATATGTAATCAGCAGGAGTGATGGATCGTAAAAAACTGTCTGAATCATAGGGGCGGACATGTGTTTCGGGGAGACAGAGAATGTCAAGATCATTTGATGCTACAATATCAGCAAGGAGGGGGCCCTTATTCCGTACGGATCTGGTATTCACTACCCCCAATGTAAGGGGACCAGGGTTGAGGGACACATCTCCACTCAATAATAGTAACAACATCAACCCTCTACCGTTCACCGAATTTGAAAATTTACGACATGAACAAGAATAGGAGAATTTTTTTACAATTATGATCATTGTAACTATATCTAGTCTCTTAGAAATTAGATAATAGCATCTAACTTTTGTTATCACCTATGTCCTGATGATGCACTATTGGAAACATCAATATGCCTCAAGTAAAAAAACAGACCGGTCATTATCTTAAGCTTTGATTGAATCAGGAATAGCACAACAGCACAAAATAAGTCAATGGATGTATAATAAAAAGCTAAAGCTAAATGAAGACAATACTGAATTCACTCTTTTGTGTCATCAAATCAACTTAGACACCCTTGGTCAGGATACTATTTGGAGAGCTGCCATAACGATCTCCATTGGACTTAAAATGGATGGCCAAATTAATATGAAAAACTATGTTGCAATTGTCACTAAAATCTGTGTCCTAAATTTAAGACATCTCCACTGGCTTCCAACAGAACAAAGAGTCTCATATGCCCTTAGATGTTTTCAAAGAACTTCATGGACTTTCTTCCAATTACCCAACAGGACTCATGGCACCTCTCACAACTCAACGAACAATGATAAAGAGCAAGATGAAAATTCTATGGATAAAATACTTTAGCTGTTGCTCATCTAAAACTCCGGAAAAAGCTCCTTCTCTATATCAGGAAAATAGCCGACACTTGTCAGGTAACCTAATTGTCTTCTCTTCAAGAAGACATTCCAATTTAATGTTTATGTTTGTAAAGCACTGTGAGCTTGTTACTGTACATAGAATAGGGCTATAAAAATGAGCCTCGTTATGTAACAATATTGTGGATAAAGAAAGGTGTGAAACCACCTAACCACCTGCAACAAAGATGTTGGATCTTAAACCCTATAGACTGCTGTCTTGTTCTGTTCTACAGTTCTTCATACTCAGATGGTTGTTCTTCATTGTAGTTGTTATTGTTGTGCTCTAGTTTTATACAACATTGAGCAACACTGGTTGAAGGCTGTGGTGAAGAGTCTTATTTTAGTGCCGGGAGACTGGACTTTGGAATGCTTACACATTTTTGAACTTCATGAAAACTCCCGGTGCTTTTCAAATTCTTGTTTTAATTCCTTGGCTAATGTAAGCAACCAATGCCCGACACAATTTTCTTTTAAGGGGGAGGTCTTTGGTTGCCTAGCAGTTAGAAACTTTTTGGCATCTAAACATCACAGGCTGTCACCTCTGTGTGGTTTTGACTCTCCCAAGTGGCAATGCCAAGGGCATGTTTGTAAACCACAATTCAATATTTGGGACTGACTTGGGGCCAGCAACTATGGATCAGGAATGTTCAGGAGTGAATCTTGTCTAAAAACTAAAGACAGAACCTTTTATTAGAACAGAACAAGCTGTTCTTATAACACACAAACCCTTGCCTGTGGGTAGTGCTGGAAAAAAACATAAAATGAATATCACCACAGATGCATCCTTAGTTGAGTTGTTTGAAATGTAACGAGGTTGTAACTGCAACCATTATCCTCTTTTCTCATTTATCCCCTTTTAATTAGTTTGCACTTAATGACCCTGCTACACAACTTTGTCAACAACTCTTGTCTTTTCTCTTCAGTCTTCTGTGCTGTCACTTTTTGCAATAAGTACAAAATACTTGAGAAAAGACAAGGAAAAAATTCTGGAGGCTCAAGCTGGATTCAGGTCTGAATCGTCTTTGAAGACAGAGTCATGGATAGACCTCAACCATGTAAAATATGACCCAAACCAATGTATAGTTTTCCGAGTTAGGTGCACAGACAAACAGAGAGACTAGGCCACAATAACCTTGCCACTCCCCTTCAGGTGGCGAGGGTAAAATGCTAACCAATGAGTTATACTGATCCAGATTGATCTGTTAGTCAAAATGGTTTAAACATTAATGGTAGGATCAGATGTATTAAATGTCATTTAGCTATCAGAAATATATTCCAGAGAAAGCTAACCTGGCCAGTTTCTACTAAGATAAATGACGAACATCAACTAGTGAGATGGTAGGCAAGAAAAAATAGCATCAGAGATGGCCATACCCCACAACCCGGGGATAAAGTTTTGAACACCATGAGATATAGAAGAAGTAACTAACACAGTACAAAGATCAGGAGACTTTCAGAGCAAATATTGACATGATGATGACACCCACCACCCCCTAACCAATGTCTCTCCCAAATATCAATTTCTTCCAACTTACGGTTTCCAAGATATAGCCCAGACAAAATGTTAAAGGTCAAAGTCACTACAGCAAGGTCAAAAATCAAATCAAGACCACATCACAATGTTGCACAGATGCAATCGCTAACTAATGTCCCTAGCAAGTATCAACATACAGTTACAATTTTCGAGATATAGCCTGGAAAAATTTTTAATCTCAAGGTCACTACAGCCTACTCCCCTAAACAATGTCCCTACCCAGTATAAACATTCTACACCATACTCTTTCTCAGATATAACCCGGACATGATGTTAAAACTTAAGGTCACTGGAAAAAGGTCAGGGGTCAAATCAATGTCACACCATGATGTTGCACACTGACACCCCAAACCAATGTCCCTACCATGTATCAACATCTTAGAGCTCACAATTTCTGAGATACAGTTCGGCCAACCTTTTTTTGATATCAATATTCCGACTTATGAATAGGGCATATGAAGGCATCCAGTATCTGTGTTTAATCTGTGAACTAGCAGATTCTAAAGCACATCACCCAAAAACATAATCAGAATATCCAACCTCAGAAATCATTAAATATGTTAAAGGTCATGATCAAGGAGACCACTGATGGTTGGTGGTCGAGAACTAGAGGGGAAAGACTTGTGAAATAGAGAGGTTTTAATTGCCTGTTGAAACATTGAAGAGTAAGAGCAGTCCAAATTTTCATTGGCAAGTCATTGCAGTTTTAGAGCATCAAATGAGAAACTACTGTCCAAATGAACTCGAACCCACACCTCGTAAGTGGAAAGCAAGTGTGTCATCCACTGCACCATTCCCATATATCCCTGTAACTTTTCTTTAAGTATGTGACCTGGTGAAACAAAGTTAAAAATAATTAAATGTAAAACTGTTTCAGTTAACACTTAAGCTTGTAAACATAAACTTTTTGGCTATGAAAGTCAATTGATTTCTTTAATTCCTGTAAGTAAAATTCCATCAGCCAACAAGCTCCAGAAACAATATTTTTCCATATTTTAAATGGTGATCCTTTAAGTTTACTTGACTGGATCATTCACACATTGATCACAACTAAAAAATCCAGTAAATACCACACAATCATGATTATTATATTTTCAACTATAATAATACAAATAATACAAAGTATATTTCATAATGGAATTAGTAATATTTAATATCCTTCACTCAGCATCTGCTTACAATTGTTATAATCTATTATAATTACACTATTTTACAATGAAGATAATAATACAAGATTTCTTTAACATAAATAATTACGTAATTACTTTAAATTATCACCGAATATAATTGTTGCATATATGAGACCACTTTATTTTTTAAGCAAAATACAGTATAGTTGTTCAACCCCAGACTCCTTATTGGAAATATAAAAATGATGCTACTCATACCATTTTCAAAATTTTACAAAACTCACAGCAAATTTTCACAGCCTTAAAATGGACTAAATACAGTATTTTGTTCACACACCAATGATTTGGCCAAAACAAAACACCTACAAACATTGAACTATAATTCTAAACAGGAAATATCTTTGCGAGCTTATGTAAAGCTAATCAGACAAATTATATATTAAGGCATAAATTGAGACATTTGTATCAAATTTACACGTTCTGTATTTCTAGTGCATCTATTCAGGTGTGTGGCTGTAACATGTAGAGTAAGAAATCTAAAATTCGCCAGGAATCTAAAATTTGCCACCTCTAAAACCTTAGTTAATTTTATGAAGAAAACGATGTTTTTGTCCAAAAATTGGTATTTTTCAGTTCAAAAAGCCTTAATTTACTATACAGTCAACAAATCTCACCACAATTCATTTATTTTATTAGTATTTTCACATGTGGCGAATTTCAGATATGTGGCGAATTTTAGATTTCTTACTCTATGTACTGTAGTTGTGGCATAAAACTAAAAAAGCAGTGAGATAGTGAAATTTCCTTTGCACGTTGCCAGCGCCTTGTGGACTAGGTTTGCATTTTTTTGTATAGTGACAATTTTTGCTGATCTTCAAGCTTCTGCAACCTGGTCTGGCATGTATTGTTGTAAATATTGTTATCATAATTTGCACCTGTTTTGGGGGGTATGTAGATTTGTACATATTGATATATAATAGGAAAACTTCCCGAATGACATATACAGAAAAAATATATAACGAATCAGGATAATATTATAGGAGTGCGAAGCATGAATATTATATCGTTAATCTTCATGAGTGATAGATATATATGTCTGATCAGGGATGTTTTACTTTTATTATCCACCATTTTGTATGATTTATGGGTTAAATAGCATGAATATTTAATGAGAGAATGTGAAACGGCTGTCAAAAAGCACAGGCAATCTTTTGACTATAAAAACTTAAATCTTTAACTTGCAATATCTCAATCATTTCTGCATGAATTTTTATGTAATTCACATGATCGGAAGTGCTGTAAGAATACATTTCTAATGATATACTATGCATATTTGTAAGTTACATACTTTTCGAGATATTGTTGAAAAAACGACGGTTATTCACACTCATCATCCTTAGTACTGAGGCGCCGGTGTATATGATAGAAATACATCTCGGTCTGTATTTCCCCGTATTTAGGGCAAATACATCACGTGGTGGATAATAAAACAATTTACATCTCATTTACCCAAACACAATTTTAAATCGGACAACAAACAATGAAGTTATGGTCGGTTAAAGTTTATATTTATATATTTACCATGAAGCAATATAAAAGTAAACTGAAACAGTATTTATAAGCAATGCATAAGGATACGTTTGCTTATTATCTCAGCCAAGGAAGTTATACTTTCCGGGGTGGGAGTTTGTTTGTTTGCAAAGTAACTTGTAAAGTTATGGATGGATTTTGATAAAATTTTCAAGTAATGTTAACAATGGCACAACAAACAGATGATTCCATTGGAATAGCATCTGGATCCAGGCAGGAAGTTTTTAAATGATTTTTTTTCAATCTTTGCAATATAAGTAATATTGGAGGTGTTGGGCCTTTGCAGTGGTACACACCCTAAGTGATATAGAGTAAGAAATCTAAAATTCACCACATATCTGAAATTCGCCACATGTGAAAATACTAATAAAATAAATGAATTGTGGTGAGATTTGTTGAATGTATACTAAATCAAGGCTTTGTGAACTGAAAAATACCAATTTTTAGACAAAAACATAATTTTCTTCATAAAATTAACTAAGGTTTTAGAGGTGGTAAATTTTAGATTCCTGGCGAATTTTAGATTTCTTACTCTAGTTGTTTTACTGAAATATCAGCCATAGTAATGTTAGGCATGCATGGCAAAACTGCATACCACCATGCGTCTTGGGTTTGATTGAGAAAAACAGAAAAGTGTTTACCTTGTGTGAGACAACTAGGCTTTGACGAGAGATGTAAAAAATGATCGGTTCAGAATAATTGCATTTTAAATGAGAAAGATGAATTTAAACTGTATGCCATACTCAATGGACTGCCAGTGTAGTGTATTAAAGTATGGTCATGCATGACTGCATTTTTCAGTCTACACTGAATGAATGTAGCAAGGAAACTATTCACATCTTCTTCCTGAAGACATCTTCTGTCAGCCTTTTTTCATCTGTCCTGATCCAAAATTTGTTCATTATATTGCATTAATCAGAGTTATTCCTAAATTTAATTATCATATTATATCAAATGTTTTGTGAATACCAACTGGAGTTGGTCCAAAAATCTGATCGAAAACTCATCTTTGTAACCTAAATTTGACCTGATTTTCACTGAGCCATGTCAATGAATACCAGCCAAGTCCTCCAACAGTCTTTCCAATGACATTTACTATTATTTGGAATTTCAGCTTCAAATAATTTGTAGGTTGCTTGAAAATTGACATCACAAATGGTTCTCAACTGTTGCTATAAACTGAAATCAAGTTCTAAAATAAACAACAAAATATACACCAGATATTAACTGGAATAACCTACATCCGTTTGAATTTCTTTTATCTAAACTGAACAGCACTATGTATTGATATCCTCAGTTCCAGTTCTCAAAGATTTGTGCAGCTTTTTGTAAAGTAGAGTCTTCCTGTTAAAAGTAGAAGATAAAATAAAACAGATAAGTGACAATGGAATGCATGAAGCATAAGAATAAATGTATAAATATTTGAGGATGTTATTAATTCACTTTATGGTTCTGGTTAGTTTGATTTACAATAAACATGCGTGTAACATTCACACAAATTAAAAAAAAAAATTACTTGCTGTGTATTGTATATGTACTGTGTATTTATACTCGGCAGGTCTGCAGTTTTACTATGTTAGCTGAACCGAAACTAGGTGAATAACATATTTAAATACAATACAAAAAGTGCAAAAGTAACTATTACTCACGTAGCTATTGAAACAGGTGGCCAAGTTAATCACGATATTGTAGCTATGTAAAAGGTAGCTGAACACCATAATCTAACAAAATGCTCTACATGCAATACTTTTCAAGTTATAAGTGATTTTGTGCATGATTTCAAGAATTTTAATGCAATAAAAACTAGAAAAATGTTTTTGCTAACAAAAACGAGCAGCCCGGATGGAGACTTGAGTTAATAAAGCTGTAGTAGTTGTGGTATGAGATTGTAAGAAGGTAAGCTTTACTGTGTTTTGTATCTGATGGAAAAGTGGATTATCTAAAACTGTATCAGTTGCAGTATTAGACTGTAAGCAGAATGTGAGCTTTATTGTGGTTCATAGAGTGGTATATTATATAAAAAGAATATATCATTTTTGCTGTAAATTTGGGATCGTAAATTTTTTCCAGGAGCTATTTAATCCTAGATTTATAATGATAAAGGTATTGGCTATAGATAGGGACATTCACATGTTGCATATCTTTGAAGCATTTTATGCCTCGGAAAATTCACTGCTATTTAATATTTTTATAAGATAAATCTGCTTAAGATAATGGTATTTGTGAAATCCTTTATTGTTCCATTGTCCTTGTTTGAATTGTTTACCCCCAAAAGGATGTACTGTAAACATATCCCTTGATGAAAAGAAATGAATACATCTTGACATCCCTTTTCAACCTTTTCACTCAGTGTGCAGACACATTATGTAACACACAGATGTTAACACACAAAGCACAGTGGGGCATCAGTGAGTGAGTGGGACTTGCCATGAATCTGCCTCTAATCTAATCTAATGAGGACTTAATCTCCATCACTGATGGACTCTGGGGCGCAACTGAACATAAAGCAAGGCAGTTACCATTAATCGGAGGACATAGCCAGGTCATACCAAGGAGGCTTTTGCAAACAGTTAAGCTTTAAGCTTCTTTCTGAAGGAGGCAACTGATGCTGCACTGCGCACATCATGAGGGAGTTCATTCCAGATCTTAGGAGCATCAAAGGCAAAGCTGTGATCAAAATGTTTGACTGACTTGAAGACTGATGAGCGGAAAGGAGGAACAGTAAGGTATTGACGATCTGGGAGACTACGCCTGGTACTATTGGAACAACTGCTGACAGGGAAAAGTTGAAAATAGGAAGGAGAACCACTATGTAGAAATTTATAAACTAGTGTTGCAGTTTTGAAGATACATCTATACTTAACGGGCAGCCAGTGGAGTTGCTTCAGAATGGGTGTAACATGAGCATATTTTCTATGATTTGTAACAATACAAGCAAGGGTATTCTGAATACTTTGCAATTTGTGCTGATTGAAACATGACAAACCGATAAAACAGAGTTACAGTAGTCCAGACGACTACTAACCAAGGCATTTGCAGCATGGACTGCCACTTCTGGAGTAAAATACTGTCTTATTCTATGAAGGTCACGCATCTGAAGAAAGCATGCTTTGCAAGTCCTCTTGACATGTTCAGAGAAGGAAAATTGAGCATCAAACCACAGACCTAGATTTCTGACAGAATCAACCGGATGAAGAAGGCTACAAAGAATACTGACAGGAAAGTGGGAGGAAATCTTCTGACACTGAGCCTTAGAACCAAAGACAATAAATTCAGTTTTTTCTGGGTTGAGCTGCACATCATGAAGGCAGGCACTTAGCTTGGCGAGAGTAGCACAGGTATTATTATTGGAGAGATGGATGTATAGCTGAGTATCGTCCGCATAGAAGTGGAATTTAATATGCGGATGAAGGCGGATGATTTTGCTAAGTGGTGTAGTATGGTGTAGTCCAGATAGATATCACACAAAAGCAAATACAGAGTTGGAGAAGAGAAAAAAGAGAACTCATTCATTTTCAATTAGCTGGAGATACATAAAATACTGTACAAAAAAAAAAATTTTATGAGTTTTTTTTCCAGTCATCTTATCTTCTGAAAGAAGTCAAGTCTGTACATTTGACCAATTTCCATAGTGTATGTGAATAAGTAGCTAGATCAACAACTCCTGCTGCTAAACAAAAGCTGAATTAATTAAAGCTTTTTTTCCCAAAAAGGAAAAGTCATATCCACACAATTCCACAAGAATGGAATCAGAGGAATGTGGGATTTTTTTAATGTGCCTAAAATTGGGAATTTATATTACATGAACACTAATCAGCTGTTATATATTGATAACCAGATCACTGCATGCTAAATACCTCACTTTTTTCTTTGAAGATGCCATGACTTCAAAAACACTAGGAGGGTAGCTTTGCCAGATAACAGAAATTTTGTTTTAAGTATACATGTGGCAGGTTTTGTTTTAAAACGTCTTAAAATAAATGAGGTGGGAGCAAAAACTATATATTTTTTATGTTAAGATGGCCAAATTTTTTTATTTAAGTCTCTTAAATACAGGAATTTTAAGTAAAAAAGGTCATTAAAAATCTTCCTTTAGCTCAATCAATGTGTCAAGTTGAACTGATGTCACTGAACATTAAGTCAGTTGGGAGCTGAAAACCCTCATTTTAACTTCGAGATGGCCATGACTGTACTTGTATTGGAACTCCAAGGTGGAAAGAAAATAAGAATGTCCCTATTGTCATCTTTAATAAGTGTGCAAAATTTAACTGAGGTCAGCTGAACAATATGATAGACACTGCTAGGTGGCCATAACTTCGTTCATATTGGGACTTTAAGGTGAGCATAAAATAAGAATGTCCCTTTTGTCATCCTTAAAAAGTGCATAAAGTTTTAGCTGAGATCAGTTGAACAATAAGATAGCTGGAGGCTGAAAATGAATGAGAATGTCCCTTCTGCCAACCTTTATAAATGTGTAACTGAGCTAAGGGTTGATAAACCCTACATTTTAAGTTTAAGATGGCCATAACATCATTAATATTTAAATCATAAGGTAATAAGAGTCTTCTTTTGACCTACTTCAATATCAATATATGTTATATATGGAAAAAGAAAGGGGCCAGATGGCTTTATTCCAATTTTATGACTTTGGGGGGGGGGGGGGGGGGGGGCATAGCTCCAATTATATTAACCGTTTAAGGTCACCATAAAATCAGGATAATCTTTTGGTAAATCTTAATATATATGCCAAGTTTGGTTGAAAAAAGTGAAAAACTAAGTGAACTGGAAGACTAAAACCCTTTTTGTGACCTTAAGATTGCAGATACAGGGCTAAAACTTTGGCATGTGAAAGATTATCAAAAAGTAGCTGATTAAGTTATTCCAACAAAACGCCAAGATCCTGACCGTTTTTGAGATATAGACCAAGTACCCATTTTAAAAAAATTTACAAAAATAAAACACCTCCCATTCAGGCACCTATGGTCCCATTGATCAGAAAATCCTTTCCGACCTGTGGATTTAGGTCTAGAATGTACCTGATGAATTTTATAGCACAGAAGTGCGTGTTTTTTACGAAAATGCGATGACGGGGTGTTTTTGAAAAATGCTTAAGGTTACCTAAAGTAAAGCTTAAGGTCTCCGCAAAGTATCCCAAAATTTTTTCTCGCCCCTATAGTTTTAAAGTAAGATAAGAAGGAAAGAAAAATTTGAAAGCCCAAGAAGTTAATCAAGGGAGACCATAATCTGATGGGCCGCTTAATTATTCTAAAACTTCATTAACAAATAATTAAGAAAGATCCAGGCCTGATACTTACACAAGGTAATCTATGTGTG
This sequence comes from Sabellastarte sp. h YS-2021, assembly GCA_964017235.1. NCBI lineage: Eukaryota > Metazoa > Annelida > Polychaeta > Sabellida > Sabellidae > Sabellastarte > Sabellastarte sp. h YS-2021. The sequence continues at coordinate 81,575,404 of OZ024935.1, read as the reverse complement.
GCGTAGTACATATATGCAAGACAAGAGACAAATCGCTACAATAATCAATGAGAAAATTGTGATAAAGTGTTGGAAAATTTCACACTTTGGTTGGGGGTACATCGCTTGCAATTGCTCTGTAAACAGACAAACAGACAAATCTGCATGCCTTTAACAATTTTTCATCGACAAGGTATCTTTGAAAAGAAACAGTATGTCTCTGGGGCTTGTAGTTTTGGAGGGAAAAGTTGTTCACATGGACGCGTGATGCCATAATGTTAGCTGACATAACAATATCACTGATTTTCCCATTAATAATTCTTGAGCCGTTTTTAATAAACCATACATGCTTTGGTGGAGGTATGCACCCTCTGAGTGCTCTGGGTTTACCATACCTGCATGAGTAGTCTATCCATGTGATCTACTGCAGTTACTTACCTTGATAAAACAGAACCTCACATAGTTCTCCCCCAAGTGTTTGTGTTCCTTGCTGTAAAAAGCACTGGGTGGAATGGCTGCCAGTTTCTGCAATGCACAATGTACAAACATTCCAAGATGTATTTAATTATCATCTCAAATAAAAAATTATACAAAGTCACATGGATTTGATTTCCCAAGGAACAAGTATAATGAATTTCAGTGGAAGACAGCTTAATCGAGTTTGAGGTGGTAGTATGATCAAATGCAATTTTCAAAGCTGGGTCCTGAAACAAATATTTGTAGAAATTTGTATTTGTTCAATTTATTATGAGCAAAACTACAAATGTTTGACGGGTGAACATGAGACACAGATATAACAAAAATGCATTCTTTTTTTATACATCAAATGCAATGTACTGGATATGGAATCACTGTATATTAACACCATATATAAGTACAGAATATTTTATGTTTCTTTGCAATGTTTTTGCTGTTTTTAACTATGTATTTTTGGGACACCGACCATTTACATATGTGAACCAAAAGTTCAGCCAAGAATCAGATAAGAGTTTACAGACAATGTAACCTCGGTGTACTGAGAAGCAATTATTGATTGTCTCTGCTGGGAATGGGTCCCAGGGCCTTTAGATAACACACAGAAATAAACACAAGCCTAGCCAATAAACCTGCTGAGCTAAAGTGGAATCCCTCAAAGGCTTGTGTTAACAGAGCTGATATATGCGAGGATATTCCATAGGGCACAAATCAGTGTCGACAAAGTAAAATTTTGGAACAAATGCAGAAGATTTAACTGTATTTTAGCTATAATGAAAAGCACCTACTTGGCTGGAGATCAAAGTTGATCCAAACGATGATGCCAAATCTTAGCTTAACATGTTTGTGAATACAAACTTAATGCTGCTCCATTTTTTGCTAAACTTGAGCTGATTTTTGGCTCAACCTGAGCTTCATCCCTTTTTAAATATGGGCCTTGCGAACATATTCACTAAGTTTCTTATTCTTAAAATTAGAAATTTTTTAGAATATAGGCAGTTTCTTGGAAAAAAATTCATCAAGTTAGAAAAATTTCTAAGAGGAAGAATTTTTCGAAATTTCCATAAAAATTATGTTTGCAATTTCTTTTTTTGTTTCTCTTATAAATAATACCTTCATGTTGATCAACAACTAAAATACTAATGGAGTAAGGAATCTAAAATTTGCCAGAAATCTAAATTTCACCACTTTTAAATACCTTACTTAATTCTATGAGAAAAAGATATTTTGTCTTAAACTTGGTATTTTTCAGTTCAAAAAGCTTTAATTTACTATACATTCAATTAATCTCACCTCAATTCATTTACTTTATTGAAAGTTTCCACATGTGGCGAATTTCAGATACGTGGGGAATTTTACATTTCTAACTCTACCAAGTGTTTTTCTACATAGCTACCAAATCTAATATGTCATTATTACCTTTACACCTACCATATTTATCTGTACAAATGCCCTCTCAATATTAATCACCCCCCTCTCCTCTCAACCTTTGCAAAGTTCATATTTCGGGTTTTTACATCCCTCTGAACAGCCTGCACATTTGCAATTCTGGGATTCCAAAAAAAGATATGTTTTGGTTTTACCCCAATTGAATACTGCTTACAGGAAATAAAGAATATCAAAACGAAACATGGCAATATTGATCAGAGATGCATTAAAATCTGCAAAAATACCAGATAAAAGTTTTTAATCTTTTCAGTTTTAAGGTTTGTTTCTAATATTTTAAGCTCTTCCGCCATTATACATGCCGTCAAGCTACATCAAGGCTGCAAGTGCCCATTATCGCCCATTGCCACTGGATTTGAGAGTTGATTTTTTTATCTGTAATAGTTGCCCAACTTTTGAAAAATGCATTACCCCTGGGGCGTTTATATGGATAAATACGGAATCTTGACATTTGTGGAAGGTCAAGGAACACAATCGCTTTGATGATAGAGTCAGATGTATTTCCTTAAGAGCTGCTGATTGATGGGTAAAAGTATATCATAACTCACCTTATCCTTAGTTATCCATTTCACAAACTTGTAATCTTTTGGGTCATCACTACCATCTTCATATGGTGCATCTATTATAAAATATGTAAATAACTGAAACATTTGTAAAGCATCAAATGGATGAAAACCAAGTCTGAAATGATTAGCATAATTTGGTAGCCAGGTAACTACTTGCATTAACCATTGCCTAACTTGTTAGATGTTTCCAATGTACAGCATCACTGATGAAATACTGAAAATGTCATAGGCAAATGTAAACAATCAATATGGTGACTTGTGAGATGCTAGAAAAGTTGAAAGTTCACCCAAAAATTGCTACATAAACTGCGAATAAACATCATAATTAAATTCTTTTATCAAAACAAAAGATAAAATACTTTAAATTGGAACATTTTGTAGGTTATGGTTCCAAATATTAAGAATTCTAATGATCATGAAAAGTCCCAGATGAGGTGATATACATAAGAAAATAGTTAACCAGTACATTGGTTAACAATACTGGTGCTGGTCTATGCTTGGTAACCAAATATTTGGCTTGTACAGTTAATTATTTTAGCCTTAATGATGATATCTTATTGAGCATTGAGGTCCAACAAAGTAAAGTTCAAATTTAAAGATATGGTTGTTGACCAAAAAAAATATGCATCCGAACAGGAGAGGGGCCTTTTGTTTTCTGCACCTTTTAAACAGGATTTGAGACACAACAGCCTCCCAAAGTATTAACTGCCTATGCAAACAAATTAGTTTTGAAAGTTCAACAGCGACATCAGGAAAGGAACAGGTCTGCCTGAAAAGGTAGTCTACAGAGGGTATTTGGCACTAGGTACTGTCTTCTATGATTTGACAAGGTGGGGCATTCTACCAACACAACAAGAGTTCACTAATCACTAACCCAGTGTATTTAGAAGTCACCCATTTGAAGAACATCTCTGGACAATAAATGCAGTAGCACTGTCAACTAGGTGCACCAGAGATTTCAAATACACAAGAGTTAATGGAGCTATATGTGGCTACCTAGCTTTGTGAAGTCTGCCATCATAAAGTAACCTCCTTCTGGTACAATTGGCTCTAGGCCTGCTTTCCTCAGTAAATCTGCCAAGTAATCCCGTTTGGGTAGAAGCTCCAAGGCCAGAGATTTAAAGTAACATTCGGGTTTATCTAATATGGCAGTCTCCGTCTCTACACTGATGGCAAGGGCTTCCTATTAAAAAAATAAAATAGAATGGAATGTTTAATATAGGAATATATGACAAATTTGGATGCATTAGAGTGGTTTTTAACTATCGATCAGCTGTATTAAACCCATGAAGCCTGAAGGTTTCATTTATATTTTGGTGCAAATAAGGCATAAATTTTACCTGAAATTAAAACAACTCTAAGGACATCTTGGCTGTTCCATCAATGAAACATATGTGGTGATATCTTGGGTAACACAAAAAAGCATTTTATGTTGCTCTATTTTCATAGAATTTCTTATAAAATATTGAGAGATTGTCATTGTACATGCTTTCACTTTGTTGTAAGCTTTAAAATAGCATCAGAGATGCCCGTACCCCACAGCTTAGGGAAATATTTTTAACACCATGAGATATAGAAGTACTGTATCAGTACAAAGTTCAGGATACTTTCAGAGCACTGTCAGTTATATAAAGGTCCAAACAATGTTTAAATAGAGAAAATACTGTCTAAGAGAAAGACAATGCATGTACATCTGGCATGGCCGAATTATGGTTTAGATGTTTTGAATATTACCATGCATACAGAAGTGGTAATACATTCAATGAATGCTTATGTGTGGTGTTGGAGCAAAATTTGTGGCTCACTTGATGAAATACCATCTGTTACAATGGGAAGTTGTAAAAGTAAAATTCTTAATGAATTCTAATATGATTTTAACAGTGCTTAATTTGCATCAAAAGACAGACCCAAAGGTGCAACAAGATTTTAAAGGTCAAGGTCACTACGACAAGGTCAAAGGTCAAATCCTGGTCAGACCATGGCGTTGCACACCTACACCTCCTAACCAATGTCCCTACCAAGTATCAACTTCCTACACCTTACGGTTTCCGAGATATAGCCCGGACAAGATTTTATAGGTCAAGGTCACTACAGCAAGGTCAAAGGGCAAATCAAGGTCAGACCATGACGTTGCACACCTACACCCCCTGACCAATGTCCCTACCAAGTATCAACTTCCTACACCTTACGGTTTCCGAGATACAGCCCGGACAAACTTTTTCCTGCCGCCCGCCCATCCGGACACCATGGGTGAAAACAATACCCCGACAGCCCTTAAGGTCACTACGGCAAGGTCAAAGGTCAAATCCTGGTCAAACCATGACGTTGCACACCTACACCCCCTAACCAATGTCCCTAGTAAGTATCAACTTCCAACACCTTACGGTTTCCGAGATATAGCCCGGACAACATTTTATAGGTCAAGGTCACTACGGCAAGGTCAAAGGTCAAATCAAGGTCAAACCATGACGTTGCACACCTACACCCCCCAATCAACGTCCCTAGTAAGTATCAACTTCCTACACCTCACGGTTTCTGAGATATAGCCCGGACAAGATTTTATAGGTCAAGGTCTCTACGGCAAGGTCAAATCCTGGTCAGACCATGACGTTGCACACCTACACCTCCTAACTAATGCCCTAACTAAGTATCACCTTCCTACACCTTACAGTTTCCGAGATATAGCCTGGACAAGATTTTACAGGTCAAGGTCACTACAGGAAGGTCAAAGGTCAAATCAAGGTCACACCATGACCTTGCACACCTACACCCCCTAACCAATCTCCCTACCAAGTATCAACTTTCTACACCTTACAGTTTCCGAGATATAGCCTGGACAAGATTTTATAGGTCAAGGACACTACAGCAAGGTCAAAGGTCAAATCAAGGTCAGACCATGACATTGCTCACCTACACCTCCTAACCAATGTCCCTATCAAGTATCAACTTCCTATACCTTACGGTTTCCGAGATATAGCCCGGACAAGATTTTATAGGTCAAGGTCACTACGGCAAGGTCAAAGGTCAAATCAAGGTCAGACCATGACGTTGCACACCTACACATCCTAAGCAATGTCCCTAAAAAGTATCAACTTCCTACACCTTATGGTTTCTGAGATACAGACCAGACAAACTTTTTCCTGCTGCCTGCCCACCCGCCCATCCGGACACCATGGGTGAAAACAATACCCCGACAGCCCTTAAGGGCTGTGGCATAAAAATGGTATGCTATGTGTTAAAATCAAGCAAAAAATAACCAAAAATTTTAACCACTTATTTTGCTGCAAGTTGTTTGTTTTCAATTGTACACCAAGGGACAATGTACATAGAATTCAACATTTCTTTATTTACCATTCTATATTAATGACTTCAGAATTGCACAAAAGATATGTACACATTCACTGCACAGTCTACCATTTTAGAACATAGAGTAATAGGTGATTCCACATTGGTGATTTAATCATAAAAATACCACCCGATTGGAAAAGAAAAACCAGTCCCGATCCATGGACGGAATTTAGAGGTTTCTGACTGCTTTCTGAGCAACATTGTGATTGGTTATCAAAACCTTTAGATTGGCGCCCCAAAACTTTCTGATTGATTTTTGATTGCTCATGAATGGGTTATGAACCTTATGAGTACTACACAATCACTATGATTGACTTAAAACAGGAAATATTACTTTGTTAATGTCAAGACAGCTTTAAGATCTGTTTACGATGGGAACACAAGATCTGATAAGGATCGGCAACAGTTTACAATAATTTCAAACAGTATGAATTAATTGGGGACACACACAATTCACTCCAAGTGTAAGACCACTGACTTAGCCTGAGTCTTAATTTTAAGACTATGTCCAGGCACTTCTGTGAAACCAGGCTGATATTCAGATGTAGGTACTAACAGCTCTGAGGGTAATATTACCAGTATATGTGTAAGCTGGTACAGTGAGGAAGTTGTTAACGTTACCTTTGACCTCTCTGGTTTCCTGTTCAATTGTTGGCCCTGACTGGAAGTGGGAAAGCTGTTACTTTCTTGCTACCAATATTTTTTTTAAGTGCAAAAATGTTAACTGACAGTATGCAATACTTTTCCCCATTTGCCTCATGATTGTAATATGACCTGGACACTGTGTTTCAAATAAGGGTAAACCCAAACTGTAAGACAGTTGTAGAAGTAGTACTTCTAGTGAAAGTACCTGAATAGGTGTAAGCCAGGTGTAGATGAAGTCCCTTTTGTGACAGTACCTGTATAGGTGTAAGAACAGGTGCAGATGATGTCTTTAAGAGCACCTGTAAAGGTGTAAGACTGGTGTGCATACAGTCTATATAATGACAGCACCTGACAGTGTAGGTATCATACAGATGTAGATGCAGTCCCTAGAATTGACAGTTGCTGTGTAAGAACAGTTGTAGATGATGTCCTTGTAGTTACAGTACCTGAATAGCTGTAAGACAGGTGAAGGTAGTCCCAAATATAGTGACAGTACCTGTATAGGTGTTGGACAGGTATAGACACAGTTGCCCTGCATGATTTGACATGCATTCACCAGGTGTTTGGGTCCAATTGTCCAGCCAGTCTTCCAGCCTGTTGCACTGAATGCCTTGCCTGCACTGCCAATAGTCAGAGTCCTCTCCCACATGTTAGGCAGGTTCACTGAGATCACAACCAGTTGGTGAGTATTTTAATTACATTTAATCTTTAAAGCCAAGACATTACTTAAAACAAAGTGTTAATTTAACTATAATAACAGACCTACAAATCCTTGAGCAATACTTCAGCTCCCACTCTGCTCACTTTTACCAGACTCTTAATTTGAATTGGATTCTTCACAAATTTACATGCTACTAGATTTATAATGTTATCTGTTGCAGTGAATTTATAAGGATATTAACATTTAATTTATTACAATGTATAAAGACATATAAAACCACCAGTTTCTCTGCTTTAGACTTACCAGATAAAAACTTATCCTGATTATATAATTACATATATTTAAGTTATTAGATAGGGTACACCACCTATCCAAAATGTCAAGACTCACCTATTTTCATGTGCTGATTAGGTGGGTACACCATCCATTCATACACTTCATCCGCAAACACAATTACATCATGCTGTTTACACAGATCTGCCACCAGCTCTGTCTCTTCCTGAGTAAATATCTACAAACACACTCACATCTCTGTATTGGGGATGGGCTAGTTATATCAAGGTCAACAACAATGTCATGAGGAATTTCAAATTAAAATATTGTGACACAAACTGTTCCTTATTTTAACAAGTAGTGTAATATGCAATGAGTATGTAGACACTCAAAACTCAAAAATTGGCAAAATACTGTAAACCTTGTTGATATCAAACTATGTATGGTCAATGAAAAAGTTGCACTCTTTTTGCTGACAGAATTTCACATCTCGTCAGATAAACTTGACAGAAATTCTCAAACTTAATGACTGTGTGTAGAATTAAAATCTTTTCAAATATATCACACAATCTCAAATGTCCACAAATATTAAACAAGACAACAAATAAAACACATCCCATACCAAAAAGATTCACAAAAGTAAAAAGAAGTAATAAAAATAAAGGCAAGTAAAATAAATAAACATTGTTTACTATCATTTATACAGGTGTGTTTATATGTTTAAAATAAAAAAAAGAACTTTACAATCCAATTTTGACCTCAAGGGGAGGGGAGAAATCTGATGTTTTTTTAATCCCAGTCCATGATTTGCTATAACCTCACAAAGTATTCCAAAGCTCCTATCACAATAATGAAAGAGGCATGATGCAACCATGGCTGCAAGATCCCCTCTTTTGGCCAGGAGAAGACATAATGATATATAATCAGTATAATATCTGTTAAGATACCAGAAATATCCCAACTCAAAATATTTCACAAGAATTCCAACAATTTCAGTACATGCGCCACACGAAAAAGATGCCATGACTTCACGCTGTCTAGACAGGAAGGAAGTACGATGCTCCAAATGGCGAATGCACAGTACTAGGCCGGTCCCAGCCGGTTGGAAACACAGGACGTCTTTTTCTGACATTTGGCGGGCCAGTCTGCGCCGACCGGCTTAGCAATTGTCCATTGGATAAGATGTATTAATGCAATAAAATTAACCATTGGGGGGAGGGGAGGGGGTGTCATAAAAGTGATCTAGAAACATAAGGAGAATGCAAAAAAAAACAATTGCTGGGTCTGAAATATAGTGATGAAGAATAATTCAATGAAGCTTTGCAGTTTAATACCCTGCAAAATACAAAGAATTGAACTTTATGACCCCAGTTTCATTATGGACGGGGGAGGGAGGTGTCAAATAAAGTTGTTGGGGTTATTGGAATCCCAGGCCTTGGTTTCCTAATACTTCCCATTATATTCCAAATTTGAAACTGCAATAATAAAAGCAATATTAAGCAAAAACTCAAAATATTACCCATTTGGGGTGATAGAGTTGACACTGAAAGGCAAGAAGGGGACAAAAAGGCCATATTACTAAGTCTGAATAAGCCAGAACAATAATTCGATAAAATTTTACAAGGTTTCAGGCAGTAATTTTGTACACACAATTCAAAATGCAAGAACCTAACTTCATGACCATACTTTGACCTTGACATGGGGGGGAGCGAAGGCTTATGGGGGCAAATTTGATGTGTTTTTTTTTAATTTCTTGTCATGGTTAGCCATTACTTCCTAATATCTTCCAAAGCTCTAAATCCAAAAATAAAAGACATATTTGATATTTTACAAATCCCTTCTGCCTGTATGCAGCATACTAAAGACACCTGATTTGGCTGATTGTAAGTTATCCTTAACATTAAATGATGTGACTTTTGAAGCTATAATCCCACTTTCCATATTTCAATAACATACTGAAACTGTTTAAGGTCCATAACTGGAGAAGACATACACAATATATGCCAAAAAGGGTCAATTTCAGGGTGCTTTTTTTACCCTAAAGGATAATCAATCCACTCTCAAATTGTCAATTATGGTCCAAATAACTAGAAATTCAACTTGCACCAAGATTATAATGTGAGGAAGGCACTTGCCAAAGTTTGTTGATTTATGTAATTATCGTGCTGTCTGAGAAAATCTGGTGAAAAGGAGGTACAAGAAAAAAAAAGTTCTTTTTTTGGATCATGTGACCTTAAAATTTTGCAAATTTAATAAGTAAATTAAATTTTTATAAGTTAATACCCTATCCAATGGACAACTGCTTTACCGGTCGGCGCCACCGGTCCCGCCAAACGCCAGAAAAAGACGTCCTGTACATAGTACCAGAAGGACCGGTCAGTAGTGTGCATTCGCTAGGTGGCGCATCATACTTGCTTCCTGTCTAGACAGAGTGACGTCAGTTCATCTTTTTCGTTGTCCAAACAGATTTAGACCCTAGTAAGCTGGTAGCGGGGTCGGTTGGGTGGGCCTTGCCTGTCCATTGGATAGGGTATCAACTTATAAAAATTTAATTTACTTATTAAATTTGCAAATTTATTGCGTTAATACATCCTATCCAATGGACAATTGCTGAATAACTACTGCTTGGTAGGCGGGTAAGCAGCTAGGGACTTAAGTGAACTCATAACAAAACAAAAACTGAGATGGCCCATTTGACCTAGGGTCAGAGAACCCTGAAAGGTCAAGGTCGGCTGTCAACTTACCGGTTAACCCGGAAGTCTACCGACACTGCCCCCCCCCCCCTTTTCTTCCCCTCCCAGTGATGATCTGGGAAGGGAGAGAGAGTGAGAGGGGCTGAGTTCAGTCCCAGAAGAAATAACAACTTCCCAAGGGAAGCAAGTCAGAGTTTTTTTTTTGTTTTTTTTTTTGAATATATGTGCAATGAATATATTTACATTATGTACATATTTAACATATTTACAGTATGTACATATTTACATATATACAACATCTCCTCATTTCTGGGCCTGGTGGTGCACCTGTTGGGCAGCCACTACAGGTCCCAGCTGGAACAGCTCTGAGTCAGCCCAGGCAACATCCTTCAGATAAAACTGAGTGAAGGTGTTGTGTGATTTCCAGTGGCAGGCTGACAAGATCTGATCTAAGGAGATCCGTGAGTGGAAAGCCTTGGACGCAGCAAAGGCCCTAACATCATGGGCTTCAACCTGATGTAAGGAAAGGGCCTCCCGGTCAGAGCTCATAGTACAGAATCACAGTCTGTTTGATCCATGAGGAGATGGTGGCAGGTGAGATGTCCTTGTCAAACCCTTTCTTGAAGGAGACAAAACTAACTCCTTGTTCTGCCTGAGGTCTGTAGTCCTGTCCTAGTAGTAGCGCAGGGCTCTAACTGGACATAGGGACCTGTCACCCTTGAGTGACCTATCCAGGGAGGGCGCCAGAGCTGGAATGACCACTGGTGCCACACTATCTGGACCCTCCTTAGCCAGTTGGTTCTTGGATAGGAAGCTGGGTGAGGGGTACAAAGACACCTTGGACCAGTCTGACTGGTGTCTGATGTTCTTATGTAACCAAGCATGGATCTCACTCCTGCGTTAACCTGAACCCAAGGCCAGTAAGAAAACAGTCTTGAAGGTTAGATGTTTTAAGGAGGCCTCTTTAAGGGGTTCAAAGGGAGCCTTTCTGAGCTGGTGTAGCACCAGGGAAAGGTTCCAGGAGGGGATGCCCCTCCTGCCCTTAGGTCTGTCTCTGTGGAAGCTATCCAGGAGACGAGTGAGGTTTTCATCCTTGCTGACATTAATGGTTGAATTGCCAAGTTTATCAGCAATGGCTGATCTGTAGCCATCAATAGTACCTGGTTGCAACTTCTTGTCCTGAAATAAGTGCAGGAGGAAGTCAGCATTGGCTTTTAGAGGTGGTGCCCTGAAGTCCACCTAATTACTGAGGCACCACTTTTTAAAAATGGTCCACTTTGCCTCATAGATAGATCTGGTTGATCTTCTTTGAGGAGCCTCAATTCGTGCTGCCACTGCCTCAGAGAAGCCTTGCTCTTTGATTGCTGAGGCTCTAGGAGCCAGGCATGTAGGTTCAGATTCGACAGGTTCCTGTGAAGGACCTGGTTGAATGGCTGAGACACTAGGTTGGGTATGTTGGGCAGACACAGTGGGATCTGGCTTGACATTGCTACCAGGTCCCAAAACCAGGGCATGTTGGGCCACCCTGGTGCAATCAGAATTATTCTGTTGCAGGGGTAGTCCTGTAGCTTCTCCACCACTTTGCCCAAGATGGCTGCTGGAAGGCGTATGGGTCCAGGTCCTCCCAGGACAGGCTGAGTGCATCCACTGCCCAAGCCTGGGGGTCTGGGACCGGTGAGACAAACCGTGGAAGTTTGTTGTTGAACCTGGTGGCAAACAGGTCCATTTCAGCTTGGTGCCACCAGTTGCATATCGCTTGGAACACTTCTGGATGAAGTGACCACTCTGTTTGAATGGTCTGGCCAAGCCTGGATAGCTTGTCTGCTATCACGTTCAGCCGGCCAGGGATGTGACGTGCCCTGAGGGTTACTTGCTGCATGGTACACCAGGACAGGATTTCCACAGTAGGGCACACAGAGAGCCCGACTTCATCCCCCCCTCTTTGTTGATATAGGCAACCACTGTTGTGTTGTCTGTAGCTATCAGTACTGTCTTGTTGCAGTAGAGGGTTCGAAACTCTTCTGGAGCTAGAAAGACTGTTTTTAGCTCTAGATGGTTTATGTGCAACTTGCTTCTGGAAGGGACCAAGTTCCCCTTGCAGTGTGCTCGTCTAAGTGAGAGCCCCACCCTTCTTTTGATGCATCTGTAAATATTTGCAGAGCATGTTTAGAGGGTGTAATGGTTGACCTAGCAGCACATTGCTTTCCTCCAGCCACCACCTTAGATGGAAATGGAGCTATCTGGGGACCGGGATCACCTTTTCTAGTGACTCTGGGACCCTCCAGTTGTTTTCCAAGTGCCACTGTATGGGCCTCATGTGAAGTTGCCCTAGGTGGACTTGCTCTTCTGTTGCTGTGAGTAGACCTAGGAGGGACATGAACTGCCAGACCGGGCGTACCGGACCGGACAGTATTGACTGGATCTTGTCTGTCAAGGCCTGCCAAAGCTCTGGTGTGGGTTTGACCTTTCCCTCTTTCAGGTTGAACTGGTAACCTATGAAGTTGACAACCTGTCGGGAGCCAGTTCTGACTTTTCACCAGCCACCCTAGTTCTTGACAAAGGGTTACTAAGGTCTGTGTATACTGGAGGCAAGTGTCGTGGGTAGAGGCTCTCACCAGCCAATCGTCTAGGTACTGGTGGATCCTTATACCCCTCTGACGTGCCATGAGTTTGACCTCTTGGCCACCACTGTGAACTCCATGGGAGCTGTGGATAGACCAAAGGGTAGGGCTTTGAACTGGTAGGACGACCCTGGGGGTGAAGACGCATGTACTTCCTGGACTGACTGTGAATTGGTATATGGAAGTATGCGTCTTTGAAGTCTATGGATGTGACCCACTCCCTTGCCTGTAGGGAGGTTCTTATTGCCTCTGGGGTCCCCATCTTGAATGACTCTGAGTTTAAAAAGGTGTTCAAGGTGCTCAGGTCCAGGACAGGTCTCCACCGGTTGTTGGGCTTGGGAACCAACAATAGCCAGTTGCAAAAAACCCAGTGAGTTTTGATTTTCTACCGGTTGTACTGTATTCTTGTTCACCAGCTGATACAGTGCTTCTAAAAGGAAGGACTGCTTGGCTGGGTTGTGGTAGTTGCTTATTACAGTCGGTGACCCTGTCAAGTTGGGTCTGAACCGGAAGGGGAGGATGTACCCTCCCTCAATGTGGTGACTACATTTGGACTCGAACCCAGAGCTTCCCACTTCCTCCAACACCGGTTATAAGTGAAGCAATGCTCTGTAACAAGTTCCTGGTGGCTCCAAAGTTCTGCATAAACTCATTGGAGTTGGCAGAACTGGGTGAACTGAACTATTTCTGGTTTCTGGGAGAAGGCTCCGTAACCAAAGAATTGGGACATCACCTTTCTGTCTTACTTAATCCCTTGGTAGATCTCACAGTCCAGTAGACTGGTGTTCCAGGTTCAGTCTGGTTACTTCACCATTATCTCTCAGATGCTTGTGAAGCAACTGTCCCTGATGGTTTGCAAGCCAGCACCAACCAGCAACACACTCGGGAACCGGCAGCACTCCGGAACCGGCAATTCTCTGTAACCAGTAATTCTCTGTAACCGGTGAACTTGCTGTCAGCACTGGATTTGAAGCTGGTTCCTTGCCAGTAAGGATGGGAACAGCAGATTTCTGTAACCAGCAGCACTCCGGGGCCGGCAGCACTCCGGGACCAGCAGCACTCCGGAACCGGCAATACTCGGGAGCCGGTAATTCTCTGTATCAATAGCCCTGCTGTGTGTCACCAGCAACTCTGTGTAACCGGTAATCCTGTTTAACCGGTAGCCCTTGCTGGATTTCTGTGACCACAACCGGCAGTCTGAGCAGAACTGGTGCCGGTATTCCTCATCGCTGGCTAGTGACCCTACCGGTAGCCTGAACAGGACTGGTACCGGTCCAAAATTGTGCACTGGGGAGATAAGGGTCTCAGTGGTAGGTGAACCCTCTGAGCAGCCGAACCGGTGGTCTGAACAAGACTGGAACCGGTACCCCCAACAGTCACACCAGTGGAAAGGCCTCTGGTGGAGGTTCCAGTATCAAAACAGGGCTGATCACTGGTAACCACTGAAGGGGGGTTCCTTGACAGCTTCACAGGAACATGACTGGAACCGGTACCGCATTCTGTTCACAAGAAGGAATGCTGCATGGACGACACACGAGCTCTTACCAACGACTTCGTCTCGACGACAAGTACAAGGAAAGTTCTTCAAAACTGGTTATAAAGTGCTGGATAATGCCTCGTTTGAGTCCTGAAGGGGCACTGATATGTATGTACCACAATATATATATTTTCAGATGAAAATAAGCTTTAAATTCGTAGAATAAGTCGCGTTTCCTTCAAACTTCAAAACATGTCCGCACACTACACGCGCCAAACGAAAAAGATGAACTGACGTCCCTCTGTCTAGACAGGAAGCAAGTATGATGCGCCACCTAGCGAATGCACACTACTGACCGGTCCTGCTGGTACTATGTACAGGACGTCTTTTTCTGGCGTTTGGCGGGACCGGTCGCGCCCACCGGTAAAGCAATTGTCCATTGGATGTATTAACGCAATAAAATAATCATTTCTTCCTTTGCTCAGACCCTGCCCACATAAAAATGTCATAAAGTGTATTTATTAATTTGGGCGTAGAGTAAGGAATCTAAAATTCACCAGAAATCTAAATTTTGCCACCTCTAAAAACCTTACTTAATTCTGTGAAAAAAAAATGTTTGGTCTTAAACTTGGTATTTTTCAGTTCAAAAAGCCTTAATCTACTAGACATTCAACAAATGTCACCTCAATTCATTTATTTTATTAGTGTTTCCACATGTGGCGAATTTCAGATATGTGGCGAATTTTACATTTCTTACTCTAATCACAGACAAACAAATGAATGCACTCAAAACAATAAACCCCTTTGGCAGAGGTTATAACGAAATACAAATTCACGACAATGAAAAATGACAACTGGAAGTTAGACAATGGATTTTCTACAGTTTCTGTCTCTCTCAGCTTGTTCAGATAATAGAAGTATAGCAGGATTTACATATTAAATAATGATATAACTTATCATATCACTCACCTTTCCCAGTGGGTTGTTTGGAGTATTAAAAAATATTGCTTTGGTGTTGCTGTTGAATTTACTTGACAATTCCTCTGTGTCAAACTTAAAATCTGCACTTGATGTGGGATTTGGTTTCGTCTGAAAATTACAGGTCATACAGTCAGGGCATTTTGTTGACTAGTACATATTACATTTATATGCGTAAACTTGCTGCATTTTTGACAGTTATTTTTCCTCCACAATTGTATCGCAGCCAACAAAATAGGATTCATATGGTACACAATGGTGAAGAGATAAATCCTTATACTGCACAAAAAGAAAAACTTTTCCCATTGGGATAACCAGTACATTGCTACCAATTATTTCTGGGTATCAAGTAAATAAAATGTTCATACTGCATTAACAGCCACTCATCGTCAAAGATTGTTAGTGTGTATTTGTTCCACATTCTGCAAATAGTTACACCATATTTACTAGACATAAAAGGTACTGTTGACAAGTTATGTTTATTTTAATTTTAACTGGTGATACTGCTACCCAGCAATAATATGTGGCAACAGAGATGTTGCCAGCTTTTGATGAAAGGGGGGGAATTCCCCCCTTTGTCTAAAAAAAGGGGGGATTTCCAAAATAAAAAGGGGGATCCGATCCTCGATGCATTGGTTACTGTCATTGCCTTTACCCTGCTCAGAGTCCTTACTGATTACTAAACTGCTAGCATTATTGTTTCCATCTGTGTTGCACACCTTGGGATTGAAGAAATCACTAATGGATGTATTACCTAAACGTCTCTTCCGATTTATTTTAATTTCATTTGCATCCATATTTATCATTTAAACGCCTACCATATAACCACAATATATTTTTGTCTGCTACTGAAGACGTCTGTGTGCTCGATTCTGACTGGACGAGAATTAGAAAGGGGTCACGTCTCGATCAATAGAAAAATTCCTTACAGTTGAGTTCACGCATGCGCATTGACAACTCTTCCTGTCATCTAGCGATGATACAGCAAATATTTAGTGTATGTTAAGGTCGTGTAAGCTATTCCCTTCACGCATTGGGTCCCTGCATTTGCGTGTAGTAAACCTCTAAAATACCGCACTGTAGTTACGAAATCGCATGAGATTTAAAAAAAATTGCGAGATTCTTGCAATCGCACAGTCTGGCAACATCTCTGCGGCAAAGCAGTAGCTTTTTTAAAGGTAACACAGTGCTCCACAGGCAGCCAGTGAAGTGATTTGAGGACAGGTGAGATACGGGATCTTCTCCTGTTGCCACTGACTTCAGGTGTTAAGGCAATTTCTATGCACTGCAGGTTATGAAGGTGACTCTATGTAGAGGACATATTTACTTACTGGTCGTAGAGGTACAAACACTGGAGTTCCCCCTGCTGCTTTCACCATGGGCTCATAACAGTCAAAGTACGGCTCAATGATGATTACCTACAATCAATAGAAATAGTAGAGAGGTTTTGTGTTACGCTTTGTCAAAACCTTAAACACAAATGTATCTACATCAACAGTAGACGTGTATCAGGTTATTTTTAGTGTTTCAGGGGTCAATTACGTTATGTTTTATAAAGTGTGGCTTTCTTACATTCACTTACCCCCATCATTTTTATAAACAAAATACATAATACAAATAAATATGCCGCAGCCCCATAGGCATATAAATATGTACAAGTTTCAGTTCACTATATTTGACTATATGATTACCAGCGGCCTGTTTATAAAGTATGCATGTTTTGTAGCACATCAAAGAAACTACCATTTCTTTCATGTGGAAATTTTGCTTAACCCTACCATAATAAGTGTATCTATTTCAAACATAACGTATCTCTTAAGGGAATCATTTAAGGTTACGTGCCTTGTAAACATTGTGCTAAACCTCTCTAGTATTTCAGAGTGGCAGGAAGATTAGATGTGCAGTAGAATAATCGTTGCTGACAATGAACCATCTGGATTGGCCAGTGACAGTTTCAAATTTTCAAATATTCAACACAAACCTTTACCTTTTTATATAACTGAATATGCATGTGCTTATGACATATTTTATGCAGTTTTTATTCAACAAATTGACAGAATGGTCACACCTTTTTACTTCGTTAATGTTTACTGCCAAAGTGAAATAGAGAGACCATTTTCACCAGATGCTAAATGTAGAAAACTTTGAAATGACCCAAGTTTTTATTTGATTGACACATACTTCATCCTGGAGAGTGTTGTGGCTTTTTTACTTTATCGGTACAAGATTTGAGCAGTAATATAATCTTGATGTTTTTGGCAGATCCTTCTTTTCATATTTATCGCAAAAATTACATGCAAAGTACCTTGGGAGATTGGGGCTTGCTCCCATTTATAACTCGGCTGCCCCAGTGTTTAATGTTATAATGATCAACAATGAAGTAACATACGTGAATAATTGACTTTGCCTGATGTGTTATAAGTAATTTTTATTTATTCATTAGCACTACAAAACTGAGCTGAATATTCTGGTCCTATGATAACATGAGTAAAAAAAAGTCCACTGTTTAATTCACATAATTATCAGGACTTGGTGCTAGGGGCAGGTTGTATGACTTATCTTTTCAGTTTAACACTTTTTGATCAAGACTAATCATGAGTTTTGCCATCTGTCCCACCCCTCGAGGACAGTACTACAGCAGCCTCTGGAGTTACAAATTAACAAGGTCTTGGAATTGACACTGGGGTTGTACAGGATGGACTGCCAGACAGGTAACCTCTAAACATTTTACACATTTTGTTGTCATATGAGAAGCCCGAACTTTATGACTTTATGGAATCAACCATAAGTTGAAACTATTTCTCCAATGTCTGGGCTACCTCTCAATATTTATGCTGAGTAGTAGTCCTGTACAATGTGGTACAACAATGACATTAAACTCCGCAAATTTTAATCATTTCACTTACCTCATCCCCAGGATTGATAAGTCCCTGAACTGCACAGTACAGAGATCCATAGGCACCAACAGTGATCACGATCTCCTCATAGGGATCAATCTGACGCCCAAATATGGGTGAGTAGAGGTCAGCAAGTGCTTTCACTAGCCTGGGGTGACCCTATAAAGAAGAAAAGAGCAGCAAAACTCCAATGACAACACACATAATAATATATTAATGACAGCCTTGGGTTAGAATTTTCGGGAATTGTAAAGCTCAAAGATAAGGAGTCTTTCAGAAAAAAAACAGGGTAAGTTATGTAAAGATGCAGGAGAAATAACATTTAAGAAGAGAATATGTAGCTTCAGACAATATATCAAAACAAGACAAATTAATTGCAAGATAACATTAATTTGAAAAACTAAAAGTTATGAAGCTGTAGAACTAAATAATTGACCTATTTAAATGGAGATAGCACAATAAGGTAAAGAACATACAATAATAGCGATAATTGTAGCGATCCACAAAGCTTTGTGATCAAGAAAAATATATCTCAAACATGTCAATACAAAATATTCTGGCAGAGCCAAAGGTGACAATAAGGTCACACCATGACTACTGCACAACTACACCCTCCAACCAATATACCAAAAATAGCATCACAGATGCCCGTACCCCACAGCCTAGGGAAATATTTTTAACACCATGAGATATAGAAGTACTGTATCAGTAAAAAGTTCAGGATACTTTCAGAGCACTGTCAGTTATATAAAGGTATGTAAAGATGAAGTATTAAAACAAGATAATTCAATAACAAGATGACAGCATTAATCAGTAGACTAAAATTACAAGACTCTTTATCTACATCTGTATGGCTGAATTATGGTTTAGATGTTTTGAATATTACCATGCATACAGAAGTGGTAATACATTCAATGAATGCTTATGTGTGGTGTTGGAGCAAAATCTGTGGCTCACTTGATGAAATTCTATCTCTTACAATGGGAAGTTATAAAAGTAAAATTCTTAATAAATTCTAATATGACTTTAACAGTACTTAATCTGCATCAATTTATTTGGGGTTTTACGTCGCTTTCAACACTGTACAGGTCATATCATGACGGGTAGTTGGAAGGGCAGAGGAAACCAGTACATCCAGTTCGTTAGGGTTCTGTACTGTAAACTGCTGACCAACGGCAAGCAACTACCAGCTTTCCCACTTGAGGCCGTGCCAGGAATCGAACCCCGGCCTCAGAGGTGGGAGGCGAGAGTGTTACCACTCTGCCACCGTGGCCCCTTAATCTGCATCAAAAGACAGACCCAAAGGTGCAACAAGATTTTTAAGTTCAAGGTCACTACGACAAGGTCAAAGGTCCAATTAAGGTCACACCATGATAATGCACACTAGTCAGTGGAATCACCTCAGTTTTCATGGTCGATTATTCGTCCATTTTTCTGACTGATGATCGACCCATAATCGACTTTTATACTCCACTGTCATGAAACACTTTCCGGGATGAAGTGTATTCCAATCCGGTAAGAATAACGGTGTTTCCGACATACAGAATCTACCAAAAGCACCCACTTCCGGTAAATATGGCGGTAGTTGTAAACAAGCCCAAAATTCGTGACAAATCTATTAGTTTATTAAAGGAAAGTGTTGGAAACTGCCTTAAATATAAAAGAATATGTGGATATTGAGACACATAAGGAAGGGTAAGATTTAATCGATTTCTAGAAGTTGTCAGTGACCGAACACGATTGTACCATGACACCGACGATTGATCGAACGTTGGTCTAATCGTCCACCCACTAATGCACACCTATAACCCCTAACCAATGTCCCTACCAAGTATCAACTTCCCACACCTTAAAGTTTCCGAGATATAGCCCAGAAAAGATTTTATAGGTCAAGGTCACTACGGCAAGGTCAAATCAAGGTCAGACCATGACACTGCAGAACTACACCCCCTAACCAATGTCCCTAGTAGGTATCAACTTCCTACACCTCACGGTTTCCGAGATATAGCCCGGACAAGATTTTATAGGTCAAGGTCACTATGGCAAGGTCAAAGGTCAAATCAAGGTTAGACCATGACGTTGCACAACTACACCCCCTAACCAATGTCCCTACCAAGTATCAGCTTCCTATACCTTACGGTTTCCGAGATATAGCCCAGACAAGATTTTATAGGTCAAGGTCATTACGGCAAGGTCAAAGGTCAAATCAAGGTCAGACCATGACGTTACACACTTACACCCCCTAACCAATGTCCCTACCAAGTATCAACTTCCTACACCTTACGGTTTCTGAGATACAGCCCGGACAAACTTTTTCCTGACGCCTGCCCGCTCATCCGGACACCATGGGTGAAAACAATACCCCAACAGCCCTTAAAAACAAATTCCTACACCACACAGATTCCGAGATATAGCCTAGAAAAGATTTTAAAGGGCAAGATCTAAGGTTAAATCAAAGTCACACTACGATGTTGCACATCTATACCCACAAACCATGTCCCTGTCAAGTATCAACTTCCTATACCTTATGATTTCTGAGTTATAATCACAGAGAAACGCTTAGATTCCTACCTCCCTGTGTCTTCCCTGGTATGATCTGGCTATGTTAATGGACCAACCCTTACTCAATACAGTTATTATAGTTGTGCCTTAGAGTTTGTCATATGAGGGAGATTCAGCACTATAGAAAAGTTATCAGATAAGATTAGATTAAATCATTTTAATAGACACTTGACACCTTATTTTTTAACGACTTATTAACAACAGCTGTCATATTGCTTTAGTAATACTTCCAGGTGATTACAAATTAAATGTGGGTAATTGGAAATAGGTTAGTTGAGGTACAACAGATACTTAGCCCTGAGTTATACCCAGACCACGGCCAGGTTTTTTTTGCAAATAGAAGCTATGCGAAATATGGTCATATGATAACATTCAAAGTTTGTGGCCGGTAAACCCATGAATACTTACATAGCTGCGTGTATACTGATATGCCAATGGAGATGTAGCTTGTGCTACCTGAACTAGAGACTGTCTCACATGATCTGGTGGAAAGGTATCTGGAAAACCCTGGAACACAGATTAACTGATTGATACAAATAGAAAAATGTGCCACACAGCAAATACAGTGTACGGTGGTAAAAAATTACATAGTAAAGATAACGGCAAGTAAAATGCATAATCTCTGTTACCTTTCTTTTATATAGGTTTTTATAACAAGAAAAAAGAACATTATAACCCTTTTTTGACCTGAAAGGGTGGGGAGGATTTCGATGTTCTTTTTTGGAATCCTAGGCCATGATTTGCTATAACCTGCCAAAATATTCCAAGGCAAGAATTTTACAAAAAACCGTATCACTATGTGTTAAATGTCTTGATCACTACCACTAGTAATTTTGTTACCAATCAGCATAACAGTTTAGTTTTTGTAGAACAAATTTAAACTCTTTTCAAATGCAACTTTTACTGAAAATTTGGAAAATTCTTATTCTTAAAAATTTTTCCTTAATCCTTTTTACAAGGAAAATTCTTGTGTTCTAAGAAAATTCTTACTGTTAAAATGGGAATTTTAGTGAATATGGGCCCATGAAGGACCTTTTCCTTTAATTTGCCTTTAATTTACTTTTTTTCCCTTTAATTTACTCAAATTTTCTGTAATTCCTGGCTGACCAGAAGTATTTTATGGTTCAAGTGTATCACGAAAACAGGCAAAGGAAAATGTGATGATTACCTGTCCCAAGTTCAGTGCCTGATGATCCATTGCCAGCTTCCCAAACTCAACCCTAAAAATCACTCAATGCAAAAATTTAATTGAACAAGTTGTGTTTTATTGTACATTTACACTAAGCAGAACAATCTGCTTAACGACAGTGCTATTTGACCCATCTGGAATAGACAAATACATCCCATTCTCTAGTAATTGACAATCAGCTAACTGAAAGACAGATTCTCAGGGATCAATGTCACTGAGGATGAGATCCAATGACAATGCAATTTTAAGTGGCCATTCAAGTCATTATGTATTCCCCTATACCTGGGATCAAACACAGGTCCTCTGTGTTCCTAACTTCCTAGGCAAGTGTTTTGTCCCATGAGGACACAGTTTCAGATAACTGTAGTTCACTGAACTCGAATTTTGTCATAATGCAATCTAGTCCATATGAACTACACTGTAACTGACAAATAAACTGGAAAAAGGTTTTTGCTGACAAAAACGAAGCGGCCCTGATAAAAAAGTGCGAAGTAATCCGTAAAAGATGTTAGCATATGCAATACAGGGTTCGCGAAGTACCTGTAAAATATGGAGTCCAACGGGTACATGACCTCCAAAAAATGGAGTCCCAATCATTTTTTTCTGAGTCCAGTGTTTGTGTTAGGGTTATGAAATGTTGGGTACCTTATGGCACATCAAAAATGGGGTACCATTGTGTGAAAATGGGGTGCAAATAATATTTTTTCCCCTTATTTCTGGATACATTAAAAATATAGAAGCACTGTTTAATTTCTTTTCTACTGATAAATAATATGTATCTGTCGATAAATCAATTTTAAAAATATTTTTAAAAGCTGAACTCCAGTCAACAAACTTCATTTTAGTGCAATTTGAGTGAAATTTTTTTTGTATGATTATTTTATTTAAGCTACAAATATGGCATTTATACTCTTTCAAAGAAAAATATTTATACTTTCTGTTGCTTTTTGTTTGATAAAAATTTGTTGGGTGGTTCCAGAGATATAGTTCTTTTGTTACATTCCCTGTTTAATATTTGTTACAGCTTTTATTTTCCGAGAGACTTTCCGGGGTTAAATATCAAGAGTTTCCGAGATTTAGTGTAGTTCATCTCCCACGAAAGTTCACCATCCTGGCTTGTTGTTTCGATTGTTTCCGTGCAGAAATCAGGCTTTGATTAGATTTGCTAGTGTACGACACCAGCACTGACTGGTTGTTTTGGGAGAATCTTGTCACGCATGAAATCTCGCTTACTACTAACAATGGCCCTATTATTATGGTGGACGTAAACAACTTGCCAGGAAATCGCTCGAAACCATTTAATTTTAAAATATAAAGCTTATCTTCAGTGTTATATATATTGTGTGCATATCTACGCTTCCTGCCAACCGAAATTCACTTCTAAAGCAGAAATATTTTGTTCATAAAAATCGCGTCCCAACGGACTCAGTGACAACCGAAATTCGCGGCCAAATCTGAAATACCGCGTGTTTAACATACTCGGACGGCGTAATCGCGAACCCTGCAATATGTTGGTAATGCTTATAATTGTATGAACGGTAAATTAATTCTAAAGAAACCTTCCTGTGAGTAAGCCTAATCAATGTGTCAAGTTTAACTAATGTTAGTTGAACAGTAAGTCAGTTGGGGGCTGAAAAGCCATTTTTTACTGTAACATGGCCATAGGTGGACTTCAAGATGGACAGAAAACAAGAATGTCCCTTTTGCCATCCTTTATAGGTGTGCAAAGTTTAACTGAGGTCAGTTGAACAATAAGATAGTTGGAGGCTGAAAAACCCCTTATTTCACTTTAAGGTGGCTACAACTCCATTCATATTGAGAGTTTAAGGTGACCATAAGTATTGTTTTTATCTATTTTAATACCAGTGATAATTTAGATATAAAAAAATGGAAAAAGAAAGGAGGCAGAGGATTTTATTCCAATTTGATGACTTTAAGCAGGCCATAGGTCCATTAATATTTTGAATTTAAGGTCACCATAAAGTCAGAATATTCCTTTGGCAAATCTTAATATATGTGCCAAGTTTGGTTGAAAAAAGTGAAAAACTAAGTGAACTGGAGGGCTAAAACCCCCTTTTTTGACATTAAGGTGACCTTAAGATTGCAGATACAGGGCTAAAACTTCGGCATGTGAAAGATAATCAAAAAGTAGCTGAATAAGTTATCCAACAAAACGCTGAAATCCTGACCATTTTTGAGATACAGACCAAGTATCCATTTTTAAAAAATTTACGAAAATAAAATGTCTCCCATTCAGGCATCAATGGTCTGATTTATCAGAAAATCCTTTTCCGACCTTCGAAATTTGGTCTAGAATGTACCTGATAAATTTTATAGCACAGGTGTGTGTGTTTTTTTCTGAAACGCGATGACAGGGCGTTTTTGAAAAATGCTTAAGGTTACCTTAAGTAAAGCTTAAGGTCTGCGCAAAAGTATCCCAAAAAATTTTTCCCGCCCCTATAGTTTTAAAGAAAGATAAGAAGGAAAGAAAAATTTGAAAGCCCAAGAAGTTATTCAAGGGAGACCATAATCCTGCGGTGGCGGCGATCAGTCGAACTTCGGTGAAAACAAATAAACGTCCCTGACGGGCCGCTTAATTATCCTATACCTAGCCAGGACACTGTGACACTCTATCCATATCTGTATACCTCTCCCAAAACAATGAATATTGCTGAGATGATTAAATATCTACACAAACAAGAGACTCTACCTGAGACTGCACACTAAATGCTTCAATCTATTTTGAGTATTCAAGAATGTTTGTTAAAATCCTTAATTCATCCTATCATCCAAAAAATACAATAAGCTTTCTACACTCACCATATATTGTTTCCAGAGCCTTCAAGCCTTTTAGCCATGGCTAGCTTCTTGCTGGCCATCTCTGCCTGTATACAAATACAAGCAAACCAAGAAGTACATCATTATTAGCTATACCTTACTGGGAGATTATTGTTTCAAACTGAAGTCTTAATGAATGTGCTGACAGCCAGTCAGTCTGTGGTTGGCTAGAGGACATTACTGATCACGTTTAAAGCTTTCATCTACCATGTTGTTTGGTTTCACAAACTGTTGACTTTTTTTTCTGTTGGCACATTTTTCATATTTTAATCTTGCTCACATTGTTTTTCATGTGTGTTGACACAGGCAATATTGGATGTGTCAGGCTGATCATCATTGATGGTTGTCCATTTTTGTAGCATATCGCAATGAAAAAACCTATATTATAGTAAATCTGTGAAACCAGTCATTTGCGCATAATGTTAATGAAGCTCCAAGCATTATGTGAAATGACAGAACACAAATGAATGAAAGAAAGAGTAATTCCTCTTTGTATGCACCTTTTTTACTTCCAACATACAATTGTATAAACTGCTATAAAACAGGAAATTAAAGAACACTGTGATGCATAAAAATTAGGAATAACTAAATAGATAACTGTGATGCATAAACTATGAAAATTCAAGGGATTCCTTTGGAATAAAAACGAACAAAAAAATTCTACTAAATTACAATACTGGAGAATTTATTTGAAGAGGCATTTTTTTCCAGGAGCCATTTGTTTTGTGCACAGATTTTTCATATGTTGTCAAAAGGTAAAGTTTCATTACCTTGTCAATCTTCCCCATTGATTTTCAGGATAATTAAGTATATTTTAAAATAGGTTTTAATTGTTCAGAAGAGTTAGATAATTATAACATATCATTGAGAACATCCCAATAAAACATATGGCCAACCCTCCTCTGTTATCTAATCTAATCTATTGCTTTGCAAGCACAATATCTTCCCCACAGAGGGGAACTCAGTGCGCTAATTAAACAAAATCATTATCATAGGGAGAGTCGAGGGGTGTTGAAGGTTAGTAATCCAGGATTGTGGGTGTTATACAATCTTGTTATATAAATTATATAATTGATAACATCCCAATAAACATATGGACAACCCTCCTCTGTTATACATACTTAACCCCTTCACAATGCGGAGCCATGAAAAAATACCAACGAAAGCTGTCTGGCCTTTTACGAAATTAGCAAATTTTCTAAATAGAAATATCTGATCTGTTCCGCCAGCAGCCACTCTTATATGTGAAAGCAGTAAATTAAATTTTAAAATTACGCTGTGCTGTGCCGTACATATATAAAATAGGTTTAACTGAAGTATATGTCACAGTTGACAAATCAAATTTAGAAACAACAAAGATTAACAATAAATTGCATTCAACTGATTACCCCCACTCACTTTACCTCCCTCCCAATTTTTTTCAGTTTTCAATAAAGACTATCAATCCTGTAGAAGGCTTTTTGATGTATGCTAGATGGATGGAGTAACATGAGAGAGTACATTGCAATCAATGATGCATCTGTTGATTCGAGTTCCTACAAAAATGATACATTAACAATAATTTAGGATCAGTAACCTGTAACTAGAGATCAGACTATTTTACTACTATGTATACAGCTACTCATTTGAGTAACCCCCACTTTACCTTAATCTTAATTGAACTGATAATTCTGTTCTATCAATTGATGAAATTAGAACAGAAATGCCATTTACTCGTAACTTCTTCATTTTTCCACTTTGAATAAAAAAGAGGCCTACAAGTTGAACATAATATGACATTATAAAACCAATGGAGTCTGCAATTCCTCTAGTGGAGAATGAAATTGACATCTCCGCTAGTGGAAATGCAAATTATAAGTACACGTATTAAACAAGTGATCTGAATCTCCCCTAATGGAGATAAAAAATTGTGATATCTCCTAGTGGAATTTCCAGTTTCCCCAAATTAAGATTTCCACTGTGACAAATCACATATACATATCCATTGTTAATCAACTACATTAAGGGTTAATTTTAGTTAAAATACTACTACTCAAATTTGAACTGATACATTATCTAATACATAGGTGTCACCTTTCCATGCCGCATTTCTACCTTCGGTTATGATGTGACCATGTTCTATTCACTTTGTATTGTGATAGGACACATTAAGTGGGATTCAAATTTCAGTAGGAACTCTTTACAAGTTAACAGAGGCTCTAAAATGTTATTCAGGACTGCCTTTTTGAAATGTTTGAAAACCTATCATGACCTTTCATGAGCTGTACCAAAATATACATGCTTGAGAGTGGGTGATAAAAGGGGAGGATGGATACACAAGGCTGTAGATTCTTCAACATGCAATAGCCAGACATGAGGTCTTTTTAGAGCTATAGGGATGAGTTCGTCAATCAGAAGGAAAACAAATGCATACAGAAATGACTATAAGGAAAGGTGTGACCTAAAAACTACAGAGATTTTGAGGTTAACTGTTATCAGAATGGATTAAATTGTCACTGCTATTTTAGAAGATTAAAGCTAACTGTACCTTCCATGACCTGAGGTTTTTTAAGTGTTAAAAAGATGAGCCAAATAGTCTATCAATTTTTTTTAAAAAATATTTTACATCCAACAGGAGGTTATGTTTTTGGGTGTGTTTATCTGTATTCTGTCTCTTTGTTTCTCTCCGTTTGTTTGTGATAACTACAAAAGTAATGAGCAGATCTTTTTGAAATTGTTTTTGTGGTTAGGGATCGAAAAGAGGAAGAAGTACTTAAATTATCGGAAAGATCTGTATCACATTCTGGGTAATATAAAATATGATGAATATTTAAAAAGTGACATTTTCAATGTATTTTCAATAAATTTGGCTTTTAGGCAGACATGACTCCATAAGTAAAGAGTAGATCTTCATGAATTTCGTTATGTGGGTAGTGAGGCTAGGGCCTGCCACATGAAAGAGTGTTTCCACTTTGGGAAGATCTCGATCATATTCTGGCTACAAAAAAGTCCTGAATTTTTGGAAATGCTCCCTGTTGGAGATCTTTCTGGTCCTAACTTTTAAATTTTATTGTACACCCAAGAAGATACCAGAAACAGGTCTGTAATGTTATTTATTTAAAAGGTTTACATTTTAATATTTTTCACAATCAATTAGACTGTACTGGTTAAAGACTCCACTTTAAGTTTGAACCCTGAATTGTCAATATATGTTGGATATATGGGGATTAGTCTTTCCACATACCTTAGTTTTAGGGGATACTGCCTGTAGTTGGTGAATGGGATATTACTAGTACATGTCAATCATCAGTCGACAGAAATATGTATTCATTATTGCTATATCTGTCAACTAGCAGTCAACACCCGAGTTAATGGTTATATTACCTTCCTACAGCACTGTGGAATTAAACCTCTTGGTACACTGAAATATGTTATTCATAGTATTCTGTACAATGACATAATGGATGATGAGGCACATTTGTGGTGAGTGTTTCAGTAGTTTACACGGGCTGCAAGCTCTTCATCCCGGAACTGAATTTGATACAGCTGCATATTTCTCCTGTGGTTGGCAAAGGGGTTAATATGTTTGAATATGCATTCATTAATTTGTCAATTATATTGAAGAAATAATAAATATGACATTTCTCTGACAGTATTACTGTTATAGTTATTTTTTTGGTGATAAAATATCAGTTAAGTATTTAATCTAGCATGCAACATATACCATTTCCCAACTTAGTGAGTTTCAATAAAATAGGCTATTATAACTTTTGAAACTAAAATACCTGGTATAAAGAAGTTCTCCAACTGAAAGTAATAAGTGAAATAATTACATACTGGACAGGATGGAATACACCTTCAAATATCCATTTTGCTCAGAATATATTTCATATAACCATTCAGAATACATTAGAACCTCTGACCTTCTATGATCCAAATTTTTAACTAGACTAAGGACGCATCTGTGGCCAGATGCTGGATGTATCCACCGACAAAGGCCAACTAACATAGTTTAGAAGATAAACAGCATTTTTCGTTAATAAGCAAGCTGAAAGCACTTTTAAGTTTGGTTACCCTTATTTGACCCTGTAGCAGGGGCCCAAGGTGAAGTCTGACCTGATCAAAAGATTCACAGCCCATGATTTCCTATAAGTCGTTTTCACATTGCAAACCTCTAGGACCAATAATAAGCAGGAGGGGCCCAAGGTCAAATCTGACCACATGAAAAGATTTGCAGCCCATGACTTCCTATAAGTTGTTTTTATGTTAATGAGTTATTTGAGAAATACTGGCTATCTGCAATACTTCTAGAGATAATTCGCATTTACTCATTTTGAGTAGGTGAATAATTAGCTACGGGTCTGAAACTTCACCAAGTGAAAGCTCTCTCAAAAGTAGGCGAATGAGTTATTTGAGAAAAATTGGCTACCTACAATACTTTTAGAGATAATTCAAATTTACTCATTTTCAGTAGGTGAGTAATTACCTACGGGTCTGGAACTTCACCATGTGAAAGCTGTCCCAAAAGTAGATGAATGAGTTATTTGATAAAAATTGGATATCTGCAATACTTTTAGAGATAATTAGTATTTACTCATTTTGAGTAGGTGAATAATTAGCTACAGGTCTGAAACTTCACCAAGTGAAAGGTCTCCCAAAAGTAGGTGTAGGAGTTATTTGACAAAAATTGGCTATGCGGAATACTTTTAGAGATAATTTGCATTTACTCATTTTCAGTAGGTGAGTAATTACCTACGGGTCTGAAACTTCACCAAGTGAAAGCTCTCCCAAAAGTAGGTGAATGAGTTATTTGAGAAAAATTGGCTATCTGCAATACTTTTAGAGATAATTCGCATTTACTCATTTTGTGTAGGTGAATAATTAGCTACAGGTCTGAAACTTCACCAAGTGAAAGGTCTCCCCAAAGTAGGTGAAGGAGTTATTTGACAAAAATTGGCTATCTGGAATACTTTTAAAGATAATTTGCATTTACTCATTTTGAGTAGGTGAATAATTAGCTATGGGTCTGAAACTTCACCAAGTGAAAGCTCTCCCAAAAGTAGATGAATGAGTTATTTGATAAAAATTAGATATCTGCAATACTTTTAGAGATAATTAGCATTTACTCATTTTGAGTAGGTGAATAATTAGCTACACATCCTAAACTTCACCAAGTGAAAGGTCTCCCAAAAGTAGGTGAAGGAGTTATTTGACAAAAATTGGCTATCTGGAATACTTTTAGAGATAATTTGCATTTACTCATTTTCAGTAGGTGAGTAATTAGCTACGGGTCTGAAACTTCACCAAGTGAAAGCTCTCCCAAAAGTAGGTGAATGAGTTATTTGAGAAAAATTGGCTATCTGCAATACTTTTAGAGATAATTCACATTTACTCATTTTGAGTAGGTGAGTAATTACCTACAGGTCTGGAACTTCAGCATGTGAAAGCTCTCCCAAAAGTAGGTGAATGAGTTATTTAAGAAAAATTTGCTATCTGCAATACTTTTAGAGAAAATGCAGAATTACTCATTTTTAGTAGGCAAGTAATTTAGCCACAGGCCTAATTTAGACATAAAGCCTACCAATAGAATACTGTGGTGCACCCTCTAATATACCTTGCAAACTTGAGAAGGCTAGCTATAATATTTTTTTCATTAGAGCGGTAATGGTGAAATCTCTCTACACACTGCGGCTATCCAGTGGATACAATGATTTACTCAACAGTGAGAACCTGAAAGTAGATATTGGTAAGCTATGCCATGACATAGAGGTCTGCAATTTCACTCTGTTATAGCTGACCAAAAATTATGTGAATAACATATTTAAACAAAATACTGTAAATGTAATAGTTTTCACGTTATAACTGATTTACTCAACAGTGATAACCTCAAAGTAGCTATTACTCAGCTATGCAATGAGCTACATGTCTGAATTTTTTCTATGTTATAGCTGACCCAAAATTAGGTGAACAACATATTTAAGCAAAATACTGTAAATACAATAGTTTTCAAGTTACAACTGATTTACTCAATAGTGAAAACCTGAAAATAGCTATTGCTCAGCTATGCCATGAGCTATAAGTCTGTAATTTCACGACGTTATAGCTGACCCAAAAGTAGGTGAACAACATATTTTAACAAAATACTCCAAATGCAATATTTTTCAAGTTACAAGTCATTTACTCAACAGTCAGTACCTGAAAATAGCTATTGCTCAGTTGTGCCATGAGCTACAGGTCTGTAATTTCACTATGTTATAGCTGACCCAAAAGTAGCTGAATAACATATTTACACAAATTTCTGTAAATGCAATAGTTTTCCAATTACAACTGATTTACTCAACAGTGTGAACTTCAAAGTAGCTATTACTCGGCTATGTAATGAGCCACATGTCTGGAACTTCACTATGTTATAGCTGACTCCAAAATAGGTGAATAACATATTGAAACAAAATACTCTAAATGTAATACTTTTGAAGTTATAAGCAATTTACTCAACAGTGATAACCTAAAAGTAGCTATTACTCAGCTATGCCATGAGCTACAGGTCTGAAATTTTACTATGTTATAGCTGACCCAAAAGTAGCTGAATAACATATTTACACAAATTTCTGTAAATGCAATAGTTTTCCAATTACAACTGATTTACTCAACAGTGTGAACTTCAAAGTAGCTATTACTCAGCTATGCAATGAACCACAGGTCTGGAACTTCACTATGTTATAGCTGACTCCGAAATAGGTGAATAACATATTGAAACAAAATACTCTAAATGTAATACTTTTGAAGTTATAAGCAATTTACTCAACAGTGATAACCTAAAAGTAGCTATTACTCAGCTATGCCATGAGCTACAGGTCTGAAATTTTACTATGTTATAGCTGACCCAAAAATAGCTGAATAACATATTTACACAAATTTCTGTAAATGCAATAGTTTTCCAATTACAACTGATTTACTCAACAGTGTGAACTTCAAAGTAGCTATTACTCAGCTATGCAATGAGCCACAGGTCTGGAACTTCACTATGTTATAGCTGACTCCGAAATAGGTGAATAACATATTGAAACAAAATACTCTAAATGTAATACTTTTGAAGTTATAAGCAATTTACTCAACAGTGATAACCTAAAAGTAGCTATTA
Organism: Sabellastarte sp. h YS-2021; assembly: GCA_964017235.1. Classification (NCBI taxonomy): domain Eukaryota; kingdom Metazoa; phylum Annelida; class Polychaeta; order Sabellida; family Sabellidae; genus Sabellastarte; species Sabellastarte sp. h YS-2021. The sequence goes on along the minus strand of OZ024935.1, from coordinate 81,543,637 downwards.
CTCAGCTATGCCATGAGCTACAGGTCTGAAATTTTACTATGTTATAGCTGACCCAAAAATAGCTGAATAACATATTGAAACAAAATACTCTAAATGCAACAGTTTTCAAGTTACAAGTGATTTTACTCACGATGGAAGTTACTGAAAAGCCCAAAAGTAGCTATTACTCACTTAGCTATTGAGACAGACACCCAAGTTACTCACCATGTTGTAGCTATGAAAAAAGTATCTGAATAACATATTTTAACAAAATGCTCTAAATGCAACACTTTTCAAGTTACAAGTGATTTAGTGCATGATTTCATGAATTTTAATGCATTTTAGACATTTTTGTCTACCAGAGGCCTAATTTAGACATAAAGCCTACCAAAAAGATAGGGTGGCGAGTCCTCTAGCATACCAAGCCACCTGCCAAATATGAAAGAAATCTGGAAAGAAATGTGGACTGTAGGTCGCTAACAAGCAATATTCCACATTTTAGACATTTTTGTCTACCACAGGCCTAATTTAGACATAAAGCCTACCAAAAAGATAGAGTGGCGAGTCCTCTACCATATCAAGCCACCTGCCAAATATGAAAGAAATCCGGAAAGAAATGTGGACTGTAGGTTGCTAACAAGAAATCTCTGCGGACGCGGACGAGGGCGCGGACGACGACGATGATGAATCCATAGTATCCCCGCTTCGCGTCGGGGATACAATTATGAAACCTCAAACCCACTCTCTCATCTTCATTTAGATCATTCTGTTTTTTTTTTTGTTAGCCCTGCTATTATCTGCCCTATCTATTATTATCTAACCTAATTGTTACTCCCCCAAGAGAGTCCATAAAGGCGTTGTACGGAAGAATGTCCATCTGGAAGAATGTCCATCAGGTGCTATGCCCATCAGAACAATGCCCATCAGGAAATTTTCCCGTCACCAATTTTTCAGGGCTGGAATTTTGTCCATCAATTTTTTTACACATCACTTTTTACTTAAACTTTACTTATTTAAATATTTAGTAACTTTTAAAGTAAAGAAGCCCAACTAGGTGAGCTTGGCTGCATTTCCAACAGAACTTAATTAAGTTTGAACCTACTGAAGCAGTTTTTCTATTTGGTATACAAAATAAATAAAAGGTTTCTATAGAGATACTGATTACATTCAAGCATGTATGTATAAAGTGCAAGTGGAAATCTTTTTGTCAACCTTGTAAATTCTATGGTCCTGAGTACATACCTAAGGTCAAACTGTGTGTGAACTGTATCAATCATACACAACCCCAAAGTCTTTGATGCAGCCCCTTTTAATTATATTCAAGCATGTACATATTTAAGTGTTAACTAAAAGCTTGCGGTATCATTCAGGGTTAAATGTTCTATTGCAGCGCAGGCACAGTGGGGGTTAACTGTTATACACCGTGTGGTTGGAATTTTCCCGCAGTTTGATTTTAGAGTTTGAACAAGTAACATGTAAAGAATTATTTCCCACCCACCCACACCATGTGTATTGTTTTACATTATGTTTCTTTTCTTTTGTATTTAGTGTCATTGTAGGGCCCCTAAGTGATACCAGGTATAATTGTTAATGAGGTAAACACATTTATTATATTGATAAATCTTTAGCTGAGTGAGGCCACCTCACGGCGTGCGGTAGGCGTCCAGAACAGCATGTGTACAGTCACTCCACAGCAAGGAGAACCTCAATCAATGCCCGTAAAGAATTATTTTAGTTGATGAGTGTGTTTTAATTTAGTATAATTTATTATTGAGTTGGACTTTATGTGCGTTTTGAAAGTAGTGATTTGGTGGAATTCATGCCAAATCATATTGGACCTGTCATATGGGGATAAGGACTCTGTTAAAGGAAACACCATGAAGGGCTATTATGATGTATGATTTTAGAGTTTGAACAAGTAACATGTAAAGAATTATTTCATACCCACCCACATGAACAGGATGAAGCTGTTGATAATGAAGGTAAATCCACCTAGTAGGCATTCTTTAAATAAGTAAGGTTTAAGTTTAAAAAAATGATGGGTAAAAGTATTGATGGGCAAAATTCCACCCCCAAAATATTTGTGATGGGCAAAGTTCCTGATGGGCATTGTTCTGATGGGCATAGTGTCTGATGGGCATTCTTCCTGTTGGGCAATATTCATGGATTCCCATAAAGGATACCATAAATTAGGCTTCTTCCTGGACCCAAGTGACTAGTGTTGAAGAGGATAAACCGGAAACCTATTTGCCGACGGAAAGACACTGATCCGGTTACTTTGTTTTCTTGTAACCAAAATAGGTTTCGCCACATGTAGTCATTACTAAAATATTAAACTACAACAAATATTTCACAGTATTTTATAATAATATTTCTATCAATATATCAACCATTTTGTCCTCGAAAGTCTTCAAACAGCGCATCGTTGTTCTTATTTATATACGAGATACATCTCATGTACGTGTTTGAAAACTTATTTCTTTGCGTTTGATAAATCAAACATACCCGGTTTTTCGCCGAATTTCCGCTTTCGGAAACCGGTTCTGAAAATCGCATTCAACCACAACACTACAAGTGACACATACATGGTATACCAAAAGAAAACAAGAGGAGAGTGCCCGTGAACGGGCACTGTGTCAGCTGACTGAGTGTTTTTGATTTGTGAAGGTGACAATGAGAGGAAAGCATAATTATCAGGGAAAGTGCTGTACAGAAGTACAGTAAATGGTACTTGAACAGCATGTTCAAAAGAAATTCCGAAGCTGACAGAAGAAAAGGACAAAAAAGTTGTGCCCTGCAAATGGTATTATGAAGGAAAGTAACAAGGTAACTGTTTAAGTGTAAAAAAGTAGGTTAAAACATATTTAAAGAAATACTGCAAATGCAATATCCTCGTTCCACCTTGAAGAAGGGGTCCAAGGTCAAATCCAACCACACAAAAACATTCCCAGCCCATGATTTCCTATAGGTTGGTTTACCATCCCAAACTTGTAGGACCAATAATAAGCGAGTTATAAGCACTTTTAAGTTTGGCTGTCCTCATTTGACCTAGAAGGAGGGGTCCAAAGGTCAAATATGACCACACCAAAAGAATCCCAGCCCATGATTTTCTATATGTTGGTTTACCATCCCAAACTTCTAGGACCATTAATAAGCAAGTTATAAGCACTTTTAAGTTTGGCTATCCTCGTTTGACCTTGAAGGCAGGGTCCAAGGTCAAATCCAACCACACCAAAAGATTCCCAGCCCATGATTTCCTATAGGATGGTTTACCATCCCAAACCTCTAGGACCAATAATAAGCGAGTTATAGGCACTTTTAAGTTTCGCTATCCTTGTTTGACCTTGAAGGAGGGGTCCAAGGTCAAATCCGACCATACCAAAAGATTCCCAGTGCATGATTTCCTGTAGGTTGGTTTACCATCCCAAACCTGTAGGACCAATAATAAACGAGTTATAAGCAAGTTTAAGTTTGGCTGTCCTCAACTGACCTTGAAGGAGGAGTCCAAGGTCAAATCTGACTACACCCAAAGAATCCCAGCCCATGTTTTCCTATATGTTGGTTTACCATCCCAAACTTCTAGGACCATTAATAAGCGAGTTATAAGCACTTTTAAGTTTGGCTATCCTCGTTTGACCTTGAAGGCAGGGCCCATAGATGAAATCGCTCTATCTCGCACGGTTAAGGAGATAGTAGAAAATTTGTGTTTTGCCATTTTTGGCAAAAATACGAAAATTCAAAATGGCCGCCATATGTGGGAAGAGGAAAATTTTTTTGAAAATTGCCAAGAGTACATTTCTCAGATACCCTGTGGGTCGAAAATTTCGACGAAATCGGTCTATCTCGCACAGTTAAGGAGATAGTAGCAAATTTGTGTTTTGCCATTTTTGCCAAATATTCGAAAATTCAAAATGGCCGCCATTTTTGGGGAGGGGAAATTTTTTTGAAAATTGGCACGAGTACATTTATCAGATACCCTGTGGGTCGAAAATTTCAACGAAATCACTCTATCTCGCATGGTTAAGGAGATAGAAGCAAATTTGTGTTTTGCCATTTTTGGCAAAAATTTGAAAATTCAAAATGGCCGCCATTTTTGGGGAGAGAAAATTTTTGAAAATTGCGAAGAGTACATTTTTCAGATACCCTGTGGGTCGAAAATTTCGACGAAATCGCTCTATCTCGCACGGTTAAGGAGATAGAAGGAAATTTGTGTTTTGCCATTTTTGCCAAAAATTCGAAAATTCAAAATGGCCGCCATTTTTGTGGAGGGGAAAATTTTTTGAAAATTGCGAAGAGTACATTTCTCAGATACCCTGGGCTCTATCTCACACGGTTAAGGAGATAGAAGCAAATTTGTGTTTTCCATTTTTGGCAAAGTAGCTATTACTCAGTTATATAGCTATTATCACTAAAACCAATCCCAAGCAAGCTATCGACCTAAGTAATGCTCATACTAAATTTGGTAAGGATATGTCAAATATTTTTCCTTAAAATGCCCGGAAACAAAAGAAGTACACAAAAGTAGCTAAGTAGCTATTACTCAGTTAGCTATAGACCTATCTTCACCAAAAGCAATCCCATGCAAGCTATTAACCCAATAAACACCTATGCCAAATTTAGTAAAGATAGGATAAATACTTTTCCTTCAAATGAGTGGAAACCATGCGTCCGGACGCCGGAAAAAGCAAAAATAATATGTCCACCCCTCACTGGGGTGGACATAATAAGCGAGTTATAAGCACTTTTAAGTTTGGCTATCCTTGTTTGACCTTGAAAGAGGGGTCAAAGGTCAAATCTGACCACACCAAAAGATTCACAGCCCATGATTTCCTACAGGTTGGTTTACCATCCCAAACCTCTAGGACCAATAATAAGGGAGATATAAGCACTTTTCATGACTGACAAAGAAATACCTGTGACGGCCATCTTGTTTTTCAAAATGAGGCCAAAAATATTCCCAGTCAAGATTTTATAATGAGGAATATATCCTACGAATTTGAGATCTCTACCTATAATATCCTTTGCTCTAGAGGGCCAACAAACGTCCTTGTTTAAAGTCGAATAAACGTCCCTGGCGGCCATCTTGTTTTTCAAAATGAGGCCAAAAATATTCCCAGGCAACATTTTATGGTTATTAATATATCCTACAAACTTGAGAAGGCTAGCTATAATATTTTTTTTGTTAGAGCGGTGATGGTGAAATCTCTCTACACACTGCGGCTATCCAGTGGATACAATGATTTACTCAACAGTGAGAACCTGAAAGTAGCTATTGCTCAGCTATGCCATGACATACAGGTCTGCAATTTCACTATGTTATAACTGACCAAAAATTACGTGAATAACATATTTAAACAAAATACTCTAAATGCAATAGTTTTCAAGTTACAACTGATTTACTCAATAGTGATAACCTCAAAGTAGCTATTATTCAGCTATGCAATGAGCTACATGTCTGAATTTTTACTATGTTATAGCTAACCCAAAAGTAGGTGAACAACATATTTAAGCAAAATACTGTAAATGCAATAGTTTTCAAGTTACAACTGATTTACTCAATAGTGAGAACCTGAAAATAGCTATTGCTCAGCTATGCCATGAGTTATAGGTCTGTAATTTCACTATGTTATAGCTGACCCAAAAGTAGGAGAACAACATTATTTTAACAAAATACTCCAAATGCAATATTTTTCAAGTTACAACTGATTTACTCAACAGTCAGTACCTGAAAATAGCTATTGCTCAGTTGTACCATGAGCTACAGGTCTGAAATTTTACTATGTTATAGCTGACCCAAAAGTAGCTGAATAACATATTTACACAAATTTCTGTAAATGCAATAGTTTTCCAATTACAACTGATTTACTCAACAGTGAGAACTTCAAAGTAGCTATTACTCAGCTAAGCAATGAGGCACAGGTCTGGAACTTCACTATGTTATAGCTGACCCCAAAATAGGTGAATAACATATTGAAACAAAATACTCTAAATGCAATATTTTCCAAGTTATAAGTGATTTACTCAACAGTGATAACCTAAAAGTAGCTATTACTCAGCTATGCCATGAGCTACAGGTCTGAAATTTTACTATGTTATAGCTGACCCAAAAGTAGCTGAATAACATATTTATACGAAATTCTCTAAATGCAATAGTTTTCAAGTTACAAGTGATTTAAATCATGATGGAAGTTACTGAAAAGCCCAAAAGTAGCTATTACTCACTTAGCTATTGAGACAGACACCCAAGTTACTCACCATGTTGTAGCTCTGAAAAAAGTTGCTGAATAACATATTTTAACAAAATGCTCTAAATGCAATACTTTTCACGTTATAAGTGATTCAGTGCATGATTTCATGAATTTTAATGCATTAAAAATAATTTATAAACTTTAGTAAAAAAAAATTAAGACAGATCCAGGTCTCATACTCACACAAGAGAATCTACCTCTGGCCTAGTACATATATGCAAGATATGAGAGAAATCCCTGCAATAGTCACTGAGAAAATTGTGATAAAGTTTTGAAATTTTCACACTTTTGGTGGGGGGTACCTCCATTATAATGTCTCTAGCAAACAGACGAACAGACAGACGAACAGACAGACCGCATGTCTCTAGGCCTTGTAGTTTTGGAGGAGAAGATGTTCACGCGGACGCCCACGCCGCAGAGTGACGACATAAAAACAAACTAATCTATTGTGTATTTTTTTATTAATTGTCCATACAAGAAAACTTAATGCACATACACATCCTCATTCACACATTCGTGTTTTGGAATTTAAAGCAATTACAAGTGCTGTCATACCAAATCATAAAGAAATTATAAGTCATCTATTACATCATTTATGATATAACGTGTAGATCTCCATTCCCCGGAGAGATCTCTGTCAATGGAATACTATTCTGAGTACTCTCAATAAGAAATAGTATTAGACTATAACATTAATTAACTAGATCTCAGGATCGCTTGCAAAAACAAAGCATCCCGAAAAGGAGAAATAATGGCAGCTTAATCATGTGAGAAAGTTCTGTTTATAGCTCAACAAAGCCAGAATATAGGAAAAGTGGTTCTTGGGCATGGTAGTTATCTTGGATACAGGGTGTTTCAAAAATTTTGATGAAATTGCTCTATCTTGCACGGTTTAGGAGACAATTAAGGTGTTTTGCACTTTTTGTCACAAATTTGAAAATTGACAATGACCCCCATTTTTGGGAAGGGTAATTTTTTGGGGAAAATTGGGTGGAGTAGTTTGCTTACATACCCAAAGAAATTGCTCTATCTTGCAAGGTTATCAAGCATTTGTGTGTTTTGCAATTTTGAAAAAAATTCGAAAATTCAAAATGGCCGCCATTTTTGGTGAGTGAAATATTCGTTGAAACTTAGAAAGGCTGGTCTTCATAGATACCCTGAGGGTCAAAAATTTTGGCAAATTTACTCTATCTGGCACGGTTTTTAAGATACAAGGATTTCGAAACATCAAAATGGTCGCCATTATTGGTGGGACAAAATATTTTTGAAAATTGTGTCAGCTGCTCAGTAGAGTTACATAATAAATAAGAATGTGAATTTCAAATAAATGTTTAAAACTTATATCTGGACTTACAATTTCTTGTGTTATCCCGTGTACAACTTTTAATGTTACCGCCCCGGTAACATACCCGTGGCTCAAAAATTTTGTCAGAATCGCTCTATCTAGCACGGTTTTCGAGATACAAGCATTTTTGTGTTTTGCATTTTTGAAAAATATTTTGAAAATTCAAAATGGCTACCATTTTCGGCAAGTTAAATATTTGTTGAAACATAGAAAAGGCTAGTCTTTACAGATAGATACCCTGTGGGTCAAAAATTTTGCCAAAATCGCTCTATCTCACACAGTTTTCGAGATACAAGCATTTTTGTGTTTAGTGATTTTTGCAAAAAATTCGAAAATTCAAAATAGCCACCATTTTTGGCGAGTGAAATATTTGTTGAAACTTGAGTCGCTTCTCCCATATACAAACAAGTGTCCGGCAGAGTCGCTTCTCCCATATACTAACAAGCGTCCCTCGCAGGATGCTTAATAATAAAGACTATAACTGAATATAATGTCATATACAAGAAGACTCAAAGCACTTAATCTTTCTCCTGTTTAGAAACAAGTGACAACTTTACTACAGAAAGATACACCACACAAGTTTAACAATTTGATACTTTTGCATTAAACCTTGACTCTGTGCAACAAAAAGAAAAACTGTCCCTGTTAAATTTATTCCTTTCATGCGATCACACATGTAAATCCAAACAAGTTTTGTAAAAGTGTGTACAGGACACACTGTATAGAGGAAGCAACAAGATATTCATTGAAGTGAAATTTGATTGTGAAGAAACCATCTTCTCATTTTTGTCAGAAAATTCTCAACACATTAGCAAATGAATTAGGCCTCCGGGTCTCTCCAGATACACGATTCTTTTGTGGTGCCCTCGTTCCCCCAACCCTCAGCAAATGGCGAATCTGACATGCTATGGCAAACTTCACAAGTCATCTCTTGCTACTTCCACTCCCCCCCCCCCCCCCCCCCCCCCCCCCCCCCAAAAAAAAAAAAAAAAAATTGTGGCCCTTTTCAAAGTCATAAGTAATTTTAACTTATGATGTAACCGATATTTCTTGGAACATTGTATATTTAACAGCAAAAATGTATATTTTCAAAAGTCTAAAGGAATATTATCTGTGGACAGCTGTTGATAATATTTACACAAATCCTGAGCGGGAGTACGTTGTTAAAATAGAATACAGGCACAGCAACTTTTCAGAAGGCTGGAGAATTTGTAACGCCTTATTTTTAAAACTAGTAGAGTTATCATTATGATTTCAGAGTTTTAAGTGCTTCAATACTTAGCCTAGAAGTACATACAAATGTCTCTGGTCAAATGGCTTTTGATTTTTGTGAACAACTGAGTCACATTCTAAATTCTGCTTTATATTACTTTGTTGTTACGTTGTACTGGGATGACTGTTTCCTTTTGTTGTAATGTGTTATTGTCTTTGTCAATAGTAAAAAATTGGTTTCATTTATACCTGTTTATTGATTTTAACTGGCTTTAGTTATACAATGTATATATCTAAAGCTGCCACATAGTGTGCACGCACACAAAGTTATTCATACAGGTCTACACATTGTACACATATCATACATTAATTAATGCAATAGATACAAAATAACTGCATACTTACAGAAGTGGTTGACAGGCTTCGCTGAAATCGAAAGTTTATGATCGATGAACTGGTGCGCAAGTGGTGACACTGGATTTTCCACTCCTGTGTTCTGTACAGTCTATTTGTGTAACAGAGAGAAACTCTCAAAGGCTTAAGCATAGCCCTGAAATGTTAAACAATAAAAAAAACCCCTGAGAACATGAGAAGGAGTATCCTGTAGTAACGACTAAGTACAATGATCAATTGATTGAGTCTAGTGCATACTCTGCATTTACAATTGATTCACTAATTGATTTCAAACACCAGCTTCAATGATGCAAGAGGTGATTGAAATGGAGAGTGGATATTGCATCAAGTTAGGTATTTAACATAACCTGAAAACACAACTGCCTTGTATGTGAAGGATACAAAAGCAAACAACTATATGTAAATCATCCAAGTTATGTAAATAAGTAAATGCCCTTTCACACTTTTGGGATAAGTTGTCTTTAAAGCTAAAGACCATTAAAAGTACAAGGAAAATAATTGCGTAGACTCTTCGCCATGCAGTGCCTTGTGCATGTATGGATAAGAAAAGCTCTACAAGTTTTTGACACCTGTGGAGAAAAGGCCTACACCATTTTTTGAGACCGTGGAGACAAACCCTATACAATTTTTTCAGATAGTGGAGAAAAGCCCTATACTAGATCTTAGATGATATTAACTATTACGTATAGGTATGTACTGTTCGAAAATATGAGCATTCTCTATGAGCATATCCACTGTATCTTTAAAGGTTTTGAATGTGTACTTCTTGGTATACACTTAGCTATCTAAGCAAACCTTGACATCACCTTTATTACTCTTAATAATCTTTATTATTCTTAATAATATACATAGCTGATCATTGAACATCCAAATGAGAAATCTTTTTCTTGTGAAAGACTAAACTGAAACTGTAACTGGGTGGCTCCTCCATTTAGATTTCACTGCAATGTTCAACACTTAGAAGCAACCTTTTTACCGATCAGTTATCATCTAAAGGATGAGTAGGCCAGAGTAGGTATTATATTTTTAATCGAGTAATCAATTTTATTATGTTTAAAAGTACAAAGTTCAATTGGAATTAAAGTTTACAGCCTAGGGCAGTTTGAATAGCAATTGGAAATACCGGTACCCCTTTAAGTAATAATCACCGGTCCCTGAGTATAGACTGCTATAGAAAGGATTGAAGAAGTAAAGCCATAAGTTTAGCCATCCTCTTTGATCATTTTATCATCTAAAACATCAGAGTATTTACATTTCAAAGTAGTGACTAACTCTAACTTTGTAAAATAATAAACAGATAGGGCATTGCATTGCAATCAGATATATATTATCAAGAGTATTTTAGAGCTATAAAAACCTTATTGTTTTATCATGTTTTGCTATGTATTGACAATGTTTATATACAAATGTGAAATATATAATCTGGAAGTAGTATTTTTAACTTCAACTACCGTTAGACCCTTACCACTAAAATTTAATGTAGGGCTTTTCTCTATGGTCTGAAAAAATGTTGTAGGGCTTTTCTCAATGGTCTGATATAATGGTGTTGGGCTTTTATCCACAAATGTCAAAAAATGTATGGTTCATCTCCTATAGAGCTTTTCTCTGTAGGGCTTTTCTCCCGGATTATTCTTGGGTGGCCATGCTGGTGAAGAGTTCAAACCAGGCAACAAATGTACAAATGCTTGTGTAGTATGCACACAGTGTATGCAATTCGCACCTAGCCAACTGTCCAAGATCGGGAACTATTCTCATGGAAGTGTATCTTTCTAGAGTTACAGGTCCAGATATCCTGTAGCTTAAGAAAACTGTTCAAATATTTTTCATTAATAGCCAAAATTGACAGATTTTTATGATTAAATTCATTAAATCATAAAGATCTATCATATAATATTAATTTTGATTGTCTGGCAAATTTACTGACAATTATAAAGGTCTTCTTGTTTCTGCATAGTCTGGGCAGTTGTTACATGGTTGATTACAGAATTAATTCAACTGGATTTAATATGTACAATCAATTTTGTCTTTAACATGTAAGCATTAAGCTTGATTAACTGTGAATACTTGGAAGCCTAAATTATTGTGTATCAATTGACCAGTTTTTATGACTAAAAATGACACATTTATATATGATGTCTCTACCACATATTTTCATACTCTAGATTATCTTTTGATGTTTGTCAGAATAGTTAGGTCCATTAGGAGATTTTGTCTTTGGGTGCATTCACCTGTTGTCTGTGTTTGATTACTCCAAAAGTAATAGACAGATCTCAAGTAGATTCTTTTATGTGGGAGGGCCTGGCCGAAGGAAGGAGATCACATTATGGGAAAGATATGAATCAAAAACGTCCTAAATTTCAGAAATACGGCCAGGCAGAAGTCTGCAAGTGCTTTCTAGAGCCAAATAAAATGTTCTGCTTATACAACTTGATTAAGCAGTACAATTAGGTAAGCCTTAGCAGTTAGCACAAAGGCTTGAGTGATTTCCTTTTTTATATTTACCGAAAAAAAAAAAAATTCAAAAAATTTACTTTTTCAATAAGTCAACCCATTATTGGGCTGCTGTAAATTATCCTGTATAAATGGGCAGGAAAACTTAACACGTGATTTATCCTGGGTTTTAATTTAATGAGCTGTAGCAGTCAAAAACAGGTTTTAACTCAATGGCCAATCTTTTTGGTCTGTTCACTTAGAACAAATCACATGTTAAGGTAATTTTTCTGATTATTTGTACAATATCTCCTACATAATTTTGTATGTTTCCTGGACACAGACCTAGGTTGTTACACAGGAACTGGGGATGAAAAGAACACTTTTAAGTCAACACCCTTTAGCTGTACACATGTGTATACTGATATACTGAGAGGTTTCTAGATGGAAACATGCATGCATAATTCATAAGAAAGGACACTGCTTTGTATAGACATTTCAGTAATTATACAATCTGTGGAAAGATTATAATAAGCTACAGTGTGCAGAAAAAAAATAGAGTATGCAGGAAATAGTTATATTGTGTAGAAGATAGGCACAGACAGCAGGACTTGGATAGCAGCCAAGACATTTTAGTGCAGGATGGGTATAAACACTTCAATACAGTAGAACCTCGATTATCCGAAACCCATGGGAGACATACAATCCGGTCGGATAATCGAGGGGTTCGGATAGATGAAGGAAGCCGAAATTCACGGTCTATGGGTTACCGAGTGGGCGATAATTGAAGAATTGTCGTTTTTATGCAATGAACATAGACGTTAGTGGTCACTGATAAAATAATTTAATACATTTGTGTCACATAATATAAGTGACCCTTCAATTGTCGCTTATTTGCTCCATATCTATGGATATTAATATTTTTATTTAAAATATTACGCAGACTTGAGCTGGGCGTGTTCGGTTTGGTACATGCATGTTGACGTTTTAATTTTAGATAAACATTGTTATGCATTTTGTCAACTGAAAAACTCTGGGAGATTATTTATTGTAAAACCCCAAGCGAACACGCCTTCAGTAATGGATGTATTTGGCTGGTAATGCATTGTTGACGTCTTTTCTTTTTTATACACGTTGTCAGTCTGTGAACCTACTCCGGGAGATTATAAATTGCGAAAGCCAATTGAACACGCTTTCACTGATTAGCGCATTATGAAAGAAGTTGTGTAGCGGGGTCGTGTAATTGAATTAATCGCTCCCCTATTGTAACAATGGTGATAAAGATCAAAGAAGTTAGGCGTTTCTGTGAATGGTACGATTTATAAAGCACTAGAATTAATACTTTCCGAGACTGTAAAATCCTGTATTATCGGTCACGGTAGACGGTGCATTATATGTAGTGGCTTTCTACCAGTGAACGCCCGCCTACCACTGAACGCCCGCCTTATATTTCTTTGTTAGAGGTCAAGGACAAATGTTTCTATTTATCTACAAAATGGGCGTTCATTGGTATTTCCGGTTTGTGGTAAAAACGGCCGATAATAGACTTAAAATGTGAAAATATAAAGCTTTGCAACAAATGTAACAATATGCACCTGAATTGGTGGTAGAAGAATAAATTATAAATCTGTTCATATAATTTAAATTCAATATATTTACTTCAGCATGAGCATTTACTGGTAGAATGCCACTAGGGAGACACGATTTCGGTTCGGTTAATCCGGAGATTCGGATAATAGAAGGCCAGATAATCGAGGTTCTACTGTATTATGAACATTCTATTAGCCAAACAAAACCTTACTTTTCCAGCATGGTCAGAAAATGGAGATGCCGCTATTTGTATTTTTTCCTGGAAGCACAAGACAACTAGACCTAGCGCATCAGAGAACCAATGCAAATTGTATCCACCAGAAAGTCAACTCACAAAAGCCAATAAACCATCACTTAACCTTGAAGGAGGAGCCCAAGGTCAAATCTGGCCACATCAAAAGATTCTTAGCCCATGATTTCCTATAGGTTGGGGTCACATACCAAACCTCTAGGATCAAGAATAAGTGAGTTATAAGCGCTTTTAACTTTGGCTCTGCTTGTTTGACCTTGAAGGAGGGGCACAAGGTCAAATCTGGTCACATCAAAAGATTCCTAGCCCATGATTTCCTACATGTTGGTTTCCCATAGCAAACCTGTAGGACCAATAATAAGCAAGTTATAAGCACTTCTAAATTTAGCTATTCTCGTTTGCCCTTGAAGGAGGGGGCCAAAGGTCAAATCTGACCACATCAAAAGATTCCCAGTCCATGATTTCCCATAGGTTGATTTCACATTGCAAGCCTCTAGGACCAATAATAAGCGAGTTATAAGCACTTTTAAGTTTTGCTATCCTTGTTTTACCTTGAAGGAGGGGCCCAAAGTCAAATCTGATCACATCTAAAGATTCCCAGCCCATGATTTCCTAGAAGTTGGCTTTACATTGCAAACCTCTAGGACCAATAATAAGCGAGTTATAAGCACTTTTAAGTTTGGTTATCCCTGTTTGACCTTGAAGGAGAGGTCCAAGGTTAAATCTGACCACATCAGAAGATTTCCAGCTCACGATTTCCTATAAGTTGATTTTACATTACAAGCCTCTAGGACCAATAATAAGCGAGCTATAAGCACTTTTAAGTTTTGCTATCCTTGTTTTACCTTGAAGGAGGGGCCCAAAGTCAAATCTGATCACATCTAAAGATTCCCAGCCCATGATTTCCTAGAAGTTGGCTTTACATTGCTAACCTCTAGGACAAATAATAAGCGAGTTATAAGCACTTTTAGGTTTGGCTATCCTCATTTGACCTTGAAGGAGGGGTCCAAGGTCAAATCTGACCACATCAGAAGATTCCCAGCCCATGATTTCCTATAGGTTGGCTTGACATACCAAGCCTCTAGGACCAATAATAAGGGAGATATAAGCACTTTTCATGACTGCCAAAGAAACGCCCGTGGCGGCCATGTTGTTTTTCAAAATGAGGCCAAAAATATTCCCAGTCAAGATATCTTGCAAATTTGAAATCTCTACCTGTAATACCCTTTGCTCTATAGGACCAACAAAATTCCTTGCTGAATTTGAAAAAAATGCCAGGGGCAGCCATCTTGTTTTTCAAAATGAGATCAAAAATATTCCCAGGCAAGATTTGTGGTTATATCCTGCAAATTTGAGAAGGCTAGCTATAATTTTTTAGTTAGAGCGGTAATGGTGCAATCTCTCTACACACTGCGGCGGCGGCGTAACGAAGCGAAATCCATAGTATCCACCGGATGCTATCCAGTGGATACAATTACCTAAAATATTGATTTGTCTCACTACAATGAACTAAGCCAATTATTCTTTTAATTTTTTTTAAAAACACAAAAAACACTGCAATATTTAAGTAGAGATTGCCACCACTTTTATGACTAACACATACCATGTAAAAAAAAAGACTATATTCTGACCTGGTAGGCTAAGATAACAAGAGGAGAGTGCCCGTGAACGGGCACTGTGTCAGCTGACTGAGTGTTTTTGATTTGTGAAGGTAATAATGAGAGGAAAGCATAATTATCAGGGAAAGTGCTGTACAGAAGTACAGTAAATGGTAATTGAACAGCATGTTCAAAGAAATTCTGAACCTGACAGAAGAAAAGGACCAAAAAGTTGTGCCCTGCAAATGGTTTTATGAAGGAAAGTAACAAGATAACTGTTTAAGAGTAAAGAGTAGGTTAAAACATATTTAAAGAAATACTGCAAATGCAGTATCCTCGTACGACCTTGAAGGGGTCCAAGGTCAAATCTGACCACACAAAATTATTCCCAGCCCATGATTTCCTATAGGCTGATTTACCATCCCAAACCTCTAGGACCAATAATAAGTTTGTTATAAGCACTTTTATGTTTGGCTGTCCTTATTTGACCTTGAAGCAGGGGTCCAAAGGTCAAATCTGACCACACCAAAAGATTCCCAGCCCATGATTTCCTATAGGATGGTTTACCATCCCAAACTTCTAGAACCAATAATAAGCGAGTTATAGGCACTTTTAAGTTTTCCTATATTTGTTTGACCTTGAAGAAGGGGTTCAAGGTCAAATCGGACAACATCAATAGATTCCCAGCCCATGATTTCCTATATGTCTGTTTACCATCCCAAACCTCTAGGACCAATAATAAGCGAGTTATAAGCACTTTTAAGTTTGGCTATCCTCGTTTGACCTTGAAGGAGGGGTCAAAGGTCAAATCTGACCACACCAAAAGATTCACAGCCCATGATTTCCTACAGGTTGGTTTACCATCCCAAACCTCTAGGACCAATAATAAGGGAGATATAAGCTCTTTTCATGACTGACAAAGAAACACCAGTGGCGTCCATCTTGTTTTTCAAAATGAGCCCAAAAATATTCCCAGTCAAGATTTTATAATGAGGAACATATCCTGCGAATTTGAGATCTCTACTTATAATACCCTTTGCTCTAGAGGGCCAACAAAAGTCCTTTTTAAAGTCGAATAAACGTCCCTGGCGGCCATCTTGTTTTTCAAACTGAGGCCAAAAATATTCCCAGACAACATTTTATGGTTATTAATATATTCTGTAAACTTGAGAAGGCTAGCTATAATATTTTTTTCATTAGAGCAGTAATGGTTAAATCTCTCTACACACTGCGGCTATCCAGTGGATACAATGATTTACTCAATAGTGAGAACCTGAAAGTAGCTATTGCTCAGCTATGCCATGACACAGAGGTCTGCAATTTCACTATGATATAACTGACCAAAAATTATGTGAATAACATATTTAAACAAAATACTCTAAATGTAATAGTTTTCAAGTTACAACTGATTTACTCAACAGTGATAACCTCAAAGTAGCTATTACTCAGCTATGCCATGAGCTACATGTCTGAATTTTTACTATATTATAGCTGACCCAAAAGTAGGTGAACAACATATTTAAGCAAAATACTGTAAATGCAATAGTTTTCAAGTTACAACTGATTTACTCAATAGTGAGAACCTGAAAATAGCTATTGCTCAGCTATGCTATAAGTCTGTAATTTCACTATGTTATAGCTGACCCAAAAGTAGGTGAACCACATATTTTAACAAAATACTCCAAATGCAATATTTTTCAAGTTACAACTGATTTACTCAACAGTCAGTACCTGAAAATAGCTATTGCTCAGTTGTGCCATGAGCTACAGGTCTGTAATTTCACTATGTTTAACTTATAGCTGACCCAAAAGTAGCTGAATAACATATTTACACAAATTTCTGTAAATGCAATAGTTTTCAAGTTATAAGTGATTTACTCAATAGTGATAACCTCAAAGTAGCTATTACTCAGCTATGCCATGAGCTACACATCTGAAATTTTACTATGTTATAGCTGACCCCAAAATAGGTGAATAACATATTTAAGCAAAATACTGTAAATGCAATAGTTTTCAAGTTACAACTGATTTACTCAATAGTGAGAACCTCAAAATAGCTATTGCTCAGCTATGCCATGAGCTATAGGTCTGTAATTTCACTATGTTATAGCTGACCCAAAAGTAGGTGAACAACATATTTTAACATAATACTCCAAATGCAATATTTTTCAAGTTACAACTGATTTACTCAACAGTCAGTACCTGAAAATAGCTATTGCTCAGTTGTGCCATGAGCTACAGGTCTGTAATTTCACTATGTTTAACTTATAGCTGACCCAAAAGTAGCTGAATAACATACTTACACAAATTTCTGTAAATGCAATAGTTTTCAAGTTATAAGTGATTTACTCAATAGTGATAACCTCAAAGTAGCTATTACTCAGCTATGCCATGAGCTACATGTCTGAAATTTTACTATGTTATAGCTGACCCAAAATTAGGTGAACAACATATTTAAGCAAAATACTGTAAATGCAATAGTTTTCAAGTTACAACTGATTTACTCAATTGTAAGAACCTCAAAATATCTATTGCTCAGCTATGCCATGAGCTATAGGTCTGTAATTTCACTATGTTATAGCTGACCCAAAAGTAGGTGAACAACATATTTTACCAAAATACTCCAAATGTAATATTTTTCAAGTTACAACTGATTTACTCAAAATACAGTACCTGAAAATAGCTATTGCTCAGTTGTGCCAAGAGCTACAGGTCTGTAATTTCACTATGTTATAGCTGACCCAAAAGTAGCTGAATAACATATTTACACAAATTTCTGTAAATGCAATAGTTTTCAAGTTATAAGTGATTTACTCAACAGTGATAACCTCAAAGTAGCTATTACTCAGCTATGCCACGAGCTACAGATCTGAAATTTTACTATGTTATAGCTGACCCCAAAATAGGTGAATAACATATGTAAACAAAATACTCTAAATGCAATAGTTTTCAAGTTATAAGTGATTTACTCAACAGTGATAACCTAAAAGTAGCTATTACTCAGCTATGTCATGAGCTACAGGTCTGAAATTTTACTATGTTATAGCTGACCCAAAAGTAGCTGAATAACATATTTATACGAAATTCTCTAAATGCAATAGTTTTCAAGTTACAAGTGATTTTACTCAAGATGGTAGTTACTGAAAAGCCCAAAAGTAGCTATTACTCACTTAGCTATTGAAACAGACACCCAAGTTACTCACCATGTTGTAGCTATGAAAAAAGTAGCTGAATAACATATTTTAACAAAATGCTCTAAATGCAACACTTTTCAAGTTATAAGTGATTTAGTGCATGATTTCATGAATTTTAATGCATTAAAAATTATTAAAAAAATTTATTAAAAAAAAAGTAAGACAGATCCAGGTCTTATACTCACACAAGAGAATCTACCTCTGGCCTAGTACATATATGCACGATATGAGAGAAATCCCTGCAATAGTCAATGAGAAAATTGTGATAAAGTGTTGAAATTTTCACACTTTTGGTGGGGGTACCTCCCTTGTAACGTCTCTAGCAAACAGACGAACAGACAGATTTTCATGCCTTGAACAATTTTTCATCCTCGATAGATAAGGTATCTTTTAAAAAAAACAGCATGTCTCTAGGCCTTGTAGTTTTGGAGAAGAAGTTGTTCACGCGGACGCGGACGCGGACGCGTACGCCCATGCCGCAGAGTGACGATATAATGTCAGCTGACTGACAAGTCAGCTGACATAAAAATAGCCTTGCTTTACCTGAAATTCTTTGATATGCAAAAATAAAATATGATTATCCTCATGTATTTATATAACAGACATAACAAATATCAACATAAAATAATCACAATTGTGTTAAAGATACCTGTAGTAGTGTCATTCAAAAATGTCTTATGAAAGACTGACTTCAATACTGCATAGCTTCTGTATGGTATAATCCTTTATTTACATGAACACACACACTAGACGGCCTGTTTTCTGTGTCAAAAAAATGGACAAGTATTCAGTGTGGCATGAACGACTACACTAGTTCTTTTAGGGCTACTTGCAAAAAAATGCTTCTGATACCCAAAATAGATAAATAGGGAGATATACCTCAATAATACTTTTTTTTTTTGTTGGGACACCAAAACAAAAATGCATCTGCGTAATTTTTACATGAATGCCAGTACTGAAATGGCAACATGAATTCAGTACACACAACTACTTTGGTTGAGTAACATCATAAGATCAATACAATAAGCTATACAGTACTAGACACTACAATGGATAGAATACAAAGAGTTTTTATCAGAATTTATGTGCATATGGAACAAATACAAGACAATTACACTAGTTATACTATACTTTTATACATGTACAGCCATGCATATATTCTGAAATGACAAGGAAAATGTTCACCTGGTACATTTAATTCAATAAACCCAGATATGTTTATGATAGCTGTAGTAAATACATATTTTTGTGCCATCACTGCATCAGTGAAGTTAGTGCCACATTCTAATCACACCAAAATATTGTCCTACTTATGAAACTAGAAATCTTGTGAGCTGGCGGTGTATCCACAAACATAGCAAACCTGTAGAAGCAATAATAAAAGAGATCGAGGCACTTTTTAATTAGTTTTTTACTAACTTTGTTTCACCTTGACGGGGGAGTGCATGGTAAAATCGGAGATGCTAAAAAGATCCACAGCTTATGATTTCATATTGGTTGCTTTTACAAACCAAACCTGTAGAAGCAAAAATAAGCGAGATAGAGGCACCATAAAGTATGATTACCATCATTTGACGTGGAAGAAAGGGTTAAATTTCAACTGTAATTCCATCGACAGATGTGCAGCTAATGATTTCCTATAAGTTGGTATTACATAGGAAATGTCCTGAAGCAAAGGTTTTTCAATTTCAAGTGATATACTCAACGGTGAGCCAGTCAGAGTAGCAATGACGTACAGGCTTACAAATTCATCATGTGCACATGTAAATATTCGCTAATTAGAGGCCTTAGTCATATACAAACTTGGACCTATGTGGGAGACTGTAAGAAGTGCAGCCTAGGTTTCCTGTTACAGGAACATCCCAAAACTCTACCAGCAAGAACATATTGAAATAAAGGCCTTTGAAAATTCAGTTTCATTGTTTGACCTTGAAGGAGGGCCAGAAGTTGAAATCTGACCAATCAAAAGATCTGTAGGCCAGGGTTTCCTACAAGTTATATCAACATTCCAAACCTATATGAGCAATAATGAGTGAGATATAGTTCTTTTTAAAGTTTAGTTTCATTGTTGACCTTGATGGATGGGTCACATGTCAAATCTTACTGCATCAGAAGATTCGCATCACATGGTTTCCTATAAGTTGTTTGTACATTACCAAACCTCTACAAGCAATAATAAGTGAGATAAAGACCCTTCTTGATAAATTTCCATGATTTGACCTTGAATAAGGCGTCAAAGGTCAAATCTGACCACACAAAAAGATTCAGAACATATGATTTCCAAAACTAGGTTGGTTGAACATAGCAAACTTCTAGAAGCAACAATTTTAAAGTTACAAGTGATTTACTCAACAATGAGTAAGTCAAAGTAGCTGTTACCCTGCTATACAATGAGCTACAGGTGCAGCTTCGCCGTGTACCAGTTCTTGATGTTTTTGACTCCCCAGACCATAATTTTAACTCCTTGGCTATGAAAAGAATAGGGTGGCCAGATCTCTGCGATAGCAAGCCATTTGCAAAGTTTAAAGAAATCCAAAAAGAAATGTGGCTTGTAGGTTGAACACAAGAAAATCTCTGCAGACTATGACTGTCCATGATGCATATTATCACCGATTTTCGGGGATACAAATTATAACACAATAAAAGAGTATATTATTATTCAAGACAAATCATACCCAAAATTATACCCTAAGTATTTGTGTGGAAACTTAAACTTAAATCTATGTTTAATCTTGACTCTAAAACTTAAACATTAAATAATACTGGGGTTTATATTTGTGCATGAGATTATTTAAGAATGCTTTCCCAAGAGTTTTGAAATTGCAACTTAAATGGACAGCCGAATATTGGAGATGAAAGTCAGTATTTCCCCTTGCTGCACCTTAACCTGGATTACTCCTGACTATGGTGATGGGTGTATTGCACATCAGTACACTTCACAGCCTGGGAAATGTTCAAATCCAAGTGTTGGCATACGCAGTTACTTGGATCATATAGCTTTTGTATTCCATACAAATCTGGATCTTAAACAGATAATATTTCGATTTGAAACACATTATACACAGCCCTGGAAGGTTTGGAAGAATGGAACTGAAAGTGACCCCTTATGTCTGACAATAGGCTTATACCCCAATCTATTTTGATTGCCATGATCAAAATAAAAATATATCTGATTCACCAGAGACATATATCAGACATAAACATAAATGAATATATGATTAAAAATATACCTTGAATGAAGATGACCATAATGCATATTGTATGAGTGCATAGCATCAGCACTACATTGTACAAAAATTTTCTTGAGTGATATATTTTTTCGTATGTGCCTAATGAGGGATGTTTCATGTTTTATTATCCACCATTTTGTGTGAATACAAAGTCACGTAAGTCAATACATGTATGTAAAGAAAGAATGTAAAAAAGGCTGTGATATGTAGGGGCATCAGTGAAAATAAAACCTTCAATTTTTAACTTGAGATTTCTCTACCATTTCTTCCTCTTTCTTGGATTCTGACACTTCTGTATACACAAGATTTATAGGTTCAACTTATAGCTTGTTATTCACATTATCCAGGACAAGCTGGCACATAGATAGTCAGGTTTCTAAATTAGGTTCTTTGGTAACAGACATTCTGCTAATCACTGTATACTGTGGCCACTTTCTATAAGTTAAACTTCTAGTTATCCTTATATTTTGCACTAATGACTGTTGGGAATCAGAAACAAATACTTATGGCAATATTCTACTTATGGCAGTTCTACTTATACTAAATCTACTGTATACAGTAGAGATTGCTGCACTCCAAAACTTTGTATTGAGTGAAGTTTTTACAAGCATCTGTTTTCACAGATTAATTAGATTACATTTGGAGAAAAAAAGTAGACTGGTTGGCAGTTGTCTCTTGACCTCACACCACAAAATGAACTTCAATTGTTAATGTGACCAGATGAAACAATAATTTCGAAAATTTTAAACAAGTCAGCTTTAAAGAAGAGAATTTGCAACTGAATCTGTAACTGTAATTGAGTTATACATGGGTAGAAGTGGCTGCATGACCTTTCAAATTTGGCCTAAGGAAATTTACTCATTAAAAATGTAACAAGTTAAACGTGAAGAGAGTGATTTGCCTTAAAAATAATATGAATACCTTATATTATACATCCAAGAACACTTTGTTGATGAATGTTGTCAAATGGAGCTTCTAATTATATTTTCTGAAAGACAAAATGATGTGTATAGTTTATAATATTTTGAAATTTGTAAACACTCTCCCCTCCAAACATAAAACTTGTTCCAGGGTACCCAGTACCACTTGCTATTGTCAAATGACATGCACTACAACTATTACTTTGAGTATACTGTACAATGTTTCTCACAAAGTGTTATACTTTAACATTTGATCTCTATCATCAGCTGTTTTACAGCAAACTGGAAATACATTAGTAAATGTCACTTTTGTAGACTGCTAGAAGCATTTGTCATTAACCTCTGACAAAGAAATACAAGGCGGATGTTCATTGGTAGGTGGGTGTTTACTGGTAGGAAGCCACTATTATAGATATATACTGTAGCTACCTTCTTAATGGTTGTGATATGGATGACAGTTTTTTCACACTCTTTTCTATAGTTTTCAATTGCTGTTACATAAGTTGCATTTAGGCCATTAAATATTTGCAAGGTTTTTGTGTACCGCCTTGCTACCAATTATTGCCAGGTATCAACTATAACCAGGTGGTAGAATTAAAATGTATCTAACTTGGCAAAAAGTCAGCTCCAATTGAAATCTCAAAAATGAAGTGGAACTGTTTCCAACGTGAATGAACACATGCAAAATAAAAGGCTTTCAAAACATGTGGCAATTATTAAATATATTTTTATTTGCTGGTGGCAATAACTGGTACCCTGCAATAATTGGCAGCAAGGCAGTACACTCCTGTTACTAATGTTGGACAGCATTAATGTTGGACAGAGATAAGAAAAGAGGTATAGCTAGACCCATTTTATATGGTTACATAAACCAGGGTTCACTTATTACATTGACTTATAATTTAAGGAAAATATTTAAAAGCAGCTAATATAATGACAGTCTGTCAAACATAAATGCCGTCTGACATTAGCGACACAGGTATAGTGGCTTTCTAGTTTCTACTAGTAAACGCCCACCTACCAGTGAACGCCCACCTTATATTTCTTTGTTAGAGGTCAAGGACAAATGTTTTTATTTACTGGTATTTCCGGTTTGCGGTAAAAACTGCCGATAATAGAGTAAAGTTATTAAAATATAAAGCTTTGAAACAAATTAGACTGAGTTTCTGTCCCGTCGCGTATTGCTGTTGATATTTCTGATGGTACGCAATGGCGAGGGACGGAGTTCACATGTACCTGTTTTCTGTGTAAATCTCAAACTATGGGGAATTATTGTATTCACTTTTAAAAACTCCTTGTTATGTCTATTATAGCTGTATCCAGTTTACAATACATATGCCATTAAATTAAACTGCTTTTGGAAGCCAGGAATTTATTTTGTAGATAACTATGTAATGTTGAAGGTTTGTTTACATTTTGAAAATTGGTTGAAATATATTGAAGTAATTTCACCCACCTTGCACTAGTGCTGCTGGTTCTGTTGCCAGGTCTTAGATGAGGTGTCTAACTACTGGACTCAGGTCCCTTGTAACATCAGTACACCAACTGTTATGTCACTACTGGACTTCTATCACTCTATAACTCTATATACTATTACTATCAGTGACTACACTGTTGCATATATCAGTCCATCTACCACTTCTATAGTAGTCTATATACTATTACTATCAGTGACTACACTGTTACATATATCAGTCCATCTACTACTTCTAAATGTCCAGATTTTAAAGAGGACATCCTGAATTCTGATCTAATCAAGCATCCTCACAGAACAGCCAGTTTGCTCAGTCACCAATATTTCAACACCTTGCGCAGCATTCTAGACACGCATGCCCCAATAAAGAGGAAAATGGCTCCAGTGCACCCCGATAAAGGCTTTGTGAATTCAGACATCCTCTCAGCAAAGCGTCTGAAGCGCAAGTGTGAGCGAGTATGGCGCAGTAACAACTCTGCAATCAACCGGAGAAGATATCGAGCTGCTGTCAATCGCTACAATTTCCTACTGGAACAATCAAGACGCAGGCACTATTCCACTGTCATTGCTGAAAATAATGGTAACCCCAAGGCTCTGTGGAACACTTTCAAGAAAATCTTGCACAAAACCTCAACTATCATCCTACCCGATCATATTAGTCCTACTGATTTAGCTAACACTTTCGGTCATTTTTTCAGTGACAAAATTGTGAAAATCAGAGTTGCTTTAGAGTCATCAGTGCCTGTTTCCCTCACAATACCGAAGAGTAATAGCAGTGCCCTGACCTCTTTTGAGCCTGTATCTGAGGATGACATCCTCAAAATCCTAAGGTCATCCAACACCAAATCATCCGACCTGGACCCAATCCCTACCGCACTAGTCAAAGAGTGTGCGGACATTTTGGTCACTCCAATCACCAATATTATAAACTATTCACTCAAAGAAGGGAGTTTCCCAAACTGTTTCAAAACAGCATATGTCACCCCTCTTCTCAAGAAACCAAACTTAGACAGAAATCTCCTAAAAAACTATAGACCGGTATCCAACCTTAGTTTCTTATCCAAACTGATCGAAAAAGTAGTTGCCAAACAGTTAAATAATTATATCGATAGCGAGGGGCTCTCCAATGTCAACCAATCCGCTTACAGGAGACTCCATTCCACAGAAACAGCGCTGTTGAAAATCCAGAATGACATTGCTGCTTCGTTGGACTCTGGTAAGGCTGTTGCACTCACTGCTAGACCTCTCAGCGGCATTCGACACTATCGACCATGACATTCTTTTTAATTCCCTAAGAGATTGGTTTGGGGTTGATGGCACTGTGTTGAGGTGGATCAGATCCTATCTCTCAAACCGGAAACAGAAGGTTAAATTAGGAAATAGCTTTTCAGATGTGTTCTCACTTCCGTATGGTGTGCCTCAGGGTTCTGTCCTGGGCCCCCTCCTTTTTACCTTTTACACAACCCCTCTCAGTAATATCATTTCCAATTTCAATGTCACCCACCATCTATATGCTGATGACACCCAAATATATCTAGCATTGGACAATAGGAATTTTGATTCCAGTTTCGCTGAGCTTACAGAGTGTCTCACATGTATCCAAAACTGGATGGCTGGCGTGAAATTGAAACTCAATCCCGAGAAAACTGAATTTATTATAATAGGTGATAGACAAGCCAGAGAGTCCCTCATTAATAAATTCCCTACTCAACTTCTCGGAAATTCTATTTCCCCTACTGATACAGTCAAGAACCTGGGTGTAATTTTTGACTCTGGAAACACCTTTTCCAACCACATAACTAATATGTGTCGAGCCTGCTACTACCACCTTAAGGACCTAAGACGTATTCGTAAATTCCTCAGTGTGGAAACTGCAGCCTTGCTTGCAAACTCAATGATCAGTAGTCGACTTGACTACTGCAATTCCCTACTTTATGGCATCAGTAAGTACAATGTTGCTAAACTCCAAAAGATACAAAATGCCCTTTGTAGAATTGTTTTTAGACTTGATAGAACTAGCCATGTCACTCCTTTTCTTCAAAAACTACACTGGCTTCCTATCACTTACCGTATATTGTTTAAGTACAATCTAATTACTTTCAAGGCTATAAATTTCTCTCAACCCATATACCTATCATCCTTGATCAAAACCAGTTGTCTAACACGTGGAAATCGTCTTTCTCTTTCCTCAGCCTCTCACAAAAAGGCCATCGGTAGGAGAGGTTTTGTAGTGGCTTCCCCCATAGAATGGAACAGACTCCCACAATCAGTACGATCACAACAAACAATAACAGGTTTCCGTAGCCAGCTAAAGACCTACTTGTTTAGATTAGCATATCCTCCACCATAGTACATCTCCCTGGCGGGCGCTAACCTTGGATCATGACCTCGAACGTCCCTCGACTTTCCCTTTTTGATTTCAAGCGCATTAGAGGATGTTGCATCAATTTTGCGCTATATAAATGTTTCTATTCTATTTTATTCTATATAATTCTACTACAATAACTTCTAAATCCTTTACATTCAGTAATATCGCATGTGCGTTTCCGTTAAACACGTGTATACAGTTCCAAGTCTTACTCTGAAGTGTCACTTTAAACCCCAGTTCCTGCACAACTCCCGCGCATGGGCGCTTACTAAACCTCGGAACTACCGAAACGTCTCCCGGAATATACTACATTCCTCCTTCTTCTGTTGAGACTTAGTCATACCCCTGAGGTTCCAATATTCACTAATTTAGCAGTGACGACTGTGTATCAATGTTCAACAATGGAACTGTAGCGTTTTTTCTGCAGTTACAACTCTGCGTATTTCAATGTTCATCAATGAAACCAACATTTCCTGCAGTAACAACTCTGCATATTTCAATGTTCATCAACAGAACTTGCTGGCAATGACGTCCCTGCATTCAGCACTGTTCCTGATGCAATGTCACACTCTATAATTTACTTCAGTTTGTATAACTCCATAGCGTTGGTTGTGGTGATATCAAGTATTTCTTTAAATTCTGATATCTCAGGTCTGCAATCCTGATTGCCACATTCACAATGCCATACGGGGTGTTGTATTCACATCTGTTATGTTCTGGTGGCAACAGATAGGGGGAATCTGTTTCGAGTAACAACTGATGGGTTTCTAACCTCTTCACGACTTCATCCAGTCCTGGATGTCTAAAGTGGCGTAGCAGTAGTCCTGTAAAGCCAAATTTTGTATGTCGAAACTCAGTTGTCCATCGCTGCACCTCATCCCAATCACCAGTATAACAGTGTCTATGGATCTCCACCATATCCTTGTCAAAACTTGGAACTTCCTCTTTCAGTATCTGCAAACACAGATCAGATGCTTCTGTTGACAAGTACTCATCACGACAATGGAAAACTAGGACCTTGTCCCACAGCTCCTCTTCGGCATAAAACTTGAGAATTTCTCTAAGTACTTTCACCTGAGCTTCTTTGTGGCGTCCAAAGCTTCCCGAGAGATCAATTCCTATTTCTCCAATTCCGACACAACGCGGGTCTCGTAGGATTGCTATTTTCACTCTCTCCATGTCGTCTTTAGTTACCACATGAGCTTGTTTTGGATGTACTCCATAGGTGGTATAGATCCTTTTGTCCTTGTAAGCTCGTTCCCTAGCTTGCTCCGTGGGGACTCCATGGCAAAAGTTTGCCACTGCAAACTTCAGTTCAACAAGTTCACTTGGCATCGGCCCATGCTTCATGATCTCACACAAGTCTTGTCTCTTGCTGGCATTCTGCAATTTATCCAGATGCCACTGGAGTCGTCCATTCTTCTCTGAGGAGACATCTCCTTCCAGACCGCGAAACTGACTGGTAGATGCTTACCAATCACATGCCTACGGAAATGTGACACCAAAACACTGCAGTTTTTCATGTAGCAAACTGGACGAAGTGACAACTTCCTTGACTTCCGTTGCTGTCCTGGCTCTTCCGTCACAACTATAGTCTTCTCTGGTGTCACTTTCTTGACAACTACTTCACTTTGGTCTTGAGAAGCGGGTCGTTTCAACACAATGTTCTCATCTGGAGTGCCTGACAGAACAATGGTGACCTTCCTTGGACTCCCAGAGGCTTGAGTAACTTTAGGCTTCTTTGGCTTGCGAGACTTCGTTGGAGCCTTCGGCTTCTTGACTACAACATCCTCCTCGTTTAGCCATTTATCACCTGCAGCCATCACTATTCCAGATCTTTTCAGTGGATTCTTGATCCCAAATCCTTGTCTCTGCTCTATCTGGACTTCTGGACTGAAGCGTACTCTTCGCTCTGGACTGGACCTTGAGACAGTTTCTGCTCTCTCAGTTGCAGCTGATTGCAGAGTCATGCCTACCATTTCCTGTACCTTCTGTCGAACCTTCGACATACAAGTCTGGACCACCTAAGCTTGGTTGTATGGTATCACCTGTGAGCTAGAGATCACTTCACGCAGACACGCACTGTCGATAAGTGGGAACATCCCTTTCAGTATGGTCTCTACCTCTCTGTTCCTACGCTCCAACTCACTGACACTACGAACTGACTCAGGTACTTGTTCTCTCTGAACTGACTTAGGTACTTGCTCTCTTTGTTGTTTCTCTGGTCCTCTGGTACATGCAGAATAACTTGTCCAGGAATGTGTCCTTAAGCGATCTGTCGACTTTTGTTTTTCAGATCTAGGCACTGTCTCACCTCTATTAGATCTTGCTTCTTCATTACTGCGAGACTGTCTCGACCTGTAACTCGAAGTACTACTGATAGTTTTTCCCCCTTTTACGACTTCAGAGTAGCTGCGAGCCTGTGCTGTACTACTGGTACATTCTTCTCGCGGTGGCACTACTACTTTCTCCTGCCTTCTATCACCCCTTACCACATCTCGGTAGCTGCGGGTGTCAACAACCTGGCTTCTAGGAGATCTCACGTCACTGCGCTCTGAGTATCTCCTATCCCTCCTCACATATCTACTATCGTGGTGTCTCTCTCTCTCCTATCACGCCTATCTCTTCCATCATATTCCCTCCTTCTATCTCTTTCCCTCTCTCTATCTCTCTCGCCATCTCTTCCATTGCCAAAACAATAAGTGCGAGACCTTGGTCTCCATTCACACTCCACCTTCTCCTATCTCACTTTCTTGTTTTTACCAGACATCTAAAAAGAAACAAAAGTGGGAATCAGTTTACAGTGTTCAATGTTAGGGTTAGGATTACTTAACTATCATGCGTGTCCAACCCCAACAAAAAATAAAACTGATTAGAGGGAGTAGTCTTGTAAATGTTGTGGACGCCTTCTTTCACGACCAGATCTTGTAGGGGGTAGAGGTACTATTTGCTCCAAACCACTACTTTCGAATGTTTCAGGCACCGTTATAATTTGATCTTCTTGATTGGGAATATCAGTGTTATCATTTAATAGGTCATTATTTTCCTGAAATTCATGATCTTCCTGTTCAGTATAGGAATGTTCATCATTGAGAGCATGTTCATTTGTCACAGGTAAGTATTCACCATCAAAGAGCCTTTCGAGATCTCCTTCTTCAAAGTCATCTGTTTCATTCTTTTCACCATTGTCTAGCTGATTTAAAATTGCATTACGCTTCCTTTTCAACCATAATGGAATTTCTCTATCTTCACATGGTTTTAATCTGTCATGATGAAGCATAAAAGACTTCTTCCTATTTGCAACTCGAAACAATATCGAAGAAATTGCCTCTACAACCAACATTGGACCTTTCCATACTTTCTGCAACTTTGGGCTCAAACCAACCTTCCTTGCAGTGTCTAGTACATACACCAAATCTCCAACTTCATAGGTATTCACTTTAAAGTTTTAAGTCATAATCCCGTTGTTGGCGCTTTTGGTAAGAAACCAGCTTTTCTCGAGCAAGCGTGTGAACTTGATTCATAACTTCCCTTAGCTTCTTTACATACTCTGCAGGATAAAGATGTTCAAGATCCTTTGCAGCAATCATAAGATCAACTGGTAACATAACTTCACGGCCTAACATCATCATGTTTGGTGTGAAACTTGTACTTCTGTTCACTGTGGATCTTATAGCTCCAGCTAGTTGCTGTAAATGGTCATCCCAATGCTTCTGATTGCCTTTCAGAAAACACCTGATTAGTTGTAAAAGAGTTCTGTTGTAACGTTCCACCTGACCATTTGAACATGGACGATACGGAGTTGTCCTGGTCTTGGTAATTTCTAACAGTTCACATACTGATGAGAACAGTTTATCATCATAATTCCTCCCTTGATCCGTATGAATCTCAAGTGGACACCCAAACCTTGATATGAATCCATCCACAACAGCTTTTGCAGTCAACTCAGCGCTCTGAAGCGGTAGTGGAAAGCACTCTAGCCATTTTGTAAACTGATCAACTATCATCAGAACATATTGATTTCCTCTGTTACTTTCTGTAAAAGGACCTAGAATGTCAATATGAACTCGTTCCAAAGGTGATCCAGCATGATACTGTCCTAAGCTTGCTCTTGGCTTAACATTTGCTCCCTTGTTCTTGTTACAAACGCTACAAGACCTCACAAAAAGTTCAATGTCTTCATTCATCTTATACCAGATGTAGGAGTTACGAATCCTGGACACTGTTTTCACAATACCCATATGTCCTGTTAATGGTAAATCATGATTCAGAGACATTACTTCTTCTTTTAAACTATCAGGCACTACAAACAAAAACTTCTCACTATGATTGTCTGTCCATTTATATAAAAGAAATACCAAATAAACTACTTCCTGTTTATGTTCAGACTAGGTCAATAAAATAGGATTGCCTTATATAATCAACTCTGTGTTGATTGTATTTCGACTGCTGATTTAAGGGTTCAGTCTCATCAGAGGCTATGATTTTAGTGCATCTGGGCTCCCTGAAGTACTTTAAGGGTTCTGATGTTGAACCACCATCTGTACCTGTTGTGAACCGGTTCTGAACCTGTTCTGAGCAGGTTTTGTACCTGTTTTTACAGGTTCAACAGGTTTATACCAAATACACCTAATGAATGGTCAATAGGGAGTTCCAGGTGAGTATCTCTCTTAATGAATAAGGTTTATATCATTAGAGGGATTTTTTAACCAATTTTACTACTGACATTATAGTAAATTTAGTGAGGAAGTTTGGACTATTTTTATAATTGATAGCTGGTAAGTAGTGGTAAGTATGGGTAACTTATTACCTTGCTTTTAACTGTAAGCATTATCTTTAAAGGCTCCACTTTCTATCAATATAGCCCTAATTTATTATGGCTTAATTAAAATGTTTAAATGGGGAATATAAATAATCCTTTTGTGATTATTGATTTCCGTAGTAATACATCAGACAAAGTTGTGTCAATTATTTATTTGCCATAATAAATGTATTCTGGGTTGCGTTATTGGTGCAACGTGGTTGCTGCTGTGGTACAGTACAATTTACACTAAAAATATATGTCTTAAAGGCTCCATTATTATCTTGTAATGATATTGCCTAGATTCTGTAGTTATGACTACTTTGTGATGTCATAACTATTGAATGCGTCATTGTATTAATGACGTGAATTGCTCTGTTGCGTCATTGTACTGTTGGCTTTATTATGACTCATTTTGGTTTCATATATTGAATAAAATAATTTTAAAATAAATTATTTATGTTTTTTTGAAAAATGGCCATTAAATATATATTATTCACAAAAATCATGTTCTGATGAATTATTTGTATTTTATTATCGTGAATAAATCATATTTACCGTTTTTAGCACGTTAAATGTGCGTTGAATTAACGGATTAATTTATTTTGATTTTTTAATAAATTTGATTTATTCAGCTTTTTATGCTATTTTTATTGACTTATGATGAGTTTCATTAGGTATATAAAACAGAGAGAATGAGAGGTTGACTACTGAGTGCAAGGTAGCCAGGATTATACCTAAGAAAATCATACAAACTGGTTGATGCCTATGGGGGCTAGGCAGTGTAATTTGAATATCCAAGATAGCTCAAGCCTTCTTCGTCTGGCTGTGTTGGATGGGTCAAATTTTGGTGTACACCACTCCAGCACTGAGAACTTCATGTCCTTGTGGCTGAGTCCATTACTTTTAAAGTGACGGGATACTGGGGTGATTTGTCCATCTTTTTGTACTGAGACTTTATGCTCATACATCTTCTTGCTCTTGGGATGGGTGTGTCGTAACCACTGGTTGGTTCAGAGGTGATATTAACACGTGACACTGCATCACAAAAGTCAGTCTGACTAACAGTTATAGAAGGAGCACTCATAGTGAAATACCAAATAAACTACTTCCTGTTTATGTTCAGACTAGGTCAATAAAA
This sequence comes from Sabellastarte sp. h YS-2021, assembly GCA_964017235.1. Lineage (NCBI taxonomy): Eukaryota > Metazoa > Annelida > Polychaeta > Sabellida > Sabellidae > Sabellastarte > Sabellastarte sp. h YS-2021. Next base: position 81,511,443 of record OZ024935.1, on the reverse strand, counting down.
TAGGATTGCCTTATATAATCAACTCTGTGTTGATTGTATTTCGACTGCTGATTTAAGGGTTCAGTCTCATCAGAGGCTATGATTTTAGTGCATCTGGGCTCCCTGAAGTACTTTAAGGGTTCTGATGTTGAACCACCATCTGTACCTGTTGTGAACCGGTTCTGAACCTGTTCTGAGCAGGTTTTGTACCTGTTTTTACAGGTTCAACAGGTTTATACCAAATACACCTAATGAATGGTCAATAGGGAGTTCCAGGTGAGTATCTCTCTTAATGAATAAGGTTTATATCATTAGAGGGATTTTTTAACCAATTTTACTACTGACATTATAGTAAATTTAGTGAGGAAGTTTGTACTATTTTTATAATTGATAGCTGGTAAGTAGTGGTAAGTATGGGTAACTTATTACCTTGCTTTTAACTGTAAGCATTATCTTTAAAGGCTCCACTTTCTATCAATATAGCCCTAATTTATTATGGCTTAATTAAAATGTTTAAATGGGGAATATAAATAATCCTTTTGTGATTATTGATTTCCGTAGTAATACATCAGACAAAGTTAATAGTGTAAATTGTACTGTACCACAGCAGCAACCACGTTGCACCAATAACGCAACCCAGAATACATTTATTATGGCAAATAAATAATTGACACAACTTTGTCTGATGTATTACTACGGAAATCAATAATCACAAAAGGATTATTTATATTCCCCATTTAAACATTTTAATTAAGCCATAATAAATTAGGGCTATATTGATAGAAAGTGGAGCCTTTAAAGATAATGCTTACAGTTAAAAGCAAGGTAATAAGTTACCCATACTTACCACTACTTACCAGCTATCAATTATAAAAATAGTCCAAACTTCCTCACTAAATTTACTATAATGTCAGTAGTAAAATTGGTTAAAAAATCCCTCTAATGATATAAACCTTATTCATTAAGAGAGATACTCACCTGGAACTCCCTATTGACCATTCATTAGGTGTATTTGGTATAAACGTGTTGCACCTGTAAAAACAGGTACAAAACCTGCTCAGAACAGGTTCAGAACCGGTTCACAACAGGTACAGATGGTGGTTCAACATCAGAACCCTTAAAGTACTTCAGGGAGCCCAGATGCACTAAAATCATAGCCTCTGATGAGACTGAACCCTTAAATCAGCAGTCGAAATACAATCAACACAGAGTTGATTATATAAGGCAATCCTATTTTATTGACCTAGTCTGAACATAAACAGGAAGTAGTTTATTTGGTATTTCACTATGAGTGCTCCTTCTATAACTGTTAGTCAGACTGACTTTTGTGATGCAGTGTCACGTGTTAATATCACCTCTGAACCAACCAGTGGTTACGACACACCCATCCCAAGAGCAAGAAGATGTATGAGCATAAAGTCTCAGTACAAAAAGATGGACAAATCACCCCAGTATCCCGTCACTTTAAAAGTAATGGACTCAGCCACAAGGACATGAAGTTCTCAGTGCTGGAGTGGTGTACACCAAAATTTGACCCATCCAACACAGCCAGACGCAGAAGGCTTGAGCTATCTTGGATATTCAAATTACACTGCCTAGCCCCCATAGGCATCAACCAGTTTGTATGATTTTCTTAGGTATAATCCTGGCTACCTTGCACTCAGTAGTCAACCTCTCTTTCTCTCTTTATATAAAAGAAGTTCATTTTGATACACTAACTGATGTCTATTAATGTAAAAATACTTCACAGATGGACTACACAAAGAAACTTCACTCTGTTTTGGAGTAATGTCTTTCGAAACCCAATCACTTAGTTTACCCACACAAAAATCATCCTTTTGTGCCTTAGATAGTTGTTCATGAGAATATCCTTGTAACCAGGTATATGCTGCTGTATGTGAGTAAGAAACTGATCTTACAGCTAGTGGAACCACATCATCAACATCCTCCTGAAATCTTGACCATTGATGATGTGCTCTTGAACAAAATTTACATCCTCCACAAGGTAAAGACTCCAAATCAATTCCCGCTCTGTAGCAATCACAAAATTCCTCTTCATCCGGAATTCTTGATAACCCATCGGCATTACCATGCTGGGTTCCAGGTCGATGTTGTACTACCATATCAAACTGACTAAGTTCTTCTATCCAACGTGCTAATTGACCCTCAATATGTTTGAACCGCAGTAGCCAGGTTAAACTGTTATGATCTGTGCGCAAAAGAAATTTACGCCCCAAAAGATAATGTCTGAATTGCCTGGTGAAACGAACCACAGATAACAATTCTCTTCTAGTGACACAATACTTCCTCTGCTCTGGTCTAAGCACATAACTACCATAACATATCACTTTTTCACAGTCATTCTGTATTTGTGATAAGACGGCTCCTATGGCGTGACCCGACGCATCAGTATCTAAAACAAACACATCTTCAGCATTTGGATAGCTAAGAATAGGTGCACTTATTAGTCTTTGCTTTGTCAACTCAAAAGCTTCCTGATGCTCAACCAGTTAAATACTGCTTTGCTACCTGTCAGTTGATATAAAACCCTTGTCACACTGGCATAATCTTTAATATGCTCTCTATGATAATTGGCAAATCCTAAGAATCTCTCCACTTCCTTAACTGAAGTAGGAACTGGCCATTTAGATACTTTCTCCACATTCTCAGGATTTATGGACACTCCTTCCGCACTGACTTTTCGGCCTAGAAATACAGTCTCAGTATGAAATAAACAACACTTTTTTGGCTTCAATTTGAGATTATATTTCCTGAATCTGTCAAAAGTTGTACGAAGGTTGGTCAAATGATCTTCAAAACCCTTTCCAAGAACCACTACATCATCAATATAGGCCAAAACTTTGTTCCATGTTAAACCCCTCAGAACAAACTGAATAACTCATTGAAAAGTTGCTGGGGCATTACATAATCCAAAGGCCATACGTTGATGTTCAAAAAGACCATATTTGGTAATGAAAGCGGTTTTATGTCGATCTTGCTCAGCAATTTCAATTTGCCAATATCCGCTAGCCATATCCAGAGTTGAAAAATAAGTGTTTCCACATAACTGATCTAAACACTGTGATATTGAGGGTAGTGGGAATGAATCTTTAACAGTTTTAGAATTCAAAGCCCTATAATCTACACAATATCTCAAAGTTCCATCTTTCTTTCTGACCAAAACTGGTGCAGAAGCCCAATCAGAAGACGACTCTGTTATAACTCCGATATCCAGCATTAATTTCAAGTTTTCTTCTTCTTCTTTCTCAAAACCCAATGGTGTTCGTCGCATGGCTTGTTTAATTGGTTTTTCATCACCAGTATTAATGGTATGGCTAATTTCTGTAAAACAGCCTAAATCGTGACTCCCTTCAGAGAAAATGTCTTGGTATTCTGTTAATAAGGACTTGAGTTTCTGACACTGATCTGGTTGTAGTGACTTCTGTGAACGCTCAAACAGACCTACAAGGTGCTCTGGCAAGTTAGAATGCACGTTAACTTTGTGAGATTCTAAATCACCACTTGCCATCAAAACTTCGCATTCAACTGCATCACCTAACACATGTCCTGTCTTCAACACAATAGTATGCTCAGAGTCATTCACTAGTTGTATTGGAACACTCTCCTTGGCTTCCACAAGTAGATTTGGTAGCAAAGCTCCTCTATTGAACCCGGAAGAAGTAATGACAACTTCACCTTTCAAACATCCATCCAGCCTAGCATGCGTGTTAATCACTGTCTCTGGTGGAATGGACACTTTTTTATCCAACACTACTTTACAAGAAGTAAATTCATTTCCTTCTGCGGTAACAAATTCCTTCAAATTTACCTTTGTGTCTTGAATCTTGAAAATTCCTCTTCTGAAATCCAGAGTTGCTCCAAATTGACACAAGAAATCCAACCCAATTATTAATGGTTCTGTAATTGGTGCTACATAGAATTTCCATGTATAAACTGAGTTCCCATTAAATGAAACTTCAACTCCTGCACACAATTTTGCATCAACTTTGATATCTTTCACAATCCCTTCCAATTTAATTCCATTCCCGAGTTCACACTTGTGAGTAAGCTTCTCATACAAACTAGAACTCATCAATGATATCTGGGCACCAGTATCCAATAATGCTTTTGTAGGATAATGTTGCACGTAACAGTTCACTAAAGCACTCATACCATCCCTGTTGTTTTCCTTCAACCTATTACATGTTGGATTCACTGTCTTTACATGATAATGTTTGTAATGTTTCACCCCATCAAAGTATCTATAAGATTGGAGGGTCGAGGCACCGGATGAATAATGGTCGCCCTCCCTTAGTAGTTTAAATGAGGGGAAAACTTGACTTGCGGTTTGTCCACAGGACCCCTGGTTTGAGGGTAGGTTGCCGGAGGTGGGCTATGAAAACCCTTTTGTTCAGGATGTCTGTCTGGACTTGATATAGGACTTCTCCATCTTGATTCAGCATTTATTCTGGATTCAGGATGCTTTCCGTTAGAGTAGTCCTGACCTTGACTGCTGAAGGTAGCATACTTGCTCCTGTCGCCTCCCTTTGGACTAAACCGTGGACTATAGTTTCTCTGTTGCCTCACTGGACTATTCTGTGGCGAATAAGAACTTCTTCCCTGTCTATAATCTGATGTTGACCTCCAATTCGGATTATCATTTCTGCGATACTGTCGCTCATCATACCTATCCTGACTGTAGCTTGGTGAAGATCTCCAGTTAGGATTATCACTTCCGCGATACTGTCGCTCATCATACCTCCTGTCATCATAGTTTTGATAATGCCTTCTTCTGGGACAATCTCTAACAAAATGATCAGGATCCCCAAACCCGAAGCAACCACTGTAACCCTGTCTTGGTGGTGAATAATTGTGTTTGTTGGGAGAATGTGGCTCACTCTTACGCAAAATCTTTTGAAGACCAGTTAGTACACTTCTAAGCTGATCATCCGATTTGTCACTCCTATCAAACCTCTTCCTTTCAAACCGACCAGTTTTGACATGATAACCCCTGATTTCACGTGAATCTGAAGAAGATGTTGATGTTAAGCTCTCCGTCTCCATTCTGTTATCAGCTTCCACAGGCTTGACCTTCTTGACATGCTTCTTCCCCAGGATTGCTTTTCGCAGATGGGTAGCATCTAACACATACTTATAGGCTTCTTCCAAAGTCTTAGGATGCTTTTCAGCTGCCGATAGAACCGCTCCTTTATTCCTGCAACCCTTCATGAATGCATCAACAAAGAATGGGCTACAAGCCTCTCTCTTACTTTCATCTGGAAATGATGCAACAACCATTTTCTGTAATCTTGCCAAATACTCTTCCAAGGACTCGTCCTCTTTTTGCTCCGTCTGCAAAAGTTCATAACGGATTGTAATAGCCGAATCTGTTCCTCCATAATGATGCTGGAATTTGTTCTTCAGCCATTCATAAATCCAAATACAAATATTCATATTCCAAGTGCAGATTGTTAATAAACACAATAATCAATCAAAACAACATGAAGATCAAGTATTTAAATTTTAAAAATTCAAAAAATTAAAATGTAAAAAGTATGTAATTTAACGTTTTACTACTAATAAAAATTACCAAAGAAGTACTTCTAAGACTGTCAAATCAAATTACCATTAATATCTACTCAAATGTCAAAAACAATTTAATTTAAATTCAAAAACATTTTATTTTACATTACTTTTCCAAAAAGTTACTAAATACTATAATACTAAATTTATTACTAATTACTATGACACTAAATCAATTACTAAGCATTTATTACTCCAGAAAAATATCAAAATGTCGAATTTATCAAGTATAAATATCAATAGTACATTACTGTTTTATTAATTTTTTATTTATTTGCCTCAGCCAAAACTATTAAATTTGTAATATTACCAAAATTTAATCCCAAAAATACCACAAGCTACGTATTAATTACTTTCCACAAAAATAAACATTCATTTGCCAACTATGTCACAGAAATAATGTAACTGGCACACTATACCACCAAATGTAAAACAGAAACATGCAAACAAGTATCAACTAGTGCTAAATATCGAGCACTGGGCGATAATATAATCAATAGTAGTATGGTGGCAAGCAAAAATTAAAATTTGAAAATACTTCCACTTAAACAGTATTCTAGATAAAAGAAAAATTATCAAAGGAAAATGATATTATATGCTTTTCATATGAACTTCCACATAAACGGGACTTCCAAATATCAGGATTCTACTTATAGGCAATTTCTACTTAAAGGGGTTTTACTATTAAACACCTATATAAATATGCATATGATGTGACTATGAAAAGTGGCAGATATCTATTCAACTTCCACTTAAATGCGACCTCCACTAAAACAGATTCAATTTCTAATTGGCAAAAATATTGACATTATGTCACAAAAATAATTTCAGGTAAATATATTAAGCCAAATAATAATATAGTACTTCTACTAAAGCAGGTTTAATTCAAATGGACAACATATATGCAATTATAGGTAACTGTTTAGATTAAGACATACATTAAAAATTTAAACAATGAAATACAAACAACAAATAATGTGCCGTATATATGTGTCAACTATGGGCGATAACATGAAACGAGTATAAAACACATATATAATTGGACCAAAATGCAAAAATGATATTTTCTGAATAAAATAGATATTGCGATATATTTATGATAACTTGGGACAACAATATCAAAATAACATGCAATATTCTAAATATACCTATATGGACCAAAGTTCTTCAAAATTGCAAATAATCTTTTAAATGATCCTACTATTTGCAAACAACATTCAATAAATACTTTAATTTACAGTTAATTCTACTGAAAGATTCGAATTACTGCCAGAACACTACATACAGAATGAGAATTACAGAATTTTACTTAAAGATTCAAATTACTGTAAATATCATACGAAAAACACTCAAGCAAAATTATAAATACAGAATCCTACTTAAAGCTTCAAATTACTGTATATATAATTAAAATTATTACACTGTCTAATATGGGAATACAGGGAAAACTATTTACGGTGAAAACCAGTATAACCCGTATCATAGCTACTGATATATTTATAAATCCACGAAAACTGACAGGAACCGGAAATAGCCAATAAATGTTAAAAAACAAGAGTTACCAATATTTATTTTCAGTCGGCGATGACAAAACGTAGCAAAACTACTCTGCTTCAATGTCTTAAACCGACCAGAATATAAATACAACAGTAATTAAATGGTACCATAAATAAAAATAAAAGGTTAAACGGATTTTACCCCTTTTGCAAACAAGTTACAGTATTTCACTGTCCGGCATTCAACCAGAAATTGATGCAATAAATTCATAAAATTTCCCAACAAAAATTGATGAGAAAACTCCCCGTAACAGTACGGTTTCTGGATATTTCACATATTTAGAAGAATTCGAATATCAGTAACTGTTACATTCAACACTGTAATTTACTGTTCATTTCAAATAATACTAAACAACTCCATGGCCAGAAGCTAGTGCAAAGGGTGGAAAATAAAATCCAACCCCACTTCTGGTACCAATGAAGTAATTTCACCCACCTTGCACTAGTGCTGCTGGTTCTGTTACCAGGTCTTAGATGAGGTGTCTAACTACTGGACTCAGGTCCCTTCTAACATCAGTACACCAACTGTTATGTCACTACTGGACTTCTACAACTCTATATACTATTTCTATCAGTGACTACACTGTTGCATATATCAGTCCATCTACCACTTCTATAGTAGTCTATATACTATTACTATCAGTGACTACACTGTTACATATATCAGTCCATCTACTACTTCTAAATGTCCATATAATTCTACTACAGTAACTTCTAAATCCTTTACATTCAGTAATATCGCATGTGCGTTTCCGTTAAACACGTGTATACAGTTCCAAGTCTTACTCTGAAGTGTCACTTTAAACCCCAGTTCCTGCACAACTCCCGCGCATGGGCGCTTACTAAACCTCGGAACTACCAAACGTCTCCCGGAATATACTACAATATACATGCCAGTTTGATTGGCATAAACTATAAGTGAACGGCACATATACAGACATTAAAGATCGAAACCAAATAACACTTTATACTTGTTATAATATGTGTACAAATATGCTGTTCAAAATTTACACAGAAAACAAGTACATGTGAGCTCTGTCCCTCGCCATTGTGTCCATCAGTATATCAATAGCAATTGGCGACGGGACAGAAACTCGGTCTAGAAACAAATGTAACAACACGCACCTCAATTATATCATTTGACAATCTGGTGGTAGAATAACAGAATATAAAGCTGTTAATATAATTTAAATTCAATATATTACCTTCAGCATGGGCGTTTACTGGTAGAATGCTACTACAGTACCTTTGAACTGTCAATGACAGTGTCATGAGGCATGAAGTCGGTTGCACCTCCATAGTACCGCATATCTGCGTTACTGAAAAACCACTGAAAATGACAGTCTAAACAAAACAGCACTATAACAATTTCATAAATATTGTTCTATGATTGTTACACATTTACCTTAGTTAATTCAACACTTTCCAAAGACAGGAAAGTTATACAGTAGAAACCTTGAATGGGCGATGATTAGATATTCACTAAGGTGCATACTAAAACCATCGAGTGTACCGATGTAACGTGAAATTTTCCCCGGAAGTATAATGTTTCTTCTGAGCCTTCCGTAATTTTCAGGGTAGTAAATGTTATAGAGTGGCAAGTCCTGAAATATATGATAAATTAACGAAGGGGTACTTGGCAAGCAGCCTCATTTTAAAATATTTTATTGTATTCGAAGTATAGCATTCTCAAAAAGTTTGTAAGAATACCTGTTCAATGTGTGATCAAATGGCTATGAATACCTGTACATTGTGTGATTTGTAGCCTTGTTTTGAGGGTTGCAGCACATATTTTGTCAGCATATGTAACTTTTTGAAGGAAAAAACAATGAATTTCACGATTTAAAAGTGATAATAATTGCTAACTTGGCAAAAGTGGTTACTTAAAAAAATAAAAACCCAATGAAGCTACTTTTTGTTAAGTTAGCATTAATTATTAATTTTTATCATTAAATCTAGTGTTTTTTCCTTCAAAAAAGTCGTGTATTTGACAAAATATTTACTTAAACCCCCAAAAACAAGCCTGAAAATCACGCATTGGACATGTATTCATATAGTTTGGTGTACACATTGAACTAGTATTCATACACAATTTTTGAAAATGCTATAACTCATGTTCAAGAAAATAGTTCAAAATGTGACTGTTTTTCAGGTATCCCTTCATTAAATTGTCGTATATTTCAGACCTTCTAATTCTAAAGGATTCCATGTTTTTATAATTATAGAATTTAATTGATTTTTGTTATGTTTATCTTAAACATGTTTGTGAGAACTGTTGGATGTGAGCATTGGTTAGAGTATGTTTGACGTCTGTGTCTATACCACCTTCTAATTTCACGGAATACCGATTACAAGAGATTTCACAGTATAGAGGTTTCAAGAACATGTCCGCAGGAAGCCGAGCAAAATTTAAAAAAACAGTTTATTTAAAAAAAATATACAGTATATGAAGGAAAAAATAAAACACTGGTTACAAGGAAAAGAAACTGAAAATAGAAAACTCATCATATATTTAGGGCAATTCAAAGATAGTTTAAAACAGGAACACATCTTTAAACAATGCAACTATATTATATGCCTATTGCGCTAGCTTTTTGTTGATATTGATTGACAAACAGATAAAGGGCTAACACCATCATCTTCAACTCATTGGACAAGTCATACAATAGTCGATAATTGAGAGGATGGAGGAAAGCAATGTGTAGTTTTTGTAATGAAAATAATTGGGTCCCAAGAAACAGTTTGTCCTTTGTAGTTTTAGTAATACTGTTGGGCGCCAAGTTGTGGCAAGGAACAATTTGAATGTTCCTTGGGCCAACTTGCAGAAATGAGTTGTGTCAAACACCTGGAGTTGTACTGCCACACCTTGAGTAGGTATCTCCCTTATTATTGGTCCTAGAGGTTTGGCAATGTGAAACAAACTTGTAGGTAATCATGGGCTAGGAATCTTGTGATGTTGTCAGATTTAACCTTGGGCCTCTCCTTCAAGGTCAAACGAGGACAGCCAAACTTAAAAGTGCTTATAACTCGCTTATTATTGGTCCTAGAGGTTTGCAATGTGAGACCAAATTATAGGGAATCATGGGTTGGGAATCATCTGATGTGGTCAAATTTGAACTTGGGCCAGTCCTTCAAGGTGAAAGGAGGATAGCCAAAATTAAAAGTGCTTATAACTCACTTATTATTGGCCCTAGATGTTTGCAATGTGAAACTAACTTATATGAAATCATGACCCAGGAATCTTTTGATGTGGTCAGATTTGACCTTGGGCTCCTCCTTCATGGTCAAACGAGGATAGCCAAATTTAAAGTGCCTATAACTGGCTTATTATTGGTCCTAGAAGTTTGCAATGTGAAACCAACTGTAGTTATAGAAAATCATGGGCTGGGAATCTCCCGTTCCGGTCATATTTGGACTTGGGTCCCTCCTTCAAGGTCAAACAATGGTTCACTGGCTTTAGTGAGTTGTCTCTCCAGTGGATACAAATTTGCATTGTATCTCCAATGCGCTAAGTCTAGTTAATTAGTAAAAACAGATGCTAGTGAAAACCTAACACAAGACTAAGTTTTGGAGTGCAGCAATCTCTACTGTATACTTTCTAGTTTCTACAAAATTATTTACAGCACTGCAGCCAAGCCCTTTTATTATATTTATTCACTGAAGTGTACCCAGAATAATATCTTTGAAATTAGGTCAGTTTTTGTGAGAAATAAGAGTAAATATTAATGAAAGTGTGGAGAGCAAATTACACAACTAACACATTTCATTGCATCAAATGTCTGCAATTAATGTTAGAATGGTGAATTTTAGAATTTAGGATTTTAACATAAGAAACTTTGGGGAAATATTGCTGAATTGCATTATTTGGCACATATATATCTCCATTTTTGTAATTTTCGTTGTTCCTTCTGTGCTGTATTTTTGATGTTATGCATTTGCAAGTTAACATCTATCTTTGAACTCTGTCGCTAATTTGGTGCAACAGCAATGCAAAAAAGGCTGTTATGGTGACAGAAACTTGATCTAAGATATTGGTTGAAATAACTTTTTGTCTCTATACTATACCTGTATGAACATTTATAAACCACCGTATTTAACCTAAATACCTGTACATACAAAATGGGATATATTGTTTTCTATAGCACCACTTGCTATGGATCATTAGTGAACCAAATTTGTCAAGAAGTGCAGATTTAGTTCAGATTTTTGGTTAATATTTCATCAATCATGTAAGCTGCATATAAATTATATACTTTGTTTAAAAGGTATTTTTACTGAGATTCGGTTTGTTTTGTTGGATTGAAATCAATGTAGAAATTGCAGAAAAATCTCAAATTAAAATTGAAGGTTTTATTTACACTGGTGCCCCTATATATCACTGACTTTTTTACATTCTTTCTTTACATATTGACTTACGTGACTTTGTATTCACACAAAATGGTGGATAATTAAACATGAAACATCCCTCATTAGGCACATATGAAAAAAATATATCACTCAAGAAAATTTATGTACAATGTAGTGCTGATGCTGTGCACTCATACAATATGGTCATCTTCATTCATGGTTGACAGACAGCTTGCGACTCTTGAGGTCCTTCACAAAGTCCACAATAGCCTCCTTGTCAGAATGAGTGAGATAGATGTTGGTCATGTGCCACTTCTTGTATTGGGATGATGATGGTCCTGCTCTCCTCCAGCAGCCTCTGTTTGAGTGTCACTTCATTCTGTCCTGAGCCTTTTTCCTGCAACTCCCTCCTCTTGCAAGTGCGAGTCCTCCGCTCTTGCCTTCCCACTCCTTGCCTCCTCCCCCACTCCTTGCCTCCTCCTCCCTCTGTTGCTGTGCCTCCTCCCTCTCTCTGGCCTCCCTCTCCTCTCTCCTCCACTGGATGTCTTCCACTATATGCCCCAGTTCAAATTTAGGAATAATGTCAGTGGGAACTTTATTTTCTTCACTCTTTTGCCTTTCTTAAGACCTATTGTCAAATAATAAGCAGCAGCGTTTTCATAAAAAACAAAAACCTAAAAATCCTAACTGACTTTGCAAACATTGCTCCCTACCCTCCAAAAATACCTAGTTACTACCAGGTCGGCTCCAGTGGAATACCCCCATAAAGATTTGTTGAATTTTTGAGGTTTACTATAAAAAATTGTTTCAATAAATTTTTATAATTTCTAGATCTATGACATTTGATAAATTTACTTTCTGCCTGCTTCATATCCCTCCATAATAAGCTTAACTCACTCTTTTAATAAGGCTTATGAAATTCAAACCTTTTCTTGGTTTGCTTTCTTTGACTTAAAACAGGTAAAATGCCTATATACTTCAGTAAGCAAATCTTTACATATACTGTATGTGGAATCAATTTCGGCATGCATATTTTTCAACTTTTCCTTTTTTTGATTCTTTCAAGCGTTAACTACTGCCATTCTGGTGTATTCATGAATGATTCAGGTGCATTGCCAAAGTATATATTTTGTTTTTGATACAGACTGAAAATTATTTAAAGAATTATCCGATAGCCCATTACCACAATCATTTACAGACTTAATATTTTGAGAAATATCATTTTCCAAGTACCAGTTAGGACACTGAAGCTCCAGACTAACAACACAATGGTCAGGTTGCTTGCTAGAACTTCAAAGAAGACTAGTCATGTTATACTTAACAATGATATCAGATATTAAAGTTACAGCGCATTTACAACAATATATTTTAAACATGAAATTTGTGACACGATTTAAAGTATCCAAGAACCACACAAATGTAGCTCAATTAATTTATTTCTATTTGTATTGGTGTAATTGCAATCAGTCGTAATATTGCAGGCTATTTTATTTATCTAAGTAGACACTTCAAGGAAGTTAGGACATGATTGCTTCTAAAACATTATCCTCTTAATTAGAGGTGCCATTTAACCTCCTTTTGTTTAAAACTATTAGCATAATAATGGCCATCCCAGCACCAAGTCAGTTGAACTACAGTACCAACATACTCAAACCTTGTCATCCCGGATTTAGAATGTTCAGACTATGAAGAGGGTTGAGCCAATCTGCTTCAATCCACCTCATGAGCAGGGTTGACATTTATCCTTGTCTACCAATCTGCTTCAATCTGTGTCAACCCGAGTAAAACCACTAGTCTGAATGCACAGTAATATGTGTAAGACAGTGATATTTTGTCAGATTTGTAATGACATGTACAAAACCCTTCATGAGGTTGTGGAGAAATGAAGACTGGTGATTTAAGTTCAAGAGATGTCTTTTGGATCAAGACTGTCTTATCGTCTTTCAAGAGATAATTAAAGGCAATATCTTGAACAAAAAAGCTTTTCTAGGGTACAAAATTATCTAAAAAGTTCTTTTCCTTGATATTTAACATTTCAAAATAAACACTGATTCATTGAAATGTGATACGGATTATTTTTTTTCTATGAACAAAAATTTTTTCATTGCAAAAATGTGTATATAATCAAATCTATACATCAAATTAAGTAAAACTAACGAAAGTGTTCAGGTAGACCAATAAAATATAATTCTTATTTAATTTGCTCAGTAAGAATGCAGCCATGTAATGGTATTTTGTCAAAATTTAATTTGTGTAATGCACAGGTTTGGTATGTTTAAAAAACAATCGCTATGTAGAAATAGTCCTGTAGAATATTGGGGTTGACAATTTTGATGGAATTTTCGATTTTTGGAATCCCAAGCCATAGTTTCCCATTTACTCCCAATACATAAAAAAAGTTCAAAGTGAAAGTGCAAAGTATTTTTTTTTCTATTTTCACTTTTTAAGGATTTAGGATTGAAGCAGATTGAGGCAGATTCAATCCAGGATGCTGTACACAACTTTTGTGACCTTTTCTTCTTTTACTTCTACTCTGAAACTCAAAACTTACAGTCAGCCGTCACAGATCCCTTCCACAGGCACTGATTGCTTGTTTTTTTTTAGTTTTAACTCAACTGCCTGTCATTTAAAAGTAAGAACCATGCAGAGCTACACTGCAATGTGACGTCGCAACATAGCAGTGAAAATTCATCATATTTTAGTTTTACTGTGCAAGTTCTCCTACTCAGTGATACTTATTCATCATAAATCAGTCCTTAGGTCATTGTCAATTATAATAAAATATATCATATTGTATATGGGTCCTTAATCCTGATATCATCTTAACACACATTAAAATGAGTCTCTAGGTCGTTAGTCAACCATTATATCATCTTTACACAGTTTCAGTTGGGTCCTGAAGTCATTATTAATATTTATTAATAATACATTATTAAGGCCCAACACTTCAGATATTGCTTATCAGTGTAATGATAAAAAAATCTGATAAAAAATTCCTGGATCCAGATGGTTACTGGATCACCAACTCGTTCCATTGTTGACATTTCATCAAAATCCAACCATAACGTCTTTGAGTCATTTTGCAAACAAACAGACAGAAAAACACATGCCGCAAATAACATAAATTCCCTGGCGGAGGTAATGAATCCTTAAATCAATTCATGCTGTCATCTTAAAACACTTTTAAAATGAATCCTTAAAATCTCAACATACTTTAAATGAGCCCGTTACTTGTAAGACATACTTATTAGTATTTACTTAGTGTTTTTAGACAAGGGGTACATTTAATAACAGTCTTGATTTTACATTCTGTCGTCCATCTGGGGAGATGTTCTCAAAGTTCACTAAGTACCTTGCACATGTTGAGAATCAGTTAGTCAAGGTTCTGTGCTGTAAACTGCCAACATCGGTAAGTAACTACCAACATTCCCACATAAGGTCCGGGGTTTGAACCAGAGCTGGGAGTTAGATACTTAGATATTTATTTCTTAAAATATGAAATATCATCTCAAACGGCAATAGAAAACACACCATAACACTATTCTTATACTAATAATAAACATGGAAAGAAGAAAATACAAAAGTAAGGGAAAGATAAAGGAGCCTTTATGAACAAACGTTTTTAACCAATCAGATGACTGGATGCACTCCTTTAAGAAAGTATGCTTTATTTAAGGTCTCCTTTGGTAAGGAAATCACAAAGGAGGTTTAGTGAATAGCATTTTAAATGTCACCTTACCAAAGGAGATTTTTCACCTTCCTTTAATAAATGGACCTTAAAAATATAGGAAGTTTAATGAATAAGGCCCAGGTCTTTGTTCGCCTAGTGGCTAGCAACTTTGGCATTTAATCACAGGCTGTCACCTCTGTGGGTTCCAGTCCCACAAGTGGCATTGCTGAGAACCTGTCCCAATATGTCTCTGGCTGTTGAATGGGACTTAAAATCCCAACTTTGACTTTATAGAAATAGGGCAGGAAAACTGGCCAATTATCCGATTGGTCCTGAATAAAAAGAAACCACTTATGGCCAGTTCCTGACTTTTGGAATTCATAAAGATGAGTCACACGGCTCTGGCCTCACTAGCTACATATTAGCCAAACATATTTAGCTAATCAGGGCTCATTTGTGATTTGATGCACTGTTTTGGTAGATACATTAGGTTTCATAAGATTCAATTCAGATTCTTTTGAATGTTTAACGAACCATCTATTCCTCAGTCAGGAGCGTAGCTCAATGGTGTCCCATTGCCAATTGCTATTGATAAACTGATGGATGCAATGGCGAGGGACAGAGTTCACATGTACTCTTTTTTATGTAAATTGTAAACAGCATATTTCTACACACATAACTAAAGTGATAAAGTGATAATTACATTCTTTCAGGTATGTATATGTGCCATTCACTAGTATTGATTGCCTATGCAGCTGGTATGTACATTTGAACCACTTTAAGAAATGTAAATAAAACTTCACCTTCCTTTCTTGCTGCATAAATTATTTTACTGCACTGTTTGAAATTTCTGCTGGATATATTTATATTGTAATTTGCTTCACACACAATTTTTTCAAAGGTGGAAGTAAAATTAGACAGGACAGCAGAAATATGCTGTTAAATTTTACACAGAAAACCAGTTCATGTGAACTCAGTCCCTCGCCATTGTGTACCATCAGAAATATCAACAGCATTGCACAACGTAACAGGAAAGAAACCTGGGCCCGTATTCACGAAAGGTCTTAGCCAGGGCTTAGCCTTAAAGTTGAGACTTTTGTCTCAAGTTTCTGCCCAAAACCTACTAAGACGTCTGTCTTAGGCTTAGTGGTATTCACAAAGAATTTAAGACTGGTCTTAGGCTTAGCCAAGGGCTCAACTTTAAGACTGGTTAGTAGTGGGCTTAAATTTTGTAAAGAGGACTTAAATATGGCCGCCATATGCTTTTCTCCACTCCAAAATTTGAAATGGCTGTAAATAAAGTATAATTATACAGAACATCTCACTAAAGCAGTCTTTGGAAGTTTATATGTGGTAACAAGGTTTTTCGTTTCAAAACAGCACTTTTCCTAGATAAAATGCATATAATGAAGGATATATGTCACCAATAGTATAGTTTGAATAGAAAAGAAAGGTCACATGACACAGAAAACCACTGTGGTTATTTGATAATCTTGAACTTAGCTAAGTCACTCTTTGTGAATACAGTTTTAATACAAAATTTAGCTGAGACAAAAGTCTTAACTTTAAGACTGGATTTAAGCCTAAGACCTGGCTAAGTCTAAGACCCTTCGTGAATACCAGCCCTGGTGTACAAGGAGGAGTGAAAGTCTAGAAGGGGGAAAGCAAGATCGCTTTATAGAGCTGGTCCATATTTGATATGCATAAACAACAGCGCAGGCCATGAAGCAAAATTAAAATACGAGTTGTCACACCCCCAAAGGAAAGTGTGAGACCAGTCCTTAACACCAAGTCTTAACAATTCTTGGACATCGATAATAGACTCATACCAAATATTCTTCTCATGGAACAAATTTATTCAGTTCCATGATTTTTCTGTGGGGGTGTTGCACTGACCCTATAACCGACTTTACGACTCTAGAGTCGGTTGCAAAAATTGGGAGTCGGAGCCACAAATCCAGAAAAAATTGCTCAAAAAAGACTCACCCAGACTGCACTGATTAATTGCTGGAATCAGGATCGAGAGTTGGGATCGAACCAACAATACATAAACCTCCTCTGGCTGTCAAAAACATCATTTGTCACTGCAAAGATGCCAGGTCTACATCAGCGAGACCTTCTACATAAGCTTAGGGTACTTTTTGTTTTTATTGAGTTCAATATTTTGATTTTCATCATGATTTGCAGACAGAGAAGGACACATCTGAACCCAGGACCAGTAACTGCCCTAGAGCCAGCATCACAGCTACACAACCAGCAAGCCCCCAGGAGAAGGAAAAAGCCATCAAAGCCCAGGGTCATACCCTGGATAGCATACTTCAAAGATAAGAAAAAAATGCTACAGCAACCTCCTGGCCGATTTAATATACACTGATATCCCAGGATACCAGAATTTTATCAGCATGCCACTAGCCTTTTTTACGTCATCGAAGAAAGCATACACCACTGCATCACGAAGTCAGTTATCAATTTCAGGAAACCCTTATAATTAGAAGTTGGATTGATACTGGCAATAGCACTGAGACACCTGGTCACAGGATAGACCTACACCACCTTGTAGTATCACGGGCAGGTTGGCTGAAGCACCATCTGTAAATTCGTCCCCCAGATCTACTGAGCCATCCTTGCTGAATTCCTGGAGGAATATTTGTGTTGCTCTACTAGCCCTGATGAGTGAAAAAGAGTGGAGGAGAAGTTCAGAACCAGATTGAATGTTCCCCATGTTGTAGGCACACTAGACGGAAAGCACATCACCATGAAGAAGCCAAAGAAATCAGGCAGTAACTATTACAACTACAAGGATTTCTTTTTCCCTGGTGCTGCTAGCCCTGGTCAACACAGAATACAGATTCCTTTGGGACAATGTAGGGTCAAGTGTATCTTCATCAGATGCATAGATTTTCAACAGAACTGATTTGAGGAAGAAGATTGTCGATGGCACCTTTGGGCTTTTGCCACCTGAACCCCTGGGGAGGGCTTTGCACTGTTTCCTGTTGGGTGACGTCAGCTTTGCCCTGATGCCTCACAAGGAAGAAAGATTAGCCAACTACAGTACCAAACAAACACCAGTGGACAAAAATTCCAGTTAAAATTGCAAATGTTGAAAGGAATGCCCGTCAGTTTTGGGGCAGGGGATAAAATGCTGGTTTTATGAAATCCCGCCTTAAAAAACGTAATAGCAGTCTTATAAAAAAATATCAATGAATATGAATGGAGATAACATTTTAATGCAAAGACATTTGTATAAACACTATTTGGAAATAAATTTTTTAAATTAACACACCAAAAGACATTACAATTAGCACTATTGTGGTCGAAATCAAGAAAAAGACACTTTAGCATTGTACTTATGAAACACTTGGTTGCTAGGATTATAGTGTCATTTTAGACTAAAGCTTAGTCCAAATTCCATTCAAAAAGTCTTCAATTGAAATTCCTCTGCTCTGCAAAATCGTTTTCAGGGCTTCGAAATATGAAACAACCTTTAGGAGATTATGACTTGTAAATCTTTTCTGTCTCATTTGAACTTTGACCCCTGCTTCGAGGTCAGTTTGTTCATCATACTAAAACAGGCCTTTTGTGTCCCTTATTATCAGTCCTAGCGATTTTGGATGTGAAAACAACTGTATTGGCATGGTATTGAAATACAAAATGGCCGTCATCTTGTTTAAGAGGGAAATTGCTGTAAATGTTACAGTTCATTATGATTAGGTAATCCCTGTTTCAAGGTTACACTAATTTCACATTGGTTCAATGCCTGGGGGAGATAACTATGGTGGCAGCTGATTTGTTGATTACAGGAGGCAGTAACTATAACATCAATAAAATATCCAGAGATTATCAGTAAATACAGACATATAATTATCTATAGTTATTGCAAAGTGACATGTGAAATTTTAAGCTTGAAGGAAACACTATTTAGATTCCACTTCAATGGTACTTATTATCAAAACGTACAGTTCTTTACAAAGAGACCTTTATACACTAAGATTTATGCCTTTTGTTGCAACTTTTTGGTAGCCGACGTTCTGAATATCAAAATAGCGCTAGCCTTTACCCGATAAATATTCTTAAATGTTTTTGACTTTAAACAGGGAGTTTTGTTGGCCATCAAGACCAAGGAGTATTATAGGTAGAGTTGCTAAATTTGCAGGATATGTTCATCATTACAAAGTCTTGACTGGGAATATTTTTGGCCTCATTTTGAAAAATAAGATGGCTGCCACAGGCGTTTCTTTGTCAGTCATGAAAGGTGCTTATCTCTCCCGTATTATTGGCCCTATAGGTTTACACTGCGAAACCAACCTATAGGAAATGATGGACTAGAAACATTTTGATGTTGACATATATGACCCTTGTCCCCTCCTACAAGGTCAAACGAGGAAAGCTAAAATTAAAAGTACCTATAATGCACATTTTCTTGCTCCTAGAGTTTTGCAATATTAAATCTACTTATGGGAAATCATGGGCTGGGAATCTTCTGATGTCTTCACATTTGTCCTTGGGTTCCTCCTTGAAGGTCAAACGAGGATAGGCAAATTTAAAAGTCCTTTGAGCTCACTTATTATTGGTCCTAGAGGTTTGCAATATGAAACCCACCTAAAGGAAGCCATGAGCTAGGAATCTTCTTGTGCGGCTAGATTTGACCTTGGGCCCCTCCTTCAAGGTCAAACGAAGATAGCCAAACTTAAACATGCTTATGATCGACTCACTTATTATTGACCCTAGAGGTTTGCAATGTGAAACCAAACTATAGGAAACTAGAAGAATGTTTTTGCTAACAAAAACTAAGTGTCCCAAAAAGGTTCACCGCAATATAATATACAGTAGAAAAAGGTTTTTGAAAATAAAAACATGCAGTACTGAGAGAAGAAGTGAAAGTTAAGCAGACAGTGTGGAAGTTTATGCATTAACATGAAAGAAAAATTTAAGCTTTATTTTGTTTTCTATGGTTATAAATTGTGAAAAGTTAATTGAATAAATGCTCTGGCTCAGAAAGCATAAAGCATCAATACTTATAATAGGTTGAAGATTACACCATAAAACTACTTAATTAAAGAGTAACAGTGTTTTATAAATGCCATATACCTATTTACATTTTAGAAAAAGGCATAGTAAAATTTGAGCCTTTGGAAAGGCAAGAAGTTTATGACACAATGCTGTGACCACATCTATCCCAATGAGTAAATAAAAGGTCAATGTTCCCACAAGCCTATTTATATCTTATGAATAATGCTCATTTCTATTTAGATATAATTGAAAATCAGAACAAAGGAGATAAAAGGCAAAAACACAAAATCGGCTATTTTATGACCCCAGTTTGACCCATAAGGGGTGATCCAGGGGTAAATCTGACCAGCTATCTAGACTCATCACATAAGGTTTCCAATACCTCTTAATACATTCTAAAACTCTAAAAGCAAGAATAAAGGAGATAAGAGGTAAAAACACCAAATCGGCTATTTTATGACCCCCAGTTTGACCCATAAGGGGGGATCCAGAGGTCATTCCCCCCGTCCCAAAAAGCATCAAGTGAATTGAAGTGAAGCAATGGGATTATAAAATTTTATTTACATACACATCTACTAACTGTTTTTTATGATAAGTTATAATACATAATGTAATAATATAAGTATGACTTTCAAGATATAAAACATTTAAAATACTAAAGGTAAGTAAATAAAAGACCAGTATAAAAGAGTTAAAGATACTAGGGGTAAAAGTTTGGCAACCGTGTTCCCGGGGGTAAATCTGTCCAGCTATCTAGACTCTTCACATATGGTTTCCCAATACCTCTTAATACATTCTAAAGCTGTAAAAGCAAGAATAAATGAGATAAAAGGCCAAAACAGAAAATCGGCTATTTTATCACCCCAGTTTGACCCATAAGGGGGGTCCGGGGGTAAATCTGACCGGCTATCTAGACTCTTCACATACGGTTTCCCAATACATCTTAATACATTGTAAAATTCTAAAATAAATCTGACCTGCTATCTTGACTCTTCACATATGGTTTCCCAATACCTCTTAATACATTCTAAAGCTGTAGAAGCAAGAATAAAGGAGATATAAGGGAAAAAGACGAAATTGGCTATTTTATGACCCCAGTTTGACCCCTACAGGGAGGTCGAAGGGGAAATTTGACTTGCTTTCTAGACGCTACACATATGGTTTCCTACTACCTCCCAATACATTTTATGGCTCTAAATGCAATACTTAAGAAGATAATAGGGGGGTTCACATGAATTTTAAGCTTTCTGATTGATACCTGTGAGAAAATCGCCCATAAATCAGTCAATTTTCATCGGATTGCTCCCAAAATCTAAACAGCTCGCATTTTTGATAGTATGAACACATGTATGAAGTTACAAGCCTCTGCGGTCAGTAGATTTTCCTGAACTGTGATGACGGGCAGGTGTACCTGAAAAAACTATTTTTTGATCATGTGACCTTGATAAAGATGAAAGGTCAAATTTAAGTATGTGGAAAAATTTTCCCACGCCTAAGGTATATAACTGCCAAATATGGGTAAAAAGTTTCCAATAATAAGGGAGATATTCAAGGGAGACTATAATGCGACGGCGAGGAAACTGACGCGAAACCAAATAAGCGCCCTTTTCAGGGACGCTTAATTATGAACTAGGAATCTTCTGATGTGTTCAGATTTGACCTTTGACCCCTGCTTCAAGGTTAAAAGAGGGTATCTTAACTTAAAACTGCTTACAATATGTGTATTATTGAAAAAATGCTGTTTATCATCAAGACCATGTTAGTTCTCCTTTACCGGTGGATACATCTTGTATCTGGCCACAGATGCGTCCTTGCTCTAGTTTCATTTACAAAAGCTCTTACCAAATCATAGTCTTGTTTTGACTCGCTGGAGAAATTGTGACATGTGTTTGTATTTGTGTAACATTTGGTGATATGAACAATTTATGTAAATATATATCATGAATTTTATTGCTATATGGTATGTGACAAGGTCAGCTAAGAAAATCTACTTTGAGGTGAACTTAAACTCTCAAATAAATTATAATAACTTAAAAAGATATATTTGTAAAGCCTGTTAGTGGTCATGGCGTACCTAGTAAGTATGCACACTTTGAATGAAACCTTAAACCCACATTCTTATATGACAAAGCTGTGTTAGCCAATCTTATTGGTCAAGTAAACAATCTTTGGAGTATAACTCCGCGTAACAGTTGGCCTAATTATCGCCCATATATTTTAACCCTTATCATATTAGTATAGTGATAATCCATCGCTGATTGGATTTTATTCTAACCTGCCAATCAGACTATATAATTCTGCATAAAGTCTGCCCAGTAATATATTACTACTAAAATAAGCAATTAACAGATATGGGATCTGCATTCGTTCTAAGAGTAATTTCTGGACAAGTACTCTTTCTAGCAAGGAAACTTTACAGCTGGAAATTCTCTTCTGCCGACATATAGCTTAGCTTCTTAAGGTACCACGGTTATTAAATTTCGCAGTTTTTAATAACTTCAACTCACTTCTGTATCAGCTACACTTTGTTTTTCTTTACAAGAAAACCCCTTTTCGTGTAAATTGATTTTTTTATCTTGTAAGATTTTAAAGCTCCAATTATGCTTTAGCTTTAATGAGAAAGAGTTTATCTTATGCACCCGTTTTGCTGAGAATTGGTACTTATTCCGTAACCAGCAAAATACTTTGGCCCAAATCTTTTTAAGAATTGTAACAAAAACTATACTGTGTAATTAAATATAAATAGACATTTTTTAATGTTTGTGCACAATTTTAACTTTTTCATAGTATGCGCACCGTAATTATCACGAACTGGGAGGTTACATTTTGCCTTTGCTTGCTCAAAACAATAAAACAAGAATATTTACTGATGATCACACGATTTCATTCAAAATATTAATTTTCGGGGGGGGGGGGGGGGGGGGGGGGGCAATGTTAAGTCCTTAATGTTGCTGGACTGACATTTTTTCTATGCAAGCCACTGTAACTTTTTCTTTTCATCACATAAAATATCTTAACTTAAATTACATCTAAGAGTTTTTGTTTTGTTAAAAGTGCCCAATATCTTTCATGTTTTTTGAAAGCAAAAAATAAATACCAAAAATAGAGCATGAAGAGTAATGATGTTCAACAACATCTTTAAAATTATAACTTAAGGAAAGGCTGTAATTTAATTAGGTTAATGGTCACGTAAGTGTCCAATATTTTAAAATAATGGATTGTATACTTACTTGGCCATATACATATACAGAACACTTGAACAGTGTAAAAAATTTTCCTAAAGATAAGCAGAGTCAATTTTCTGAGTAAATTTGACAATTTTCCATGTATCACTGTTTAAATCTTGAGAAGCTAAATGGAGATAATTCTGATTTGATCTATATCCTGAAAGAAAATATCCTCATTTTATTAATTGGCATGAAAGAAAATAGCTCAAAGTTAATGGGCGTCCTTCCAAACTATAGATAGGCTATAGTATTTCAGCCACCCCGGCCCTTTTGTTTTGCACTCAAAAATAACAAGTCTGGTGCTGCAACAGGTTATGCTAAAGAGGAATCAAAATAAGTCCACACTTTGGTTGCCATATACCAATATAGTACCATGTCTGTTGTTGTTTTTGCTGACATGAATTACATTTTCTCCAAGGCCAGGGGCATAGCTTACGGTTTTTCAAAATACTTTGGTTCAATGGGAGGTTGTATAACTCATTAATGATTCTACCAACAAAATGGTTCTCCCAGGCCAGTATGCCTGGGTGAACCATTTTGTTGGTAGAATCATTAATGAGTTATACAACCTCCCATTGAACCAAAGTATTTTGAAAAATCAAGGAGCACTTAATATAAGTCCTAGCCAATTCCCTAGAGGATGTTTATTAATCCTTCAACCTCAATGAATAAGTAAAACAGGAAATTTAATTTTTTCTTTGCCTGCGTGAACAACTTTCACTGTTTTAACAGCACAAACTGTAATGCTATATATTTTATGCGAAAAATACTTTTGTTGTACGAGATATATGTAGATTTAATTTTGATGTACATTTATGCAATGGACAAATCAATGTTCATAAAAAATTCTTATCATGGTGTAGATGTTCAGATATTTATTTATCAATGTTTTAATGCCAGAATATTGAGTATCAAGGAAAGTAATTTTCAAAAAGGGGGGAGGGGCATTTCTTTTTACATTGTTAGTATTTAATCAGTATTTTTTATCTTTGATAGAGATTATTGTTGAAGATATCTGTTTTTAATTATTTCTTGCAGGTGGTAAATATATTGAGACCTCGAGGAAGCCTTCTCCTGATGAATATTCCATACTGTAATTAACCAGATAACAGTCAGGGTCTAAAAATAAGAAAATGGTTCATCCTTAAAATATCCTTATATATTGTAACTGTTTTTAAGTACATGATTCAAGCCACAATATCGCATTTTTCAAAGATCATTGTATGTATGGCATTGACATAGAGAGGCGTTATTGTTTCTGTGTTTTGATGTTACAGTCTGCTGACAAACTTGACTCATATTTTGGTTTTTGAAACAGCCATTCCTGAATAATAATGATTCCGTGCAAATATCTATAACATCTGACTTAATACTTGTGTCTTCCAGGTTACAGGGTGCATCATTTTCAATCCCCACTGGGGTCTTATAAATACAGTTATGCTGAGGGAGTAGCCCGGTGCCTAGAGGAAGGGATGACTATAGCCACACCTCAGCAGTTACAGGTAGCCTGGCAGCAGGGGATGAATGTGTGTTCATGCGGGTGGCTGTCAGATGGATCGAATCGCTATCCAATACAGTACCCACACCCAGGATGTGGAGGTACCACCAGTGGTATCATTACTTGCTCATATACCATAGTAAATGTTTATTGTTATCATTAACTGGGAAATATTCTGATACCTACTCTCCTTCCATCCAATTTAAAAGAGTCTTCCAGAGGATCCAAAAGATCATAGAACATGTTCCCTTTGAAGCCAAATGGGGTTTTGCCTTTTTAAAGAAATTAAATCAGAACAAGAGCACTCAGAGAGCCCATACCTCTGCCAAGGTGTGTATGATTTTTTAAAAGGGTCAATAATAAGTAAATGGAAAAATCCGAGACTTTGATATTTTTGTATCCCTGAGCCAGATCACTTTTAAAATTTAATGGAATCTAAATGGAACAAAGACCCATGTTCTTATTGGTTTTATAAAGATCCATCCAGTAGGATTTGTGTAATTGTATTATATTGTATTGTGTATTCACTGCAATATCTCCATGTACTACAGGGCTCAAAGCACTATCTGACCCATCCATCTTCACAAGTACAGCCCAACACTCAAATTACTGACATTCCCCTAACTGAAAGATAGAAACTCAAAGATGATCATTTATCAACATCCTTGAGATTCTTTAACCTGCCACTGGGGATAGGACCCAATGACAGAGGACCACCCTTTTTAAGTGATCATCCAGGCCTCTATATACCTGTCTGTACCTGGGTTTGAACCCACGTTCTCTGGGCGTAAGTGTTACCCACTAGGCCACAGTGGCGTAATCCTGCTAACAACAAACAAACAGACAAGCAGAAACATAAATGGTCATGAACTTAATACCTCTTTGGTAGAGGTGATAATATAAACTTATGTCTAGGGAAATTCAAAACTTTAGTTCTGGACTTGTACAGAACATGTGGGTATAAAATAGAAATATTTGATTCTGAAATAGTTCCTCCTATGAAAGCAAATACTCTTTCTTAACTCATTCAAAATTTGTTTAACAGGCAACATAAACTGCAAAATGAAGATACATACTGAACGTCTGTTAGTGGAAAGATTTTTGTTGTTGGTAGTATGGTTTTTAAAATAATTATATTGTTTTAGAGGTTTATTAATAATGGTGTATGAACTCCAAAATTAAAATTTGGTTCCTGCCCATGGGAAGTATTGTACAACAGTACTTAGATAAGGTGACCTTAGATCTAAGTAAGGGAAGGGTTTTTACTTGAGTTTTCCTTGCACATTGTGTTTCACAAAACAAAAGTTAGGAATGTTTGGTTACATCATTTCTTAATTGAAATCTAAGAAATACTTTATATCTAAAGTAGAAATGATCTAAGTATTGTTATAGATTACGGCCCTGGATCTGAAATGGGAAAGATTACAATTAGTTGCCTGTGTCCCGTGGGTTTCAGTGCAGAATGATGACCAGCTCATATGCACTGTTTTCCTCCATCCTCTGAACCGCCCCTTGTAACATGACCTACAATTGTATTGATCAAAAGACATATTGACCTTCGAAATGTTCTGGCCATCTTCGAAAAAAATGGTTCGACCTCCTATTTTCACCCCAACTTGATGTATTTGCAGACATTTCAATCATCTCTTTCAAAAACCCTATTTTTTGGCCCCAGCTAGAATGGTGATTGGACAAGTAGATACCATTGTACCATTGAAAGCAATCATTAACATAAATTAATTGTATAAGCCTGAAAACAGCACAATTGCATTCTGTAAATACACTATCCTTGTGCCTAGAATTTCATACTTATAAATGCCATCATACTTGTTAGATATTTTTCAGTGTGCCAAACCAAAAAAAAAAAAAAAAAAAAAAAAAAAAAAAATCATTTAAAAGTAAACTCAATTAAAACTAATTTTAAAGAATTATGCAAGAAACTGAGTTACTTTTTCCGTGTAATACATTATAGACTATGGTCCTGTCAAAGTATTTCATTTATAATAGACTAGAATCAGAGATAACTTTGTGAAACTATCTTCCTTTCTTCCACTCTGGCAAAGAAAGAAACAGTCTTAAGTGTATCTGTACTTTAGAGGCTATTTCCAGGATTTTGTGCTTTATGTACTTTTATTCTTTGTTATACATGTGTATATATAAATAGTTGTATTCATTTTTCTTTGTACTGTTTTATTATGCATGTTGTATATATAATAAATAAAATCAATATTGTATAGCAGTGTGTGAAACCTTTCATTTGTAGTGGAAGGGAGAAATTATTGATTGGTTCTGTTGTGTCTCGAACTCACAGCCTTCTGATTACACACAGAAATAAACCCAAGTCTAGCTCTTTAACCAGCTGAGCTAAAGGGGAATCCCCAGAAGCCGAGGTATTAATAGAACTGATATACGTGAGGATATTACACATTGTATCTTGTTGTATGGGTATATATATGTCCTTTTTTCCCAGAATTATTTTGTCAGAATTGAAAAGGTATTATTTGTTTAAATTTTATACAAAGAAATGATATCAGATTAGATATCCAAACAATCATAATGGACATTATAGTTGTATCCACCGGATGCATTCGATGGATACTTTGGTTTAACGTTTGCTACCCCCACCATGCAAAGAGAGATTTTTCAACATTTAATAACACTATCAGTGGAAAACTACACCAGCTTCACAAAACTTGCTGGATATCTATATTGGGAGGAAAGCTTCTCTGGGACTGAAATAAGCGTAATTCTGAAAAACAAGATGGTCACCGAAATTATTTCTTTGGAAATTATCTACCTTTTTCTACTTGCTGGTTTTCATAAGTAGAAGGTCGAATCTCTTCATAGGTGATGTGTATAACATATACACATGTCATCTACAACCTTGTAGATATATGACCTTGAAGCTCCACATACAAGGTCGTCCACAGAATGCCAAAGTACTCCATGTTGTGGACTTCAAAAGTACCTATATCTACCCTATTATTGCTCCTAGAGATTTGGCATGTGCAACCGACCTTTAGGAAATCATGGGCTGGGAATCTTCTGATGTTGTCAGATTTGACCTTGGACCCCTCCTTCAAGGGAAAATAAGGAAAGTCAAACTTAAAAATGCTTATAACTCAATTATTATCGGTCCTAGAGGTTTGCACTGTGAAACCAACTTAAGGAAATCTTATGCTAAGAATTTTCTGATATGGTCAAATTTGACCTTGGGCCCCTCTTTCAAGGTCGAATGAGCCAATTTAACCAAGCTTAAAAGTGCTGATAACTCGCTTATTATTGATCCTAGAGGTTTACAATGTGAAAATAATTTACAGGAAATCATGGGTTCGGAATATTCTGATGTGGCCAGATTTGACCTTGGACTCCTTGTTCAAGGTCAAACGAGGACAGCCAAACTTAAATGTGCTTATAACTCGCTTATTATTGGTCATAGAGGTTTGCAATGTGAAACCAACTTATACAAAATCATTGGCTGGGAATCTTCTGATGTGGTCAGATTTAATTTTGGACCCCTCCTTCAATGTTAAACGATGGTTCACTGGCTTTGGTGAGTTGTTTTTCTGATGGATACAAATTTGCATCGGTTCTCCGATGCACTAGGTCTAGTTTTATGTGTTTGATGAAATGCCCTTTGGATGATGTTTAAAGGGTTACTACAACCCACAAACACAATGCCTTTGAAACATGTATTACTACATAGTAAACAATTTCCCCAAACAGAATTTTGAAACACAGCTTAATTACTGATCAATCAGCAATTAAGAAAATACCCTAGCCTTGCTGAAGGCTCAAGTTTCTTTGCAGTTAGGGAAATTTTTCAGTTCAGATAATGGAGTTTCTATAATGTACTCATACATGTACTGACTTTTATAGCAGCATACAGCTAAGTCTCTGTCTGATTCGGTTCTATCTCTTAATATGTATGAGTGCTTTATGAATACCAAATCTCTGTGTGCATGTTGAGGCTTAAGCAAGGCTAACAAACGGTTAGTGTTTTATGTATATTATTTGAATATCGGTCATTTGCGATAATTAGAAATATGACTCCTATAGTAGAGTTGGTTATATTTTAGTATCTGCAAATATTTGTTGCAAGTTTCAAGATCAATATCTGAACCATTTGAAGCAGTAATAGATCATAATAAAAGATAAATAAGAGTATTTTGTCATAAACACAATGTTAAACAGATATGCGTGAGGTTATTAAAAATTATTGTGAACTGTATGAAGCTTTTAAATCACGTCAGTGCATTTGGGAAATTTTGAAGATACGAGTTAAAGAATAAAGAATATAATATTGCACAAACAAAAAAGGCAGTATAAAATATATATAAATGACATGCAAAACAATTGCATAAACTTAATGGAGAAATTATAATACTAAACTTTTCATTACCAAAAAGTTAAGTAAAAAATTTGAGCAAGGTAGTGGTTATAGCATCGGATCAAGAGCAAAATGAACGACAGAAGGGGAGATCTGCTATCGATGCTTTCATGGAGGAGGAAATCAAGGGCAACATAGTAATAACACTTGAAATATTAAAACTGGAAAGCACTGTGTAGAAAATAAACCAGTGAAATGCTTAAACAGTTAGTGAAAACCTGAAAACCTGTATGTGAACGAAAATATTTCAAATAAAAATATTCGAGATTATAAGCAATTGAAAAAAAATACCTTATTTAATTCTTGAGATGAAAAAGACAGGAAATATTGTGAGAGAATTATGTCAAAGGTAGAGCTGAACAAGTTGTTAAACTTTTAAAAGAACAAGGTACCAGGACTTGATGACCTGTCATGTGATTCTTGTCAAACATTTTGGGAAAATCTTGAAGATCTATAAATGAATATGTTGCAATAGTCTTTTAACGTAGGAAGTTTATCTTATTAGAATGACATGTGATATACAATTTCATTACATAAATATACAAAACAATGTAAGCAGAATCACCCAGCCCCTTTAGGGCTTATAAGTCACTTTGAAATACCGTTACAATGATATTGTGTGGTGGATTATTCCAGCCCCTAACTAACATATAAAAACGCAATAATGGGATTTCTCAGGATATCATTACAATCTCTAAACAATACATTATTTCCTACATTCTTCAACAACTTCAACAATAAAGTTATCAAGTATTCAAAAATGATGATCTTTTACTGAGTAGTCTTAGCATACCTTGTCTGCAAACTCTAATTGATGAAGCTACAGATTATATAACAATGCATGGGCTAAAATTTCTTGCTTCAAAAACCAAGTGTATGACTTGGAAAGACAGGGAAGACAGTGGTTCCTCAATGGTGAAATGCTGGTGGAAGAGCAAGAAATAATTCACTTGGGTGTAATTCTAGCAAATGACCACAACAGTCATGCTAAATCACATAGTCAGGCAATGCATAAGTCCTTTTATGCTCTTCAAAGATCAGAATTGTATCAACAAGGATCTAATTCTGCCACTACCTCTCACATTTATCAAAATCTGCACTGAACCTGGCACAGTCTGCTCAAACACATTATTATTGAAAGCATCCCTGGGTTTAAAAACTTCCTGCAAGAGCTCACCCTTGCTACAAGCTTTAGACATGAAAACACTTCAGACATCAGTGTGTATCAAGTGTGTAGTTTAGATCACTGCTTTTATCAAACTCCCGTTCTAATAAATTATACTCATTTCTGCTCTCAAAAATAGTAAAGGGGGAAGTTTTAAGTTCAAAAAACATTTTACATAGAGTGTTGTTAACTGGTCACAAATATTATATAAATTTCAATGAATACATATGTGATACTACCTATTTTAAAAAATGCAAGAGACCGATACTGCAAGAAATACATAATACTGAAAACAAGGGACTAAAGGACACGTGTTGTTTTTATTACAATCTGTGATTGATCAAGAATACTGTTGAATAACTTTTTATCTCCATTCTGATTTTATCTTATATTAATCTGTTTAATCTTATATATTAATCTTGCATATAATGATAGAAATTTTATCTGTAATGCATTGCATTTACATTTTAACTCTCTCCTTTTGGAGGCAATAAATATCTTATCTTAATAATTATATTAATTGTGTGTATTAATTCACTAATGTGTTAACAAGTGTCTTGATAACATATACCCAAAGTGACAATCATTTGACAAAAACAGTCTATGTAAGACCTAATAGCAATTAAAGACAAGCAAATTATGTCTGTCCCCCGTCAGACTTCCTGCCAATAATCCTTTATATTCTAATTTATTTATTTTAGACAAAAGGACTTCAAGAAAGTCGAACAAATATGGAAGTAGTGTGGCCTTGAAACAGGGGTCACCTATAACCATAAGAAACTGTAATATTTACACCAGTTTTCCTTTCAAACAAGATGACGGC
Source organism: Sabellastarte sp. h YS-2021 (assembly GCA_964017235.1). Classification (NCBI taxonomy): domain Eukaryota; kingdom Metazoa; phylum Annelida; class Polychaeta; order Sabellida; family Sabellidae; genus Sabellastarte; species Sabellastarte sp. h YS-2021. Next base: position 81,480,195 of record OZ024935.1, on the reverse strand, counting down.
CATTTTGAATTTCAATGGCATGCCAATAAAGTTGTTTTCACATCCAAAATCACCAAGACAGATAATAAGGGAGATGAGATATAAGGCCTGTTTTAGTATGATGAACACCCTTGACCTCGAAGCAGGCTTCAAAGTTCAAATGAGACATTTGGAAAAGATTTGCAGGTCATGATTTCCTATAAGTTGTTTTCATATTTCTGAGCTCTAAAAACTATTAGCTTATGTGTGCAGAGGAATTTCAATTGAAGACTTTTTAATGTTAAACGATGGTTCACTGGCTTTGGTGAGTTGTTTTTCTGTAATCAGGACTAAGTATTAGTCTAAAAGGACACTTTAAGCCTGGTAACCATATATTATCCTGGTAACCACATGTTTCATATGCTAAAGAGTCTTTTTTTCTTGATTTCTAACACAATAGTGCCAATTTTAATGTCTTTTGGTGTGTTAATCTAAAAATTTTATTTCCATTAATAATGCTTATATAAATGTATTTGCATTAAAATGTTATCTCCATGTCATATTCTTTAATGGTTTTCTATGACTGGCATTTAGTGTTTCTAAGGATTCGAAAAGACCAGCATTTTGTCCACCCGGCCCCAAAACTGACAGGCATTTTTTCTGCCTTTGCAATTTTGACTGGCCTTTTTGTCCGCCAGCATTTTGTCTGCTTACTCTAGCACATAAAGGCTAGTTGTAGCTGCCTTACCAAAAATAAAAGCTTGGTTGTAAACAATGCTTACTCCCAAAGTTTTTGAAACATGTTTATTATTTTTGGCGCGCGTCTATGCCTGCAGCAATGAAACCCGTGTGCCATTCCCACTGAACAGATAAGTCATACAACTGGCTAAGATTGTAATTGGAACAACATTATTAGGGAAATCAAGAGGAAGACTCTCAACAGAAAAACAGCCATATCACCTTTCAAAAGCTGTAACAGTTTCAAAAACTCCAAATATCTCGTGTATATAAGATTAAGATATTGAAAGTATTTTACACACTTTATAACATAGACTGGTTTTGGATCAATTGCTGTGACAATCCTGAATAACGTATGACACACGATCATTAGCATGTGCATAAATGCTAACAATATCTGCTTGAAGTAAAAGCTCCTTTACTTTTCGATAAAAAAAGAGAAATTGTGTATGTGAGTCCATGGTCAGGTACAAAATATGCATTTATATATGTTCAGTGCTTTTTCAAATTTTAGAAACTAACTAGAATTAATTTTCAGTAATGGCTAGTTGGTACTTGAGATATTAAAACAGATGAAAAAATTCACTAGGAACAAATTTTCACTGTCCAAGCTTATTAGCTAAAATAGCTTAAATTAATGCCTAAGAAAAAGTAAAGTAAGTAAGTTGCAGCAACATAAGTAGAGTAAGAAATCTAAAATTCGCCAGGAATCTAAAATTCGCCACCTCTAAAACCTTAGTTAATTTTATGAAGAAAATTATGTTTTTTGTCTAAAAATTGGTATTTCTCAGTTCAAAAAGCCTTAATTTACTATACATTCAACAAATCTCACCACAATTCATTTATTTTATTAGTATCTTCACATGTGGCGAATTTCAGATATGTGGCGAATTTTAAATTTCTTACTCTATATGTTCAGTCCTAGAAATATGAGTCACAACCAACTTACATTAGAAAAGATTAGCCATGAGTACACGGTGTAAGCCTCACATTATACCCCCTTCATTTTTACTCAGATAGATTCTGGAAGGGTCCAAATTTCAAAGTGTATCCAGAGGTAGATTCTGGAACACCCCAGGATCACCCCCCCCCCCCCCCCTTGTGATGAGTAACATACAGTTATGGAATATCAACAATAATGCTACTGCTATTTTAACTTTTAGGTTAAACTTGAGATAGCTAGGGATAAACATATTACTTTAATGATTTGGAATGGCAAGAATCACTTGACCAAAGTAAAGATCATATATCAAGTACAAATGTTCACTTGAAAAGGTTTTTTCCCCAACATTTTATAAACAGTAGTAAAACATCTTTGATCATTTGATCATTAAGACTATGCTCCCAACCTTTACAGATGAAGAGATAAATCACAGGACCAATTGCACTTGCAACTAAGTTATCAGGCTGGTCAGGCAAAGTCATGAAAATGGGACTGGTGTCTAAAACTATCCTTTTTTAAATTGTGATAGAGCAAATACATATATTTTCTTACGTTCTAGGGCCACTTTCACAAAAAGTGGATTTAGCTTAACCAAAACTTAGTCTTAAATTTTAGTCTGAGACTTCAGCCAAGTTTGCAATCTGAGACTTAGCAGATTTTACACGCCAGTCTTGAGCTTATAGTTAACTTCATCACCTTTGGCCGTGGTTCCAAAGGCAAGCTCATCTAATGAAAGAGAACAGTCTCAGATTTAAAAGGCACTTTTAAAATGTATTTTGTGAAAAAAACCCAGAGTTAATAATTATGCAATAACTGCCTGATACAGTGTCATTTCAGCTAGACAGCAGTGCCTATAAATTGGAAAAAGGACTATGTCAATACTGAGATATTAATCAATCTCTCTAGGAAAATATTTTAATTGATTTTCAATCATTGAGTGGCATCTGTTGCCTTCATCTGGCCATCTTGAGGAAATGTGCAGTGAAATACCACTTAACTTCACTTTGCTAGGGCAATTGTCTTTCAAGTTTTTTTTTGTCGGACGTTCGGTTAAATGTACAGTTTATGTTAATTAAACATTGTTTGTGAACATTTCTTTACATATATAGCTCATGATTTTACATTTAAATTGAAACCAGCCAAAACATATACCCCAGCTAAATTTATGAGAGTTAAACTCAACCCCCACCCCTCCTGATAATGTAGAACCCAACATAATGTTATTGGTTATTACAACTAACCTTTCCATTAGTGGAAGTTTAGAGTTTAATTGTGGCAATCATAGTCTATTTCCCCATGAACCTCCATGACATCACATATAGATTCTGGCTTGTCTGAATCCATCTCCGGACCTGACTTGGAATTGAGCTGTTATTCTGCATGATCAAAGATGAAAGTATTAGGACAATGTATAGAGGCAAAACTGACAAGTTGCAGCTAATTACAATAAGCTGTTGTGACAACCTGATAAGACAAGAACAATGACCAGACTGACACCACCCGGATTGATTAATTTGTGCAGTGGAGCTTGATATTTGCTGCTGCTGTTACTCAAAGACACTTCCTACAGAAGTATAGGGCTTTTGTGTTTTATCGAGTTAAATATCTTTGTTTTAGTTCTGATTTACAGACAAAGAAGGACATCAGGGAACATCTGAACCCAGGACCAGCACCTGCCATTCACCAGCACCTGCACCACAGCCCCCACCACCACCCAGAGGAAGAAGAAAGCTACCAAACACCTGGGTTTTTGCCATTGATACGTCAAAAGAGAGATAAAGGATAGAAGTGAGCTTTACAATTCCAAGGGGTTTTCCCTGATTCTGCTAACCCTGATTGATAATGAATACAGATTCCTTTAGGTAGATGTTAGGTACATGTGCACACATTTTTAAAGCCACTGCAAGTTGAAGAAAAAAATACAAGATGGCACCTTGAGATTTTCTCCACCTGAACCCCTGGGGGAGGGGGCCTCCTTTGAACTATTTCTTACTGGGTACAAACACTTTCGCCTTAAAGCCATGGTCAGTGAAACCATACAACAGAAGGCAGCAGAGTAGGGCACAGAGAATAACAAACTGTAGGATCTCAAGAGGCAGGAGGGCAATGAAGAATTATTTTTTAAGATATCAGAGAGCAGATTCAGGGTCTTACTCAGTCCAATAAAGCAAACACCAATAGAGACATAGTATTTACATGCGTTGTATTACACAACACCCTGATGGCACATCAAAAAGGAGCCCAACACACAGGATAACCTGCCAGTCAAAAACAAACAGTTATTATGTGCGAAGCAAGTGGCTGAGATGTTCAAGAATAAGTTATCTCACCTTTGAATCTACTCCTACTCTTGGGGTTTGGCTGGTTAAATTCAATTCAGTAACAAATTTTTAAAAAATTACCATGTCACCACTTTAACATTTTAAATATCTCTTTATTTCTGGCACAGGCCCACCTTCCTCATCTAACCTCATTTTCTTCAAATCTGTATGAGGTTCTTTTACCTCCTTTAACTAACTTAACTTGATCTTAAAATTGATTTAAGGTCCCCTTAAATTCTACTTAATTTAAGGTGACCCTGTGCCAGACTTAAATGTTTCAAGAATTGTAAATAATCTGTAGTGTGGCTTTATTGTTGTTAAATGACAATAAATATATATATTAACCCGCAATGCATCTCTGTTTTTGACCTTAGTGGTCACTTGGTATGTCCCTTGGTCTGACCTTGAGGAACTGAGTTATTATGTGCGACACATGAAAACTGCAGGAATCCCTCAAGGGCAACAAAGCGACAAAGGGACCTACTTAATTTAGGATTACTTCAAACCTGCTGGTGCATAAGCTGGGCAGGATTTGACAGAAGAAGGACTTATCCTGGCGACAGAAGAAGTAGCTGGCATCTAAAGTCCTTTTCAGGACTATCCTATTCTTCCAACTTTATATTACAGCTAGTGTTCAACCAACTTCCAACAATCTCCAACCAATTTCCAGCATGTATCCATCAAGGTTGCAACGAATTTCCAATAAGTTCCAAATAAATTTTTAAAAGGTTCCAAAGTAACAGCGACGCTCAAAAAGAAGTTATTGCATTAGCACTCACCAAAACTGATATTATTCAAACTCAACCCAACCATATTACCCAACAAAAATTCCAAATGTCCTTTTCTAATGTCTCATAAAGTTTCTAATTTTCAAAGTTCGAAGTTTTATTTTTCAAAATCTTTCAAAGTGTCAATTTATTTTCAAGATTCACAGTCAAATTTCACAAAGTTTCATCTAGCTCTTGTTTAAACCAAACTCAAAAAAAAAAAAATGTTAAAAATAAAAAAACATCCATAAACGAAGTTAAAAATATAATAAATAACTCACTCACTGTAAAACTCAGTGTAAAACTATCCTGATGAGCGGAATGTAGCTGGTTTATTGAACATTTAAAAAAATCAAACACATATTGAAATGACTGACCTTGTTGTGGCAAACGAGTCCTACCCAAACATGAACGCCAACTTTTGAAACCTGATGGATCATACCAAAACACAAAATGCATCAAATCTCAAATGGGCCCAGACTAGCTAAATGTGTTTGGCTAATATGTAGCTTATGAGGACAGCACAGAGCTGTGTTACCTATATGCTGTGAGTGATCTTTATGAACCCCAAAAGTGATATGTTTTCACTCAAGACCATTCAGATATTTAGCCACTTTTTCTGCCCTATTTCTATAAAGTAAAAGTTGGGGTTTTACGTCCAATTCAAGAATCAGGGACATATTGGGACAGCATTGCCACTTGTGGGACTCGTACCCACAGAGGTGAAAGCCTGTGATTAGATACCAAACTTGCTCATCGCTAGGCCACCGAGGACCTTTCCCTATTCTATACGACTAGTTAAGCAACTCCTTTATCACAAATCAATAAGCTCTTATGATAAGTCATACATATGAAACTGGAGTGCATGACTCTGTCAGGACTCTTTTTCCAGATCCTATCAAACTGGATTTAAATTTGTCTGGTTCCATATTCACGAGCATTCTTATAACTACCATTACTAGAATATTCTTTAAAACGCAACAATTTTCTGAGAAAACATGTTCATAACAAGCAAACATATTGTCAGAAGACTTGCCAAAGGGTTTTTAGAATTATCATATTGACAAATTGGATGCAATGGCTGTGTAAAGAGAAGTGCTATTAGTAGTTAAGTTGCATGATAAATAGTTATATTACCTGACATTTTGCTCTAAAATCAATTCGACTAGACACTTTCTAATATTATGAGTTTTTAGAAATTGATCAACCAATAAAAGGGCAACTTTGTTGATCATTCTTATGAAAGATAATCCAGTCGTCAAATTTATTTAGCCAATGAAATCTATTTCAGTCACATACTTAAGTTTCATTGGCCTTGTGTATTTAAAACCAGGATAAAACATTGTCCGACTTCAATTAGATAAACTTTTTCACTTTTAGTTTCAGATAAACAATACGCCTCTAGGTTGGAGAAAGAAAAAAAAACAGTAAAGATGCAAAGTATTCTGGGAAATGTAAAATATGTGATGTTTTCTCTTTCCATTTGCGTATTATGCATTATGTTTTTCCAGAATGATTTATATAGTTTAACTGGGAGAAATAAAAATTGTATGATTGGCGATCTTTCCACAAAAAAATCGGGGAAATCATTTCAAAGTTTTCTTAGGACAGATGAAACCATCCACATAGCCACAATCATTTTTGGAGAGAAATTCTTTAATCTGGGGTTCATTTCTCTTAAGTCTATTATATTTACCACAAAGAGGTCACTGAATGTCTACATTGTGACAAAGGATAATACTGTGGATAAGATCCATGCGGATATGAAAAGCTGGCCCCAGGAAGTGTTAGACAGAGCAAATGTGTATCAAATTGATTTTAATTGTAGTGACTGGGAAGCTGTTTTACCAGGTAAAAACGAAATGAAAGGTCTGTCAATAAAGCTCTGTACCTATGGATCACTCTTCAATTCTAAACTGGTTTCAGAACAGACGTCAAAATTCATATACATGGATGCAGACTTTCTTTCACTTTCTGATATTGGTGAATTATGGGATGTCTTTCATCAGTTCAAGCCTCAGCAGGCATTAGCAACAACCGTTGGAGCGAGGTATCTCAATCAACATTACTTAATTCACAACACAACATTTATCAACGATAATCTGGGTATCAATGCTGGCCTTATCATGTTTGATATGGCCAAACTCAAAGGATTATCCTTCCTGAATCTCTTAGAGCAATGTACCAAACTTTCACAAGAGGCCCTCGTTACCCATAATGATCAAGATTTACTGACTTTGTATATTGAACAACATCTTGAGCAGTATCTATTGTTGCCATGTTCTTGGAACGTCCGCCAGTCAATGAGCAAGTGTAATGATAAGGTAAGGCCTGAACTGAAATGTAAGGCTGCTGAAGAGTTTGGCCTTCATATGCTTCATGCCACCATGCAAGGGTTTTTGACAAAGGGTCAGTATTCCCATATTTTTAACTGCATGACAGCATTGGACTTTAACAGAATGACTGATACTGTTGCTTGTTTAAGAAATGCGACTGAATATTTCAAAGAAGAGCAGAAAGACTGTCAGAACAAGAACAAGTTTCTAAACAATTTGGAAAAAGTATTGTCAATGCATTGATTTGTGGGTGTAATGTAATGAATGTTCACAAAAGTATATACATAATCTTTCATTTTATAAGAAAAGAAACAAACAAGAAAATATGGATGTTTTGCAAGAGCAATTAGGTGCTCTGTTCAAATTCTCAAAACATTTGGAATGATAACATTGACAAGTCAAATATGGGATTTAATACCTCGTATCTACTACTTAATAAGTCATGTATTCTGTTCACTGGCATTTCATCGGCTATAACCATGAACTATACCGCCTGTAGTGTGATGGAAACACCAAATCTCATAAGGTATGAGTCGTCATTGTAGGTGGTTTTCCCCACTGAGTAAAACCACGTGACATACCCCCCTGTAGTGTGAATGGGGCATTAGTAAGTTCAACATTTGACCAAGTATGAATAAATTTTGAAGCGTTTCCATTGTTTATTTTTTCAAAATTCTTCTGTGACCTTTTTCGTTGAGTAACTGTCAAACAAAATGTACTCTATGTTCTTCTTTAATGTTACCTTCTTAAAATGAATGAAAAAAAAATAAAAGAGATTATAAATATACAGGAGTAATCATTCGAAAGGTATCCATAATAAAGGGCGCAGGGGTATGTATTACACGTTTATAACAGCCCATTCGCTATAGCCACATCTGTGTCTTTTTGTTATGACCTGGGTTTGACAATGTACCTGTAACTATTCAATATCTTTTTGTATTATTGCACCTTAGGCTTCTCTTACATCCCACCGTATGTGTCTACATGTAAATGTGATACAAATATTGCTGAAAATATGAGTGTAGTCGGATAGTAGGGTATTAGAGATTTGCACTTGCTAATAAGGGGAATTGTCCCAATAAGAGTGTCACAACTTGAATATCCAAGAACAAACTGCAACTGGCTACAGGCTTACAGCTACAGTAGGTTTATATTTACATGCAACCTAAATATGAGTGTATGATACGGCACTTGCAAACTCTGGGAGTAAATGGGGAGAACCTACAACACCAGCAAGGAGAAAGCATGTGCTCAAGTCTCTCTTATATTACTCTTGAAACATGGATGCATTTGGTACCAAACTGTGTGCACACAGAGAATAATGTGTATGTCAATTTTCATTGCGGGGTCTCTGCGAACTTAACAATTTGTTATAAAATTGCACGCTTGGCTTAAGTGTCTCTTCCAAATTAGCTGATTTTTCTCTGCGACTAGGACATACATGAACATATGCTGGGATGTAAAAGAGGCTTTAGAGTCTATCAGTGACTGAGATAGAAGTCCAGATTAGACTGGTTTGTCCCTGAATATAGGTCAAATATTAGTGGGTGATAGATTGTAAGAATGCCACCGTCATTGGACTCTGAAAACCAAAATAACACTTTGCATTGCTTTAGTTTTAAGCAGTTTTATTCATGACAACCTTATTTTTGGAGCCTGTCACATGTAAATCTCATGTTGAATAAGATGCTGTGACACGACCTTAATATGTAAAGACCAATATGCAAGTCAGGGTGCACTGGATTGTATTACTGGAAGAGTGTGAATGCTGGATATGAACATTGTCCTTTCAAGAGGTTGATCTTTTCATTTGGAATGATTACAAACCAAAATCAGAATCTTTGAGGTAACTTCAGAGCAAGCAGTTTTGGATCAGTTCAGTAGCCACTTCAGTGCAGTGAATTGTGTGTGTCCCTGATTAATTCAAATAGCTTGAAATCTTGAAACATCATAAACTGTCACCGACCCTTATCAGATTTTGTATTTGGGGATTCAATCAGAAACCAATCTTAAAGTAATCTTAGCATCCAAAAGCATTTTTTTACCATTTTAAGTCAATCCCACTGATTACATAGGCTTTTGAAAGCTTCATAACTCTTTCAGGAGGAATCAGGAATTGATAGAAACATTTTCAGGGACCAATTATATTGATCAGATACACTAGAAGCAATTTAGGAACAAATTGAAAGGTTTTGATACCCAATGGAAATGTCGATCAGAAAGCAAATGGAAATCTATATCCGCCCATGGATTGAGAATTGTTTCATTTTCTCCAATTGGAAGGTACGTTTTCGACACACTCAGGATAATTGAACTGGACTCTCACTAACTGCTACAAGAAAAATGATACAAGCCAACAATTTTCAGGATAGATTAACCTAACCCTTTTACAGCCATTCATCATTTGTTCAGGAATGCTCTTCAGCAAAGTTGAAAAGCCCTTTCAAAATGAAAACACAGTAATAAGAAAATACAAAATATTAAATGAGGAGTTTATTCACAGAATTGCAAAATACACTGATTGACACAGCTGCAGAAATCAGCCACAGGTCTTATGGAAAGGGTAGTCGTAATGGACAAATGAAAAAAACAACATTATTTCCATCGTATGATTGTCCTGTCTGTGGGGCTGTCTTCCCCATATTGAATCTAATATTGTTAATTCAAAGTTAGATAAAAATGAGATTTAAAGTAGTGCCAATTATCTTTAATTATATTCTAATTTTTCAAATGTGTATGTTGAATCATAGTTTTGAACTATGATATCCTGAATAATATTAATTGTCAAATAACAAAAAAATGACATAAGAGTACATGAGTATAGTTTTCACTATAAACGTGACAAAAGGTAACATATTTTGGCATGGAGTTATTTAAAACAATAAACATCCGCTATAGTATTTGAGCAAGTGATAACACCACCAGAAGTCCCACTCCCACATCCACGACGAGGGTACTGTATTGGATAGCGATTTGATCCATCTGACAGCCATCCACATGCACACACATCCATTCCCTTCTCCCATGCTACCTGTAACTGCTGAGGTGTGGCTATAGTCATCCCTTCATCTTGACACCGGGCTACTCCCTCAGCATAACTGTATTTATAAGACCCCTGTGGTGACTGAAAATGATGCACCCTGTAACCTGAACAATGCAAGTAAGGTTAAACATTTTTATGTTCTGGTGTATATCAAGAGCATTAACACTTTAAGTTTTAGGGTTCCTCTTTAGCTCAAGCATCAAAAACAATTCACTAAATCTTAAACTTAGTAATGTTGTCAGTGTAAGATTTAGCTAAAACCTTGATGAATATCCCCCCAGAGTTTTTGTTACTTTAGATGGAAATCAGAAGATCTGGGATTGCTATAAAACAGTAGATTATCTTTATGGAAGGGCACATGTTAGGTTTGTGCTAATTTTTATGCCAATTTATACATGCGCTATTTTCTTTCTGGAATGTAGATAAAAACTAAATGAACTCCATACACTGCAAACAAGATCTTAAATACAAAATATGACAAATTATGAAATGCATTCACGAGAACTTTTAAAACCACAACCTTACCCTTAGTAGTGTTCTGTTAGACTAGCCTTGCTCAAGGCTCAAATATTTATCCTATCTTTTTCAAGTATGCACACAGGTATTTGGTAAAGCACTCATAAAATGTCATGAGCTATAAGCATCAGACAGAGATCTGCCCTAGCTATTATTCTAGTGTAAAAGCCATTTATTATAGAGCACATAATATAAACTGAAAATTCATAATCTGAACCAATTCCTAATTGCCAAGAAACTTGAGCCTATATTAATGAAAAAAGAACAAGCTACTTGCAGAAGAATGGCAGCCCAGGGTTGAGCAAGCAGTATTATCTTATTTACAGGTGTTTATGACCATTGTACCATTTGATAAATCATTGAAAAGGTATATTACCTGTTTTGTAGCTATATGGGACAGCTATATCAGAAGCTAAATCATCTAGCTTTTCGTAAATTGCATCAAGGGTTGCAACTTTTTCAGTGATGTTGTTCACCTGGTTTAAAAGATCATCCACCTTTTCAAGCAGTTTCTTGACGAGTTTCTTTGTTGTCATGGTGTCCTGGCTGAATTGTTTTATTTCATCTGTGAAAGTATAATATATGGAATATCAGTTTTAAGTTATAAGTTAAGAGAGCTGGTGAAAAGGTCCTTCCTTAGCGCACTATGATTCTGTTAGACGTTACGCAAGGTCCTACCTAAGTTCACCATGATTCTCTGAGAACATTTTCTTCCCAGAGGGACTGCTATAAAATGTACTCTTTCATTGTCTAAAAGTACTATGTAAAACTAGTAAGTAACTCTTATAAGTTAAGGGCTCACTTAAAGTATGTGTAAGTTTTAAGGATTCATTTTTAAGTGACAGCATGATTTGGCAATGACTTAAGGACTCTTTTTAAAGTGTGGTAAGATGACATCACTATGATTTAAGGATCCATTGTCTCTGTCAAGGTATTTATGCAATTTGAGGCATGCATTTTCTGTCTATCTGCAAACTAACTCAGTTATGGGTGGATTTTGATAAAATTTTCAAAAAATGTCAAGGGTCAAAGGTGGTGATCTGGTCACCATCTGGATCCAGGAATTTTTAACAGGGCCCGTATTCACGAAAGGTCTTAGCTGGGGCTTAGGTTTAAAGTTGAGACTTTTGTCTCAAGTTTCTGCCCAAAAACTGCTAAGACTTTTGTCTTAGGCTTAGTGGTATTCACAAAAAATTTAAGACCGGTCTTCAGCTTAGCCAGGGGCTCAACTTTAAGACTGGTTGGTAGTGGGCGTAAATTTTGTAAAGAGGACAAATCGACCCACTTTAAGCTTACCCATGTAGTATTATAAGAGTTAGCTTTCATGAAATGCCCTGAAACGTAATTTTTGATGAAAATTGTATTTCTAATAACAGCACACAGTCCATGTAGATCAGTAAATCAATATCACTTACAAAAATAAGTTGCATATACAGAGATGAATTGTACTGTATTTTATGAAATAAGAAATTGTTTTTAAAATGTTTTCCTATACCTGTAATGGGTATTACAAAGCTGGTTTAGTAATTTCTCTTGATTGATTCAACTCTTTATTCATTAAAAAACCCTTATGATTCCCTTTTATCATAGAAGTAGCAAAACGCATTATGATAACAATTGCACACAGCAGTAGGGTGGGTAACGCCTCAGTTTTCTGTATTGCTTCAATTTCAGTGAAGAGTTCTTTCAAATCATGGCACATTGAATCAAGTGTCCTATTCCATTGCAGCTCTGATCACAGGTCTTGTTCGAGTAATGCAATTTTGATTAATTTCTGCAACCAGTATATACTACAATCTTCCTTCTTCAAGGCCCATGTAAAACATAATACCTTGTTATTATCAAGATACAATTAAGAAACTCACATGATTTATCAGATCTAAGATATATTTATTAATAATATATAGATGAATAAAGTAGGTTCTCGTACTTACTGTATTTCCCAATTCGATTTCTTCCCAGTTGCCCGGAAGTCTGCAGTGATAGGACAAGACATGTCACAAAGAACAATATGTAATTACCACCCATCAATGTGTTCTGTGTTTTTAAGTGACTTTCTTATTCAAGACCAAATACTCCTGATTTTCATCTGGGTTTGGTCGGAAGGTATCTCTGTTGATCTCCGACCTGATCGTCTGAGCGAATGTAAGAGAATGGGAGCTGTAAATTTTGTGTGCAATGTAAATATATGTACATGATATTATATTAGGGTACTGTGTTTGGGCGTGTATGTATGTGATTCCTAGTTCGCACTCCTCTGGTCTGTCATCTCCGATGTAAGTCTGACTCAGTTTTGCAGGAGAGATGAGATTTTGAGGATGAAAATTAACAAAATACACAGCTACTGTTACTACTACTGCTGCTGCATCTACTACTACTGCTACTACTACTAGAAACATTTTAATAGTGGAAATTGATATAAATCCTGTATTGCACTGAAATGCAAAAGGGATGGTCTCTAATGCCCCTAAATCCAAAGGTGATTGTCCAAAATCAGAGGTCGTAACCCAGTGGACTACAGTGTTGGGTGTGCTAATCTGAACAGATATTGTTTTGAGTTGGCTGCTGAAACTGGAGATCGTATATCATTAGAACGTTGTGGTCTAACATTATTCTTTTTTTCTATATGTCACTGGTGTCCCTTATAATGGATAATTAGCATGGCAAACACACAAATAAGTGACAATGTCTACAACCAATGAGTTGTACTACATTCTTGCTCTCAGTATATTCATTGGATATTCTTCCTTGTTCTCATCTCGTTCTTTCTTTGGTCGTAAAAGAATCTTTAAAGATCCCATCCATAATTCTCCCATACATGTAGCTAATGCGTGGTGTAACTGAAGGAAAATCGCCAGATATCTTCACCATTTTATAGGGTATTCTCAGTATGATCTTTGCCCCCTGAGGCCTAATTTCAAAACGTCACACAATATTGTAGACGTATGCAAATGTTTCTATCACGTGACCACAATTTCCCGCCTCTTTATGGCGAATTCTGGCAAATTTAACACCACCTGTATTCTGCTATAATTTCCAAGATTATCACAGCACCCTCTCCAGAGTGTGTGATCTGGGCAAAATAATAACCTTGTTTTATAAATATTGTTACCTCAGTCAAGGAAATCAAGTTGGCATTAGTTTGTTTATCTGTCAGTTTGCAAAATAACTAAAACAGTTATGAATGGATTTGGGTGAAATTTGCAGGAAATGTTGACAATTGACAATGGCACAAGGGACGGATAAGTTAGGTTAAGGTGATCTGGATCACCGTTTGGTTTCAGGATTTTTTGGGAAGAATCTATCATTGTGAGACACGGCAAATTTTCAGTACATTGTATACACCTCCATAATAAATCATCAGATTGCTTGACACAGTCATAACCAACAGTCCAAATACAGTGTTAAGATGAGATTTAGGTCATGAGACACATGCTGGTCTAGACCAGTAATTGAACTAAGGTAGTAAAACACAGTAAAAGTCAGCCTTGTTTGACAAAACAATGTAAAAACGAAACAGCTCTAAAACATGTTAAATTGTTAATACTACACATAAATGGATATAAACTACTCCCCAAAAACCATTAATAGAATATTACCTCCATGATAAATCCTAAAATTGTTTGGCATACAATACAAGACACTCTCAATATAATGTCTATAATAATAAGTTTGATCCCAATCCTAGCTTAATTGCGAACATAATGCTTCAGAATAGGGAAAAATATGGGCGGAAACGAGCTGTGTGGCAGTCGTCTGTTAGTTCTTCTGTTAGTTCTTTTCTATTTTTATACACGTAACATTTGTACAAATACCTTTGTAAATAATAAATGTTTATTCAATGACCAGATATGTATTTTCGTAATACCTTAAGTGGAAAGCATACAGTTTAGAAAATTTTTTGCATTACTAAAATATCCAAATATTTTCTTAGTTGAGGCCTGTTTCTTACTTGAAATTGATTGCTCATTCCCTGAATAAATCTTTTATATTTTAAGAGATACCATTAACAGAAAGTGAATTGGCTGTTTAAAGATAATTATGTTTTATTCAATTTATTATAAATTTTTAAGATTAGAGTCAAATACCCTTGCAGCTTTTACTGTGTAAAGAATGACGTCAGTTGCCTTTCCACACGCAAGAGATTCAAATGAGACTTGGCCAACCAGAGCAACGATATACCTGATTGGTCAAGAGGACGAAATAGGTGAGTTCATTGCATAGATCAGTCCCAGATAGCATTCTGCTGTCGAACCAACTTTGACTGTAGGTCGCTTGGTCGTCAGAGTTTGCCAAAGTTGGGCCAATTGGTCGCATGGTCATCAGATTTTGCCACCATTGGGCCAACATTGGCACGCCAACCAATACTGAAGCTGTATATCTCTATATTTTGCCGATGTTGGGCCAAACTTGGATTTTTATTCAAGATGGCGGCAAGCAATAATAGGGGATTTTGTTAAACTTAGTAAAAAATTTATTTATTATGATACGTCTAAAAATCACATTTCAGTGAGCCCACAATTTTTAACCAACTATTTAACAATTTTAGACGTAAAAATGATATGCTCATTATAAATTCACATTAAAAAGTTGTTTGCGAACATTATAATTTTATCATTGGACTCTGGACTAGCACCTTAAGACACTGTTCCACCATTGTTAATGTTTGGTCATCTGACTTATTTTTACCGGTGGCTTGCTGACATTGGGCCAACATTGCCTCCGCTGGGCAAAAAGCTGTTAGTTCGATAGATGTGCCGACGTTGGGCCAACGTTGGTCCAACGTCCAAGGCCACTGAAATGCAGTCCTATAGTTGTGTTGCTGTTACAATCAGTGGTGCAAATATTTATCCTGGAGAAAATGGGTAGTTTGTTTATTATAAATAGATAACAAAGTACAGTAAATACCCAGCCCCACAATATACAAAAATTTATAGATCTTTTTATGCTTACATTACAAGACAAATGTTTCCGTAAATTTATGAATAAGTGAGAGAGAGATTCTAAACTGTATAGCAAATTTGAATATTTCAATGGAACACAGTTTAATTCAACCACAAACAAAATAAATTTCAGTTTCTATACCATATTTTCTTTACAATGTTTGTATGATTCATAGAGGGGCCATGGTGGCAGAGTGGAAACACTCTCGCCTCCCACCTCTGAGGCCGGGGTTGGATCCCCGTCATGGCCTCAAGTGGGAAAGCTGGTAGTTGCTTGCCGTTGGTTGGCAGTTTACGGTACGGATCCCTGACGAACTCTATGTACTGGTTTTCTCTGCCCTTCCAACTACCCGTCATGATATGACCTGTACAGTGTTGAAAGCGACATAAAACCCCAAATAAATAAATGTATGATTCACTAGGAGGTATAAGACATGCTGACAACACAGTTTCTTCACCAGTGTGTGGGAAATATGTGTTGTCAGCAACATAAGTGGTGGGTGTGTTTATTTTGACAGTACATTAAGCCTTGTCCTTGTTTGTCTATCTCTTTATTTAAGGCTTAAAGTTATATAAACCAGTATAACTCCTGTTTCTGAGAAATTTCATCGGCTGCCCGTGAAGCTCACTCAGTGTTTAAAACCACTGCACTTGTTTACAAGTTTCTTCACACTGGTTTTCCCATATATTTCGCTTCATTTCTTTCTTCTAACAGTTGGTCTTTGGTTAGGGGACAATGTAAAATGACCAATAGTGAAGTAAACCTCAAGTTTAGTCCAGGTGAAACAACAATAAGTCTGTCCTATCAAAGTGTACCATTCCTTTTCCCACTGAAAAGAATAAGTGGTTTGACAAAAAAAAACCTTTTGCACTAAATGGGTCTTGAAACCGAAACAAACAAAAACCCAAAATATTCGGAGTTTTAGGAAATGCTGTATCAGCAGTTACAATTATGTCTGATTCATACTGCACCAAGTCCAGAAAAAAACTCATTGGTTTGCACAAGTCAACAGTTGGATTCACACTTTCCCGAATTGGGATACTGATCCAGAGATTCGGCCAGGATCTGGAACCGTAAAACCTTTATTTTTAATTACTTTTTAACCAGTGACTAAAAACAAGTGAAATGTAAGTGTAATCTATAATGTCCCAACTTAAGCATTTAGTTTATTGACGTTTTCTGAAAATAAGCCCATCTGAAAATAAGGCCATGGGCTAACTTTTGGAAAATTAATGCCGAAAATAAGCTCCTTGAGACTGTATGTGGATAACAAAATTGCAATGGAAAAAAATATAGGTCATATTTCAGATTTGTTTTTGTTGTACTTTTTAATATGCCTTTTGTCCCTGTGAAAAAAGAGGCAGGGAATTTCTAACCCATGCCCTTGTCTTGTTTTTATTTCACCGGTAACTGTTACAGTAATAGTTATATTTCTTCTTTTGAGAGTAAAAGAGAAAAAAAAGTTTTCATTGTTCTCCAGGATCATGTCCAACTAACTAGCAGGGCATAGTGAGGTGTCTGCTCTTCCAGTTGACAGCTACCTTAAACTTGTGGGTATCATTTTCAATGACACAGCCTTTGACTTTTGACCTACCAATCAGAATTCGGGGCAGTCCCCACTGATTTCAGTATGTGAACTCCTTTAAGCTTTGTCATTTAATCTGTATCTTCTAAGTTTTGGACTTTGGCTTGCACAGGCTGACCCTGGTGTCCACTCACCGATTTTGACGTGCCAGTATCACTGTTGTCTGGTTTCTTGGACCCCTTGACCTTAGTCCAATCTTGGGAGTTCACCTTTGGGCTTGATATGAGTAACGAGATTTGATGGACACAGGCTCCTTATGACACCTACTGACAAGAGTCTTCCGCAATTTTAACATTGTAGTTCATATTGAAAACGTTGCTGTTGTATAAGAGTGAGCAGTAGATTAATATTATATTTACACATGGATGTATCATCTACAAGGTTCAGATATAAAATTTGTGTCAAGCGGTATGCATGTTGTTAATATTCTACTGCTGTCACTAACATGTCAGTTTAAAGGCTAATGTTACCCACTTGGTCAGAGGTACAAACCGTTTATGGGTCTATATTTTATCACCCGGGGTAGTTGTCATTGTACAGGGATTTTAAAAATTCCCCCCTTGCTCTTCAAATTTTATAGAATTTCTACCCATTTTCATTCATTTTAACTAACATGTATACTAGAATAATATATTTGCTCTGCACATAGATTATCAGTACTTCAACCTTTGTCTTGAGGTTTTGGGTTTGAATCTGGCAACTGAGTTGTGTTTCCCTTTTTCTGTAGCTACAGCAAATATGATATTGTCAGGTCATATATAAACCTTCGTAGACGTCTTTGTGTCTTTGAGACAAAAAAAACAAAGAAAAAAAAACGAGTGCAGTTTATAACAGTGTGGATTTTATACTGTATTCTGGAGGGAAATGATAGGTCCACAGTGGCCTAGTGGTTAGAAAGATTGGCATTCAATCATGGATTATCACCCGTGTGTGGTTTCCACTCCCACAAGTGACCATGCTGAGGACTTGCCCCAATATGACCCTGGCTGTGGAACATTACGTAAAACCCCAAATTTGACTTTGGAAGGAAATGTTCTCAGAGAATCAAAGTGTACCAAAGAAGGCACTAGGTCGAGAACACTTACTGCACTATGATTATACTGTTATGGAGGTGTTCCACTGGAGCCGACTTTTCAGTAACTATGGATTTTTCGAGGGTCGGGAGCAATGTTTACAGAGTCAGTTAGGATCAGTTGTAGTTTCATGTTTGATATTTCACCGACCCTGTATCCGGACCTTGGTTCCGCCCACCTGGAAACTATCCTGTCATGGGTCTCTAGGGGCCTGTCAGACACACTTCTTGTCTTGTCCTATACTGTTACCTTCTTGTCTGGAAGCACTCTCCAGCCTGTCTTGTACCTAAACACCACCTCCCAATGGGCCTTACACACACCGACCATACTTGAAAGGAAACCAGACTGTTGTAAATATTACTCACCTGACTTGGTTACTCCTTGTCAAGACGGGAAGTTTTCGACTGTGGAGTCGGTAAAATCTCAGCAGGACAAGCCGGGAACACATCATGACCAGCCATAACAGTAATCAACAAGGTGGTTACAGCAACTGACAAGCTGGGAACTGTGTTGGACAAGCCGGCCTCATTTTACCAACTCACGGCTTGTCAGCTATGATATCTATGACTATATAAGGTGAGTCAGTTTGCTCAATGCATCATGTGGAATTTGGCATCTTATGGATTACATCTAGCAGCGTTTAAGATAAGACTTTTGTTTTTTTACAAATTAACTAGGACTTAGTGTTGAGATACAAGTTGGGCTGACCTGTGGTTAGAATTTTTTTTTTACAAAACGCTGCTGTTACAAAGAAATATGGGTCCTAAATATGACAGAAGAGTGTGGAAGGTAAATGTCCGCTCAGAAACACCTACATAATTTAAGTTGGGGGGAATACATCCGCTGATATACAGAGGAGAAGGAGGCAAGAGAAAGGGAGGAAGAGGCACAGAAACAGAGGGAGGAAGCCAGGAGGCAGGAAACTACACACTCAGCAGAGGAGGGAGTGGCCAAAAAGCAAGGACAGACAGAAGCGACATAGAAATGGACTCAAAGGGTGGAGGAGAGGCGGGCACATCTCAATCGCACTCCTGGCACAAGAAGGGGAACATCACAAACATCTACCGGACTGACTCAGATGATGAGGCTATTGTGGACTTTTTAAAGGACCATGAGGAGTTGTACAACAAGTATGAAAACACTTTGACTTTAAGAAGCTTTGACAGTTGGGGAAAGTATTTTGACCTTTGGTTCCGACCTTTTGACTTTTGACATTTGAGAAACTTTAGAGGTTCCCCCAAAATTTTGGAAATATCTTGCAAATTTTCCAGAGAAAACCAATTTGGACAAAAAAGTTTTTTCTTTTAAGGTTTACGAATTTTGACAATAAATTGTGGACATTTTAACATAACTTGTGATTTGGTTTGAAATAGTTTTGAAACTTGTTGGAAATGGACTGGATTTTCTTTGGAAATTTGAGCAACACCAGCTGAAATAAAAGTTCTTGGAATAATTGGGTAGTCTTAAAAAGGACTATTAGATGCCAACTTCTGCTCCCAGGGTTGTTGGTTGATACATCTCAGATCCTGTCCTCCTGCCCAGTCAGTGCACCCACATGATTGAAGTAATCTTTTAGTAGGTCTCGCTGATATTCGGCCTCCCTCAAAGGATTTCAGTAGTTCATTTCATTTGTCTGCTACATCATTTTCTGGGTTGGTGCCCGGCCTGCTTTGCCCTGGTGTGTCCTCAGCATGTTGTGCAACACCACACATATAAAAACAATGTCTCTGACAACCTTCGGCCTTTGTTCCATGGTGCCCAGCAGAACCCTAAGTCTGTTCACTAATATTCCAAATGCATTCTGTTTAACCGTCCTGCCTCTGGAGATCCTGTAGTTGGCTATTCTCTCTTTGCTTGTGAGTTATTTCTGCTGCAGGGATTCACCATCCATGGCATCAAGGCAAAGGCATCATTACCCAGTAAGAAATAGTGCAAATTTGGCCCACCCCAAGAAGCCCCAAGGTACCGTCCTCTTCTTTCTCAAATCGCTTCTGTTAAAAATCTGTGCATATGATAAAGATCCACTTGACCCAACATTGATCCAGAGAAATCTGTTTTCGGCGTCGACCAGGGCTAATAGCACCAGGGAAAAGAAGTTGTTGTAGTTGTAATAGTCACTGACAGATTTTCCGGGCTTCATGGCAAACTGCTTCCTGTCTATTGCCTTTACAATATGGGGAACATTCCATCTGGTTCTGAACTTCTGCTCCACCTTTTTCTGGTCTTCCGGGTCAGTAGGGCAGCGCAAATATTTGTCCTAGAATTCAGCAAGGATGGCTCGGCAGACCTGGGGGACGAATTTACAGATGGTGGTTCAGCCAACCAGCCAGTGATACTGGAAGGAGGTGTAGGTTTCTCCTATCACAAGGTGTCTCAGCATTATTGCCAGTTTCAATCCAACTTCTAAGGGCTTCCTGAAATTGGTGACTGACTTCTTGTTGTGTATGGTGTATGCATTATCCAATGAGGTCAAAAATGGCAGGTGGTATCCTGACAAAATTCTGGTATCCTAGGATATCAGTGTGTATTAAATCGGCCAGGAGGTTGCTGTAGTATAATTTTTCGTGTTTTTGAAGGATCTGGAGCATGACCCAGGGGTTTGGTGGCTTTCTTCCTGTCCTGGGTGGTGGCTGTTGCTGTGGTGCTGGCTGTAGGGAAGGTGTTGGTCCTGGGTTCAGATGTGTCCTTTTCTGTCTATAAATCATGATGAAAATTAAAATATTAAACTGAATAAAAACCAAAGGTACCCTAAGCTTCTGCAGAATTTCTCTCTGGTGTAGAGCCGGCATCTTTGCAGTGACAAATGATGATTTATGACAGCCAGAGAGGGTTGATTTTGTTTGAGACTCGCAATCCCAACATCAGAAATTAATCAATCCAATCGGTGAGTCGTAGAAATGCTCCAGTCCTGTCTGTCAGTATGGCTTGTTGGGGTTTAATATGGCTTGTCAGTTAGGGGTTATGGCTTGTCCTGGTAGTTTCCCGTCTGTCAGGGAAAAAGTTAGGCTGGGAGGTAGATCCAGACAAGCCGGGATGTACTACATCCTGTCAGGCAGATGAAACCAACCCCAATTTTTTGCACTCTTTTTTCCCTTCCCCGACTTTTGGAACTAACCCTAGAGTCGGTTATAGGGTCAGCTGCCAGAGCCTGAAGAATGTGAGCATCAATCACCCATTTGACAATAAAGCAGTATTTTTGATGGCATATATGACGAAGAATTACTAGAACAGCCAACTATTCCAAGATTTAATTTTAATCTTACCTTTTCTGTGTACAAATGGAGATTATTGTTTCCATTTCTACAACTGTGACTCTATTCTGAAAAGGATTGAATTATGTCTAGAAAAAACTTATACAGCAATAAATTCGGCATCAGTATGTGATATTTTATTGAAGATCTGTATAATTTTTCATTGTTTATGCTTAGGTTGTTTAATTACTGTGACTTAAATGACTAGAAGGGAAACTACCAGGACAAGCTGTAAACCCTAACCTACAAGACATATCAGGTCACAACAAGCCCTAGTGACAAACTGACAGGACTGGATTAGTAACCCGACCCACCCCGACTCTACTGATTAATTTCTTGAGTCGGGATTGAGAGTTGGGATCAAACCAACATCATATAAACCCTTTCCGGCTGCCACAAATCATCATTTATCACTGGAAAGATGTTAGCTACACATCAAACTTCCTACAGAAGCTTAGGGTACTTTTGTTTTTATTGAGTTTATTTTGCTTGCATTGTGATTTGCGGGCAGAAAAGGAAGAATCTGAAGCCAGGACCAGAACCTGCCCTACAGCCAGCACCTTTACCACAGCCATAGCCACCATCCAGGAGAAGAAGAAAGCCAAAAAAAACCCGGATCATGACATGGATACTTCAAAGAGAAGAAAGAGGATGCTATAGGATCCAAATGGCCAACTAATTACAGACTGACATCCCAGGTTACCAGAATTTTGTCAGGATGTCACCTGCCGTTTGTGACCTCATTGAGGAATGCATACACCACCGCTTCAAGAAGTCAATCACCAATTTTAAGAAGCCATAGAAGTAAGATTGAAACTTGCAATAACACTGAGACACCTGGCAGCAAAAGAGACCTACATGTCCTTACAGTATCACTGGTTGGTTGACCAAACACCATCTGTAAATTTGTCCACCAGGTCTTGCAAGAAATCCTTGATGAATTCCAGGAAGAATATTTGACCTGCCCTACTGATCCTGAAGACTGGAAAAAGGTGGAAGAGAAGTTCAGAACTAGATGGAATGTCCCCCATGCTCTTGGGGCACTAGATGGGAAACCTATCACCATGAAAAGCCAAAGAAATCTCAAGAGTGAATATTACAACTGCAAGGACTTCTTTTCCCTGGTGCTGCTAGCCCTGGTCGATGCAGAATACAGATTCCACTGGGTAGATGTTGGGTCAAGTTGATCTTCATCAGATGCACAAATTTTAACCACAGCAGGTTGAGGAAGAAAGCTGAGGGCGTCACCTTGGGGCTTCAGCCTGGTGGAGGGAGGGCCAGATTTGCACTAATTTTGCTGGGTGACGATGCCTTTGTCTTGATGACATCCCTTGTGAAACCCCAGAGTCGAAGACAACTCACAATTGAAGAGAGAATAGCAAACCACAGGATCACCAGAGGCAGAGGACAGTGGAGAATGTGTTTGGAATATGAGTGAGGAGATTCAGGGTACTACTGGGCACAATGGAGCAAAGGCTGAAGGTTGTCAGAGACATTGTTTTGACATGTGCGGTGTTGCATGACATGCTGAGGACACACTAGGGAGGAGCAGAAAGCGTACGTACTCCAGCAAATGACATGAATACAAACAAATACATATTCATACAAAATGCACAGGTGGTGTATGTGCCAGATGACAACTACAGGAATCCTTCGATTTTGTTTATTTGGGGTTTAACGTCGCTTTCAACACTGTACAGGTCATATCACGACAGGTAGTTGGAAGGGCAGAGGAAACCAGTACATAGAGTTCGCTAGGGTTGTGTACTGTAAACTGCCGACCAACGGCAAGCAACTACCAGCTTTCCCACTTGAGCCCGTGCGGGGATCGAACCCCGGCCTCAGAGGTGGGAGGCGAGAGTGTTACCACTCTGCCACCGTGGCCCCTCAGGAATCCTTCGAGTGAGGTAAAACATCATTGATACCTACTGAAAGATTACTTCAATCATCTTGGTGCATTGGCTGGACAGGAGGACAGGATCGGAGATGTGTCAACCTCCTACCCTTGGAACCGAAGAAGCTGGTATCTATCAGTCCTTTTCAGGACTATTCAATTATTCCAAGAACTTTTGTTTCCCCAAAATGTCCAATAGATTTCCAACAAGTTTCCAAACTATTTCCAACTAAATTACAAGTCACAGAATACTGTTGACTAACCTCAACATAAGTTATGTTAAAATGTTCTACATCAAAACTTTCTTAAGTATCAAAATGTTTTTAGAATTTTAAAAGTTTCTCAAAGGTCAAAATCGAAAAGGTTGGATCCAAAGGACAAATTCATTACCAAAAATGTAAAAGAATCTTAAAAGTCAAAGTGTTTCCGATCATTTTTTAATGTTTTTTGGTTGGGGGGTGGGGGTGGGGGTGGCAAGTTCATTTTTTGGCCCATTTTTGTCTTTGGCCAAAGTGTCTATTTTCTTCAAGTTCTTATTCCAAATTTTTATAATCAGCAGTATATCAACAGCTATATCTCCCATCTCAAACTCTGTAGGTGTGGCTGTGGGGATTTCTATCTTCCTCACATTCTTTCTGCCCCTTTTAGGACCCATCTTATAAGTTAAATAAAAGCAGTGTTTATAAAAAAAAACAGCCTATCGTCGAATCAGCCCAACTTGAAACTCAACACTAAATGTTAAGTTAATTTGTGAAAAAATAAAAGCTTTTACAGCTAGTCCTGGTGTGTTCCCAACTTGTCCTGCTGAAATGTTTCCAACTCTGCGGTCAAGATCTTGGAGACTTCCCATCTTGACGGGGTCTGGGATGTTTACAACAGGCTACTTTCTGTAACAGTATAGGACTGGATGGGAATTGTGTATGGCAAGCCATAAAGACACACGACAGGACGGTTTCCAGGGGATGGAGCCATGGTAGGGATCAAGAGTCAAACATGTTTGATACTTTGCTGATCCACCATGGAATCCACAAACCGGAAAAACTACAACCAATGCTAACTGACTCTGTAAACATTGCTTCTAACCCTCGAAAAATCCATAGTTACTGACAAGACGGCCCCAGTAAAACACCTCCATTAAATGAAAAATGTGCACCAGTTTAAAGGTCTTAAAGACATATAAAATATGCTTTTTCCTGTACTAAATCAAACATTATTTTGTTTCATTGTCAATAATTGTTTGGTTGTTTCTTATAAAAATACTTAAAACCTCCATAAAATAGATATAAGTAATTGGACTTTTTGAAAAAATCCTTTTTAAACATGCACATAAAACTTTGCTCTATTCTCTAGCTCACTATACTGTCACAATTACAACAACATTTCACAGACTTTTTGCCTTAAACTTAGGCCAAGCCCAAGTTTGGTCTTAGATATTGTGGATTTTAAAAGCAAACAACAACAGAACAAAGAAACAAATATATTGACAAATAAATATACAATGCTGCACAAATGATCAGTAGCAATTTAAAATTTTCAATGTATGTACGGTCATGCCTAACATCTTTTCCAATTGAATTTGTAAATGTAATTTATTCCATTGAACTAATTTTTATTTATGTAGATTTACATCTAAGCAAGTGCAAGAAATGACACCTCATAATGTTATGCAGATTACTGAAGTATATTGATGGCAATGACAGTTACATATTATGTGCTTCTTTGTTTCTTGAGGCCAGCACGCAACATTGTGATCTAGGTAAAATTGCAAAAATTCAGAAGCAATCAATATGTGGCTAATGCAGCAATAAATAGCCTACTAGAAAATTTGAGTGATAAAATTTGAATTTGAAGAATTTCCAACTCAGGGCTGAACCTGAAAAGTTGGTGTATTTTGGGGTGCATTCAATTGTCTCCCTTTGTGGTAACTCCAAAGGAAGAAGTGATTAAATTTTGGGAAATATCCAGCTCATATTCTGGACACAATACTATATCCCGAATTTTAAAATTTTCAATATTTTCTTATTGACTTACGGTTCCTGGTTGACATTACTTCAAAAGTAATGAGCATGATTTCATGATTTTTTTATGTGGGCAGGGCTTTGCACAAGGCAGATGTGATTACATAATGGAAAAATCCACCTAATATTCTGGAAAAACTCCTCTAGCAGAGGTCTGCGTTGTACGAGTGCTTCTAGTTACAGCTGTGATAACGGATCCGCAATCTAGCTGCTCATGCAAAATATAAAATGATGAAATACTGGATCGGACTTTGGAGATGTTAATTAATGGGGGACCAATATCAGTGTTGTAACCCAACACATATGAGTAAAACTCAGAGCTTTTATTTTAAACTTGTATTCAGATGGAAAGCCAGCACAGAACTGATATAAAAACAAAATACTTCCTAACCCAATTATGTAGCTTCCTACAGTTGTCACATAAATTAAACAAGGTTATAAAACTGCTTAGATGACACATAATTTCCAGGGAATGGACTTCATACATGAGGGCTTATACTATGATGAGGGCTTCTACTAGCCTGGATGAGTCTCAGTAGTTCACTACACTTCCTCCCTCTTAAGTTTAATGTTGCACACATTAAAACATTTAAAAACATTGAACACTGAAACAATAAATTGTCATTCTCATTGATTCAAAAGTTCCAGTTAATAGATGATCAATACTGTTCAAAAGTTCTTTTATTATTTGTTTATTTATTTGCATATCTGGGTGGACTACCAGAATGCCTGAAATTTAAACTTAGAATATGGGCATTATTCTGGCCCCACTAATTAAAACCTGCTTGAAATAATTCTGTCTGTTTTCTGATTCTTCTAGGATACACCTTTGGGGTTTCTGTATTGAGGTTAGATTCTGCTTCAGTCATACTAGCTGGTTCCGGTGGTTGAGTTTGGTACTGTTCAGCCTGTTGAGGTTGTGGTTCGGCTGCTTCAACTTCTAGATACGGTTGTTCTCCTGGTTTAGGCTGATAGCTGACACTTCTTGGCCGTATTTGATCAACATGTTTCTTGACCAAACAGTTATTGCCAAGTTCACATTGGTATGATACTGGACCGGTTTGCTGTCTGATCACCGCAGCCATCCATTTGTCTCCAACCCCATAATTACGCACATACACAGGATCATTTGTCTCAAAATGCCTAAACTTGCATGTACATCATGCCTGTCCTTGCTCTTTCCTTGCTTCTGTTGAACAACGCTTTCAATACTGGGAAAGAAAGAGTGCAGGTGGGTACGTAATCTTCTATTCATCAGGATTTCATCTGGTGACTGCCCAGTGGTTGTCTGTGGTGTTGTCCTGTATTTAAACAGAAATCTGCTTAATTTTGTTTGCAGTGTTCCAGTACTAAGTTTCTGCATAGTTTTTTTGAAAGTCTGTACATATCTCTCTGCCATTCCATTTGATGATGGGTGGAACGGGGCGGTGCGAATGTGGCGGATGTTGTTCTTCTTGAAGAACTCTTTCATTTCTTCACTGGTGAAGACAGAACCATTGTCGCTGACAATGCTTTTGGGTACCCCATGAGTGGCAAATATTTTCCGCAACTTCTCAATGGTGCTTGCAGATGTTGCTCTATCCACCATCTCAACTTCTAGCCACTTAGATGTTGCATCCACTAACACTAAGAACATTTTCCCCATGAATTGTCCAGCATAATCAATGTGTAGTCTAGTCCATGGAATACGGGGCCATTCCCATGGATGCAGTGGTGCTTGTGCTGGTCGATTTTGGTTTTCTTGACAGGGACTACATTCTTTAACTCTGCTTTCAATGTCCTTGTCAATTCCTGGCCACCAAGCAACAGTTCGGGCTAATGCCTTCATTTTGGAAATACCTGGATGCATTTCATGCAGCTCATCAAGGATCTTCGTTCTACCCTGTGGTGGTATGCAAACACGTGCTCCCCACAGAACACATCCATCATGGAGACTAAGCTCATTTTGCCTGCTTTTGTAAGCCTTAAGTCGTTCATCATTCACTTCCTGTGGCCAACCAGTTGATGTGTATAGACGTACTTTAGACATAACTGGATCTCTTGATGTCCACGATTTGATATGCTGCGATGTGACAGTTGTACCATCAAAATGTTCTATCAGATGGACTACTTCACTCGGCACTGGTGGATCAGGTAAGGTGGTGGCAATTGGAAGTCTGCTAACTGCATCAGCATTGCCATGCTTGACTCCTGGCCTGTGATGTATGCTGTACTCATAACCAGACAAGGTTAATATCCAGCGCTGTACCCTTGGCGATATCGTGGTTGGAGTACTCTTGGACCCAAATAAACCAAGTAGGGGCTTGTGGTCCGTGATGATAGAAAATTTCCGTCCGTACAGGTACTGGTGAAATTTCTTCACTCCGAAGACAATTGCAAGACCTTCCTTGTCAAGCTGAGAGTAGTTTCTCTCTGCTGGTGTGAGCGTGCGCGATGCAAAACTTATAGGTCGTTCTGAGCCATCTTCCAGTTTGTGTGAAAGTACCGCTCCGACACCATATGGTGATGCGTCACAAGCTAAGACAAGTTCTTTCTTCTCATCATAATGGATCAGAACTTTAGCTGACTGTAAGAGCATTTTGGTCTTGTCAAAAGTCTTTTGCTGTGCCTCTCCCCACTTCCACTTTATATCCTTCTGTAACAGATGATGGAGTGGTGCCAGTAAACTTGATAGATTCTTTATAAACTTCCCATAGAAGTTCAGCAATCCTAAGTAGGACCATAACTCAGTGGTGTTACAAGGGCAAGGTGCTTCCTGTATGGCTTTAATTTTAGTTTCCACTGCATGGATCCCTTGGTCATCAATTTTGTGTCCACAAAATACCACACTGCCAGACAAGAACTCACACTTATTTCTCTTCAGCCTGACACCAGAGTCAGACAACTTTTTCAGGACCTTTTCTAGGATTTCAAGGTGTTCTGCTGGAGTATCTCCTGATAACAATACGTCATCAATCCTCACAATCACACGTGGCAAGCCATTCAACAGCTGCTCCATTGCTCTTTGAAATATTCCAGGAGCTGATGAAATGCCATAACTTAGTCTTTTCTATGCAAAAAGACCTTTATGTGTGTTGATCGTGGTGTACTTCTGACTTCCTTCTTCCAGACACACTTGCTCATAGGCATGGCTGAGATCTAACTTGGTGAAAAACTTGCCTCCTGATAGTTTGGAATACAGATCTTCCAAACTTGGAATCGGATAATTATCCAACAATGACACACGATTTACAGTTAGTTTGTAATCTCCACAGATACGAACCGAACCGTCAGATTTCTGAACTGGGACAATGGGAGCAGCCCACTCAGAAAAATCAACTGGGGTGATTATGTCTTGAGATTGCAGTCTCTCCAGCTCTTTTTCAATTTTGTCCCTCAGTGCATAGGGTACTGGTCTTGGTTTGAAGTAACGAGGCTGAGCATCTGAGACCACCTTGATCTTGGCTTCAACTTTATGGAATGTCCCAAGGCCTTCCTCAAATACCTCCTTGTACTTCTCTAGAACTGCATCCAGTTTATTTGACTGAAGATGCTTTATTTCATGCCAATCTATTCTTATTTCTTCCAGCCAGTCTCTGCCCAAGAGACATGGTTGTTTGCCCTTCACGACTGTTACTGGTAGCTTTTTAGTTTGGTCTTGGTAGATTACTGATGCTGTAAATCTGCCTACAATGGGAACTGCCTGTCCAGTATAGGATCGTAGAACCATCTTTGATTCCTGTAACTCTGGCTTTTGTTGTCCCTCATTTATCTGCTGGTACACTGTCTCATTGATCACTGTCGCTGAGGCTCCAGTGTCCAGTTCCATTACTACTGGTACTGTGTTGATGTTAACCTGAACTTTGTACGGGTTAATCTTTTGTTCACTGCATGTAAACAAGTTGAATTCATGTTGACTGGGTATCCACTGTGGCTGTCTCTACTTGATGCATCGGCCTGCCTCTGGATCCCTTTTTCTTTCTCCCCATTTGCTTTCCCCCTTGTTTGCTTATGGGTGTTCTACACATCTTTTGAATATGTCCCACTTTGTCACATTTGAAACACTTGGCTGATTTGAATGGACATCCATTTGCGTCATGCTCAGATCCACACCTGTAACATCGGTCATGGTGAAAACTTTTCTTAGCATGAGAATTCTGTGCCTTGGACTGTCTTGGTGGACCATCCTGCAGTGCATGGACTGTTGTAGAACCACTACCTGAGAGTTGAAGGTCAGCCGTATTTCTTGCTGCTGCTTCCATAGCCTGGGCTACATCAAAAGCCTTCTTAAAATCCAGCTCCTTTTCCTGAAGTAGCCTCTTTTGAATCTGCGTATCGGCAATGCCACATACTAATCTATCCCTTAACATGGTTTCTAAAGTGTCCCCAAACTCGCAGTCCTCTGAAAGTTGCCTCAATTCAGCCACAAAATCAGCAACATTCTGGCCATTTCCTCTCATTTTGTTGTAAAACCTAAATCTTCTCACAACTACTGATGGCTTTGGGTTTAAGTGTTTCTCCACAAGTTTAGAAATTTGATCATATGATTTAGTGTCCGGTTTTGCAGGTGACAATAAATTCCTGATCAAACCATAGATCTTTGATCCACAAACTGTCAACAAAATGTTTCTTTTCTTTGTCCCATCTGTGATGTCATTAGCTTGAAAGTAATAGTTTAGTCTTTCAATGTATTGAGTCCAATTATCAGAGTCAGTAAATTCATCAATTTTACCAAATGTAGCCATTTTCACTGACAGAAAATATCCACTGTAAATTATTTCAAACTGTTGAGAAGAATTAAGTAATACACAAAAGTTTATCCTCGTCGCCAAAAATATGTTGTAACCCAACACATATGAGTAAAACTCAGAGCTTTTATTTTAAACTTGTATTCAGATGGAAAGCCAGCACAGAACTGATATAAAAACAAAATACTTCCTAACCCAATTATGTAGCTTCCTACAGTTGTCACATAAATTAAACAAGGTTATAAAACTGCTTAGATGACACATAATTTCCAGGGAATGGACTTCATACATGAGGGCTTATACTATGATGAGGGCTTCTACTAGCCTGGATGAGTCTCAGTAGTTCACTACAATCAGAATGGTGTGAAAGCCCTTTTATTGATGCATAATGAAATTTAGCTTTGGTATGATATACTTTGATCCTTTTTGAAATAGCCAGACCAGATATAAGGCAAGGTTGCTGAATGAATAAAGAAGTGGTTTAGCAAGTATATATGTTAATGTTTTGATGGTACTAATAAGTTACTTTTGTACAGGATAATTTAGTGTATCAAGTGAGTCGACACTGCTTGAATAATATAAAAAAGTTTGGATGGTGTGTATGGAGACAATGTTTTCTTTTCTCTTTATGTTTATCTTCACACAAATACTGGTCAAATGTTTATCTTGTGTGTTTTGATAATTTATCGTAATTTGCTGAAGTTTTGCTGTAGGCTCAATTCTGTAGTAAATAACACAGTAAATGAATACTCATTGGCTTGATACTTCTATAACACTCATATATGTCAGGCTACATGGAAGGATATTGGCGGTATCTTTAATAAGAGGGAATATTGTACACTAATGTAACGTCACTTTATTTATTTATTTTGGGTTTTGCATCGCTTTCAACTCTGTACAGATCATATCACGACGGGTAGTTGAAAGGGCAGAGGAAACCAGTATATACAGTACACACTAATGTAACGTCTCATTCCAATTAAGTGATATTTGTGTATAGAAACCACCCTTGAAAATAGACAAGGGAATACAGTCTTGAAAATCAAGAGGCGGTCTTTATGTTGAAGTAGGCCTTTATATAGAGGTGGTTTCTCAAACAGGTTGGATTTTTAAAGAAAACAAGAGCCTTTGTACCCAGGTTCCACGTTGAAGAGTTATTTTAAGACCTCCCCAATTTATATAACCCCGGAGACTGTTACAAAACATTTGGTTAAGAAAAAAATGGAGAGAAAACTGACAAACCATGTGATTTGTCCAAGTAAAATACAAACTATGGAACTGACTTAAGGAATAAGTCTTCCTTGTTGCCTGCTGTGAGTCACGAAGATAAATCATAACAACTCCTGACCAATATTGTCTAGCTTTTACAGGGGAGTCCTGCGACTAATTGTCTCTCTGTATATCACTCAGTTCCATTTTTCTAGAAGATAGCCATAAAAATAAATCATAGTGTCCTTAAGATAAGTTATAGTCCAATAAGTATAAGACATAATTGCCTTACAACAGAGAAGATTGGTCACTGGTAGTCAGGCAAAAAATGCTTGCTTTGCAATGGTTTTGAAGCATGTGTAAAATTAGGATGAGTGTCTGGTATCATTAGACAAACAAACAGTCCCAATTACAATCCACTACCGAAAGCGTTGGGGGGCTGGGGGTATTTTTGGAAACAATTACATTGGAGATCAGCAATAGAACATCAGTGTTCAGAGTTGTGGAAACACGGATTTATAGGTTAGACATACACAATAGTAGCCTTTCTTTAGGCTCAATTTATACCTTATCGTCTTCAAACATGTACACAGATATTTGGTATTCCTAAAGCACTCTTATATGTTAGGAGATATAAGGTCATCAGACAGAGGTTTAGCAGTATGCTGATGTAAAAGCCACCATATGTAAGACCAAATTATATAAACTAAAACTTCATTATCTGAACTAAAACTTTTGAGAAATTTGAAACTCAAAATACATTTGAGTCTTTAGCAAGGCTGATAGAAAAGTAATTGACTTAAATAATGCATGTTTACATTTGTTACTAACAACTTCTAATGCCTTCATTCGCTGGCAGACAGAGTTTTAATCTTCTGTGCATTATATATTATGTACTTGTTTTGATCTGATAAAAGATATTTATTCATGGTAACTCTTATAATCAAAACAAACCATTTAAAAAAATAGCAGAATCTCAGAAACAGTAGAGCTAGAGGGATTTGGATTTCAAGCTCATTTTTGATGCCACAAAGTATTGAAGAGTGTTCATAAGAATGATCTAAAGAAATTGGCATTAAACCCTAATAATGGGGGTGTTCCACGGGAGCCGACTCTATAACCGACTGTAAAAGTCAGAGATTGGGAACCAATATCCAGAAAAAAGCACGGTGAAAATTTGGGTGGGTTTCATCTCTTTGACAGGACATAGTACATCCCAGCTTGTCTGGATCTACCTCCTGACTTGGGGTCAGGATGTTTTTCTCCACGACAAGATGGGAAACTACAAGGACAAGCCATAAACCCCTAACAGACCAGCTGTATCAAGCCCCGACAGGACTGGAGCATTTTCCCAACTCAACCCAACTGAACTGATTCATTTCTGGAGTCGGGATCGAGAATCAGGATCAAACCAAAACTATATCAATCCCTTCTGGCTGGCCTAAATCATCATTTGTCACTGTAAAGATGCCAGCTACACATCATGGACTTTCTACAAAAGCTTAGGATACTTTTGGTTTTCATTGAATTTAATATTTTAATTTTCATAATGACTTTCAGGCAGGAAAGGAAGAATCTGAACCAAGGACCAGCACCTTCACCACAGAAACACCCACCACCCAGAAGAAGAAAGCCACCAAACCCCTGGGTCATCCCCTAGATCCTTCAAAGAGAAGAAAGAGGATGCTACAGAACACTCCTGACCGACTTAATACAGACTGATATCCCAGGATACCAGAATTTTGTCAGCATGCTTCCTGCTTTTTTACCTCATTAAGGAATTCATACACAACCACATCAAGAATTCAGTCACCAATTTTAGAAAGCCCTTAGAAGTTGGATTGAAACAGGCAATAACATTGAGACACCTGGCAACAGGATAGATGTACACTTCCAGTACAGTATCACTGGCTGGTTGGCCAAACCAATATCTGTACATTCATCCCCCAGGTCTGCTGGGCCATCCTTGTCGCTAGCCCTGGTCGACACAGAGATTCCTCAAGGTAGATGTTGCGTCAAGTGGACCTTCCTAAGATGCACAGATTTTTAACGAAGCAAGTTGGGGAAGATGATCAAGGATGTCACCTTTGGGCTTTCGCCATCTGAACCACTGGGGGAGGGAGGTCCAGATTTGCACTGCTTTTGCTGGGTGCTGATACCTTTGCCTTGATGCCATGGATAGTGAAACCCTGCAGCAGAAGACAGCTCACAAGGGAAGAAAAAATAGCAGACTGCAGGATCTCCAGAGGCAGGAGGGTGGTGGATAATTTGTGTGGAATATTAGTGAGCAGATTCAGGGTACAATGGAGCAAACGCTGAAGGTTGTCGGAGACATTGTTCTAACATGTGTGGCCCTGCTCAACATGCTGAGTACAGGGCATCCACCCCAGCAAATGATGAAGTGGCAATACAAACTGAACAGGTGGTGTATGTCCCAGATGACAACTAAATTAATCTTTTGCGGGAGGCCAAACATCAGCAAGACCTACTGAAAGACAATTTCAATCATCTTGATCTGAGATGGGAGACCCTTGGAACAGAAGAAACTGGCATCAATCAGTCATTTTCAGGACTACCCAATTATTCCAAGAACTTTTATTTAAGCCAGCCGCTGTTGCTTCCAACAAATTTACAAAAAAAAATCCAATGATTTCCAACAAGTTTCATAACTCTTCCCAACCAAATCACAAGTCCCTCACACATCGAAACTCCAAATTTGTAAACCTTAAAAGATAATTCTTTTTCAATTTTTTTTTCTGGCAAATTTGCAAGATATATTTAAGTTCAAAAGCTTCTGAACTATCAAAATCTTTTGAGAACTTCCAAATATTTTCAAAGGTCAAAACTGAAAAGGTCCGATCCAAAGGTCAAACTCATTCCCCAAAATATCAAGGATTTTTGTAACTCAAAGTGCTTCTGACATTTTGCTGTCAGTTTTTTGGCCAAAGTTTCATTTTGGGCCTCTGGCCAAACTTTCAATTTTTTTTGTAATTTTTTTTTAGGTCATTATTCCAAAATTTTGTAATTATGTTTTTTCAAAGCTCAAAATCTTTTAAACTATTTGAAGTTGTTTCCTCCCTCATTTCTTCCTCCCTCTGTTTCTGCGCCTCTTCCTCCCTGCCTCTTGCCTCCCTCATCCACTGTATATCTGCAGTCATATCTCCCAACTCAAACTCTGTAGGTGTGTCAGCGGGGATTGTGATCTGCCTCACTCTTCTGCCCTTCTTGGGACCCATTGTTCTTTGTAAAAGCAGTGTTTGTTAAAAACACAATCCTAACCACAATTCAGACCAACTTGCATCTCAATAGTAAATCCTAGTTGATTTGTAAAAGACAAAAGCCTTGTCTTAATTGCTGCCAAATGTAATCTGTCAGATGCCAGATTCCAACTGAAGCATTGCACAAACTGATTTGCCTTATATAGTCATAGATTTCATAGACAAGCCATGGGTCAATAAAATGAGGCTGGCTTGTCCTACACATTTCTCGGCTTGTCTGTTGCTATAACCGCCTTATTGGTTTCTGTTTACGGCTCGTTGTGGTATGTTACCGGCTTGCCCTGATGAGATGTTTACGACTCTATGGTTGAAGACTTGAGGACTTCCAGTCTTGATGGGAAGTGACCAAGTCAGGTCAGTTATGTTTATGACAGGCCGGTTTACTTTCAAGTATGATATGTTTGTGTGTATGGGAAGTGCTTCCAGACAAGACAGTAACAGTATAGGATAAGATGGGAAGTGTGTCCGACAAGCTGTAGAGACCCACGAAAGGACTGTTTCCAGGTTTGCGGAGCTATGGTCCAGATACAGTCAATTACTGCACCTTGATATTATTTTAAATGACTGAGTCACATTAGCCCAACTAAAGCTTGTGTCTGACTTTGGGTTTGCAGGTGTTGGTAACCTTATAATCATGCTTTCTGTTGGCAATTATCCTAAAATTTATTTATTCCACAACAAAGGCATAAATAAAATTAATTATTTTATGATAATAAAACCGAATCTAAATTTTAAGACTATCCAAGGATTTCACTGAGTAAAGCATGTGTCAATCACAATTATGCCCATACTATCATCTGTCATTTGATGCTTTCCCTTACCCACTTGTGATCCTTGTTTGTTGTCTAGAGATAAACCACAAAATATCCCTGATGGTATAGGAAGCGACACCAAGACAGTTAATTGCATTTAGAAGATTTCTACTTCTTACCTTTTTAACTTCCATCTTTGAAGTCTGATTGTTATTATTAAAACTTTTCTGTCCAAGTATTTTTAAAAAGAAAAAAGAGCCCAGTCCACAGGCCCACAACTGTGAAACGAACAAAGCTTACAAGTCTTACAAGCATCAGTAAGGAACATCGCACATTCATGCTGAACTTAGTATTTAACAATTTTTTTTCTGCAAGATAAATAATGTAAATAACTTGACTCTTGAGTAAGAAAGTAGCAACTTAATATATAAATAATATATGAATAGCTTTTTATAGTTTAGGTGTTACTGGAAAACTCTTTCAAACTTTTCTGTAAATTCAGTGCTATTTTTTTACATATGTATAACACTCTCACTTTAATTTGCATCTTTATTTATTTACACATAAAATCAAAAACATTTTCAATAAAATTGTTAATTTAACCAAAACTCTTTTTAAATCCAACTTGTGCAACAGTATTGTACAAATTGGGATTATTTGATAGTGAAATTCTGTACAAGTTACAACTTGTACAGCCAATCTTGTACGAGTTGCAACTTGTACAAACTGCTTGTACAAGTTGCAACTTGTACAGGCTCTGTGTACAAGTTGCAACTTGTACAAAATCTCAACTTGTACATAACACATATATATATACATATATATATAGGAATTTTTTCCGGAATAGCACCTCTTGCCGCACCTCCTTTCTGATTGGATCATACATACATGTATATGGAGGCAGGAATTATAACTCCTTGCCAACCTTTCACACCCCTTTAGTGAGTGATAAGATAATTTATTATTCAATCCCATAATTTAATCCAGCAGGAGTGTATATAATATATATAATATAAATAAATCCAACTAAAAACGGTTTGCAAAATCTAAACGTATTTCAACCAGATTTCATTCATTGAATTCAACCAGATTTCAACATTGGTTTCAACATGATTTCACCGGTTGGATCCAACAAA
This sequence comes from Sabellastarte sp. h YS-2021, assembly GCA_964017235.1. Lineage (NCBI taxonomy): Eukaryota > Metazoa > Annelida > Polychaeta > Sabellida > Sabellidae > Sabellastarte > Sabellastarte sp. h YS-2021. The sequence continues at coordinate 81,443,706 of OZ024935.1, read as the reverse complement.
AACGGTTTGCAAAATCTACATGTATTTCAACCAGATTTCTACGTTGGATTCAACCAGATTTCAAAGTTGCGTGCCTGCTGGGAGTCACCTTGTTTATTAAATGAAACATTTGAAGTCTCATAAAAAAACTTGATAGTTTCTTATCAATAATTGCAACTTATAAGTATAGAAAATAGCATCAGAGATGCCCGTACCCCACAGCCTTGGGAAATATTTTCAACACCATGAGATATAGAAGTACTGTACCAGTACAAACTTCAGGATACTTTCAGAGCACTGTCAGTTATATAAAGGTCTAAACAATGTTTAAATGGAGAAATAATGTTTAAAAGAAAGATAATGCGTATAAAGATGAAGTATTAAAACAAGATAATTCAATGACAAGATGACAGCATTAATCAGTAAACTAAAATTCAACACTCTTTATATACATCTGCATTTCCGAATTATGGTTTAGATGGTTTGAATATTAACATGCATACAGAAGTGGTAATACATTTAATGAATGCTTATGTGTGGTGTTGGAGTAAAATCTGCGGCTCACTTGATGAAATTCTATCTCTTACAATGGGAAGTTATGAAAGTAAAATTCTTAATAAATTCTAATATGACTTTTGGTTAATCTGCATCAAAAGACAGACCCAAAGGTGCAACAAGATTTTAAAGGTCAAGGTCACTACGGCAAGGTAAAAGGTCAAATTAAGGTCACACCATGATAATACACACCTATAGCCAATAACCAATATTCGTACCACGTATCAACTTCCTACACCTTACGGTTTCTGAAATATAGCCCGGACAACATTTTATAGGTCAAGGTCACTATGGCAAGGTCAAAGGTCAAATCAAGGTCACAGCATGACGTTGCACACCTACACCCCCTAGCCAATGTCTCTACCAAATATCAAATTTCTGCACCTAACAGTTTCCGAGATAAAGCCCGGACAATATTTTATAGGTCAAGGTCACTACAGCAAGGTTAAAGGTCAAATCAAGGTCAGACCATGACGTTGCACACCTACACCCCCTAATCAATATCCCTACCAAGTATCAACTTCCTACACCTTACGGTTTCTGAGATATAGCCCAGACAACATTTTATAGGTCAAGGTCACTACGGCAAGGTAAAAGGTCAAATCAAGGTCAGACCATGACGCTCCACACCTACACCCCCCTAAGCAATATCCCTACCAAGTATCAACTTCCTACACCTTACGGTTTCTGAGATATAGCCTGGACAAGATTTTATAGGTCAAGGTCACTACGGTAAGGTCAAAGGTCAAATCAAGGTCACACCATGACATTGCACACCTACACCCCCTAACCAATGTCCCTACCAAATATCAACTTCCCAAGCCTTACAGTTTCCGAGATATAGCCCGGACAAGATTTTATAGGTCAAGGTCACTACGGCAAGGTCAAATCAAGGTCAGACCATGACGTTGCACACCTACACCCCCTAACCAATATCCCTACCAAGTATCAACTTCCTACACCTTACTTTTTCCGAGATATAGCCCGGACAAGATTTTATAGGTCAAGGTCACTACGGCAAGGTCAAAGGTCAAATCAAGGTCAGACTATGACGTTGCACAACTACACCCCCTAACCAATATCCCTACCAAGTATCAACTTCCTTCACCTTACGGTTTCCGAGATATAGCCCGGACAAAATTTTATAGGTCAAGGTCACTACGGCAAGGTCAAAGGTCAAATCAAGGTCATACTATGATGTTGCACAACTACACCCCCTAACCAATGTCCCTACCAAGTATCAACTTCCTACACCTTACAGTTTCCGAGATACAGCCCGGACAAACTATTTCCCACCGCCCGCCCGCCCACCCGCCCGCCCGACCGACCATCCGGACACCATGGGTGAAAACAATACCCCAACAGCCATTAAGGGTTGTGGGGTAAAAAACCTTTGAATGATTTATTATTTTCCACTACAACTTACATTGGAATTTCTTCCCGGAATAGCACCTCACCGCACCTCTATGCTAATTGGCTCTTAAAAGTTTGGGGGTGAAGCTAAATGGTCTGTCACACTTTGTACACACACTCTGGCTTACAGAAGAAATTATGTATCATGCAAATGTGAGTTCTCTAGTTTAAAATATTTAATCTTTATCGATGCTTCCATTTTATAAAATATTGCAAGGAAATGCCAGGGGAAATCTGTGTCATATCATATCTTCTCATGAATATTAATTACTTGTGTGCTATGGCCGTGAGTTCTCGAGTTTAAAGTATTTGATCTTCGTCTATGCTCCGATTTTATACAGTATTTTAAGGAAAAACGGGAAATCTCTGTCCTCGTATCTTCTCATGAATATTAATGACTTGGGTGCTATGACAGTGAGTTCTCAAGTTTAAAGTATTTGATCTTCCTCTATGCTTCCATTTTATAAAATATTACAAGGTAATGCCAGGGGAAATATCCGTGTCCTCATCTTCTCATGAATATAATGACTAATTAATTGGGTGCTATGGCCGTGAGTTCTCGAGTTTAAAGTATTTGATCTTCGTCTATGCTTCCATTTTATAAAGTATTGTAAGGAAATCCCAGGGGAAATCTGTGTCCTCATATATTCTCATGAATATTAATAACCGCACCTCATATTTCAACACCGCACCTCGACGCACTCGGAAAATATAACCACCACACTGGGTCTGCAACGCTTGTCAAATGTATAATCACGGGAAACCCAACACTGAGTGTGGTTATATCTTTTTTATACCATTTCTTTTAGCCTCCTGTACAGTAGACTGTGTATAACACATTACAGTATTGATTTTCCGCGCTGCTATAAAGGCTCCCGTCCATAAGATATGCAACAGACTTGATTCCTGTGTATTTACACATTTAACCTTATTATATGAATCTTCAGACTTGAGCGAAAATGGAGGCAATTGAATAGTAATTTAAGACTACCGGGTATATTCTAGAGATAAATTTAGCACTGTGTGACCATGCATCCCATACATAATATTAGAAGACCACAGAAGTGAAAATTTGTACTATTTATTTCAGTTGTGTAAAAGCCATGGATAACAATAAACTGGTGTTGGCGGACAGACTGAAGGGACTGGAAGACAATGTATGGTGAGAACTAAACAATTTAATAGTTACACCCCTAACAGTCGATGCGAACAGCAATCTAAGAATTAATTGAAACAATGGACAGTTTAGGCAGGGTCGATCCCCAGTTGTTGGACAATCACTCATAGTTTCATGAAATAAAATTAAGTGGGCTGTTAGGACATTTGTGGTATTTATTAGCCAGTAATACACCTACACTGTCACCCGCCCGTTGTAATGCAATATGGAGATACATTATTTCACTTACAATATTTATAATTTTTCCGGTTTAATTTGCTCCACCATTAGTGTACTTGAATACTGCATGATTTCCACAAGTACCTGAAATAAATTGTATGGTCATTGTATGAATTTCTAACTTCTATTATAACTTTATAGCACTTAATCTCCAATAAAAGACAGGTTCTAAGGCACATCAACAAAGAAACAAGTCCAAAGAATTGAATGAAGTGGGGCTGGTTGGGTCTCTTCACTGGAGTAGTTAATGTATTCACTGGGTTTTCATTTAAGTCAAGTGGGGCTCATTAGGTATTTAAACCAATGAAAACTGGGTACCAGTGGTAGTAGGTGAAACCCAATGATTTGGGTGCCTTATAAAACTCGGAGCTCCGGAGGTGCGGTCGGAGGGGTGAGGTGGGTGCGGTGGGGTGCGGTGGGGTGCGGTAAAAATATTTGTACAATATTTGTAGAAGTACCGGCATTTTATATTTTATTTGGTTTAAATATTTCGTGAAGACAGTAGGTGCGGTGACAGTAAAATATTGCTGGATTATATATTTGTAAAAGATTGTTAGAAACCCCATCGTAGCCTCACGTTTGCAGCACTCTGTGGGTGTACAAGTAGCAGCATTTGATAAAACACACAGCCAATCAGAAGAGGGGTGCGGTAAAAAAGGTGCGGTAGAGGTGCGGCTCCGAGTAAAGCTCCAACTCCAGCTCCAACTCCGAGTTTTATAACGCACCAATCATTGCATTTAAATTACTGTTTGGTATATTTATTTGGAAACCAAATCATTTGATACAATAGTCTACAGAGGTAACAGATAGTGTGCATATAATTTATTCGTACCTCTAAAGCCAAACTATCATCATAATTAAGCGTCTCTTGAAAAGGCATGTTTATTGTTTTCAACCCCAGTTTTCAGACAGCCGCCCCCACTGCCGACGCTGCATTATCATCTCTCTTGAATATCTCATTTGATATTGATTGGGCCTATCAAAATGATATATGGCGGTTATCTTCTATAGCTGTTGGAAAAATTTTTGACAGGCATAAATTTGATCTTTGACCTTTATCAAGGTCACTTGATCAAAAACACTTTTTTCCTTGTACTTCTGTTTCATCAGATTTTCTCAGAAAGTACAGGGAGTGGGTCAACCAAATTTGGTAAGCATAATCCTCACATCAAAATCTAGGCGTCCGTTGATTGTGAAATCAATCGGGCCATAATTGACTGATTGATGGGTGTTGGATTATCAGTTGGTAAAAAAGTTGCCAAAATTAAAGGCTGAAAGTGCCTTTTATAATATACTCACTTATTATTATTGGTCCTAGAGGTTTTGGATGTGAAACCAACCTATAGTAAATCATGGGCTGGGAGTCCTCTGATATGGTCAGATGTGACCTTGGGCCCCTCTTTCAAGGTCAAATGTGGATAACCAAACTTAAAAGTGCTTATAACTCGCTTATTATTGGTGCTAGAGGTTTGGGATATGAAAGCAGCCTACAGGAAATCATGGGCTGGGAGTCTTCTGATGTGGTTAGGTTTGACCTTGGGCCCCTCCTTATTTACCTCTTTACATTGGGCCTTTAGCATTTCATATAAAATTGCAAGCTATAGAGACATTCTGTCTTTGTGTATAAAAACCTTTTGTCTAGTTATTTTTCTAAATTTTTTCAAATATTGGCAGATGAAGGAGAAATCAGAAATCAGAATCCACTAAAGTCACCGTGTTACTGGCCCCTTTGAAGTGAACTCTCTCAATCTGCACATTAATATTTGAGAGTAGTTGATCCCCAACCCCAGCTCCACTCACTTCACAGGCCCTCATAAAGACAATTTATCTGCATTTTTTTCATATTTTTGACACACTCGGCATAGGGATTTTAAAAAACAGTTATTTATTTTGATATAAACATCTATTTAAAAAGATTAATAATTACTTAATGTAGTGGCATATACATTATACAAGTCTAAAGAAGTGTCACAGGTAAATTGCAGAGAAGGTCTTGAGAAAAACATCTTTTGTAGATTTTTTTTGTTTGCTGTGAGTCTTTCAGCCTTCTCTGTTCCAAGGCTAACCATATACCCAAACTAGTTGCTTCTTGATAATGTATGATATGTCATGCATCATTTACATTTTTCATATATTCATAAAGATCTTTACTTATCTACTATCCAAGTACACAAAATATGTAGTTCTGCAAATGTAAAGCACAAGACAGATTTTGTTCTTGTTCTACATGCATTTTATATTGTTGATACTTCACACAATACACAGTGAAACTAAATAACTGTATGTTGGATAAACTGTTCATGGTGTACCATTTTGCCATTCTGATATGACCTGTTCAAGGTACTACACTGCTATCCTGTACCTATCATTGCAAACTACCTAACTATTGAAAAAAATTGCTTTATTTTCAAGGCCTTGAAAGTCCTTGAATTTGGCCAAAATCGAATAAAATCCTTGAAAAGTCCTTGAATTTGTTATTGCCCAACTTCTGCATCTGCGTAATCTAGTTTTACGGCTATGGCAGACTCAGACTGTCTAGTCTGAACAAAGTTTATGTTAAAACATTATTAGATGTGTTAAATAGCATTGTTGTTATGAGTTTATAAAATGTTAAAATCCTGTAACAATAAAGAATTTTGTGGGAGGAACGGACTACTAGAAGGGGAGGTAAAGGTGGCAGTGCCTTAAAATATGTCCTTGACAATTGTTGTTGTTGACCTTGAAAATCCTTGAAAAGACCTTGAATCCAGTTATCAAAAGTCTGTGGGAACCCTGTATGATCTACTCAATGTTTCCCACAACCTTCTTGTATTTCTGGTGAAAGTTCTGAAAATAATTCGAAATCCCTCAGAGCATTCAAAAAAGCAATGCCAAGATATATATCACAGACATATTTTTCACACAGAAGTCAGACAAATTGAAGATAAAAAAAGTAGCAAATTGATAACAGAAGACATTTATAACCAACACCTAATTGTACTTTGATTATCAATTAATAATCACTGTAGAACAAAACGCATGTATTTGGTGAGAGAAGGTTCCACCTGATTCTTTTGACTATACTTATAAGGGGCAATGAATTTGGAGAAACTTAATTTTATCAAAGTAGTAAAGCTGTTAAACAGCAGTAAAGCTATGGAAACAACGCAGGCCTGGGAAAACCCCAAATGAAAACTTTTATTGACCCTTAGTGTACAAATGGGGTAAAATAGGTACAATAATGAGGGACAAGGGAAGAATGAGGCACCGCTCGGAAAACTGAAGGAAGATCTTCCCCTTAGACCCATGTATTAAATGCGTTTCAACTGAATGTGCCTGTCTCTACACTTAATCCAATAATGACATAAAACACAACAGGTTTGTGTTTCCCTAATTATCTGTGGTTTTCAATGCCATTTGTTTTCAATTTGTATTTGCGTTCGGTTTTCCTGTGATGTGTGGATGATTGTTACCGGGTGTATGTCATAAACTGAGGATGTGACTTCTTAAAGAATTTCACAATAGCAGATTTCTGTAATATGTGTCAAACCGAAGAGGTGCAAAGTCAAAGTTGGAGATTTACATCCCATTCAACAGCCAGGGTGATACCAGGACAGGGTCCTCAGCGTTTGTTACTTCTGGTAGTCGAACCCACACACAGAGGTGACAGCCTGTGATTAGATACCAAACCTGCTGACCCACTAGGCCACCAAGGTCCCCTGAAGAGGTGCATGGTAAAACCCTATAGCAGTTTTCATCATTTGGCATATGTCACCGTGCACTTGGCTGTAACATCTGTGGGTGTTGGTTCAAACCCAGCTGATGGCAACATGCTGGGCACCCAAAGGCCTGATGTAATATAGCCTTAATAACTTCTATTACTAATGCTAATGGTACTTTCGTAGCGCTTAATCTCCATCTAAAGACAGAATCTCTATGCCCATAATACAGAAAAGCAGAAATCCATAATAATATAACCAGAGACATGGCAGGGGTCAGGCTTAGCCATATTAAAGGACACAAAACCTGACATTTGACCGATCACCTTTGATATGCCCATCTGTGATTGATCACTTGCCACTTTCCCATTATGACACCACATATTACATACTAACTTGTAAGCTGCATGTACACACAAAGATCACTGGGGGCAGGGGCACAGGTTGTATGCAGTGTGATATCACTTTTTCAGAACCTTCCAGTCTTGACAAGTATAAGTCTCGATCAAAATTTTGTTGCAAGGGTTTAATTGGCTGTGGGTTTGGGAAGGTTATACAGATAAACTTTCATGTTTGATTAATGTAAACATGTATAATATTTGCATGTTTTAAAGGAGAATATTTGGTAAGCTTGCCACGGACTATCAGGCTGTGGACCTCGGAAAGGTAAGATATTTCAAATTGTTTGAATGACATTTATAAAAACATGTCTGGTGAAAATGCTGACAGTTTTTTTTTCTATTTAGGCTAAAATAATCTGTTTATTTTTGTGGTCAGCTAATTAATTGAATCGAGTGGTATACATACATATATATCTTGTACATTTAAAAGATCTCAAGAACGGTTGTATTCATTGAAATGAATTTGATTTGATTTTTATTTTGTAATTATATTGGTTTTCATTGAATTGGTTTTCAGGGAATTGTAATCAGCTGAGTAAGTAGTGAAAAGTCAATGTAATTTTATTATCACCCAGTTGTAGCTAGTAAGTCTTACAGGCTGTGTTTTGTTTTGCTACTGTTCCTCCAGCATGAAAATATATATAAAAAGTAATACACTTTTCAGATAAATAAAATAGTGTTTGTGTATATGTCAGGGGTTTCCAGATTCCTTCCCACCAGACCATGTAAAGGAAGCACTGATACAGGCTGTTCGGACACCATCTCCGCTTGGCTACCAATACACACGGAATATGGTACTGTACCATCTGCTGTATTTCAAAACCGAATTCAAGAAAAAATATAAGAATGAAGTATTTATAAAGCACCAAATTCGATGTAGACATCATGTGACATGCGGAGTTCCAAGAAAGGTAGTCTAATAACCAGAAAAAGACCATGTTAGTTTCCCATAGGGATTAAGACTAATGGGGGAGGATGGGCTAACCTGAATAGGTAGAGTAAGAAATCTAAAATTCGCCACATATATGAAATTCGCCACATGTGAAAATACTAATAAAATAAATGAATTGTGGTGAGATTTGTTGACTGTATAGTAAATTAAGGCTTTTTGAACTGAAAAATACCAATTTTTGCACAAAAACATCATTTTCTTCATAAAATTAACTAAGGTTTTAGAGGTGGCGAATTTTAGATTCCTGGCGAATTTTAGATTTCTTACTCTAAGTCTTCAACTGTTGTCTGAATCCACTGACACTATCCTGGGTTCAGATGGCTTGAGGGAGCTTGTTCCATTCAGTGGGAGCAGCTACTGCAGAGCTGTATAGTGGATGATCGTAAAGTCGATCACTTAAGGGAGACTTATAAAGAGCAATTGTTCTCACTCGATAAAATTAAAACCAACCTCAAAATATTAAGGTACATTGAAAAATACGACTTCATAAAGCAAATAAACTAACAAACCGCTGCAAGACTTCTAAGATTTTTTTTCAACAGAAAGTTCAAGCCTCAGTTTGAAAATGCAGAAAAAAAACTTTCACTTGTAGGATTGATCATTAAGTCAATCATCCAGTACCATCACTTTCATTGGGATCAAGAAGATAAAAAATTTGTTACAAGATGATCAGTTATATCTATTGAACAAAAATATGTACACAGATTTTATATTAGTTGTCTTATAATAAACCAGATGGTTTATTTCTGTATTGAGGTAGTATTTTAGTGTTTATTTCAAAAAATATAAAAATATATCTGCTTGGAACACATTGGAGGAGTTTTTTGTAGAATATACTTAAGAATAGGGTGTTTGTTTATTTGCAAATTCAAATGAAGTTTCCTATGAGCGGTAAAGCTGTCATTGCTGACCGATCGACTTACTGAGCATATCGAAATAACAATCATCTATTATACATCCCTATGGGTCTGGTTGAAGAAACTGAAAGGTGGTTGCCCCTTGTGTTGTCACTACGCTTAATTAGAGATGAGAGATATGGGGATTGGCTGAAATTTGCTGCTTTGTATGTCAGAAGATTTTGTATTTAAAGAGTATGCAATATTCAGTGGGGAGCCATTGTAGTTTATTTAAGAATGGTGTTATGTTACTGAATTGTTTAGCTTACACATAATGCAACATAACTCTCTAAACTCTCTGAAGTCTACTTATGTTCTATTTTGTTGTGAAATGTCTGGAGAGGCTTTTGTTTGATGCAAAAGTTATTAAATTATTAGGTAAATATTGTCATGTTCTTCATAAGTTGGCATGTGTTCCTTTTCGTGCAGATTGTGTTGTATGAGTTTCAGCTTTCTAACTGTAATACTTATTAAGTAATGGATACTGAAATTATAACTTAACCGATGTACTGTGAGAAAAAATCAGGTTTTCCCTTAAACATGTCCTTGTTAATAGATGTAATATGTGAATGACTTTTGACATCCATGTTCATCAGGTATTGGGTATATGTTTCTAATACATACACTTAACCTTTGACTTTTTTAGGTCATAGAACTGAAACAGCCTTTTCTCACTTATATGTAATTGTGATCTAATTTTTTCTCAGACACTTTTTTATCCATCCCTAAGCTGGGGTGTATATTGATCGTATTAATATCTAGACTTAAGTCTGTTGTCAGATCAATAGGACCATAATTAAGTGATTTTTTTAAAAGTATTTCGTTATCCCTACTGCTACCCTGCATAAGTTCGCCGCAGTCATAAGTTGGCCATGGCTCATCTACAGGCTCCAGAAAGACAAGTAGGTTATTGTACACCAATGAAAACTGTTGCATATAATAAGTTAACAATAATACATGGTTTCAGAGTATAGTAGGCCACTCATGTTAAAACCCTGTGAAGCTGTGGTGAGGGCGGCCAACTTATGACTGCGGCCAACTTATGCAGGGAAGCAGTGTATATACATAATTGCAATCCTTCTTCACTTCAACACTCTTTTTCTTCCCCTAAACCCTTCACGATGAATTGTTATTAACCTCTTCCCTTTGTGACTGTCACACCCCCAATGGCCGCCTCCACGTCATTTCTCCTGTTTTCATATACAGAGTGTCATCTTTACCAGAGAAATTGCTACATGTACATATTCTTATGTATGTAGTTACATTTGTGATGTAAATAATAAATAGTTACAATAATTTCTTCTATTTACAATTCACACAATTGTAAAAAATACAAGTTCATCTGTTTAGATCTACTCACAGTGTTTTACAGCATTTCATTTGTGTACTAATGCATTAAACTTATGAAAGCAGGTACATGTTTTAGGCTTACTATTTTAAAATGCAGAGTAAACCATTTCAGTATTTTGATAGAGGATTGAACTTATTATTATAAGAAGATGAAAGATGAGGTAATGCAATAAATTTTAAAAGTTCCTTTTTAAATTGCTCTTACAATTGTATTTACAAATTTTATAAATCTTCAGCCTCCTGGAGTGGGATACTTTGTTTTTGCCTTAATAAAACCCATGTTATGGTGTTTTATTTCATTTCAGGGTCATCCAAGGCTAGTAAAAGCCATTGCAAAGCTCTACTCACCAATATTTGGGCGGCAGATTGATCCAATGAATGAGATACTGATAACAGTAGGGGCGTTTGGATCCCTTTACTGTGCAATAACTGGGCTGGTTAACCCAGGTGATGAAGTGAGTTGGAATCTTGACAATTCAGTGGTTACCTCTTCACAAACTTTGCTCTAATTTGTGTGTAAAAGTGTGTACTGAATAAGTTACAAAATGGTAGTTGTTCTAATATATCTAACACTCTGAATCATATTATTTACCATACTAATGTATCAATGAATATAATATGTAATAATTTATTCTAAATGTCAGTTTTTCAATGCAGTGAGAGAGTGCTACAATACAATTAATGAAGACTTACAACATGTAGGACATATTAAAGATTTGTTATATATGAGGGTGTTTAAAAATGGATTTACTGCTGAAGAAATAAATGTCCTGCTAAATTTTGCATGTACCACCTGAGACACTTTGTCAGTGGTTTATGTAGTTTATGCTACAACTTTCTTGTGTATTTTTATGTATAATTTGTTCCTTTATTCATCTGTATTACCATGTGTTTTTTTTTTGTTTGTTTGTTCTTCTTGTAATTACCCAAGTTCTGTCAACTTTGTGCTTCGTATGCACCGGAGGCATCCGGTGGATACTTTGGTTTAGCGTTCGCTACGCCGCCACCACCGCACGTAGAGAGATTTTCGCCATTAACGCTCCAAGAGGAAACGTACATCAGCTAGGTCACCAAATTTGCAGGATATCTTCATTGTGGGGTAAGCTTCACTGGGAAGGAAATTAGCCTCATTCTGAAAAACAAGATGGCCGCCGTGGGCATTTCTTTGAAAATTATTTACATTTTTCTACTGGCTGTTTCTCATAGGTAGAAGGTTGAATGTCTTCATACGTGATATGTATAACAGATATATATGTACTCCACAACCTTGCAGACATTTGACCCTGAAGCTCTTAATTCAAGGTCATCCACGGACTCCTCCAAGGTCAAATGAGGATAGCCAAACTTAAAAGTGCTTATAACTCGCTTATTATTGGTCCTAGAGGTTTGGGATTGTAAACCAACCTATAGGAAATCATGGGCTGGGAATCTTCTGGTGTGGTCAGATTTGACCTTGGGCCCCTCCTTCAAGGTCAAACGAGGATAGCTAAACTTAAAAGTGCTTATAACTCGCTTATTATTGGTCCTACAGTTTTGGGATGGCAAAGCAACTTATAGGAAATCATGGGCTGGGAATCTTCTGGTGTGGTCAGATTTGACCTTGGACCCCTTCTTCAAGGTTAAACGAGGATAGCCCAGCTTAAAAGTGCTTATAACTCGCTTATTATTGGTCCAAGAGATTTGGGATGGTAAACCAACCTATAGGAAATCATGAACTGGGAATCTTCTGGTATGGTCGGATTTGACCTTGAACCCCTCCTTTGAGGTCAAATGAGGATAGACAAAGTTAAAAGTACTTATAACTCGCTTATTATTGGTCCAACACACTTGGGATGGTAAACCAACCTATAGGAAATCATGAACTGGGAATCTTCTGGTGTGGTCGGATTTAACCTTGGGCCCCTCCTTCAAGGTCAAACGAGGATAGCCAAAGTTAAAAGTGCTTATAACTCACTTATTATTGGTTCAAGACATTTGGGATGGTAAACTAACATATAGGAAATCATAAGCTGGGAATCTTCTGGTGTGGTTGGATTTGACCTTGGGCCCCTCCTTCTAGGTCAAACGAGGATAGCCAAACTTAAAAGTGCTCATAACTCGCTTATTATTGGTCCTAGAGGTTTGGGTTTGTAAACCAACTAATAGGAAATCATGGGCTGGGAATCTTTTGACGTGGTCAGATTTGACCTTGGACCCCTTCTTCAAGGTCATATGAGGATAGCTAAACTTAAAAGTGCTTATAACTTGCTTATTATTGGTCCTAGAGGTTTGCAATGTGAAACCACCTTATAATGGGCTGGGAGTCTTCTGATGTGGTCAGATTTGACCTTGGGCCCCTCCTTCAAGGTCAAACGAGGATAGCCAAACTTAAAAGGTTTATAACTCGCTTATTATTGATCCTAGAGGTTTGTCATGTGAAACCAATTTGCAGGATATTGTGGGCTGGGAATCTTCTGATGTCAGATTTGACCTTTGGCCCATCCTTCAAGGTCAAACGATGGCTCACTGGCTTTCGTGAGTTGTCTTTCTGGTGGATACAGATTTGCATCGGTTCTCCGATGCATAGGTCTAGTTTTAATTTCTCCTTTTCTCAAAACTGAATGACAGGCTTTTGCACAATTATGTAATAGGACACACTGTTTCTTGCACATATGAAGTCTGTTATATGTTTATATCATACTATTGACATTATTTCTGTATTCAGGTCATCATTATAGAACCTTTCTTTGGCTGTTATGAGCGGATGGTCACTTTGGCTGGAGGAACGCCAGTGTTTGTTCCATTACGTCCGGTAAGTGATCAAATGTCTGAACTTGACTACAGTGAAAACCCTTAAACTCAATAACAAACTCAACTCATATATATTATACATACAAAATGCATATCATGTAAGGTTCAAACCTTATATTTTATTGTTATACATACATGCGCATATACTATTCTATACTTCTATAGCGCTTAATCTCTGCCATGGCAGACTCTAAGGCACAACAACAAGTCCAATTCAATAATCATCATTCCAGAGACATAGCCAGGTTAAGACCATGGAGATGCCAGAAAATTTAGATACTAAGGTGGGAAAGCTTTATCAAAGAGATAGGATTTTAGTTTTTTCCTAGAACAGGCAAGAGTTGGAGCAGAATGTACATCATCCGGCAAATCATTCCAGAGTGTGGGAGCATCAAAAGCAAAACTGTGACCAAAGTGGTTTTTGTGTGTGTACAGATGGGTAGAATTGAGGAACCTCCAGAATCTTCTTATCTGGACGGTTATATCTTGTGCCATACCTTCCTTTGTATATTTCGGCACATTCTTGGGTAGGATATCGCTTTACAAAGTAAAGGTTGAATTTCACATAAGAATGGGTCTGGTATTTGTAAAATATCTCAAATTAAACTTTAAATGCAGACTCATTTTCTCAATCTGAAACTACTCAATCCTCAATGAATTAGTATAATATCCCACAGGTGGCAATGTCGAGGGTCTGTCCCAACATGACCCTGGTTGTTGAACAAGACCAAACAATGGTCATAAAAGACCAACTTTGAACTTTGGTATTATATCAAGTAAAATTGTACTCAAGTTATATCATCAAATCCAAATTTGTTTTACCATTGAAACTCAATTATAAAGTTTAAATCCTAAAGGAGTGTCATCCCAGATGACATACACAAGTGTAAGGAAGTTTTATGACTTATTTAGGGTATGCTATAGTTCAACAAAACGGAAGTAGATATTAGTGATATAGCCAATGGTTCTAAAGCAGGCAAATAGTTGTCATTTCCTATACTTGTACATATTACAGGATGCATCCATACCACATAAGGTAGTCAATGTGGTGATGGACAGAAATCATTTAAATTTTATTGAATTTCCTCATGCAAAGTCCGAGTTTTTTTTGCCAAGTTTGGCACTGAATTAAAGTAGAGGTTATATTATTTTTCCTTAAAAAGTATTGTGAAAAATCAATTGATTTAACTTCATGTTGTTTTAAGTCCATTTGTAGCTTGTGCTTATCAATATACATATTAATGAATAGAAATTAAATTTCATCATTATAACACATAAACAAGCGCAAATAAGGGTTTTGTGGTAGAGTTGTACTAAAAAGTAGTAAGATTAATACAAGTATATTTGAAATGTATCTTAGTGCTATGTTTCCTCTTTATTAATTTCTACAGACCAAACCTAATATAACTTCCAGTGCAGACCTCAGGCTAGATGCAGAGGAGTTAGCCAGCAAATTCAACAGTAAAACTAAAGCTATACTCTTCAACTCCCCAAACAACCCTGTAGGAAAGGTAAGTGCAATAATCTAACACCAAATTGTTAAACATTTTTCTGTTGAATATAATCATAGTCATACAATTTCAATATTATAGTCTTATAGAGTCAGAGTTAGCCAGCAAATTCAACAGTAAAACTATAGCCATACTTCAACTCCCCAAACAACCCTGTAGGAAAGGTAAGTGCAATAATGTAACACCAAATTGATTGTTATACAATGTTATTTGAATATAATTACAGTCTTACAGTTTCAATACATTATAGTCATATCGAGTAATCAATCTGTGTGCAAAACTAAGATTATACTGTTAAAAAGATAAAACAAACAATTTGAATAGAGCTGGTAATCTTTAAAACATATGTATACAATTTATACAAATGGTGGTATGTAACAAAGAATATGTTAATGCAGAGTAAATTATATTATATTTAACATTGAAATATTGAAAGAAAAATTATTTACTCTTTGTCATAGTATTCAATTATAATAATAATATTAATAATAATAGTAATAATAATAAACAACTTGTGCTTAAAATTTTAAGTTAGTCACATTTAATTTTCTTAAGATGTGGAAGTGCAGAGATTAAACATTATCTGATAAGATAATAATGGATAAGAAGATGCTATGTATATTGGGCTTTCATGTACAATTTTTTTTGTAGGTCTTCTCTCAGGAAGAGACAGAACAGGTGGCAGATCTGTGTAGAAAGCATGATGTGATTGTAATTTCTGATGAGGTGTATGAATTCTTAGTCTACCCTCCAAATCAACATGTCAAAATAGGTGAGGCCACATAGACGAAGTATCATTCTCGAGTATTTACTAGGGGCCACGGTGGCAGAGTGGTAACACTCTCACCTCCCACCTCTGAGGCCGGGGTTCGATCCCCGTCAAGGCCTTATGTGGGAAAGCTGGTAGTTGCTTGCCGTTGGTCGGCAGTTTACAGTACAGAACCCTAGCGAACTCTATGTACTGGTTTCCTCTGCCCTTCCAACTACCCGTCGTGATATGACCTGTACAGTGTTGAAAGCGACGTAAAACCCCAAATAAATAAATAAATAAATCGAGTATTTACTAGAGAAAATTTCAAAATTATCTGTTAAGCCCAATATGCACCAACAGTGAATTGACATGGTACTAACTATACAATAAAATATTTGATACTGGACACTAATGGAGCATACCTTTGTGATGTTTTTCAGTAAATTTAGCTGACCTATGGGACAGGACCCTTACGTCAATGTATATTTTGGTTTAACGTTTGCTACGCCACCGCCGCCGCGCGCAGAGAGATTTTCGGCGTTAACGCTCTAAGAGGAAAACGACAGCAGCTAGGTTCACCAAATTTGCAGGATATCTTCATTGGGGGGTAAGCTTCTATGGGAAGGAAAATAGTCTCATTCTGAAAAAACTAGATGGCCGCCACAGGCATTTCTTTGAAAATAATCGACATTTTTCTACTGGCTGTTTGTCATAGAAAGTAGAAGGTTGAATCTCTTCATAGGTGATATGTATAACAGATATACATGTCCTCTACAACCTTGCACACATTTGACCTTCAAGCTATGAATTCAAGGTTATCCACGGACTGCCGAAGTAACCCACATAGCGGACTTTAAAAGTGCCTATATCTCCCTTATTATTGGTCCTAGAGGTTTGCAATGTGAAACCAACCTATAGGAAATCATGTGCTGCGAATCTTCTGATGTTGTCAGAATTGACCTTGGACCCTTCCTTCAAGGTCAAACGAGGATAGCCAAACTTAAAAGTGTTTATAACTCACTTATTATTGATCCTAGAGGTTTGGGATGGTAAACCAACATATAGGAAATGATGGGCTGGGAATCTTCTGGTGTGGTCGGATTTGACCTGGGGCCCCTCCTTCAAGGTCAAATGAGGATAGTCAAAGTTAAAACTGCTTATAACTCACTTATTATTGGTCCTAGAGGTTTGGGATGATAAACCAACATATAGGAAATCATGGGCTGGGAATCTTCTGGTGTGGTCGGATTTGACCTTGTGCCCCTCCTTCAAGGTCAAACGAGGATAGCCAAAGGTAAAACTGCTTATAACTCGCTTATTATTGGTCCTAGAGGTGTGGGATGGTAAACCAACATATAGGAAATCATGGGCTGAGAATTTTCTGGTGTGGTCGGATTTGACCTTGGGCCCCTCCTTCAAGGTCAAACGAGGATAGCCAAAGTTAAAACTGCTTATAACTCGCTTATTATTGCTCCTAGAGGTTTGGGATGGTAAACCAACCTATAGAAACTCATTGGCTGGGAATCTTTTTGTGTGGTCAGATTTGACTTTGGGCCCCTCGTTCAAGGTCAAATAGGATAGCCAAAGTTAAAATTGCTTATAACTCGCTTATTATTGCTCCTAGCGGTTTGGGATGGTAAACCAACATATAGGAAATCATGGGCTGGGAATCTTTTGGTGTGGTCGGATTTGACCTTAGACCCCTCGTTCAAGGTCAAACAAGGATAGCCAAACTTAAAAGTGCTTATAACTCACTTATTATTGGTCCTAGAGGTTTGGGATGGTAAACCAGCATATAGGAAATCATTGGCTGGGAATCTTCTGGTGTGGACGGAATTGACCTTGTGCCCCTCCTTCAAGGTCAAACGAGGATAGCCAAAGTTAAAAGTGCTTATAACTCGCTTATTATTGGTCCTAGAGGTTTGGGATGGTAAACCAACATATAGGAAATGATGGGCTGGGAATCTTCTGGTGTGGTCGGATTTGACCTTGGGCCCCTTCTTCAAGGTCAAATGAGGACAGCCAAAGTTAAAAGTGCTTATAACTCACTTATTATTGGTCCTAGAGGTTTGGGATGGTAAACCAACCTATAGAAAATCATGGGCTGGGAATCTTCTGGCGTGGTCGGATTTGACCTTGGGCCCCTTCTTCAAGGTCAAACGAGAATAGCCAAAGTTAAAAGTGCTTATACCTCGCTTATTATTGATCCTAGAAGTTTACAGTACGAAACCAACTCATACGAAATCTTGGGCTAGGAATTTTCGGATGTTAGATTTGACCTTGGGCCCCTCCTTCAAGGTCAAACAGTGGTTCATTGGCTTTGGTGAGTTGTCTTTTTGGTGGATACAAATTTGCATCGGTCTCTGATGCATAGGTCTAGTTTTATGTATATTTATGTAGGATCAGTTACTGGAGCCTCGATAGATGAGACGGTTCATGAGTTTGATCGAGTGCACACTTTGTCCTTGAGTACACGTATTTTATCAGCAGTCCATACAAATTAAGTCACATGACCTAGTGAAAGTGAAAGTATTGCTCGAATGTAGTTTCAAAATTACAACTTTTTTTACTTAGTCCTTAAACTGAATTAGATTGTTTTAAAAGGTAAAATACTGTGCTAATCAATTGTAGTTATATTTATTTGAAGTGAATGTATCATAATATAGACCTTATATGCAGCATTTTTCACCACTTGGAAAACGCCATTTATTTCAATATACTAACAACTTTAAAGGGTTCTTGTTTTCTTGCAATGTACACTGGTGTATAAACAACCACAATAAAAGACAAATACAATAAAGTAAATGGCATTTATATGCACTGAAACAATATTTTATTACTGTTCACTGAATAGTGTAGGTTTAAAGTATTTTCTTTTAAACAATGCCGATAATGGGTACTCGAGTGTACAACGATGGCTATTCAAGGCCATTTTCATGCACCTGTCCCAGCCATATATTTAAGTAAATCTAGCTGAGTCTACTACGTCTGTAGTTGCCAGTAAACCTAGCTGACATGTATTGAACAAAACTCTAACAATATATACTTTTATAATGTATTTCAGTAAATTTAGCTGACTTATGAGGTAGGACTTTTACAATATATACCTCCATGTGTATTTAAGTAAAATCTAGCCGAGTTTGTTATAGCTTGCATTTGCCAGTAAAGCTAGCTGACATAAGTTAACCTTTATGTGTATCTCAGTATAGCTTGCTGATATGCAGAAAGTTTAC
Organism: Sabellastarte sp. h YS-2021; assembly: GCA_964017235.1. Taxonomy (NCBI): domain Eukaryota; kingdom Metazoa; phylum Annelida; class Polychaeta; order Sabellida; family Sabellidae; genus Sabellastarte; species Sabellastarte sp. h YS-2021. Next base: position 81,424,781 of record OZ024935.1, on the reverse strand, counting down.
TATATATGTACACCGGTATGTGTATTTCAGTCAACCTACCTGACATGTGGGAAAGAACTCTAACTATTGGTAGTGCTGGGAAGATATTCAATGCAACGGGTTTGAGAACTGGGTGGACTATTGGACCTAAACATCTAATCAAGGCTTGTCAGATTATGCTGGAAAACTGTGTGTCCTCATCCCCAACACTAATTCAAGTAAATAATCCATTTGTCTTGTATGAACTAAGGTAGCCAGCCTTTTACAGCTCTTAATCCCACGAATAGTGCATGTTAAGGCATATATGATTGTTACAAAGTCATGTAGCAGTTGAACAAACATGATATTGCCTAGCTGTGCTGGGTCGGGCAAGGATATAAGTTTCTGGTGATGTCTTCTTGTTATCTGTTATGTTTTTTCTCCTCTTCAATTCATGACCATTTAATTGTCTGCTTGTTTGTTAGCTGGATTACAAAATTACTATTGGTCGGATATTTATGAGAAGATGGGTCTTGGTCCAATTTAGTTCCCATTAAATTTTCAGAGGGATTCAGATCACTTTATGGATAAAAAATATCAAAGATTATCCCGATTTTCCGTTTACTTATAGTTGAACCATTTAAAAAAAAACATACATGCCTTGGTGGAGGTGTGCGGTCTCCAAGTGCTCTTGTTTGATTTTAAATTTCCATTTTCACCAACGCTTCCTTCTTACAGTGAAATTCTACTGTCAGAACGAAATGTGTTATAAAAACAACAAAGAACAGACCAGTAAAGTTTACATTGCAGGAGGCCTTAGGAACAAGCTTTGAGACAGAGATTGCAAGATTCGATCAACCAGACTGTTACTTTAAGTCTCAGGTATTGGAACTGATGCCAAAAAGGGACCTCATTGCTGAAAGTCTCAGGAAGGCAGGCATGGAGCCAGTTGTCCCTGAAGGAGGATATTTTATCATTGCTGACTATACTAAACTGGGTACTTTATTTAATTTTTCATAAATGTTTTTTTTTTGCAAAAGCTGATCATTTTTTGTGATTCATCATCGTGTGAAGAACGCATTTTTAGATCTTATGCAATTGTTACTCTTTAAGTTCAGGATATATTTAAGACAACTGTTCTTTAACTTTAAAATAGATGTAATAAACATGTTGCTCTTTAACTTAAGGATAGAGTTAATAAAACTATAATAATTGTTCTATAACATAAGGATATATTCAATACAGTTGTTTTTAAACTTAGGGATAGAGTTAATAGAATTATTGTTCTTTAATTGAAGGATACATATAATACAAGTGTTCTATAACTTAAGGATAAACTTAATAGAATTATTGTTCTTTAATTTAAGGGTAGATTTGACACAATTGTTGTTCTTTAACTTAAAAATGGACTTAATTGTTGCAGTTTAACTGAAGGATAATTTTAATGCAATTATTATTCTTTAACATAAGGATACATTTAAAACAACTGTCCTTCTTTAACTTTAGGATGAATTTAATACAGCTGCTGTTCTTTGAATTTATAATAAGTTTGAAACAACTGTTATTCTTTTACTAAATCATTTACTAAATGAAATTTAACTTACTGTTATATATAGTACAACTATTGTTCTTTAACTTTATCAATAGCTTTAATATAACTGTTGTATTTTTACTTAAGGCTAGATTTAACACAAAGTTCAAAGTTGGGGTGTTACATTCCGTTCAACAGCCAGGGTCATATTGAGACAGGCCCACAGCATTTGTCATGTGTGAGAGTCAAACCCACACAGAGGTGACAGCCTGTGATTAGATGCCAAACTTGCTAACCACTAGGCCATCGTGGACCTCTGCTAGATTTAATACAATTGTTGCACTATAATAAGGCATAAATTAAAATAACTGCTGCTCTTTAAACTTAAGGCTAGATTTGAATAAATTGAATATAATGGTGTGCCTTAGCACTGGTCTAAAGGAAAACAAGTGGTATTATTTAACTTTGTAGTACACATCATAGAATTCCATGTCTGATTTCAGTACACTAGTACAGGAATTCCTATTAGTGGCAAATGGCTGATAAAACTACAAACAGCTGACTCTTATACAAAATTACAAGTGGTATTGTGATGATTTTATATATTATAAATTAACAGGAATCAACTATGCAGATGATAATTCAGAACCAGATTTCAAGTTTGCCAAATGGCTGACCACTGAAAAGGTAAGCAGTTCACATCAGGCCTTCAAAAGAGACTTAACACTGTGAACTATATTAAGTTTTGATGATTATATTCTTTTAACAGTTAAGTTCAGATCTGTCTATATACTCAATGCACTCTATACTCAGCACATTCTATATATTCAGTTCATTGTATATATTGTGTATACTCAGTGCATTGTATATACTCAGTGCATTGTATATATTCAGTGCATTCTATGTTCTCAGTGCATTCTATACACTAACATTAGCTGAGACTGAACCCATGACCACAAAGGTGAAATCCAAGTGAATAGAAATGTTATTAACCACATGGTCACTTATATCCGAGTGTCTCATGAATGCATTATTTATGCCTTTATGATAAAATTTAACGTGTCACCTACTAAGCATTTGTGGACCATTTTAAGTGGACATACAGAATTTCATTTGATTAAGATATGCATTGATACAAGCACAGGTCATATAAATGCATATTACAAGCAAGAACTCAAAACGAAAGAAAAGCCTTTTAGAATCATTTATAACCCCAGGCCATAAAGCTTGTGGGTGTGCCACAGCCTAAACCCATGCACAGATTTTCACCAAATTTCCGTGGTATGTTAACCCCAAGAGGATCTAGAGCTAGCTAGGTTTTTGAGAGGTATCTGGAAACAACTGTTGCCATGGCAACACTTTTAAGATTTTTGGGTCTTTAAGTTTGTGGGTGTTCCACAGAATAAACCATGCACATATTTTCCCCAAATTTTCAGGGAATGTTAACCTTGATAGGATCTAGAGTTAATTGGGGTTTTGGGTGTATCCGGTAACAACTGTTACCATGGCAGCACTTTTAACATTTTTGGGTCTTAAAGTTTGCCCAATTTTAATGTTTGTTGGTGTTCTACAGCCTAAACTAATGCATTGAGTTTCACCAAGTTTTGAGTGTATTATTTATTAATCTAAACAGGATCTACAGCTGAGTAGGTTTAGCTAATTGCTCGAAAATCACTGATATGTTCCAAAATTTAAAATATTGCAGCTAGCTATGTCAGATTTGCACAAAATGTAAATGGCTATGAAAGTTTGTCTGGGAGTAATCTTGGCCTTGTTTTGAAAACAAAATGGTTGCCATATCACATTTTTTATGTCAAATGAGGGGCATATCAAAAAGCCTCAATATCTCCATTAGTCCTAGGGGTTTGGAATGAGAAAACAACTTCTTGGAAATCGTGGTCTGCAAATCTTTTGCAAGTGTTGAATTTGACATTTGACCCCTGCTTCAAGGTCATGTAGGGTCATCATGCTAAAGGGGCCTTATATATCCCTTATAATTGGTTCTAGGGCTTCAAAATATGACAACAACTTGTAAGAAGTCCTGGCCTATGAATCTTACATATGACGACATTTCGTGAATTCTGTATATGTCTTAAAACTGAAGTTATTCCAAAGATTTTCCCAAATCTTAATGTTTTCGCCCATTTAGTTGTACCTGCTGGCTGGGGTTCTTGCCTGCCGAGGCTGGCTATTTTTAAGGGGTGATACTATGATCTAGACTTGAAAAAAACAATTGTCTGATACTTTGCATATGGAAATCCCAAAAACAATTAATATACATCCATCATCACTTTGTCTACCTTACATAGTATTTTATACATGCCCCGAATGCACGAGTATTGCTGCTTACATCCAATTGCCCATGAATAATCTGTCTTCTGTTTGGGGCCAAGTTAAGGTTGAGCCAAGTTACGATGCTAAGCACCAGCAAATTATGTTATTTTCAAAACAGGGTGATCTGATTATCATCTTAAATCCAAGTATCTATATTAGTAGTTAAGAATCTACAGTTCCAATATCTGCCACTGTGGCCTGGGGGATAAAACATTCATGTAGGAACATTATTCAGCAGCCATTATTAAAAATATTCAAGTAAAAATTGACATGAAATGGGCTGATTTCTGTTAAATCACATATGTACAGAAATATACAAAAATACATATATTTTGTTACTTTTATTGCTAAAAACAGTCATTAAAAAGTAAAGTAATGGTTGAAAAAGTACTTGGGTGTAAAGATTACAACTCATGGCAGCCCTTTAGGAACCAGAAAGCACTTGTAGAGCACAAACCTCCATAAGGACTTTCCCAAAAATTCATGTGTTATTTTTGTATCCAGAATATGATTGTAATCACTTTCTCCTTTGGCCAGGCTACAAAGTTCATGCAGATCCACTCATGACTTTTGACTTATCATGAACACTGGCAAACTGGCAGAAAAACAAATGCACCCAAAAACAAAACAGTGATATATGTGTGTGCTCCACTATTTGTCATGTACAAACTATTAGATATTGTACATACAATGTATATATAAGATTTTGTTGTGTGAAATTTGCGAGTTTAGAATAAATGCTTGTAGTGTCAAGACCTATCTTGCTGTCTGTTCTTAAATGAAGATTAACATTAATTAAGCTCCAAAGAAACCCACCAAATAACACAAAAACCTCCTGGGGGACGTAATTGCTAAGTAAGGCCTAAAAATTCATGCATTCCATGTTCTTTGTTGTATGATGTCACTGTTTATTTTAGAGGCTATCAGGAATACCACTCAGTGCATTTTACAGTGAAGAACACAGGAAGCTAGGTGAAAACTATATCAGATTCTGCTTTTGTAAAGTAAGTGGTAATAATTTACTGGCTAAAATGCTTCATTAATGGTTTTGGAGATTAAAGATAAGAGAATCCAAGTGAAGGCCTGTAGTTTACCTGATGTGTCAAATTCATAAGTTGGGTATTTTTCATCCTTTTTCCACAGTTACGTTCTTTCGAGAACAATTCCTCAGTGAATCACAAATGCTGCCATAAACTGCAGTGATTAACAAATGCATGTAATTTTGTAAACTGAGTTGCCCATATAAGACTGTGTCTAAATATATACCTGGAGTATTATGCTGGACCATGTACACTATTCTAACATGACAAGGCAGTGTGTCTGTCAATCCAATTGGTTAAAAAATATAGTCTAAATTATCTGAAACTAACTCATCCATGATATGCCCTGTGCGGAATGAAAAGCCATTTTTTTGCCCCAAATTATTAACGTACATTTTCACAGATAAAAGGGCGTTTATTATTTATAAATATTTTGTCAAGTTAGAATCAAGATACAACCACCAAAATGTTTTATCCACACAATGAATTGGAGCCTGAGTGATCAACTGCTCCATGCCATAACTTGGCACACCTTGGGCACAAAACCCGTATTTATGTTTATTTCAAGTGAACGTTTGTGGTTTTCTTTTTGTTGAAATATGCATTGACACAAGCACAAGTTATAGAAGAATTTTACTGACATAAAGTACACAAAATAAACCGTTTCGAATCATTTTTAAAGGGCGATAATATAATTTCTCCTAGAAATCAGCGTCCCAACTTGGCACAATTTGCATATGGAAATTGCCGAAGTTATTTTAATTATTTTTATCCCCACTGTGACTCGCTCCTTTGGTTGGCGGAAGTGCACAAATTTTACCGATGACAATTACAATAACAATAGATATTCTGTATTCCATTTTGTGCCAAGTTAAGGTTTGTGCCTCCAACAGCCTCCAATTCACTTTTACTCGACAGCCTTTTAACAGCTGTGTAGTATTGCTTTCATCCTTGGCATCTGGTTGGTGGGCAGCTGGAATAAATCTTCTCTGGGCTGTATCTTTGAAACCGTAAGGTGTAGCCATTTGATATTTGGTAGGGACATTGGGTGGGGATGTAGGTATGTCATGTTCTTATACTTTATATTTACATAAATTTTCTCGTTCTTGAGAAGTATTTCCCCTTCACCTTTACATAATTACACAGTTCTGAAAGACTTCTTATCTTGGCACTTTTTTGCTTATTCTAATCTCATGGTGTCCTACACTCTTTCTCCAGGCTATCGACATCTTTGATGCTACCTTCTAAATGTTCATAGGCCATGAACTTTTAAGGTATATCCCAAAAGTAAATACGGAGGTGTGACAGCATTAAAAAAACAAAAATAAACTATATTATCAAAACATGATACTATGGTATTATTTCAACCCTACTAATTTAGCGATAAAATGCTCAATATATGTTATTGCATTAGCTGCAGTTGTTTGGTTATTTTGGGTATATATATTGTTATATAAATGATAAATTTATATGCTCTGTTGTACTTACAGGGAGATACAACTCTTGAAAAAGTAGCTGAAATTTTAAAGAGTTGCAATGGAGTGCACATAGATTACACTGTGTAAACTGCAGACATTTGTCATGTATTGATCCTGATTAGGTTGTTGACCACAACGCTGTTAGCCCATGTATTCGATTTTTTATGACACAAATCCTAATTTAATAAGCAGCCTTCATGTCAACAATTAGAATTTTTATAAGAATTTTTTTGGCATTTTTTTACCTTTTTACTTTGATATTATGAAAAGGATAAGGATTGTTGAATTATAATAAGATGGCTGCTATATAAGAAGTTTTTAGTTGTTTGGTTATTAATATATGTGTGTGTATGATGTTTTGTACAGGTAACTTTTAGTGGGTACATTGTGTACTGATAATATTTAAGCATCCCACAAGGGATGGTTGTTTGTATCTAGCTGAGAGGGGAGAGAGAGTTGGTCCACCGGCTCCTGCATTTTCTATTGCTTATAGCTCAGCAACCACTAGGCAGATTCTCTTCACATTTAGCCCTGGGAAAAATTTCTGAATATGATGTCATGACATTTCAGCCAATCAGAGAAGTCACATGACCAAAAACATATTTTTCAAAGGGGTGTACTTGTCCCGAAGATAAGTTAAAAAGCAATTCACCTATTCACATGAAATTTTGCAAGTATGTTTGTTCTATAGATGTCTTGAAATCATTAACTTTTGGAAGTGAGCCAACACAAAGTGGCCGACTTATTGACGATCAATTAAACGCCACAATTTTTTCTTAACACTGAAAATGAAAAATATTTAATAGCTCAGAAATGTGGCCAGATAGAGTGATTTCAACGAAACTTTTGACCCACAGGGTATCTGGAGAGTCAACTGGCTACTTTTCTCAAAAATTGTTTTCCTGCCATTTTTTGCGGCCATCTTGCATTTCTGTGTAAAAAGGCAAAAATGCATTATTGACCCCTTCCTGGATTTCTGCGTAAAAGGCAAAAACACATTTATCTCTGAAACGGTGCAAGATAAAGCCATTTTGTCCAAATTATTGACCACCAGGGTACCAGCAGAATCAACTGGCGACTTTTCTCAAAATTTGTTTTCTTGCCATTTTTGGTGACCATTTTGAATTTCTTTGTAAAATGTGAAAGTGCATTTATCTCGGGAAAGGTGCAAGATAGAGCGATTTCAACAAAATGTTTGACCCCCAGGGTATCTGCAGATTCAACTGGTGACTTTTCCCCCAAATCACTTTCCCGCCACTTTTGGCGGCCTTCTTGGATTTCTGTGTTAAGGAAAAAACACATTTATCTCGGAAACGGTGCAAGATAAAGCCATTTTGCCAAATGTTTTTACCCCCAGGGTACCTGCAGAGTCAACTGGCAACGTTTCTCAAAATTCGTATTCTTGTCATTTTTGGCAACCATCTTGAATTTCTGCGTAAAACGCAAATATATTTCAACAAAATCATTAATACTCATTTGGACACTTTGTTTTTGTTGTGCAAAAACAATTTCTTTTTATCTTGTGAAGCAATACAGTAACTCTAGTTATTGTTTTGGAATACGGTTACCATATCAATGTGAAAATATGCATATCAACATCAATATTTTATGTATAACCTTAAACTTATGTTTAAAGTATTTAAAATAAACCCTAAATCTGAAGAAACTATGAAAAATTATCATGTATTTTTGGAGTTTTTAATTTGTTCTGGATTGGAACTGCAATGTTTTGTTTAAGAAAATTTCAACTTCTTGTTAGCTGGCCTATTCAGTCGGGGATATGCTAGAAAAAACATTTTTGGTGTATGATAATTGGACTCTTTAGTAGACAATATTATCCCCCCAATATTGGCAGTTGTTGAAATAATTTTGTACTCAATATGAGTGTGTGCACAGCAAAATGGCGTGCCAGTGGTGGCTTTATGTTAGTCAAGACTAACCTCACTGTCACTATAGTTTAAAGTCAAAGTGATAATAGCTACATCATATTGGGACAGGCATAACAAAGGACTCATAGGCTGTGAAAATGAGATGAAATTGTTGAATTTACATCTTACTTATGTGAATTTTGAACGTGACTTCAGACAGATGTTGGACAAGTACTTTTGTACGTGAATTTTTTAGCATCGTTTCCCTTAGTATTGTTTAGATGTAAGAGTTCAACAGGAGATGATGAGTTATATAGTGCATGACTTTATGTAAATGTGACAAGAGTTGTATTTAGAACTGCAGGCAAGGGTACTCATGCCTTTATGATCTTGGCTTTGTGGATCTGAACTTGTCAAGCTTGTCTTATAATGGCACTTGGGTTCAAATCCCTGAACTTTTGAATGATCCTGGTCAATGGGTGAATCAATCAAGACTTAATACAGCTTCATAATCCCAAGTTGATTGTTTATTTCATCACTGGGTTTCTTTCCTCCGTGTAACTTGCAATAAAAGTTTATATATATGCGGCCAAGAGACAGTGGATCATTTAGTAATATACTATCAACCCCTTCACATTCAAATTCCATTTGCTGACTTTACACAGTGAGAGGTTTCGGTTCAAGTCTGACCAAGAACATGGAAGATAGAGGGGATAAATTGGCAGTAAAGACAAAAGCTCTGGAAGGTAATGCGGTGTGTACAGTAGTGAGCTTTCATTAGTCTTGCTGCTGGGCTGTAAATATTTACCCTGAATGCAAATTAATTAATTTTTCAGTTGTGCAATCTATTTTTTTGCTAACGTTTGAAATGTAATCTGATAGTAGTGTGTGTGTTAAAAGATTACCCGATTAAGATGCTTATTTTTGGTGAATATCATTAGAATGAAAAGTAATTGTACATTTCTTTCACTGTGATTGCATAACCAGTAGCTGGTTGCCACACAATTTATATCTGAAGCTGTCATTGGTTAAAATGGGTGAAAATAAGGGATTTAGCTACTTTATATTTTAACATTTCATGAATTTGATAAAATTTGTTTTGCCAAAACTGTGTTCATTTGAACAAATTATTAGCACATGAATAAAATATATCAAAATTAATTAGGGTTTTTATTTGTGCAAATAAAGGGGAAATATTTTCAACCAAACTTACTTTTCAGTGAGTTGACAATAAGAAATTTGTCCTCTTAGTGTAAGTCTGTGGTCTTAGACTTAGTGAAATTCATAAAAAGTTAAAGACTTGGCTAAGACAAAAGGCTCAGATTTAAGTCGGTAACTTAGCCCAAGTCTGGAATAAGTCTAAGCCTCTTTGTGAAGTGGGCCCATGAAGTTGCCATTATCCAGTATATACACAGAAATTCAATACATACCATGATGTGCTATTTTAACGCTATGGCAGATGAATTGGTGAAAGGCAAACATCAGAAAAAGATAGTCTTATGTACAAACACAAATTATGTGGAGTACAAAGAAGCAAGTGATGTAAAAAAGTATTTGTAAAATCTTATTGATTTTTACTGTTTTTTCAACATGTCTGCCAAATATTATATTTCTGTCTAATTTAGTTTCTCTCACTTTATTCTAACTCATACATGTATTGTATTTTTCTTGTTTGATCAAGACACTGTTAGAATTCAGACCTCAATCAAGGTTTTGTTTTGCAAGTGTTAATTAGAGAAATTAAAGCAGTTGCAGGTCATATGCAGTTGCATATTATCAATGGAATGATAGCATTGAAAGTAACAGAGAAGCTACCAAGAAGTCTGAGGTGTACAAAACTGACTTGAGATGATGTTGTGTAAACTGATATCAGGTAGACCATACAGCAATATAAACACCTAGACCCATAATTCTAAGAATACATTTAATAATATTATTATATATATGTGCAATGCTTTTTATACGTATAAGTAATATATTCAGGTTGATTCAAAGACTAAAATACCAATACTGCCTGGTCTCTACAGAGTTATGCTTCTAATTTGTCATCAGTCTACCCAGACAACCCCAACACTAGACCTTCACCAAGTCCCTTTGTGTTTTGTGTAATATATGGGTACTGTATGACTTTTAGAGGAACAACCAGCCCTGACTTTGTCTTTTCAGAGACTCTCCCCATTACACCGGAATGCTTGTGGTAAACGAACCCCTGTAAGTTTCGAACTTAAATTTAACTGTTCTTGTTACTGATGAATAGAAATACAAAGACTTGGAGCAAATCTACCGCAACACCAACCTAGTGAAAGAAGCGGTAGCAATTAATTTATTTATCGGTATAAATTTACACAACAGGTACACAAATCGGGGATTCTGAGAAACTATTCCTTTATCACAGACAATAACCGAACACAACTCAGGATCCCAAACACTTAATAACCACAATCTACATAACCACAAAAATTTGTCACTGGATAAACCCCGGTAAAACGCCCAGTACTAAAATGAACACCCTAGTGTTATTACCACACGGAATGATTGGTTGAAACCCAAATACATAAAAATTACCTTAAGACCACACTAAACACTAATGGTCAAGTACACCCTGACAATAAAAGACAATCAAAATTTGCAGCATTACAGCGAGTACAAGTTTTGCATGCAAATGTTATGGCGCCTAAGTCACTGTTACTACAGTTAGACAAAGTCAGAGTCAGGGTTTTTGCGTCCTGTTCTAGAGCCAGCATCAGTATTGCCACTAGTGGGGTCTAACAATGAGGGGACCTACCGTTAATTTGTGTTCCTATTACCTATATTCTTAAAATTTTCCAGAAGAGTATGGTCTACCTTTTCAATACTTAAGACTTTATTAGTTAAAAGTTGGGAAACTGCCATTTTCTGTTTTTCTACCCTAACTTTTACAATCCCAAAACATACAGATTTCTTAGAGTTAATGTGGCAATTGATAAATTAACAAACAGTTGAGCTAAACCATAGCATGGGGGGGACCAACTGTGAATTTAATAATCATACCATCTCTCAGTATACAGTGTAACAGAAAACAGCCATTATATTTGTTTCAGACTTCCCTGAAGAACAAGTAAATCTTGTTTTATTTATATCCATCTGAGAGAATAATACCTTGACAAAGGATAAACAGAGAACAAAATCCCTTTCCATTTCCTGTTACCTATTACCTATTTCTTTTTTTTTTTGTGTGTGTGTGGTACATGTCCAGGTCCCTAAAAGAGTGTTTGTGTTGGGTTGAGGGGGGGGGGGGGGGATCTTTTTGTGAGAAATAGTGTACAATGCTAATGCATCTTGTACCAATATTTTTAAAATTGAAATTTACTCACAGGTATATACTACATAATAATTGTTATATTAAATCATCTGTAATGTATGCTACTTCATTGCAAAATAAACATATTTTCAGTCCAGGGTTTGAACCACAGACCTCAGAGGTGGGAGTTGAGTGTATTACAATGAGGGGACCTACCGTTAATTTATCTTCTTATTACCTATATTATATTTTTATCTGGAAAAACACTGTCTTCCCACTGTACCACAATGCTGTTAAATCTCCATGTATAATATGAAGTACACTCCATTGTGACATCATCAATATGTGTGACATCACAAGCCTTTGAACTTTATAAGTGTTAATTCTCACCAACACTTGGCTTTGCACCCTCTCCCCTTGTGCCCCCCTCCCCCTGTGCCCCTCTCCCCCTCAAAAATTACTAAAATCTTTTGCACAAAACAATCAAATGGAAAATAGATAATTGAAAGTTGAAGTGTGATTCATTGTCAGAGATGGATCAATAATAATTAATACTCTGCTCTACCTATTTCCTATTTTCATGTTGGAAGTCAAAAACGGATAACATAGGCTAAATTAATCTTTTAATTTTAATTTTGACCTCGTTTAGAAGGGAGTATAATTAACAGTTGGTCCCCTCAGTAAAGTTCAACTGTTAATTATATTATCAGCTACTGTTTGTCTGTTTTTCTACGCATAGCATTAAAATAGGTAATAAGTACATTTCATATTTTTGGGAAAGGGAAGCAATGTAGGAAGATGCCTGTTTACCCATTTTTCTAAAAGTAAGGCAGGCTGTTAAGTAGGAAGACAGTGTTTTTCCAGATGAAAAATATAAAATAGGTAATGAGAAAGTAAATTAACGGTAGGTCCCCTCATTTCTAACCCACACAGAGGTGAAAGTTGTAATGGTCAAGAATTTAAGTAAAACTGCTAAATGGAAACAAACCTCAAAGTCCTTTAATAACAGGCAAACAATCCCAGAGAACTAGCTTTTGCTGGCTGCAACACAGAGACAGATCAATACTCATGGCGGGCCACTCCTAATTAAAGCCTTAGCCAATCCCTGCTCTTTTAGGTGACGCAGTCTTTGTAAAGTAACTGATATAATAACCCAGCTTGCTGCTGGGAGATAGAGATGTACAGTCTGGCATTACAACAACTAACATTCTGGGGACTAATTTGAGTTCACACTTCCCCAGAACGACTGAGTTTTAGTTATCAAAACATAACATGGATTGTACTTATGAATTGTTATAAGATGTGTGAATAAACTATGAAGGAGTAAACATGTGTTTCGCTTCTGTCATTGTGGCAACCTGGACCTCTCATATAAAGCAGCCAAGCGAGTCAAGGCAGAAGTGGACATAGTGGATATCTGGGAGTCCACAGCTGCCGTCAGGCACTGCTGGAGTCCACTAAAAACCACCTCCCTCTACCCCCAAAAGTATAAATTGGACAAAAGTCTGTGATCAGATGCCAAACTGGCTGACTACTAGGCTACTAATAACCTTATAAGCACAGAAGGGAAACTGTGGGTAATAATTTACTGGCTAAAATGCTTCATTGATTGTTTTGGAGATTAAAGAAAAGATAATCCAGGGGCAGGGGCCCACAGGGGCCTCTGGGGCTGGGGTTCGGTTCCTGGCATGGCCTCAAGTGGGAAAGCTGGTAGTTGCTTGCCGTTGGTCGGCAGTTTACAGTACAGAACCCTAACGAACTGTATGTACTGGTTTCCTCTGCCCTTCCAACTACCCGTCGTGATATGACCTGTACAGTGTTGAAAGCGACGTAAAACCCCAAATAAATAAATATAAGCACAGAAGGGAAACAGTGTGTAACCACCTGAGATTAAAGGGCTACAAAAGTTAGTCATTTAGGCCCAATCAAGCCTTGTAAAAGAGGCAGACATGCTGGAGAATGAATGATACAAGAAATGATTTAGTAATTTAGTGTATAAATGAGTAAGAAAAACCGGTGGAGGGGGAGAAATACATTTGAATTATCAGTAAGTAGCCAAAAGAATGACACACTGGCCTCCAACCTCTGAGATCAGAGTTCAAATCCCGGCCTGACCTCAAGTGGGAAAGCTGGTAGTTGCTTGCCATTGATCGGCAGTTTACAGTACAGAACCTTGACCAACTGTATGTACTGGCTTCCTTTGCCCTTCCAACTATCCATCGTGATATGACCTGTACAGTGTTGGAAGCAACATAAAATCCCCCAAAACACAAACAAAAAGAATGAGATGACCTAAATAATTTTATTATTACACAAACCAAGGCACTAAAAAGGCCCATAGTAAACCGTGAAAATTATAAACCACAACAACCTTCAACAATGCACAAGACCATGAGCCAGATACCAGTTACATACAACAGTGCCTTGTGAAAGCATTTACTTACAAGAGTACATTATAGATAAAAATTTCGTTAAATATGATCAAATCACATACAATGGACACATAACAATCAACTACTAGATATGTAAACTAATTTACCACAAGTTCGCCCATGGAATTAATTGATTATTTATGATATAAAATTAGAACCCAGAAAGCTGGATCCACCACCCGGTGAGAGAGGGGGAAGATGTGAAACCCTTGACACTGACAGGGGAACTAACATTGATGAATAGGTCACAAAATAGAATAACCTTTTAGTCACTGGAGGATTCTGAAATTATAAATCCAGGGTCACACTGTGAGGACTAGAACTAGTTATCGATTTATCCCAGAATCCTTACAGTTTTCTGTGAAGGTTTGATTTAATTGTTACAAAGAGCATTTTTTACTCTCCATAGTTTGAGTACATGCAAATACATGCATACACAGCAGAATCTACATTTTAGTATCTTCTCTCTGTTCTCTGTATGAAATAGTTCCTGGAGCTATATAGGTTTCGGGGAAGTGTGGTAGACCAACTTGATCACACATCATGTCAGTATGCTTCTTAGTTTCTTTTGTAAATTGCTCCACTTTATACTTTGCAAGATTTTCTATGCTAATTTCTGTTCCCCTTTGAGAATCTCTACTCATAGCCACTTCAACTGCCTTGGCATCAAATGGCAAGTCACAAAATTCAAAGACCTTTTCATAAGCATACGTAGTGTCTTCTAGGAGATCTTCATAACGAACACCTGCAATCCTCAAGCCACTTTCCCTAAATTCTAGGTACTGCTTCATGGAAACACACCAGGCCATTGCACCAAAGTGTATACCGGATTGGAGTTTGATCTCATAGAGATCAGCAGGAACTCCCATCTGTTCTATAGTTTTCTTTGTGAACTTTCCAGACAGTTTTCCTAACAACATCATCAAACCCAAAATTGGCACTTCCTTAGAGATTTTGGACAAAGATATGCTGCATTTTAATCCATCCCTGTACATAAATATGGCATGAGAATCTGGAAATAGTTGAAGAATATAAGGCATCTCCACCATGCAAGGTCCAAAAATCTTTAGCACATAAGATTTTACTTCCTTGTAGTGAACTGGTTTGCATAATAAATTGAAGCAGTTTTGGACCACCTTTTTTCTTTCAGTCTCTGACACAACTCCTTTCAGCTGTGTCAGTGCATTAAAAGCATCTGGTTCTGAATATGTAACAGCTGAACCAGTTTCTTCAAAGACTTGGGTCATTAATGTTGACCCACATCTAGCAGTGTTGCAAATGAAGATGATGCGAGCATTAGTTTTTCCAACTTGTTCGCCCAGTCGATGAAACACTTTTATTGGCATAACAATAACTTTTTTGGCACAATGAAACTGAGCACAGCGCACAAATGGACTATTTTTGGATGCAGTTACATCCACGCCTTTTTCTGCTTCAACAAAGACCCCTTCGTCCTTTGTTACATAATACAGGCTAATATGATCTTGCAGTACATATTCAGGGTCCACAAATTCATGATGGGTCAGCATGAAATTATCTGCGCCTGATGGTTGATCCACAACACAAAACTTATGCCTGGCCCAAATCTTGAAGACTTGGACTGCCCCTTTGTATGACTCAGCTTTGTAATTATCTTTGATTCTTGTGTTTATGCCATTAAAGCACCAAAGTATATGTTGAATCTTATGAAAGAATTTTCTAAATATTGTCCAGATAAATAGTAGAACAAGTAGATATGCCAACTTTATGGCCTTCATGATATCTCTGTCAATCTAAAAAGAAATTATACAAACAGTTTGATGGAAGTGATATGGTGATTAATATTATTCTCATTTTTTCACAGGACTTGAACATAATATATGTACTTGGTGCTGAAACATTACATTAAAGTTCAGTATTACCAATTATTCCAGGATGCATATTAATACAAAGGGCTTTCTGTATCAGTTTCGGAGTGGTAAGACTACAATTGTCACTGTGTTACAGAATGACTTTGTCTCTTTAAAGCTTAAGAGCAAGAACGTTAAAAAAAGTTACACCATAAATACATAATTTTTTTTTTATTTACCAGGGAACTTATTATCCACCACATACTTTATACAACCAGTACCAAAGAATAGAGACTGGGCAATAAATATATATTTTTATCATTTTTTATTTTATTTGGCGCCAATTATTATGGATAATAATCAGTTCCTCAGAAGGCAGAAACCCTTTAACCCTCACCCATGTATATTGCCCAAATCACAAAATGCTATATTCGTGAACTATATCCAGATCAAGACTATCTTTAAGGTTCCAGGCATGGTGTTTTATGAGCTATTGTCACTTAACTTCAGTGAAGAAACAGGCACTCATCATGCTATGATACATTTCATGAAAGTCTGGAGACAAAAAAAAAACTGATGCCTAGAAGTATGAGCCTCACTAGAGCACATGCTTAACAAATAAACTCAAACACACAGACAACCTCATTGATTACATTTATCTACAGATCACTATTTTTTTTGTCTACGGACTTTGATGAAATTTACCTGTGCATTCTGAATTTCCCTCTCTTGCTCTCCAATAGCTAAAAGGACATAAGTCTGTTTGGTTTTTGTCCATACATATGTCCTTTTGTCTCCGGACTTTGGTGACATGGACAACACTCCAATAGCTAAAAGGACACATGTCCTTTCGGCTTTTGCCCATACATTTGTCCTTTTGTCTCCAAACTTTGATGACATTGACAACACCTGGCTTTGCATTTTGAATTTACCTTTCTTGCTCTCGAATACCTAAAAGGACACGTGTCCTTTTGCCCTTTGATCTTTTGGGATGTATCTAAGTTGGAATTTCTTTCTGTCACGAGATTTTGGTAAATTCTAGTACACTACTCATTTCTCTGATGGCTTTGCGATCGTGCTAGGGGACCAAAACACCTTTTGGCCTTGTTGCTCAGGCAGTGACACACTAACTTAGAATGTAAGGGTAATGGAGGAAGAATCTTCATTAAGCAAGTGTTAGGGAATATCAAAGTAAAGGATTTTCATACAAGTTTTAGGATTTTTGATAAATGTTTAAGGACTTTTTTAATTCAAGGAAAGAAAGCTAGGCCTGGTTCACTAAATATCAACACAAGAGCAGTCAGTGAGCATATACATCCGCCAAAGCCCAACACAGGCACTATTGCTTATAAGTGCATACATATAAAATATATCCAGAAAAAAGCCCTGGATGAGGAACTGGTTGCAGTTCATTCTTAAATTTATAACAGTCTTATGTTAGACCAAGGCCTACCCATAGAAAAAATTTGACACAAAATATATGCAGTATTTTATGTTATTCTTTTGTTATCTTGCTAATATACAATTTAACCAAATCTAATAGTCACATAACCTCCTTGGCAGAATTACACGCGGGAAGGGGGGGGGGAATAAAGTAAATTCTTAGTTTTTTAGTACTTAGTACTGGCATGAAACAGATTTTGTGAGTAGAGACCCAGTAGTATGTACTGGTCTTCTCCATCCTTAAAAACTAAATCCCATAAACGTGCTGGCAAGCTCAATCGACCAAATTCCATTGAATTAATATCACTTTTGATTGTAAGGCTGTCTTCAGTGCAGAGACTTAGAAAGACTATTAGTGAACATGATTAAAACAATAAAAAAAGAAATAGATGCACAGACTATCCAGTGATAAGTAATAATGTAAAAGCTATAGACAGACATATTGACAAAGTGGTCTCTTTTGTTAAAAAATTGTAATTTATGCCAATATAAAATATATGGAGAAACTTGCTTTTTTCTCTTATATTGTAAAGTTGGTACTACACACAAACTCTACTTACATTTCAATAATAATCCAGTAATATCAACCTTTAAACTGTTTAGCAATGAAACTATCATCTAGTACTTGTCTTTCATCCAGGTGAACTTTATTCTCTGTGAATTATCAGTCAACAATATTAGCTATCTCCATCACAAAATAAGTCTACCATCTGATTTATGATCAATATACAAGTACGGTTTCTTTCTCTATTTTTCCATGTAAGCCCGTATAAGGCAGACACTTGAAAGTATGTGCAAGTACACAAAGAGTTTTCAAACAAGAATACAAACCCAACGTCTGCAACAAGGCCTTTATAGTCATCTTGTATTGATTTTGCAGCTACTCCGGCTCAACTTGCATCTATGGAGCCCCTATAAGGGCATTATGAGTTTATTTTAACATGTAAACACAAAGTTGTTACTACGAGAAGATCTTGTGGGCTATTATGTGGTGATCACCGGAAGGGCTCATGAGTATGGGAAAACTTGTGAGCATGACTTATTTTCTTGTGGTCACGACTTTACAGGTTATCACCTTTGCAGTTTAATCGTTTGAGGAATGGTCTGCTTAGTCGACTCTTCCTCTTCCAGGTGTTAGCCAATGAAAATATCCCTAACTTTCCTCACCAATTAGATTCCTTCTTTCTATTTCGTGTTCTTAATAAAATGGTGTCTCTTTGGCATTGTGATTTGAAGTTTTAATTCATGGAAATATAGAATCTTTTTCCCACCCACAACTCGCATGTTTTGGGGTTTTAGTTTTCTTTGTCTTTTTTGATTGTCAGTTTCATTACTGAGGTGATTTGATTCTCTCCAACCTTGTTTGCTGTATTAACGTATATGTTCAATCCATGAAAGTGTCCCATTTCGAGAAACAGTAGTGATAATTGAGAGCTGGTGTTAGTGTTGGTAACAATAGACTGGACGCATTGCAGCTTCTGAAGATCAAAAACAGAGATACTCCTAAACAAGGAATTGCAGTAGTTGAGTTGACTACCAACCAAAGCGTTTGCAGCCATAAGAGCAGCATTACATTTAAGATACCCTGTCGGACGCTTGAGATCCCATATTTGACCAAAACAAGACTTACAGGGGTTCTGAATATGCCTCAAATATATAATTTGAACATAAAATAGATATTAAAACATGCATTTTTTTATCGTAAACAATAGTGAAACAGTATCTTCAGTAGATGATTAACTAGGCATCAAGCATTGTTTTGTTATTTACCCACACTGCACACAGTGCTGTGACAGGCTAGCGGTGGTGAAAGTGACTACTGTATAAAAACTCTTTTGAAAAGGGTTAGCTTTTGTAAATATATTACAACTATAACTGGCCACAGAACCCGCAATCGAGCTTCAGGACCTTTGCTTGCAGAGGACATATTGTTTGATTTCAGTTATACAGCACTAAACAGTTCAGTTACAAAATTGGCAAATTTCATGAAATGGGCATAATATATATACATTGATCATTAATTTTCTAGATTCTAATAAAAGTAGCATCGGAGACAATGGTACCACATGACCTGGGGAAATAGTTTTTGACACCATGCGATGTAGAAGAAGTGAAAGAGTACAGAGATTGCAAAAAGACTTTAAGTGCAAACAGTGTCAGTTATGTAAAGGTCCACATATTTTTTAAGTAGAGAAAATGTATATAAAGACAAAATATTAAAACAAGCCCATCCAATAACAAGATGACAGCATTATATATATTATGTATAGCCGTCAAAGGCAATAATCAGTGACACAATCCATTTATCTTTGTGATAAGAGAAATATGTCTCATATATGGCAGGTGGACGAACATGACATACATGACCTGGACAAACTTTTTCGCACTGTCTGCCAACCACCCCAACAACCTGCCAGTCCACATGCGATCCAGATGCCAGCACAGTCTTTAAAATGGCTGTGGGTACAAAGTACTGATGCCCAAATCTAATTTATAATTTCAAATCTTTCCTGTGGTTATAACAGTGGCTGATTTATTATATAATTATCACTGTAAGATCCCATGAGCATGGCATCAGATGATGTGGTGATCACAAGAATTAATTTGTGATTGCAAGATGATCGCAATAAAACAAATCTGGATTGCTGCATAATTTGGTGATCACAACTTACCAAAATGACTAAAACAGTAAATATGCAAAATCAATGAAAATTTCAGAAAAAAACATGTATTAACTTATATGGACAGTAAAATGTGCATATTCCCTAACATTTTCAGTAGATATACTTATTTATTGTTTCATGACCTGTATTATTTCACAAGTTTACTAGTTTGAGTTTCAGAAATGAAACTTTGATGTTCACCGTTGTAGAGATATAATATTGAACTGAAATATAAATGAAATATCCTTTATATTGGGATTTTTTGTCAAATGACATTAAGAAGATTTTTAGTAGCTTGGATTTATGGAATATTTATGATCAAAAACAGCTTTGTAAGCTGGAGGTAGTACATGAAAAACTAAGGCTTGAATGTGAGGAAGAGTGGAAACAGATTATCCACACCAAACCAAAACTAAGATCATATATAAAGTTTAAGATGAAGTATCATACAGAAGAATACTTGAAGATGTGTATGACAAAATATCAGCGCTCCCTACTGTCTCAATTTAGGGCTGGTATCCTACCATTGAGGATTGAAACAGAAAGATTTCATGTTAAAAGTGATACAGAAAATGGCAATGTTAGACACCTTCAGGTTGAAGAATGGACCTGCCAAATGTGTAACTCTCATGAAACAGAAAATGAATTCCACTTTCTATTGGTATATCCCGTTTATAATGACTATAGGGCAAATTTATTCAACAGCATTAGAGTTTAATACAATGACCATG
Organism: Sabellastarte sp. h YS-2021; assembly: GCA_964017235.1. Taxonomy (NCBI): domain Eukaryota; kingdom Metazoa; phylum Annelida; class Polychaeta; order Sabellida; family Sabellidae; genus Sabellastarte; species Sabellastarte sp. h YS-2021. Next base: position 81,404,194 of record OZ024935.1, on the reverse strand, counting down.
GACGAGAAATTTATATTTATTAACAAGATGTATCAAAAAAATCTAGCCAAATATATATGTCTTTCCTGGGAAAGGAGAAAGAGTATTTTATATAATTAATAATGTTTAAATTGCTAACTATATCCCAAGTTTCAACGAGAAAAAAGAGATAAATGTTATGAGTTTGCGTATGATAAAGTATTTTAAGATTAGGACAATGTATAGGTCTTCATACCTACAGTTGGTACAGGTGACATATAAGCCCATGTAGGGCTGGGTACATCTGTTATAATAGTCTCTGTATTTATACTTGTATGTACATGTCACTATAATAAATAAACTATCTATCTATCTATCTATCTATGATGGCTATTAGAATATACTAAGCATACTTATTATTATTGGAATATACTAAGCATACAAATCAGGGACACCTTTTCTACTTCTGGCTCTTTCAATGATGCACCAGATTCAGTGCCTCCTGCTTTCAATGCCTTTATGCCTGTCACTGAAGACGAGGTCTATAAGTGTATTAGTGAATCCCCCACTAAATCTTGCTCACTAGACCCTATACCAACATTCCTCCTTAAGGATTGTCTTGATATCCTCCTCTCTTCTATTACCAAGTTGGTAAATTATTCTCTCATTGAAAGAAGTTTCCCAAATTCTTTCAAAAAGGCGGTTGTTACCCCCCTCATAAAAAAGGCTTCCTTTCCCAAGGACGACCTTAAGAATTATCGCCCAGTGTCTGGTCTTTGTTTCCTGTCAAAGTTGGTTGAGCGAGTCATTGCCAGGCAGCTAACGTCACACATTAATAACAACAAACTGAACAATCCTCATCAGTCAGCATATAAGCCAGGACATTCCACGGAAACTGCTTTATTGTCTATAAAAAACGAGGTTCATCTCTCTCTGGCATGCGGTGAACCCACAGCTCTAGTACTTCTTGACTTATCAGCCGCATTTGACACTATAGATCATAATATTCTCCTTGGTTACCTTAAATCCTGGTTTGGTCTTGGTGGAACAGTTCTAAGGTGGTTTGCTTCCTACTTAAGAAATCGTTGCCAGGCCATTAAGATAGGCTCCACACTATCTGAATTAAGCAATCTCATCTATGGTGTTCCACAAGGTTCCGTTCTGGGTCCATTACTGTTTTCACTCTATACAACACCACTCAGTTAAAGTATTCGCCTCCACCAGCATATTAAATGCCATTTTTATGCAGATAATACTCAGTTATATATCCATCTCTCCCATAAGAATGCTTCTTCGGCTCTCGCCAAGCTAAATGCCTGCCTTTATGATGTACAAGAGTGGATGTCTCTCAGTAAATTGAAGCTCAACCCTGAAAAAACCGAGTTTATTGTCTTTGGTTCCAAGGTTCAACGTCACAAGATTTCCTCTCACTTTCCTGTTAGCATTCTTGGTAGCCTTCTTCATCCGGTTGATTCTTTCAGAAATCTAGGTGTGTGGTTTGATGCAGATTTTTCATTCTCTGAGCATATCAAGAGGACTTCCAAATCGAGCTTCCTTCAGATGCATGACCTCCGTAGAATTAGAAAGTATCTCACTCCTGAAGTGGCAGTCCTTGCTGCAAATGCCTTGGTTAGTAGTCGTTTGGACTATTGTAACTCTCTGTTCAGAGGTTTGTCCAGTTTCAATCAGCACAAATTGCAAAGTATTCAGAACACCCTTGCTCGTATTGTTACAAATCATAGAAAGTATGCTCATGTCACACCCATTCTACAGAAACTCCACTGGTTGCCTGTTAAGTACCGTTGTATTTTCAAAACCGCAACACTTGTGTATAAACTTTTGCATAGTGGTTCTCCTTCTTATTTCGAACTGTTCTTGTCTTTTAGTAGTGGTCCCTATAGTACTAGGCGTAGCCACCCGGATCATCAATACCTTACAGTTCCCCCTTTCCATTTATCAGTTTTCAAGTCAGCCAAACATTTTGGCCATAATTTTGCCTTTGATGCTCCTAAGATCTGGAATGACCTCCCTCAAGATGTTCGCAGTGCAACATCAGTTGCCTCCTTCAGGAAGAAGCTTAAAACATACCTGCAAAAGCCTACCCACCATAGCCTCCCCCGTCACATCCGTGTCTCCTTGGTACGACCTGGCTATGTCCCTTGATTAACGCTAACTGCCTTTGCTTTATGTTTAGATGCGCCTTAGAGTCCATCAGTGATGGAGATTAAGCACTATAAAAGTCCACATTAGATTAGATTAGATACTTATTTTACATTAGATGCAAAACATTAGGCTGAAGAAATAGCACTAGACTTTGAAATGTTTATGACAAGCAACTTAAGGAATGTGGTTTCTGCAGATATTTCATTTACGCGTGTTATTTTCAATCACATTGCTACTAAGGACCTATGACATGCCTCTAAATGATGAAAGATCAGTTAAGTGTTATGTGACTGATACATACACTGGAAATAAACAAAATTTAGAAATTTAAATTTGAGTTTCAAAATGTTAACTTTTTAAAACTATACAGTCAATCAATGTGCTTCATTCAATATAATGTTTACCTTTTCATTTTAGGTAAAATGATGTACACCAAAACTAATTTGTATATATTCTGTTTTCTTTTGCAATGTCTTGATTCATCTTTTCATATGCACAAAGTCTGTTTTTTTTCAAATCATGTCAATTTGGAAGGGAACTGCTCCTTTGTCCATAAATGCTGTGTTAGGTGTTTTCTTTGCAATCTAATTGCTTTTGAACCTCTCTGGCCATGCCTCTTATTTGGGCTGTTGTTGTCTTGTAACATTGCCCCTGGCTGATTACCTTGCTGATCATCTGCTGCATTACGGCATGCCCTGTTCCTCAGTGTATTGTACAAGATGGCATAGGCCATAACTATTTTCTGCACCATCTTGGGTTCCGGCTGCATGGTGTTTTGGAGTACCTTGAATCTGTTTGCCAACACAATAAATGCATTCTTTACAACTCATCAGGCTCGACTCAGTCTGCAGTGAAACACCCATTCAGGAAGGTTCACATTTTGACCGGAGTGTGGCTTTATTAACCATCTCTTGAGGGCAAAGGCCTTATCACCCAGAAAGAAGTAGCCTCCTTGAACTAGTACAATCTTCCAGGACACACATGACAATAGAATGGCACCCTTTCTAATTGCAATAATGGCTCCTGCATTTTCGTGGTCATCATTTGGCTGTCTTTTCCCCTGCAAGGCTCCAAGGGTATGTTGTATGCTCTATCTTATTTTCTGCAGACCTCCCTATTCTAGCCATCCCTGTTGTGTATTGGGACTCACTTTCAAACCTTGGGATTATCTTGGTTGTGGTACTCCTAGCCAGGCAGAAATCGTACTGAAGTGAGAGATAAGTTCTTCCGAGGCCAAATGTCTGAGCCTCACATTCAAATTGAAGTCAGCACTGAGAAGAGTTCTGAAGAAGGTTCACCAATGTTAAAATCTGGGTTGAATTTTTGCAATATTTCTTGGAAGAGTTAGAGTCTCATTTTCAGTAAGTTAATTTATGGATTCATGTCCCACTTCTCGAGCTCTGCATCAGTCACTCAAAGTGGACAACCTGGTCAGGTACCTGACAGGCCCTGCAGGGTTGCACTCAAGTACGGAGATGTCTGGCTCACTTGCCTCTCTGCGTGAAGTAGTGAATCAAAGTTTAACACAAATGACTGAAAAAGTATATCTGGGATAGTATTTATGTCAGCTGACATTATGTCATCACTCAGTGGTGTTGACGTCCGCGTCCACATTAACAACTTCTCCACCAAAACTACAAGGCCTAGAGACATGCTGTTTTTTAAAAGATACCTTATCTATCGAAAATGAAAAATTGTTTAAGGCATGCAAATCTGTCCGTTCATCTGTTTGCTATAGCCATTACAAGGGAGATACCCCCACCAAAAGTGTGAAAATTTCAACACTTTATCACAATTTTCTCATTGACTATTGCAGGGATTTATCATATCTTACATATATGTACTAGAGCACAAGTAGATTCCCTTGTGTGAGTATCACACCTGGATCTATCTTTACTTTTTATGATTTTTAAAAATAATTTTAATGCATATTAAAATTCATGAAATCATGCACTAAATCACTTATTTTCTCATTGACTATTGCAGGGATTTCCCTCATATCTTGTTTTTATGTACTAAGCCACTAGTAGATTCCCTTGTGTGAGTATCAGGCCTGGATCTTTTTAAATTATTTTTTTATGAATTTTAAGAATAATTTTAATGCATTAAAATTCATGAAATCATGCACTAAATCACCTATAACTTGAAAATTATTGGATTTAGAGCGTTTTGTTAAAATATGTTATTCAGCTACTTTCTTATAGCCACAAGATGTAGAGTAACTTGGGTTCCTATCCCCATAGAAAAGTGAATAATGGCTACTTTTTGACTTTTCATTAACTTTCATGATGAGTAAAATCCCTTGTAACTCAAAAACCTTTGCATTCAGAGAATTTTGTATAAATATGTTATTCACCCACTTTTGGGTCAGCTATAACATAATAAAATTGCAGACCCGTAGCTCATTGCATAGCCGAGTAATATCTACTGTTAAGTGAATTGCTTGTAACTTCAAACTATTGCATTTAGAGTATTTTATTTAAATATGATTTTCATCTAATTTTGAATTAGCTATAACATTGTTGAATTGCAGAACCTGGCTCATAGTGTAAGTGAGCAATAGCTATATTTAGGTTCTCACCGTTGAGTAAATCAGTGGTAACTTGAAAAATATTGCATTTAGAGTATTTTGTTTAAATATGCTGTTCACCTACGTTTGGGTCAGGTATAATATAGTGAAATTGCAGACCTATAGTTCACGGCATAGCTGAGTATCTATTTTCAGCTTCTCACCGTTGAGTAAATCAGTTGTAACTTGAAAACTATTGTATTTAGAGTATTTTGTTTTAAATGTGTTGTTCACCTACTTGTGGGTCAGCTATAACATAGTGAAATTGCAGAACTGTGGGTCATGTTATAGCTGCGAAATAGCTATTTTAGGTTCTCACTGTTGAGTAAATCAGTTGTAACTTGAAAAATATTGTATTTAAAGTATTTTCTATACATATGTTGTTCACCTATTTTTGGGCAGTTATAACATGGTAAAATTGCAGACCTGTATGTCATGGCATAGCTGAGTAATAGCTACTTTCAGGTTCTCACTGTTGAGCAATTCAGTTGCAACTTGAAAACTATTGCATTTACAGTATTTCTTTAAATATGTTATTCACCTACTTTTGCATAAACTTTTCCATATTAAAATTGCAGCCCTTTAATTGATTGCATAGCTGAGCAAAAGCTACTTCGAGATTCTCACTGTTGAGTAAATCAGTTGCAAATCGAAAACTATTGTAATTGCAGTATTTTCTTTAAATATGTTTTTAACCTACTTTTTATACCTGAACAGTTAACTTGTTACTTTACTTCTGAATACCATTTGCAGGGCACAACTTTTGTGACCTTTTCTTCTGTCACTTCTACTCTGAAACTCAAAACACACAGTCAGCTGACACAGAGCCCGTTTACGGGCACTGATTGCTTGTTGTAGGAATCCTGTGTCCTTATGACACACCCTAGATCGATCCGGAGCCAGACAATCTCTGGGCCAGTAATGACCAGGTCATTTCTTGATTTTTTGAGTAAAAATATAATATATGTGAGTGAAATAGTAGAAGTTTGAGGGTACTTGTTGCCTACATACTTCGTCCTGCGACATATTCAAGGAGGTTTTACAGCAATTGGGTATATCTGGATATCTATGGATATCTAGGAGCAAACTCGTGCAGTAGCCCTGATGTTATCCCTTATCCAGTGGTGGTCCTGCTTCAGAATGGGTACAGTACTGGAGTGGTATGTAGCTGTCCATACGTAGATGTATGTGGCAGCACCAAAAATAAATCGGGAAGGGCTGAAAAGTCGACTAAATTGAGGATAAATGCTTCCACATCACAAGAATAGCCCCTCTCCTGGTGTATTCCAGATCTACTCCCAGACCATCCATCAAAATGGAATTTCCCCATGACTGGTGTGTGACATACAGCTTCAAATAAGGATACGTCTTATTTTATTATCCGGAAGAAGACGAATTTGAAGACAGGGGGACATACAGATAGGGACATAGTTTTTTTATGATACCAAGTTCTACATATTGTGCATAATTAGTATTGCAAATTTGTCAAGTAGTGCTGTTTTGCATTAATGTTTCAGTTAAGAGGTAAGCTACAAATATGTAATCATTATAGAAAGGTGTTTTTACACACCTTCTTTCCATTTTATTGCAATACAATCTTTGCATAAAAGCGGATTAGTTGCGAGTTAAAAATTAAAATTTTTATAATCACTTGTGCCATTGGCTTCACAGCTGTTTTTGGCATTTTTCGTAAATACGGACTTATTTTACTGATAATTCGTACAAAATTGTTTATAATAAAGGTAATGCATCCCTCATTAGACATATATATATAAATATCACTTATGAAAATGAACAAAATTTATATTGTCATCTTTATTTGTGATGTATATGTTTTGTATGTATACCTAGCCATCACCTTTCTATACATTGCTCTGGTATACAGTTAACTGATTTTACCATAGCGAGGCCCAACAGTGAAAGCATTTTCCAACAGATCAATCACCACAGCACACATGTTCTATCCATCCAAATGTATATAGTCCACACTTTCCAAACATGCTAAAACTGTTGGGTCAAAGACTCTCTCTTCTGTCATCTTATTTCCAATATTTTTTATGTTCCAAATAGCACAATTGCAATAGAAAACAACACACACAAATATATATAGTCAGTACTGATATTTTATGCAAGAAAAATGGAAAAACAATAAAACATTATGAGGGACTGAAGTGAAGCTTACATTAAATGGTTCTTTTATGAAGGACCAGCTTCAAAAAGTTTCAACAAGAGTTGTTTTCGGGGGCCTAGAAGAATCAGCCCTTTGCCAAATTGGCCTGTGGCAAATCAGTCCCCCCAAAAGGTCGACTCTTTGCAAATCAGCCCAGTTAAAAAGTCAGCCCTCGGCAAATGAGCCCTAAGTTATAACCAAGCAAGAAAACAAGAATGAAAGCTAAAACCAGGCTTTTAGGTATTATACTCCGAGGCCAGGGTTTGGTTCCCGGCACGACCTCAAGGGAGAAAGCTGGTAGTTGCTTGCCGTTGGTCAGCAGTTTACAGTACAGAACCTTGACCAACTGTATGTACTGGTTTCCTCTGCCCTTCCAACTACCCGTCGTGATATGACCTGTACAGTGTTGAAAGCAACGTAAAACCCTAAGTAAATAAATAAATTTAGGTATAATAGTAGGGGTAGGAAGGTGTAAATACTAGTGACTCTAATACAGCATTATTAGCTGAATAAATATCAAATGCTGTTGGTGTGTAAGGATAAGTGGCCATTGGTTGAAACATACATTAATTTACATACTTTATTACCTCTGCCAAGGAGATTATGTTTTTGCCTGGGTTTGTCTGTCCGTCTGTTTGTTTGTTTGTTTGTGAACAAGATAACTCAAAAACTTATGAATGGATTTTGATTAAATTTTCAGGATATGTCCTAAATGGGACAAGGAACAAGTGACTAGATTTTGGGAGTGATCTGTCTGGATCACTGTCTGGATCCATGAAAAATAAATTGGGAGTTATCCAGATCACTATCAGCAAAAATGTGAAATAGAGGGGGAAATATCAGTGCTAACGGTAGGTTTTGAAAGTACAGAAATTGGGCTCCCGTGGCGGAGGTCTGCGCTCTCCGAGTGCTCTTGTTAGAGCATGTGATTATTTATTTCACTGCATATATGAAAGTGTAATACTTTGTTGCCAATATAAAGGCATGATAGGAAGGAAATCACTGTTTTAGTCATTCTTACAAAATATCTTGTTCGCTCACTTCATTGCATGATTAATCTTCAGTAAAAATGGATCCCAGCAATCTTGTCCAATGAGGAGTTTAGGTATAGCATAAACGGCTTGCTTACCTCTATATACGTAGATGTTATTATGGGTAGCCTTATGTTGTAGTTGTACCTAAACTGAGCCCTTATATAAAACAATATGTGTGTGTTTTAAAATTTATTTCATGGGCTCTAAATTTTACAAGCGTTCCACCTTTTAACCACTTAGATCTACATGTAAATAAAGTGTGCCACACTTGTATTTTTCTGCATTTCATGGATTTGTAATGAGACCTTTTGGCCTCATATCTGAACTCATGTCATAAGGGCACACATCCATTGGACTCCTCTGTGTGTGACATTGACCGTTATTGTGTGACCTATGGCTTTGCTTGCCAGCTGGAACGCTTGGGGTTCGAATCTTATGAAAGTGTCCGACATGGCAATGCAAACTCTATATGACCTTTCACATTGCTTTCCATGTCCTACCAGTTCTCAGTGATGGCAACTGAGGTAGAAATAAAGGTGATATGTGAGCTTTAAGTCAGATAGAATTTGAAAGAGAATATAGAGATCACATGGTTTAGAAAAGAAATATAGAATTCAAATAGAATATTAACATAGAATATGAGATAAAAGAGATAAATATGAGACAATATAAGTAAGAGATCATTCAGAATAGGAATGAAATTAGTAACTAAAAATTTAATATTAATATTGAGAAGAGACTTGAGGGTAAAGATTTTATTGTGAAATGTACATGTGATATTAGAACATAGGATATATAACTCATGATATTGTGTGACAATTGTTGAAATTCAATGAGAACATCAAAAAAGATCTATTTTACACCCCAACCGAACTATAATACACGTATGAAATATTGTATCATGTTTTATTAGATGTAACTAAACTCTGAATCTAAGGAAGCACATGGTTTTGCGTTAATAACAGAATTCACATTGAACAACTCAAGCTAAATTTAGCATTGAAAAGACAGTAAAGAATTTTGTCTCAGAAGAAATAAATTTGCTCGTACCATACCTTCAAAACAGTCTGATTTATTTATTTGGGGTTTTACGTCGCTTTCAACACTGTACAGGTCATATCACGACGGGTAGTTGGAAGGGCAGAGGAAACCAGTACATACAGTTCGTTAGGGTTCTGTACTGTAAACTGCTGACCAACGGCAAGCAACTACCAGCTTTCCCACATGAGGCCGTGCCAGAAATCAAACCCCGGCCTCAGAGGTGGGAGGTGAGAGTGTTACCACTCTGCCACCGTGGCCCCTTCAAAACAGTCTGATAGATATTGTACAATTTTAATCACCCTCTTACCCTTGATATGTTATACTTGTAATATCTATTATAGCACTATAACTTGTTGTGGTATATATTAAAATAATCAATAAAGAATCTCTTTTGTGTGTGTTTATCAATGAAGATGTGCTAAATAAAGGGCTTATTGTAAAACAGGATAAACAAAACTAACCTTTGACCTTATTAACTATTTGCACATGCTATGCACGTCTTTTGTTTTATAAACCGTCTAACACATCACACACCATTGATCAAAGTAATGAATGTATGATAAACAGCAAATTTTGGTGTTTAGCAAGTACATCAACGAGTATTTCACAGTCAGGATTCAAATCCACAACTAGGTAGAAATTTAAGGTCATTTGATAACAACTGGATAAACCACTACGCCTCTCAGTCCCATGTCTGAGAAGATTGTGTCAACTATCTCAAAAGAATATTCAAGAACATGCAGTTGTAAAATACATCCAAAATCTACTGTGTGGCCAAACCATTTGGTTAATTTGGTTAAGTAATATAGTAATTTACACAAAATTTATTTTAAGATGAATTTCTCTGTACTTTCTGTGGTGGGATAATGTATAGTTAGACCATAATTCAATCTTTTTTCAAAGTTGTTAATGTTCGTGGTATACTGAAGATATTTTCCGGAACAATTATTATTTAATGTTCAAGTATTAATGACACAATAATCAAACACTGATGCATTGATTTAAAATATATCCCAATCAGTAATCTCTGTAAAAGATAAGAAGAACAAGTGTTCTGTTTTTGTACAAAGAAAACACAATATTCATATATGGGTAAATAGTAAACTCAATATAGGTATCAGTTTAACTGAAACAATAAAATCTCTAGTATATTCTGTTAAAATACTTTTGGCCAAAGAACTCTGTCTTCATAATCACAAGAATGTGATATGCTGAAGACCTACTCCGTAAGTTCAATTTTCTTGGCATATAAATGACTAATTTGTTAAGATAAGTGGTTATACATGTTTCAAAAGGAATTCTAATTATTCTGTTTTGGTTAATATACATAACATACTGATTATTTTTTATTATTTTTGTAGTATTTTTTCAACCAACATCACTTACCTAACTGATGTCCTTCATTTTATTTATATACACTAATAACAAACAATTTAGTCTCTCTTACACACCCATTTTCTGTTTCAAAGACGGCTGTCTGTTTTGGAAGAATCTTCTGAATCTTCTGGTTGCATACAGGTACTAAAAATTATACCGACTTTCAAAAGATGTCTTTTCACAGATTTATTTTCCATTTGTAAGATTCCTGTCTCTATGAGTAATTGTTCCTGGTACAATGAATGGTTCAGGGAAGCATGGCAAACCAAACTGATCGCACACTCTGTCAGTATGCTTCTTAGTTTCAGCTGTAAACTCTTCATCATTGTACTTTGCAAGATTTTGCATACTGATGGCAGATGACCTTTGTGAGTCTCTCCCCATGGCTGCTTCAACTGCCCTGGCATCGTATGGTAAATTGCAGTATTCAAAGACCTTCTGAAAGGCATAGGTTGTGTCATCAACTATATCCTCATAGCGTACTCCGACGATCTTGAGACCACTTTCTCTGAAATCGATGTATTGTTTCATGGCAAAAGCCCAAACGATGGAGCCAAAATGTATGCCAGAGTGCATTCTGACTTCAAACTGTTTGGAGGGTAAGCCCATTTTGTCAAACATCTTCCCAGAAAGCTTTGCAGAACGGCGGGCTATGGCAACCACAAGACCAAGAAACCTCACTTCATTACAGATCTTAGCATTTGATTTGCTGCACTTCAAGCCATCCCTGTAGAGAAACATCACACTTGACTCAGGAAAAAGCTTTGCAATAAAAGGCATTTCAGCCATGGTTGGTTGGGTGGGCTTGAACACATAGGACTCAATCTTTTTAGTGTGACATGGCTTACACATTAGGTTGATGCAGTTTTTAAAGATCCGAACTCTTTCTGCTTCTGATACCACACCTTTCAACTGGGTAAGTGCATTAATCGCATCTGGTTCAGAATATGCGATGGATGAGCCAGTCTCTTCAAACACCTGGGTCACCAAAGTTGATCCACACCTTGAAGTGTTACAGAGAAATATGATTTTTGCACTGGTTTGGCCAAGTTTTTCACCAAGCCTATGGAACGCAGATATGGGCATGATAATAAATCTCCTCGCTTGTTTATATTGGCTGGTCCGAACAAAAGATCCATACCTAGACAATGTTACGTCCACACCCTCTTCAGCTTCTACAAACACAGCTTCAGATTTCTGGATATAATAAAGGCTGATGTGGTCTTGGAGTACATAGTCAGGGTGGACAAATCCTTTGTGAGTCATTAGAAAATTATCGCTTGCAGATGGTTGCAAGATGTCGCAAAACTTGTGTCGAGCAAAAATATCCAGCACTTGAACACATTCTTCACTTGGACCTTCTCCAAAATTTTTACGGATTTTTGCTTGAGTTCCATTGCAGAGCCAAACAATATACTGCAACGATTCATATACCATCCTCAAAATTGTCCACAGTAGGTGAATGAAGAGCTCAAATGGGAGATTCATGGTTTCTGAGGGTGTCTTTCAAACTACGGGACCTATTGCAACATATAATAAGAAAACTAACCAAGTGACAGATATTTTAAAATTTTATGAGTAAAGAGAAAACAATGGCTGAGGATGTTTTTTTCTTTTGTCTGTTTGAGTGATGAAATTGAATAATATGGTTCCAGAAGGTTATTTTACATATATTATCCATCATTTTGTTTGAATAATAAGTAAAATAAAATTATTTAATTGTTTTCAAAAACTTTTTAAGGGAAAAATCAGCACACATCCATAGTACCGGACACCAGTAAGTATAAAAAAAATCAATTTTTAACTTTAGATTTCTTAGGCATATTTTGTATGGATTTTAATGCAAAAAAAAAACACCAGAAGTGCTGTACAGCCCTTTTCTTATGATGCATGCAAACATAGTTATAGATTAAACAGTTTGATAAGTATTTACAACACTTGTTGCTTCTTGAAACTGGCAGAAACTATTCACAGTAGAGGGCGCTGGTTATTAAAACATATTACTATCCGGACTGTACGTTGTGGTATTTCCATCTAATAAAATGTATGGTGGATAATAGAGTTGAGTGATGTATGAGAATGAACAGCTCTGTTGGTTTAAAGTTAACTGCTATTGAACTGCTACAGAAGATGTCTTAACTTCATTAGAGCTATTACCGTAAGCTGGATTTGCAGTTGCCAGGATTTGAACCCAAGCTCAGAAAACTTCGTGAAGACAGGAATACATAGTTTTGGAATATATAGTTTACATTTTAGTAAAGAAATACTGTAACAAAACTTCAGAGCATCTTGAAGAGTAAACATTTTCCATTTTTAAAAGCACACCTCACCTGAGGTCACCTAACTCAAAATAGGTCAACTATTCAATAGGGGTCAAACAGTTTCACGCAGTTACACCTCTATGTATCTATTTTTAGGGGAGTTCCATTTTGTGTACATTATCAGCCAGGGTCGGCTGTGGTTTCCCAGCTTGACTTGGTGGATCAGTCACCCACCCACCCTGGCTCTTCATCCCAACTGTGGCTCTGCCAACACCAGGAAACTGGCTTGACTTTGTCTCTCTAAGTCATGGCGAAGTCATTTCCACTTCTAAAAATGTGACCTCTTGCCAGCGTGTCATATTCAAGGACCCAAGTCTCACTCCATGACAAGTGATAGAACAATACCTGCTCTACTTGAAACTAGCCTGTCGTAATCAACAGACCCATCTTTGTGGCTTTACATCGAGGTGGGAAGTCTCCCAAGTTTTTGCCCATGGAGTCGGTTTCATCACAGCAGGACAAGCTGGGAACACAGAAAGACAAAACATAAGAAACCGACAGGGCAGCTACAGTAACAGACAAGCCGGGTTGTGCATAGGACAGGTCTGTTTCATTTCATTGACTCACGGCTTGTCACTTATGGAACCTGTGGCTATAAAAGGGCCAGTGGGGGCTGTAGAATGCAACATTTTGATTTTAAACATCAACAGATGACAACTGGTAGCATTGAGATAGGCTTTTGCTATTTTGGCAATAAAGTTAGGATTTAGAGCACAGATATAACTTTTGCATACTAGCTGGTAGGCTTTGTGTTTTATAAATTCTGCACTGATTTGATTTATTATGTGGTTCCTAAAAGTCATGAAAAGATGTCAGGAAAATAAATGTCACAACAGACAAAGCTGCAGAGTTTTAGTTGGCAGACACAGCTGTTGACATCCAGAGGAGAAGGGCAGAGAAAGAACAGAGAGAGAGATGGAAGATGCAAAAAAAACACAGAAGGAGGGAGTTGGCCAGGATGTCAGACAATATTGTTCAAGAAGATCCTTCACAGATAGAGACAGTGTCCAAATACCAAGAACTGAGAGGAGTGAACGTTAAATGGGCAGAGAGGGTGGGGGGAGGAAAATACATCTGCTCAATGCAAATCTAGGCACAAGAAAGGATATATGACGGACATTTGTTTGACAGATCCATATGATGAGACTATAATAGACTTCGTCAAGGATCATGAGGAGCTTTACAACAAAACCAACAATATGTTTAAAAACAAGGCCAGGAATGATTGCTTGCGGGAAAGATTTTCAAGCAGCTACAACCTCTCAGTGAAAGTGTGCAAGACTTGGCTCATTCCCAAAGGACTCACTATGGCAAATTAACCCAGTTCAAGTCTGACCAAGCTCCTAAAGAAATGACAGACAGGCAGCACTGGATTTAGGATAAGTTTAACGTTTTGAAAAGCCAAATTAAGGAATGAAGGGCCCCAGCAAGCCCTCAGATTTAAGTCACCACAGAGAGTGCTAATGTAGCCATAGCACATGACACTTCATGAGGATCAATGGATACAGTCAGTGTGGGGACCAGCATCTGCTCTAACACAACACACCAGCCATCCATTTCCTGGACTGCCTGTACGCGTATGAGTGTAGTGTCCTAACCTTCATCAGTTAACCATAGGTCATGGATTCATTGGCCCAGATTAAGACTTCTGCTGATACCTTGCATCCAAAGCAGAAAACTTGGAGGAACCAAACTTTCAGACTTTTTGAAATGAGGCAGCTAAACTTTGATTTGTTTTGTTTATTTGGGGTTGTACGTCGCTTTCAACACTGTACAGGTCATATCACGACGGGTAGTTGGAAGGGCAGAGGAAACCAGTACATATAGTTCGCTAGGGTTCTGTACTGTAAACTGCTGACCAACGGCAAGCAACTACCAGCTTTCCCACTTACGGCCATGACGGGGATCGAACCCCGGCCACAGAGGTGGGAGGCGAGAGTGTTACCACTCTGCCACCGTGGCCCCTCAGCTAAACTTTGAAGTGGGACACAGAGCAGATCAGAAGAAAAGAACTGTCACCTGCAGCAACCTACATTTCAAAGGAGCTCCAGTGCCACTTCCACATATGTGCCACAAACTTAATAGCAGCAGCCGCAGGAGCCAGCAGCTGCTGCCAGGGAATACATCTTGACTATTCCAGACACCCAGATGCCAGGTCATATAAACAACCAGGGCATAGGGTGTCATGAAGACAACAACCCCGAGAGCAGCAGACATCCTACTAAGTTGTCATCGATCCACAACCTGGTACTTCATCAAGACAGCTACATTTCTCCATCAGTCCAACCAAGAGCTTCAACCAACCGTCTGTAGTCTCTGTCACTGGAGAAGAAACTTTATACAACATCCCAGGCCTCTCTAGCTTTTTCGGGAATATACAGTCAATCATGAATTACCAGTAGATGGATAGGCCTCAACCATTTACACCAAGTGAACAGCATCAAAACACTAAACCTCGCCCAACCATCCAGCAGCAAGAGCCTCCTCAGCATCCTCATACTACTGGTTCACTTTACTATGGTTGCAATCTCATCATGTGGGTTGTGTACCCAGGCTACTCCACCTTGGTGTGTCCTCCGCATGTTGTGCAACACAAAACATGTCAAAACAATGTCTCTGACAACCTTTGGCCTTTGCTTTGTTGTGCCTAGTAAGATCCCAGATTTGCTTGCTAGTATTCCAAACACATCCTCAGCTACCCTCTGCTTCTGGAGATCCTATAGATTGCTATTCTCTCTTACCTAGTGAGTTGTCTTCTGCTGTAGGGTTTTACTAGCCATGGCTTCAAGGCAAACGCACCCAGCAAGAAATAATTCAAAGCAGGCCCGGCCATCCTTCCCCGAGGGGTTCAGGTGGCACAAGCCCTGAAGTGCCATTCTTTAAATATTTGTGCATCTGATGAAGATCCACTTGACCCAGCATTATCCACAGGATTCTGTATAGAAGCCCTTATAATCGCAAAATTCACTCCCCAATTTCATTGGCTTCTTCATGACGATATATTTCCCATCTAGTCCCAACAGATCTTCTTCATGACGATATATTTCCCATCTAGTCCCAACAGATCAATTGCTCTTCCTGAAATTCAGCAATGATGACCCTGCAGACAAGAGGGATGAATTTACAAATGGTGGTCAGCCAACCATCCCTTGAACTGTTATGACTTTTATGTTTCTCCTGTTGTCTCAGGTGTCTCAGTGTTATTGCCAGTATCAAGCCAACTTTTAAGGGGGATTCCTAAAGATTGGCGACTTCCTTCTTGGTGTGGTCGTGTATGAATTCTTCAGTGAGGTTGAAAACTGCTGGGGACATCCTGACAAAATTCTGGTAATCTGGAATATCCGTCTATATTTAGTCAGAAAGGAAGTTGTTATATCATCTGTTTCTTCTCCTTAAAGGATTCATGGCAGGACCCAAGGGTTTTGTGGCTTCCTTCTTGGTGTGGGTGAAGGCGGAGTGTGTGGTGAAGGTGCTGCTGAAGGTCCCAACTCTACCAATTAATCAGTCTGGTTGGGGTGAGTTGGGACACTCCTCCAGTCTTGTCTGTTTGCCACTACGACTGGTCGTGATACTTTCATGTCTGATTATGCAGAAAAACATCCGGACCTCGTCAGGTCGGGATCTGGATCCAAACAAGCCAGGATTTACTACATCCTGTTTGGGAGGGGAAGCAGACCAACATTTCCCCCTGTTTCTTTTCTTTATTTTGTCCCCTATCCCTGACTCACTCAGCTAAGCAACCTTGTAGTAGTAAAAGGTTGGGACGGGTCGGCTTCAGTGGAACAGCTCCATTCCCTTTGTGAACATTTATGACAGTGTCAAAATGTTAATTCTACTCAACATAAAAATGTTTACATATTTTCAATTCAGTTTTCTTTTGGACATGTGCAGTTTTCAAGAAAAAAAATAACCCAAATTATCAATGGCTGCTGCCAGGATCTTTACGGCATACTGTTACCAATAAAGAATGTCCTCAATTTTCGCCCACTTTTCCAGCATTTCAGGTAAAAAAAAAGAAATTTTGTATGTAAAATAAAGTGAAAAAAATCCCTAGCAATACTTAGATATTTCCGGAGCCATCGAGAATATAAAAAGTTAAAAAAAAAAAATTATACAAACAAACCTGCTGTGTATTGAAGTACAGTTGTATCCAAAAACAGACTTTTGTCGGTACACAAAAATACATACATAATAATACACAGGTGTGTATATGAACTTACCGGTGTAATACTTGTTGTCCCTTTATCAAGTTCAAGACTTCATGATTTCACTTATGATGCGTCACATTTGCAGGGACTCTGAGACGCATATATATAACACTACATACTGAACTTGTAGTACTTTTTATCGTGTTAACTTGAGTACACGTGCATATAAATATTCAAGTTACAAACTTATGGTAGACTTTGTTCTTCAAGTCTTTGTATTCGCCATTTTCATGATTTCACTTATGATGCGTCACATTTGCAGGGACTCTGAGACGCATTTTTATAACACTACATATACTGAACTTCTAGTACTTTTTATCGTGTTAACTTGAGTACACGTGCATATAAATATTCAAGTTACAAACTTATAGTAGACTTTGTTCTTCAAGTCTTTGTATTCGCCATTTAGGCCATTTCTCGTGTCAACTCAAGTATTAACGTGTGGTATTAAGTTCTATATTCAAGTTACTAACTTATGATAAACTTGAGCCAAGTCTTTGTATTTAAAGCCACAGTTAAAGACCATTTAAAATCACTCCTTCCTTTGTTGATTTGATGCTAAGTTGAACATACTAACAGGTCACAGGGCAAGGTCAATATCAAGGTCAGAAGAAGGTTTGTCATTATTATAACGAAGGGAACTGTTCACATAAAGGAAACCATTACAAATTTAGGCATAACTGTGCCTTTTGGGCTAAACAAGGATGTAATAATACTCACCCAGAAACTAAATGTTTATTTAAACAGGAAGAACAGGTCCTCCACCTGAGCCAAGACCATGTCACTTGAAGAATCATATTACTTTTATGGGGGGTCTATGTACTCTTAATGATTTGTCTGACTCTAGAATCATTCCTGATCATGATTTTCATCATACAAGTACCAAGTCAGTTGCCAATAAATTTCACTCTGCAGTAGGTTCAAACATGTTGACTGGTCAGAGTAATATAGCAGTTTCAGCTGTAATGAGCTTGAAAGTGAGGTTGATGTAAGTAATTGTAGTTTACCTCACAAAAGTGATACTGTATGTAACTTCAATGCGTATATTGATTCTTTGTTGAATGATAATTTTGATTTTGCTATGTACCCGGATTCACATGGTGTTTCTGTTATGTTGCAGCAAGCTGTCCCATGCATAGATTGGAGAGACTTGCTCAAGGGCACATCACCTATTAAGCGACCTGGGCTTAAGGGTAATATTAGCAATACTGGTTCACACCAAATTGATTGTCACACGTATTTGGAACATAACATTCCCCTCTGTAGAGTTGACTTCACCCAATACCATTTTTTTTCAGGTACAAATTATGTATACTTGGTTTTTATCTTGATCCAAGAGGTCAGGGCTGTTAATTGGGTTTTCTTGGGTCAGGAAGGGAATGCACAACATGTCTATGTATATCCATGCATTCATGTTCCCTCAGGCCCCATTCAGATTATTGATTCAATGTATATGCATGTATATTGCCACAGTCAAAATGACTCTTATGCTGGTGGTTCCACTGATCCAAATATCGTGTACCAGAATTTCAAACAGGATTGTCATTGTTTCAAGCTCCATGGTGTCGCTTTTGAATAGCATATGTTGTCAATAATTGACAAAATGATTGACCAAACAGATTGTACTATTTCTGAGACTAGTAGTCACGAAAGTCTTGACATGAATATGATAGATGCTGGTGATACTAACTTTAACAGTCAACCTAACATAGTTGACCTTAGTGGGGCTAACAGCTTGCCTCTAAGAATACAAGGTAACTTTACCCTAGCCATAGATGACAGTATTCCGTCCAGTTCAGACCATTCTATACCCAATAGGTCCAGGGGTTTTCTATTCCAAGAGTCAGGTAACTTTGAGTTCATAGGCCCAGATAAAGATACTGTAAACATTGAAATGGTGGAGCAGTGCATTAATATAGCTGACATAGTAAGAGGTATCAATAAACCCAACTATCAGCAGGTCCGGTTCCCTAGCTCTTAGTTCAGGTCTCAACTTACAGGAACACTACCTTCAACACTACCCTCACCGCATTTTGCTGCAATACCTCAAATTTGGCTTTCCCTTATCCATTGAAAATCCTGATGCTATAATAATACAAATATTGTCAACCATTTCTCGGCTATTCAATGCCCCCTTGCAGTACAGCAATACCTGGATAAAGAGATAAGCACATGGAGCAATGATTGGGACAGTAGATCAGGTTACATCACCTCGTTTTCATTGTTCACCTCTCCTAACAAGACCCAAAGATGTGAGCAAACACAGGGCCATCCTTAATTTATCCTACCCTTATGGCAAATCTCTTAATGACAAGGTGAACAAATCTCAGTTTGGTGGTCTGAAATGTGTCCTTAGGTTCCACTCAGTGGATGATATTGTTGCACAAATTCTGGACACTCCAGGTTACGTATATCACAGTAAAGACGTAGCCAGAGCATTCAGGATTCTGAGGGTGGACCCAGCTGATGCCTTGCAATTTGGCATTCATTGGCAAGGGAAATACTTCATTGATAAAGGGGTGGGCCTATATTGATGATTACATCCTAGGAAGCCACAGAAGCAGCATTTCATGACCTCTCCTCTCTATTAACCGAATTGGGCCTCCCTATGAACTCAGATAAAAGAACGCCCCACCCGAACCCTCACATGATATAGCAGGTAATACTTTGAGCATTGACTGTGACAAGCTTAAGCAGATCTACATGGAATGCATCCATGCCAGTAAAAGAATTACTCTGAACAGGAAAGCCATGCAATCCCTTTTAGGGAAGCTACTATATAACCATAAATGTGTACTCCCAGCCAGGACTTTCATTAACAGAATTCTGGATCTAAGCTAAGAAAATTCACTTAGATTCAGATATACAATGGTTTATATCCTTCCTTCACACATTCAATGGTGTCACATTCCTTAAGAAAGTCTCAATACCCCACTATGACAGCCTGCAGTTGGATGCATCCCTCACCGGCCTGGGAGGTACTTGAAGCAACAAAGTATATGCCACCCCTGTTAACGTTCTAGGCATTCCTGGTTTTCAACTAAGTATTGTTCACTTGGAGATGTTCAACATTATCATTGCTCTTAGGTTGTGGGCTAAATTCTGGGCACATGTTAAAATATATTGTGACAACATTGTCGTTGTTCAGGTGGTGAAGCCCAGTAAGACCAAAGACCAATTTCTCGCAGCATGCATCAGAAACATATGGTTTCTTTCAGCCACATGGGACATTAAATTAGGCATCCAGCACATTCCAGGCAAGCACGATAACATTGCAGACCTGTTATCTAGGTTGTATTCTCCAGATCCAGTGCATAGCAATTGCAAGCTACTTCAACATTTACATACCAATTACATTTGGGATAAGATACCATTAAACTTTTTCAATATAAATATGAACATTTAATTGTAGAAGCCAGTGACGTCACTTCCCCTCTGGTGGCAACAGTCCACAGGACTCACTTTAGGACGTTCATATCTTTCTTATTTTTCACAAATTCTCCCTTTACTATCACCCTTTCCAATATTTTGGCCTTCTCAGAGTACCTGTACCATAATCAAATCTCCCCTAAGGTTATAAAGAATTATCTAGTCATCCATCTCTACTATGGCCAAATTCTACTAAATTGACCACCAATATGTTTTCCACCCTTCAGTTGCCAGATATGTTAAAAGTATCTCCATCAATTCCAGGTTTCAACCCACCCCTAGAGGCATCTTTGATGTGAAAACCTTATTTGCCATTTCATTATCATGTGATCAACTTTCTGACCCACCCTTATTTAGAGCTATTTTCTATCTGAGCTATCTCAGTTTAACCCAAACAAACATTTCCAGCGCCAAGGCCTCATATTTGGCCCCCAGGAGCCCATCTGGTAATCAAGTGGACCAAACCTCTTCAAGACAATAAATCTCACCTTGTGGTCGGGCTTCCAGAAATTGATAGTTTATATTTATGCCCTGTTAAGGCATTCAAAGCTCTTCTTGGGGCCACGGTGGCAGAGTGGTAATACTCTCGCCTCCCACCTCTGTGGCTGGGGTTCGATCCCCGTCATGGCCTTAAGTGGGAAAGCTGGTAGTTGCTTGCCGTTGGTCGGCAGTTTACAGTACAGAACCCTAGCGAACTGTATGTACTGGTTTCCTCTGCCCTTCCAACTACCCGTCATGATATGACCTGTACAGTGTTGAAAGTGACGTAAAACCCCAAATAAACAAACAAAATCAAAGCTCTTCTTACAACTAGGCAACGCCCACCCACCGCCGCCTTATTTGCTACCAATACCCCTCCATTTCACCAGATTATTTTGACACTCAGGTTAGACAGGACCTCAAAACGGTCCTCACAAGTAGAAATATCAATCATGTAGGACATGGTTTCCATACATTCAGGGGGTCAGGCGCCACCCTAGCCTATGATCATAACATTCCACTCCAAAGCATTATGTCTCACAGCCTATGGCGGAGTTCGGCCATATAGACCTACCTGCAAAATGCCTATCAAGCCCCTTCCATCATTCCTACCACTTTCTCCCCCATCGTACCCAAACTTCTGTAGCTGGGTTTGGTGTTTTAAAATTTCCTTTTATGTCCATTTTAAACCTCTTTACAAGCTAACCACTGTATACTATGTACTACCATGTCAAACCTATCTCTTACTAACTGGTATACACACTGGACCTTGACCTTTCAGACCTTGGGTTCAAACCTTTCACCTTCAGCTGATCTTTGCATTTAATCACGCATCTGAATGCAATGGCAATGACAGCTTAAAACCCACACTACCTCGTCTCTCCATTGATTATGTAATTTAACTCTCTTGATTCAAATCAGTGGCCAACTATTAATTTCAATGTCACTGTTTCAAATTGGCGTTATCATACGTTATTTAATTTTTTTGTTTGATATCTATTTATGTGCTGTAGATACTACATTTCCACACACGCACACAAAAGCCAGATAGATCTTATACAGCTGTGTTTCTGCAAAACTATTAGATGAAAGGGCGACCATTTGATTTTTTTATTAGTACAAAGGTCAAAGTTTGGGTTTTGCGTGCTGTTCAACAGGCAGTCGATTTGTAAAATGCAAGTACTTTATTTATTTGTGGTTTAATGCAGTTACCAACAGAGCGCATGTGGTAACCTCATACACGTATGAAGTCACTTTAAGTTCAAGTCGAACAGAAAGTGTAGATATAAGCATTTCTCACATCACCTTGCCAGTCGAATAGGCCTACTGGTGTGAAGGACTTTGTTGTCATACTGATGATAAGCAATAGCTCAGGGCTCATATGGCTGTATTGCCCCAATCACACTGCAGGCAGTACGTCCTGTGGTTAGAGGTTTTAATCAGCGGTAGAACCACCTCCGAGGATGTCCCATACCTTCCGAGATTTGGTGTATTTATAGGCGTTGGGTGAAATACCCCAGTTTTTCAACTACCGTCTGAGGTTAGTATGCAAACTTGTGAACAGTGGTGAAACATCCATTTACTTCCACTCACCTTATGTCGCCCTATTACACCGAAAGATGACCGAGTCACAATCTTACATACACTGTGAACTACACCTTCAGTTACTGTAGCAAGAAATTCATCTGTGCATGGTTTGCATTCATCTGCGCATGCTCACGGTGAGGCAGTCAGAGGGAGAAATTTTATAAACATTTTAAAACTTCCGAAGGATGCCCAAGGTATTGGACGTTTTACCGCTGTGTCACAAATTTGCATACAAACCTTGGACGATAGTTGAAGGACAGGGGCGTTTCGCCCAATGCCTATAACCCCAAAATACACCACCTGTAGTGTGACTGGGGTATATGCAAAAATACTTCTAGATATACATAGAGTTGGCTTGCTCAATTTATTAACCCAACCATGGATAAAATCTGCATATTATTTAATTTGAGATTAAAACTAACTGGATTTACTATGGCAGAGAAAAGATATTTCAGCGAAATAGGGTAGTATATTGGCCTAGCTTAAAATTCAAGTTTATTTGTAATTGGGTTTGAAATAATTTTACATAGTCAAGTCTCCTACCATGTATTAGAGCTTTGTAAATATAATGCCTTTGTGTACACGTTTGAGATGAGCCTTGGTGGAGCAATGGTAACATACTCGCCTCCCACCTCTGAGGTTAGAGTTTGAATCCCGGCCTGGTCTCAAGTAGAAAGTTGATAGTTTCTTGCCCTTGGTCGGCAGATTAAAGTACAGAACCTTTACCAACTGTATGTACTGGTTTCCTCTGACCTTCTTACTACCCGTCACGTTTTACCAATACAAAGGTACTAGTAGTGACGTAAAACCGTAACTAAATAAGTGTACACCTTTGAAAATGCTTTTGGCACAAGTGAGAGCCTCATCCAAGGCTAATAGTGTTAGAGCTTTCAAAAAGTTTTTCAATACCCATACATTAGGCAAAAAGGAATAAGTTCTTTGTAGACTTTTTATCAGTGACTTGAATTTACACAGTTATGGTTGGAGCACGGCCACCATGCTGCCACCTGGAACAAAGGTTGCTGCTTGCTGGTATTTTACATCGGAGTGCTTAAATATTAGATATTTCGATGTAAGATATATTTTATAATGTTTTTGTTTAGAGAAATGTGACCCCCAAGTTACTGGCTCAGAATCTTTAAATTTGACTGACTTGCAGGGGCTGTATGGCTCAGTTCCCTAAGGCAACTACCTGAACCTTTTAGATAGGGGACTGTGTACAATTTCACAGTATATCAGAAACTGTATTTGGGATGGTGACCCTCACATGACGCAATGTTTTAATGTCTGAATTAATTAATTAATTAGAATATGATTAGCATTTATTACTTTTGTTAATGTTAATTAGGCTTGCTCCACCATGTATGTCAATTTTGGTCAATGATCACTTCTATTGAAAAGTATTAGTCTTAGAGTGTGGCTTTGTATATAAGAAATTTTTATTGCAACTTATTTGTGCAGCAGTCTGATGTAGTATAGTTGATAGAACCAAAGATATTATTACACTTGACATACGTTTGATTTAAATATTATATTGTCTATATGCTAGTGTATTTACAGCGTTTTGGATAATGCTACTATTATGATGGCTGGATGATATATACTTCCCAGTTAATAAGTTACTGTAGTAGTATTGTTCCTGTATTAACAACACTTAGCAACTTCTTTTAGAACTTTATTCTATGTATTTTCTTATGTGGATACTTTCCTATTGTCTTCATTATATGCCTGTGTATCCACAGCAACTTTGTTCTTGCTTCTTTCTAAAGCTTTGGCCAAAATCATATTGCTTGTTATTCAGTTCTACATCCATAGTGAATCTATTTTTGCAAGGGGGAAATGGTCATCAAAGCAGTGAGTTTGGGTATGTTGTGCCTGGCCCGAGTGGTTGTTTGCATGGAATGCCAAATCCATTCATGCTGTAGCCCAATCATATTGATTGTATTTCATTGTCCAAGCCTCATAATATGTTCTAACCAAATAACCCATTGACATTATTGTTAATACCTGACTTAAAACCCGGTTGACAACTTATTTTCAAAGCACTTTATCCCCCCAAAATACACAGTAAGTTTGTTATATAACAAAGGTTAAAGTATAGGGTTTTATGTCCCATTCAACAGCCTGAATCATACAGGGATAGGCCCTCAGCATTGCTACATGTGGGGTTCGAGTTCATGACCCCAGAGGTGGCTGTCTATGATTAGATGCAGAATACAATTATAACAAACTTTTATACAGTGTAGGGTTGACTATTTGCAGATTAGTGTGGATCCACAATGGGTATGAGTTTAGGGACCCTACGGCCAATTGAAGGTCTTCTTTGAGTGATTTTCTTGTTTCTGAATGTCCCACCTTCAAAATGCTTCTCCGGTTTTGCTAAATTGTTAACTTGCAAGTTGGAATTTGATCATTTAGTGTTTAATCATGCTAGTGTTTTTAAACAAAATTAACCATTGATATTTTTTTGTATTTTCTCAATTATACAGTAACTTCTGTTGGAGTAATAGTTTGCTGTATATTCATGGAAGTTTCATACAAGATTAAAGATAAATTCTTCAAATTATTTTGCAATTTATGCCCACTTTACGTTTGTTCCACAAAAATGATACTAAAAGTTTGAAAAAATATCTTGAGGACTCCAAAAAACCCCAAATTACCAAAAAATATTTACATTTTCACCTAACATCCCATTGACTCCTTGAGAATGGTATGACTTCGACCGGTGTCATAAGTTAACACAACCGCTGATTTTAATTTTGCTCCACCTTTTCATATGCTTCCAACACTACTGTACTTTTATTTTTCTTTTCTATGTAGATAGTTTAGTATGTTTGTTCCAGTTGGGTGATTAAGTACATATTCATATTTTACAAGTAACTATGGCATCACTTATCAGTAGAAAGGATCCACTAATTTAATCTTACACTGGTATAGGGCCACCTTTTCGTTATGCACTCATATATTTTCTTCTAACTAACCACTATGAGTAACTCGTATTGCATTTCCCCTAAACTGTGCTTAATTTAAGGTGATCCTATGACAGTTCTTTAATTAACTTAAATTTACACTGGATTTATAGATCTGTGGCTCAAAGTAAAAGATGGAGTTTTACGTCCCGTTCAACAGCCACGTTCATATTGGGACAGATCCTCAGCATGGCCACTTGGATGACTCGAACCCACACGGATGACAGCCCATGATTAGATGCCAAATTGGCTAACCACTAGGCCACCGAAGATCTGACTGTGTTTCAAATCTGACTTTTTAGTCTCAGCTGAGTTTTGAATTAAATTCCATTACATAAAACCTAACTAGGCTGAGATGTGGTTGACAACTATAAACGTCATCCTGAATGAATTATTTTGATTATATTGAAAACAGGCTTAACGCTTGAGACTGAGTAAAGATTGTAAGTTCTGTCATCAAA
The DNA here is from genome assembly GCA_964017235.1 of Sabellastarte sp. h YS-2021. NCBI lineage: Eukaryota > Metazoa > Annelida > Polychaeta > Sabellida > Sabellidae > Sabellastarte > Sabellastarte sp. h YS-2021. The sequence goes on along the minus strand of OZ024935.1, from coordinate 81,378,427 downwards.
CTTGACCTATGACCAACTTCGTTCAGTTTTATTGCCAGAACAATGGACTTTGTGCTTACACTTTGGCTATAAATTAATAGTATTAAGCTTTGAAAATTATAAAACGTTTGTTCTATATTTGTTTATTGTACCAAATGTTGTGAACCAAAATTCAAGCCACTTCCTTGGTAAGCTTAAAGTTAAGAATCTCTTTGTGAAATTCCTCGAGTCTCAGTCTGTGGACCCAACAGAATAATGTGAAATACTTGACCCCAAAGTCTCATATATTATCTGAGAACAGGCTTAAGTCCTTCATTGAAATCGGCTCAGACCCTCTTTCATTTTCCACGAAGCATAAAAGCACATTAATAAATCAACCTATTTTTCCATTCCTTTTAAATATGCAGGCAGTAATTAATGTGTTACTGGAATATGTTTGGAAAGTCATTATTTCATCCATACTGGCACCAGCCTACTGAACATATAGCATAATCTTTGAACCTTTTCACAGAGAATCTAAAAGAAGTAAAGTATTAATCTTTTCAATGTAGCCTCGCTAATAGCTTTATTTTCTCAGGACTTTTGGAAAACTTTTAGTTCAGATAATAATGTTACAGTTTCCATAATGTACTCTTACATATGGGGGCCTTTATGTCAGTATACTGCTATAACATAGTACCTGATGGGTTTATGTCTCCTATCTTGTACGACTCCTCTATGAATACCAAATATTTGTTTTCCTGTTTGAAAATGATATGGTTTAAATTTGAGAATGAAGCAAGGCCATTTCAATGCAATACTGTAGGACTGAGAGTCCTTAAATGTGATATTGATCAAGAAATATATCATATTAAGGCGTTATCTATTATATATTCCCCATATTTGTAAAAGTCTATTTACGGCAAGTTCGCTCTTCTTCGGTCTGTTGCATGCTATGTAGTTTTATACACAGTTTGTGGGGGCAAACACAAACTTTTTCCTCGCAGGTTTTACCAACTGATCAGAAGGTAAAATCACTTTGGGAGAAATTTCAAACTACTGACAAAACAATAGATAAGACATTCCAGCCATGCATACATCCACCCTAAAAGTCTTATTGTTTCTTCAGGCGTTTGTTTGTTTGTTTATTGGCATATTTGTACAATAAAGATTCTCGCAACTGATGCTAATTAAATTAAATTGATAAGTATTTTACACATGTATCTATACAAACAAAAACAGTATAAACGTCCCAGGGACATATTCATCAAAGATTTTAGCCAAGTCTTAGGATTAACTTTTAAGTTCTATTTTTTTTGGCTAGGACCAAGAATACCAAGGTGTACTTAATTTTTACAAGGCACCCAGCATAAATTAAAAGATCAGAGAGGTCAGAACCTGGGGCTGTATTCATAGAATGGATTAGGTTTGGCTAGCAGGGCTCTGTAGGAGCCTGCTGTGGCAGTTTCCTTTGACCTTAAATTTGTTTTGGTGTATTGGTGGTTACACAATCAAACGCCTGACCTTAATCAATAAACGTGGTCATACCTCACTGGCTTTCGTTTTGGAGACCCCAGCACATTGGTTTTCAAGTTATTGATATGAAGGGATGGAGAAACAATTTGAACCCACCGCCCTACATCTGATACACAAGGTTAGACTCTAGAGGGGCTGGACCACCGCGGCCGGTCCATCAGTAGAGGTCTCCATTGGATTGATGTCGGCCTTTGTTTTGTTAGACTAGGCAGGTTGAGATTACTCCCCACTATCAAATTTCCTCTGCAGCATTGTACCCTATAGTCAGCCTTTGGCTGGACCTTTGCTGTCGTATAATGGTGACTGTGATCTTACTTTAGATGGGCTTTGTTTTATTTAGCATGATGAAAATGTTGTGTGACTTTGCCGGGGGTTTAAGGTCACTGTGGATTTGTGATATGTTTCTGTAAAGTTAAATTGGCACTCAGATAGTGTGCTAGATGAATCAGTGTTGTGGCGGCAGAGCTCTTTACTGGTACAAGTTAGAAGTACACTTTTAAGTAACATTATGATATTGTGGTTCTGTGTTCGTCTGCGTGTTAGATGTTGTGTGATATGTGTTTTATTGTTGGTTGATCATGTTGGTGTTTTTAACATTTCGCAATCTGGCTTTTAAAATTTAAAATCTTTATTTTACTGCCTAACATGTAAATAAAATTTTCTTAATCACTGCTGTTTTCACATTTCACCTTTCATAATCTTACGCTGATCTGGCTTTGAACTTCAGCTTGTAGTGGATGCTCATGGATTTGCTCAGGATTCTAATCTAGGAAGCTGAAACTAAAATTGGCTAAGCTAATTTTTTTCGATCAAATAGGCATTCATAAATTGAAGCTAGTTTTTGGTCTACATGCAACAGATTCAATTACATTCAATTCGAAATTTGATACATTTTCATGGGAGTATTAAAGTTAATCCAATAGCAAATCAAAATATTAGCCTAACTTGTCTATATACTTAACTTTATCCTAATCCAATGTTTGGATTAACTGAATCTAATCTGCTTTTTGGGGCCATGGTGGCAGAGTGGTAACACTCATGCCTCCCACCTCTGAGACCGGGGTTTGGTAGTTGCTTGCCGTTGGTCGGCAGTTTACAGTACAGAACCGTGACGAACTGTATGTACTGGTTTCCTTTGCCCCTCCAACTACCTGTCGTGATATGACCTGTACAGTGTTGAAAGCGATGTAAAACCCCAAATAAATAAATAACTAATCCGTTTTGTTTATCCCTTTTGCAAATGCGGCCCATGTTTTATCATATGTTCATGTTGCATTATTAAGTGAAAACCCAGTGCAATCACCATAGTGATGACAACACACGATTGAGGAGTTTAATCTTTATTAATACATAACATAGTATAAGTACAAAAATGTGACTAAATCTAATATTATTTACAATCCATGTAAACAATAATACAATATTTGATCCTGGTAATACACAGTTATTGTCATTCATTTACAGTTACCATGAAAGGATACATTCACTGGATTTAGGTCTCCTGACCTTTGACCTAAATAACTGTTGCATAGCCAAACTTCAGGTAGCTCCACACTTCCTTGGAATGGGGGACTGACACGTGTGATGCCCAAGACACCATTATTGACAATCCCCCAATCGAGCCTGAAATTTGCACAAGCATACAAGAAATCATGCCTTCAAACTATAACCGAAAAACATCACCCAGAGAGTGGCTAAAGGTGAAATGTCTGACTTTTAGGTGGCCATAACACTTCTTTATTATCGGGAGTTTAATTTCACCTTATAATAGGGTTCCGTTCCTAACCCAAATATACCTGTGTGTCAAGTTTAAATGGAATCTGTGAAATCATTTTTGAGTTAATGCACACACAAATCAAAATGCATGACCACAGCAGTGGAGATCGCGTAACAAATGCAAGGCCAATATAATTCCCAACTTTCATCTGGAGAAATAATAAATGTAATTGTATCTAGCTCTACATGGGCTTATATGTCACATTTAGAAACCATATGTCTTTTCAGCATCATAAATCAATAAAAACAAATAATAAAATAATAATAATATTTAGATATTGTTTAATTAAACCTTAAAGTTTAAGAAGTTATTTTATCATAGTCAAATGAACAAAGAGCCCTGTTTTTCTTTCCCAGACAGATACATATAGTTTCTTAGATTTTTTAAAATACATCTTGTTAGTAAAGAATGTATGGAATAAGGTTCCCTATTGTCAAGTAGGCATACTTGCTTCCCACCTCTTATGTTGGTACTTCAAACTCCAGGCCCGACCTTATGTGAGAAATTTGGAAGTTGTCTACCAATGCCAGGCACTTTAAAGTATACAACCTTAGCAAATATTATATATTGGTTTCCTCTCTCTGAAAACCTTCCCCTTGTTATATGATCTATGCAATGTTTGGAAAGTGACATTAAACCCAAATATATCAAATTTTGTCAATTTATTTATTTATATTGTTACGTTGCTTTCAACACTGTACAGGTCATATCACGACGGGTAGTTGGAAGGGCAGAGGAAACCAGTACATACAGTTCATCAGGGTTCTGTACTGTAAACTGCCGACCAATGGCAAGCAACTACCAGCTTTCCCACTTGAGGCCATGCTGGGAACCGAACCCCGGCCCAAGAGCTGGGAGGCGAGAGTGTTACCACTCTGCCACCGTGGTCCCTGAAATTTTGTCAAGTAAAACACATTACTAGAATATGGAATTTATGTTGTTTTTTGTTTTTGAGAACTTGACAGACTTGACAAATATGTTCATCAACTTGGAGGTGCGCAACATTACTATTTTCTATATCCCGTTGATATAAATTTATATTTCAATCATCAATGGTAGGATACCAGATACCTGGCCTAAAGTTTGACAATAGGGGCCATTAGTATTTAGTTTTAGGCAACTACAAATATTCTTCTGTATTATAATTCATTTGATACCTAGACAACACTGTTCTAAATATTGAACTCATTGGGACTAATTTCTGGCTCAATGTAATTTTTGTGTGTTTTGGTAATAACCATAAGGTTTAATAAGTTGTGATAAGTATTTAGGTAGGTACAGCCTTCTCATGTTGTGATAGGGGCCATGGTGGCGCAGTGATACGATACTTGCCTCCCGCCTCTGAGGTCTGTGGTTCAAACCCCGAACCCCAACTGTATGTACTGGTTTCCCCTGCCCACAAAACTACCCATCATGACGGGGTCAAGGTTCTACTGATCAACTGTAAACAACTACCAACTATTCCACATAAAGTCCAGGTTTGAACCGCTGACCTCAGAGGTGGGAGGTGAGTGGTGTTACCACTGCGCCACCGTGGCCGCGCTTACTGATACATGAAACAGTGCAATTGGGCCATTATATATTGATGTATGTTGTTGATTGATGGTTGCAGGTAAAGTAACATCACTTCTGGCCCCTGTAAGTTATTGTTCCAGGTGCAACATATTCTTCATCAATGTGAGGGACATTGAAGCTGTCGCATACCATATCCGTTTGTTTCTTCACATCTTCTGTAAAGACATCATTCTTGTACTTCTTCAGGTTTTCTGTACTCAAAGGTGTCCCCCTTTGGGAATCTCTACCCATTGCCTTCTCCACTGCCTTGCCATCAAATGGCAAACCGCAATGTTGGAATATGCTCTCAAAGGCATAGTTAGTATCTTGCACAATATCCTCATAACGGATGCCAACAATATCCATTCCACTTTCTCTGAAGTCTAAATACTGCCTGATTCCAGATGCCCATAGAATTGATATGAAATGGATTTTAGAGAGAACCCTTTGCCTAAAATATTTGGTCGGCAAACCCATTTGACTCACCATATATTTGGTTAGAGTAGGCGAAATTCTTCCGATTAAGAGCAATATTGTAAGAAGAGTGGAACTTCTGGATCCTCTGGCACCAGATTTGCAATTGTCTAGGCCATGTCTGTAGGCAAACATTTGGTATGAGTTTGGGAAAAGCTTAATGATGTGTGGAAATGCAATCATTGTGGGCTGGGTAGGCTTCAAAACATACGAATTTATGACTTTTCTTTGAACTGGTTTACATAGAAATTTGATGGAGTTGCAAGTAATCTTATCCAGTTCTTCATCAGAGACTCGTCCTTTGAACTGTGTAATCGCGTTCAATGCATCTGGTTCTGAATATGCCATGGAGCAGCCAGTTTCTTCAAATACCTGTGTCACTAATGTTGAACCACATCTAGCAGTGTTGGCCAAAAAGATCAGCTTTGCAGTTTTGGGAATCTCTATCTTTTCACCTAAGGTGTGAAAAACATGGATTGGCATAATCAGTATTCGCTTTGCCAACCTCCACTGAGCTATTCGGAAAAATGCTCCAAAGTTCGAATTTGTTGGATCATCACCTTTGCCTACCTCGACAAAGACGGCCTCTTTCTGGTTGACATAGTATAAACTAACATGGTCATCCAGCACATATTCAGGGTCTACAAAGCATCTATGGTAAGTGATAAAATTATCAGCACCAGAGGGTTGTAGTACTGCGTCGAATTTATACCTGAACCAGATATCTTGAACATGTACTGATCTTTCATAGGAAGTCAGTCGATGAGCTTTGTGTATCTGTAAATAAGTTCCATTAAATAGCCAAAACACAGAACGCACTGTAGCAAGTAGATATCGTAATATAATCCATAGGAGCTGACGGCAAAGTACCAACAATATTTTCATGCCTGCTTTGTTTATATTCCACTGAGCCGCTCTTTTACCTGGCACTACAAATACAAACAATTTCAAAATGATTCTCCTGATATATATATTAGCATAAATATAACCCTAGTGTTTCTCATACTGTTGTATTTGGCTGAATCTACACCAACAACCAAACATAGTCAAAATTGGGGTTATATTGGGACAGATCCTTACCTTTGTCAATTGTGGCCTCGAATCCACACAGAAGTGACAGTCCAGGATTAGGGGCCAAACATACTAACCTACGAGGCCACTTTGGGGATCTTATTCCAGTCCAGAAAATTTGATCAACATGATGATACACTGTAATCACTTATGCCCAGGTCACACAGTGGCGAGGGTACTACGATGATATCTACGAATATAGAAGAACAGAGGCGATTTCAAATTCGCCAGAATTCGCCAAAAAAAAAAGCGGGAAAGTGTACTCAAAGATCTTAATACTTCTACGACCACTCTACGATGTTCTACAATGCCTTTCGAATGTCCTGAGACAAAGCAAGAATATACAAAGAATACCCTACGAACTGGTAAAGATATCTGGCGAATTTACCCACAAATCAGCTACAAGTATGGGAGAATGAATGCGATACTTGAAGAAACAAAGGAAGAATCAGTTGAGAACAAGGAAGAATATCTAGCGAATTTATTGAGAACAAGAAGGTAGTACGATTTGCTGGAGAATGTCCTACCACAGAGCTACGATGTAGAAGAATCTGCTACCAATAGTGGCGAACTCTAATGGCGAACTAAAAAACGGCCACGAATCGGCGAATACCGGCGATAGGTTTGAACAGTTTGAAACTGTCGTAGCTAGATGACGATCCATGGAGAATGGTGGAGAACAGTGAAGATGGACCAAGAATTTGCTACCAACAGGGAGGAACTTAAGGATCGTGTATATTCGCCACTAAAAGTCGCCACAGTGTGACCTGGCTTTTACTTGGCTGTTTTGTATCCACATGAGGACTTTTAACCCACCTCCCAGTTGCAAAAGAGAATTCAGAATACATTCATGAATTTCCTAAAGGTTTCAGATAGTTTTCCCGGGTGGTGTTGCTATTGGTTACCTAGTCTTTCTCAATGGATCCTGGAGAAGTTACGATTATTTCATGATCCATCAGGTTGACTACTGAAAATGTTAACAAATCCTTCCAGATAGAGCTTGCAGAGCCATATGTGATTGCTAGGATTGACTTAAAATTAAAACAATTGCATTACGAATGTTAAAATAGGTTTAAAATAAATTAAAATAACCAGGAAGGCACATTATTGGTTCCTGATCCAGAGCTGCTGGTCCGGAGGTGGTCTTGGACGTAATAACTGTGCTTTACAATGATTTTGAATGAAAAGATAGACCTGCTGAATACACAACTTTCACATTTGTAACACAATCAGAGAGGTGGATGGGTATAACGGAACAGCCATCTAGAGTGCTGTCACAACTGGCTTTTTAAAAAGTGTTATGTATTGAGAAAGTAAACAGTTGAAATGTATCTAACCACTTTATTATGTAGGTTAAATGATAGCCAAATTGAAGTGTGATACCTTTACTTGATATTTATGCTTGCAGTCATTCGTCCACAGCTTTACAGTACAGTAGTAACACAATTGAGTCTAATGCAATGTAAGCTCAGATGCCTGCAGCACATAAAATGTATGTTTTGAGATATCCAAATTGTATGTTATTTTGTTCTAGTTTTACAAACTTATGGTTTATTTTAAACTATTGAAATGACACTTCCGAAGTTAATACAGCATACTGCTAATAAATACTTGTTCAGACAGAACACACTTTGTTTGGACAGAACAAACACACAGATATAGCATTAGATATCAATCATCTTTGGTGATCATGAACTGTTGACCCTCCATTTTGATGACAAAAGAATGATAAGAAGATAAGCTAGCCTTAGATCAGAATTTATAGTCTGCTTTTATTTAAGTGAGATATCCAGATGCCTTATAGTTTGAGTTAATTGACTTTATTCGCTCGGTGAGTTCCCTTTCTTGACACCAAAATTTGACACAATAATTCTCCCCATTGATAGCTTCACATTACCCTGAAACAGGTCAAATTTACACCTTTTAAACAATTCACAAGACATATTTTTGTCGTGTTTAAGTGTTAAGGCTAACAGCTGATAGACTATCTTAAGTGCTTGATAGGATTCAGGGTCTAACTTACCTAGTCATAACCAATAAACTCTTGAGTGGTTTTTTTTCTTGCTACTTTTAATGCACATTCAAGAGCACATATTAAAGAATATAATTTCATTCGTATGGTAAATTTGTTTCATCGTATCAACCCTCTGTGATATAAATAAACTGTTCTACAGCTGTGGCCATTAAATTTCTGTACATTTTCATGAATGAGCTAAACTAAGTACAATGCACCTGCACTTCTGGGTCTGAACAGAAATTGCCAGAGTTCCCCCAGTTTCATTAGTTCTGAAATACACAATTGTTTCTTACATGTCTGCCCCTATACAAGAACCTGTTCACAGGTCTTATATCAACACTGTATTTAGCCAAAGGGTCACTATTTACAAAAAGGGATTACAGTGACCTTGACCTCGTCCTTTGGTCATTAGTGTTGCATTCTTTGGCATGTTGTGAGTTGGTGTTGACAATTTGTAACACAGTTATTTACATATTTAAAGGTCGTGAAATCAATATTTGAAATGACAATATTCTTTAAAAGCAAATACATATATTCAGGGCATGATAAGAGATTTACACCACTTAAACTTATGCACCTTTTTATTTTACTAAAATTTACCTAATATACTATTATCGTTAGTATTATACTTTATATTTTACATGTTGAAGTCAGTTATAGTTATCTGAGTAATTTATGATTGTGTAATATGCCGACTTTATGTAAATAAAAATATTAATCCCATGTTGTATTTTATTGGGGACGGGGAATGATATTTAACTTTTTATACTATCGGTAGTTGTAACTATGAACATAAATTGTCAAAAATGGTGGCCAATACTGAACCGCTTATTGCAGAATAAGCGGACCAGAAGTCCAGACAAAGTATTTAGGGGCCTTATGTAAGATGAGATTCAGTACAAGAAGCTTAAATAAAAACCTATACATATATATTAATCATTCCCAGGTGGGAAACAACAAGCTTGGCCAAATGTATATTTAATTGACATAAGACAGTTGCTCAATACACATGTTTACATTTGATATGAAATAAGAGCACATGCAGAGTGCATACCTCTGCCAAGGCCCAGCACCTCTAGTAGAGCTAATACCTGCAAGAAATCTTTTTTTTAAAAACCCCTGTATCCAGAGGGTGATCTGGAAATCTGCCATCATTTTAACCATCTGTTAATTGTGTCATTGTTGACATTTCCTGAAAAAATTCATCAAAATATCCATCCATAACTTTGCGAGTGATTTTGCAAACAAACAGACGGACAAACACAATTATATTATGTTCTTTGATGGAGGTAATGATCCTTATCAAAACTAAAAAAACTAAATGAAGACATCATGGTGTTAACGACTAACAGGAATTGTATTTGGTGTTTAATGCTTGAATTTACAAACTATTTGGACCAAAATAAGATGAATCTAAATGCCAGAAGATTGGACAATAAAGAATCCTGCCCCAGTAGAATGCGATGGAATTGTGCTGAATATAAGTGGAACCCAGAATATGATACAATACTGTGAGTATGAAACAGGAAGGAAAAGGGTTACAATATGGTTTATGGCAATTTGGAGTGCAGCTTGCAGATGTAGTTTGCAACTTTTGTTTATTTTCAAGCAATAATACTGGTTATTAGGTGTCAAAATTTGGATCTCAATCAACTGAACACAGTGGTGAAAGAATCTTTTACATCATAAAATAAGGAAATGGTGACTAAATGAAAATGTGTTATAAATGTTGTTTATGTTATTTTGTTTTGTTCCAAGCCATATTAATTTGCTTTAAAATTATCAACAGTTGATCTTGTTTTCATGCACCAGTAACAGATTTATAAACAAACTGGGATGCTTGTTGGCCCCAACCTGAGTTCGCACCATTCGTAAGATTGGAACAACATCCCAATAAACATTGAAACATTTTTAAATGGTTAAAATGTTTAAAAAGTTTTAAAATCTTTTAAAACCATATCTTACATTTTCCAAGTAAACTTTTATGATGTTATGTTCAAGAAACATTTTATAAACGTTCTCTATACAAACATTTGTGCTGAAAACATTTATTAAACGTTTTTTTATATAACCCAAGAGGCTAGGTTTGACTGGAAACGTTTTTAAAGATTTATAAAGTAGCTGAAGAATTGATGGTTATGGTGGAAATGTTTACATTCATCATAAAATGTTTGATAAAAAGTACACATAAAATGCTTAAACAACATTTGTTGAGAATGTCTTGTAAATGTTTCCTCTGAAAATGTTTCATAAACGTTTATTAACAACTGGTTTACATAGCCATCATTTTAAAATGTTCTTGAAATGTTTTCTGTCAAATGTTTGGTGGGTTGACATTTAGGTGACAACTTTATTCTTTCCTTCAGCCTATTGGGCCTCCCTGATTTTCTGTCACTGTCTCCTCGACTTGGTGAGGCCTTGCTGTCAGATTTGATGGCCTTCCTGTTCGATTTGATGTCAGCCTACTGGTCAGTATTGGACCTCCCTGATTTTGTGTCAGGGTCTCTTCGAGTTTGTGAGGCCTTGCTGTCAGATTTGATGGTCTTGCTGTCAGATTGTCAGATTTGGTGTCAGCTCATTGGTCAGTACTGTACTTCCCTAATTTTGTGTCAGGGTCTTAAAGTTAATCCAAAAGTTAACCCAAATATTAGCATAACTTGTCGGTGAATACTAAACTTTATCATTATCCAATGTTTGGATTAATTTAACCTAATATTTTGCTGAAGTTTTGTTTATCCTTTTTGGTGAATGCGGCCCCTGTTTTATGGTATGTTCATGTTGCATTAAAAAGTGAAAATCCAGTACAATTACCATGAATCTGAAGCCTACAGTCGCCCCATCCCAAGGCAATGACAACACACGAATGAGGTGCATAGTCTTTATTAATACATAACACAGTATATGTATAAGATAAGTACATAAATCCCACTAAATCTAATGTTATTTACAGCCCATATAAGCAATGTTACAATATTTGATCACAATGAATACACAGTTATTATCAATTATTTACAGTTACAATGAAAGGAAGCATTCCCTGTCTCCAGGTGACCTGACCTCAGGTCACCCCTTTAAAGTAGATCTAGCACAGCCACACTTCAGGTAGCTCCATACTTCCTTGGAATGGGAGCCTGACATTGCATGATTCCCGAGACACCACTATTGACAGTCCCCCCATCCAGCCTAAAATCTACACAAGCATAAATGAAACCATGCCTTCGAGCTATAACTAATTAAGATCACTGATACAAAATCTATGATTTTTTTTGTGTGATAACTACAGACAACAATTTTGTGTTCCGAGTGTAGTGGAGTAGTGCAATTAATATTTTAGCAACAGTGTGGTAATGACATTATATAACACTGTAACACTACATGCCATCAGACATGCTTATGAATTACAGCTACCAAAGTGGACAAAGATAGTTTGGCGGTGTAAATTGGTAACACACTTGCCTCACATCACTGAGGTTGGAAGTTTGAAACTGGGACCTCACCCAATTTGGGAAAGTTGATAGCTGCTTAATGATGCCTGATAGTTTACAGTGTAGAGTCTTGACCAACTAGTAGAGAGGTTTAGTGAAGTTTGAAGAGGATACGTTTGTTAAATAAGGGTTTAGCAATACGTCCATATAAAACAGTGCAGGTCAACTTAATTTCTTTGATGTGATAAAAAGCACTGTTTGTAAACAGGCCTCTGGTATTCATATGGGAAAATATAGTGAACTGAAACCTGACAAAAACGTGGTGTACATATTTATCTTATTTATTTTATGGGGTTGTGGGATATTTATTTGTAGTGTGTAGTTTTCAAATAAAATAGATAGGGGTGAGTGAACGTAAATAAGCCAGCCTTTACATATAAAACCTAATGTAATTGACCCCCCAAACCTTAAAAGTCATCTGATACACATCTAATGCTGACGTAAATATGTTTGGGTTTAAGGTTTTGGTGGCCAAAACGTAACACCAAAACTAACACACCACCATATCCTCAGACAGGCGATCTCTCATGCTACAGGTATTCATTGGGTATTTTTGTAGCACCCATCTGGTGTAATTCACAATTGTTATAAGCAATTTTTATTTTTTTCGTTAATCTTCCTGTAATGATAAGATGTATCCTCTTTTAAAATATTTACATGGTTTTCCGTATGTCCAATAAATAGTAGCACAAAACTTTTGCAGGGCCTGTATGCCTTCAGTGAATATTAGTGGAGAGATGAAATCATAAAATATTGGGATTAGAAATCAGTAGATTCACAGTTATCTAATGCCTCTGCTGATTGAGCAAACAGAAGGTTCACTCATTGTCCCCGCCATTGTGGGATTCATCAAAAAGGGAAGATGTATGCTCAAATGAGGGGAAAGATAAAGGTTTAAATGGTAATAGGAATTGTAGGGATTGTATCTGAAAACTCCCAGATATTTGCACACCCGAAGAAAATCCCCAACATAAAAATCGAAGGTGGCCATAATTTCTTTATATTGGGAGTTTAATTTCACCTTAAAATAGGCTTTTTTCCTTTCCCAAATACATGCATATGTGAAGTTTAAATTGAATCTGTGAAATCATTTTTGAGTTATCGCGTACATAAGTCAAAACATTTGACTACAGCAGCGGAGACTGTGTGACAGGTGTGAGACCAGTATATCCCCAACTTTCATCTGGGGAAATAATAAATTTAATTGTATCTAGCCCTACATGGACTTATATGTCACCTTTAAATATCATATGTATGGAGACTTTTTCAGTAGAAAAAATATACACTTTTAGTATATACTTTTTTAGTAGTAAATGTTGGATACCCACATACAAGGTTCATTTACGGAACAATAAGGCCAAGGTCATGAAGCAAAATTCAGATACTAGTTGATAAAACTGCTTGGGACAGTGTGAATGAACTTTTATTTACTGATGTATATAGATAGGTAATGCTTTGTGCAGGTAATGTCATATCCCTTGATCACTTTTGACACCGGTAAGTTATTGTTCCAGGTGCAACATATTTCCCAGACTGATATATATAGTTTCTTAGATTATTTAAATACATCTTGCTAGTAAAGTAAATGTGGAATAAGTTTTCCCATTGTCAAGTAGGTACACACGCTTCCCACCTCTTGAATTGGTAGTTCAAACCCTAGGCCCGACCATGTGTGAGAAATTGCCTACCAATGACGGGTATTTTACAGAATCCTGACCAAATAGCTATGTACTGGTTTCCTCTGCCTGTAAAACTTTTCCTCTTTATACGACCTATAGTCAGCCTACAATGTTTTGAAAGTGACATAAAACCCAAATGAATCAAATATTGTCAAATAGGACATATTACTGGAATATGGAATTTATTTTCATTTTTTTTGAGAACTTGACAGATTTGACAAATAGGTTCCTCAACTTGGAGGTGCCTAACATTACCATTTTCTACGTACCTTTCATATGAAATATAGAGTTTCAATCCCCAATAATAGGATACCAAATACCAGGCCTAAACTTTGGCACAAGGGGGCACTGATATTTTGTTATATAAAATTATAGGCAACTAGGAATATTCGTCTGTTACAGTATTATAATTTACTTTATAGCCAGATCAAACTGTTCTATGTACTACCCTCATGTGCTTCACCCAAGCATCAAATATTTAACTCATTTGGACTAAATTCTGGATCAATATACTTTTTGTGTGTTTTGGTAATAAACATAAGGCTTAAAATTTTTTTAGTATTTTGGTAAGAAGGTCGGCAATTTAATTCAGTTGGTAAGTGCTGATGGTCGGCCATTTACAGTACAGAGCCTTGACCCCCTGTATGTGCTGGTTTCCTCTGCTCACAAAATTACCCGTCGTCATATGACCTGTACAGTGCTAAAGGCATTATAAACCCAAAATAAATAAATCTCAAGATGTGATGGAGTTTTTCAACATGTTTGAAAAATCCAACATGAACTCTAACATGTTAAATTATATACATATGACTGAGTATACAAGTATACACATGACTGAGGGTGAAGGGGTGCGGGATGGCTAATGGGGTACGTGGCTCATTTTTAAATGTGTGATACCCACATACAAGATTCATTTACGGAACAATAGGGCCAAGGTCATCAAGCAAAATTCAGATACTTGTTGATAAAACTGCTTGGAACAGTGTGAATGAACTTTTAGTTATAGATGTATATTGGTAGGTAATGCTTTGTGTAGGTAATGCCATATCCCTTGATCACTTCTGACTCCTGTAAGTTACTGTTCCAGGTGCAACATATTCTTCATCAATGTGAGGGACATTGAAGCTATTGCATACCATATCCGTTTGTTTCTTCACATCTTCTGTAAACATATCCATCTTATACTTCTTCAGAATTTCCGCACTCACAGGTGTTCCCCTTTGGGAGTCTCTACCCATTGCCTTCTCCACTTCCTTGCCATCAAATGGCAAACCGCAATGTTGGAATATGCTCTCAAAGGCATACTTAGTGTCTTGCACAATATCCTCATAACGAATACCAACAATATCCATACCACTTTCTCTGTAGTCTAAATACTGCCTGATTCCAGATGCCCATAGAACTGATATGAAATGGATTTTAGAGAGAACCCTTTGCCTTAAATATTTGGTTGGCAAACCCATTTGACTCACCATATATTTGGTTAAAGTAGGTGAAATTCGACCGATTAAGAGTAATATTGTAAGGAGAGCAGAACGTCTGGATCCTCTGGCACCAGATTTGCAATTGTCTAGGCCATGTCTGTAGATAAACATTTGGAATGAGTGTGGGAAAAGCTTAATGATGCGTGGAAATGCAATCATTGTGGGCTGGGTAGGCTTCAAAACATATGAATTTATGACTTTTCTTTGAACTGGTTTACATAGAAATTTGATGGAGTTGCAAGTAATATTATCCAGTTCTTCATCAGAGACTCGCCCTTTGAACTGCGTAATCGCATTCAATGCATCTGGTTCTGAATATGCCATGGAGGAGCCAGTTTCTTCAAATACTTGTGTCACTAATGTTGAACCACATCTAGCAGTGTTGGCCACAAAGATCAGCTTTGCAGTTTTGGGAATCTCTATCTTTTCACCTAAGGTGTGAAAAACATGGATTGGCATAATCAGTATTCGCTTTGCCAACCTCCACTGAGCTAGTCGGAAAAATGCTCCAAAGTCTGAGTTTGATGGATCATCACCTTTGCCTACCTCAACAAAGAGAGCCTCTTTCTGGTTGACATAGTATAAACTAACATGGTCATCCAGCACATATTCAGGATCTACAAAGCATCTATGACAAGTGATAAAATTATCAGCACCAGAGGGTTGTAGTACTGGGTCAAATTTATACCTGAACCAGATATCTTGAACATGTACCGAACTTTCATAGGAAGTCAGTTGATGAGCTTTGCGTATCTGTAAATAAGTTCCATTGAAAAGCCAAAACACAGAACGCACTGTAGTAAGTAGATAACGTAATATAATCCAAAGGAGCTGACCACAGAGTACCAACATTAGATTCATGCCTGCTTTGTTTATATTCCACTCAGCCCTACAAATACAAATAATTTTAAAATGAATACTTTCAACTGCCCGAGTATTCACTGTCCTGGTATGTATTAATAGCATGACCCTGTTATATTTATGGTTATTATTATTATGAATATTATTGCTATTTGACAAAGGTTAATAGAGTTTGCGAACAACATTTAGAATCCAATTTCTATTGGTATGCATCAGTCATTTTTTCAATGTATTTCATCATTTTTATAACGTCAATAGTGTCATCCATACAGCTTTTATATAGAAAATGGCTTTGTCATGTAAAATGTTGTTTTAATTTATGTTGTGTTTTTGTGTTTTATTAGATTCTGTTCACAACCTCCCTATTGCCACTCTAAATAGGATCCTGGCAGTTTAACCAGATGTAAAATCCACGCTTTCACTTTAAAAGCCAGACCACATTATGATATATCACTGGCGATTCTCATGTTGTCGTATTTGGCTGAATCTGCACCCACGACCAAACAAAATAAAAACTAAGGTTTTACGTCTCGTTCTACAGCCAGGGTCATATTGGGACAGGTCCTCAGCTTTGTCGCTTGTGGGAGTCAAATCCGCACAGAGGTGACAATCTGGGATTAGGTGCCAAACCTACTAATCCATAAGGCCACTTTGGAACCTCTTCCTTGACCAGAAAAATAACATCATATGCTGTAATCACTTACTGGGCTGTTCTGTATATAAACCCATCCCCCGATTGCAAAAAAAAATTCACAATACATTCATAGTTTTTCGATTGATGTTGCTATTGGTTACTGAACCTTTCTGATTGGCTCACAGAGAAGTTAAGATTGTTTCATGATCCATCAGATTGTTTGCTGAAAATGTTAACAAATTCTCTCAGATGGGCTATAAAGATTGCAAAAATGTACATATGATCACTAGGACAAAACTATTGCAGTACGAATGTTAAGATAGGTTTAAGATTGATTAAAATAATCAGGAAGACACACAACTGGTTCCTGGTTCAGATTTCACAAAGGGACTTAGACTTAGCCAAGTTTTTGGCTAAGTCAGGGACTTAAATATAAGACTTTGGTCTTAGCTAGGTCTGGGGCTTAAATGGATTTCACAAAGGGTGACTTAGGTAAGCCCAAGCTTATCATATAACCACAGTGGTTTTCTGTGTCATTATATCCTTCATTTGATGCATTTTATCCAAGGGTAAGTGCTGTTTTGCAATGGAAAACCTTGTTACCACAAATTAACTTCCCAAATACTACCTTTAGTGATGTGTACTGTATAATTCTAGTTCATTTACAGCCATTTCAAATTTTGAAATGGAGAAAAGTTTATGGCAGCCGTATTTAAGTCCTCTTTACAAAATTTAAGATCACTACCTACCAGACTTAAAGTTAAGTCCACTGACTTAGCAATTTCATGGACTTAGCTGCTTTGTGAAATCCACTGAATCTAAGACCACAGACATTCTGTTGACAAAATTTAAGACCAAAGTCTCAAATTGAAGTCTAAGTCATGTCCCTTTGTGAAATCAGCCCCTGATCTGTAGCTGCTGGTCCGGAGTTGGCCCGGAAAAGATCGACCTCCTGAATGCACACCTTTCAGATTTGCAACTCAATCAGAGAGGTGTACTGGTATAATGGAACAGCCCTTTAAGCTTACCATTTGCAGTGGTGTCACTACTGGTTTTTTAAAAGTGCTATGTATTGAGAAAGTGAAGACTTGAATGTATCCAACCACCTTATTCTGTAGGTTTAATGATTGGGAAATAGACGTGTGATACCTTTACTTGATATTTATGCTTGCTATCATTGTTCCACAGTTTGACTACAGTAGTAACACAATAGATTCTCATGCAGTGTCACCTCAGATGTCTGCACTTCATAAAACATATGTATTGAGATATCCAAATTGTAAGTAATTTTGTTCGCAAACAAAAATCACAAACAAGTGCTTTATTTTAAACTGTTGAAATGACACTTCCAAAGTTAATATGGTATTCTGCACATAAATACTTGTTCAGATAGAACCCACTTTGTTTTGACAGAGCAGAAAAACATACAGCTTAGATATCAATCATCTTAGGTGATCATGAACTGTTGACCCTCTATTTTGATGTGATAAGAAGATAAGCCTAAGATTAGAATTTATAATGTGCATTTATTTAAGTGAGACACCCAGGGGTCTTACAGTTTCAGTTAATTGACTTTGTTCCCTCTGTGATTTCCCTTTCTTGGTACCAAAATTTGACACAATAATTCTCCACATTGCCAGCTTCACAATTACCCTGAAACAGGTCAAATTTACTACTTTTAAACCATACCCCAGACATATTTTGCCATGTTTAAGTGTTCAGGTTGATAATTGATAGTCAATCTTAAGTGCTTGACAGGATTCAGGGGCTAACTAACCTAGTGATTACAAATAAACTCTAAGTGTTTTTGCAACTTTTAACACATATTCAAGAGCACATGTTGCAGAATACAAATTCATCTGTATAATTAATTTGATTCATCTTATCAACCCTGTATGGTGTAAATAAACTGCTCTATAACTGTAGCCATTCAATTCCAGTACATTTGGATTAATGTACAGCTAAAGCTAAGCTAAGTATCACACACCGGCACCTCAGAGTCTGAAGAGGAATTCCCAAAATTCCCCCAGTTTCATTGACTCTGAAATACACAATGTTTCTTACATATCTGCCCCTCTACAAGAGCCATTTTACAGGTCTTATATAAACAGTATTTAGCCAAGGGGTGACCACTCACTGTTTACAATAAAGGGACTGGTATTGCCTACAGTGACTTTGACCTCGTCCTTTGGTCATTATTTCTGCATTAATTGGTATGTTGTGAATTTGTGTTGACAATCTGTGACGCAGTTCTTTTCATTTAAGGGCCGTGAAATCCATTATTTGAATAACCGTAAGAATGCAGCATTATCTGACATGCATTGGCAAACTTTGATCATGATTTATTTTAAATAATTTAATTATTTGTATCAATTTTGTAAACAGTAAAATTATTTCTATCATATATTATGGCACTGAAATATTGTCAATTAAACATAATGATATTTGGAATGACAATATTTTGCAAATACGCATATTATTCGGGTGATGATAAGAGATTTACATCACCTAAACTTATATATGTTATGTACAAGTTGAGATTTTGTACAAGTTGCAACTTGTACACACAGCTTGCACAGCTTGTACAGTTTGACTTGTACAAGTTGCAGCATGTATAAATTTTGGACCTCTTCAAGTTGCAACTTATACAAGCTCCATATTTATCAGTTGAACAATGCATTTTAGTGAATTTATACTTTAAAGTTCATAAAAAATCAACATATGGTAGTGAACCATGGCTGACACTAATTGACACACACTTAACCTTACATAAGGAAAGTATGTGCAGTGACCATAACTTTCCAGAAATAGACCACATTTGTTAGTCGTGTTTTTGAAGTCAAGCTGACAAGAACTGATGATAGTTATTTAAAGGAATTATAGTGTTTTGTTCCTGTGAAGGACATTTTAAGTTAGGACCAAATTCACCACATTTGGTACCAGAAGTGGGGTCTTTCCTCAATTCAAAGGAGTATCCTTTTAAAGAAAGGAAGGTATCTCACAGTTTATATGTTACAGTTTACTGGTGATTTATAACTGGTAATGGTGTTGTGTATGTGTGAAGAGATTTCACACAAGTGCAGTGATCAAGTTATAAATAGCCCACATAGATTGGTTCTAACAATATTCAACCTTATTGTTGTCCTAGTGGGATAATTTTTTTGTCACATTATAATCAGCTTCAGAGAAACTTGTTGATGTTTTGTTACATTTCATTGGTTTCAGAGGTGACAAAAACACACTGTATTTTATATTTTCTGCCTTTCTAGTTCTTTTTAGAGTTGCAAAGTTTACTTTATAAATTTACGTATTGTTCCATATCCCATGTGGTGGAATTTTCCTAACTTGAAATTTTTACTACTTTAGCCTTTCCAATTTGCCAAGAAAGATTCTACTCCATTGTAAAACAAATAATTCCACTAAAATTAAAATCAGATATCTTTCATTCAATACAGTAAAGTTATACCTAGAGACATTGATGTTGCCTCTAGATGAAATTTCACCAACTGTCAGGGATAGCCGTAAATTCATAACATTTTTAATAATGGCTTCGAGGCAAACTCTTGATCATGAAGTAGTGAAAATTGCACCAAAGTGCTTCAGTAATGAATAGTGTGACACTCATTGAAAAGAGGTTGGCAAAAATTGTGAAACATGAAGATGCCTTTTTACTGGCCATTTCTTTAGATTTGGTTTACGGGTTCCACGGTGGTAGAGTGGTAACACTCTCGCCTCCCACCTCTGAGGCCAGGGTTCGATTCCCGGCCTGGCCTCAAGTAAGAAAGCTGGTAGTTGCTTGCCATTGGTCAGCAGTTTACAGTACAGAACCCTAATGAACTGTATGTACTGGTTTCCTCTGCCCTTCCAACTACCCGTCGTGATATAACCTGTACAGTGTTGAAAGAGACGTAAAACCCCAAATCAATCAATAAATAAATATATTTGGTTTACAGGAAATACTTGGCATTTGAACTCCAGTTCTTAGCAGGCCAACATGAAAAAGAGAAAAACAGACTGAATGGTTTGCTGATTGAACAGCAAAAGGAAAACCACTTGTTGATGGGGCAAATATCTCTTGTCACAGACCAGTTGGTTCAAGCAAGTGATGTGAACAAATCATTGTGTTACGGTCATGGGGGCAAGCATGGTAGCAATTACCGGTTGCTTTTAAGTTGCAACAGGAAAAGACAAAAAGTTTAACTTAACAAATTTCTTTATCAATTAAGATAATGATTACAGTCAACTGGTATGCTTTGAATAGTACACACAATGTTACAATAGTGAAACCAATGTGACCTGACCACTGTAACTGACAGTCAAGTTTGTCCACTGTATCCAGCAGTCTGTCCTGTGATCTCTCCTGTGATCTGTCCAATGTCCACTAACACAGATATCTTTATCCTGTGATCTGTTCAATGTTCGATAACACAAAATGTCCTTATCCTGTTATCCTCTTGATATCCAATCACACAAAATGTCTGTATAGAGATATTCAGAGAGATTGCACGACTGTACTGTCTGCTCCAAGATATGGACAAAGTTCAAAATTCAGTAAATCCACTCTCTGTTATATGAATGCACAATATCTGAAGTACAGCAAATCTATCCAGACAATGTATCCAGTTCACTCCAGTAAAAGTTCACAACAGCAGGAGTAGTTTATATCAACTTGATATTAGTTCAAAGTCACAAGTAGCCTTCCCTATAGCCAGTGAATACTAAATTCACTTGTGGTCAGATGTACAGTCCTTATAGATCATTATGGAAGTGTCTAGAATATTACAGAACCAACTTGAAGTTAACATCAGATACCAGATCAAGTGAGGAAGTTCAGGAACATACAGGTAGCTTATAGGGCTTCCCCAAGTCTATTAATAGCATCACTGGGGTTAGCCTAGATGGATTCCCCCAGTCTATAAATAGATTAATAAACATCAGTACCACAAACACAAAATCAATAACTCCCTTACTTTAAATGTTAATAAATGCATATAAAGCTTAGATTAAATAATGCACAGACACAGTGCCTATATATGTAACAATTGACAGAGCAAATATCTGTTGTCAATGATCATTTTGTAACAGAAAGACAGGCTAATCTTCCATTGAAAGAGAAGCTAAGCAGTGTGAATGACAACCTGGACCATAAAAAGAAAGAGAAGGAAGCATTGGATGAAGAGATAAAACGTCTTTTAGTTGATTTGCACCGGCTAAAGGAAGAACGTCATCATGAACTACAAAATGCCTTGAGCCGTTTAAGCCATTATAAAGAAAGAATAAGGAACAACAATGCTGTCCTTGAAGAATATGATGAGTATGGGTACAGAACAATAGCTATGCATAATGAAATTGCTGACCTGAGAGCACACCTTCAGGTTGAACAGGAAGAGGGACACATGACATTCATGGAAAACATGGAGCTAAAGGAACAACTTTAGAAGGAGAAGGAAATGGTCCAGAAGCTCAGTGAAAAGAATCTTGCTTTGGAAGCTCAAGTTCAGAATTTAGATCAAGAGGTTCATCTTTTGACACAGGAACTTACTGAAGCCAGGGAAGTGAGGGAAGTGGAGAAGATCCAGTTGCAAGGGACCATAGTTGACATGTCCTGCAGACTTAAAACTCTGAAAGCTGAACAGTGTCAGATTTTAGATGGTCAGTTAGTTGATTCTAGTTTTCCTAGAAATAACCAGCTGATAATACATGAAAATATTATCACATGTTTTTATGAGTCAGCCAGTTATCTGTCAAATGTAACCCATGAGTCTGTGATATGTCTTAACTCTGCAGGTAAAACAGCTATGCCAGTAAAGATTCAGAATTTATCTTATGAATCATATTGAAATGAATCTGAAGATTTGAGGTTAAGTTTAAAGGTTAAGTCTAGAGGTTAAGTCCTGGTCAAATTTTCTTGACTATATCTGGGTGGTGGCAGAATAAATATTTTTTGGGGAATCAGAAACTAAACATTGGGATTTTTGTAATTCTTACTTTTATTTATGCACACATATAAAGTTGTTGGTTTGTTTGTGAATAAATAACCGTATTATGAATATTCCACTGATTTTTCTTGTATAATCTTGGCCTTGGCCCTTGGCACGCTACAATTTTGGTGGCAGCAGTGGGATATGTTAAATGGAAAAAAAAAAATAAAATACTGGGGAGAGATAAAATAAATATATAATTAGTGAGGTTAAAATAAAGGGATTAGAAGAATTAGATATTATCTTGGGAAATAATATCCAGCTATAGATTGGGATGTAATTGGCTGGTAAAGATATTATTGGTTGAGTTGTGCAGGGATTGGAAAATATTAGTAACAGCATATTGTACATGTAGTGTAGTTGTGTAGTTTTTGTGGTAATTGAAGTTGTGTGTTAATATTGAATTTTATGTTTTTGTGTGTTAATCTGTGTAGTACATCACCTTAGTTGTAGATATTTGGAGGTGATTAATTTTGTGGTTTATATGATGGAAGGTGACCGTGAAAATTCACTTCACGTTTTCATGCAGTTTTTGGATAGAGTAGAGGGTCAGTATGGAAGACCAGTAATGGATGACGATCCCATGAGGAATGGAGTAGCGGGTATCCCTACAGGAGGGTATAGGGGTCTAGAGGGTAATCCCATGGTATCCACTCCTATGGTTAGGCAGCAGTTTGTGAATCAGAACCAAGTCCCAATAGATGAGGAGTTTTATAGACACAGGTTGCAAAATCCACCAAATCCTGTTAATAACAGACAAACTTTTCAGCCAAATAACAGTCAGGTTATGAATCAGAATCAAGTCCCAATAGATGAGCAGTTCTTTAAGCAGAGGTTGCAAAATCTTCCAAATCATGGGGATGATAGACAAACTTTCCAACCAAATAGCAGTCGGGTAGCCCAGAATCAGACTTCTATTGGGGCATCTGGTGGTACTAAGCAAAAGAAACCCCCTACATTTGATGGTAAAGGGAGTTTTAGGGATTTCCTTGTGCAGTTCGAAATGATTTCTCATATGTGTCAGTGGGATGAACGTATGGTAGCTTTAGAACTTGCGGCAAGTTTAAGGGGTCCTGCTGTTGAAGTAGTAAGTGATTTGGAAGCTCATGAGAGGTGTCACTATCCAACCCTTGTTAATGCTCTCTATGCTAGGTTTGAGCCTCAGAATCAAAGTCAGTTATACAAAGCTCAACTTAAGGGTAGGATAAGGAAAGGGAATGAGCCTTTACCTGAGTTAGCGCATGATTTGAAGCGTTTAGTAAGAAGAGCATACCCCGATTTGACAAATAGTATGAGAGACATTATTGCAAAGGATGCATTCTTAGACTCTCTGAATAATAAAGAATTAGAGCTTGCAGTGTTTCAAAGTCAGCCAGTGTCTTTACAAGGAGCTCTACAAGTAGCAGTGCAGTTTGAAGCTTTTCAAACAAGTAGGCATAGGAGAGGACCCCCTTTAAGGGAATGTTTTACTACTGAAAATGAGTTAGTTGATGAAGATAGTTTGGGCTCAAGAATTAGTAAATTAGAAGAGGAGCTCAAAGTATTTAGAATGTCAAATGATTCTTCACCTGTAGAAGGGAAAAATGTGCCCAAACCGGTTACACAAATGACCTCTGTGGAAAATGCTTCTGTAAAGAAAACAGGGAAGTGTTTTTCTTGTGGTCAAGAAGGCCATTTTAAGGCAAATTGTCCTAAGGCAAAGGTGTCAAAATCACAAAAAGTGTGTTATTTTTGTGGAAAGGTCGGCCATGTGATTGCAGATTGTAGGTTAAAGGGTAGGACTGTAGAAATGGCTTTGTGTCTGTTTTGTGGGGAGAGAGACCATTTCATGGTGAACTGTGATAAGTATAACAAGGTGAACAACATGAACAACAGTTCTGTTTCAGACCATTTAAACAGTCATCAGCTGAAGTAGAGGGTCATACTTTGGCTGGTTCAGTAGGTTGTGATGGACCCAATATTTCAGTCAGTAATTGTGGTGATGGATTTTATATTCAAGGCTCTTTACTGGGTGTAAGGGTCAACTGTTTAGTTGATACGGGAGCAAATAGATCCATTCTCCATCCTAAGAAATATTTTTCTATTGCAGACTCTTGCAGACCACAGCTTCAGTCCCTGACTAGTCATGTTCGGTTAGCAAATGGTGACAAAGTTCAAACTTTGGGTCAAGCTGAGATACCATTGAATCTTCCAGGTGTTGGTTCAGTTGTTCAAAACTTTGTTGTAGCAGAAACTGAGGAACCTCTAATTTTGGGGAATGATTTTTTGTTACAGAATAAGTGTGTCATAGATATTTCCAGGCAAATGGTTTGTGTAGATGGAAAAGAAATAAAGTGTTCTCTAGAATGTAACCTGACATCTCTGTTCAGGTTGAAGGTATTGGAAACTACAGTGGTGCCCCCAAATAGTGAAATGGTTTTTCCTGGTTATGTTCATGCTCAAGACAATGCAATTCTTCCCAGATATTCTATTATTGAGCCAAATGACAGTGTTTATAACAAGGGGTTGTTACTAGCTAAGGCAGTTGTTGTTTCAAATTGTCCAGCTGTACCAGTGCGTGTACTTTATCTCAGTGATAAAGCTAAAGTGTTATAGGTACATGTACTCCTGTTGATGAAGTTCTCAATATTGAACCCAAAACACAGTGTAGGTTAGGTAAAACAATGACATTGGAAAGCAATGTAGAAAGTGATTTACCTGAGCATATACAGGCTAGTTTTGAAGGGTGTCAGGGAAACTTAGACAGGAATCAGCAATTTGCTGTCAGAGCTTTACTTAGAGAATATTCCGATTTATTTGCAAAGTCCAGTACAGACTGGGGTCATACTCATCTTGTTCAGCATAAAATCAATACTGGAAATAGTCCCCCTTTCAAACAGAGGCCTAGGCATTTACCACTTAGTCAGAGGCAAGTTGAAAGAGAAGAGGTAGATAAAATGTTGTCCTCAGGTGTGATTGAAGAATCTGAGAGTCCTTGGGCGTCCCCAGTGGTGTTGGTTAGGAAAAAGGATGGGTCCATTCGTTATTGTGTTGACTATAGGAAGCTGAATGCTGTGACTATTAAGGACTCATATCCATTGCCGTTAACTCAAGATTGCCTAGATGAACTCTCTGGTTCTAGTTGGTTTTCCACATTAGACCTACAAAGTGGGTATTGGCAGATTGAAGTAGATCCTAATGACAGACAGAAAACTGCTTTTGCAAGTAGAAGTGGTCTATATCAGTTCAAGGTCATGCCCTTTGGTTTAACCGACGCACCTGGTACTTTTGAGAGGTTAATGGAGAAGGTTTTGAAAGGTTTACAGTATGAAATCTGTTTAGTTTATCTTGATGATGTGATTGTCAAAAGTCAAAGTTTTGAAGGTCATTTAGAAAATTTGTCTTTAGTTTTCGATAGGCTTAGATCAGCAGGGCTAAAACTAAATCCCCAAAAGTGTAAAATATTTCAAAAGAAAGTGTCTTTTCTTGGACATGTTGTTTCTGAGGCAGGGATATCAACTGACCCATCAAAAATTTCTGTTGTAAGAGATTGGCCTAGACCTGCATCTGTTAAGGAAGTCAGAAGTTTTGTTGGTTTTTGCTCATATTACAGGAAATTCATTCAAAATTTCTCAAGTATTGCCAAACCTCTTCTTAGACTCACAGAGCATGGTGTTAAGTTTGAATGGGACAATGAATGTGAAATAGCTTTCAATAGACTGAAGTGTGCTATGATTAGTGCACCTGTCTTGGCTTATCCTAACTCAAAGGGTGACTTTTTGTTGGATACAGATGCTAGTGGAGTAGGAATTGGCGCTGTTCTTTCACAGGTTCAGGATGGGGAAGAAAAGGTAATAGGGTATTTCAGTAGGACACTCTCAAGGTCAGAAAGAAGGTATTGTGTCACAAGGAGAGAGCTTCTTGCAGTTGTATAGGCTGTTAAGCACTTCCATCACTACCTTTATGGTTTACCCTTTGTAGTTCGAACAGATCATGGGTCACTAAGATGGTTGCTAAATTTTAGGAACTTAGAGGGTCAATTGGCAAGATGGAGTGAACTGCTTGGCACATACAACTTTACTCTCACACATAGAGCAGGGAAACAGCACACAAATGCAGACTTTTTATCCCGTCCTCTTTGTAGTAGTTGCAGTTATTGTGAAAGAGTGGAGTTAAGAGACAGTGGAAATATCTTAGTTCAGGACAGTTGTCCCAGAAAGAGTGTAGTTAGAAAGGCTGTTTCCAAAGATCTATTTCAAGAAGTTGATAGCTGGTTGAAGTTGAAAACTTGTGAGGAATTAAGGAACTTCCAAGAGTCTGACCTTGATATAGGGTTTATACTAAGACAGAAAGAAGCTGGAACTGTTAGACCTAAGTGGGAGGATATATCTTGCAAGGGACAGGCGTTGAAGTGTTACAGGGCCCAATGGGAAAGACTGTTTGTAAAGAATGGGTTACTTTATAGGAAGTGGTCAGAGCAATCTGAGAAGCAGCCTATATATCAGATGGTTGTCCCAAAGTGTTTGAGGAATGAAGTTCTTTCTCTTCTTCATGAACAAAAGTGTTCTGGTCATCTTGGTATCAGAAAAGTGATAGGCAGGCTCAGAAGATGCTTTTACTGGGTTTCTTTTAAAACAGATGTTAAGGACTGGTGTCGTAAGTGCCCTCAGTGTCAGAGAAGAAATTCTCCAAGCAAGCATCATAGAGCCCCTCTTAAACAGTATCCAGTAGGTGTGCCATTTGAGAGAATTGGTATTGATATCCTAGGTCCACTCCCTGAAACATCTCATGGAAATAAGTATATAGTGGTCATAGGAGATTACTTCAGTAAGTGGATAGAGGCATTTGCTACCCCTGATCAGAAAGCAGAAACAGTTGCCAATGTTTTGGCTGATGGCTTCATTTCACGCTATGGCGTACCAAAACAGATTCACAGTGACCAAGGAAGCCAATTTGAATCTAAGCTTTTTAGGTTTTTGTGTGACCTTTTAGGAATCAATAAGACTAGAACTACTGCTTATCATCCTCAAAGCAATGGTTTTATTGAGAGATACAACCGTACTTTACAAAGTATGCTAAGTAAGCTCATTGAAGGTGATCAAAGAAACTGGGATAGGGCTCTTCCTATAGCTATGATGGCATATAGGTCATCGGTGCATGACTCAACAGGTATGTCCCCTGCTAGAATGTTGTTTGGTAGAGAAATTCAACTACCCGTTGATCTTCTGTTGGGATGCCCTCCAGATGAGGCAATTCAGGATGATTGCAATGTTCCACATGTTATAGCCCTTAGGGATCAGTTGCAAAATGTACATGAGATAGCACGTGACAATATGTCTGAAGCCAGTCAAAGATAGAAAAGGGGTTATGATCATAGGAAGAACTTTAAAGCTTATGAAACAGGAAGTAGTGTCTATTTGTTTGAACCTGTAAGGAAGAAAGGAGTTTGTCCAAAGCTTGATAGCTCATGGACAGGCCCATGGTTAGTTGTAGATAAGATTTCTGATTTGGTGTACAAAATTCAAAAGTCCCCAAATTCCAAAGCTAAGTTTGTCCATCATGATCGTTTAAAGCCAAGTTTCACAAGTGTAAAAAGTTGGTTGGAAGGAAAAGACAGTGTTTCTATGAATAACAGTGAAAATGGAGTAAATGAGGAAGCTGAAGTTAAGGGTAAGGAAAAGCAGAGGGATGTGAATGCTGGGGATGAAATTAATATTGTGCCATTAGACGAAGGTGATAGAGAAAGTTTTAGTACTACAACTAGAAGTGGTAGGAAGGTAAAGACGCCAAAACGTTTTGAAGAATATGAAATTTTTGTGTAGCCAGTGACTTATCATTTAAAGTATGGAAGTTAGGGTTATGTTTTGTTTTATTTTCAGAACGTATACATGTAGCAGATGTTGTTATTTCTCGCGTCACCGAGAAGCTTTGGACAGGCACTGGGCTCGTATTCATGGCCCGAAGAGACGTTGTGGGTGGGGGTGCCAGTTTGTTTTCCCTGAGGTTCAGGAGGATAGATACCAGGCACATTTAGTGAAACGCCATGCTGGTAAGGCATTTAAACCTAGTATTCCTGTTGGTAGGAGGGCACCAGGGGTTAAAAAAACTGAGAGGGATATCCCTATACCTGTCCCTGATTGCATTGACTCGGAAGATCCTTTGGGTCTTGAGGAGTCCTGGGAGAAGGAGCCTGAGGATGGGTTCATTGTCCTTGAACCAGATCAGTCAAACAGGACACCAACCATTCCATTAGCTAAGGCTGAGAGACAGGAAGGGTGTAATTGGGAGGGCGTGATCAATGGTATGCCAAAGAAGTCCTTAGAGTGGAAGCTCATACCCATTGATGTGGATCCACCAATGACAAGTACAAGAGATCCTAGATTGTTGTACAAAGTGAGGAAATAAACTTAATTTTTAAAATGTTTATAGTTGTGTTTTTACGTTTGTCTTGACTATTGTTCTTGCAGACTTCAAGGGTCTGAGAGAATCTTTTTGGCTTTGAGCTTCTGTTTTTTTTTAGGTTGCAGTTTCAGATTTGGTGTTTATATGCCTGGTCATGTTGAACTTTTGTTCTAAACTGATCTTAGCTTGAACTTTGGTTGATTGAATTGCAAGGAACATTCTTATGTTGGATGCAAGAGGAATGAACTAGATGTTCTAGCTAGGTAACTGCGGCACCACAATTTGATGATAGCTGTCCAACCACAGAAGATTTTGATAGACATTTGTTGTCTTGCATATATTTGTTGTTTTGTATAGTTGTTTTTCAGTATATGGACAGCATGATTATGATGTTGGGTGGACAGGAGGTTCCCATGTTGATGTTGTGTCCTGTGGCAGCGGAGTTTGCTGGGCGACAGGGGGTGCCGACATCAGCGTGGAAGTCCTGGATGTGGGAGTGGTTCAGCTCCAGATGAAGAAGATCACATATATGTTATTAATGTTCGATTTCATTGATTATTGTAATTTGTATCATGTGTGTGTGCATGTGTTGTTTTATTAAAATTTTGTGGGTTTGGGTTTCGGGACGAAACAGGTTTTAATAGGTTGGGAGTAATGAAACGAATCTGAAGATTTGTTTATCGGAATTGGGTTTGTTTATTGACGAAATTCCCGTTTTTGTAAATATTGGAGCTAACTAACCTTTTACTGGCTAGAAATATTGCTTGGGGCTGGGATTTTGAGGCTGTTGAATTAAATTATTGTATATTGCTACATATTTCACATATTTTGATGAAGTTTGTAGGTTTAATTCTTCATGGTGTTAGCCATGTTTGACATAGTTTACTTACAACCGGAACTGGCGGGAATTACCGAATCACTGGGTAACCAATAGAATCATTTGTGCCATTTTAATTAGTTGTGACCTCTAGTTCATTTGCATAGTCTGGGTCAACTATTGAGTATTTCACCAACTTTGGTATATAAGGAAGGGTTTTTGGTCAGAATCTTTGCTGACCTGGTATGAACTGCTGTTCTTTATACATTTAGTCATTGAACCTATGTTCTGAACTATGGCTGAGGGAAGGTAATGAACAACCTCTGTTCTTGTTGAAGTTAGGCCACATAAGATAAATTTGGGTTAGATTTTCTTGGGTTAAGGATATAAATTTTAGTTGGGGCAAATGTAATTTAGTTTTTGAATATGAATTTGACTTAATAACTTGGTACAACGTTGAACTAATGGGTGGGATTTGATCTATAATAAAGAGCAAGGGCTTGTCCCAGGTCAACCCCAGCTACTGCTGGTTAGAGGTTAAGTTTAAAGGTTAAGTCTAGAGGTTAAGTCCTGGTCAAATTTTCTTGACTATATCTGGGTGGTGGCAGAATAAATATTTTTTTTGGGAATCAGAAACTAAACATTGGGATTTTTGTAATTCTTACTTTTATTTATGCACACATATAAAGTTGTTGGTTTGTTTGTGAATAAATAACCGTATTATGAATATTCCACTGATTTTTCTTGTATAATCTTGGCCTTGGCCCTTGGCACGCTACAATATGTGTTGACTACCAGAGATCCTGAGCTGCATAACTTGTTCAAACTTAAGTTATCATGTACACCTAACAAGATATTATTCAAAGCAAAAAGTTGTGCAGTTATTCCACAAAATAAAGATCAGTTGCTGCCAATTTTCCCCAGTCAAGATAGTCAGAAGCAGCAGTCTCAAGTAAAGCATTATTCAAAACCAAAATCAGCTGCACACAATATCCCTGTGAGAACAATCGTGTTCTGGAACTATAAGTTTAGGAAATTACCAACACCCAAGGAACATCATGGAAGAGTAGTTGAAACCTGTTCACGTCCTACAAATCAAGACACGGACTTAACCAAAGTGAATCAGTCCACTAGACAATAAACCAAAACCAAACATAAGAGACCTTGCTTTATCAAAGGGTGTAATATACAAACCACTCATTTGAAGAAGCACATTATTGGCAGATATCTTCCCAGGTTGTTTCCATGACCTAACATTAGAAGAACAGATGAAACATTATGAAAGTCTTTTGATGTCAGTTGCTCATGACTTTGGATGTTTGTCTTTACAAGGACTGCTTAGGCTAGATAAGAGGAGGTGGTATCCTTTTGGTGGTAGCTTTGCAATTTCAAAAGATGCCCTGAAACTCATGACAGACTTCCAGTACTGGATTTGTGGCCGAGAAGACAGCAATACTCTATCAATCGGCCCACCAAGTAATATGTCATGCTTACTTCACTAGCGCATACTCAGTTGCTTACTGGACAGAGTGACCCAATCAAAAGTGAAGGGTAAGTGAAGCCCAAATAAGAATCCAGGAAAGGAGCAGGGATACAGATCCTGTATGTGGGGATCCAAGGTGGAGTCTAATTTCCAGTCAGTGTCCAACCAAAATGTCAAGAGGTTTTAACACAGCAACCACCAGGAAACAATCCTCTTGGACATTTGGCAGTAACAAAAAGCAGTAGTCCTAGTATTTTCTGATTTATCTACAAGCCAATGTGTTAGTGGACTGCAATGTTGTTCAAAACTGGCTTAGTTCTGAAACCAAACTTTTGTGCCAAAGATGTTAAATCATTTTTGGCATGCATTTCATTCTACAGCCAATGACAAAACACCTTCCTCAGATGATGAGGGGGAGTGTAGTGAACCATGGCAGACACTAATTGACACACATTTAACCTTACATAAGGAAAGTATGTGCAGTGACCGTGACTTGCCAGAAATAGACTTTTTGAAGTCAAGCTGACAAGAACTGTTGACAGTTATTTAAAGGAATTATAGTGTTTTGTTCCTGTGAAGGACATTTGAAGTTAGGACCAAATTTACCACAATATCTGATCTTCATGAATGACATATTCACAGTAAAGTATACTTCCTTGTGATAAAGCAAACTGTTGACCTGTATATTTCAGATAATTTTGTTGACAATTATGACACTTTTAATGCATATCTTTATATCATTTTGAAAGTTTAAGTCACATTTGCCCAACTGAAGCTTGTATCTGCCTTTTGGGTTTGTTGGGGTTGGTAACCTTGTAATTTACAATCATCTTTTCTATCAACAATTCTTCTAAATTTATTTCTTCAAAAACAAAGGGATAAATAAAATTAATGTTTTATGATGATAAAACCACATCTGAATTCTAAGACTATACAAGGATTTTATTAATGAAAAGTATGTGCCAATTACAATTATGCATATACTATCATCTGTCAATTGGTGCTTTCCCTTACCCATTTTTGATCCTAGTTTATTGCCTGAAGCTTGCGGTAAATCACAAAATAGCCTGATGCTATAGGAAGCCACACCAAGACAGTTGATCACATTTAGAAGATTTCTATTTCTACTTCTTACTTTATTAACTTTCATCTTTGAAGTCTGATTATTATTATTGAGAAACTTTTCTGCATAAGTATTTTTAAAAAGAAAAAAGAACCCAGTCCCCAGTTCTACCGCTGCAGTGAGAACAAAGCTGGAGTCTTACAAGCATCTATAAGGAACAGCTCACATTCATGCTGAACTTATTATTAAGTAACATAAAAGCTTAAATTTTTTTACATGATAAACAATGTAAATAACTAGACACTTGAGTGATCAACTTAAATATCAGCTTAATTAATACACATATGTTAAAAACCTTTCTTTGTATTAAGTGTTAATGGCAACATTTGTTTTCTGTAAATTCAATTTTAATTTTTTATGGAAAACTATGTTGATGTGACAATCTCACATTAATTTGGATATTTATAGACATAAAATAAGAAATAATTTCAACAAAATTGTTAATTTAAGCAATGTTTTTTTTAAATCCAACTTGTACAACAGTATTGTTGGGATTATTTGATGGTGAAATTCTGACCAAATTACAACTTGTAAAGCCAATTTTGTACGAGTTGCAATTTGTATATCCTCTTGGTACAAGTTGCAACTTGTACAGGCTCTTTGTACGAGTTGCAACTTTTGCATAATCTCAATTTATGCAAAACATATACATATTTATGCAACAAAAATTACTTAATAATTATTTTATATCCTTAAATAGTAAAAGAGGGATATGATGTCAAAGCGTACACCAAAAGAGTTGACCTTTATATTTAATTTTTTCATAGTCTCTTATGTGCCAGCTTTTATGACATCTGACCTTTGTCTGTCCGTGTTAACATTGTTGTCATGACCTTGACTGTGCCTGTCCACTCATTACACTATTATTGCTAATATTATATTTTATATTTTATGTGTTGAAAGTCAGTTATACTTATGTGAGTGTATTATGATTTTGTAATCGGTTGACTTATGTAAATAAAAATTTTAATCCCATTCTGTATTTCACTGGGGACGGGGATGATATTTAATTTTTCTGTACTATTGTTAGTTGTAACTATGAACATTAATTGTCAAAAATGATGGCCAATACTGGACCCCTTATTCAGGGGCGTAGGAAGCAATTTTTGGTTGGGGGCGAGGAACTAGATTGCACCGACTCAACACCAACAATTTTGGTTAATTTTACAGAATGTATTGCATGTAGGTAATACACAAATTCAAATGGTCCAATTAAAATATTTTAAGTTCGTTTACTAAAGAAAATCTGTGACAACAGTGTGACTGACATCAATCCTAAGTTTCCCCGACCTTGTCCGGGTATAGAAATACATATAATCACCTCTGCATTTGAAAAGTTTTTCTAATATCTTGACTACATGTTTTTAGAACTTGTGACCTTCAAGTGCCAAAATGTAGCCAAATGTAGAAGATTACTATATGTATGATTTTGGTCTGCATAAGTGAAATGTTTGACAGAATTTACAAATTCCTTGACGGGTAAACTGAAAAATGTTCCTTTTACAAATCATAAAAATATGTTATAGTTCAAATGGTAGCTTACACAATGGTACATGTGAGCACTGAACAATGTAAAAGTGTAATTTGACCACATATTATTGAGTTACCTGTAAAAATTTACATAAACTTCAAAATTGGAGTTTAGTTCTATCGCTTCCCCCCAGTTCATACGCCTATGTTATTGCAGAGTAAGCAGGTCAGAAGTCAAGACAAAGTATTTAGAGGTCATATGTACAATGCGATTCAGTACAAGGAGTTTAAATACCAACCTATAAAAACATATGAATCATTCCCCAGTGGGAAACAGCAAGTTTGGCTAAATATATATGAAGAAAGCCATGAAAAAAGGGGGTCAAAGTCATTTTTGGAGCAATTTTATTTTATTACATGAAATAAATCTTTGTGACCTAACAAGTTAATTGGCGCTTGTGTTTTTGGTGTTTCACAAAGAGAAACCTTGGTAAAATTGTCTCGAAGTTGCTATGGTTACACCGGAAATATGACAAAACAGGACAATAAAACGTATATTTCACCTTTGATAATGGTTATCCTTTCAGGTAATTTAGTTGCATTAAATTGAATAAAAAGGCTTTAAAGTTTACAAAAAGCATTTTTCAATTTAAATAAATATATATCAAATGTAAAAATAATGATATACGTAACCATAGCAACACTGATAACAAAATGTCATTTTTCTAGAGAATAAGCAAATTAAATACACATTTTATGTATTTAAAAGTGAATATGCTGCAAATTTTAATTCAATTCTAAAAAATTACATGAAACAATCCATCTTTCATTATTGAAAGAAATTTTACAGCTAGCAAATTACAAATAAAAACTCTTTGACATTTTTTCTGACAGGCTTTAATGTTCTGGCTCAGGGCACAGAAGGTCTTGGCAAGATGGTCTCACATATGGCCGAACATGCTCGTAAAGATATTTTTGTCTTTCATTTGTCATTCCAGCTGGAGTCAGTTCCACTGGAATTTGCTGTTCAAACCCTGCTTCAGCATGTCTTTTCAGTAAACTGACTCTGACTTCTTCCGAATCTAAAGATTTTCTGGCAAACACAATGCCCTTGTCTGGACTGCTGAATCTAAATGAATTAAAAAACAGTAACTTGACGTTATAGATATGTTATAGTCAGTTGCAAATATTCTGCATGTTAAATCAAGAAGAATTTCACTATCTGCAAATGACTGAATGTATACCTAAAAGGCAGTAAACAACCATAGAAGAAGGATATCTGGTAACTTCGTTGGAAAATGGAAAAATTTGTTTTAATTATTGCTGTAGAGTACTCCTTTAAGAGAAGAGTATTTATGAAGTACTAGAGTGCAAAAAATACTACTTGTCATAAACCTAGTAACCCTCAACATTTATTAATTTTGTACATTTGTCTTTAAACATTATCTAGGGGCCACGGTGGCAGAGTGGTAACACTCTCGCCTCCCACCTCTGAGGTTGGGGGTTCGATCCCCGTGACGGCCTTAAGTGGGAAAGCTGGTAGTTGCTTGCTGTTGGTTGGCAGTTTACAGTACACAACCTTAGCAAACTCTATGTACTGGTTTCCTCTCCCCTTCCAACTACCCGTCGTGATATGACCTGTACAGCGTTAAAAGCGACGTAAAACCCCAAATAAATAAATAAAATAAATTAAACATTATTTAAGTAATAAGTGCTTACCTGAAGTGGTAATACTGCCTAATGGATTGAAATCTTTTGAAATGCCGTTCTAAAAATTTCTTCCAATCGTGCCACTTCCAGCCATCCTTGTGCAGTACTGTGATGTTGCTCTGCGATGACTTGTCCAGTGCTTCTTTGAGCTGAGGCAAGCTGTCACAGTCACTTCTAACAAAACAATTGAACAAAATAAGTCAATGGTGCCTATATTTATGGTGGTTATTAAGTTTGCATCAAGTTTTTCACAGTAACCAGCTATTTTTTTTTCTGATATACATAAACATTTTTGAAAAATGTCAACTCAAAACTTCCATATCATCTAGAAGTAGCTAACAATCCTCAAAACAGTGTTTTAACACTTCACCAAAAAGCTCCATTAAATAGGAAAATGACTGAAAAAATTAATGAAGACTTCTAGCTTGGTTAGTTCTTTACTTACAGTGAATTATTTTACTTTCACTGAACTGAAAGGTAACATAAATGTTAAGTACCTGCGGTACATCTTCCTGTTGAGCCCATGACCAGCATCTACCAAGCATTTGGTATGACCAGGTTGTTGGAAGTGATACTGGATTTCCTCATGTAAGCCTCTCATTGTTCTCCACAAGAAGTAGGACAGGACATACCAGTTCTTGTTCTGTCCTATAATGATACATAAAAATACATAAAAAGGAAAAATTATGAATTGTTCTATTATATGCATGTAAGGTATGATGTAAATATATAATGTACTAATATAAATTACATGTGTTTGCATAGTTATTACTTAACACAGTCTAAAGGCAATGTAGCTAAAGTTTAAGTAAAAGTGTTAATTGATTGTGATGTCAGAGTGTTACTGTTTAATTTACTGAACATGTTTTTTTGTTAGTTGTGCTAATTTTGTCAAAAGGGGATGGTTATACACCACAAAAAGGCCATCTTACATTTGATAACATGAACTTAAGAAATGTTAAACAAGAAATCCAGAAATATGGAGGGGGTTGTTGGTGCAGTGGTAAAACACTCAACTCCCACCTCTAACATTCCCTGGACTGGGGACATTATGCGACAAAAGTTGGTGGCACCAAGGTCAGTGGTTTACAGAACAGAAAGCTTGAACAACAAAACTGTTCTTGTTTCCTGTACCAGTGGGCCATTCATTGGCATCCAATGTGATATGACCCATACAATATGTTGAAAGTGATGCAAGGCCAAAATAAACAATTTCACCAAATGTTGTGTCTTTATGGGAAATTAAATAATAACAATAATGTTACCTGGACAGTTATCTGCATGCAAGGTAAGTACCTTCTCCCCAAGGTTTCTGGTTTCTATACAATGGTGAAGCATGGATATCACAGCATTTGGACCATGTGTCAGGGTTCCATTAGGGCCAATGGTTTCTTCCTCACTGATCAGGTAATTATACTGCTTTCTTGCTCCCTCATAGCACACTCCGAATATCTGTACCTTCTTTAAACTTAAAAAATACAAAGGACCCATCATTCGTGTATGGTGTGGCAATGTTACATGTAATGCAAAGTCAAATGTGATGTGAAGATGTTGCATATTCTCTCCAGAAACATTTTCTGCAAATTCATGACGAGACAGTTCAACACATTTATTGTAGAAGGTCCTTTCTTCTTTACACTGATGGATATGCTGAGCTAGTTTTTCTGAGAACTCAAGCTTGTCATTTTCGGATACAGAGTCAGATATTTGTTTTCGTAGGAGTTCACATTTACTGCATACATCATCCCGTGGAGATATGAATTTAATGTGAGGGCAGCATTTGAGCCATATGTCTTTAAAGCTACTAAGTCCAACACATCTAACAGAGTCAGAACTCTGTGAACAAGCCTGGCTGTACAATCTGTACAAAGATACTTTGCTCTCTGCAGATGGCAACAAAATGGGAGGTTCATTGGCACTTGCTCTAGGTGCTGCAGGTTGTAGTAGACCATTTTCTGTTGCATAGCTTTTGATGAATCTGATTACATTTTCTGTGTCTACTAACTTCAGACCCCATGGTTTCGGTATTCCAGTTGCCCCATGCATCCTGGGAGTAATTCCGTGTTTTGAGATATGAAGCAAAATGTTTTCGAGTTGTTTTTTGCCCAAATCATTCACAACTAGAAAAGCACGTTTACATATGTCTTTGTCTTTGTGTTTATACAAATACCTCACTTTTTTTCTTTTTCCGGACCTGGTGCTTTCAGATGTACTTTTGGGGAAAAGCTTTCCCATAATTAATAGTTCCTTTTCTTGCTTAGCCAATTCCCTTAGGTTAAGTATATCACCATAAACACTGGCAATGTCAATCTCCTTCAAACACATACTCTTGCAACCACAACCAGTTGTGAAACAAGCCCTTAATTCTGTCATTAAAATGTCAGGTGTTGATTGAGATAAAGGTCTGTCATTTTCTTCCCCATCAGATTCTTCAGCATGATCCTGACTTCCTTGTAAGTATTTCTCAGCTTGAACCTTGCATCTTTGATTTTCCTGTGAAGTCTCAAAGAAGGTATCATCATCACTGATATCAGATGAATCAGAGAGCTGACTGAATAGATTCTGAGATGCAGCAACTTCAACAGGTGGAGGGAAGTAGTCATCTAGCACCGAGTCTAATGTCTGAAACATAAAGTTACAACCTTTTACCGAAAAGCAACAATATAAATCTATATACAGATTGCGACCCTATAAACTCTTAGATCTATAATCTATAAACTCTTAGATCTATAATCTATATAAAGCTAAAGTTGGGTTTACATGTGTTTGTTAACGAGTTTCAGGCCTTGACTTCCTTTAATTTTTTACATTTTGAATCCCTAGTAGAAGTGATAAAGAAGATATAAGGCCTTTTTAACAGGATAATCCCATTTAACATGTCATATGACAGCCATTTTGTTTTTGAAGATAGGTCATATTACTGTCAGGCTATCTTTCCTAGCCATATATCTTTTTTCGCAATTTTGATGAACCTAGCTGCAATATTTCAAGTCTTAGAGCATCTTTATGATTTTTGGCCATTTTGTTTTTCAAAATTAGGCCAAAATTCTTCTCAGGTAAAACATTTTCAGGCCAGGACTTTTCATGGTCTGTCTTTACATTCTGAAGCGATTATAAGCACCAATTATAAAG
The DNA here is from genome assembly GCA_964017235.1 of Sabellastarte sp. h YS-2021. Classification (NCBI taxonomy): domain Eukaryota; kingdom Metazoa; phylum Annelida; class Polychaeta; order Sabellida; family Sabellidae; genus Sabellastarte; species Sabellastarte sp. h YS-2021. The sequence goes on along the minus strand of OZ024935.1, from coordinate 81,339,800 downwards.
GACAAATAAGGATATTTTAATCTCATTACCCCATTTAACCTTGAAGCAGGGGTCAAAGGTCAAATTCAACACCCGGAAAAGATTCCCAGGCCATGACTTCCTGCAAGTTGTTTTCACATTCCAAACCTCGAGGAGCAACATTATGGGAGATACAAGTCCTTTTTAACAGGATATCCCCATTTAACATTATACATGTGATATGGTGGCCTTTTTGTTTTCAGAACTAGATAAAAAAATCTCTCAGGCTAGCTTTTATAGCCATATATCTTTTGTGCAAATTTGATAAAGCCTGCTGGAATATTTCGAGATTCAGAGCAACTTTATGATTTTCATGGCCTTTGCTTTTCATAGTCTGCCTTTACATTCTGAAGCCATAGCACCAATAATAAGGGAGAAATAAGAATGTTGTAGTGTAGCGACCCCATTTAACCTTGAAGCAGGGGTTAAAGGTCAAATTCAACACTTATATAATGTCAAAAGGCACAAAATATATTATGGAACACCCTCCCTGCTGAACTAAAAATATTCATCCTCCTTGGAATCCTTTGCTGCTGATCTCTCAAAGTTGAAATGTTTATCAATCACATTTTCAAAGTCAACACATAAATTATACTGCTGTGGCAGTCGTATTGATCATATAAACCATGCATGTTTAAGGATGGGATGTAGCAAGTTGAATGTACATTTAATACAGAACCTCCATGTAACAGATCATGAAGCTTGTGCTTGTGGATACCCTCAAGAAAACATAAATCATTTTTTTCTACAGTGTGCCTTGGATGACAACATGTGTCACATTCTATGAAATGTACTGATAAATATGAACTTTGCAAAGGTTGAGAAGAGGGGGGGCGATTAATATGGAAGGGGGCTATTATACGGATAAATATGGTAGTTATCTTTGATGCAGTCCATAAATTTATCTCCCAATCCAAACATTTTTCAAAAAACTTAATACCAGTGATTGTTCATCCGACCCATTTTCATTACATTTCATCTGTAAATATATCATCCTGCAAAAGGACTTAATATAATTGTACTTGAATGATTGTTGGCCTATTGCTAATAAAATATGTTTAAATAAAAAAACTTCAACACCTGGAAAAAATTCCCAGGCCATGACTTAATTTAGACAAATTTCATAAATTCTATTACTAAGATAGGACTAAGATTAGGAATGTTAGTGAATACCACCACTGATGAAAATGGCATGGGAGATCATGCAATAGTATATTTTGTAAGAATATTAACAAAAAATAAAAACCCAGTGTCTAAGAAAAAACAGTGTAGTGTCTATACATATGTATGTGAGTGTGTGATCATCCTGAGGGGAAAAATATGCACTGCCACACTTGAGAATAGACCTATTCAACGAACAAATGCACTTTCAGTCACGTGGCCTACAGTTGATCAACAAAAGATATGCTGTGTGTTGTCTTACAGTACAGTTTTACAGTGTACTGCTTTTAACTGTTCTAATAATGGTACTATTAAAAGTACATCCTTTCATTAGTTTCCAAGAGATGATTAAACAGTAAAAGTATGTACATTTTTTTATTTGCATACATATTTTAATACAAAATATGTAAAATTTAAATAAATATAAAGAGTCAAACTATTACACATGGTGGGATATTTGTGGGAGAAAAAAAGCCTCTAGCTGTCTGTATTTCCCCTAGCCTGGCTTTCCAGGCTGTCTCAACCATAATGCAAACATGAATTTTTTTTGCCATAATGCACACTGCATCAGAGGCCTTTCTTGTCTGGGAGACTCCTCAGCAAGCTAGGCTGAGTAAATGTATGACAGCATTATGCAAAATACTTATAATGCAATCAAACAGTTGTGTCTATATTATGCATATAAACGCCTGTGGCAAGGCTATAGTATTTCCCCGTATATATGGCAAATGGGTCTGGTGGATAATAAAACATACACCCACACATTCATTTGTAGTGGTTGTGTGAAGGTTTTGTGTGTGCATAAGGGGAGTTCTTCAGCTTTTAAGTGAACCTTAAAATGTATTTTGGTGGCGATAATATAATCACAAAAGGATATGTTTACACACAAAAAAGAAAAGATTGCTTATGATACAGTTACACATACAAAGTAGCAAAATTCATACATTACCTGAAGAGAAAGATCCTCCATGCTCATATTTTCTTGAAACTATGAAAAACTTCAGTTGTCCAATTGAGGCAAAAAAACACTAGAGCAATATATCCACAACATATTTTCAGTGTCATTTTTACCCGCCAGTTTAGTTTCATATGTATCGTTGTTATGACACAAATAATCAATACGTGACGTCTAGACTTTGACCCCTTTTCTTCGTGACGATAATTCGAATTGAACAATCTTTAAGATAAGCACATAAGACATTTGCTCACTATACATGTTTACATTTGATATGAAATAAAAGCACTTGCAGGGTGCCTACCTCTGTCAATATTTATTTATTTATTTATTTGTGGTTTTACGTCACTTTCAACACTGTACAGGTCATATCACGACGGGTAGTTGGAAGGGCAGAGGAAACCAGTACATAGAGTTCGCCAGGGTTGTGTACTGTAAACTGCCGACCAACGGCAAGCAACTACCAGCTTTCCCACTTTAGGCCATCACGGGGATCGAACCCCAGCCTCAGAGGCCTACCTCCATCAAGGCCCAACACCCCCAGTAGTGCTTATGCGTGCAATGACAAAGAAATCTTTTTAAAAACCCCTGTATCCAGATAGCGATCTGGAAATCTGCCATAATTTTAACCATATGTTCCTTGTGTCATTGTCAACATTTCCTGAAAAAGTCATCAAAATATCTGCCCATAATTTTTTGAGTGGTTTAGCAAACAAACAGACCAACAAACACTGGCAAGCGGAGCAACATCTTGATGCCACCAAGTTCATTCCTGGAGGGCCCCTGTTTAAAAAATATCGGATCAGATATCAGATTTTAGTATGTATGACCATGCTGTTTTGTAAAATGCTTTTCTATTGGTCCATAGGTTCTAGACCTCAAGAAGTACCCTTCATCCTGATATTTGTATGATTGGCAGCAGAGGGGTAACATCTCTTGAAGGAAAATATCACTGATATTTTTAGTTATATTTTTAGTTATGTTGATTTTAATTTGTATTATTTTAGTTTATCACTGGTGTTTCATTTCTTGCCCGTTATGGTGAAACTTTGTCGAATAATTCTGATCTGTCTGGTTTGGATAGTGAGCTAGATTGTAGTGGCTTGGTTTCTCAGTTAAACAATGAGGCGAATTTAAGCCAGGCAGAGGTTCGGACTTACAACAAATTTGACACAGAGAAAGTTGTACCTTCTACCAGTAGAGACACTAGTTCGGATCTGGTTTCCCAAGCTTTCATAAACTAACAAATTATCCAGTAGCTCACAGCACTGAGTAAACGGCTTGATAATATTGAAACTGTGTCAGTTAAGAAAACAAATGATAGTAAAAAAATCAAGAAAACACATGTTAGGAAACAAAAAATGAGTGCTCAGACACCATGTATCACGGGATCCAACCAAGAGTGCAATCCTTCCCCCACTGACAAGTTACCTAATCTTGCTGCCTTAAGACAAGATTCTTGCTGCTTTGCGATAGGTAGTGAAAATAAAACTAAATTGCAAAGGGGGAGGGTTGAAGTTATGGTGAAAAATAGAATACAATGGCCTCACGAACTCGTACTTACCTGAAGTACAAACGAAAGGGTATCGTATGACCAGTTAAGTCCAATACAATGGATAGCAGGCTTTTGTTGCAACATGAAGGAGGAAAAAAATTTGGAAATGAAGGAGCACATGCTTCACTATGTTATAGCCCTTCTTGATGATGCGAATTATTTTTCATGGAGTGCGGCAAAGGTCTGCCATACAGTGTTACTGTGTTGTATGGAGTAAGGGGAGGTCACTGATTTTTTAGATGTCCATAAGACTGATCGGATCCGACATGCAAATGCACAAAAACATGTATTTCCTGCCACTTTTTCTCCTCAAAATGGGGTTTCCAAGAAACTTGTAAGGAAAAATACTCAGTCTATGCCCTGCAACTATTACAATCAGGATTCTTGTGTCCATGAAAAGACACATGGGACAAAGGGTACTGTCTATTAGTGGTGGCATCGTTTACAGAAATCATAACCTGGTTACCGTGGCTTTGAAATGAACGAAATCCGGTACTTCGTATGCTTGGTACTGGCAGAGATTATTTCTCGAGGGGCGTACATGAACCAGAACTTGCAACTGGAAATGGCTTTCACGAGATACTAAAAAGTACGTAAACAGGACTTTTGTTAATATATAGTAAAAATGTGGCATATTTAACAAAATATGTATATTTTTTGTCGTTTTGATGAAAGCCATTAGAAAATCAGCCCTCAAAAAGCCTAAAATAATAACGTTTTCAAAAACCGGTTCCCAAATATTCTTTGTGGATTTCGTTTTTTCTACCAAAACAAAACGACATACCGGAAAACCGTTAACAACACTACTGTCTATAGACACATATGTTCAACATGTTTTGCAAATAGTGGCAATAGTGGAAACTCAATGAAAAAACAAGAGTAAGGAAGGTCAATCAAAAGATGAATAACTAGGGGTACAGGACTGGATGTGTGCCCATGCTATGACACCTTCTCAGCAAGGCAAAACAGAAGTGACACCCTCTGTAACTTGTCAAGTGAGGAAAAAATACTGAAAATGATGCAGTGCTCAAGAAAAAGAAAGGAAGAACAAAGACAACATAGTTAGAGTTGAAATACAGTTGAAATTTTATAACAATCAATTTGATTTGACGGTTCCCCATACGGAAAACATTTTAAAGCATATTAAAATACACTTTGCTTATTTTATATAATTAACATGTAGGGACTAATGATAGAAAATCAGCATAACTGATTAAGAATGACTTGATAAAACTATATAAAGTATTTCCAGTGGTTATAGAGGGCAGGAAAAACAGAGACTGAATGCTGTACCTCCTATGAAATCATGGTTGGATACATAAACAGAATATAAAATATAAAGAAAAGATACTGAAAAGGTACAGCCACGTTACAACAAATATTTCACTTTACTGGAGACATAGAAAGATACACAATAACACAGAATTGGAAAGAAAGGCAGCAGAACGTCTACAGAAATGATACAACACCCTTCGGTTATGGCTTTCTTATTGGTGACCTTGATACCACCTAAGGTAGGAAGAACTTTTCTGGACATATGAAAACATCTGTATGGGTAGCAACAGAAATCTAGGACTGCTAGAGTATGCAAAGTTAACTGGCAGAAGTATGGCAGTTCATGAAGGAATGATAAATGCCTATAAGTGTGCGCTGTACCTCTGTGATCGGGAATACATCTTTGAAATGTGCATTAAACCCCCAGTCTCACCTTCCAGTCATGGGCCTGCCATGCAACACTCCCCTCCCATTTGCAAGTATGGCATGGCCAAGCTAATCCTACCCTAAAAGTAGCATCACTTCTTTCTGATTTGCTTTTCACTAGTATATCACTTTGGCACACACAAGCATACCAGTTTTCATAACCAGTCATATCATATTGAAGAACCAGCCAGTTTTAGAATTATTAGAAGAATTATCTGGTATTTGATACCCTTTGTGTGTATGATTAAAAGGGTCTTACAAATATAGTTTCATACTGTGTATGAATGACCCTATTAAAAGAGAACTGATGGTGGGTTTGCTACCCTCGCATGTCCAGTCCCTGATACACATTGTTACAAAAGGATAAAATAAATATTTATTTAAAAAAAATAACCTCAGGTTCATCCCCAAGGTTGAAACAGCTATCCAGCACAGAGGGTCTCTTCCCTGATATAACTTACATGCTCACTAACTAATCTTGTGAATCATATGTTGTTTTGGTCTCTTATATAAATTAACTATGTTTTGAATGAATCATGATATAAATTGATTTGGGTAGGTTAGGTCTCTTCAATGAAATATATCCAGTGCTCATTAAATCAACTCCAAAATCTAGTGCAACTAGTTGGGTATGATTGAGTCGGAAATGAAAAGTTACTTCTGAGGTAGTGAAGCAGTAGAAACATTAGTGATGTTTGCTTTGAATGTAAAGCTATACACCTTTCTCTCAAATAATTAATGCTCCATGGTGATAAAATATGGGGCTCACTAGGTGCTTTCTGTGGGGTTCTTTAGGTCACACCCAGCGGATTCAGGATCTAACTAAGTTACACCTCCACAAAGGTCCTGGAATCGTAAAATATAACATGTGCTTGAGCTAACGTTTCATGCTACAGATATTTTAGACTGTTGTTACTCAGCATTCAAAGTTTTGAAAGTTTTCTGGGTCATTTGTTTCTGGCTGAGGAAAGGATGAAAGCCTGTACGAATATTACCCTAGCTGGACAAAAAACCTTACTTTGACTCTGTCTGTGAAATGGGGTTGTGACAAACCAGTTTGTACAAGACTTATAGATTAAGTTGCCAAAATTGTCACTTAATTTTTTTTAAACAGATTCGACAATTTCTGTTGTTAGATATACAAACATCTGATATTTCAGCACCTTATGCACACAGCTGTCTATCGTATCATTCGTGTACAATAAAATGAAGTTGTTTATTCAGGTTACACATACAACATCTGCAACAAACATGCATAAATTTATCATATCCAGTGTATATGTATGTGCTCTAAATAACAGAAAATGAAAATCAAGTAGTAACATTTGTATTTCCCAGTGCCCCTTACTCTGGAAAATTGGTATTATGAATTATTAAATTTGATTTATTTAACATCACGTCTATTACCTTGTTTCAGTTATACTGTGACTGGACCCCCCCCCCCCCCCCAACTTAAGTGATCATGTGATTCACTATGTACCTGTCCATACCTGGCCCAGAACTCAGACGGTCACCCATGCAAGGACTAACTAAGCCAGGTGCTGTTTATTAACTTCAGTGAACAGATGGGAGCTTGTTAAGCTGAAGCACATTAAAATTTATTGTTATGAATGAGGAAACAACTGGTAAAACACATAGGCATTAAGTTTTATTAGTAAACTGAAGTTGCATTCTCATAAGACTGAGTTTATGCTCTTTGGTTCAAAAAGGCAGAGGGATAGGTCGAAATGAAAACATGCTTCCCAACTGACACCTTGGGTAGTGCTCTCTGCCTGACTAAGTCAGTCAAGAACCTGGGTTTGTGACTCTAATTTTTCCTTATCTAAACATGTGTAGAATGTCCGCAAAAATTGTGACATGCAACTCAGGGAGTTAAGGTGGGCCAGACAGTTTATTTTTTCATGATGATTCTATACTTGTGGCAAATACTTATGTCAGTAGTCAGCTGGATTACTGTAACTCACTTTTCAAGAGTCTCTTCAAGCTCAATTTATGTAAATTACAGTTCATCAAAATTAGTGTGGCTAGAATTGTATCAAACACCAGCAGATACATCAGTTATAACTCCTGTTCTTCAAAAGTTGCATTGGTTGTCTGTTAAATATCTAACTCAGTGTTTAAAACAGCCACACCTGTTAATAAATTTCTTCACCCTGGTTTTCTCTATTAAAAAATTGTTGCAATAGTTTTTATAATATCAGGCATTGTCAGAGTGTTGGTTTTTTTTTCCTTTTTGTGGCAAAGGTTCATCCATTTACTCAAAAATCTGTGAAACAGTTTGGTTATAGTTTTGCTTTTGATGCTACAACTGTGTGGAATGCTCTTCCATGTGATATCCGAGTGCCCCCTCTGTTGTCTCTTTCAGAAAGAAGCTTAAATCTAATCTAATTTACTGCTTTGCAGGCGCAATATCTTCCCCACACAGAAGAACTCAGTGCACGAATTAAACAAGATCATTCTCATGAGGAGAGTTGAGGAGTGTTCAGGGTCATTAATCCAGAATTGTGGGTGTGACCAGGAGGGAAGAAGATTACGTTGGGAAACTAGAGCTGAAGAGGTGGGTTTTAAGGTGTTTCCTGAAAGATGCAACAGAGGGACTGTTTCTTACATGAAAGGAGAGTTCCAAAGGACTGGGGCATTAGTGACTGAAGGAATTAGAGAAGTGTTTGATTTGTAAACTCTACGGATGAAAGAGGGGTTTAAAGGAACTTGAGTTTGGGGGTGTAAATCATCTTTACACCGAGACATATACATATTAATCTTAATATCCCCCGTTTGTTCTCTCTGGAGCTTGACCCCTTTCTATCCCTGGATACTGCCATTAGTTGACTCTTTTTGGTAATTGTGCCATAGAGTTCCCTTGTAAACGGGAGATTAAGTACAAGAAAAAATCCAATTGGAATTAGAACAAATGTCAAATTTTCTTTAAGATTTATACAATTGTGCAAACCACAACTATGTTATGTACACGATTAGAAGGGTATTTTTAAAGTGTTTCTGCTCGTTTCTGTGGCATCCATCTACCATCCATACAGCGACGGTGGACAAATCTAAAGTTAAATATTGCAGTTACCATATTGATTGGTGCCTTTTAACATGGACACACGTTTCAGAGCTGGTATTCATTTGCATTTTTATGTGGTCATTTAATGTGGTCTTATTTTACTAATTGTTGACAGAAACTAGGGATAGTAAGTATAAACACGCCATGTAGAATATTTTCGAATTTTATCATTTGAATCCTAAGGATGTTATTTTTTTGTTTTTATTTGATAAAATTGAAAAATATAGTATTCGGGTAATTTTTCCAAATGTGTCATATGTCAGCCATGAACACCACAGCTGTCTATAGTATCCTTCACATGAAACACCTGAGGTCATCTGTATCAATTTACTCATATCTCAGGAGCATCAAACACATAAAAATATATTCATACCTTTGAACATAAAACCACCAAACAAAAGGAAACTACACATCTGTGTGGTCATTGACAAATTTATCCAATTCAACTATATTGAAGAAAGTGTTTCGCTGGTGTAAGTTGAGGCCAATTGCCAATTGTAGGGAGAAAGTTGCACAGCAGCAAAACACAACACATAGAAGGTAGGGGTGTTGTTTTTTTATTGTAACCAAAACATATTTTTATCCTGCAAGTATGACTTTTTAAAATATATATATATATATATATATATATATCAGTTTGTATTAATTTGTGTTATACCTAATGGAACTTTCGTGCCATTTTACAGCATAGATTGAATTAAAATCCTTAAGACTCTTAGAAAGTTCATAACTTAATTGATTGGCTTACACAGTAAAAATGTTATCAGTAATGTTTTAAAATCATCAAATTTTATGTAAGTAATAGATGAGAATTTAAACTATGCGAACCAGTATGTGATTAACGTGACTTTTAAGGCCTGAGAAAATCAAACCGATATGATCTGATATAATGATGAAAAAGAAAATAGTGAAAAGTATTAAAAATTGAACCAGAAAATGAAGAAGTTCAAGGTCACCTCAGACATCAGAAATTGGAGTCTGGGGTCACCTTAAACCTTAAACTCTTTGAATTGCTTTTTAATTTTGGGCTAAGGTGGCCTTAAACTGACAGAATAAATTTAGTATCTTAAACTTGTATGTTCAGTGTTAATGTAACTGTATATATAAATCTAGCTGCTTTTTGTGTAAATAAATCATAAAATTTTTCCCCATATGGGTTTTTTCATTTAACATTGATTGGGGGTAATGAAGAAGTTCTGGTCATTTTAAAGGAAGGTCTCTGGTAAATGGCAATGTAACTTATAGATCCAAATTTTTTTATGAATATAGATGAGATATATCATGCAAGATTCAAATTTATTAATAGATCTGAATGTTCTGTCTCGATTGTTGGTAATTGTAACCTTATACACTTCTTTACTTCAGCATTCAGCACAAAGTCATGAATCTTTTCTTCAAAGTAGTAATTCATCTTCTCTGGATGATAATAACTAAGACATTTTACCTCTTCCAAAATATTGTATGGCTATGCAACGGAACACGGTCCTTGATTAAAAGGAACTACTTGAAATATGCATACAAGGGTTCAGTTCAGATGCTGAATATTTTGGGTCGACATAAATTTTGCACTCTGTTGCAGCCATCTGGAGCAAATGACTTCGTAACATCTCACAAGGAATTCGTAGACCCTGAATATGTTCTACAAGATCATGTTACTTTATACAATATAACACATCAAGAAGCAATATTTGTTGAAACAGATGTGGGCATAGCTGTTACAGAGTCCCAATATGGAGCATTTATAAAGTTGGCACAATTTAATTTAGCAAAGAGGTTACTTATCATGCCAATGCATGTCTTTATGAAGCTTGGTGAGAAGGTTGGCAAACCAAAGGCCCAAATAATATTTATCTTCATGACATCCAGATGTGGATCATCACTGGTGACTCAGGTTTTTGAAGAAACTGGATTGTGCATTACGTATTCTGAGCCAGATGCTATTGGTTCAATTTCTCATTTAAAAGGTGTGGTGTCTGATAAGGAAAGGATCCAAATGGCTACATGTTGCATAAACCTCTTATGTAAACCAATCCAAAATAGAAAAATAAAATCTTATGTCCTAAAGCTTACCAAGCCTAAGCTAACCGAGATGCCTAAGATTATCGAACTCTTTCTAGATGTCTGTATCCTGTTCATTTATCGGGATGGATTACAGTGCTCTAAATCATTGGCTCAAATGAGCAAAGAACTACCTCTAGCAAGATTGATGACGGTTCTTGGTAAATGGTCAGCCACACTTTCGAAGAGTTGTGCAAAAGCTATGGGCTTTTCCTCAGAAAATTATGGCATAAAGATCAGGTCAGGGATCCAGCTGGGCGCAATTATCTGGTGCAACACTATAAAAGAATATCTAAACTTCAAAGAATGTGGAATGAAGATTGCCGCAATCCGCTATGAGGATCTTGTAGACGATACCACATATGCCTTCCAGAAAATGTTTGAATACTGTGGTTTGACTTACCACTCCAAGGCAGTTGAGATAGCCATGGGGAGGGATTCGCAAAGAGGAACACTCTTAAGTAGGAAAAACCTCAAAAAGTACCAAGAAGAAGAGTTTTCAGAAGAAATACAGATGCAGACCAACACTATTTGCCATCAGTTTGGTCTGCCTTACTTTCCGGAAAAACTTATAGTCCCTGGAACTGTGACTCATAGAAATCTATGATCGATCCATTAACCAGCCAGCCAGCCAACCAACCAACTAATCAATTTGGCGATTAAGTCATACCTTTGTATCAGTTATATTAGGATGGGTAGTTGTTTGGGTGGAGAAAACCAGTACATACAGTTGGTCAAGGTTCTGTAATGTAAACAGGCACCGACCACTGGGAAGCAACTTCCAGGTTTCCCACTTGAGGTCGGGACATGAAATGAACTACAGTCTCAGAGGTGGGCCAGGATGAGGGTGTGTTATCACTGGGTCAACATGTTGCCATGTAGAGATTTTTGGAGATAATATTATAACCCCAATGTGATGCTGCTGTAATCTCAAGAATGCAAGCCAGGGGTATACATGCCATGATGCGAAGGGTGCAAGTTTACCTTTAGTTATTTATTTATTTTGGTTTAACGCAGCTTTCAACATTGTGTAGGTCATATCAGGTACTTTTATGGACAGAGGAACCTAGTACATACAGTTGGTCAAGATTCTGTACTGTAAACTGCTGACCATCAGTAAGGAACTACCAGCTTTCCAACACAAGGTCTGGGGTATGAGCCGTTGACCTCAGAGGTGGGAGTTGGGTGCGTTATCACTGTGCCACCATGGCCCCATAGTTTACTTTAAATATATATTGCCACAGCTAAGGTCATATTATGACAAGCCATTGATATTTCCCATATATTTCCATGACGTTGATTCAATTCTACAACCACAAACACCAGATGAACGCAACAGCTAGTGCATTGTTACCATTCACAAATCTCAAGGATTTTGTGGGCACACTTCCTGTTATATTTGTTAGATTTGACCTCTGCCCAAAAACAAAGAATTCACCATATACACTTCAGCAGTTCAGCGATAGAGAAATCCTAACAAGCCCATGGTGAGAAAGTAAAAAAAAAACCTCTACTGTTTGTGCCAAATATTTATGGTAAGTGTACCAATTATGATCATACCACACTTTTAATCAAACATTTTTTAAATTTAAAAGGCCTAAAATGTTATGATAATTTGTTTTTTTGTTTTTTTAAGTTGGGTACTTTTTTCTTTTTTTTTAAGTTGGGTATTTTTTTTTATAACAGGACATGACAGAACGGCACAAAGACAACACAGTACAAAGACAACACAAGACAGATATTTTGTCATTACCAGTCCCCAATCATGGTCAAAGATGCACAAAAAATTATTTATGCATTTACAATTGATATTTACTAATCAACATTTACAGTTTTATTTTACTTACGGAATATTGCAAATTTTGCTTCAGGGTCTGAAATTTTGGCCACTGTTTTTTATTTTGGCTCTCCATATGTAAAACTTTACCTGAATTATAATTATGTTAACTTCATTGACAGTCCTGTTTTCTTGATCATTAATTCCGAACAATATATCATATGTTGATAAAATTTTCCTAAAGTTATATTTCTTTTATTTATCTGGAATGACCTCCCTCAAGATGTTCGAGGTGTAACATCAGTTGCCTCCTCAGAAAGAAGCTTAAAACATACCTGTTTGCAAAATCCTACCCACCATAGCCTCCCCCGTCACATCTGTGTCTCCTTGGTACAACCTGGCTATGTCCCTTGATTAACTCTAACTGCCTTGCTTTATGTTTAGATGTGCCTTAAAGTCTATCAGTGATGGTGATTAAGGGCTATAAAAGTCCACATTAGATTAGATTATTTTTCATTTAAATTTGTTTGTATGTCAAGCCACAAGTTTTTAATTATGTGACATTCTACAAAAAGGTGCTCTATTGTCTCTTCCTGAAAATGACACCAAAAATGTAATGATAATGTTAAATTTCATTTGAAGAATTATCAGTAATAACACTTGCCAAAAACCAACTGTCCTTATAAATGTAAGCTTAAATGTACAAGATTGATGATGCAATACAGAGGCGTCTAAACCCTGTTGCAATGGCTATATTGAAGCCATTGCTGACTGTGCCATTTTGAAGCCTTGCTAACTATCAGGTGCTTAGTATGTCTATTTTAATACAGTGCGGGTCTGTTATTATTCCTTCATATTGAGGAAAACCAATGGACTGCAAAACCATACAAGGCAAATTTTGGTTCAAGGAGGCTCATTTTTCAAGGGTCATATGATTTTACTGGCATTTGTTTGTCTATCTGTATATCTGTCTGCAAAATAACTCAAACTAAATGCAGAACACACCCACAATAGTATCTATAATAGTTTAATATGGATGATAGCAAAATTCATGATACTATGTTTGTTTATTTGGGGTTTTATGTCGCTTTCAACACTGTACAGGTCATATCACGACGGGTAGTTGGAAGGGCAGAGGAAACCAGTACATACAGTTCGTCAGGGTTCTGTACTGTAAACTGCCGACCAACGGCAAGCAACTACCAGCTTTTCCACTTGCGGCCATTCCGGAAACTGAACCCCTGCCCTTAGAGGTAGGAGGCGAGAGTGTTACCACTCTGCCACCGTGGCCCACCTCAGGATACTATGGTCCTGGGCTGGGATTCACAAAGATTCTGAAGTAAGAATTCTTACTTAAGTATAACATTTGTGGTTAATAAATAAAATTGCACTAAATAATAACCACAAATGTTGCACTTAAGTAAGAATTCTTACTTAAGAATCTTTGTGAATCCGGCCCCGGGACAGGAAAAATTTAGGAATAGAAGTGAACCGCTTGGTGGAGGTTTGCACTCTCCTTGTGCTTTTCTAATTTTTTTTATATGACTGCACTTTGTAAACTAACTGAACCACTTTCCACAGTTAAAGTACATAATTTAAAATTAAAGTTTAGGGTTTCTTTTGTTTCACCAGCAATAGTCTATGTTTTTTTCAGTTAAAAATACAATCAGTTATCAGAACCAATTGTATCGACAAGCAGAGTGGAGCATAGTGTCATCACCAAGGTCAACCAAACTGAGAGATGTAATCATGTGTATAACATATTCACTTTGCAAATTGCCAACTGTTTATTTTTTGCAAAATGGACACTTGATAGCAATAGATTTTTTTTATTGGCAGATTTTTGCAAATACGATATGTTTGTACATTTGTACACAATAATAATGTTGAACAATAATCTTGTGACAATATTTATATATAATTTATTTAGGAGAAAGTCTTCATTTCCTTGAGTTTGGCTGCCATTTAGACTTTTTCTTCAACAGACGTTTACAACAACAAAATACCTTGCTTAACTTTGCTTTCTACAATTTTATCGATATTTATTCTTATTTTTTGAGAAACACAACCTGTACGGTTCCAAATATGTTATTCAGGGTACGTAAAAGTAAATAAAAATAATACAACGGTATTTTCATTCATAACACAGTTTTGAAAACCCTCCACAGAATATTGTGGTTTCCTATTGTCTGAGACATCACTTGTGAGTGTAACAAAGTGGACAAACTGGGAGAAAAATTAAAATTCCTTCTGTCTATAACCTCTTCGTAAATGACC